>OX419690.1:19987799-21240299 GCA_948474745.1 Oligia latruncula
TAGACGAGACTTTTGAAATATTAGCCCGACACTGGTCGAGACTAGTAAAAATACTAGCCCGACACTGGTCGAGACTAGTAAAATACTAGCCCGACACTGGTCGAGACTAGTAAAATACTAGCCCGACACTGGTCCAGACTAGTAAAATACTAGCCCGACACTGGTCGAGACTAGTAAAATACTAGCCCGACACTGGTCGAGACTAGTAAAATACTAGCCCGACACTGGTCGAGACTAGTAAAATACTAGCCGACTCTGGCTCGAGACTAGTAAAATACTAGCCCGAAACTGGTCGAGACTAGTAAAATACTAGCCCGACACTGGTCGAGACTTTTGAAATACTAGCCCGACACTGGTCGAGACTAGTAAAATACTAGCCCGACACTAGTCGAGACTAGTAAAATACTTGCCCGACACTGGTCGAGACTAGTAAAATACTAGCCCGACACTGGTCGAGACTAGTAAAAATACTAGCCCGACACTGGGTCGAGACTAGTAAAATACTAGCCCGACACTGGTCGAGACTAGTAAAATACTAGCCCGAAACTGGTCGAGACTAGTAAAATTCTAGCCCGACACTGGTCCAGACTAGTAAAATACTAGCCCGAAACTGTCTAGACTAGTAAAATACTAGCCCGACACTGGACGAGACTAGTAAAATACTAGCCCGACAGTGGGTCCAGACTAATAAAATACTAGCCCGACACTGGTCGAGACTAGTAAAATACTAGCCCGACCCTGGTCCAGACTAGTAAAATACTAGCCCGACACTGGTCGAGACTTTTGAAATACTAGCCCGACACTGGTCGAGACTAGTAAAATACTAGCCCGACACTGGTCCAGACTAGTAAAATACTAGCCCGACACTGGTCGAGACTTTTGAAATACTAGCCCGACAATGGTCGAGACTAGTAAAATACTAGCCCGACACTTGGCAAGACTAGTAAAATACTAGCCGGCACTAGTCGTGACTAGTAAAATACTAGCCCGACACTGGTCGAGACTAGGAAAATACTAGCCCGACACTGGTCGAGACTAGTAAAATACTAGCCCGACACCGGTCGAGACTAGTAAAATACTAGCCCGACAATGGTCGAGACTAGTAAAATACTAGCCCGACACTTGGCAAGACTAGTAAAATACTAGCCGGCACTAGTCGTGACTAGTAAAATACTAGCCCGACACTGGTCGAGACTAGTAAAATACCAGCCCGACACCGGTCGAGACTAGTAAAATACTAGCCCGACACTGGTCCAGACTAGTCAAATACTAGCCCGACACTGGTCGAGACTAGTAAAATACTAGCCCGACACTGGTTCAGACTAGTAAAATACTAGCCCGACACTGGTCGAGACTTTTGAATTACTAGCCCGACACTAGACGAGACTTTTGAAATATTAGCCCGACACTGGTCGAGACTAGTAAAATACTAGCCCGACACTGGTCGAGACTAGTAAAATACTAGCCTGACACTGGTCGAGACTAGTAAAATACTAGCCCGACACTGGTCCAGACTAGTAAAATACTAGCCCGACACTGGTCCAGACTAGTAAAATACTAGCCCGACACTGGTCGAGACTTTTGAAATACTAGCACGACACTAGACGAGACTTTTGAAATATTAGCCCGACACTGGTCGAGACTAGTAAAATACTAGCCCGACACTGGTCGAGACTTTTGAAATACTAGCACGACACTAGACGAGACTTTTGAAATATTAGCCCGACACTGGTCGAGACTAGTAAAATACTAGCCCGACACTGGTCGAGACTTTTGAAATACTAGCCCGACACTAGTCGAGACTAGTAAAATACTAGCCCGACACTAGTCGAGACTAGTAAAATACTTGCCCGACACTGGTCGAGACTAGTAAAATACTAGCCCGACACTGGTCGAGACTAGTAAAATACTAGCCCGACACTGGTCGAGACTAGTAAAATACTAGCCCGACACTGGTCGAGACTAGTAAAATACTAGCCCGACACTGGTCGGGACTAGTAAAATACTAGCCCGAAACTGGTCGAGACTAGTAAAATTCTAGCCCGACACTGGTCGAGACTAGTAAAATACTAGCCCGAAACTGGTCAAGACTACTAAAATACTAGCCCGACACTGGTCGAGACTAGTAAAATACTAGCCCGACACTGGTCGAGACTAGTAAAATACTAGCCCGACAGTGGTCCAGCCTAATAAAATACTAGCCCGACACTGGTCGAGACTAGTAAAATACTAGCCCGACCCTGGTCCAGACTAGTAAAATACTAGCCCGACACTGGTCGAGACTTTTGAAATACTAGCCCGACACTGGTCGAGACTAGTAAAATACTAGCCTGACACTGGTCGAGACTAGTAAAATACTAGCCCGACACTGAGCAAGACTAGTAAAATACTAGCCGACACTAGTCGTGACTAGTAAAATACTAGCCCGACACTGGTCGAGACTTGTAAAATACTAGCCCGACACTGGTCGAGACTAGTAAAATACTAGCCCGACACCGGTCGAGACTAGTAAAATACTAGCCGACACTAGTCGTGACTAGTAAAATACTAGCCCGACACTGGTCGAGACTAGTAAAATACCAGCCCGACACCGGTCGAGACTAGTAAAATACTAGCCCGACACTGGTCCAGACTAGTCAAATACTAGCCCGACACTGGTCGAGACTAGTAAAATACTAGCCCGACACTGGTCCAGACTAGTAAAATACTAGCCCGACACTGGTCGAGACTTTTGAATTACTAGCCCGACACTAGACGAGACTTTTGAAATATTAGCCCGACACTGGTCGAGACTAGTAAAATACTAGCCCGACTCTGGTCCAGACTAGTAAAATACTAGCCCGACACTGGTCGAGACTAGTAAAATACTAGCCCGACACTGGTCGAGACTAGTAAAATACTAGCCCGACACTGGTCGAGACTAGTAAAATACTAGGCCGACTCAGGCTCGAGACTAGTAAAATACTAGCCCGAAACTGGTCGAGACTAGTAAAATACTAGCCCGACACTGGTCGAGACTTTTGAAATACTAGCCCGACACTGGTCGAGACTATTAAAGTACTAGGCCGGCACTGGTCGAGACTAGTAAAATACTAGCCCGACACTGGTCGAGACTAGTAAAATACTAGCCCGAAACTGGTCGAGACTAGTAAAATTCTAGCCCGACACTGGTCCAGACTAGTAAAATACTAGCCCGAAACTGGTCGAGACTAGTAAAATACTAGCCCGACACTGGACGAGACTAGTAAAATACTAGCCCGACAGTGGTCCAGCCTAATAAAATACTAGCCCGACACTGGTCGAGACTAGTAAAATACTAGCCCGACCCTGGTCCAGACTAGTAAAATACTAGCCCGACACTGGTCGAGACTTTTGAAATACTAGCCCGACACTGGTCGAGACTAGTAAAATACTAGCCCGACAATGGTCGAGACTAGTAAAATACTAGCCCGACACTGGGCAAGACAAGTAAAATACTTGCCCGACACTGGTCGAGACTAGTAAAATACTAGCCCGACACTGGTCGAGACTAGTAAAATACTAGCCCGACACTGGTCCAGACTAGTAAAATACTAGCCCGACACTGGTCGATACTTTTGAAATACTAGCCCGACACTGGTCGAGACTAGTAAAATACTAGCCCGACACTAGTCGAGACTAGTAAAATACTTGCCCGACACCGGTCGAGACTAGTAAAATACTAGCCCGACACTGAGCAAGACTAGTAAAATACTAGCCGACACTAGTCGTGACTAGTAAAATACTAGCCCGACACTGGTCGAGACTAGGAAAATACTAGCCCGACACTGGTCGAGACTAGTAAAATACTAGCCCGACACCGGTCGAGACTAGTAAAATACTAGCCGACACTAGTCGTGACTAGTAAAATACTAGCCCGACACTGGTCGAGACTAGTAAAATACCAGCCCGACACCGGTCGAGACTAGTAAAATACTAGCCCGACACTGGTCCAGACTAGTCAAATACTAGCCCGACACTGGTCGAGACTAGTAAAATACTAGCCCGACACTGGTCCAGACTAGTAAAATACTAGCCCGACACTGGTCGAGACTTTTGAATTACTAGCCCGACACTAGACGAGACTTTTGAAATATTAGCCCGACACTGGTCGAGACTAGTAAAATACTAGCCCGACTCTGGTCCAGACTAGTAAAATACTAGCCCGACACTGGTCGAGACTAGTAAAATACTAGCCCGACACTGGTCGAGACTAGTAAAATACTAGCCCGACACTGGTCGAGACTAGTAAAATACTAGGCCGACTCAGGCTCGAGACTAGTAAAATACTAGCCCGAAACTGGTCGAGACTAGTAAAATACTAGCCCGACACTGGTCGAGACTTTTGAAATACTAGCCCGACACTGGTCGAGACTATTAAAGTACTAGGCCGGCACTGGTCGAGACTAGTAAAATACTAGCCCGACACTGGTCGAGACTAGTAAAATACTAGCCCGAAACTGGTCGAGACTAGTAAAATTCTAGCCCGACACTGGTCCAGACTAGTAAAATACTAGCCCGAAACTGGTCGAGACTAGTAAAATACTAGCCCGACACTGGACGAGACTAGTAAAATACTAGCCCGACAGTGGTCCAGCCTAATAAAATACTAGCCCGACACTGGTCGAGACTAGTAAAATACTAGCCCGACCCTGGTCCAGACTAGTAAAATACTAGCCCGACACTGGTCGAGACTTTTGAAATACTAGCCCGACACTGGTCGAGACTAGTAAAATACTAGCCCGACAATGGTCGAGACTAGTAAAATACTAGCCCGACACTGGGCAAGACAAGTAAAATACTAGCCGACACTAGTCGTGACTAGTAAAATACTAGCCCGACACTGGTCGAGACTAGGAAAATACTAGCCCGACACTGGTCGAGACTAGTAAAATACTAGCCCGACACCGGTCGAGACTAGTAAAATACTAGCCGACACTAGTCTTGACTAGTAAAATACTAGCCCGACACTGGTCGAGACTAGTAAAATACCAGCCCGACACCGGTCGAGACTAGTATAATACTAGCCCGACACTGGTCCAGACTAGTAAAATACTAGCCCGACACTGGTCCAGACTAGTAAAATACTAGCCCGACACTGGTCGAGACTTTTGAATTACTAGCCCGACACTAGACGAGACTTTTGAAATATTAGCCCGACACTGGTCGAGACTAGTAAAATACTAGCCCGACTCTGGTCCAGACTAGTAAAATACTAGCCCGACACTGGTCCAGACTAGTAAAATACTAGCCCGACACTGGTCCAGACTAGTAAAATACTAGCCCGACACTGGTCGAGACTAGTAAAATACTAGCACGACACTGGTCGAGACTAGTAAAATACTAGCCCGACACTGGTCGAGACTAGTAAAATACTTGCCCGACACTGGTCGAGACTAGTAAAATACTAGCCCGACACTGGTCGAGACTAGTAAAATACTAGCCCGACACTGGTCCAGACTAGTAAAATACTAGCCCGACACTGGTCGATACTTTTGAAATACTAGCCCGACACTGGTCGAGACTAGTAAAATACTAGCCCGACACTAGTCGAGACTAGTAAAATACTTGCCCGACACCGGTCGAGACTAGTAAAATACTAGCCCGACACAGGTCCAGACTAGTCAAATACTAGCCCGACACTGGTCGAGACTAGTAAAATACTAGCCCGACACTGGTCCAGACTAGTAAAATACTAGCCCGACACTGGTCGAGACTTTTGAATTACTAGCCCGACACTAGACGAGACTTTTGAAATATTAGCCCGACACTGGTCGAGACTAGTAAAATACTAGCCCGACACTGGTCGAGACTAGTAAAATACTAGCCCGACACTGGTCGAGACTAGTAAAATACTAGCCCGACACTGGTCCAGACTAGTAAAATACTAGCCCGACACTGGTCCAGACTAGTAATATACTAGCCCGACACTGGTCGAGACTTTTGAAATACTAGCACGACACTAGACGAGACTTTTGAAATATTAGCCCGACACTGGTCGAGACTAGTAAAATACTAGCCCGACACTGGTCGAGACTAGTAAAATACTAGCCCGACACTGGTCGAGACTAGTAAAATACTAGCCCGACACTGGTCCAGACTAGTAAAATACTAGCCCGACACTGGTCGAGACTAGTAAAATACTAGCCCGACACTGGTCGAGACTAGTAAAATACTAGCCCGACACTGGTCGAGACTAGTAAAATACTAGGCCGACTCTGGCTCGAGACTAGTAAAATACTAGCCCGAAACTGGTCGAGACTAGTAAAATACTAGCCCGACACTGGTCGAGACTTTTGAAATACTAGCCCGACACTGGTCGAGACTAGTAAAATACTAGCCCGACACTAGTCGAGACTAGTAAAATACTTGCCCGACACTGGTCGAGACTAGTAAAATACTAGCCCGACACTGGTCGAGACTAGTAAAATACTAGCCCGACACTGGTCGAGACTAGTAAAATACTAGCCCGACACTGGTCGAGACTAGTAAAATACTAGCCCGAAACTGGTCGAGACCAGTAAAATTCTAGCCCGACAGTGGTCCAGACTAATAAAATACTAGCCCGACACTGGTCGAGACTAGTAAAATACTAGCCCGACCCTGGTCCAGACTAGTAAAATACTAGCCCGACACTGGTCGAGACTTTTGAAATACTAGCCCGACACTGGTCGAGACTAGTAAAATACTAGCCCGACACTGGTCCAGACTAGTAAAATACTAGCCCGACACTGGTCGAGACTTTTGAAATACTAGCCCGACAATGGTCGAGACTAGTAAAATACTAGCCCGACACTTGGCAAGACTAGTAAAATACTAGCCGGCACTAGTCGTGACTAGTAAAATACTAGCCCGACACTGGTCGAGACTAGGAAAATACTAGCCCGACACTGGTCGAGACTAGTAAAATACTAGCCCGACACCGGTCGAGACTAGTAAAATACTAGCCCGACAATGGTCGAGACTAGTAAAATACTAGCCCGACACTTGGCAAGACTAGTAAAATACTAGCCGGCACTAGTCGTGACTAGTAAAATACTAGCCCGACACTGGTCGAGACTAGTAAAATACCAGCCCGACACCGGTCGAGACTAGTAAAATACTAGCCCGACACTGGTCCAGACTAGTCAAATACTAGCCCGACACTGGTCGAGACTAGTAAAATACTAGCCCGACACTGGTCCAGACTAGTAAAATACTAGCCCGACACTGGTCGAGACTTTTGAATTACTAGCCCGACACTAGACGAGACTTTTGAAATATTAGCCCGACACTGGTCGAGACTAGTAAAATACTAGCCCGACACTGGTCGAGACTAGTAAAATACTAGCCTGACACTGGTCGAGACTAGTAAAATACTAGCCCGACACTGGTCCAGACTAGTAAAATACTAGCCCGACACTGGTCCAGACTAGTAAAATACTAGCCCGACACTGGTCGAGACTTTTGAAATACTAGCACGACACTAGACGAGACTTTTGAAATATTAGCCCGACACTGGTCGAGACTAGTAAAATACTAGCCCGACACTGGTCGAGACTTTTGAAATACTAGCACGACACTAGACGAGACTTTTGAAATATTAGCCCGACACTGGTCGAGACTAGTAAAATACTAGCCCGACACTGGTCGAGACTAGTAAAATACTAGCCCAACACTGGTCGAGACTAGTAAAATACTAGCCCGAAACTGGTCGAGACTAGTAAAATACTAGCCCGACACTGGTCGAGACTTTTGAAATACTAGCCCGACACTAGTCGAGACTAGTAAAATACTAGCCCGACACTAGTCGAGACTAGTAAAATACTTGCCCGACACTGGTCGAGACTAGTAAAATACTAGCCCGACACTGGTCGAGACTAGTAAAATACTAGCCCGACACTGGTCGAGACTAGTAAAATACTAGCCCGACACTGGTCGAGACTAGTAAAATACTAGCCCGAAACTGGTCGAGACTAGTAAAATTCTAGCCCGACACTGGTCCAGACTAGTAAAATACTAGCCCGAAACTGGTCGAGACTAGTAAAATACTAGCCCGACACTGGACGAGACTAGTAAAATACTAGCCCGACAGTGGTCCAGACTAATAAAATACTAGCCCGACACTGGTCGAGACTAGTAAAATACTAGCCCGACCCTGGTCCAGACTAGTAAAATACTAGCCCGACACTGGTCGAGACTTTTGAAATACTAGCCCGACACTGGTCGAGACTAGTAAAATACTAGCCCGACACTGGTCGAGACTAGTAAAATACTAGCCCGACACTGGTCGAGACTAGTAAAATACTAGCCCGAAACTGGTCGAGACTAGTAAAATACTAGCCCGACACTGGTCGAGACTAGTAAAATACTAGCCCGACACTGGTCGAGACTAGTAAAATACTAGCCCGACACTGGTCGAGACTAGTAAAATACTAGCCCGACACTGGTCGAGACTAGTAAAATACTAGCCCGACACCGGTCGAGACTAGTAAAATACTAGCCCGACACTGGTCGAGATTACTAAAATACTAGCCCGACACGTGTCCAGACTAGTAAAATACTAGCCCGACACTGGTCGAGATTACTAAAATACTAGCCCGACACGTGTCCAGACTAGTAAAATACTAGCCCGACACTGGTCGAGACTAGTAAAATACTAGCCCGACACTGTAAAATACTAGCCCGACACTGGTCCAGACTAGTCAAATACTAGCCCGACACTGGTCGAGACTAGTAAAATACTAGCCCGACACTGGTCCAGACTAGTAAAATACTAGCCCGACACTGGTCGAGACTTTTGAATTACTAGCCCGACACTAGACGAGACTTTTGAAATATTAGCCCGACACTGGTCGAGACTAGTAAAATACTAGCCCGACTCTGGTCCAGACTAGTAAAATACTAGCCCGACACTGGTCGAGACTTTTGAAATACTAGCCCGAAACTGGTCGAGACTAGTAAAATTCTAGCCCGACACTGGTCCAGACTAGTAAAATACTAGCCCGAAACTGGTCGAGACTAGTAAAATACTAGCCCGACACTGGACGAGACTAGTAAAATACTAGCCCGACAGTGGTCCAGACTAATAAAATACTAGCCCGACACTGGTCGAGACTAGTAAAATACTAGCCCGACCCTGGTCCAGACTAGTAAAATACTAGCCCGACACTGGTCGAGACTTTTGAAATACTAGCCCGACACTGGTCGAGACTAGTAAAATACTAGCCCGACAATGGTCGAGACTAGTAAAATACTAGCCCGACACTGGGCAAGACAAGTAAAATACTAGCCGACACTAGTCGTGACTAGTAAAATACTAGCCCGACACTGGTCGAGACTAGGAAAATACTAGCCCGACACTGGTCGAGACTAGTAAAATACTAGCCCGACACCGGTCGAGACTAGTAAAATACTAGCCGACACTAGTCTTGACTAGTAAAATACTAGCCCGACACTGGTCGAGACTAGTAAAATACCAGCCCGACACCGGTCGAGACTAGTAAAATACTAGCCCGACACTGGTCCAGACTAGTCAAATACTAGCCCGACACTGGTCGAGACTAGTAAAATACTAGCCCGACACTGGTCCAGACTAGTAAAATACTAGCCCGACACTGGTCGAGACTTTTGAATTACTAGCCCGACACTAGACGAGACTTTTGAAATATTAGCCCGACACTGGTCGAGACTAGTAAAATACTAGCCCGACTCTGGTCCAGACTAGTAAAATACTAGCCCGACACTGGTCCAGACTAGTAAAATACTAGCCCGACACTGGTCGAGACTAGTAAAATACTAGCACTACACTGGTCGAGACTAGTAAAATACTAGCCCGACACTGGTCGAGACTAGTAAAATACTTGCCCGACACTGGTCGAGACTAGTAAAATACTAGCCCGACACTGGTCGAGACTAGTAAAATACTAGCGCGACACTGGTCCAGACTAGTAAAATACTAGCCCGACACTGGTCGAGACTTTTGAAATACTAGCCCGACACTGGTCGAGACTAGTAAAATACTAGCCCGACACTAGTCGAGACTAGTAAAATACTTGCCCGACACCGGTCGAGACTAGTAAAATACTAGCCGACACTAGTCGTGACTAGTAAAATACTAGCCCGACACTGGTCGAGACTAGTAAAATACCAGCCCGACACCGGTCGAGACTAGTAAAATACTAGCCCGACACAGGTCCAGACTAGTCAAATACTAGCCCGAAACTGGTCGAGACTAGTAAAATACTAGCCCGACACTGGTCGAGATTACTAAAATACTAGCCCGACACGTGTCCAGACTAGTAAAATACTAGCCCGACACTGGTCGAGACTAGTAAAATACTAGCCCGACACTGTAAAATACGAGCCCGACACTGGTCAAGACTACTAAAATACTAGCCCGACACTGGTCGAGACTAGTAAAATACTAGCCCGACACTGGTCGAGATTACTAAAATACTAGCCCGACACGTGTCCAGACTAGTAAAATACTAGCCCGACACTGGTCGAGACTAGTAAAATACTAGCCCGACACTGTAAAATACTAGCCCGACACTGGTCAAGACTAGTAAAATACTAGCCCGACACTGGTCAAGACTAGTAAAATACGAGCCCGACACTAGTCGTGACTAGTAAAATACTAGCCCGACACTGGTCGAGACTAGTAAAATACTAGCCCGACACTGAGCAAGACTAGTAAAATACTAGCCGACACTAGTCGTGACTAGTAAAATACTAGCCCGACACTGGACGAGACTAGTAAAATACTAGCCCGACAGTGGTCCAGCCTAATAAAATACTAGCCCGACACTGGTCGAGACTAGTAAAATACTAGCCCGACCCTGGTCCAGACTAGTAAAATACTAGCCCGACACTGGTCGAGACTTTTGAAATACTAGCCCGACACTGGTCGAGACTAGTAAAATACTAGCCCGACACTGGTCGAGACTAGTAAAATACTAGCCCGACACTGAGCAAGACTAGTAAAATACTAGCCGACACTAGTCGTGACTAGTAAAATACTAGCCCGACACTGGTCGAGACTAGGAAAATACTAGCCCGACACTGGTCGAGACTAGTAAAATACCAGCCCGACACCGGTCGAGACTAGTAAAATACTAGCCCGACACTGGTCCAGACTAGTCAAATACTAGCCCGACACTGGTCGAGACTAGTAAAATACTAGCCCGACACTGGTCGAGACTTTTGAATTACTAGCCCGACACTAGACGAGACTTTTGAAATATTAGCCCGACACTGGTCGAGACTAGTAAAATACTAGCCCGACTCTGGTCCAGACTAGTAAAATACTAGCCCGACACTGGTCGAGACTAGTAAAATACTAGCCCGACACTGGTCGAGACTAGTAAAATACTAGCCCGACACTGGTCGAGACTAGTAAAATACTAGGCCGACTCAGGCTCGAGACTAGTAAAATACTAGCCCGAAACTGGTCGAGACTAGTAAAATACTAGCCCGACACTGGTCGAGACTTTTGAAATACTAGCCCGACACTGGTCGAGACTATTAAAGTACTAGGCCGGCACTGGTCGAGACTAGTAAAATACTAGCCCGACACTGGTCGAGACTAGTAAAATACTAGCCCGAAACTGGTCGAGACTAGTAAAATTCTAGCCCGACACTGGTCCAGACTAGTAAAATACTAGCCCGAAACTGGTCGAGACTAGTAAAATACTAGCCCGACACTGGACGAGACTAGTAAAATACTAGCCCGACAGTGGTCCAGCCTAATAAAATACTAGCCCGACACTGGTCGAGACTAGTAAAATACTAGCCCGACCCTGGTCCAGACTAGTAAAATACTAGCCCGACACTGGTCGAGACTTTTGAAATACTAGCCCGACACTGGTCGAGACTAGTAAAATACTAGCCCGACAATGGTCGAGACTAGTAAAATACTAGCCCGACACTGGGCAAGACAAGTAAAATACTAGCCGACACTAGTCGTGACTAGTAAAATACTAGCCCGACACTGGTCGAGACTAGGAAAATACTAGCCCGACACTGGTCGAGACTAGTAAAATACTAGCCCGACACCGGTCGAGACTAGTAAAATACTAGCCGACACTAGTCTTGACTAGTAAAATACTAGCCCGACACTGGTCGAGACTAGTAAAATACCAGCCCGACACCGGTCGAGACTAGTATAATACTAGCCCGACACTGGTCCAGACTAGTCAAATACTAGCCCGACACTGGTCGAGACTAGTAAAATACTAGCCCGACACTGGTCCAGACTAGTAAAATACTAGCCCGACACTGGTCGAGACTTTTGAATTACTAGCCCGACACTAGACGAGACTTTTGAAATATTAGCCCGACACTGGTCGAGACTAGTAAAATACTAGCCCGACTCTGGTCCAGACTAGTAAAATACTAGCCCGACACTGGTCCAGACTAGTAAAATACTAGCCCGACACTGGTCGAGACTAGTAAAATACTAGCACGACACTGGTCGAGACTAGTAAAATACTAGCCCGACACTGGTCGAGACTAGTAAAATACTTGCCCGACACTGGTCGAGACTAGTAAAATACTAGCCCGACACTGGTCGAGACTAGTAAAATACTAGCCCGACACTGGTCCAGACTAGTAAAATACTAGCCCGACACTGGTCGATACTTTTGAAATACTAGCCCGACACTGGTCGAGACTAGTAAAATACTAGCCCGACACTAGTCGAGACTAGTAAAATACTTGCCCGACACCGGTCGAGACTAGTAAAATACTAGCCGACACTAGTCGTGACTAGTAAAATACTAGCCCGACACTGGTCGAGACTAGTAAAATACCAGCCCGACACCGGTCGAGACTAGTAAAATACTAGCCCGACACAGGTCCAGACTAGTCAAATACTAGCCCGACACTGGTCGAGACTTTTGAATTACTAGCCCGACACTAGACGAGACTTTTGAAATATTAGCCCGACACTGGTCGAGACTAGTCAAATACTAGCCCGACACTGGTCGAGACTAGTAAAATACTAGCCCGACAGTGGTCCAGCCTAGTAAAATACTAGCCCGAAACTGGTCTAGACTAGTAAAATACTAGCCCGACACTGGACGAGACTAGTAAAATACTAGCCCGACAGTGGTCCAGACTAATAAAATACTAGCCCGACACTGGTCGAGACTAGTAAAATACTAGCCCGACCCTGGTCCAGACTAGTAAAATACTAGCCCGACACTGGTCGAGACTTTTGAAATACTAGCCCGACACTGGTCGAGACTAGTAAAATACTAGCCCGACACTGGTCCAGACTAGTAAAATACTAGCCCGACACTGGTCGAGACTTTTGAAATACTAGCCCGACAATGGTCGAGACTAGTAAAATACTAGCCCGACACTTGGCAAGACTAGTAAAATACTAGCCGGCACTAGTCGTGACTAGTAAAATACTAGCCCGACACTGGTCGAGACTAGGAAAATACTAGCCCGACACTGGTCGAGACTAGTAAAATACTAGCCCGACACCGGTCGAGACTAGTAAAATACTAGCCCGACAATGGTCGAGACTAGTAAAATACTAGCCCGACACTTGGCAAGACTAGTAAAATACTAGCCGGCACTAGTCGTGACTAGTAAAATACTAGCCCGACACTGGTCGAGACTAGTAAAATACCAGCCCGACACCGGTCGAGACTAGTAAAATACTAGCCCGACACTGGTCCAGACTAGTAAAATACTAGCCCGACACTGGTCGAGACTAGTAAAATACTAGCACGACACTGGTCGAGACTAGTAAAATACTAGCCCGACACTGGTCGAGACTAGTAAAATACTTGCCCGACACTGGTCGAGACTAGTAAAATACTAGCCCGACACTGGTCGAGACTAGTAAAATACTAGCCCGACACTGGTCCAGACTAGTAAAATACTAGCCCGACACTGGTCGATACTTTTGAAATACTAGCCCGACACTGGTCGAGACTAGTAAAATACTAGCCCGACACTAGTCGAGACTAGTAAAATACTTGCCCGACACCGGTCGAGACTAGTAAAATACTAGCCGACACTAGTCGTGACTAGTAAAATACTAGCCCGACACTGGTCGAGACTAGTAAAATACCAGCCCGACACCGGTCGAGACTAGTAAAATACTAGCCCGACACAGGTCCAGACTAGTCAAATACTAGCCCGACACTGGTCGAGACTTTTGAATTACTAGCCCGACACTAGACGAGACTTTTGAAATATTAGCCCGACACTGGTCGAGACTAGTCAAATACTAGCCCGACACTGGTCGAGACTAGTAAAATACTAGCCCGACACTGGTCCAGACTAGTAAAATACTAGCCCGAAACTGGTCTAGACTAGTAAAATACTAGCCCGACACTGGACGAGACTAGTAAAATACTAGCCCGACAGTGGTCCAGACTAATAAAATACTAGCCCGACACTGGTCGAGACTAGTAAAATACTAGCCCGACCCTGGTCCAGACTAGTAAAATACTAGCCCGACACTGGTCGAGACTTTTGAAATACTAGCCCGACACTGGTCGAGACTAGTAAAATACTAGCCCGACACTGGTCCAGACTAGTAAAATACTAGCCCGACACTGGTCGAGACTTTTGAAATACTAGCCCGACAATGGTCGAGACTAGTAAAATACTAGCCCGACACTTGGCAAGACTAGTAAAATACTAGCCGGCACTAGTCGTGACTAGTAAAATACTAGCCCGACACTGGTCGAGACTAGGAAAATACTAGCCCGACACTGGTCGAGACTAGTAAAATACTAGCCCGACACCGGTCGAGACTAGTAAAATACTAGCCCGACAATGGTCGAGACTAGTAAAATACTAGCCCGACACTTGGCAAGACTAGTAAAATACTAGCCGGCACTAGTCGTGACTAGTAAAATACTAGCCCGACACTGGTCGAGACTAGTAAAATACCAGCCCGACACCGGTCGAGACTAGTAAAATACTAGCCCGACACTGGTCCAGACTAGTCAAATACTAGCCCGACACTGGTCGAGACTAGTAAAATACTAGCCCGACACTGGTCCAGACTAGTAAAATACTAGCCCGACACTGGTCGAGACTTTTGAATTACTAGCCCGACACTAGACGAGACTTTTGAAATATTAGCCCGACACTGGTCGAGACTAGTAAAATACTAGCCCGACACTGGTCGAGACTAGTAAAATACTAGCCTGACACTGGTCGAGACTAGTAAAATACTAGCCCGACACTGGTCCAGACTAGTAAAATACTAGCCCGACACTGGTCCAGACTAGTAAAATACTAGCCCGACACTGGTCGAGACTTTTGAAATACTAGCACGACACTAGACGAGACTTTTGAAATATTAGCCCGACACTGGTCGAGACTAGTAAAATACTAGCCCGACACTGGTCGAGACTTTTGAAATACTAGCACGACACTAGACGAGACTTTTGAAATATTAGCCCGACACTGGTCGAGACTAGTAAAATACTAGCCCGACACTGGTCGAGACTAGTAAAATACTAGCCCAACACTGGTCGAGACTAGTAAAATACTAGCCCGAAACTGGTCGAGACTAGTAAAATACTAGCCCGACACTGGTCGAGACTTTTGAAATACTAGCCCGACACTAGTCGAGACTAGTAAAATACTAGCCCGACACTAGTCGAGACTAGTAAAATACTTGCCCGACACTGGTCGAGACTAGTAAAATACTAGCCCGACACTGGTCGAGACTAGTAAAATACTAGCCCGACACTGGTCGAGACTAGTAAAATACTAGCCCGACACTGGACGAGACTAGTAAAATACTAGCCCGACAGTGGTCCAGCCTAATAAAATACTAGCCCGACACTGGTCGAGACTAGTAAAATACTAGCCCGACCCTGGTCCAGACTAGTAAAATACTAGCCCGACACTGGTCGAGACTTTTGAAATACTAGCCCGACACTGGTCGAGACTAGTAAAATACTAGCCCGACAATGGTCGAGACTAGTAAAATACTAGCCCGACACTGGGCAAGACAAGTAAAATACTAGCCGACACTAGTCGTGACTAGTAAAATACTAGCCCGACACTGGTCGAGACTAGGAAAATACTAGCCCGACACTGGTCGAGACTAGTAAAATACTAGCCCGACACCGGTCGAGACTAGTAAAATACTAGCCGACACTAGTCTTGACTAGTAAAATACTAGCCCGACACTGGTCGAGACTAGTAAAATACCAGCCCGACACCGGTCGAGACTAGTATAATACTAGCCCGACACTGGTCCAGACTAGTCAAATACTAGCCCGACACTGGTCGAGACTAGTAAAATACTAGCCCGACACTGGTCCAGACTAGTAAAATACTAGCCCGACACTGGTCGAGACTTTTGAATTACTAGCCCGACACTAGACGAGACTTTTGAAATATTAGCCCGACACTGGTCGAGACTAGTAAAATACTAGCCCGACTCTGGTCCAGACTAGTAAAATACTAGCCCGACACTGGTCCAGACTAGTAAAATACTAGCCCGACACTGGTCGAGACTAGTAAAATACTAGCACGACACTGGTCGAGACTAGTAAAATACTAGCCCGACACTGGTCGAGACTAGTAAAATACTTGCCCGACACTGGTCGAGACTAGTAAAATACTAGCCCGACACTGGTCGAGACTAGTAAAATACTAGCCCGACACTGGTCCAGACTAGTAAAATACTAGCCCGACACTGGTCGATACTTTTGAAATACTAGCCCGACACTGGTCGAGACTAGTAAAATACTAGCCCGACACTAGTCGAGACTAGTAAAATACTTGCCCGACACCGGTCGAGACTAGTAAAATACTAGCCGACACTAGTCGTGACTAGTAAAATACTAGCCCGACACTGGTCGAGACTAGTAAAATACCAGCCCGACACCGGTCGAGACTAGTAAAATACTAGCCCGACACAGGTCCAGACTAGTCAAATACTAGCCCGACACTGGTCGAGACTTTTGAATTACTAGCCCGACACTAGACGAGACTTTTGAAATATTAGCCCGACACTGGTCGAGACTAGTCAAATACTAGCCCGACACTGGTCGAGACTAGTAAAATACTAGCCCGACACTGGTCCAGACTAGTAAAATACTAGCCCGAAACTGGTCTAGACTAGTAAAATACTAGCCCGACACTGGACGAGACTAGTAAAATACTAGCCCGACAGTGGTCCAGACTAATAAAATACTAGCCCGACACTGGTCGAGACTAGTAAAATACTAGCCCGACCCTGGTCCAGACTAGTAAAATACTAGCCCGACACTGGTCGAGACTTTTGAAATACTAGCCCGACACTGGTCGAGACTAGTAAAATACTAGCCCGACACTGGTCCAGACTAGTAAAATACTAGCCCGACACTGGTCGAGACTTTTGAAATACTAGCCCGACAATGGTCGAGACTAGTAAAATACTAGCCCGACACTTGGCAAGACTAGTAAAATACTAGCCGGCACTAGTCGTGACTAGTAAAATACTAGCCCGACACTGGTCGAGACTAGGAAAATACTAGCCCGACACTGGTCGAGACTAGTAAAATACTAGCCCGACACCGGTCGAGACTAGTAAAATACTAGCCCGACAATGGTCGAGACTAGTAAAATACTAGCCCGACACTTGGCAAGACTAGTAAAATACTAGCCGGCACTAGTCGTGACTAGTAAAATACTAGCCCGACACTGGTCGAGACTAGTAAAATACCAGCCCGACACCGGTCGAGACTAGTAAAATACTAGCCCGACACTGGTCCAGACTAGTCAAATACTAGCCCGACACTGGTCGAGACTAGTAAAATACTAGCCCGACACTGGTCCAGACTAGTAAAATACTAGCCCGACACTGGTCGAGACTTTTGAATTACTAGCCCGACACTAGACGAGACTTTTGAAATATTAGCCCGACACTGGTCGAGACTAGTAAAATACTAGCCCGACACTGGTCGAGACTAGTAAAATACTAGCCTGACACTGGTCGAGACTAGTAAAATACTAGCCCGACACTGGTCCAGACTAGTAAAATACTAGCCCGACACTGGTCCAGACTAGTAAAATACTAGCCCGACACTGGTCGAGACTTTTGAAATACTAGCACGACACTAGACGAGACTTTTGAAATATTAGCCCGACACTGGTCGAGACTAGTAAAATACTAGCCCGACACTGGTCGAGACTTTTGAAATACTAGCACGACACTAGACGAGACTTTTGAAATATTAGCCCGACACTGGTCGAGACTAGTAAAATACTAGCCCGACACTGGTCGAGACTAGTAAAATACTAGCCCAACACTGGTCGAGACTAGTAAAATACTAGCCCGAAACTGGTCGAGACTAGTAAAATACTAGCCCGACACTGGTCGAGACTTTTGAAATACTAGCCCGACACTAGTCGAGACTAGTAAAATACTAGCCCGACACTAGTCGAGACTAGTAAAATACTTGCCCGACACTGGTCGAGACTAGTAAAATACTAGCCCGACACTGGTCGAGACTAGTAAAATACTAGCCCGACACTGGTCGAGACTAGTAAAATACTAGCCCGACACTGGTCGAGACTAGTAAAATACTAGCCCGAAACTGGTCGAGACTAGTAAAATTCTAGCCCGACACTGGTCCAGACTAGTAAAATACTAGCCCGAAACTGGTCGAGACTAGTAAAATACTAGCCCGACACTGGACGAGACTAGTAAAATACTAGCCCGACAGTGGTCCAGACTAATAAAATACTAGCCCGACACTGGTCGAGACTAGTAAAATACTAGCCCGACCCTGGTCCAGACTAGTAAAATACTAGCCCGACACTGGTCGAGACTTTTGAAATACTAGCCCGACACTGGTCGAGACTAGTAAAATACTAGCCCGACACTGGTCGAGACTAGTAAAATACTAGCCCGACACTGGTCGAGACTAGTAAAATACTAGCCCGAAACTGGTCGAGACTAGTAAAATACTAGCCCGACACTGGTCGAGACTAGTAAAATACTAGCCCGACACTGGTCGAGACTAGTAAAATACTAGCCCGACACTGGTCGAGACTAGTAAAATACTAGCCCGACACTGGTCGAGACTAGTAAAATACTAGCCCGACACCGGTCGAGACTAGTAAAATACTAGCCCGACACTGGTCGAGACTTTTGAAATACTAGCCCGACACTGGTCGAGACTAGTAAAATACTAGCCCGACAATGGTCGAGACTAGTAAAATACTAGCCCGACACTGGGCAAGACAAGTAAAATACTAGCCGACACTAGTCGTGACTAGTAAAATACTAGCCCGACACTGGTCGAGACTAGGAAAATACTAGCCCGACACTGGTCGAGACTAGTAAAATACTAGCCCGACACCGGTCGAGACTAGTAAAATACTAGCCGACACTAGTCTTGACTAGTAAAATACTAGCCCGACACTGGTCGAGACTAGTAAAATACCAGCCCGACACCGGTCGAGACTAGTAAAATACTAGCCCGACACTGGTCCAGACTAGTCAAATACTAGCCCGACACTGGTCGAGACTAGTAAAATACTAGCCCGACACTGGTCCAGACTAGTAAAATACTAGCCCGACACTGGTCGAGACTTTTGAATTACTAGCCCGACACTAGACGAGACTTTTGAAATATTAGCCCGACACTGGTCGAGACTAGTAAAATACTAGCCCGACTCTGGTCCAGACTAGTAAAATACTAGCCCGACACTGGTCCAGACTAGTAAAATACTAGCCCGACACTGGTCGAGACTAGTAAAATACTAGCACTACACTGGTCGAGACTAGTAAAATACTAGCCCGACACTGGTCGAGACTAGTAAAATACTTGCCCGACACTGGTCGAGACTAGTAAAATACTAGCCCGACACTGGTCGAGACTAGTAAAATACTAGCGCGACACTGGTCCAGACTAGTAAAATACTAGCCCGACACTGGTCGAGACTTTTGAAATACTAGCCCGACACTGGTCGAGACTAGTAAAATACTAGCCCGACACTAGTCGAGACTAGTAAAATACTTGCCCGACACCGGTCGAGACTAGTAAAATACTAGCCGACACTAGTCGTGACTAGTAAAATACTAGCCCGACACTGGTCGAGACTAGTAAAATACCAGCCCGACACCGGTCGAGACTAGTAAAATACTAGCCCGACACAGGTCCAGACTAGTCAAATACTAGCCCGAAACTGGTCGAGACTAGTAAAATACTAGCCCGACACTGGTCGAGATTACTAAAATACTAGCCCGACACGTGTCCAGACTAGTAAAATACTAGCCCGACACTGGTCGAGACTAGTAAAATACTAGCCCGACACTGTAAAATACGAGCCCGACACTGGTCAAGACTACTAAAATACTAGCCCGACACTGGTCGAGACTAGTAAAATACTAGCCCGACACTGGTCGAGATTACTAAAATACTAGCCCGACACGTGTCCAGACTAGTAAAATACTAGCCCGACACTGGTCGAGACTAGTAAAATACTAGCCCGACACTGTAAAATACTAGCCCGACACTGGTCAAGACTAGTAAAATACTAGCCCGACACTGGTCAAGACTAGTAAAATACGAGCCCGACACTAGTCGTGACTAGTAAAATACTAGCCCGACACTGGTCGAGACTAGTAAAATACTAGCCCGACACTGAGCAAGACTAGTAAAATACTAGCCGACACTAGTCGTGACTAGTAAAATACTAGCCCGACACTGGACGAGACTAGTAAAATACTAGCCCGACAGTGGTCCAGCCTAATAAAATACTAGCCCGACACTGGTCGAGACTAGTAAAATACTAGCCCGACCCTGGTCCAGACTAGTAAAATACTAGCCCGACACTGGTCGAGACTTTTGAAATACTAGCCCGACACTGGTCGAGACTAGTAAAATACTAGCCCGACACTGGTCGAGACTAGTAAAATACTAGCCCGACACTGAGCAAGACTAGTAAAATACTAGCCGACACTAGTCGTGACTAGTAAAATACTAGCCCGACACTGGTCGAGACTAGGAAAATACTAGCCCGACACTGGTCGAGACTAGTAAAATACCAGCCCGACACCGGTCGAGACTAGTAAAATACTAGCCCGACACTGGTCCAGACTAGTCAAATACTAGCCCGACACTGGTCGAGACTAGTAAAATACTAGCCCGACACTGGTCGAGACTTTTGAATTACTAGCCCGACACTAGACGAGACTTTTGAAATATTAGCCCGACACTGGTCGAGACTAGTAAAATACTAGCCCGACTCTGGTCCAGACTAGTAAAATACTAGCCCGACACTGGTCGAGACTAGTAAAATACTAGCCCGACACTGGTCGAGACTAGTAAAATACTAGCCCGACACTGGTCGAGACTAGTAAAATACTAGGCCGACTCAGGCTCGAGACTAGTAAAATACTAGCCCGAAACTGGTCGAGACTAGTAAAATACTAGCCCGACACTGGTCGAGACTTTTGAAATACTAGCCCGACACTGGTCGAGACTATTAAAGTACTAGGCCGGCACTGGTCGAGACTAGTAAAATACTAGCCCGACACTGGTCGAGACTAGTAAAATACTAGCCCGAAACTGGTCGAGACTAGTAAAATTCTAGCCCGACACTGGTCCAGACTAGTAAAATACTAGCCCGAAACTGGTCGAGACTAGTAAAATACTAGCCCGACACTGGACGAGACTAGTAAAATACTAGCCCGACAGTGGTCCAGCCTAATAAAATACTAGCCCGACACTGGTCGAGACTAGTAAAATACTAGCCCGACCCTGGTCCAGACTAGTAAAATACTAGCCCGACACTGGTCGAGACTTTTGAAATACTAGCCCGACACTGGTCGAGACTAGTAAAATACTAGCCCGACAATGGTCGAGACTAGTAAAATACTAGCCCGACACTGGGCAAGACAAGTAAAATACTAGCCGACACTAGTCGTGACTAGTAAAATACTAGCCCGACACTGGTCGAGACTAGGAAAATACTAGCCCGACACTGGTCGAGACTAGTAAAATACTAGCCCGACACCGGTCGAGACTAGTAAAATACTAGCCGACACTAGTCTTGACTAGTAAAATACTAGCCCGACACTGGTCGAGACTAGTAAAATACCAGCCCGACACCGGTCGAGACTAGTATAATACTAGCCCGACACTGGTCCAGACTAGTCAAATACTAGCCCGACACTGGTCGAGACTAGTAAAATACTAGCCCGACACTGGTCCAGACTAGTAAAATACTAGCCCGACACTGGTCGAGACTTTTGAATTACTAGCCCGACACTAGACGAGACTTTTGAAATATTAGCCCGACACTGGTCGAGACTAGTAAAATACTAGCCCGACTCTGGTCCAGACTAGTAAAATACTAGCCCGACACTGGTCCAGACTAGTAAAATACTAGCCCGACACTGGTCGAGACTAGTAAAATACTAGCACGACACTGGTCGAGACTAGTAAAATACTAGCCCGACACTGGTCGAGACTAGTAAAATACTTGCCCGACACTGGTCGAGACTAGTAAAATACTAGCCCGACACTGGTCGAGACTAGTAAAATACTAGCCCGACACTGGTCCAGACTAGTAAAATACTAGCCCGACACTGGTCGATACTTTTGAAATACTAGCCCGACACTGGTCGAGACTAGTAAAATACTAGCCCGACACTAGTCGAGACTAGTAAAATACTTGCCCGACACCGGTCGAGACTAGTAAAATACTAGCCGACACTAGTCGTGACTAGTAAAATACTAGCCCGACACTGGTCGAGACTAGTAAAATACCAGCCCGACACCGGTCGAGACTAGTAAAATACTAGCCCGACACAGGTCCAGACTAGTCAAATACTAGCCCGACACTGGTCGAGACTAGTAAAATACTAGCCCGACACTGGTCCAGACTAGTAAAATACTAGCCCGACACTGGTCGAGACTTTTGAATTACTAGCCCGACACTAGACGAGACTTTTGAAATATTAGCCCGACACTGGTCGAGACTAGTAAAATACTAGCCCGACACTGGTCGAGACTAGTAAAATACTAGCCCGACACTGGTCGAGACTAGTAAAATACTAGCCCGACACTGGTCCAGACTAGTAAAATACTAGCCCGACACTGGTCCAGACTAGTAATATACTAGCCCGACACTGGTCGAGACTTTTGAAATACTAGCACGACACTAGACGAGACTTTTGAAATATTAGCCCGACACTGGTCGAGACTAGTAAAATACTAGCCCGACACTGGTCGAGACTAGTAAAATACTAGCCCGACACTGGTCGAGACTAGTAAAATACTAGCCCGACACTGGTCCAGACTAGTAAAATACTAGCCCGACACTGGTCGAGACTAGTAAAATACTAGCCCGACACTGGTCGAGACTAGTAAAATACTAGCCCGACACTGGTCGAGACTAGTAAAATACTAGGCCGACTCTGGCTCGAGACTAGTAAAATACTAGCCCGAAACTGGTCGAGACTAGTAAAATACTAGCCCGACACTGGTCGAGACTTTTGAAATACTAGCCCGACACTGGTCGAGACTAGTAAAATACTAGCCCGACACTAGTCGAGACTAGTAAAATACTTGCCCGACACTGGTCGAGACTAGTAAAATACTAGCCCGACACTGGTCGAGACTAGTAAAATACTAGCCCGACACTGGTCGAGACTAGTAAAATACTAGCCCGACACTGGTCGAGACTAGTAAAATACTAGCCCGAAACTGGTCGAGACTAGTAAAATTCTAGCCCGACACTGGTCCAGACTAGTAAAATACTAGCCCGAAACTGGTCTAGACTAGTAAAATACTAGCCCGACACTGGACGAGACTAGTAAAATACTAGCCCGACAGTGGTCCAGACTAATAAAATACTAGCCCGACACTGGTCGAGACTAGTAAAATACTAGCCCGACCCTGGTCCAGACTAGTAAAATACTAGCCCGACACTGGTCGAGACTTTTGAAATACTAGCCCGACACTGGTCGAGACTAGTAAAATACTAGCCCGACACTGGTCCAGACTAGTAAAATACTAGCCCGACACTGGTCGAGACTTTTGAAATACTAGCCCGACAATGGTCGAGACTAGTAAAATACTAGCCCGACACTTGGCAAGACTAGTAAAATACTAGCCGGCACTAGTCGTGACTAGTAAAATACTAGCCCGACACTGGTCGAGACTAGGAAAATACTAGCCCGACACTGGTCGAGACTAGTAAAATACTAGCCCGACACCGGTCGAGACTAGTAAAATACTAGCCCGACAATGGTCGAGACTAGTAAAATACTAGCCCGACACTTGGCAAGACTAGTAAAATACTAGCCGGCACTAGTCGTGACTAGTAAAATACTAGCCCGACACTGGTCGAGACTAGTAAAATACCAGCCCGACACCGGTCGAGACTAGTAAAATACTAGCCCGACACTGGTCCAGACTAGTCAAATACTAGCCCGACACTGGTCGAGACTAGTAAAATACTAGCCCGACACTGGTTCAGACTAGTAAAATACTAGCCCGACACTGGTCGAGACTTTTGAATTACTAGCCCGACACTAGACGAGACTTTTGAAATATTAGCCCGACACTGGTCGAGACTAGTAAAATACTAGCCCGACACTGGTCGAGACTAGTAAAATACTAGCCTGACACTGGTCGAGACTAGTAAAATACTAGCCCGACACTGGTCCAGACTAGTAAAATACTAGCCCGACACTGGTCCAGACTAGTAAAATACTAGCCCGACACTGGTCGAGACTTTTGAAATACTAGCACGACACTAGACGAGACTTTTGAAATATTAGCCCGACACTGGTCGAGACTAGTAAAATACTAGCCCGACACTGGTCGAGACTTTTGAAATACTAGCACGACACTAGACGAGACTTTTGAAATATTAGCCCGACACTGGTCGAGACTAGTAAAATACTAGCCCGACACTGGTCGAGACTTTTGAAATACTAGCACGACACTAGACGAGACTTTTGAAATATTAGCCCGACACTGGTCGAGACTAGTAAAATACTAGCCCGACACTGGTCGAGACTAGTAAAATACTAGCCCAACACTGGTCGAGACTAGTAAAATACTAGCCCGAAACTGGTCGAGACTAGTAAAATACTAGCCCGACACTGGTCGAGACTTTTGAAATACTAGCCCGACACTAGTCGAGACTAGTAAAATACTAGCCCGACACTAGTCGAGACTAGTAAAATACTTGCCCGACACTGGTCGAGACTAGTAAAATACTAGCCCGACACTGGTCGAGACTAGTAAAATACTAGCCCGACACTGGTCGAGACTAGTAAAATACTAGCCCGACACTGGTCGAGACTAGTAAAATACTAGCCCGACACTGGTCGAGACTAGTAAAATACTAGCCCGAAACTGGTCGAGACTAGTAAAATTCTAGCCCGACACTGGTCGAGACTAGTAAAATACTAGCCCGAAACTGGTCAAGACTACTAAAATACTAGCCCGACACTGGTCGAGACTAGTAAAATACTAGCCCGACACTGGTCGAGACTAGTAAAATACTAGCCCGACAGTGGTCCAGCCTAATAAAATACTAGCCCGACACTGGTCGAGACTAGTAAAATACTAGCCCGACCCTGGTCCAGACTAGTAAAATACTAGCCCGACACTGGTCGAGACTTTTGAAATACTAGCCCGACACTGGTCGAGACTAGTAAAATACTAGCCCGACACTGGTCGAGACTAGTAAAATACTAGCCCGACACTGAGCAAGACTAGTAAAATACTAGCCGACACTAGTCGTGACTAGTAAAATACTAGCCCGACACTGGTCGAGACTAGGAAAATACTAGCCCGACACTGGTCGAGACTAGTAAAATACTAGCCCGACACCGGTCGAGACTAGTAAAATACTAGCCGACACTAGTCGTGACTAGTAAAATACTAGCCCGACACTGGTCGAGACTAGTAAAATACCAGCCCGACACCGGTCGAGACTAGTAAAATACTAGCCCGACACTGGTCCAGACTAGTCAAATACTAGCCCGACACTGGTCGAGACTAGTAAAATACTAGCCCGACACTGGTCCAGACTAGTAAAATACTAGCCCGACACTGGTCGAGACTTTTGAATTACTAGCCCGACACTAGACGAGACTTTTGAAATATTAGCCCGACACTGGTCGAGACTAGTAAAATACTAGCCCGACTCTGGTCCAGACTAGTAAAATACTAGCCCGACACTGGTCGAGACTAGTAAAATACTAGCCCGACACTGGTCGAGACTAGTAAAATACTAGCCCGACACTGGTCGAGACTAGTAAAATACTAGGCCGACTCAGGCTCGAGACTAGTAAAATACTAGCCCGAAACTGGTCGAGACTAGTAAAATACTAGCCCGACACTGGTCGAGACTTTTGAAATACTAGCCCGACACTGGTCGAGACTATTAAAGTACTAGGCCGGCACTGGTCGAGACTAGTAAAATACTAGCCCGACACTGGTCGAGACTAGTAAAATACTAGCCCGAAACTGGTCGAGACTAGTAAAATTCTAGCCCGACACTGGTCCAGACTAGTAAAATACTAGCCCGAAACTGGTCGAGACTAGTAAAATACTAGCCCGACACTGGACGAGACTAGTAAAATACTAGCCCGACAGTGGTCCAGCCTAATAAAATACTAGCCCGACACTGGTCGAGACTAGTAAAATACTAGCCCGACCCTGGTCCAGACTAGTAAAATACTAGCCCGACACTGGTCGAGACTTTTGAAATACTAGCCCGACACTGGTCGAGACTAGTAAAATACTAGCCCGACAATGGTCGAGACTAGTAAAATACTAGCCCGACACTGGGCAAGACAAGTAAAATACTTGCCCGACACTGGTCGAGACTAGTAAAATACTAGCCCGACACTGGTCGAGACTAGTAAAATACTAGCCCGACACTGGTCCAGACTAGTAAAATACTAGCCCGACACTGGTCGATACTTTTGAAATACTAGCCCGACACTGGTCGAGACTAGTAAAATACTAGCCCGACACTAGTCGAGACTAGTAAAATACTTGCCCGACACCGGTCGAGACTAGTAAAATACTAGCCCGACACTGAGCAAGACTAGTAAAATACTAGCCGACACTAGTCGTGACTAGTAAAATACTAGCCCGACACTGGTCGAGACTAGGAAAATACTAGCCCGACACTGGTCGAGACTAGTAAAATACTAGCCCGACACCGGTCGAGACTAGTAAAATACTAGCCGACACTAGTCGTGACTAGTAAAATACTAGCCCGACACTGGTCGAGACTAGTAAAATACCAGCCCGACACCGGTCGAGACTAGTAAAATACTAGCCCGACACTGGTCCAGACTAGTCAAATACTAGCCCGACACTGGTCGAGACTAGTAAAATACTAGCCCGACACTGGTCCAGACTAGTAAAATACTAGCCCGACACTGGTCGAGACTTTTGAATTACTAGCCCGACACTAGACGAGACTTTTGAAATATTAGCCCGACACTGGTCGAGACTAGTAAAATACTAGCCCGACTCTGGTCCAGACTAGTAAAATACTAGCCCGACACTGGTCGAGACTAGTAAAATACTAGCCCGACACTGGTCGAGACTAGTAAAATACTAGCCCGACACTGGTCGAGACTAGTAAAATACTAGGCCGACTCAGGCTCGAGACTAGTAAAATACTAGCCCGAAACTGGTCGAGACTAGTAAAATACTAGCCCGACACTGGTCGAGACTTTTGAAATACTAGCCCGACACTGGTCGAGACTATTAAAGTACTAGGCCGGCACTGGTCGAGACTAGTAAAATACTAGCCCGACACTGGTCGAGACTAGTAAAATACTAGCCCGAAACTGGTCGAGACTAGTAAAATTCTAGCCCGACACTGGTCCAGACTAGTAAAATACTAGCCCGAAACTGGTCGAGACTAGTAAAATACTAGCCCGACACTGGACGAGACTAGTAAAATACTAGCCCGACAGTGGTCCAGCCTAATAAAATACTAGCCCGACACTGGTCGAGACTAGTAAAATACTAGCCCGACCCTGGTCCAGACTAGTAAAATACTAGCCCGACACTGGTCGAGACTTTTGAAATACTAGCCCGACACTGGTCGAGACTAGTAAAATACTAGCCCGACAATGGTCGAGACTAGTAAAATACTAGCCCGACACTGGGCAAGACAAGTAAAATACTAGCCGACACTAGTCGTGACTAGTAAAATACTAGCCCGACACTGGTCGAGACTAGGAAAATACTAGCCCGACACTGGTCGAGACTAGTAAAATACTAGCCCGACACCGGTCGAGACTAGTAAAATACTAGCCGACACTAGTCTTGACTAGTAAAATACTAGCCCGACACTGGTCGAGACTAGTAAAATACCAGCCCGACACCGGTCGAGACTAGTATAATACTAGCCCGACACTGGTCCAGACTAGTAAAATACTAGCCCGACACTGGTCCAGACTAGTAAAATACTAGCCCGACACTGGTCGAGACTTTTGAATTACTAGCCCGACACTAGACGAGACTTTTGAAATATTAGCCCGACACTGGTCGAGACTAGTAAAATACTAGCCCGACTCTGGTCCAGACTAGTAAAATACTAGCCCGACACTGGTCCAGACTAGTAAAATACTAGCCCGACACTGGTCCAGACTAGTAAAATACTAGCCCGACACTGGTCGAGACTAGTAAAATACTAGCACGACACTGGTCGAGACTAGTAAAATACTAGCCCGACACTGGTCGAGACTAGTAAAATACTTGCCCGACACTGGTCGAGACTAGTAAAATACTAGCCCGACACTGGTCGAGACTAGTAAAATACTAGCCCGACACTGGTCCAGACTAGTAAAATACTAGCCCGACACTGGTCGATACTTTTGAAATACTAGCCCGACACTGGTCGAGACTAGTAAAATACTAGCCCGACACTAGTCGAGACTAGTAAAATACTTGCCCGACACCGGTCGAGACTAGTAAAATACTAGCCCGACACAGGTCCAGACTAGTCAAATACTAGCCCGACACTGGTCGAGACTAGTAAAATACTAGCCCGACACTGGTCCAGACTAGTAAAATACTAGCCCGACACTGGTCGAGACTTTTGAATTACTAGCCCGACACTAGACGAGACTTTTGAAATATTAGCCCGACACTGGTCGAGACTAGTAAAATACTAGCCCGACACTGGTCGAGACTAGTAAAATACTAGCCCGACACTGGTCGAGACTAGTAAAATACTAGCCCGACACTGGTCCAGACTAGTAAAATACTAGCCCGACACTGGTCCAGACTAGTAATATACTAGCCCGACACTGGTCGAGACTTTTGAAATACTAGCACGACACTAGACGAGACTTTTGAAATATTAGCCCGACACTGGTCGAGACTAGTAAAATACTAGCCCGACACTGGTCGAGACTAGTAAAATACTAGCCCGACACTGGTCGAGACTAGTAAAATACTAGCCCGACACTGGTCCAGACTAGTAAAATACTAGCCCGACACTGGTCGAGACTAGTAAAATACTAGCCCGACACTGGTCGAGACTAGTAAAATACTAGCCCGACACTGGTCGAGACTAGTAAAATACTAGGCCGACTCTGGCTCGAGACTAGTAAAATACTAGCCCGAAACTGGTCGAGACTAGTAAAATACTAGCCCGACACTGGTCGAGACTAGTAAAATACTAGCCCGACACTGGTCGAGACTAGTAAAATACTAGCCCGAAACTGGTCGAGACTAGTAAAATTCTAGCCCGACACTGGTCGAGACTAGTAAAATACTAGCCCGAAACTGGTCAAGACTACTAAAATACTAGCCCGACACTGGTCGAGACTAGTAAAATACTAGCCCGACACTGGTCGAGACTAGTAAAATACTAGCCCGACAGTGGTCCAGCCTAATAAAATACTAGCCCGACACTGGTCGAGACTAGTAAAATACTAGCCCGACCCTGGTCCAGACTAGTAAAATACTAGCCCGACACTGGTCGAGACTTTTGAAATACTAGCCCGACACTGGTCGAGACTAGTAAAATACTAGCCCGACACTGGTCGAGACTAGTAAAATACTAGCCCGACACTGAGCAAGACTAGTAAAATACTAGCCGACACTAGTCGTGACTAGTAAAATACTAGCCCGACACTGGTCGAGACTAGGAAAATACTAGCCCGACACTGGTCGAGACTAGTAAAATACTAGCCCGACACCGGTCGAGACTAGTAAAATACTAGCCGACACTAGTCGTGACTAGTAAAATACTAGCCCGACACTGGTCGAGACTAGTAAAATACCAGCCCGACACCGGTCGAGACTAGTAAAATACTAGCCCGACACTGGTCCAGACTAGTCAAATACTAGCCCGACACTGGTCGAGACTAGTAAAATACTAGCCCGACACTGGTCCAGACTAGTAAAATACTAGCCCGACACTGGTCGAGACTTTTGAATTACTAGCCCGACACTAGACGAGACTTTTGAAATATTAGCCCGACACTGGTCGAGACTAGTAAAATACTAGCCCGACTCTGGTCCAGACTAGTAAAATACTAGCCCGACACTGGTCGAGACTAGTAAAATACTAGCCCGACACTGGTCGAGACTAGTAAAATACTAGCCCGACACTGGTCGAGACTAGTAAAATACTAGGCCGACTCAGGCTCGAGACTAGTAAAATACTAGCCCGAAACTGGTCGAGACTAGTAAAATACTAGCCCGACACTGGTCGAGACTTTTGAAATACTAGCCCGACACTGGTCGAGACTATTAAAGTACTAGGCCGGCACTGGTCGAGACTAGTAAAATACTAGCCCGACACTGGTCGAGACTAGTAAAATACTAGCCCGAAACTGGTCGAGACTAGTAAAATTCTAGCCCGACACTGGTCCAGACTAGTAAAATACTAGCCCGAAACTGGTCGAGACTAGTAAAATACTAGCCCGACACTGGACGAGACTAGTAAAATACTAGCCCGACAGTGGTCCAGCCTAATAAAATACTAGCCCGACACTGGTCGAGACTAGTAAAATACTAGCCCGACCCTGGTCCAGACTAGTAAAATACTAGCCCGACACTGGTCGAGACTTTTGAAATACTAGCCCGACACTGGTCGAGACTAGTAAAATACTAGCCCGACAATGGTCGAGACTAGTAAAATACTAGCCCGACACTGGGCAAGACAAGTAAAATACTTGCCCGACACTGGTCGAGACTAGTAAAATACTAGCCCGACACTGGTCGAGACTAGTAAAATACTAGCCCGACACTGGTCCAGACTAGTAAAATACTAGCCCGACACTGGTCGATACTTTTGAAATACTAGCCCGACACTGGTCGAGACTAGTAAAATACTAGCCCGACACTAGTCGAGACTAGTAAAATACTTGCCCGACACCGGTCGAGACTAGTAAAATACTAGCCCGACACTGAGCAAGACTAGTAAAATACTAGCCGACACTAGTCGTGACTAGTAAAATACTAGCCCGACACTGGTCGAGACTAGGAAAATACTAGCCCGACACTGGTCGAGACTAGTAAAATACTAGCCCGACACCGGTCGAGACTAGTAAAATACTAGCCGACACTAGTCGTGACTAGTAAAATACTAGCCCGACACTGGTCGAGACTAGTAAAATACCAGCCCGACACCGGTCGAGACTAGTAAAATACTAGCCCGACACTGGTCCAGACTAGTCAAATACTAGCCCGACACTGGTCGAGACTAGTAAAATACTAGCCCGACACTGGTCCAGACTAGTAAAATACTAGCCCGACACTGGTCGAGACTTTTGAATTACTAGCCCGACACTAGACGAGACTTTTGAAATATTAGCCCGACACTGGTCGAGACTAGTAAAATACTAGCCCGACTCTGGTCCAGACTAGTAAAATACTAGCCCGACACTGGTCGAGACTAGTAAAATACTAGCCCGACACTGGTCGAGACTAGTAAAATACTAGCCCGACACTGGTCGAGACTAGTAAAATACTAGGCCGACTCAGGCTCGAGACTAGTAAAATACTAGCCCGAAACTGGTCGAGACTAGTAAAATACTAGCCCGACACTGGTCGAGACTTTTGAAATACTAGCCCGACACTGGTCGAGACTATTAAAGTACTAGGCCGGCACTGGTCGAGACTAGTAAAATACTAGCCCGACACTGGTCGAGACTAGTAAAATACTAGCCCGAAACTGGTCGAGACTAGTAAAATTCTAGCCCGACACTGGTCCAGACTAGTAAAATACTAGCCCGAAACTGGTCGAGACTAGTAAAATACTAGCCCGACACTGGACGAGACTAGTAAAATACTAGCCCGACAGTGGTCCAGCCTAATAAAATACTAGCCCGACACTGGTCGAGACTAGTAAAATACTAGCCCGACCCTGGTCCAGACTAGTAAAATACTAGCCCGACACTGGTCGAGACTTTTGAAATACTAGCCCGACACTGGTCGAGACTAGTAAAATACTAGCCCGACAATGGTCGAGACTAGTAAAATACTAGCCCGACACTGGGCAAGACAAGTAAAATACTAGCCGACACTAGTCGTGACTAGTAAAATACTAGCCCGACACTGGTCGAGACTAGGAAAATACTAGCCCGACACTGGTCGAGACTAGTAAAATACTAGCCCGACACCGGTCGAGACTAGTAAAATACTAGCCGACACTAGTCTTGACTAGTAAAATACTAGCCCGACACTGGTCGAGACTAGTAAAATACCAGCCCGACACCGGTCGAGACTAGTATAATACTAGCCCGACACTGGTCCAGACTAGTAAAATACTAGCCCGACACTGGTCCAGACTAGTAAAATACTAGCCCGACACTGGTCGAGACTTTTGAATTACTAGCCCGACACTAGACGAGACTTTTGAAATATTAGCCCGACACTGGTCGAGACTAGTAAAATACTAGCCCGACTCTGGTCCAGACTAGTAAAATACTAGCCCGACACTGGTCCAGACTAGTAAAATACTAGCCCGACACTGGTCCAGACTAGTAAAATACTAGCCCGACACTGGTCGAGACTAGTAAAATACTAGCACGACACTGGTCGAGACTAGTAAAATACTAGCCCGACACTGGTCGAGACTAGTAAAATACTTGCCCGACACTGGTCGAGACTAGTAAAATACTAGCCCGACACTGGTCGAGACTAGTAAAATACTAGCCCGACACTGGTCCAGACTAGTAAAATACTAGCCCGACACTGGTCGATACTTTTGAAATACTAGCCCGACACTGGTCGAGACTAGTAAAATACTAGCCCGACACTAGTCGAGACTAGTAAAATACTTGCCCGACACCGGTCGAGACTAGTAAAATACTAGCCCGACACAGGTCCAGACTAGTCAAATACTAGCCCGACACTGGTCGAGACTAGTAAAATACTAGCCCGACACTGGTCCAGACTAGTAAAATACTAGCCCGACACTGGTCGAGACTTTTGAATTACTAGCCCGACACTAGACGAGACTTTTGAAATATTAGCCCGACACTGGTCGAGACTAGTAAAATACTAGCCCGACACTGGTCGAGACTAGTAAAATACTAGCCCGACACTGGTCGAGACTAGTAAAATACTAGCCCGACACTGGTCCAGACTAGTAAAATACTAGCCCGACACTGGTCCAGACTAGTAATATACTAGCCCGACACTGGTCGAGACTTTTGAAATACTAGCACGACACTAGACGAGACTTTTGAAATATTAGCCCGACACTGGTCGAGACTAGTAAAATACTAGCCCGACACTGGTCGAGACTAGTAAAATACTAGCCCGACACTGGTCGAGACTAGTAAAATACTAGCCCGACACTGGTCCAGACTAGTAAAATACTAGCCCGACACTGGTCGAGACTAGTAAAATACTAGCCCGACACTGGTCGAGACTAGTAAAATACTAGCCCGACACTGGTCGAGACTAGTAAAATACTAGGCCGACTCTGGCTCGAGACTAGTAAAATACTAGCCCGAAACTGGTCGAGACTAGTAAAATACTAGCCCGACACTGGTCGAGACTTTTGAAATACTAGCCCGACACTGGTCGAGACTAGTAAAATACTAGCCCGACACTAGTCGAGACTAGTAAAATACTTGCCCGACACTGGTCGAGACTAGTAAAATACTAGCCCGACACTGGTCGAGACTAGTAAAATACTAGCCCGACACTGGTCGAGACTAGTAAAATACTAGCCCGACACTGGTCGAGACTAGTAAAATACTAGCCCGAAACTGGTCGAGACCAGTAAAATTCTAGCCCGACACTGGTCCAGACTAGTAAAATACTAGCCCGAAACTGGTCTAGACTAGTAAAATACTAGCCCGACACTGGACGAGACTAGTAAAATACTAGCCCGACAGTGGTCCAGACTAATAAAATACTAGCCCGACACTGGTCGAGACTAGTAAAATACTAGCCCGACCCTGGTCCAGACTAGTAAAATACTAGCCCGACACTGGTCGAGACTTTTGAAATACTAGCCCGACACTGGTCGAGACTAGTAAAATACTAGCCCGACACTGGTCCAGACTAGTAAAATACTAGCCCGACACTGGTCGAGACTTTTGAAATACTAGCCCGACAATGGTCGAGACTAGTAAAATACTAGCCCGACACTTGGCAAGACTAGTAAAATACTAGCCGGCACTAGTCGTGACTAGTAAAATACTAGCCCGACACTGGTCGAGACTAGGAAAATACTAGCCCGACACTGGTCGAGACTAGTAAAATACTAGCCCGACACCGGTCGAGACTAGTAAAATACTAGCCCGACAATGGTCGAGACTAGTAAAATACTAGCCCGACACTTGGCAAGACTAGTAAAATACTAGCCGGCACTAGTCGTGACTAGTAAAATACTAGCCCGACACTGGTCGAGACTAGTAAAATACCAGCCCGACACCGGTCGAGACTAGTAAAATACTAGCCCGACACTGGTCCAGACTAGTCAAATACTAGCCCGACACTGGTCGAGACTAGTAAAATACTAGCCCGACACTGGTCCAGACTAGTAAAATACTAGCCCGACACTGGTCGAGACTTTTGAATTACTAGCCCGACACTAGACGAGACTTTTGAAATATTAGCCCGACACTGGTCGAGACTAGTAAAATACTAGCCCGACACTGGTCGAGACTAGTAAAATACTAGCCTGACACTGGTCGAGACTAGTAAAATACTAGCCCGACACTGGTCCAGGCTAGTAAAATACTAGCCCGACACTGGTCCAGACTAGTAAAATACTAGCCCGACACTGGTCGAGACTTTTGAAATACTAGCACGACACTAGACGAGACTTTTGAAATATTAGCCCGACACTGGTCGAGACTAGTAAAATACTAGCCCGACACTGGTCGAGACTTTTGAAATACTAGCACGACACTAGACGAGACTTTTGAAATATTAGCCCGACACTGGTCGAGACTAGTAAAATACTAGCCCGACACTGGTCGAGACTAGTAAAATACTAGCCCAACACTGGTCGAGACTAGTAAAATACTAGCCCGAAACTGGTCGAGACTAGTAAAATACTAGCCCGACACTGGTCGAGACTTTTGAAATACTAGCCCGACACTAGTCGAGACTAGTAAAATACTAGCCCGACACTAGTCGAGACTAGTAAAATACTTGCCCGACACTGGTCGAGACTAGTAAAATACTAGCCCGACACTGGTCGAGACTAGTAAAATACTAGCCCGACACTGGTCGAGACTAGTAAAATACTAGCCCGACACTGGTCGAGACTAGTAAAATACTAGCCCGAAACTGGTCGAGACTAGTAAAATTCTAGCCCGACACTGGTCCAGACTAGTAAAATACTAGCCCGAAACTGGTCGAGACTAGTAAAATACTAGCCCGACACTGGACGAGACTAGTAAAATACTAGCCCGACAGTGGTCCAGACTAATAAAATACTAGCCCGACACTGGTCGAGACTAGTAAAATACTAGCCCGACCCTGGTCCAGACTAGTAAAATACTAGCCCGACACTGGTCGAGACTTTTGAAATACTAGCCCGACACTGGTCGAGACTAGTAAAATACTAGCCCGACACTGGTCGAGACTAGTAAAATACTAGCCCGACACTGGTCGAGACTAGTAAAATACTAGCCCGAAACTGGTCGAGACTAGTAAAATACTAGCCCGACACTGGTCGAGACTAGTAAAATACTAGCCCGACACTGGTCGAGACTAGTAAAATACTAGCCCGACACTGGTCGAGACTAGTAAAATACTAGCCCGACACTGGTCGAGACTAGTAAAATACTAGCCCGACACCGGTCGAGACTAGTAAAATACTAGCCCGACACTGGTCGAGAATACTAGCGCATTCAGTAAGATTTTCGTCACAGATTTTCCATTTAAAAATTCGTTCTTAGGGTTCCGTACCCAAAGGGTAAAAACGGGACCCTGTTACTATGACTTCGCTATCTGTCCGTCTGTCCGTCCGTCCGTCTGTCTGTCACCAGGCTGTATCTCAAGAACTGCGATAGCTAGTTTTATTTTATTTTATTTATTTAGGGACAAAAAACAGTTACACGTTACAACTTGAATATCGGAGCTAATTAGATTTATTTAATAAACGTATAACCCACACTATTGTCCACGGATTCAATTAATAAATATCTATAAGAGGAAAGCACGGACGGTCACATATTATATTGTGAATTAAAAGAAAAAAGAAAAGCAGGTTATGAAAGGTTGTCAGTAAGCAAAGCTATAGCCATTTTTTTTAATTTTGCAGTAGAAAATGCAAAAATATCTGAATCGGTAAAGTGTAACACACACTTTACCGATTCAGATATTTTTGCATTTTAGTGCAGTTACTACAAGGCGACGGAGAGGTGCCCGCTCACCGGCGTTTGTTTTGCACTTCTCAGTGTAAAACAGACGAGGAACGGGCACCTCTCGCCGTATAATAGTTCTAGGTACTACGTAACATAATTTATTGGTAAGCTCAATACAATCAAACTTATTATTACAAATGCCATGCAGCATCATGGCCATGAGGAGCGTACGTCTGGACTCTAAACTCAAGAGAGTGTGCCGTTTGAGTAGTTCTAAATAAGATATTCTCGAGTGATAAAATTTATACTGCACGTTACGTAGGAATTTTTTCTGAACCATTTCAAGTCTATGTGAGTATTTGTCGTAGAAAGGACTCCAAATAGGAACAGCATATTCTAACTGGGAGCGAATCAGGGTCTTATAAAGAAATAAGAAAGTAGATTTTTTTTTAAAGTCCTTAGACGATCTCATGACGAAACCATACATCCGATAGGCCCTGCTAATAACATTATCAATATGAACATCAAAGTGTAATTTGGAATCCAGCCAGATTCTAAGGTCTCGCGTGGACTCAACCTTTTTCAAGGCAAAACCATGCAGGGTATACGTGAAATTAAATATTTTTTTTTTTTTGGTAAATGATATAGAGTTACATTTAGGTAAGTTGAGTGAGTTAAGTAAGTTGACAGACAAATTATGTATTTCTGTTGCCGCTGTAACAACAAATACTAAAAACAAAATAAAATAAATATATTAATTTATCCCATACAACAAACGTGTTTTTTTTCGATGTTTTTTGCCTTGTGGTACGGAACCCTTCATGTGCGAGTCCGACTCGCACTTGGCCAGTTTTTTTTTACTTCTTTCTGGGATGAGAAACTATTGCTAAGTAAAGATGCTTCATGGAAACAATACTATGTGTGTCCAAGAATAGACCAGTTTGCTGATGCTTTAAATAGGTATGTACCGCCTTAATTACCTAGTCTGACTAGGTTTCACTAGTTGCTAGTTAGTTCGTGGTAACCTTTGTGCTAACATGACTGACGAATATTTTAATAAGGGTTACCCTACCCATGTATGTACCTCCTCTCTGGGCTGCTATTGATTCAGAAATTCACATTAAATTGCCAGGCTTCTTGCTAATTGAAGTTCAAACGGTTCCTTGGTAACAGACGGGGAGAATCGTAGAGTGAACAATAAGTTTGACAGCTTTACGTCTTTACATTATTATGTCATCATCGTGACAGTAAGATGTGTCGGTTTGATGGTTTGCGGGACGGCTTTGGTTTGAGAGGTTGCAGGGTTGCAAGATGTTTACTATTTTATTTTATTTTCTTTTTGCTCAAGATTGCAAGGCTTAGAATGAAATATTGCAAAATTTTAATTATTGCACCCCTGACTAATTAAGGAAAACGTCAAGTATAAACTAAGTGGACATAATATACTGCCAACACATTACGAATAAGCATGCTTTGTCATCTTTTCGTATAACTAGGTACCTATTTTGAGGACTTTAATTGGAACAATTATTTCATTGCAACAAGTTTTATAGTTACGTATACAATTTTACGTACAACGTACGTCCTCGCGACTAATTATTGTTTAATATTTACATTTTAAAAGAGTAACGGTGGAGTTTCTTGCTCATTCTTCTCCATACGAAAACTACCTTTTGGGATGGGCGACTAGAATCAATTCTATTTTGTTGTAATTTCTGATGTTCAAAAGTGCCTTTAACCCGTAGTATGTCGGAACGTAAATCCACGCGAGACACAATGGCTTTTTAATTGTTTCTGTAATTACGACATTCAACCGGTTAATGTGCCTATTTGAAATAAATGATTTGACTTTGACTTTGAATACTAAGACTTATTGTCGGGACTTTCCGGAAAAAGAGTGAGACTACCTAATACGGTCTATCGAAATGCCCATATTATGAGCAATCTACATTTTCGGTCTCATAATAAAAATAATTTGGTATTCAAAAGAGTATTCGTCCCCATTCATCCTAATCACCTACAAACACAAACGTACAATTGTAAACAAAACACAACACAGTGCATTGTTCCGAATATTTTATATGAAGACGTAACGTGCCACTCCACGATGCTATGTCAGTCAAAAGCCGCGTCACACTGTCGCAACAAAGGGGAGACTGGCGCTCAGCTCTTTGTGATGCCGTACGGAGAGACTCGTGTGAAGGACCCTTTAGAATATAAAAAGAATTGTCTAGATTCTATGGAACGATGTTCTTGTTTAATTGTTGTTTCATTAAGGAGGTAATGTTTTTGTTGAGGGCTTTCTTGCTCATCCTTGTTTTTCATTGTTTATATCTTGATCAGTTTCTGGAATCCTTTTTTAGGGTCCCGTACCTTAAAAGGAAAAACGGAACCCTTATAGGATCACTTGTCCGTCTGTCTATCTGTCAAGACCCTTTATCTATGGAGTATCGAGTTGAAATTAAAACCATAATATACTCAAATCTACAGTCCCTTGAAGCTATGTAAAAATCAAACTAGAAGTTTGATTTTTACATAGCTTCAGATAACGTAAAAAGAAGATAGGGCCGTTTATGCCGTAAAAAACGTATATTTCCACACTCTCAAGGGAATCAAAATTAATAGGGTACTTCCCGTTGACCTAGAATCATGAAATTTGGCAACAAGCAAGGTCATATAGCACAAGTAAAGGAGAAAATCCGAAAACCGTAAATTTGTCGTTACATTAAAAAAAATCACCCTCAGTGCGCGAGTCTGACTAGCATCTCACCGATTTACCTAACCTTTAAATTCAAGTTCCGTATTTCTGTTTTCAATTTTGGTACCTACGTTTTGCATTACAAATATCCGCAGAACCATTTTGAGATTATCGGCTTTAAGGACAATGTAAGTAAATATCGCTATCCGTCCATTTAGATTATTCCCCTGTTCATTCTTACTGAGATGATATCCCTTAGAAAAATAACAAAGTCACATCGCAGTAACATTTTATCACTATTGCTCATATCACACATAACAACTCAAGTCCCTTAATGCAATAATCTACTTAGAACTTATACGAATTCTATTTCCGCTGACTAGCCAAAGTATAATGGAGATTAGTAGTCTAGCATCTAACTCATTTTTAAACGGGTCTTAAGTATCTACTAATTATTCTAATGAGCACTAATTCTAATTGTAATAAATTAGAAGGTTCAGAAATAACTTCTTCGAAAACGGTTTCTTTTTAAAAAAAAATTCTAAAAGGTCTATTTATGATGATGTCTACAAAATTAACAATTACCTATGCTTAAAATTATTCCCGTTTTTTTATTGTTAATATACCTACAACTGAATCAAATTGTCGAACAAGCACTTAAAAGTTTTATGGATGAAATTTTTATCGGAGTGAAGGCTAAGTTTTTGTTTTTAAAACACTGAGGACAAAATCCTTGTATATGTATAGTTTAAAATTATAATAATATTTTATTTCCCGTCAATCTTATGAGGTCGAAATAGCAAAAAAAAGCTTTTAATGGCTTTTGATTATGTTTACCTTTATTTGCCCGCGAAATCGTCTTCCCTGTATCTATACTTTGATAGCTTGTGACACTAAGACCAGAAAAAGGACAGTTCTCATAATTAAAAACGTTCAAAATCTAGTCACAATCTCAACTCAGCGACAACTTTTAAAAAATTTAAGAAAATTAGAGCTATTTTTGACAGATTGAGACCGAGATCAGACTGTGAACGATCAATTGACCTCCAGAGCGTGAAACGTTCACATCTATGTCACTCAATTACTTGTCATTTAACAATATTGTGTTCTTTTTCAAAAACAAGTATTCCAAACCAGTCTATAGTTCCTTACTATGTCTGCTGCCTCGTTTTGAAACAAAGCATTCTTCCAGGATATGCACTTTTGCCTTTGTAAGCTCCTTTCAAGGTATGTTATTCGGTTACTCTCTCACTCGCTTGCCTTGTGAGTTCTTCACTATCTTTGTACATTCATTGTCACCTACTTTGTTTTTCGTAGCTCTTTAAATTAAATTCCAAGTGTTTGTCTAAGATGTTCCGCAAATGAAAGAAACCTTTTGTTAGACAGTGCTTCTTTTAAATTAATTTAATTCTAGACGGACACTGTGGAAGGGAATTTATTTAAATAAAATAGTAGGTACAAAACTAGCAGTAATGAAACTTAAAAAGGAAAAGGCTAGGCAGATGATGGTTAGATCTAGCTGAACCGGTGGAATGGTCTATGAGAATGTAAATGGATTACTATCAATAGTATCAATCATGTCTGTTGCAAGTAATGAAACCTTTTGTACAATATTATTCTTATAAAAATATCATCGGAAAAACATAATAAGAAACCTATACAAAATAATAAAACATCCAACACATCAAATCTTGGAACACTATCATTTCTGATCCTTCGATTTCGAAAACAAATAAGGCCCAGGAACTTCTGGAGACTATTCAACAAATTGGCCAACTCCGAAACTTCTTTACAAGAAATGAGAACAAAAGGATTTTCCAAAACAAAAGCATGTAGGAGTGTATCTGGTAGATGACGCGGCGTGATCCCCAGTTCGTCATTCGTGGCTGATGAGTTAGCTACGCAATGATCCATGTGATTACGGGCTTGCTTGTGACGTGGTACAAGTTAGGAGTGCCTTGGCCTTTTTTTGTCTTGCTGAAAATCAATTGGTGGTTTTACTTGTCTTTCTTGTAGGTTTTCATCTTACTTGCTAAATTAATTCTAAAATGATTAGTCCATTGCTGATACATTGGATATGAAAAATGTCATGTTTTCTAGTTTTAGCATACCTACACCTGAATAAGTTTTTACAGTTATAACTGCGATGTTTTTGGCCATTTAAAAACATTGTGTCGTTTAGGGACTACTGAACAGTTTACTGTAAGCTTACTTCAAACTACCAATATGTACCTATTCTATTTTCCCAGACAACTCTCGTCAATATCTTGTGCTTTAGGCACGACATGATTGCGAACCGTGGCGCTACTGTCAATCATTACTGAAGGTACTTTAATTTATTGTTCATCAATAACGCGAACAATCTGTGCGCTGTGGTCGCTGTGCTCTATATTGATGACGTCATTATTTGCGTAGAATATTAATTGTGTGGTAATCTAATATCATCGGGCTGGAGATACGAGAATTGCTAAATTATGTAAAGATTGGTCAGTCAAGAGTGAGCTAAAGTATTTGACTGCCATTCCAGGGTTCACTGGATATGCTAACTATTATAATACAACCTGTTCACACTCACGGAGGCTCTTTTGTTAATAGTTTTATCCTATCGAAAATGTAACATAATGACTAAAACAGTAAATCAAAACGATGATGGTGAATTTAAAGCATTCACAGATATCAGTAAATAAAAATATCACTCTCCTTTTCGGATTGGTCACTGTGGGTAAAAAGCTCACTTTAACAATTTATTTCAGGGTCTGATAAACAAAATAAGACCCAATAACAGGATTGGTCCAGATTCTTTAACGTAAGGATTATGATGAATGGAACCAGGAAAGGATTCCGGAAAGAAAATATAAGGAAAATATAAAGGTGAAGGGTTCAAGGGATTGATTGAATAAAGATTGTATTCTTAAAAGACGGAGTTCCAGGTTATTGCAATCCGCTTACGCGTGGAACCAGATTTATCTGAAGAGGCTTAGAAGAGGTAATCTTATAATAATATATGTCCATGAGTTTACATTGAGAAGTAGGTAATACTAGTCTCTCCTAAATACAGATTACTCAGTAATCTAGCTAGGAGAACAGAGATTCACCCAACAATTCTTTGTACCTACACCATGTAATTAATAATGCATACTTTCTAAGTCCCTCATGTACTACAAAACTTTTATGTACACTTAATAAATTTTTTAGAAGACATGTGACATCCACCAACCCGCACTGGGCCCGCGTGGTGGATTACGGCCCACTCCCTCTCATTGAGAGGAGGCCTGTGTCCCAGCAGTGGAAACATTCTGGGCTGATTATGGTTATGGTATGGTAATAAATTTATTATTATTATACAATTTTATGCGTCATCGAAAAATACTTTGATTTTTTTACAGTTATCAGAAATTGCAAGTCTTGAGGGTCTCGACGCTGAAAGTCAATGTTTAAACTTGGGATTTGCTAATGACTATGCTAATCGAGTTGGATTGCAATACATAGTAGTGAAAACTTAAAATTATCTGATTAACTTAAAGTTACAAAAAAAAAAACAAAATCAAAATATTTTATTTCACATAAACCTACATGGGTACTTATGAAACATCAGAAGCTAGGTGCACGGTTCCAATTGGTCGTTTCCTATGGAGAAGAACCGGCAAGAAAATCTACGGTTACTTTTTTTTAAATAATTGGCTTTTACAATCATTTCAAATTACAGTAGTATGGGACAGCGTAGGCCTGTCAACAAGTACCTGGTACTTGATAAAATAAAAATTGGTCTACAGATCAAAACTCAAACTCAAAGCATTTATTTCAATTAAACCTTGTACAGGCACTTTTGAATTGTCAAAATTAAATAATCTGTCAGTTAGTCAGAAAGTTGAAGCTAGTTGCCCAAAAGTCTACAAGGCCTACAAAGTCCTCACATTTACAAAAACGTAAACGTACGTGGTGATCCCATGCCTTTTCGCAGCAGATGGCGTTCTGTATAGTTTCCGCCTAATTGCGCAACACACTTTCACTTACAATCTGAATCATATTGAAGGGTATTGCTAATCTATTGCTTCATAAGTTCGAAAAAATTGTACCCTCAACAACGTAAATACCGCAATGAATGTTGTTGAACTGCCAAAATGACAGCCATTGCTACTGTTAGCATGTTCGCAATTACCCCGCAGGTACAGACGCCAGCACATCAAGCTACTACTGTCTGTCTGTCAAATTTCTTTAATAGATTTTCAACTTTATCGCTAAAAAATAAGGTTCAAAGTTGATTGGAGAAATTTGACAGTTTCGGGTAGCTTGATGTGCTGGCGCCTGTACAAACTACAATTAAACGCCACCTGCTGCGATCCTTACATACTACATACTCCTTTTGCTTCAGCTGACTACTTGTTTGATTTTTTCTGGCTGTAACAATTATTTCTTTAAAGGTTATTTTAACTAAAATCAAAGGGGAAATTCTAGTAATTCTAAGAACTTTCACAGCCTGATCTCAGTGTCAATCTGTCAAAAATACCTCTAATTTCCCTACATTTTTGACAAGTTTTTGACATTTGTTTGTTGCCGAGATGAGACTGCGACTTGATTTTAAATGTTTTGGATTACAAGTATTGGCCAGAACATTTCTAACAGTTTTGTATACAAAAACTGTCTAAATATCTGCAGGCTAGGTATAAAAGTTTGCTCGAAAATAACACGTCAATTTATTATAATATTGTATAAAGATATTTTATTTAATAAGTAAAGTATTAAGTGAACGTCACAATACTGTAATAACTGCCGGTATCAGCACATGCACATCTATTTAGTAATTAGTATTCAACCGGATCCATTTGAAGTTAACATTTGATAAATTAGCGTGATCTGTTAAATCGTATGTACTGTAGCATTAAACAAATTGCTTTCGGTCGACGCGCTGTTCCGATGTTAATTAAATGTAAGAGTGTATTGTTAATTTGGCTTTAGATAAGTTTGATTTAAATTAAGCGTTTGACGAAATTCAAATATTGGTAATCATTATTTTGTAATCAAAGATATATTAATAAAATAATGTTTAAAAAATCTACAGCCGACCACACATTATTTTATGGTACCAGTTTGAGTATTATGAAAACGCCTTTATTTCACAGCAGTTAGGGCAGTTCTCGCAGTTCAAAGCTTACTTTGACTGTACCAGCAAACTAATTGCGTCACACTATCAATTTCAACTTGAATCATTTTGAAAGATATTGCTTCATATGTTCGAAAAAAAATTCTACTCAGCAACGTAAATAACGCAATGAATGTTATTAAACTGACAAAATGAAAGCCATCGCTTCCCAAAAGTGTGTTTCGCGATCACAATTTTTAATTTTTATTTATAACTGGACATTACCATCTGACCTCCATTCTAAATCCAATTACTGGGGAACATTGATACATGAGTTGTTCGATGTTCCAGACTTGTTAGAACATAATCAATAATTTTCCTTAGTTTCTGCAAGAATCATCAATTCCAAATGTATTGCATGGCCAAATGTATGGGTAGCTAATGGCTTCGTCAGCCGATGGTATTCGCGTTGCTGAATTTTGGGCCAAACAAATTGAAAAAACTATAATCATTTATATTTTTGCCATCGCCAACAATAAGAAGAAAAATGTATGTGATGGTGTATTAAAGGAACAATAACAATTACCTACTCAAACTTATTATAGCATCATGAATTAGAAAGTTTTAAAATGGATTTTATGGTATTGCCTGGAGATTTACATACCTAGTCGGAATCTCCAACACTAAAAGGATTATCAGTGTATATTTTTTAAACATTATAATAACTAAAGTGGTGGTTATTTTAAAATTCAAATTAGCTGCAGGTACTGGGGCGGTTTTCACATTCAATTTGATGCCTGCCTACATTTCAGGCTACGAGTTCACAGATTTACATATACTTTACATATCATTATGTGCACGGTATACGTCTAGCGAATAGCATTCTAGCTAAAAATAGCAAGGTAGTACGAGTTCTAGTATTATAATATAAAATCCAGTTTTATCTAAGAAATTTCTGTTAAGTTCTTTGTTCTGTTAGCTCTCGATAAGCTAACGGACCCTTATTAAATTAAACGCGGGTTTATAATATAACTTAGATAATTTTTTCTAGAATGGGAACTAGTTTTTTTTTATGACATTCATGTTACTTATCAAATATTCATAAAGGTTGTATAAGAAGTACCAAATAGGCTTTAATCTCCACAGTACTACTATAGATACGAGGTGTGAATGTGACTGATATTTTTTTAAGAATTTAATTTGTGTGTCCAACATGATCTCTATTCCCATGCATTTTTTCTAAAAAGCTCTTTTAATCAGAAAAAATATTTCGTATCTTAGTTATTCTATTATTTTTTCTTTATTTTAGGTAGGTAAGTTTGAAGGAGCCGTATATTGCCTTAGTTTTCCTCTGAATTACGCCGAAAAGAAAAGATGGCTTCAATGGCAGTTTTTTCGACAAGGCAAGCACTGAAACAACAAGATACGCACGTGACAAAACGCGCCAATTTTGTTGAAACTACATGCAATCTATTTCAGAAATACCGCGATTCCGTACGAATTTAAATCCCGAACATTTATTTATCGGGAACACGTAACCACAGCCAAACTCCAAATGGCAGTCAAAACTTATACACAAACTATTGCTATTTTCCTATCGTATATTTAAATTGGGAAATTCCGAACTCCTGGCGGAATTAATAATGGAAGTGTTGCAGAACAATCGTATATTTGCAACATATTCCGATACTGATGAGAAATAATTTCGTACTCTGCACACTAGTTTTGCTACTAATTCTGGCGAGTTCTGGAGGATTTCAACGGCCGAGTGTGTAACGAGACTGGAACTATAAGTGGACAGAATAGTTTCGGTTTGGAGTTTAAATAAAATGTGCTTTTCGTTATTTAAAGCATTTAGTGTTACGAGCGGTGGTTTACGGAATAATACTACTATAGTCCCGTTTAAAAGTATTTATTTACTGGGACACTGCCTTTAGATCTACTACTATTTTTATATGGTTGTGTGTATTGTAGGAATAAGTAAGATTACCCGCTAAATTAAAATGTTCTTACATTTTTTGCAATTTGCAGGTCAGTGTCACGTTGTATGTTAATTTAAATATGATTCGCGACCGTAAACAATAAGACTTTATAGAATCATTAAAATCATCAATATATTAATTTGTATTATATTATCTATATATATATATTTTTTCATGTATTTATTTTACTGTAATGCCAATAAACGTATTTTTCTTTCTTTCTTTTCTTTCAATACAACCCTCTAAGTTCATATAATCCCACTGATTGATATTTCATGAAATAATAATTTGAATAATCTTATGGACACATACATAAAGTGTTACCGTAAGAAGTAATTACATAAATGGACACATAATAATATATTTATATCCCTTTCATGTTTCAGATCAAAAACACCCAAAAATAAGCGGCTTTCAGAGGTCTGTCACTCTTGAGGAGGATCATAAGATATGAATGAAGAAGGCCATACTCGCATTAGCGGGGAAAGTAAGGGGCGGGTAACCTACTTTCTTATTTTTTGGGGTATTTATTTCGGGCAAATTTAAACCTTAATATAATACTAATGAATCGTGTTTAATTATTATAAAATTACGTATTTTTCCTAAGAGACGGGTCAGGGGAACTACATTACTATTTTTGAGGGTGCATTGTTGCTCCAAAATTTTGCAAGGAATTGAAAGTAAAATGTGACTTCTTATATTAAATCTTATGCAGAAAGGAGAGATCGTCATAGAACTGGAACAACGTTATATGAAATTATTCTCCAGAGTTCGATTTATTGAAGCTTCGGTTGACAAGAATGCGAACTGTAGTAACACAATAGTGTGTTCGTAAGAAGACTCATCACACTCAATTGTTAGGCAATGTCTAAGTAGAACAGACCACACATACGCATCTTTCTCAATGATGCTCGATTTAAACGCACTACGTTTTTAGATAGTTTTTCTCATCATCTATAAAAAAATGCAAAATCAATATGTATTTTAATAAAGTAGCAATGGAAACCTAGCCGTTAACAAATAAGTGAAAACAATTAAATAAAAACTCACAGCCTTGATTACAATAATCCAATTCCAAATGGTAAAGTGGTTAATATTGGTTTCGTTGTTGAGTATCTGTGAACTTTTTTTAAACTTAAGACGATCTGGATAACATTTTTAGTTTGAATTATGCCGATAATGAAATTCATAGCTAGTCCGAAACAATAGCAGACGCAGTCAAAATAAGTGGTGACGTACTGGAAAATATATTGTCTTATATTTGTATAAGGACACAAATAAAGTGGAGTGTAAAACATAAAATCATAAATAGGACTGATCCTGTCTGTCCTGTCACAATAAGTCGATGGTAAAGGTGGCCTACATAAAATTAATTATGCTAAAGTACCTAAATAACTAACTAATTACCTACTAAAAATATATAACACGCAATTATACAGGTGAGTTTTTAGATGTGCACAGTTTTGGAAAGTATAACCGGTTTATTTGTTTATATGAAAGCACAATGCGATCTTTTTAAGAAATAATTATCTCGACATAATAGAGGTTGATATTTTTCCACCACCTGTAACAAACGATATAACTATATTTCAGATCAAATAAATTTATGGTCACATTGAAATAATTAAATGTTTCAATAAACAACAAGTTAAATTATTTTGTCATCACGTAAGCCACGCATAATTATATTAAAGTCATTATTAAATATTACTCTCTTCAACAAGAAAGCTATGAAAGATATCCACTAAAAACTCAACAATTACTTTTTACGTCCACCTTATTAAAATCTCAGACTCGTAACTATTTTAAAACTCAACCCAGCCATTCAATAAAACTGTGAAAATTAAACAACTATATTACTTTCTTTGTGAAAAGAACTACACAGCACTTTTGAAGCCGGTGGAGTTGCCACCGGTAAAATGAGTTCATACGCTAGAAAAGTTCGTCAGGCAACATTGAGAGAAAAATTGCGGAATCATTTTGAGCTGTTGCGAAAGTTGGGGGAATTTAAAAATGTCTGTCTTTCCGCTTTTAGAATATAATTATTTTCGAGGTTTGGCGATTGATGAAAGGATCCGTGTCTTTAATGAATATCAGTGTCGGTCTGTTTAGAATTGACGTAACTTTATTTGAAGAGCATCCTTAACCGTCTTTTTGTTGTACTTTAAAAGAGGGCGGTATACGTAGGGAATCTTCTTTTCTTAAATGAAACTATCTGATTATCTTGGCGCTAAAAATCAAAAATATAAAGAATGTCGATCCCGTGGGAATATCGGGTTAAAAATTAGCCTATATGTTAATCCCGGGTGTCAGCTACCTCCATACAACATTTTATCAAAGTTGGTAAAGCCGTTTGAGCGTGAAGAAGTAACAAACATATAAACACACACCCCCTCACACACTCACAAACTTTCGCCTTTATAATATTAGTGTGATTAGTGTGATAAAGTATATGATATATTCATAACTAAAATAACTGATGTCACTCGGGAAGCAGCCACGCTTAATTGGAATTGAGTTGGATACATCTGCCGGATGTCAGCCGACCAATGGTCCAAACAAACGACCCAGTGGTTTAATGGCAAACGATATCACTGCAGGCCCAGACGGAGATGGCGGGATGACCTGGACGCCTTTCATAAAGATTGGTCCTTGGCAGCTCTGGACAGAGACAGGTGGAAAGAGCGTAGGGAGGCCTTTGCCTAGCAGTGGCATATTACGGCTAACAAAAAAAAAAGAAACAAGTTTGGGTTATATCAGCCGTATGCGGGATGACTACTGGGAAAAAGTCACCACACAATGGGTGTCTGAATAGGGACGGCGCCGCGATGGTGCGGGAGAAGAGTTCCTGGAGGCCTGTGCTCAGCAGTGGGATAATAAAAGCATCGCATCACAGAGAAATAAAGTTTTACGTTCCTAAAAAATTCAGTGTATTACTCGCATCAATATAATAAAAATTAAAGAGCGTATAAAGGCCAAAGGAGCCCGTACATTAGATTAACTGATCTGATAAGTAAGTAATGTTAGATCCGAGTACAACGGGAACACAGTAATACGTCTCAGACGATATATCACCGAGATAGACCTTAATGTACTGCTGTCGTCGGTGAAGTTATCACCAAAGGTGAGTTATGACGGTGGAGTTTTTTTTTGCGATAATTTTGCGAATGTTGTCATAAAAAGTACATTATATTGAAGCCCTTTGGTGATAGTGAGACATTATATTTTATTTATTTTGGTTGTTATCAGTCAAATGATTTTTCAAGTAAATAAACTATTAAAAAAAAATAGTTAATTTTCACCTTCAAGTAAAAACATCTATGGTTTCAAACAAAACAAAAATAGTCCTAAAGTAAGTAGAATTGTATGTTGGAATTGCAGCCAATACTTACTAAGCTAAACTTAATATTTCGTAATTATAGGTATCATAAACTACTTGAAAATTGTGACCCTACTACCTCGAAAAAAGAGAAGACAAAATCTATTATCTATTTTCCGTGGGTTTCCTTTATTTTACTTTGATATTTAAATAAGTTCTAGATTTAGAGGAGCTCGTGGCTAAATAATAACAGTCGCACAGGTCGATCGATCAGATTAAGCTACGCTTGCCGCGGTTGGCCTGTGGATGGGTGACCATCTTTACATATCGTGACCCCTCCATGCTTCGGAAAGCACGTTAAGCCGTTGATCCCGGCTGTCATTCGTGGATCTTTGAGAGTCGTTACGTAGTCAGAAGCCCCAAAGTCTGACAATTCGTCTTACCAAGGGGTATCGTATTACCCAGTAACTGGGTTGGGGAGGTCAGATAGACAGTCCCTCCATGTAAAATACTGGTATTCAGCTGCATCCGGTTAGACTGGAAGCCGACCCCGACATAGTTGTGAAAAGGCTAGGCAGACGTTCCTGATTTGCTATTTGTAACAAACAAAGCTTGCAAGTTAGGATCACAGTTGGATAAACTTAAATACTTTTCTACTCAAGGTAATATGAATGCATTAGTTAAACTTCAGAGCACGCTTTAATGAAAATCAATTGTTTCTAAAGTAAACAGCTGGATATCTGAAAACAATCATTAGCGATGTTTGATTACTTGCAGTTGCTGAACATACAAGCTAGTTAGATTGAAATTCTAGTATGTTCAGTAATATTCACTGAATGAAATTTATAATATTCATGTAGTAGTAGTTAATCTATTTTATTTTATTTGGGAAACAAACAGATGCAATAACAAACATATGTATACAAATAGTTCAACACAATCCAGAAACAGTTTCCACAGATTACTATACAAGTAAATTATTTTGCTTTATTTATTTGGGACAAAAAACAGTTATAAACATACAATACAATATTAATAATGTTAGTTATGCAATACAATATTAATAGTTAGCTAAAGTATAATAATAAACAAACACATAACCCACACTATTGTCCACGGAATCATATCAATTTTAAAAGAAATAAGGAAACGGACGTTTATAGAAAGGGACAGTAGGAAAATAAAAATAACTTAAATTATATGTACCTAAGTGTAACAACAACCAGAAGTTCACACCGTTTAGTTAAAGTTTACAGAATTTACAATTTAATATTATATAAGCGGTCGAATCGATGGTAAAGGTGGCCTACATCAAAGTAATTATTTAAATTTCGATGCCAAAATATTTCATAAATAAGATTTGAATTTGGGTAGAGAAAGGTGGAAAATATCTAAATCTTGATTTTCTTTTAATGAAATTGTGTCGTTGTACAGACGACATGCTCTTTTAATAAAAGTATTCTTACCATAATTGGTTCGGGAGAAACCAATTTGGAAGAGAGTTCTAAAGCTTACCTTTCAAGACTATGGGCAGAGGCCATAGTCTTGAAATTCAGCTAAAAAAATTTAGGTCAGCTAAGTGTAAGATAACTTGAAGGTATCAGAAAATAAAAAACAGCACTAATAAAATTACTAGATATTTGCAGAAATTTAATTTAAATAAATATATAATTTTTGTTACCTACCTAAAAATTTTGTCACTTCTTCAAAATGTAATAATTTTATTTTTCAGATTCAACAACACAGAAACACGTTCACGTTCAACCAATAGTCACATAATAAATAGAAGAAGAGAGATTGTCGTTAATATTTAATTATTTTCTCATTGCTGCTGTAGAGTGGTTATCAGAATTTAGTCCACGCGTAGACGACTGCTACGAATACGTAGATGGCGTAGCAACAGCGGCTACGCCGTAGCAACATCGTTTTTATTATTAATTTTGTTATTCGTGGCAAATGTGAACTCTTTATGAGGTTTTTAAAAAAAATATGAAATGTTTTAGTTAAATGTATATAGAGACTGTTCACTTGTAAAGGTAGGTAAATATTGTTTACTTTTTAAATTATCTAAGGTTCAAGGCTAACATTCAATGCCTGCCTTTGTCAAAGCTTCTTAGAAGCTATCCATAGTCATACTATCTACTTACATGGACTGCTTGCCCACACCTAGTCTGGTGTAGTAATATAAATCTTCTGCGGATCTAGATTAAAAGGGTCTAACAAAGTATCTTTTAATGGATAAAGGTTGCTTATCTCTGCTAAGAAACCTTCTTTTAAGTAGGTTGATAATCTGTTGGAATTCTGTTGTAAAAAAATGTTAGTTCTTTTACATTTTTTTAAATAGTGTGAAGTTTTATGAATTCGTTTAATAATACTAGTTAAACTACCATATCTGACCGGCGTAAAGTTTTAAAAACATTTTCCAACACGGAATCTGTAATATCTATTTATTAAGGAGCCACTTAATTTCTTCTTTGACACCATGCACGCACGCAATTTTGAACTATCCTCCACAGTTTTAAGGTTAAAATACGCTTGTCTGTCGTCATCTTTGGTCGAGGCTACGTAGAGACCTTTTCACTCGAAAACTTTCAACACAAATTCCATTAACGGAATTAAAATTAAAATACCCTCATTAATATGTAAGGAAAGATTAATGAACTAACTAATAGCACTGCTTCGCTCGGGTTTAGCAAAAAGTCTAAGTAGTACTATAAGTACCATCCCGCCATTAGCACGGTCGACAATGTCGACTTGATTCAATACTGAATAGTTCCTTTTATTCCCTTTATATTTTAAACTTAATTTTCATTATTCTGGGACAAAATGTTTGTGTAAAACGACTTTATTACTATAAGAGTACAATACTTTTTATGCTATTCTGGAAAAGAGAAAATTAAAGCATAGTGGGCAAAGCATGTACGTCAAAATTTAATTATGAATTAACAGAAATCCTGTTCCCTGTAGTATTCAATTAAAAGTTGATAATAATAATTATTATTGTAACAGCGTATTCACTTGAAAACTAAGTGAACCGAAATGGTATCGAGAGGTTACACAATTCGTAAAATATACTTTAACCAAATTAACGTTTTGATTTCTGAAAACTTGTTCAATATTTAATCTCTTGTAAATTTTCACGAAAAATAATTTGATTAGCTGTTATTATTTCCAAAAACCAATCACATCATTTAGCATGAAATCGGCAATTAAATTAACTGAAACTACCTATAAAAATAACAGATTTGTTTGGCGATTCAGATCAGAATTATAGTGCAAGTGTTAAATTTCCAGAGATTACATTTCAAAATAAAACACAACAGGCAGTCCTATTAGATAATAAATAGTTCCAACAATGGCCGTCAGACGACCGCTTCCAATTTTCTACCTTTTAAAAAGTTATTCGCGTTACGTTGAAAACACGCTGGCAACATGTTCCATTGGCGCGACAATGGGCCGGAACAAAGGACGCTTTGTTGCTCCCTCCATTGTCGCGTCGTTCGTCGTGTTACGTCGTGTTTATTCCGATAATTTCTACAACATAGAGGAGTGGACTGCGACAAATCGAGGATTGAAAATGAATAGTTTGATTGGAATGGTAAAAATTGGTTTTCAGAATTTAATATTTATACACTCACTTAAATCACTTACTTTTATTTAATCCACTAAGGTGGGTTTTGTAAAGCTACTGTGCGATATTTACTATACTTAGATGTTTATCTCGCCTTGATTTTTTAACTAGCATCAATCTAAAAACTTTAGAAAATGCATTATTACCATATTTTTCTTTTTATTTATTTTGTGTATTTAAGAAACTTGAATACAAAATATTTCTACATCGATTTAAAATGGTACTAAATGCGATATTCGTACAATTTAATGGACTTTATTCCATTTCAGGACGTTCAAAAATATTTTTATAGCCTTCCGTCTAGAACTTTCTTCATTACTACGTTTATTTTATAAAGTTGATATAAAACCCCGACAATAATGAAATAAAACTGTTTGAAAAGATTTTACGGTCATTTGATATTAAATTCTTCAGGACTATAAGAAGGATAAAGGCGTCATGCTTTTATTAGAGTATTTTTAATCTGTTGTGGGCAGAAAAACGATGTTGTACCTAGGAAAACGAATGTTTTTATGAGATAGGACAAAGCATCATTATGATAAAATAAAATAAACATAAAAATACTTTACTTCAGACCTTGATCCATAAGATGTTAGTAATACACACTTATAAACTATGTTAGTAAGTAACAAATGTAGGTAATACAATGTTTTTTTTTTAATTCAAGTATCTGTTGCACTCACCTGACGCACCGGGTACTCACATGTACATGTACCTAATGCGCCATAATGACGCAACATGGGTTCTCACTGATGACCTTCCGAATGCCGTTGACGCTCCCACGCACTCTGCGCATCATGGACGCCATCCTTTTTTGCAGAATGGTTTTAATCTCATCAGTATGTGCTTCGGCAAACATTCCTGACGCACTGCTGTACCGTGGAAGCCCCAACAACATTCTGAAGGTATTATTATATTGAAATCTGAGGGCGCTGTATGCCCTTTGCGTATATCGAACCCACGAAGTGCACGTGTATAGAGATTGGCAAAAAGCCTTAAAAAAGGTCACTTTAACTTCTGATGTACAACGTGCAAACCTGCATATTGCATCGGACAGCCAACGCCCTCCGTTCTCTTACCGTAATATAGGTAAGCTGATGTAACATAATCTAAAGGTAGACTCAAATTAATATTTATAGTCGCAGCTAAAAGTAATTAATAGTAACTTTTTGGGGGTCACCTTCACGAGAATCAGACGGAGTTTAAATAAATAGTTAATTAGTTAAAAGATCAGATAGCTCGGTATTATTTGAATGGAGTTAATGCCGAATGGCCAATTCAAATTCCCAAAGGTTCCACTATCTAGATCTCTGTTTGAAATAGTTTTGGATAATATTGAGATAATTGTGCGAAGTTGGGAATAGTTTTTAGTGTGGTGACTTATTGTAGATAGTATATTGTAAAGTTCATTTATTAAATACTAGCTGACCCGACAGACGTTCTGTTTTTGATACGAAAGACACGTGAAGCCATCTATTATCACAATAACGTTATTGTTGTTTTACTCGGGAACAGCACGTTTTTTAGAAAAGACACACATTACATACACACACACATTACACACACATTTACATACATTTGCTTAGATTTTTTTTTTTTTAACTTTTTGTACATTTATTAGAGAATCTACAAAAAAACTAAACATAGTGGTAGCGCGGGGAGCAATGAAACAGTGGACTGTATTTTAGGAGCAATAGTTTATTGCCGTTCTTATTTACAATATATAAACTTTCTCGGATAAACAGTTAAGTAAAGAGTATCTTCCGTCGTGGTGGAGTCCGTAGAAGCTAGTGGTCATCGGGCCGAGCCGTGTCGTCGCCGCGCCGCGACAGCGCAGCAGCGGTCAGCTTGCCGATGAGGCGCTGATCATGCTGGCTGCGCGTGCAGGCCGCGCGCAAGTTGTTGTGTTAGGTGCGACTCCCAACACGTAGTATAAAACTGTATACTTATTTTATAATGTAGAATACCACCAGATTTAACACAAATTGCAAACAAAACAGAAAGCCAAGTGCTCCTAAGAATTTCAATCTCGTCTATACAAATAAGTCTCATTACATATACCTATATATACAAACACTTTCGTACCTTCGCGTTTGTTTTCTTCCTGTCCTCTGCTAATCTTATCGATTCTCAGCGAGAAGAGAATAGGAGCCGATCCGATTATACGAATACATTATATGGATATACGTTGTCGGAATGGATGGTTATATACGTGATATTAGCATATGTGGATTTGTTGCTTCACTTGCTTTCGATTATTCTGTTTGCGTGTTACATTCGAATTGAGGTGGTTGTTTTCTTTGAATGGGGTTTTGAGATTGTGTGTGATCTTCTATTCTGTTGATAGCACAAATTGTAATAAAATATTTGCTATAATTTTTTTTTTATGGCAATAGCCATATTAGCCGTAGATATGATGCCTATTAGGTTAGACATATTCTTGGGCGGAGATCGCAAATCGGAAACATAATGTCAGACGCCCTCAGGATAAGTGCGGCGACGATCTTTGCAGGCTGTCTGAGAGTTGCCGAGAATTGAGTTGAATGGCATGTGTTTGAGAGGCCTAAGTCCAGCAGTGGATGGCAGTAGGATGATGATGATGAAAAAATATTGGTTCGTTAGCATGGTACTAGCGGGCCGACTATCTCAGTCGTTCATTTATCAATCTTTAGGGTATATAAAAGACAAGATACAGCCATATACATATATATATATTATATATATACAGCTTTCAAGTAAAAACATAAAATGTATTTACGATTTCAACTATAACCATTTTATGTTTTTGAACCAAATGCACCACACACTAATGATAATAAATTATCAATGATAAATTCAAATTCAAATTCAAATATTTATTTGCCATAAAATACATTGTTCATTTGGGGAAGATCTTAAAGCCTAAAAGTTATTGTATTCTGCCTGCAAGCAAGCGTGCAAATTTCATTCAATATAGTCATTAATTTTCACATCGTACCCAAAATGCAAACGCAACATTAAAATAAATAAAATATAAAAAAAAAACAGACCAAACCAAAATAACATTCATGCATTCCAATACTTTAAATTGTCCGATTATAAAAATTAACAAAAAATAAAGTATAAATGTCAATACAGTAAATTTAAATGTTAATAATTAAAATAAAAAATGTCAATCAATAAAATTAATGTCAATACTTAAAATCTAATGTCATTGAAATAAATTTAAATGTCAATATCTATAATTAAAAATGTCAATAAATTAAATAAAACAAATATTATTTAATGAAAATTACTATTATATACCTACAATAAAATTATCTGTCCAATTACTCGTAATTATCAATTAATTAATTATATTATTTAACGACTATGTATATGTTCTATAAATTCCTTAAGACTATAGAAGCAACTATTTTGTAGCCACTCTGTCAATTTGATTTTAAAAACATTACCCTGCAATAATTTTAATTCTATTGGTATGTTATTATAAATCAATATACACATATTATACACATTTTTCTTGTAAATATCTTTATGACCAGATGGATGATATAATAAGTTTCGAAACTTAGCCCTTTTTTGTCTTGGCACAACTTCGCTATGTTGCCTAAAGTAATGCATATGTTTCTTTGCAAAGATGCAGATGTCTCGTATGTACATACAGGGCAGTGGAAGAATTTTATTCTTTTTGAAGAGAGGTTTACAGCTATCTAAAAACCATGCCTTGTTTATGACCCGGATGCAACGTTTCTGGAGCTTGAAAACTCGGTCGATATCGGTCGAATTACCCCACATGATAAGTCCATAGCTTAGGATAGATGACACATAGCCATGGTAAGCTGAAAGAGCCGCTTCTACTGAAACATTTTGTCTTATTTTTTTTTAATGATACATGAACATTCTTAGGATTATATTGAAAGAAGCTCTTATTACTGTACCTAGATAAATTATATTATAGAAATGAAACAACGTTTTCGTCAACGACTAACCAAACGATGAATGATATTTAATTATTTCTAAGATTTTTCGTCAGGTTAAGGAAAAACGAAGAGGATTTTTTTTAAATTACTTTGCGTTATTTTAAGACTGTCATGGTAAGATGCTTAGAGAATGACTAGCGTATTTTAATTTATAATTTATTTTTGTGAACAGTATTAAGTACGTGCATTATTGTATGTGTAGGTAAGTAACTCTTTACACTAGATACAATTTTTTTTTCAACTTAATAATACTAATATATAAAGGAGGGAAAATAATCAAAGGGCATCAAAAAATTCGTCCGCATCGCTGTCAACAGGAAGCGTGCCCAAAAGGCTGGCTTCATTGTCACGTTGTATGGCAATGCTGATTCTTTGGCCAGTAAATAGGCCATTCTGGTCACGTGAAGTGTCGACCAACTGACGAGAAAATTCCTTAAAAAAGAGACGCGCACTGGGGCCCCATGACCCGAGCGTTTCGACCCCAAACGGCTCAAAGCTGTAGAAAGAACTGCTCCACCGTCTCCTCTTTCATGAAGCTGTCCAGACACGCTTGGAACGGGATGTGAGGCCGCACCATCTGCGACGGGTCCAGTCTCTGCCCGAAATCTGCTCGTAGCTTTTTTTGTGACTTCAAAGCATTTTAGTCTGACATTCACAATTCTATATTAAGATGTTTCGATTGCCTAAGTGGGTGATAGATTGGCTTTGGAACTGATCAACGAGTTTAGAATCTGGGGACTTTTATGTGATTTTGAACAAACCCACGCGTAGCCGGAACTCCAAAGTAAGACTATTATTTTCCTTAACGATAAAATGCGATTTACTTTAGTAAATTGTTACAAAAGGGACATTAGTTTCTTTTACGACAAAGCTCCACAACTAAGAACCAGATGATAAAGTTAGAAGCCTATAAATGTGAATATCTCTTAATATACATACAGTATAGCAATCATAGCAATTCCAATATCTAGGTTTTACAGACATAAGCATAATCGAGAGAGACATTCGTAATACCCCCGTGTATTTACCGTAATCTCTAATTTGGTGGTTTCCTCACGAAACAATGTTAATGTTATTACTTCCAATATTTAGATACCTAGTAGCGGATATGTTTGGCATTTAGCCAGAAAGTTGAATCCAATATTTAGCTCAGTGTCCTACACAAACACAAACAGAACGAAATTTATGGGCTATGAAATACGATTGTTTAACCGTTTAGTCTTTAGTTTCTTTTACTTGGGACTATCCTCACGTTAAGTATGACCTGAATGGCACAGAAGGATATACTTTATTAAATGTATTCTCTACTTTCAGTTGGCGTGTATGACAAGATGTATGAACGTTCATAAGAGTATTTCATTTGTTTGTGATCTAAAATCGTAGCAGGTGTTCTGTAGTTATTCCCTAGCGCAATTTTATCTAAAATGATGGGCTTATATTGCCTTTTTTGGTATTTTAAAAACTACAAAATACTGTCCAATAGGATATTGTTGTAACTACTACGGCTAGTCGATCGATGATGGTGCCAACGAAATACCATTAGAAGAAGTAGGAAAATGCTTCCATTTCACATTTTCATTAAACGCATCCGTGGTCATTTATTTCCAAAATGACGTAGGTTTCTAATTTTCTAACACCAGTATGTGAAAAATAATGTATGAAAGCGCAATGCAAGACCAAACGCTATAAAAACACCTTATACCTTCCACTCTCCTACTACTTTTTACTTCAAAAAAAGGTTAAAACTGCATATTACCGCGGACAGGTTGAACTATATAAATAAACATCAAGTCGTGGAGACTTTGTTGGCCGCAATAAATTCTTGTTTCTCTCATGAATGTCCAGTTTCATATTTTTGCTGCAGCTTACTAAGCGAAGTTGCTTTTAGTTTGTATAAATCTGTAAGTTTATTTGTGTCGCAGTCATATTTTAATTTAGTGTGATGTTGATTTATTTAAGCGGTGGTTCTTTTTTCAAGGTTGAAAAATGTTTTTTCGTTAGTACCTATATTATAAATGTTTGTTATCAACCGTACGGTGCTTTGACAATATATATATATTTTATATTACCACACGCTGATGTGTTTATGATGACGTGATGTTTTCTCAAGTATGTGTATGTTTATGCATGTTTATATAAAGATAAAATACTTTCGGTTTAACCTGTATGTACAAACCTATAATCATAACTTTAAGAATACATGCAATGTAACGGTACAGTTACAAAGAGAGAATATGGCTAACACAAATGTGCTTTGTGTAATTTCCATTGAACAAGCATCAGACAGGAACGTTGAAGTTCCCGAAGACTCGACCATTTACTAAGTACGCACTTGACCCATTCATGCATAACGTTCAGTGGATAAGAGCATAAAACTGGTCAAGGACATTTTAAACCTACGTAAAATACCACTGATGTCTTCAAATTCATCATCTCTTTAGACCGGTTAGTGCCGCAGTTTATCACTGTCTCCTTACAATACGCAGCTTAATTGGACGAGATACCAACTTACCTCACAAAGTAAGGCCAAAATATAAATCATTTCGCAATAAAGGCTATAAATCCCAAACGTGACGTGAAGAAAATTTTATTTAACCGTAATATTAAGGGAATAACCGTCGAGTTCCAGCGGTCGCCATATTGGAATGATATCGTTTGACGTTGTTCGCTATATTAAAGATTTTAAATTGTGGTCATAAAAATATCGTCCCTTGTATAAATTGGTTTGTTTTCAGCACTGTCTGGGTTTAAAAAGATCTGAGTCAGCTGATGGTTATCGCAGAGCTATATTTGTTTACTGATTTATGGGGATAATCCCCTTGGACTCAGTTACAAATAGTCGCCACAATATTTATTTTCTGCACCTGGGTGGTAAAAGTGATTAGGGGATAGTTAGTAATCGATGAAAGTGTTGCACGTTTTTACAATTCAAGAATATTTATTGCGTAGCTTAAGATGTCGCGAATAATTTCAAATACAATGCAATCAACCATTTTTAATTTAACCAGAGTGGGACGTTGCAAGCTCATCAGTCGTGGTCATGGTCGTATTTATTATTTATTTTATTGATTAGCACACATAATTGTTTTAACAGGTAATACCCAAGCTAACAAAAGTAGTCATGGATTGGTAATTGTCCAGTCCAAGTAACGGGTCTGGGGAAAAGCACAAGTTACACAGTGGACAACATATCAAGTGTCAGTGTCATTTGTCTACTTATCTGAATATAAAGGTAGGGAGCAGCTGATTTCATTTCACGGTTTCTCATAAAGATCATTTCAGGATTGATCATATTGGTAAACTAGCTGCTGCCCGCGACGTCGTCTGCGTGAAGGCTCTACAGCACCAAAAACTCCTAAGATGCCAGTGTCGCTATAGCATTATAAAGTAAACAACTTTTAAAATAGAATTAAAATATAAGTTTTTTTTTGCAAGCGAAGCAAGTGAAAAGAGTTATATGGGAATCCTGCTGAGTTCAGTCATAAGAGGTGACTGAAGGAAATAGAGAAAATAATGCAGGAATACATTCTAGGACACAAAAGAGTAAAAATACGTTCAAAGGTATCATATATACCTTACAACACTTCCCTATAAACTACGTTGGTAGTTATGCTGCCAGGAGCCAAAATGTGTGATGACGCGGGAGCAAGCGACGACGTACAGTTGCCCGTGTGAGAAGCAACTCGTCCTGACGTCGACACCCACTGCCCTCAGTGTCTGCCCCTGCGACTTATTGATGGTCATCGCGAAGCAAACACTCACGGGGAGCTGTACGGGCTTGAACTGGAACGGGAAGTTATGAGGTATGAGGGGAATGCGTGGTATAAATACTGCCTCGCCGACGTCACAACCCGTAAGAATTTCCGCCTCAATGGTGTGTCTGTGGAGCGAGATGACTTTAAGGCGGGTCCCGTTACACAATTTCGGAGGAGATAGGTTCCGAAGAAGCATAACCGGGACACCGCTTCAGCTTGAATGCGCTGGAAGTCCACTTGCTGACAGGGAGTTCAGAAATTCCATGGGATAAAGTGTGGCGTCATCTTGCTTGACAACAGTGTTTATCGAGGTGTAGACCACTTCATTCCCTTCAATTTCCGGGAGAATGCATTCGTTAATTGCTGCAGCCTGATCATTTTTGGGCGTCAAAATGGCCCGCTCACACACCCAAGAATTCTGCTGGTGCGGTATACGACTGAATGTCCCCGTACACACAGCGAATGAGTTCTTCTAAGCTGGAAACCACTCTACCGAGAGACTCTGGAAACACCACCTGTCTACCTCTCTCTTCTGGTAGAGTGCCTTCGCCAAGACTTAGAAGGACATCGGAGAATTCTTGAGCGCGTGCATTGCCGCCAAGCCGAGCTCTCATATTAATGGTCAAGCGCAGCGTACGAACTCGTTACCACAACGAAGATCGTTTCAACGAAGCATTCACCTCGTCAGCCCTCGATCCTCGGCCATCGTACACTCATCCCATACGATCAGAGAGCAATCCTTGAGCACGTGTCCCTTATCGCTGTTACGTGACACACCACAAACAGGCGTTTCGGCGCTCTCTAAATCGATGGGAATTTTAAACATGGCATGTGCTGTCTTGCAGTCCCGGAAGCAGTGTGGCAGCGATTCCCGACGACGCTACAGCAATAGCAATTTTGCCTTGCCTCCTGACCTCTGCAAGTATGCCAGTGGTAACAAATGTTTTTCCTGTTCCACCAGGAGCATCCAAGAAAAACATTTTACCCTGGTTTTGCCAAACGCTTTCAATGACGGTGTCATAAATTTGTTTTTGCTCTGAAGAGAACAAAGCGACATGGTCATTTCGTATGGTGGTAATTTCGCCGTCTCCGACTTCGTCTCCAGTAGCACGCCTCAAAGCTCATAGAAAATCTTCAGACAGATGATGGCGATACTTCTCCCACAAAGCTACCGGGTTCGCGACTCCACAAAACACCAAGATGACGGCAAACAGATGACGCATGCGGCTGGGACTGTCACTGACGCTCGCCTCCGCGAGGGTGTCGGCCCAATTTTGGTCACCGTCGAGAAGGTGACGTGCTACGCAGGCTGCGCGGTAAGTGGGAAACTCCACGCCATCAAATGTCCTCAGAAAGGCGAAAGACTTTGCCTCGGACAGTGTGAAGTAACAACCGCAGAAAATCGCATTCGCCATTATTCGGATGCACGGTATAATTTAAGTTTATAATTAGGTATACGACATGAAAATATATTAATTACCAAGCAATAATCAAAGTATTAACAGTCAATGTTTATTTTGTACTAACAACATGAAATTGATGAAGAAATGATCATCATCAATGAACATAACTTTTTTGTAATACTTAACACCGCATTTTTTTTAAATTGTCTTCCTCAACTCGGCTCAAGATTTTGAGGGTTTTGTTGGAACTTGAATTTGTCAAAACGAACTATACGATACAACTTTTATGAAGAAAATGCACATTACCATCTATGAATTTTAAGAATAACTAACTACTAACCTCACCAACATGATCAAATTTAAATTATTAATTTCCAAAAAGTGTTGACTTGTAACTTGATTTGATTTTTATGAAATCTCATAGATGGCGCTGCTTCAAAATTGTCTTATACTACTAACATTCATTAAACTATGTTTCTCTGCCCAAGTTACTTAAATGGCGTAAAAGTTTTTATAGTGTAAAGCTAGATAATAGCATGACTTACTCAAAAACAACATTTAAATATGCGTCGTTAGATTACACGCTGTCACAGAATGCGTAAGAAAAATAAAGATTCACAGGTCCTCCTCGTAGGTGATAGCGTGATAATATGTAGCCTATATGTTGACCCGACCTCTTAATAATATTCATGCAAAATTTGAAGTAAATCCATGCAGTACTTTTTGAGTTTAGCCCGGACATATATACAGGCAAACAGACAAAAATTCTAAAAACTATATTTTTGGCTTCGATATCGATTGTAGATCACGCCCCAAGTATTTTTTTTTATATATTCTATGTACAGTTTTGCCTTTCCTACGATTTTATTATATACGATTTTATTATATATGTTTATATTATTTATTTAAACATTATCATTATTTTTTTTTAAATAACACAGACATAAGGATCAGAATTATTTCGTCATAAAGGCAACCCTTTACGACGTGATTAAACACATAATAATGTTTTAAAGATAACAATATGATTTCGTTAGTACTATATCGCGCCAATAGATGTCGTTACATGTTTCCACTTATTGCAATAAAAATTTGTTTTTATCTTTTGATAGACTGAAGCGATTGCGATGAAACAAAGACTAATCACTGCTCCGAGTTCTACACTATATTTGAGTATAAATATGAACCATATTGGTTTGGTACTTTTTACGTTGAGCCTGTTCAAAATCTGTCACATCCAAACAGACAAACAGACAAACAGACAAAAATTCCAAAAATTGAAGAAATGGCATCTGTTGGTTATCCTATAACAGCCCAACTATTTTTTATTTTTTTATTTTCAATGTACAGAAACGCCTCGTCTACAGATTTATTATATGTATAGATGAGTAGAATGACCTCTTAAGAGGTAAACAAATACTAAGCTTGTATAGGCAGTGCAATGGAGCTCAAAGTGTAAATGTAAATTAAATAATAAATGTATGATGAAAAATTAAACGCAATGACAACGTGATTGTCTTCACCTACCCCAAATGTAATCTACCTATTTTTTAAATCATTCAGCTTCCCCAATAAGGGTGTCTACAGACTTTTATTAGTGACTATTAGATGTATATTGGCGCTGAAAAGAGAAGAAGATTAACAGGCGACCCTGCTCTATCAGGCCGGGGCGACGGGATTCATTATTTTATGGATGGCGAAGTACCTACTTGCTTACTTGGTGTTGATAGAATAGGTTAGGTTTTGTGAGAGATTTGGTTGAGTTGGTTATAGTGATGACGTCACTGTTAACTATCTTGTAATGAGTCCCAGCTTTCAATTGTTTATATTTATTAGTCGCAATTCATATACAAAAACATTAAGTTCATGCTAATTTTCTTATCCATAATATGTTTATGTCATCACATTTTTCAATCATTACCATTTCTGCAAAACTCTTCCCAGCAACAGTAAATAACCAGGGGTTAAAAACTGCAACCCCAAGGCACCCAGTCCCTTAATTTCCTTAACTTCTGTCCAAAAACGCAATCCAATTTCATCTGCTTACATTTATTACAACCGAATATGTCCCTTCCCTCTCGACGAGCCGAAATGAACCAATATAAACTTCGATGAATTAAGTAATGTACTGCGCTGCCACAAAACGAGGCTTCATCAAGTTATTCATGTAGCAGAACAAACTTTTTTGGCGTTGTTTCACCCGTTATGTTGGTAACAACAGGTCGGTAGGTAAATAAAAGTTGCGAAATTAGTTGGCGTAACTCCGGCCGACATCAACTCCAAGATTACAGGTGTAATTCCATTAAATGAAAAATACAGGGGCCTTTTTGAGCCTAGTTGGGGAACTTTTTGATAAGCAGCTGCCAGTCCGTTGATTGAGGACCTTAATTGTTATTATGGTTAATGTGATAGGTATTTTAATTGGCTGCTGAATAATTTGTTGTTTTACTGGACTTTGCAGCGGGGTTTAAAATGTAACTTTTTTTCGCAGTTTGTAGAACTCAAACTCAAAGCATTTATTTCAAGTAAACCAATTACAGGCACTTTTGAATTGTCAAGGGGTCGGTGACTCAGAGGGATGAAGCTGAGATGAAGCTCAGGTACCTATGGAGAAGAACGGGCAAGAAACTCCATGGACACTCTTTTAAATCATAAAATTATAACAAAATATTGGTTTCCTTATTAATGTTGAAATTATACATGTGAGAACGATGTAGAAAGACGTGCACGTTAAAAGCGTCCGTATGAAAAAAGATAAAAACAATTCAAAAATGAAAATAATTTAAAATAAGCCGTGGCGGCTAAGAGATTATCAGTCCCAGACTGATGGCGCCCGTTCACGAACATGTATGGATCAGCACCATTTAGCTCAACTATTTTGAACGGAACTTAGTAATCCAACACACACGCCACCACCAGCAAGTGAGCATGACATACTCTCAGCCGCCAGGGCACATTCAAGTCACTGAAAGACGTACCCAGATAGTGCTCACACGTGTGTTATGCAATTATACAATACTAAGAGATTGAATTTATACAATACAAAAATAGTTTTTTCAATCTTTAATCATCAGCAGCTACAACTATATTTTCGAATGATAATTAATTAGTTTATGCGCCCTTGTGGAGTAGGACCAGAGCTGAGCCAAGCATTTTTGTCAGTGTTGTAATCCGCCATACTTGGCTGCATAGTGTGCATTTTATGCAATATTTGAATTCCGGTTCATTGAGTTGGATTTTGTGGGGAGGTATTTTATTGTAACATTTTAAACAGTACCCCATGAAGGATGAGTCTACTTTAGCCAGTCTGAAACCTGGTTGAACTAATTGGATAAATAGATGCTGCTTCTGTTACTTAAAACGAGAATTCTCACAATCACAAGTAATGTACTACACTCAAGTTTTGTCCATCAACTGACAGTAATGAAATACACTCCAAATCACTTCGGCAAGAAGTTTAGAACAAGAAACAAACTTTACACTAATAACGTAAAAAAATCCATAACAGTAAATTCAATTTACTCCCTTGTAAACAAATAAATCACAATTTTAGAAAGAAAAGAAAAACAATTGAATAAAGTATAATTAACAAGTCTAGAATGACGATTGTTAACAGCAAACTAACCAAGGCCCAGCACACAATGTAAATTAGTTCTGTTAGAAATAAATTAGTTCTGTTAGCAATAAATCGTATGCGTTACCAACTTACGTTCGTTGATCGCTAGTTATTTAGGACTTTTGTTGGTTTCAAATTGACCTTCCAACTGAAATTGGTTTTTCCTTTTATTTTTCTAAATGGACGGAAACATTGTCATCATTATAATTCGGAATTTTCCACTGTTTTTTGATAGCTACAATCTGAAGGCAAGATCCTTGAGATTGGCAGAGGGATTTGTGACTTTTGTGATGCCTGGTAATAAAATGCAGTGACGGGCAACAGTTATTCCATAATAAAGTTCAACGCATCGTTGTTAAATTTCAGAACAATTATTTCTTTGATGATAGCGAGGGAAACTAAATAGTATGATTAATTACCAACTCGCAGTGAATAAACCTGTGAGTAAACAATCTATCAACTTCACTCAAGCTTTGCCAAAGACTCCGCCAAAACACATTTTATTTCTTTTGATCTTTCAATTCCTGCTCAAGACATTATCAGTAAAAGGCCTCAAAGTTTCCACACCCAATTTTCCCATGAAACCATTTTGATTTTACGAACCACCTCGTATTCCTTCCTTTTCACGCTTGTTCTGTAGCGAGGTGATAAATTAGCCTTACTGCTGCTTCCACGGCTCCCACACTGAATATGTATTAGTACTCCCAAATTAAATGATACTGTAGCTAGACATTTACGAATGAGATATATTAGAGTACTGCAGATAAAGATGTAATTTAAGCAGGTAGATCGTGAAAAGTTATGCGACTTTATCTCAAAGACATTCATCAGTGATACCATCATAATTCAACATGATTTTAGCTGAAAGACATCCACTTCTACTTAAGTTTGGCAATTCTTCAGGCCATGTCGGTTACCTTTGAATCCTACCGAAGTTATGTTAAATTCATTACCTATGTTAAAGTCAACCTAACCGAAGTTATGTTAAATTATGCAATTGATTAGAACTGATGTTCTAATCTATTGCATAATTTAGTACCAGTAGTAGGTCTCGTAGAAAAGTGAAAACAATGCTGGTAAATACGAAGCTTGACTGACGAAGATAAACCCTCTAAGATATAATTTTAATCATAGGTACGATTAAAATTATATCTTAGAGGGTGTACCTTCGTCGCTCAGGCTTCGTATTTACCAGCATATAATTCACGTATAACTTCATAACATATAATATATTTATGAGTGTAGTAGGTACCTATGTTAATAGTATTGACAAAATTCACTGGAAGGATAAAGAAATTCAGGTGCTGCGTCAGTTTTTTTGTGAAAATTCATAAACTTTTGACTCACCTTGGATGTTATAGAACACAGACTCCAACTTTATCATCATTAAGGGTCATAGCGGCTTACTATCAAAATTTAAATTACTCAAAGTGAGCAAACCCGAAAATTCCATAAACTCATTCCAAGAGATTTAATCCGCTCAAATATCAAAGCATATCAATCTCTGAACCTAAACCACAGAATAGTTAAGCACAGAAGGCCGGCTCCTTACAATAAACGGAAACAGGCGCATGCATATAGATGCATACACACAGGGCCCCAATTCTATATGATGATTATTATTCCCCGCGTAATCTTACTTGCAAACGACGACGTACGGTTGTCAAGCGTGGTATTTTGGCAGTTCAACCCACGCCAACTTCGCGTTCACTTCGTGCGGTTTCATTAATTGTGTCAACACATAGGTTATTAGCTAAAGATTTGACGTGGTTTCGAAGTAAGGATTCATTAAAGTGGTCATAGTTAATTAGGGCCCCATGATCGACCGCGCGTAAACGTAACGTAAATTCGAACGATTTTAAAATTTAAAATACACGTTTCGCACAAATATTTACTTAATTTTAAGACTTTATTCATCGGGTGAATTGTGCTTGTCGCAATTGAAACCAATATTATGTTGTATTTTTATTAAAAAAAACTTTTATACAAATAAACAAACAACCGTCATCGTAAACAATTCGAATTTTAAGTAACTTTTAACTTTATAGCTTGTTTTAAAAACAGTCAAATTGAGAACCTTCTCCTTTTTGAAGTTGGTTAGTTCATTTGATGATTTCCCACCCAAAAAAAAAAAAGTGAGAGTCTATTTGTCCGTATGCGTCTTACTTAACTCGTTGTTAGTATGAAGCGGACCTTCTGTATCTATCTATTCTTTCCCTTAACTTTGTGTACAAGACCTTAGAATATTATGTTGTTCTGCGAAGAAACTTAATTAAAGTTGGCGAAGTTGTTACGTGTATCGGTGATCACGGCCTAATAACGGCGCAGTCATGTGCAACGAACAACTTTCATATTAATCAAATAACTTGAATCTAGCTAGGTCACGACTGTAGATTTGCTTTGGATTAGTTTAAGATAAAGGAATCACATAAAATATCGCAATATTGGTTTGACTAACACATGAAACTGTTAAAACTGTTTAGTTTTATTTCTCTGTATGCCATCTCGCATGTCAACTTAAGAGGTTGTTAAATTAAGTAAGACACCACATTAAGGGCTTATTTTTCAATCATCCTAACCTAACTTTAATCGAAGAATAATTTTGAAATTTTTGACAGTTATTTCATACAAAAACTGTCAAACGTCAATTTAATTCTAAAAATCAGCCCTAAAACATTTAATTTATTTTTAACAGACACCTCAAATTGTAATTTTAATAATCTCTGTCCTGTAATAAAAGTAAATAAATAAAATATGTTACCTAACATTTTCACGCCACACTTGGCAGAATGTGATGATACCATCGACTTATCCTAAGACCATAATAATGTACCATATTCTGACAAATAAATGTCTATTATTATGGTTATGACCTCAAAATAGAAAGATTACTTTTTGTAGGTACAAAAAGTAATCTTTCTATTTTGAGGTCGAAACAGTCACTCCTGTAAAGATTTTGTTAGGATCAGATCGTAATGACCGTGACCCTATATTGCCCGGTTTAGTCCTATGACGTGTATCGGCGATTGATCATAATTATAGGCGTTGCTGTTTTATCATTTCGTTTTTTTATCAACATCTTAACCATTTTTGACAGAAAGTTATCACTCTTCATTTCGTACAACTTATAATTATATAAGTAACATCTAAGACAGTGTTATTCTTCCCAAATATACATCTCAAAAAAAAAAAAACCGGTCAAGTGCGAGTTGGACTCGCACACGAAGGGTTCCGTACCACAGGGCATAAAACGCCGAAAAAAACGTTTCTTTTATACCCCTATAAATTTTAGCTTTATTTTATTTTTATTAGACTGGCTTTTTTTTTTTTTTTTTTTAGACTGGCCTGTTGGTCTAGTGGTCAGTGACTATGACTGCTATGCCGGAGGTCGTGGGTTCGATTCCCACCCAGGACAAATGTTTGTGTGATGAGCATGATCATTTGTTCTGTGTCTGGGTGTAATTTATCTATATATGTATGTATTTAGAAATATATAAGTATGTTTATCAGTTGTCTAGTACTCATAACACAAGCTCTGCTTAGCTTGAGACTAGACGGCGTTGTGTGATAGTTGTGGAATATTATTATTATTATTATCTCCTTTATTCAATTAAAATCTTATAAATTATATTTTTAAATATTAGTATAAAGAAATATAAAAACATTTAAAAATATAAAAAATAGTAGCCCACCGGTATCGGGAACAGGGTCCAAGCTACCGGCGGTCAGGGCTCCAGAGAGAGGAACCTCCTAACTATTCGGGCCGTGTCCAGAAGTACCGCTTTCTGAATCAAGCCCTTGATCCAGCTGCCCAACGAGAGCCTCCTCAGGTGTTGGTCGAGGCTCTTGGCTATTAGACCATTGGCTGTCACGACTATCGGCACAATGATCGCTGAGTCCACATCCCACATGTCGACAACCTCGTGAGCCAAGTCAAGATACTTGATTTGTTTATCTTTCTCGGCTTTCACGAGGTTCCCATCATGCGGGACGGTTATGTCAACAATCATTGCGCGCCGCTCTGATCGATCCACCACCACTATATCAGGCTTATTGGCAACAATAGTCATGTCAGTGATGATGGATCGATCCCAATATAATGTGATATCACCATTTTCGAGAACTGGGTCGGGCACATACCTGTAGTACGGCACCTCCGATTCCACAAGGTTGTATTTCAGAGCAAGTTGCTGATGGATTATCCTGGCTACAAGGTTGTGTCTATGCAAGTACTCTTCGTTAGCTAGACGAGAACACCCGGAGATAATATGCCTGATTGATTCTCCCGGCCGGTGGCATGCCCGACAGATGTCAACCGTGCCGTCTTTCACAATAAATCTCCGGTAATTGTTCGTCATCATAACTTCGTCCATAATTGCACAGACAAAACCTTCGGTTTCCCCAAAGAGGTCACCGAAACGCAGCCAGGCTACGGACGCTAGTATATCAATATCGGGTCCATGTAGGGCCCGGAAAAAGCGTCCGTGAAGCTCCTTACTCTGCCATACCTCCATGCGATCATTAGTGTCAAGCACTACTGGCTTGCGCCAGTTCTCTTTAGCCAAGGAGAGCGGGGTGAGGCCCTTGTCCACGGCGACTACATCTCGATGCATCCCCACGTCGGTTTCTAGAAAATATTCCCTGAGACTGCATATCTCGCGATTGTGGAGGGTCTTAGCGTTTAAAAACCCTCGACCTCCACACTTTCGCGGGATATACAGCCTCATTACCGATGACCGTGGGTGATGCATTCGATTTGCAGTCAGCAACGTACGGACCCTCCTATCCAGGGCGTCGAGTTCGGTCTGAGTCCATTTGAGTATGCCAAAAGAGTACATCAAAACCGGCATGACCCAACCGTTGAAGGCGCGCACCTTGTTTCCGCCTGATAGAAGACTATTAAGTACTTTTTTCAGGCGGCCAAAGAAGCGCTCCTTCAACGATTGCTTCATGTCAGTAACATTGATGCCTAACGCTTCCGACATACCCAAATACTTATAGGTTTCGGATGCGGAGAGGGTTCTAAGGTTTGTGGAATCCGAGAGTTGGGTTCCCACGGATTCAACAATCTCCCCTCGCTTTACATGCATGACCGCACATTTGTCCACACCAAATTCCATCCTGATGGCGCTACTGAAAGTTTGAGTTACTTTCAGTAGCTCCATCAGTTGCAAATTGTTGGGGGCAAAGAGTTTTAGGTCATCCATGTAGAGGAGGTGCGATATAACCTGACCACCTCTCCTCAGCCGATAGCCTAGACCTGAATCCTCCAGCAGCGTGCTTAGAGGATTCAAGGCTAAGCAGAACCAAAGCGGACTCAAACTATCACCCTGAAATATGCCTCGCTCGATCCTTATCGGTTCGCTATTCCTCTGAATATTTCGACATCCTGGATATCGAAGGACCGTCCTCCATTGCCCCATACACGACATCAGGAAGGTGCGCAGAGTTGCATCTACTTTGTACAACTCCAACACCCTCATGAGCCATGTATGTGGCACCGAGTCATAGGCCTTCTTATAATCTATCCAGCATGTCGACAGATCCTTTCGGGAACGACGAACCTGTTGGCTAATGGCCATATCAATGAGGAGTAGCTCCTTAGTACCCCGGGACCCGTTCTTACATCCATTTTGAGAGACAGACATGATGGAGTTGGTGTCTATATGTTTGTTAATTTTAGTTCTCAAAATGGATGTAAGAACTTTATAGACCGTCGGTAAACAAGTGATCGGTCTATAATTTTTGGGATCCGCGGTACTACCTGATTTATGGAGCAGGTGGGTTATTCCTGTCGTTAGGAACTGGGGCAGCGACCCTGACTCTAAGGCTGACTGGAACTGGGATGCCAAGCAGGCGTGCGACTCTTGGAACCATTTTATCCAAAAGTTGTGCAGCCCGTCCGGCCCTGGAGATTTCCAGTTAGGCAACGGTCGGACTGCACGAGCAACATCTTGGGGGCTGATGGTAAGTACCCCCATTTCTGGTATTAGATCGCACGCTCGCTCAATCTTCCCAGTCCAATCACCCTCGGTGTGACTGACAGGCACCGACCAGATGTTTCGCCAGAACGAGCACATGGCGTCATCATCCGGTAGGCACGTGTCAGTAACACCTTGGTCCGGTCGCTCCCAAGCCCTATAAACCCACCTTTCATCACTCTGGAATGTGCGATTCTGAGTGTATCGCTCCACTCGCCGCCTGTACCGACGAATACGGTTCGCCCATGCATACACTTTCTGCTTCAGGAAGTCGATGCGCTCCGTGACACAAGACATATAGTCTTGAGGACTGATATCAGTCCCCAAGAATGCCCGTCTCACAAAGCGCATCACTCTAGGGCGAGTATTGCCCTCCCTGAAGCAGATTAGTTTGCCAATGAGCGCTCTGGCCCCACCAATACGGCGTTCAATTCTGCACTGCCAAGCTGGTACGGCTGGTTTCGGTCGTGTAGCTCTAGAGTCATTGGCAAATTTTACGTGAGCTACACGACATGCCGCTGCAGCCGCGCAGTACAGAATCGAATGAGCATCGGTGAGGTTTTCGCAGCCATCAAAATAGTTTGACAACTGCGAATCCAGAACCGCCACCAGCGCCCTATTTTTGTTATGCATGGGCAAACGAGGTAAGCGTGGCCTAAGTTCGGGTGACATGAAGCGATATTCCTGAATCGCATCCTCCAAAGCACTCCTCAATTCCTCATTACATTGGGTACTTACGTTTGTAGCCCTGTCATTACTCCCCTCGTCAGCATGACTTGTATCAGACTGCGGTAGTAGTACAGCAGTCTGCGACTGGGGAGTGATGACATGGCTACTCTGCATTTCACTTCGCAGGCGATCAAGTACAGTGTCGTCCAACATATGGTTACGCTGAATGACACGCACCTGATCCGATAATCGTTGTGCCGAAACGTTGACAGCTGGTTCAAGCACCTGAAACAGAGAGAGCATCCGAACACGGTACGCGGTCAGATTGTTTCCCCCCTCTGTAGCCCCATAGTATGAGCGCATGACATTTTCATTGATGGATCGTGTCCATCTCATGCGCTGCACACTTCCGCAGGGAGCTGGGACCCTATCAGAGGCCGGTGGGCCTCGAGGTCCTAAGCCGTCCGGCGGCCGGCGTCCTCCCCGTCGACGAGCAGGTGGTGGCGTCGTGGGCGGGGAGAAATACTCGTCGCTCGAGCTCGACGCAACTGCCGCGGTCGGTGTCGTCACAGCGCTCACAGTGGGGCTGGATACCGGCGGCGGCGAGGCGGAGCTGAGCGAAGAGTCCGGAGGTGGAAGGCGTGCGAGACGTCTAGCGGCGGCAGATCTTGTCAACATTTTCGTATTTTCTATTTTCCTTCTTCGTTTTTATCGGAGGTGACATGACAAATGTCACCTTCTCTGGTTCGGCAATTTTTGATTTAAATTTATCAAAATTATGGTCATTGTAAGTACTATTTTGGTATATATATATATGGTATTTGGGCTATGACTGTAGTATTTTAAAATACTTCTAAAAACTGCTTTTATAAATTGATTTCGGAAAATGGTTCAAAATGACGACTCGTTGACATTGGTGTTGCCAGTCTTATTATTATTATTATTATTATAACATATTATCTCGGGACCTTGGGGTCCCGGTCCTTTGGAAGGCGTACGAGGGGCCGAAGCCAACTCGCAGAGGCCCGTTAGAGATGTTCAATGAAATGAGGCACCAACCGACGATTATCCCTGTATGCACTATGCAAGTGCACCCAAGGATAACCCCCGGTTGGTGTAGGACTATTGCAGGATATGGAAAAATAAAAAGTTGGACTATTGGTTTGGGTGGCTAAAGTGGACCGGTTTCCAGGAACTATGGTAAAACTATGACCCCTGCCTGATCAATGCTTTATATATACACAGATAAATTTATTATTATTATTATTATTTGTTGTTAAAGCGGCAACAGAAATACATCATCTGTGAAAATGTCAACTGTCTAGCTATCACGGTTCATGAGATACAGCCTGGTGACAGACAGACGGACAGCGGAGTCTTAGTAATAGGGTCCAGTTTTTACCCTTTGAAAACATTACATCTCAACGTCGCCACTTACTTTAACCCGACAGCGGTGAAGCCAAAAAAGGAGAGTAATGTTTTTTCAGTTTGTAAAGAAGACGAGCTCTCCAGAATCACCATTTCATAAATACACTGTACTTTCCTTCATTGTTCGTTGTCGAATCGAAGCTCCAGCTAGTATTGAACTTATTCCCATACATTTTCAAGCACTGAGTCTCTCTGTGGTTTACAAATCCGAATTCACTGGTAGGATTTGTAAGCGATTGAGAAACGATTTAATACTCACGGAAAGGGTGTTTTCTCTTTACAAAGTTGATAGTGGGCTGTTTGTTTATGAAGTATTGTGTTGTACTAGGATTTTTTTAAAGTAGATAGGTGTTCTAAGTAGTAGATGCAGTTGCTTTGATCAGATTTTGCTCCACTCTATAAATACTCCATGTTGGGGGTCCAAATTCGGACAAGTATCAATGTGACTTTTTCAATTCATATTTACAGACATCAAGCTACCCGAAACTGTCAAATTTTCCCAATCAACTTTAAACCTTATGCTTTAGCGATAAAGCTGAAAATCTATTAAACAATTTTGACAAATTCAAAAGGTTCAAAGTTGATTGGGGAAATTTGACAATTTCGTGTAGCTTGATGCGCTGGCCCCTGTAATATTTAGTTAAAAGTGTAAAAAGGTGAGCAGTGGTGGCCACGTGGTGACGACCACGACTTACGAGTTGTAGGTCGTAGGTTCGAACCCAGACAGGCGCATTACTTTGTGTAAAATTATTTCATCACCACTGCTCTCAAAACGGTGAAGGAAAACATCGTGAGGAAACCGGCATGTCCTAGAATCAAAAATTCGAAGACATGTGACATAGATCTGCCAATCCGCACTGGGCCCGCGTGGTGGATTACGGTCTACTCCCTCTCACCGAGAGGAGGCCAGTGTCCCAGCAGTGGGAACATTATAGGCTGATTATGGTTATGGTATTATGGAAAGTACTGCTACGTTGCCAACTTTAAGAATGATCAACGTAACTGTAAAAATATAGTAAATTCTCGTTTTTTAATTTTTGAGGTCTATTCGCGATTCAATTCATCGGTATTTCTAACAAATTAAATGCTTGTAATAATAAATTAATGCAATTTGAAAATGTAAGCTTCAAGCGCCCATAATATAATTGGAGCGACATAATTATGCGTGACGTCATCAACTCTAATGAATTCGATTACAACGATAATTGGCCAACATTTTGTAAACATTCATGATTAATTTTAAGGCGATTTTGATTATTTGTTAATAGATGGAGCATTCATTTTTCAGCACTTCGGCAGCGAATTAATACAAAAAAATAGTAAATTGTATTGGGAGCAAACAACTATTTTGAAGGCGAGAGTGTTTCTTTGAATCTTTTTTTTTTCTTTGGATTCAAAGTACGTCACTCGAGCTTAAAATAGTGGTGCTCCCGAGGTGGACACTCTACTTTTTATCACCCTCTATGAAAAAATATGTAAGTGCAACTTATGAATAAGAATACGTACGTTTATTTATCTCATTATCACTACTTGAGGAAGACATACAATTTTTTTATAAACCTAAGTAACATCTTAATTTAAGTAAACAATTACGAACGAAGACAGAATGCTTTTCGCGCGTTTTTTATTTTATCACAAACTTTTTTTTTATTTTGGCTAGCCTCGTTTTACTTTATCATACAGCCTGTAAAGGTCGCTACAGACGTTCATATTCGTCGTAAGGCATGTAAAAGCACGTGCCTCACCACGAATATATACATCCACACATTGCGAATCATGTGTTATGCGCTGTGCGCTGTGCATGCCTCGCAATCTCTGTATCCGCCTTTACTTGTTCATAAAATGATTGATCTCTTTGGTGTTTGGAACTTTTACTAACAATATCCACATTCTAAATTCAAATCACTTTTAGTCCCTAGGGATTAAAAAGCTATTTTAGTCCCTGTTTACGAGGAATACACTAGCTCTTTTTGAATAGATGTGATAAAAAATAATTTTCGTAAAACAATAACAGGGACTAATATTTTTAGCAGAAAACAAGACAACTGAATAATTCTAGCTGACGAATCATAAACCACTTATTGTATAGGATGCCTACTAATAATAGTTATTTTGCATTTGCAAGGATTGAGAAAAATGCAGAAGGAAGTCGACGTTGGAAACACTACGTACCTATAAAGTTTAAAAACACATTAAATTTATTTTTCATAATTATTTTTAATGTAATTAATTACAAAACAAATTCTCTAAAAACGTGCAAAAGCCAATTAAAAGTATATATTCTTCACAGAATTAATTAGGCATTCATTTTTTCCGACGAAGCGGACCAAATTAAGTTTAGGTGGAACTGTCGCCCTTAATTAAGATATTTCTTACGATAGACCTCTCCCGAGCTTTCCCGTAAATTTGCAGCAGTTTTAAAGTTACGACATAAAAATATAAGATCATTATCTGTTTGAACCCTTAGGGTATAGTTGTTATCTGCTGTTTAAAGAACTTGGTTCGCAACTCGGTGGTAGCTACACATTTTATTTTTTGATAAATTGCACGGAAATGTGAACTATTGATTAATAATAAGAAGTAAGGGGCCTAGACGAATCTCAATCGCTTTCAAAGCGTATATACCTAATTTAAATATTTAATATGTTTAGCCCAAAATTCAGCCACGCGAAATCTGTTTGCTGACGCTGTCATAAGATCCTCAAGTGCACAGGTGACAGGGCCATGCAGCGCAAGACGGAAGGAGGCCATTGTCTGCGGAGAGACGTCGCATAATTATATACTTAAGATCCAAGTAGTCCATAAATTTGGAGTGGAGATTCTCTTTTTTTCGGTAGTCTACGTTAATCCAATACCTTTTTAAACTGTTCTTTCATCTTTATCACTGATAGAATGTCAATTTGTATAGGCCTTCTGGTCAGTACAAGTCAGTATATTATTTATTTGTCAGTTTCTGTCTTATAATAATTGCAGGAATTAAACATAATTTTCCAGGTAAATCCTAATCAAAAGGATTTAGGCGCAGAATGCCCACTTCTCAAAATGGCAACTGAGTCTTTAATAATAAATAATTCTCACTTTGACAGACAAAATTTACCTTTGTGGAATTATATTCAAAAATTCTCTTCAGCTCCTTAAATCAAGCTGTAGTTCATTGCGGTTGTTTTACTAGCTAGTAATAGCGGTATCGTGAGGAAAACAACTAAAGCTCCCAATCTCATAAAATAAATATTATGGAAATTGAGTTGTTAGCATAATTCCTAACTGTCGGTGAAATAGCTAATGTAAAATATTGCGCGAATAATTTGATTATCATCGGTCGATTTACTAAACCAACAAATAGGGAGATGGTTTGAATTAAGACGTGGATGGATGGAAACTTTGACCAATAAATAATCTGATATATTATTTTAAAAACTTTTTTATAAAAAAAACAACCGACTTCCAAAAAACACTATAAAGTGAAAAATTACTTTAATTTCGGAAGTCGGTGTCTTTGGATTTGTATTTTTGTTTTTTGCCACCGACTTCCGAAATTAAAGTTATTTTTCACTTTATAGTGTTTTTTGGAAGTCGGTTGTTTTTTTTGTAAAAAAGTTTTTATTTTTTACTTTTTAGTGGGTCAGTTTGTAATTTATCTAAGTTACAATAGCCTAATGTCAACTGCTGATCACCTTTTACAAAATATTGTTTTTCCCGATGCAGGGACGTTAATTGTTGAGGAGTTCTCCTAGTATTCCACTCTCCTAGCTGATAATCCTGGCTGCAGCATCAGAACAGACTTATGTCAACATTGCATTGAACTTAAAATTTAGTCCTGTTTAAAATGAGCCCAACACGACTACGGTGCTGTAATTTCAAGGTTTGTACTTTTTCTGATGCTCCTGGCTTCAGCATCAGGTCTCTATGTACTTCGGTGTTCCTCATTAATAGTACGTTTATCCACACATCGAGCCCTTTTCAATGAGCCTAAACACGATATATCTGCTGTTAGTTGTCGAGGAGTTAGGTACTTACTCTGCAGACTATCCTGACTGCAGCATCAGTTCATGACTTGGTGATCATGAGACCAAATGTGGGAAATGCCCTATCAAACATCAAAACAATTTACTAAAAACAGTCCTTGCCTTTTCGAGTAACTTCTTACTGTTAAGGAGTTGTACCTTCCATCATCAGCCCAGCTACCTGAGATGGTGACAACCATACGCAAATACACAAGATACTTCATAAAATATGCGAAAAACAATAAGTGAGCCTATAAAATTTGAGGGTTGCCCTCGATTTCTCTAAGATCCCATCATCAGATCCTAACTTGGTGACAGTGGGACCACCTCAGAACTATCTACTTTCGAACAAAAAAAGAATTTTGAAAATCCGTCGACAATTGGCGGAGTATTCGATGAACAAACATACAAAAAAAAAATACAAACATCCGAACATAGTACCTACTCCTTTTTGTGAAGTCGGTAAAAAGACCGTACACTATTGTTTTCTGACCACCAAAACTGCCATTGTTTATTCATTAATTAATATGCTTTCCAGCATTACATTACACAATTTACAATATATAATATCGGTTCTGTACGTGAACCCTGTCAGGGTACTGCAAAACTCAGTGTAGGTTTGCTGTTGAGTTAGTGAACATTAACATAAACTGAATCGAAACACAGCATGGAGTAGGTATTAAGATAGTATCTAAATACAGAGAAAATTATATATGTTTATTTGCGATAAACATGATGCAGTGAAAGAACTCAAAGACAAAAAATAACAAATTGGAAGAAAATTTGCGTCACATTTTCGCAAAACGGCCATCGCTTGCAAGACAGAGCCCCTGTGCTGATTTTTAGCGACAGCCGGCGGTGATCTAATTTACCTTATTCTTATTATATGCCATACTAGAGGCCATAGTTATATCTACCGATTATGTATGTTAATAAGATATCAGCCCTACAGCTTCAGCCCGCTGACAGACAGATGGACAGACGGACTGACAAATGACGAAGGTTTTAGTAACAGAGTCCCGATTTCACTCTTTGGGTCCGGACCCTATTTTTTCGGTTCCACAGATACATTCTCTACTTCCTTATTTGATATGCTAAATTTATTAATACAACAAGACTGGCAGGTCGTAAAACACGAATAATTTTGTTATTATGTTGGTACATCTAATTTGTGTTCGTATTATTTTGCTCTGGTCCAATTACTTTAAATAATTTGAAGAAGACGCTTTCTAATTTCCATTAGGAAGTCGTTTCATTGGATATAAAATTGTGTTCTTGTTGGAAAATAATCGTTTTAATGGTTCATGCTTGGAATGGAGAACAGAAATTTTAAGTGCTGTAGATGAAAAAAATGTGTGCAATTTAAATTTAATCTTGAAATGTTACATTTTTTTTCGAGAAATAACGAATATTTTAATAGGAAGCAAGGTAAAGTGCCTGTTCAAAGATTAAGTTTTTCGTTCCAATTCTTTCTTTTGAATAAAATTATCACTATTGAGTGAAAGAGACAAAAAAATTAATTCATTTAGACGAACGGCCAAACCCAATTATCTATCCATCACCCGTTTTGGCAACCTATCTATCTCTGGTTATGTCCCAATAATCTGTTACAGTTATAGTTGACTGTAGACTGTTATAGTTATACTGGCTATCATTCAGTAGCTATCTATCAATAGGTTATGGGTCAATATCAACAAAGTGATTTTTTGTTCAATTTTGGTGGCGAATTTTTTTCTTCAGTTTTCGTGAAAAATAATGACCTGGTATAATAATAGAAAGTCCAAGCTGGAAGGATCTTCAAGAGGTCTGAGAATATCTCGATAACTTTTTGAGATATTTTAGTTCAAAGTCTAATGTGGCCACCAAAATTGAAAATCGCCCACCAAAATCGAAAGTGTCCACCAAAATTGAAAATCAGTGGCACCAAAATTGGATTAGAAGGTGAATCTGAAACAATGTGTAAGGTGGATATCTCGGGAAATATTATTTCAGCCTGTTCGGGATTGCTCTTTATTCTTGCTTTTCTTCTTGACCCCTGTAACACAGGTTTTGCCTAGCACGGGGGTCATTGGTCATTTATTTTGGACCAGGATATTCGCATGCTTAAATTGTCACTCTGTATTTGTGTACTTACCTTTTTATGTCAAATAAAATGTATTATTTCCTTTATTCATTTACATAATCTTATTGTATTTTATTATTTTATTGTATTTTTAAATATTTCTTAAATATAAAATAAGTATAAAAAACATTTAAAATATAAAAAAATAGCGATCCGCCGGTGTCGGGAGCAGGGTCCAAGCTACCGGTGGTTAGGGCTCCAGAGACAGGAACCTCCTCACAATGCGAGCCGTATCGAGGAGTACTGCCTTCTGAATCGGGCCCTTGACCCAACCGCCTAACGAGAGCCTCGATAGATGTTAATCGAGGCTTTCGGCCATCAGTCCATTGGCCGATACGACAATCGGCACAATGATAGCCGAGCTCACATTCCACATGTCAACAACCTCGTGTGCTAAGTCGAAATATTTAATTTGCTTCTCTTTCTCAGCTTTCACGAGGTTCCCGTCACGTGGAATGGTAACATCGACAATCATTATCTCGTCTATCACTACTATATCAGGTTTATTGGCAACAATAGTCCTGTCAGTAATGATAGACCGATCCCAGTACATTTTCAAGAACTGGGTCGGGCACATACTTGTAGTACGGTATCTCAGAATCCACAAGTTTATATTTCAAAGCAAGTTGCTGGTGAATAATCCTAGCTACTTGGTTATGCCTGTGCAAGTACTCGCCGTTAGCCAGACGAGAACAACCAGATATAATATGTCTGATAGACTCACCCGGACAATGGCATGCCCGACACACGTCAACCGTCCCGTCCTTCATAATATGTCTCCGGTAGTTATTCGTTAAGATAACTTCGTCCATAATTGCACAGACAAAACCTTCAGTTTCCCCGAAAAGGTCACCAAAACGTAGCCAGGATACGGACGCTAAGAAGTCTACACCGGGCTCATGAAGAGTCCGATAGAAGCGCCCGTGAAGCTCCTTGCTTTGCCATACCTTCTTGCGGTCATCAGTAGAAAGTACTACAGGTTTGCGCCAGTTCTCTTTAGCCATGGAGAGCGGGGTAATTGTCCCTTGTCCACTGCGACCACATCACGGTGCATACCCACTTCGGCTTTTAAAAAATATTCGCGCCTCCTTCCTCGCGGTTGTGGAGGGTCTTCGCATTTAAAAAGCCTCGACCCCCACACTTCCGCGGGATATACAGTCTCAGCACCGATGATCGTGGGTGATGCATCCGGTTTGCGGTCAGTAGTGTACGGACTCTTCTATCCAGGGCGTCGAGTTCGGTCTGAGTCCATTTGAGTATGCCGAAAGAGTACATCAAAACCGGCATGACCCAACCATTGAAGGCGCGCACCTTATTTCCGCCCGAAAGAAGACTATTTAATACCTTCTTCAGGCGACAAAAGAAGCGCTCCTTCAACGATTGCTTCATGTCAGCATCGTTGATGCCTAACGCTTCCGACATACCCAAATACTTATAGCTTTCGGATGAGGAGAGGGATCTGAGGCTTATGGAATCGGAGAGTTGAATTCCCTCGGATTCCATAATCTCCCCTCGCTTTACATGCATGACTGCATTATTATTATTGTTATTATTTATTATTATTCTTCTTTCTGCCATTCTCTTATTAAGCAGCCTCTCTTCGGTGGTCTGTTTTGACATTCTAAAAAGCAACAAAATAAAAATATAATGATAAGAAACTTGGTCATTAGTAGGTCAAACTAAAACTCAAAGCATTTATTTCAATTAAACCATTAACAGGCACTTTTAAATTGTGAAGGAGTCGGTCAGTCCGAAAATATGAAGCTATTTCTAAAAATATGAAGCTAGGTCCTTATAATAATAGACCACTTAGGTACTGCCAAGTAGGTACATAATATTTATTTATTTGCTAATCAAACTGACTTGCAACTTAAAAACTGGCTTTATAGGTACAAACAATACTTACAGTATATACTTAAAACTTGGTGGCTCGTTTTCAATTTTGGTGGCGTGAAAACGCCACCAAAACCACCAAAATTGAGCCACCAAAATTGAAACCAGATATAAAAAAAATCTTTAAAAATAGGGGTTTTAAGTTACAATTTATTTAATATCACTGATTTATGCGTAACCCAAATCACTACCTATAATGTGTACCTTACTATTAAAACACTATAAAATTAACAGCAAATCGATCCACCAAAAATTGAACAATTCTTGTCCCCCGTGCCACCCAAGATGATACTTACGTTTTTGGCGGAAAATCAGAGCACTAATCACATACCTGTTACGCGCAAGTGCCGGCGCATGGCTGAGAGATGTGAAATAATAAAACGCGATTGATCGCACACGCACGAAACTTCATTTTATAGTATGTTGAATATGTGCCACCAAAATTTTGATTTTTGCTTGGACAAACTTTGATCGAGTATCCTGTGCTTTTAAATTAGATTTTCTAATATAGTTAATTGTTTTAAGATAATGTGTCATAAGCATACACTAACGAACTTGTTTATTTTTTATTGTATAGCAAATTGTTACTTTGGTGAATGCAATTATATCAAAAAATGGAGCTGGGACAAGCCACCTAACTTGAATTACAAGGCGATTTTTTTTTCCTGATTATTTAAATACACACTTATAAAAAAAAAATGTGGCCCTAATTGAACCAAGTTACGTAGTTCACTATAAAAAAAAATAAGAAACATCCTATCATTTAACACCTCGATTCTCAACGTGGACGCGTAAAATTTGCTGTGGGGATATTCACCCTTATTGGGTTCGGCCATTGGTTGTTGGTAACAGTATCAAGTTAATATACACTAAACTGTTTTGCACTGTTTTGGTGGCTGGGGTAGACTGGATGCGGAAGGCGGAGGACAGGGTGCTGTGGCGCAGTCTGGGAGAGGCCTATGTCCAGCAGTGGACTGCGATAGGCTGAGTTGATTGATTGATTGATACTGTTTTGCACGTGATTATCGATCTATTTTGTTTTAATTATTAGTGTTATTTATCTTTTTATATGCACGTGTTTCTGAGACAAATAAACCTATTTTTCTTTCTTACACTGTATACAATGTACTATAATTATACATAATAAACAAATCTATATACAAGCTCTAATTAGTGAAAGTGCCCGCGGCCGTCCTAATTAGTCGAAATAAATGACAAATGGTTAATGAATACCTACTTGTGGGTCCCACAAGGTGCCACTCCCACGGACCCACTGTACCCGATCGTGAAATGTTCAGGGACTTTGTATGTGGATTTGAGTAGATCATGCTGAGAAAAAGCTTATAGCTTTTTAACCTGTACAGTCAGGGAAGTTAATTGTTAAGCAGTTTTACACACTACGTCAATTTGTCGTGTTCCATTGTTAAAGCAATATCATACGACTGTCAAATAATCACAGTTGCAATTTGAATTAACAGACAATTTAAGATGATTCGCTCAGCAGCTCGGCTATAATTTTTCCTGATCATGACACATGTTTAGAGATTGTATGTTGCTAAGCTATATGGCTGATATTCTGACCTCTGCAAAGTAACTAGTATTAAAGATGTTGCCAATACCATCGAACCTTTTTGTAAGCCAATTTTAGTACTGAATTAATCTAATAACATTATAAAAACATAAAATAAAATGAACAGAAGTGCAATTACTAGGTAGATGGCGCTGAAGTGAATTCATCTGCGGGCCGCATAGTGTCATTTTGAACAAAGGCTTTTACGTAAATATATCATAATGAAGTTCTAAACTTTCCTGAAGAAAAAAAAACACGTAAATTAGGTGAAAATCGTACCAAAATTCACCAAGGCTAATGCAAAAATACAGAAATACACATTTTTTTCACACATCACACTAATCACACTAATAATTATTACAAAGGCGAAAGTTTGTGAGAGGTGTGGGGGTGTGTTTATATGTTTGTTACTTCTTTACGCTCAAACGGCTGAACCAATTTTGATAAAATTTTGTATAGAGGTAGCTGACACCCTGGATTAACATATAGGCTACTTTTATCCCGATATTCCCACGGTATCGACATTTACGCGGGTGAAACCGCGGGGCGCAGCTAGTTAGTAATAAAGGCCTCCAGCTAGGGCATACAACTTATGAACTATAGACAGTCTCGGCCTCTCTCTCGGCATCTTAATTATAGATCTTAAACTTCTGCCTATTATATTTTCTTAATGTAATTGACTTAAACATTTGTCCCCAACCTAAAGTCCCAAGAACTTTAGTCCCAAGGTCAAGTTCAAAAGAAAAGTAAAAGAAAAAGGTTCGATCCATTAGCTTAAGATAAAAACGTCATTGTTGCATTAGTCCCGACGTGTGACGATCAATTACTGATAACACTGATACCCTTTGTTGAGTCTGAAAGCTTTATAATGTTTGTAAAGTTAAACTTGAGTATTATAATGGAGTTGGTTTTTGAGTTTCTTTTGTGGAAATTCAATTAATGTATTTGAAAGTTATGAGCTAGACTTCTTTAACCTTTTGACCGCCACATGTCAAAAAATCAAAAACGGGCCCTGGGCGTCGTTTTGTCATGTAGTCGAACCGTGGCGTTTTGGGCACATTTTGGTTTGTCATCTATACATGACAGTGGCGGCCAAAAGGTTAATGAAGATTGGTCATTGGCAGCATTTAACACAAAGAGGTGGAAAGAGAGGGAGGTTTTTGCCCAGCAGTGGGACATTAATGGCTAATAAAAAAATAAAAAGAGTGTTCGTGACGCCATATTTTTTTATAAAATACGTTATTTTTTAAGAAAAATAAATTCACACTGATTGAGCTAATGATTTACTTTCTCTTAATTAATATTAGTCTTGAACTTTGGTTTAGACTTCAATTGATAATCTGTAATTAAATAAGAATCTTTTTATTTAAAATTTAACCCTTTGGGTCGTATTAACCTTGCAAAATAGTCCATGTAATTAATATCTGCATATAACGGTAATAAAAATAAAATAAAGTAGGTACTTTAATTAAGTCTTCTTGATTGTTTAATACTTGAGATCTATTCAGAGTACGTTTACTTTGGAAAACTTGAGATTTTCCAATAACCACAAGAAAACAAACGAATTTAAATGAAGAGAATTTAATACTTAGTGGTTTTTCATCGAACTTTATTGTAAGGTTACCTAATTATAATTCTCCGTGCCAACAGTAACTTCGAAGTAAAATCTTATAGAGACAATCAAACTATTGTGAAATGCAGTAAAAGTCTGGTTCTTGTAATAAGTACTCACACATGTGCTATGCAATTATACAATACTAGGAGATTGAATTTATATAATGCAAAAATAGTATTTTAAAATCTTCAGCAGCTCCAACAGTATTTTCCAATGCTAATCAATTTATTTGTGCGTCAATTTAATGATTGTTTTAAAATAATTATGTTTGTTTACACACGCCTTTGCACGCACGCTCATAATTTACTAAAGAAATCAAGAAAGTATTTCTGTACATTAAGTTGATAAGAAAATCGGAGTTTCGCGCAAAGTTAGTTAAGAACAGCACTAGAGGTAAAGGCACGTGCGTTGCTTTTGATCCAATCTGCTGCAGCTCTGGCGGTATAAGTACTCAGTTGGTTGTAATACTTTACGTAAAAGATATGGCAATCCTATTCTTAAACTTCGTAGGTACCTTTAATTTCGGTGAGTCAGCCGGGCCGGTATCTAAATCATTAGACTCTAATGCTATGATCTGCTTCATCATCATCATCATCATTTCAGCCGAAAGACGTCCACTGCTGGATATAGCCCTACCCCAAGCACCTCCACTTCGACCGGTTCTGTGCTTCTCGCATCCAACGGGTTACTGCGGCCTTCACAAGGTCGTCGGTCCACCTTGTGGGAGGCTTTCCAACGCTACGTCATAATAAAAAGAGACTAATAAAACATAATGTTTTTTTTTTAATTCTACCTCTTTATTATTTTGCAATAAAACGAATGTCCAAAAGAACACTAATTTAGTGTTCTAAAAAACACGCTACGTGATATAGAACTCAGATGGTCAACAACGATTCATACGAAACAAAATGGCTGCACTTCATTAATTTAAAGTTCTCGAGTCTCGACAACAATTAAAAAGTACAAGCAAACTCGTTGCAATTTATACCGTGAAGCAGCGAACGGTGTAAGGTTTGCACCCAAATTAGTTTGTAACAGTGTTCGATAAGTAAATTCATGTATAATATGTTTCAAAGTTCGTTAAACATCGCCCATGTTGTACGCACGAGTAATCGTGTTAGATCCGCGAATGAGCGCGGATGTTCTGAACAACGATGGAAATCCGCCACGAGATTGGATCCTCGGCTCGACCATGCAACAGTTAGGGTCAGAAGTACTATTAATTTTGAGATAGTATGCGGTCCCAACTAAAGATCCATCTTTTATAGTAGCTGTTAGAAGAGGCGGCTGAAGTTTATTTAAAAAAAAATATAGGTACTACTACGATATTTGCGATCACCAATCTCAACTATAAATAACAGTACTTCCGTTTCAATCTAACTAACAAAACAATCCTGGAATAGCTGTTAAAAGTAATCAGCGGTACGCTGTAAAAACTTTAGTAATAACCATAATATATGCTGGTTGTAGAGCATGGCCGCGCCAAACGCATTTTCTGAGACACCAATAAGTAGGCAGGTACCACTTTCTCAGTTTATGTGTCCCATATCTTCTTCATCGCTTCTCTGGTCAGCATCATTTATAACTATAAGTATAAGTTCGACTGCTGTACTTTCCTATTCTGTGGTACTGCGCTTCACATACAGGGTATAGTTTCTTGTTGCGGATTCAATTCTAGGCGAATAGTTTGTTCAGCTGCGGTGCGATAAGATAGACTAGTTTGCAGACTAGCTGCTATCTGAAACAGGATAGAATATTGATGGTGTCTGCGAAATTTAGGTTAAGCACGTTTCGGATAGTGTCTTAATAAAGTAGGTATTAAATGTATAGTGACGAATTACCGCGCAGAAGACAACAGTTTCATAAATGACCACTAAAGATTCAATACTAAATAAAATTGTGAATTCTAAGCTGTTAAAAGTACCTAGTGTTGTTCTAAAAAAATCTAATTTCTTTCATAAAAGTTGTATCTACGTATGCAGATATTTTTACGCCGAAACTGATATATTGCAGTCTTAGAAATAACATTTTCGAATTGATCACTTGTGAATTTGTCTCGACTAGCTGAGTCAACGAACCGATCAGTACCACAATTTAGCTGAATCTGAACGATTCATCGATATAAATCACAGACAAACTTGCGGCAAAACAGGTAATAAAATTGTTCACAGAAGATAACTGAAGTTTATAGGCGACGCAGACTCACGGGCGGCGACCGAAAAATATTGCAAACCTCTGCCATGGACGCTGTTGTGATATTCAATCGTTATATAAAGGTGAAAACCCCTGTCCAGGTCCACACAATGCGTATAATAAGCTGTAAATACCCTAACTTACGCCAAACATTGAACTTTCTATTTATATAATTATTGTTTTAATAGCGCGCAACAATGACGCATAGCTTTTACTGTCGTATTAATTTTCATTCATAGACTTCTAAAAATACTAATTGAACAACTTTTGACAACTCAAATTTCCAAACGTAAGTGGCAGTGGGCACATTGCTCGCAGAACAGATGGCCGATGGGGCCAAAAGGTTCTGGAGTGGCGACCGTGTACCGGAAGACGTAGGCTTCGCACAAGGTGGACCGACGACCTTGCGAAGGCCGCAGGAACCTGACACACATGCTGAACCGGTCGATGTGGAGGTGCTTGGGAGAGGCCTACGTCCAGCAGTGGACGTCTTTCAGCTGAAATGATGATGATGATGGACTCTCAGTCATAAACATCAAACACTGAGTATATTGGTGTTGGTATTATTTGGCTCAAATATTAATGACTTGGATTTAATCATAATAAACACACTTGTATATTGATATTTCCGTATCATTTTTAAAGCGATTATTAATGATGGACAAAATAGTATATTAAAAAAAATATATATATTCATTTTTATCATTTTAATTATTATTTCATTTCGTAACGTTCGTGACGTAGTAGGTGCTTTATAATGTTTATCTTTTCCAGCTAACCACGATGATATTATTAACTTCAGTTTAAATTCTTAGCCTTTATAAACCTGTGGCCGAACAAAAGATTTCCCAGTGGGTGACAAAGCTTAGTAACTGTATTATGTGACGCCTGCTCCTAAGATGTTAGAATCTCTACATTTTGAGAAAAGAAAATGCTTTTCGCCACCGGTTTATGGTTATAATTTTCTTAGTTTCCTAGTTTGTATCCAACATATATTTTATTGTGAGCGTTACATTTTAATGTTGCCACAACATTAAACCGATTAATGATTGTAACAAGGTAAGATTATATTTCGTGTTTTACATTTAGCTGTTTTAAAAACATTCTTGAACCTTATTGCCTTATTATGTCGCAAAATAGGAATAAAAATCCTAATGAAAAAAACCGTATGACAACTCTCACTGGTTCTTTCCTCAAAAGACCATTACAGACACTAATCTACATTGTCCTCGCATGATCTGACCCAAGATTATGGCTGGACTTTAAAAGGGACTCTGACCCCATTGTTTGTTTCGCCATGAAATGAAATTGACGCTGACATTGGCTAAAATAGAAATGGAGGGAAATGTCGGCTCCATCTAGCTTTTTTTTATATGACATGTAAAAGTGATTCCGATATCATATTTATAGAATAAACAATTTCATTTCACAGAAAAAAAAAATCAAAATGGTGATAGTCGGGATAAGTCATGGGTCGACCCACGGATATTATGGGTCGACCCAACAATAAATTTAAAACAATAAAACTCCGCCCTTCATTGTCTTGCAAAAATAAATCTTTCCTTTCACAACTCCAGTGAGATGCACTTACTCAACTGTCTGAAACTCAATCTGAACACTTTCAAACAATTTCTGCAACAGGAAAACTAACAAATTAAATTCCGCCAATTCTTCAGCTGAGCTCAATATGAAGACTTGCTAGAGGTGTCACTGTCGCATACTTGCACAAGTTATGCTTTGCACAAGTCCTGGATTCCCAGATAAGTTTTACACTGGCGTCCGTGAAGTAAATGAAAGTTGAAGTTGAATCTCGGAGGGAGTTATGTAAGGAGATATAAAACCTTCGTAGTACTGCTTTGAAGTTTGAGAGATTTGGAGTAAAAGTGGCTTCTCGACACGTGAGGTTCACGTTTGTTCGAATAAGACGTCTCTTATTTCGTCGTCAGTACTATTGAATAAAATATGGAAGGAGCTATATACTCTGACAATATGGCTGGCATACACCGTTAGAAATCGCTAAGACGTGTATTTTATTTGGAGGGATCATTAAAACAGTAATTGGAAGATGGACGGCCATATTGTGAAAAATATTATGACCTCAATAATTATGGCTTCATTTTATATTTGGAAATTCGAAAGAATAAAAAATATATAAATCTGGTTGCTTGCTACTCATAATTAAACAGCAATTTATTTAATTACTTAACCTTCATACCTACATTAATTTTGATATAATTTGAAACTTAAGCTTTTTATTATGTTCAGGCTAGACAGTTATTATCTGGCTGGAGATGGATTTATTATAAAGGTTACCTTCATTGTTTTACGAATAATGCCTTTGAGATCATCATCATCTGCCTAGCCATTTTCCAACTATGTTCGGGTCGGCTTCCAGTCTAATCGGATGCAGCTGAATACCAGTATTTTACATTTATCGACTGCATATTTCACCACCACAACCCACTTATTGGGTAATATGATACCCTTGGTAAGACTGGTTGTCAGACTTTCGGGCTTCCGACGACTCGTAACGACTATCAAAGGTCTACGAAGGACAGCCGTGACCAACGGCTAAACGTGCTTAATAATGCCTTTGCGATGTTAGATATAATTATATAGGTAGGTAATTACTTCTAGCTTGGAACTTTTTGCTAATGAGTGTACGTTAGAGGTAACTTGATTACACTAACACGTGTCAATGTATTATTCTTTTGTGTGTAAAACGTTATACCGAAAAAGGTCTCAATATTTTAGGCGGAGATCTATAAACGTTCTTGGCACATACTTTAGCTAAACGTTGTAATTCCTATCACTTGCTCAACTGTGAAACTACATCATCTGCCTTTTCCTAACTATGTTGATCTATGTTGTTGTTGTTGTTATCTATGTTGTTGTTGTTGACTATCTGATAACCAGCTGGTCGATTCTGTAAAAATCTCACCGTGAAAACTTAGGTGAAGTGAGATGACTTTCCACCAGATGCTAGGGATTGACACTATTGACAGCAAACTTCAAAATCACTTCGCCTAAGTTTTCACTCTGCTATTTTTAAAGAATAGACCTGCAGTATTGTACGTGGAGTGACTGCCTCTCTGTCCTTCACAACCCAGTTACTGTCAAACAACAAGTGCAAGACAGAGACGGTAACATATCAAAGCCAAATCACGTGCTAACTAACCTTTATGGATCGAGATCTATGAAGGTTACTTAGCACGTGATTTGGCTCTTTAACTCCGAGGCTTTAGTTCAACATAGTTGTTTAAGATTGTTATTAAATCAATCCCCTTCGTATTTACTCCTAAAAATCGTTTGACTTCGGTCTCTACCATTCGTCTTGACTTTTTGAACCCAAGATATTGCAATTTTGACAGTCACAGTGTCTTCTACATATTTGCACTTCTTTGTCATATTGCACGACGCGTGCGTTGCGTCGAAAATTCTGGAAGTCATATGCAGCGATTGTGTTAGCATTTCATATTCATGCAATATGAAGAAGTTTGTAAATAGGGTTGGTTGTCTAAAATTTCACCAAAAAGATAGAAGTTGTTGTAATTAAATAATTGAAGTGATACAATTTTTTCCCATTCATGTAACTAGAAATTATTATTCAACAGTGTTCTAGACATTCACTAGTAAAAAAAATAATTATCGAAGGTAAACAAAATGAAAGGAAATGAGAAAGAAGCCACTGCCAAAATAACCAACATATTTTCCGCAAAAATTAAGAGCCCACTTAGTCATCGCCTTACAAATTAAGTTTCATTACAAAGACCTCGCAGAACTTTGGGCACGAGTTCGAGTTTTCTTTTACAACACTGGATTCTGAATATTCACTCGAGTTAGTTCAGGAAGTTAGCGGGATTTATTGCATAATGCGGTAGAGGTGCACTGAGCGCGGATTTTTGGTTGCTGGTGCATGAGTTATGGGGTGATTGGGACTGGTACTGAAATGAAGTATACTTGAAAGTAGATTTCTAAACAAGGTGCTTGTTGAAAGATCCTTGCTGAAAATTTTAATTGTCGAGGTACATTTTAGATGGTAGGTATGATTCTGTATATTTAATTTTTTTTTTATATCATTCGTTTTAATTTATAGTCTTTGTATTCAGTTTAAGTTATTCATAGTTTTAATTTAGTCCTAATCATATAATTTTCTTGAGACAGATGCTCAAAATTATTAACATATAAGGTGAGTACATTGACAAAAATGCGAAACTATCCAGTACTGTCTATGAATTGTACCCAACCCTACACCGCAAAGAAAACCCTACCCAACCTCAGCGCACTCTGTTCATTAAATCGCACACGCAGCCAACGTCTTCACGTAGACACAAACGTAAAGCACTCGAGAGACGCATCGCGCAAAACAAGTTTCATAAGCACTCCACCATTTCATAATACCGACTGGAAAGCGACGACGCACCGCTGAAAAATGTCTGAAAGTTACTTTACCATAAAAAAGTACGCTTGGAAAACTCTAGTAGGATTTTACTTCCACGTCTTCAAATGAGGACATTATATCTGATTTATTTCGGATATTGGGTTTTTTAATTGGAAATGCTCGGTGTTTAAATTTAAGTAATATTTTTAACGAAATGTAAAATAATTTTAATATGGAATTCAATAAATTCGTCGTTGATTTCCGATCACGTTAAAGAGAGTTTAATACTATTTAAAAAAAGGGTCACTTGTGATTGGTAATTCCTATTTGACTCAACGATTATTAAATTTAAGTAATGAATTAAATCTCATTACAAGACATAAATTATATTTTAATATGCGGACGAGTATTTCGGCGCATAAGTAACGTTTTGTTTTTGTATAGTTAGTTAGTTACTCATTTAATTTAGTAGGTAACTACAGTAAATAGGTAGTTGTCATACTATATATACAGGGTGTTAATGAATTAACCCAAAACCTCTTAAGAGGTCATTGTACTCATCATTATGAACAACTTTTACTATGGCGCCAAACCTGAAATCGCGAAAAAAAAATCAGCTGTTCCCTACATTTTGACGAGTTATGCGAACATAAATGTAGGGAACATCTGTTTTTTTTTTGCGATTGTTCACATAATAAAAGTTGTTCATAATGATGAGTACAATGACTTCTTAAGAGGTTTTGGGTTAATTCATTAACACCTTGTATAACAATTTACTAAAATAGAGAGAAATAAAAAGTATTATATTATATTTTTCCTATCACCATAACAATTCAGCAAAATGCTTTACACCAATATTGTGTTTTAATATAGTTTCATTAAGGAAAATTGTCAAGCATTGTTCTTGCTAATAAGCAGATAACGAAGTAATTAGATATGCGCTGTTACGATAATTGATTCTAATTGGTTTACAAACGCTTGACATTTGCTTTGATCTTTGAGTGGTTAGCGAAATACAGTCGCGAAATAAAAGGTAAAACTCCATTTTTTACTTGCACTATGAACCTTTGTTATGAGGTCTTGGGCCCGCTACATAAGTTGGAAAAGAAGCTATTACAACATCGATTAATCTATTTGTTCTACAAGTGTACATTGTACATTCATGAAGTTCCATTGACAGAATTAGGGGGCGTGGGTAGTACCTACTTTCCTTTATCCATACAATTCTAATCTTAGAATTTCTATAGGATCTTGCTTGCTTTGTTCAAAAGGTCAAATGATGTGCCTGTTGTCATTTATCTAACAATTCCGTACCCTGGACTGCTTCTAAGAATTACTTGATGAAAACTGGTAATTTATTTACAAATTCTTAGTATATTTTGATGAGGCGATACTTATTAACATCGTAGCAATTAGTGATTCTAAGCCAAGTGGTGATTTGGTGTTATGACTTAACACATAAGCCACTTTATTGACTGCTTAAATAGTGAAAATTCACGCGAGAAATTAAAATAAATAAAGACGAAAGACGAAGAGGAGGCCTTTGCCCAGCAGTGGGACACAAAATAGGCTAACGAAAAAAAAGACGAAATAGTATGTTACGATACCTGTGACATTTATGTATTGCACGGCGTGAAATTGGCGCCCGATCGCAGTAAGGCTGCTAAAGGCCGCGTATTAAGATTAACTTAAGTCACACGTATCGTATACTATTTTATAGCTCGTCTGACCTAAACCTGCACTTATGTCCCGCTTTTCTGTGTAAAAATGGACTACATAAGTCACAGAAAAGCGTGGCTTAAGTTGTGCGGGTTAAGGTCATACAGTGCTATAATAAATATTGTTAACAGCCATCGTACCTTTAGAAAATAAAAAGTATGGAAAAATCAGAAAATAGGCAGGTTAGCGTGATGATATACGAGAATATGAATCGCACTGCCAGTCTTTAGCCCTTATACTAAGATTCCCTAAAGGCCATCACGTAACAGATTTTTTCAAAGGTGTAAAAGGTTCAACATAAAACTAGACCCAGGGGTACCACATACGTTTTTAACGAAAAGTAACCTCTCAAGACTAAAATTTACTAGTCCCTACTCATACACATTTTTTCCATAATATTGTACAGTCAAGGACAAAAATAACACACTTAGGCCCGATTGCACTACAGGGGTCTACTCCCTAAACACGAAATGCGTAGTTTCAGCCTGAGTTACGTGCACTTCCTGCTCTGTATCACTTACAGACATGAGATTAGTTCGGAGCCCGAACTGAGAATGAATGACAACACGATGTGACAGTTCTCCATTATCCCGATGTCTTTTTATCCGTTCGTAAAGTTGTTTTTTTTTTTTTTTGTCATACTGGGTTCGTATCTTCGTTAACGGACTTATAGAGTAGACCCCAGATTTCTAAAATACGTTTAACGCTAAACGAATTTAAAACATAGTTCTGTATATCGGCCCTGACTGACGAGTTGCAGGTCGTGAGTTTGAATCCAGGCAGGCAGGCGCTTTACTTTGTATAAACAATTTCATCACAACAGCTGCTCTCAAAATAGTAAAGGAAAACATCGTAGGGAAACCAGCATGTCCTAGAACGAAAAATTTGAATACATTGTGACATCTACCAACCCGCACTGGACTCGCGTGGTTGATTTTATTAAATAGCCCACTCCCTCTCGAAAAGAGGTCTGTCTGGGACACAGACCTCTTTTGCAGTGGGAACATTATATATACGTTATGGTTAACTGGTACAAAATGCCCATGGCATTAAGTCCGCCTCTGTACATTTGTGTGCTTAGAGTATTAAATGAAATCACTTTAGGCTGATTGCTCTGTTTCTGTTAATCGTTTGAAGATGACGGGGACAGAATGGTGTTTTAAATATGTTTAACTTTACAAATTAAAATGAAATCACTTCCAACCTACTATAAACATTAGCAGAACGTTCGACAATGGCTATGCATGCCATAAAAAAATGCATAGATTTCTATCCATTTTTTATGGCATGTTTACGGCTAAACGGTGCAAACGGACCTTAGTGAACTTCAACAAGGTTTTTCTCCTAAAATATTGATTGCTATTAGGAGGTTATGCGTGAAGCATCCTCGTACTTTCGTGAATTGTATCATTTATGTCAACAATCCAAGCGATTGTCTGCGAAAGAAACACTTTTATTACAATAACTGTATTACTTGCTTACCTTTTTTGGTCCTTAATTGTACCTGCCAAATACATTAGCCATGATGGCCGTACCTAAATAGAATATTTTTCTAGTGATTTATGTTTCATTTTGATTACATTCAGGAATAATATTTCGGACGCTTGGGCGGGTGGACGGGATGAAGAGAAAACAGGTACCTATAGGTTATGTAGGCTAAGCTAGGTTGTTTGGCTAAAACATAAAAAGGGTCATATTGTTTTATGTTAAAGTACAAAGAGTATTCTAATAACATTGTTCGTAAAAATGAAATGATAGGTTTTTGTAGTTTTTTTTTCATAACGATTATTTCATAACTTAGCAACCTAAAAATGCTTTTGATTTTATTAACAAATTCACACAGAATACTTAATAATATCATATTACGTAATAACAAACAATATTAACAAAGATTTAGACAAAACTAATACACATACGCCAAGCGCTGCGATTCTAAACCAAAGTAGAAAACACACTATATCTCAAATTCTCTCCCACTGGAACATTTTCTTTGTGCTGACGGAAAAAATCCTTATATTACACTCCCCACAGTGCGGTATTAGAGCGGAATATTGCAAGGGAATTACTAAGCAATTCCCTTGATCTCGGCAATCACGAGCTGCGCCGCGGAATGCTAAGGTCTCGTTTCTAAAGAGCGACCGCAGAACACACACACACAAATAAGCCGCAGCACTTATTGCATCTGTTAGTAAGCTCGAGTGCTCAATCTATCACATTTCAATCGTCATCGTGATAATTACGTGGATTTGACAATTGTGTACTTAACTGTGACGAAAAAGCAATCGCCAGTTGGCTGACTCAGTTTTTCTGTGAGCCACTCATGTCTCAGTTCACAAACTTACTTACACAAGGTTACCTACTAGCATATTTTCCAAATATGGCTTGAGGATTGAAGTAATTTTCGAATATCCATTGTGTAATGGACTATAGTTAGACAATCTTTATTATTATTGTCATTCTCCTGCCTTCATCCCAATTTATTTCGGGCAATATGTTTTTTTCTTCCATACTTCTCTATTAGTCATCATCTCGGTAGGCACTCCCTTTCTAACCATATCATCATTCACACAGTCCTTCCATCGTTTCTTTGGCCTTTCCCTACTCTTATAGCCATTTGAGTTCATTGTCGCGATATCGAAACCTACCCCTAACCACTTCGTTCAGTGATACGTTCGGCTGAGGGGCTGAGGACAACCGCGTTACACAAACTTATATTCTTTTTCATACCATTCGCGTGTGGTAAGAGTTATCGAAATGTTCGCAGTAGTTTTATAAGACGCGCCAACTAAAAGTTAGGGGCCGTAGGATATTGAGATGACAGAAAATGTACCGACCTATGAACCAATACGAATAAAACAAATAATATAAAACGTTTGTGAAATATCTTTATTTATCTTCTCAATTTGAAATTAAAATAATTATGGACTTTTCGAACTAGGTATTTAATAAAGGTTCAAAGTTCTCTATTTCATATTCCTATGCTCTTTTTCGAAAATCTGATTATCGTCAAATCGCATAGGTCATACAAAAAATTATTAACAAAAGGTAGTTCACCGTGGGTATTTTCATCGTAGAACACAATCATATTTTTAGTCAGAAAACCATTTTTCAACATCGCGTGTAGATTAATTTTAAACCGACTTCCAAAAAGGAAGAGGTTATATGTTCGACTTTATGTAAGTTTTTTTTTTTACTTTATAAAAAAAACACTTTTTCACTTTTTAGATCCAACTTGATGACAATGAAATCTGATGAGGTGGTGAAATCTGATGAGAGAATTCCATGAAAATCGAGGGAAACCCTCAAATTTTATAGGCAAACCTATAGCGGTTTGGGTATTTTTTAAAGTAACTTGAGCATTTGCTCTCGAAAATCATCATTTCGTAAAGTGGAGCTGATGATGAAGAACACAGATGGCCATCGGAACTACCCAAAGATAAATATTTCACGGGTTGCGTTTTGATTACTTTAATATGGTTGCTAAGCAATTTATGCTCGTCACAATGCGTATGGTGGAGTTGGAGGAGTGAGGAGTTCTCCTGGTAAGAATCAGGAGAACTCCTCAACAATTAACGTACCAGCATCGGGAAAAGCAATATTTGGTAACATGGTGATGAGCAGTTGACATTGGGGTTTGAAAGGCTATGCTCTCTATGTCCCATTGTCACCAAGTCAGAATCTAAAAAGTGAAAAATATTTTTTTTTACATTTCGCATTTTCGTTTATTGACACCGACTTTTTTTTTGTAAAAAAGAGTTTTTTTTTGTAAAAAAAAAGTTTTTTTTTGTAATCGTGGACCGTGACCGTATCACTGTTTGAAACTGAGTCTAGCTTCCATCGTCGGTCACTATTTCGTTACAAAATTCAATAAAACCTCGACCAAACTCTATTCCACCCGCTACGCTATGTAACTAACTGTGAAAAAGTTGAATTAAAAATTCCTTTGTACGGAACCACTGGGGATCCGTCAAAGGGTTGATATAACATTTTTCATAGGCTTCAAAATCTTTTTGTTCCATTTCCATAAAATCATGGCGGCTCTTAAAATGGAGTGGACAAATTTTAGTACCTACTCGTAATTAATTTATGAAGGGTTCGAAAATCTTTTTTGTTGATTGTGCCAAAGTACCTAACCGTACCTATCTACAGATGGCAAAAAAAAATCTTAATATTTTTTGTACCTTACTCAGAAAACAGTATAAATAAATCATATAATATACTTAAAAAGTGGACAGAAGTTGTAGATGGTTTTTTGTTCAAAACCATCTATAACTTAGGTATGTCCACCGTTTTTATTTTGTCGAGTTCTACTAATAAAGTTGAGCTCTTGTGGAAAGTTTGTCGGGGAAGTACTTCCACTTATAACTATTTATGGTGACCACTAGCGGCGCTGTGTTTCGGTTAGGAGGGTTCTCCTTCATTACTTTCAAAAACATATTCACTCATCAATACATTCATGTCCTTGTATTTGACCACTTCCATGTCGTTGCATGGTCAAAGAAAGTAATTGTCAGCAAGTTTGAGGATCCTGGCAATATCACTACATTCAGAGAAAGCGCTGGTGGTAGTTGTGTAATCTTCCACATGCTGTCGCCAATTTTTGTGTTGTTTGGAATGACAGTGAAATATCGCCATAAACAGATTAATCAAAAACATTGTCTTCTAAAAGCGCTCCAACGTTATAACCCATCCAGCTTATCGCAATTTCTCACTTACTAGTCAAGAATAATAAAATAGAATATTTTATCATTCTTTTTTAGAATCTATTTACCCACATAATATCATAATGTTTCTTTCTCTACACGCATAGAGAGCATTAACTCGTAGGGTTTATGGTTCATATTGTGCACAGATTGTCAGGTTGCCAGGCCATAACCGTAGCCATTCCCTGTTAATATTCCACCAGCCTGCCTCCATACAATTTGTGGCAGTAACTTTGACGAACAAAATGTAAATAACCAGTTAACTCAGAAAGAATTTTGTGAAGCTTATAGTAATGTGATTTGTCAACTTCCTCTAGACTTCGAGTGATTGATTACATCGAGGTTTTTGTTTGAGAAGGTGGTCTGGTAGAAGATTATTTTGTGTTGATCGGGATTTGACAGATAATAATAATATTATATGAGCCATGACCCTGTTCCGGATACCAGTGGGCTACTAGTTTTTTTTATATTTTTAAATGTTTTTATGTTTCTTATATTTAAAATATAATTTATATGTGTTTTTTAATTAAATAAAGGAGATAATAAATAATGTAATGGGCGTTTTTATATTTTCCAACGTGACGATATTATTGGCCACAGCCACGCGATAACTCAGGGAAGTAAAATGTATGGTAATACTAGCAGCACCCCGCGATTTCACCCGCATAAGATGATCCCTTGGGAATATCGGGATAAAAAGTATCCTATGTGTTATTCTGATGTAGGTACTGGTATAGCTTTCTGTAAAGTTTCATCAAAATCCGTTCAGTAGTTTTTGCGTTATATATTCATCCATCCTCACAAACTTTCGCGTTTACCTTTATACCATGTTTAAAGCAAATAAAGACTTATCTTATCTTTATAATATTCAGTAGGAAGTAGGATATGAAGACGCTTTCGAATTACTGTCATCGATAACGAGACGTGCAGGATTATAAAAGCGCACATTCCTGAATGTGACCTCAGCTCTTTATGAAATTCTAGCTGACCCGGCGAACTTCGTACCGCCCCGCCAGCCGCTTTACCCCCGCTTTTTAAGTCTCTGATGTCTTCTAAGATATTCATTTATGTATAAATAATAATAATAAATAGCCTATGCCACTCACAAATGATGTGGCTTTCTATTAATTATTATTAGTGGTTTTATTTACTAACAAAATTGTTACTATATTGTTATGTATGCTTAGGTTAAGGTATGTATCCATGGGTCTATGTTACCTGAAAATAAATGATTTATTATTATATTATTATTATTGGTAAAAGAATTTCCAAAATCGGTTCAGTAAATCCAGAGATTACCCCCTACAACCTCACAAACTTTACCTCTTTATAATATTAGTATAGATTAAAAAGAAAGCAACATCCATTTGCCTAGGTACTGCAGAAATCAAATTGGGAGTAGAAACGTTTTTCTTTGAAAATAAAAATATTTTGGAAAATATTGTAAGAAAAATCAGCCACCAATAAATATATGTATTTCTATTCAAAATCGCTAAATATACCTAAACCCTTATTACGAAGGTTTCACAAAAACGCTGGTGGATGCCATTATAGTCACCGGTCACAACTGTGGCCATTGACGTACGTGGGTCTGACGGATTGACAATAATGACAACGGTTTCCGTTCCAAGACATGGACTGGGTTGGTGCAAGTTTTGAGAGGAAGAGAAGTGAGATTTTAAAAATCCTGAAAATGTTGATGTGGAAAATACTTCAAAGGACGGATAAAGATATTGTTATATTATCAACCTAAGGATTTAGAAAACCCAGGATAGTTTAATGTAAGCATGGCTAGTATCCTTATATTGATATCTTTGGGACACTAGGGGGGAGTACAGCGGTGGTATTCTGTAAAAATCTCACCGTGACAACTTAGGTGAAGTGATGTAAGTGACCGTGGAGTGAGCTGTCAATAGTGTCAATTCCTAGCAAAAACAAACTCACTTCACCTAAGTTTTCACGGTGAGATTTTTACAGAATCGACCGGCAGTATCCAGCCGTAAATAGCCACAACGAGTTTCGGCTGTGTACTTTGAGAATGTATAGCTTTGACTCCTTCAAACATTTTTCGAGACGAGACTTCTGTGTGAATATTGTGTGCCTCAATTAACCTGGGTCAAATAAACTTATTTTATTTCTTTCTTTTGAACCATTTAAATATAACTTTGTCACACTTATTTCAACAAGAAGATGTTGTTTAATACATAGACAACGTGATGTTAATTAACTGGTTAAAGGGAAAATATTAGGCGGAACATCCATATGAACCTTTTTTTTTTTTTTTTTTTGTTCCGGGGTGGAAAATCCTCATGGATGTCCGCCGCCCTGGGGTGGGCGGCGGGGTCTGTCAGACTCTTACTGACTAAAAACCACCCCGGTGTTCCATCCCACACCTACGCCGAGGGTCGCGGGAACGTACGATCCTTCCGCAACCCCCGACTGGTGCCGGCCCGCCACTGCAGGCCTCGTCGGGTCAGGGGGGGGAGTGAGGTGTTTGAATCCATATGAACCTAAACTAACTGCCTGTCGCAAAACCACAATATTTACTCTGTCACATGTTGACACACACACACACGTTTCATATCACATGTTAACTCGGATATGGTACAGTAACTACTTAGGCTGCACGTCAGAGGTAACAAAACCAGTGTTTACTGGCCTCGCATTCTATTGAATCTCCCGAAACTCCGTACTACGCTAGTCCAACTCAAGGTCAAATTGTTAGCACAGACGTCCGGCCTACTGTAACTTTTTCATCTAAGAAGAAAAAAACAAACCATCATCAGTCACCAGCAGCTTGCAACTCGCGCCATCACCAAACAAAAACCGAAACGTAATCGTTCACGTTTGACGTTAGAGCACGTTAAATTACCGGCGCGGAATCTTATTTATTTGACAGCGGGACGTGAGCCCGCCGCCTCCGGCCAGATTAAAGTTCCTTTCTTCAGATCTTTTACAACGACAGATACCTTTTTTTGGAATGTCTAGAATGGAAAATAAATATTTCTGGAGTGTAAGTAAAAGTTTCAATATATTGGGTTTAGTCGTGGGTAATTCTTCAGGGACAAAATTTTCGATGTCTGTGGGTATATTTCTGTAACCAACTAAAAAAACGGCATGTAATATTTTTTTTTGTACAGTTTAGCTTTATCCCTTACTAGGACAAATGATTTTTTTTTAATAATTGCTGTCTAGGTACAAAATAAAAATATTTGAAGGTCGTTCTTCTGATTCATATAGCGCGTCCGTTTGCCATTTTCCGGAACAAAATGGTCGATGTCGCATTTTCCCTTTGATACATCAATATAAATTATAATTATATCGAAAGGAAATGAATTGTCCTCTTACAAAAAAAATGTGTATTAGTTATAACTACGTTAGTCTGTTTATAAATAAGTAAAAAAGAAGTGTCCGGCGTATAATACTGATTAATGTGGCGTAAGCTGCACTTGACCGTACTTGGTCGGGTAATAATAATGAGAGTCTGGCTTCCAGCGCGGGGGGAAGCCAGTCATGCAACGGACGACCTAGAAGGTGGATGTGCGGCTGGTTGGCTTAGATCCGGTGTTACGAAGGAAAATACCTGATTCATCTGTGTTTGGTTCAGGTGGCATCCTGATTACAATGCCTACTTTATAAAATTTATTTTATTGTTTTAAAACTTCAATCTGTGTTTCGTGTGATGCTTTTGGGTTATAGATTCTTGTAGAAAAATGAAAATAATGAAGTCTGTATGTACGATGAGTTATGCATGATTGTAGGCAAAATCCTGATTCATCTGTGCCTGATTCGTATGGTCAAAACCCCATATGAATAATAAAATAAATTAGTTTTTCCCCTCTCCAGCACGATAGGAGCGCTTTTGTTGCGTAATTCTCCTTGTCCAATTTTTGACCGTGTACAAGTCAGTAGTTTTAATCTTATTTATTATTATTTACTTAGCTATAACCTTTTGAATAATAAAAAATGACAGGAGTATAATCTTGTTCTAAATATGATACTTTTGATATGTCTTAGTCCTATTTAAGAATTAATAATTATTGTTTAGAATTTACATTCATAACTAACGGTGTATTTATTACTTTTTATTTCTGTTTCTGATTAATATGTAACACATTCTGATTCATCTGGGCACAAAATTAATATCTTGAAAACTACTTTATAAAAACGAGTCCCTCATTCAAATATATGTTATTTAGTATACCTATTTTCATATGAACATGTGTTACAGAGCTGAAAGTGAAATTAAATTTTGGCCATATGGATCAGTCAAAGAATCAAATTTCGAAGAACTACCCTCGTAAACATGTTGGTGATTTGTCACTGGCTGACTGTTGAGTGATTTCTTGACCTAATAAATTGTTGACTATCTTTCTTTTCCCACGGGTGTGTTTCTATTGTGGAGCAAAAAGGGCGACGTTATGTTCCTTCAAAATCGTTTTTCGATCACTCAGGTTAGGATACCTTAGCCGAGTATATCTGCAACCGAACGAAGCCCTTCGTATAATAATGATCGAACTTCACAACAGTTAGGTTCGTTTGATCACATATTATCTACGGCTTGATTTGTATTGCAACCATTGGCAGGCACATCGATGCGTAACCTATTACCATGAATTCAGCACAATGATTCTTCTACGAAATTTTCTCCCTAGGGTAGAAAATTTGTCTTTTATTTATTTATTATTCTGATTTTTTTTAATAACCGACGAAAATTTTCTTTTACCACCCTGTAATCTAAAGCCATGTGCCTTTACAAGAGTAAATATAATCACTACCGGTTTCAAAGCTTCGCCATGTTGCTCAATCTCCAATTAAAAGTAATATCATACGGTATAGGAACCGAAATACAAAAATGAACAGGAATATTGTAAAAATCACGATAACTGTTTTATAGAGTGCTATGTGACGTCATCATTTCCTTTCCAGTTTTATGTATCGTTAACAAACTTCCCAGAATTTTGTTTTATCAAAGAAATTATGCAAATTAATTTTTACTGAGTTCACAGAACAATTTCATCAGAGCAATTTTAAATGAGAGTTATTTTTAAAATTTTCTCTGTAAAACAACCACCAATACAGCTTGAATATTAAGCAATATTATTTTTTCATTTATGTTAATAAAATTAAAGCTTATCTACATTTCTACAAATAAAACAATTTACTTTTAAAAATAAAAATAAATTATTCAAAATCTTCTTCAGCAAATATTTCTGACGAACTGGAAGTGGTTCATAATCCATGGCAGTCATCATGTTCAGGGCCTCTACTAACTACCGAATCTTATATTCTTCAAAAACTGTAAAGTAATTAGAGGTTTAAAGGTTTTGCAGGTTTATTTTTTTGAAGACGTCAAGCAACTTGTACTTTTGTATTTCGAAACGAATAATTGTTAAAAACTTTTTCCAGCCGTCATTCTGTCCCCAAGAGTCATGAATTTTTAACGATTGTTTTTTAAGGGCCACTCTTTGTAATGAGCTCCTCAATTCAGAATATAATATAATTATACATTAATCCTAATTGCTACTAAATTAATGTTCTGTGACCTTTGTAACGAAGCCTACACTTTGACATCGTGAATTTATTATTAAGCCATTAGAATTTTCACGTTTTATTAGCTGAAAAGCTAAATGGAAGTATTTTTGTGTTAATAACGCATTTTTTTTTTGACAGACATCATATTGTAAGAGTGTTAGAAGCAAGTCTATAGTTAATGACACAATTAAGAAATCCGGTCGGAGAGACTTTTGAAAAATCCTAAGTAAAAAGTCGTAATTAGAGGTTTGGCTCTCGCCTATTACCTCCTCCAATATTGAACCAATTTAAGAGATATTTCATAAACTGATTATAAAGGATACTGTGTACCTATTTTTCTTTTTTCGTTAATACTTGTAAAATTTGTACACGTCATCTGTTGCCAGCGGATTAAATCGTCATTTTTTGAGGGTTCTCTAGTGCTTATATAAATAATGTATCGTCAAAAAGGAAAACAGAAATATACAAGTAATTATATTCAATTTTATTATTCTGTAAAAGATTATTGCTTTATGGTCATTAACCAGAAAGAAAACAGGTGAGAGCGTTTCTATGGAGAAACGACCACCCGCATTTCCTCATATGAAAGTTTGACCAGGGAATTATCTTTTATCAATTTTGTCACAATAACTAGCATATCTGTGATATGGATTAGATATGGGATGAATTGCCGGCAAAATAATATATCTGTGTATATCTAGGAAGAAACACAGTTTGATCGAGTAACTATTAAAGAAAGAAAGAAAGAAAATACATTTATTTGTGACACACAATACACCAGATAGTCAGATAAAAGCAGAAAATAATTTCTTTTTATTTCAACTCGTAAACTGTAGCTTCCCAATGAGTCTGTTTCGAACTTAGTACAAAATAACACGGACGGGGAATGTGTCAAAACTTCCTTCATTTACGTATTCGAGTCATTTTAGCAGTACGTGCGTCCGACGTCCTTTCACATAGACTGTATGAATTAACTTTAGAACATGTTGCCAGCAATTTGCTTGGCTACGTTTATATTTACCAGAGTTTTTTCACCACTGTTTATCTACCACTAGGTTTAAAAATATGAATTTTAGTACATTACTTAACTTTAGTGCGCGCGCAATGAGGCGTGATTTTATGTATTTATGTGTACATTTCCTAACAATAACATCCTTCATTAATTTATGCTAAGAGAATAAAAAACCAAAGCCTGCTCTCTGCTGTAATCGAACCAGAAAAAAACATGAGTGGATCATCAATATAATAATTGACATTACAACATCCAAAAACATCATCCTCATCATGATTCACTTTATCTACATACTAATCAGGGTAGCCCTCTTCTCTGATAAGCCATCATAAACAATTTCCGCCTCTCCATATTCATCCTTTAACCAAAACTACCTCACTCCTCCCAAAATCATAGCCTCTCCAAATATTTCAGGGGGGTTCATTCTAACATAATAGCCAAACATCGTTCTACGTAACAGTGTCCTATTCGGGAGCATCGTTTTGGCAAATGTGCGCCAGTGACGAAGCCAAAGCTGCGTGCATTTATCTTGGCCTAAGTCCATCATAATAATTATATTGTGGAACATGGTCTTTGTGTTCGCGGGAAGAATATTTATTTAATTGAAATGTTTTAAAAATAAAATAATTCTTTTCATTTCATTTTTGTATGCTATCTCCAGATTTTAATACCTACCTTCAGTTAGTAGAGACTATCCTAGCTGAATCTATGTTCCAATCTTCAACCTTATGCCGTTTCCAATCAATTCTCTGAACCATATTTTAATTGCATTAAACAGACAATTCGTAAATGACGTGATAAAAATAAGCCCAAGATCTTTACCCTCTCTCTATAATATTGAGCAAATGACTCGCGAAGTCATCCTTGACTTGGAGCAATATTGATTGATTGTAAACGCAGCAACTTCGCTAATTTTCATAAGTGTTCGTTTTATTTAATTTTCTTTTATTTCTTTTACTCGCTGATCGCATTCACAGCGCCCTCGCTTCACCTCGACCGCCCTAGGCGAGAACAAATACAGTGTAGTGTCGGACCCTCCTTTTGTTGTTGTAACTTTTATGTACGGAAACGCTCTGTTATTGCAAACCGACGTATTTTTATGAAAGATTTTATGAGCATACAATACATGTTTACTTTGTTTACTTTTATGTTATTCAAGGCTTTAGGTTTGAAACTGTTAATGATTTTATTCGTTCAGGATTAAATTAATTAATGCTTTAATTTTTTTTATATGTAGATTGTTACGTTGTTTTTTTTGTACCTACACAGCTGCGTTACTAATAAGTAAAGTAGCATTTACCTGAAAACATCAGTAGTACATTTTGAGGTTTCCGAGTATTATATTTCATTGTAGTTAGTACAATTGACTTTGGCCTGCACTTGATAGAAGGACTCATTCCTTCAACTGTATCTTGTCACTAGACTCTTTAGGTATCACTTTCTCACAATTAATTACTTTCCTAAAACCTATTAAATAAGTTTGCACAATAAATTAGATTAAATATTGAAAGGTTAAGTTGCAATGTTTACATACAAAATTTCATATGTCATTCAGTCGAACGTCAGTTTGACAGTTTAGAGGCGACCTCTGGCGTTCGCCGATTCACAGTTGTAGTTTAATCGATATTCTAACATATTGATTGCTAACCATCGAAATAATATCGTATGGAGCAATCCTTCATAATTTTCAGCTTTCAGTAAAAATTCATAATAAACTAAATAACCGAAAGCGGAAATAAAAGTAGTTTTTTCATTAAGCATAGACATATTTCTAGAAATTTTTAATCTGTGGATTGTCTTTGACAGAGGGTGGCCAGAGAGGAGAACATAATCTGCGCGAATGGAGATTATGGGGTAATTAGTTAATTAGACAGGTTTTTAGGATTGGGAATTGAAAATAATTTGATTGTTGGTCTGGATCATGAAGATTCTTATTGTTTCAGCGTTTAAACGTCACGTTGTGTAGTTGTTAGTGATTTTCAAGTATTAAGTATCTTGGTGTAATGTTTATTAGCAGTGAACTTCATCCCCATGGTGTATCATTTTACCGGCAATAAGGGAAATTTTAGAAATGCTCCGTCTATTTCCGGCTGATCTCCATGACAGGATGACGATCATTAGTTAGCGTCCTTTTTACATTGAGACGTGCTCGATACAGGAGCAAATTCTGTTCCCTGTTTTATAAGGTAAGGATTTGTTGTAATACTGTTTAGAAGTGGTCTGTGAGCCCTCCGCTGGCTGTTAAAAGGATATTGTCGTGATCCATGAATATTACTTACAGGATTATAATTGCGCACACGCAGACAACTGTCCAGCCAGTCGACGATCACAGTCAAGTGCTTTCTTCATCAATCAACCGTGAGTATTTCACCCGCTGACTATTTATCATGGATTCCTCAGTGTTAACCACGGGATTAAAATATTGTTCAAGGGAATGAGCCCAGCCACGTGGGTAACCCTCGTAGCTCCTATAGTTACTGGCTAATGTTCTAGCCTTCTAGATTTCCAAGCCCGGTCACCTCAAGAAATGTTAATTAGTTTCAAACTATATTATTAGGTCTCCGTATTGTCGTTTCCAGGAGAGGCACCTCGAGAGGTTCGTCTCGCCGCCAGGATCGAGAGTAGCGTCTGGGGCCTGGACGCGAGACCCGTCCCTCGAGTCAGCTGCAAGCCTCTTGCTGAGACGACTGTGCGGCAGGCGGAGTCCGTCTTGCGACAGCGCAGGCGGGACGGTTTTTTTTTATAATAGAACATTTAATTACATTTAATACGGTTTGTATAAGAACCGGTTATTTACTGAGGTCCGGTTTTCAATAGTGGAAACCGGTCTTCTACTTAAGGATCTTGGGTTCGACATTCGGTGTGCATCAGGAAGTATATGGTTGGACACCTTCATCGGCTCCGGGATCCGGGACCCTTATTGTCCCTGGCGCCCATTTATAATTTAGTAACGTTTTTATAATAACTGGAAGGTTAGGTATCTAGAACTTTCAATTTATAATATTTAATTTTAATAACAGAACAGTACTGGGTTTTTCTCCACTCCCCACGCCCATAGCTCTTTCTACCGAAATTTAAACTGGCTGGCAATAAATAAATTAATAGTACTTAAATTAACCTACCTAATTAATTTCTTATATTTCGAATTTAAACCTTTTTTAATATACAGTGTATGACTTAGTGTGTTGTTTACTTTTATTTTAATACCTAACCATCTACCTAGATTGTCGTAAGAGGTAACAAATTTTAATTTGTAACAAGATACATTTTTTTCGTTGAATCCATTCAATTTTTCACGATCATTCTTAAGGCTTGTACTTGAGCTTTTACCATTTCAATAAAACCGTTATTCAAGCGTCCAAGTACCAACATGTACTATACAATTTTGAGTTAGAAGTTTCAATTCATGCTGCTATTACATTTTTGAAAAACACTCGTTTTGACGATGTTATAATTTTACTAAAGTGTTTTTTTCATATCGGTAGCTAATCTATTCTACTTGACATGATTATGACTGACCTTGATCTGTTTCCCGGAAAATTTTACGACACAAGAACCCTGAACCCGATCATACAATAATTCATAATAATAATATGGACTATAATCTTCAGTGACGTCAATCTCATTAATAACACCCATGACGTTGCAGAATATAATAATACTTCAACAATCTTCTGAACATGGCCGTATGCTAACAATGGTTTATAGTTACATGGAATTTTCTATTCACAGAGTACCTACTTGCAAACTTCTAAGCCCCTTTGCTTTAGTTGAATTGAAATACTTGCGTAGTATTATATATATATAGCTTTGTTCGTGTTGCTATTCTAGAATTAAACGGAGAATTGACAGATTTGTAATTTAAAAAGCCATAAAAACCGCTTGGAGATAAGCACACGATAAATAGGTATTAGTTTCTTTAAACCTGATTGCGATATGTTTGCGGACGAATGTAATGTAATTCACTTTTGCCGTGTTATGTCCAAATAAAAATAAATATTTTATGCCCAAATTTTTGTAAAGAAAAGCCAATAAATTGATAGCTGAAAGTTTCTATTCGCCAAAAGAAAATTTTGACACGACTTATTCCTTAAAACCTTGAACTCTTGCAAAATTAACAACGTTGTATATTTTACCAAACTTTCCTAATCATTGAAACTATTCCAATTAACCGAAGAAATATCTAAATTGAAAAGCGAAATTACTTTGAATTCCTGACGATCTACATCCAAATAGGAAAAACGTTCCTGTCGGGGATTTGAAATCCCACTCACCGGGAAATTAAAAAAGTTTCAAACCACTTTGGCAAACTTCATTACTGAGATCTACAGGGTAGTTCCATCCTTCAAAATGTATAATGTTTAATATTGCCGCTATTTGTATGGGATTTACGTTGCATTACTATTTAAACTTGATGCAACTGGATTCGTGAGTTTAATTGGTTCAGCTTTAATTAACTTTTTTGTGCTGCCCCAGGCAGCTTCTGTTTACGCGAAGGTCTGTAAATATAGAGAAGTAATTGAACGAGCTATATTTTAATTTTAAAACTTGTTTTTAAAAAGTAAATTTTACAAAGAAGGAATAAATTAATCATAAATTTTGTATAGCACTAGGTACCCAGTATGAATTGATAGGTTAGTTTTTGTTAAACCCTCACATGGTTAGGGAAGGTTTTAAAGCCGAATCAAGTATTTCATAGAACTTACCATAGTGAAAAGCATATTATTCGGTAGTGCCATAAATGTTTTAAAAGTCCTGTAACTGAATTATTTCTACATATTAAAACAAAACTCAATTCCCGTAGTACTCAAAGCATATAAAAGCCTTCATAGTTTATACCACGGTTCGTTTCACAATAGAAAACATGGTTGAAAAGCTTCATATTTATAAACTGCAGCTATTAAACGTTGATGAACATTCACGTCATGACGAAAGGCCCGTACATTTCCGCGTACGCCTCGTTACTTCAAACCGACCATCCGTTGGTAGCGAAGTGGGTCAAAGTCCTGGTGTTTTTTCACTCGAGTCATTATGAGTTATAGGAAAAATAAAATTGATTTAGGAAGTTGGTGACAGAGTTGGTTTATTAATTTTTGCGGTCAAAAGAGCTCAGCTATATATATATTTTTGGTTATAAAACTTTTTTTAATAGATGGTAATTTACATTTTTCTAAAGAAAAACACGGTTATTATTAGGTATATTACTTTGGGGTGACATTTTGTATGCGTTTCCATTAATGATTTGTATGAGTTTTGAGCCTGATTGCATCAATCAATTAATTCAGTCACTACACGCCAGACTAAACTTTTTTTCAAGTTTCATCACAGCATTCATTTTTCAACCTTCCTCGACCAATCCTTCCTTATGGCTTTCTACAGCTTCTTATAATATTCTCTTTTTCCATATTTTATTTTAATTATTATATTTTTTTCACACATCTCGGCAACCTGGGGTTCCGAACCTTTGAAAGGCGTTCGAGGGGCCAAAGCCAACTCGCAGAAGCCCCTGAGACAATTTTAAGTGTTGAGGGTTGAGGCACCAACAGACGATTATCCCTGTATGCACTATGCAAATGCACCCAAGGACAACCCAGGGTTGGTGCAGGACTATTGCAGAACATGGAAACAAAACATAATGAATTGGACAACGGGTTTGGGTAGCTATAGTGGATTGGTTACCAAAAACTATGAAACGACTACGTCCCCTGCCTGATAAATTTATTTATTTATAAATACTTTATTGTACACCACAAAAATACATAACATGAGAAAAATATCAAACACTACAAAATATACAACGGGTGGCCTTATCGCTTTCTGCGATCTCTTCCAGGCAACCTTGGAATGGACAGTGATTTTCAATGTTATGTAATACACGGATAAATGGCAGAGGGCTGATTGACACGGGGCGGAATTACTTGCACACTCAATAATGGGCCCCAAAAAACACACACAGCACATACTGACGTAGCGACAAGGGGGTAACACTTCCTGAAGTGCTTGAGGAGTGGAGAGGTATTCCATGGCTATCAGGACAATCACGGAAGTATGGTCAAGATCCCTACCTGCATCTTACTGGAATACTTTGCTCCTACGAGCACGGTTGCCTTTGCGAATCTCTACTCAAGCCGGCGAATAAAGGCAAGAAAGAGGTGGGACCTCTCTTCCTCGTCAGTATTCACTCTGGTCGGTCAATAAAGGCAAGCCAGACATGAGGAACAAAACTTCTCTCGGGAGATAGGGTCCGTGGGGTTGCTACTGCCCAGCTCACCACATACTACCCTGGAGGTTTCTGTAATTTTGTTGGTCTGACTCCTTACCCTAGACCTGTTTCGGCAAAGTATACTCCACCGGCACAAACCCAGTGTTCAGGAGCGCGCACCCACCACGGCGTCAACGTAGAGATACAGGTCGGGATATATGTATATTACTTTATTATATTTTTTATTTTCCTTATCAATTTCCATAGCTCATCTACCTAATTTGGTAACTTATAGAGTTAACAACAATTACTCTAAGAACTATTTTCGCAACAACAAATTCCACACGGCACGGTTTAACCGTTCACAAAGCGGAAGAGATCAGCCACGTAATAATGATCCAATAAATATCTCGGTTTTCTATCGCTAATGTTCTTCCCCGAAGGATTAGGAGCTCGAAGCTATATCAACAGGAGATTAATTCTGTATTAATGTCCGTAATAGCATTATGGGATTCGAGTGGTGTTCATGTATTAATATTTGATGTTGCTTGAGGTTCTTTTTGCCCTTTTGCGGATGAGTGTTAATAAGTTATAATAGTAATGTAAGACTTAGATTAATTACGTTATTATATTGAAATAAAAATAATTGATGAATCTCTTGTAATTATTGCCACAGTCGGAGACTACTCTTTATTAAGTACACCATATAAATTACAAACATAAATATATAAATACATATAGAACTAACTAGTTAGTATGAACCTAATTCATTCATTCGGTTAACACGAATTCCTCAGCTGTATTAGTTGAATTCTGAAATGATTGTTGCACAAAGCTTTAATGTGTTTACAGATAATTGCTGTTAACATGTGCACTTATGTCCAAACTTACATACAAATTATAGTATAATTTTTGCACAGTATAAAAACAAAACATAAAATACAAACCATTGTTAATACCCATTATTTATTATACCTTTGATTTTATTTTATGTGAAAAATTTTACAAAAAATAATTGACCGGGGTTTCACGCGCATTGGCGAATGAATGTCACTGAATAAAAATAATGATTGTCAAACCATCTTTGTTTTCACCTCAGGTCGACTTAAAAACACATTTTTTTATTTTCTACTTCAATAAATCTAGAGGCGACTAAAAATTAGAATAGTAATTCTATATTCATGAAGCGAGAGTAACCAAATAACTTTTTTGATGAGAAAACTTTGGAATGATGGAAAGAAAGAAAGACAAATATACGAGTACATGAATGGAATCTGTTTGCTCAAGAAATGGTAACATTTCTTTGTGAGACACCTCAGAGGATGAACTTTGGTAGTTTTGAATGAGGACAAACTTTCAGAGAGTAGTCCTCGCCTTATCGGTGGTTGTTACAATTTATAGGGGCCTAATGGAGTAGGCTAACTTAAGCTAAGACACATGAAACAGTACTACATATATGTCACCACATAGGTTTTTAATACAAAACCTACATATGATAGGTATTACTATTGAAAGCATTAGAAGAATGATTAATCAATCATCTTATGACTCCAAACGTTCAAGACATCAAGCGTACCTAGTAGTACCTACATAATTTTATAAAGAAAAAAAAGAAAAATCTAAATTCTAGAACAGAAACTACACACAAAACAACGCAAAGGTAAAACCGAATGAGATAACTGGGCACCGCATTACCCACAATTTATTGCTAATCGCTAAACCCGAACATAATTCGCTCGATTCGAATCGAAACCGGCCACTGATGGGTTTAAGTGACCACGCATTAATATAGAACATCGCGAGTTATTAGACCGAAATTAATTGCATCTGACTAATTATTCGAATGCTGATTTTGATTTGACGTGTTCCTCTATTATGCGGGGGTAGCTAAACAGGAGAACAAGTGAGAGGTGTCAAATATCTAGTAATTCCAAAATAATGACGATATTTTGACGTTTAAAAAACGGCCGATTAGTTTTATGTTGCATTGAATGGAATCCCGAAGACTATTCTGCACTGGCAGGCAATACATTCAAATAGGCTCGATTTATAATAAAAGTATTTAAAAAAAATCTACTATATTATGTAGGTTCCTATTCTATAAATAAAAAATACAATTTATCTACATTACCAAATGCTGCGGGTATTGCCATTTTATTTATTTACCGGTACAGTCCCAAATAAAAAGAATAATATGATTAACATGTTGCGTCCCCCAAAACCTTCCCTGGCTTCAGCTAATAATTATTGTCATTAAAAGCAGAACTGTTCCAGAAACAGAACCCTGTGTCATGTCCGACCGGAAGTAGCGTGTATTTCAGGCTATAACAAAAAACGGACCGGAAGAACCACAACGCTATTGTGAGGACCCAAATAGCAGCTGACATAAAATGAAAATTGCTGCGAAGTTCCCACGTAAAAGTTTTAGAAGAAAGGGATCGTCATGGGGCCCATGTTGTTCGAATAGTTAGGACGTGTTTTTGACTTCGTATGTGTGTTATGACAATCTTTTTACGCCGAATCGGTTGCTTAAGGAAAAAACAGAGTATATGGATCGAAGACTTTATTATGTGGCACGAGTTTAAGGAAATGGAGGGGAATGGATAAATTGTGTGTGCTTTTGTAGATAAATTGTTGTCTTGTCGAGCCCTGCTTTGTTTTGTAGAGTCTAACAATCCTCATAAGATAATATATTTTTGTAAAGAGCTCCATTGGAGAAACTTATTCCATGCTTACTGTTACCCAATACAACATAGGACCACAAGGAACCATCCCCATGAACTATTTTGCCATACACCTACCAAAAACTTGACTATTTAACTGTCCATTTCAGTTTATCGACATTTGACACTAGTCGAAACACGTCAAATTCCCACAATCAAGCGCACACAACGCGACTTGGCAACTTGTTACCCTGAAGCAATTAAATCGAGTCGCATTCGAGTCACGTTCAGAATTAATGTCCGAGAACGTATCGGTTCGCGCTTCGTGTTTAGACGATACCTGCGACGTTTAATGTATTGGATTAGTCGTGATGTGTGTGCCGGCGCTTAGTAGTTTAAGAGTTTCTGTTTTATCTAGTTAGGTGTAATCTTCTAATTTCGCTTGCGAAGGGGAAGCGCGCTGCATTGATAATTTCGAATGGAATTTAAGAGATTGGTTAGTTTTCTGAATCTGTTTTAGTATTCAGGATGACGAAGAGGTTTAAATTGGATGAAGGATTTATAGTCTGCTCTTTCTTGCAGAGAAATAAGTCTTTAATTCCTACTACTTAGGTATAGGATCAATCATAAATAAGTGCAGTTTTTTCAGCCTATCCCTCTTACCATAGACTTCTTATTTACTATAGTTAAACCGTGTTCATATTATAACTAACATAGTTTAAGTTTTCATTACTGTCTTAAAAATTTTCTTAACTCGTACGTTTGATATTAGTTTGTAGGAGAATTGTATTATGAACTTACTGTCTGCTTTCTTTTAGCAGAACTAAGTTTATCTGGGTCACATAGGTTACCTAATGATCCATTTATCTGTTTCCTGTACATTGAGTGCAGGATTTCCGAAGTCTTTTCTTTGTTAAGTCGCTTTTACTTTACTTTCTTTGAAGAACGTGCTCACCTGTATTTATTAAAGTTTCTAAATCTTTTAAGAATATAAAAAGATATATTGTTATCATGAGTGAAATGTTACACGTGTATTTCTTTAAGGCATAAATTCATAATTATGATGTATAACAATAACATTTATATAGCCCACAAACGCTTATCTCCCTGCAAAGCCACGAGATCATGGCATCACTCCCTAAGGACTTTATTGGAACACGTGTTATAATAATATGTATTAAAGATGATCATAGCATTAAATATTGAGATACTTAAACCAATGTTGGACTAAGTCCTGACATAAATAACTAAATTGACCTATCAAAACACATTCCTAAATTTGCATAGATTATGGTAAGCCAAATGTCAGTGCGGGCCATATATCGGGTAATTGCGAATCATATTGTGTTGTTTAATTTTCATTTGAAAACGCACTCGTCACTGCACATTGTTATTTCATAGAATTTTCCGTCGATTTCAGTCGAATTAGTCGTTGCAATTAGTTACAGTGTTTCATTTTGAACTCCTGTGACTGACTAGTAAGTAATTACTATTATTGAGATTTTGGGATTACCTTTTTGAGAATCAAGCTGTAGATAGTAACTCTAGATTGGTCGATAAGTTTACTGGAAAATAGTTTGAACAAAATCACGCACAAGATCTAGATTTAGAGACTCATCAGTCATCCAGGGAACAACAAAGACATTCTCGATATTTAACACTGCCATAAATAAATAAAATAAATCAATACCTAAATGCACCTTAATCCAAATATATTTCACTATCACACGTTTAATTACACAGACCCCGTTTTAATTCCGGACACCTTCAAACATATTCACACCCAAGAAGATTCCTACAGCATCCCTTCACCAAATTAACAGGACGTAAAACGCATTAACCGCTACCCGATTTATCAGGCGTAAATTTGAAATATTCATGCGTTCAAATTAATGGCCGCACCTATAAATTAGCGCCGATACAACCACTATCACCTGGGCTACATATTAAAGGGTCTTTAAAATCCTCTCGCAAAATTCTCCGCATAAACGCAAACGACATATTTCGGTCCCTTTAAAAGGGAACCGTAGCTCATGCGGATTGGAGACATTAAATTTGAGGATGTAGTGGGAGGGTTACGGAAAGTCAAGTAATTAAGGGTCGAAAATTATGTTTTAAGTTTGTTGATAGTAATGAGAATTTATAAGGTTTGTTAAATTCGGGATGGTTATAATTTTGACCTGGGCACTGGGTTTTGGTGGAAGTTTTATCTGACGACACACGTTGACGACACGGTTGGCGCAGTGGCTGAGCGATCGACTGCTGCGCTGCGTATTGCGGGTTCGATTCCCGCACGGAACAAATATTTGCATTACCTACAGGTAGTTGTTCCAGGTCTGGCTGTTTGTGTATGTAAATTTAAATGTTTGTAATCGCACCCACGGTACAGGAGTAATTCCTAGTGTGGGGAAAAGTATACAAAAAATATATTGTCTAGTTATAGCATGTGTGACACGATAATATTTAACTTTTAAAAACCAAGAACAATTAAGGGCGTAATTATAAATAGCCAGATTCCTAGTTCTATAATATCTACTTTCTCAAACAATGCAATTTCATCAACCAGCACAAAGTTGATCTACGGTCCGTCGCCCACGCTCCCACACGCACCTACGGAGACAAAACTAAAACAGGGTGCTTTATCAAACGGCGTGCGTTTATGTGGCACACATTGTTCTACGCTTCTCACGTCATTAACTCGAGATTCGTTTGCTTTTAAAACTTCTACAGCTTTAAATTCATCAGACATTTTGTTTTATTCAATGAATATTAATATTGTAAAGAGTTCAGAATTTAACTTTGTAGCTGAAGTGATGTCACCTTTGAAATAATGTCCATGAGAGTGTAAACTGATGACTTCCCTTTGTTAGTCTCATTAAAGCGGTGTACTCAAATCAGTGTTTTATACTTCTACATAAAATGACATAGTATCACGTCTTTTCTCCCCGAAGGTTTAAGCAGAGGCGACTTTTAACAATTGGTTTTTCAAATACACAGACAACAAAATGAAACATAATGAAATAATGCTTTTGGGGCTGCCGCGCTTTTGTAGTGCCTCTGGCATGTTCGCTCAGGCACGCGTTCATGACTTTCACGCTAAGTATGGTGAGGAGAAAAACGGCGTCGCTATTGGAGAGAACGCGGTCAAGTCCTAATAGCATTCTGAAGATGTTACTGGACAAAAACTCGCCGATAATGAATCACTTCATGCAGGTGCTTGTTAGGCAGGAGTGATTCATTTCATCCGGTGAATTTTTATAAATATTGTTTTTCTGGTAGCTTAGTATTTAGTTATGATTGTAACATAGCTTTTAAGTTGTACCTAACTCACTAACATAATATATTATGAATCATTGTTGTCTAAGAAATAAATTAATTGAAATTAATTTATAATTTTAGAAGATAAAAACACTCTCTGTTTTATAGATATAGAAAACATAACTTTGGCAATGATTACAATGGAAACAAAGAAACTTAGCATATGTAAAATCTAATCTTCTCACATACCTTATCCAATTTATAATTTCGTCTTCGATAGAAATAGTTTTTTAATCTCCTGCAAGATTTTATTGCAACGGATTCCAATTTGAATATCGATGATTTTGCATGTATACTTGAACCTTTCTACAGTTTGGAGTGTCACCGAAGTCTACTTCCTTTGAAATAAAAAGGATTATTACATGTTTATACTACAGTTTTATTATTCTGTTGCTCTGAGCTTTTTACGATGCTCGGTCGAATAAAATAATCCTAAAGTTACTTTTTTTATCTTTCGTACTACTCTGAATATTGTATTAAATTATTTGGTATTTGAGGATTCCAACATAAATAAATCAGATACTTAGTATCTAGTCAGAGTAACAAGCTACAACAACTTTGTTTTGAAAGTCAAAAGTTGTTGAAAGACGAACAATGAGCTTCTGTCATGAATACCGTAATAACGCGAAGATTTGTTTTTTTTTTTCAATATTCATATTTATAACCTGATTAGACCGCCTGCAAAGTTTGTTGACTGTGGAACTATTAGTTGTTATTATTCAAAATAGCCTAAAAGAATAACATGTAAATCCAAAGACATTGCAAAGAACGAAACAGTTATAAAAGCTTAGGACATGCTCAATGCTCAGTGGACCTCTTTTGACTGAAATTATATTAAATGACATTTACTTATTTTTGTTAATAAGTTTTAACAAATATGACGACTATGATAGATTCACTATCACATCATCACCATAACTATCAACAGTGTAACTAAAACCAGTCTTCTGAATTAGATTACTTTCATGTACCTGCTCTGTGACCAGTAGGGTAAGCAGGGGGAATGGCGTTCACTTAAGGAAAATATGGTGTATTTTTTAAATTATTCATTATAAATCAAAATTAAGAAAAGTAACATAGTCTTTAATTATCGAGTAATCAACAATTTAACAACAAAAGCTTATATCTTTTACCTACTAGTAGTAAAACAACATTATAAAAAAAAACATGTTTGAGCGGCATTACCCCTGTCTCTGGGTAATGCCGCTCATGGTACGGGGTAATGACGCTCAAACCTGTTTTTTTTTATATAACAAATAAGACACATTTTAATTAAAAAAATATTAATGAGATCAACTTTAAACAATAAAAGTAAAGTCTACAATCACAAATTAGCATCAATTATCCCAATTTGTGAGTAAAATTAGCCTTTTTCAATTTAACAAATATAGTAGGTAAAGTCTTCAATGTCAAATTAACTTCAATTATTATAATATAAAATAATTATAATTATTAGAGGTAAGACTAATTAGAAATAGTAATATTTTATTATTTTTGGACACATAAATCACAGATATATCCATCCGGCGAATCCCACTCTGAACATATAGCATGAGCCCTAGCATGATTCTTTTGGACAAACCTCCTTCAATCGCAGTTTTAGCGGATTGAAGGTCTTCTTCGGTCCAAGCCGCTTTAGCCGTGGTCCTTTCACGATTTCTTGGCATATCTACAACAATAAAAAAAAATAAGTCACTAAGGGGTAATGGCGCTCAGACGAGCGGTATAACCCCAAATGGTCGTTTCGTAATAAATTTTAAATTAAAAAAAAATCATACACAATTGTTGAAAATTGATTGCATTATCACAAAATAGAATAGTTTTATGGTTAGAAAAGTAAAATTAATAATTAAATAAGCATTAAAGTTTCGGACTTACCGACAAAAACACTTAACCAAAAATTAGATCAGCGCGGCCGCAAACTAAGAAACGCACTTCACGGTCGCATGACGCAAGTTGACTGTCCGTTTGCGTCGCTGTCTGTTAGAGGCCCCCTCCCCCCGCGCTTCACGAGACGTGGCGTGTTGCTACGTTCCATTTTGACAGAGTAACAGAGGTGAGCGCCATTACCCGGTGAGCGCTATTCCCCCTGCTTACCCTAATTGGGTGGATGCTCCTAAACTATTAGTAAGATCAAAGACCTATAAGGAACGGTTCTGTGGACCCGGACCCTTACATTGTTGGCATTGTCGTAATATAGTATAAAGGTAGCTCTGCACCCTGTCTTGATTTTGATTTAATTATTTCTTTGATCGTTAGCCGGAGGGGACTAATAATGGCCGGTTTGTTGACCCGTACTTAACTGAACCAATTGTTAAAAATAGTAACTAACTACGGATAAAAAAACCAGCCCTTAGATCTCTTGTTTTTGGGATCTATTTTTGATTTTCTGGGTGACTGGTAAGATCTAAATTCAACTACTTAGTGTCGAATTTAAGATGACTCGTGTCCTGTTTGTCTATAAATAGCAATTATTGAAGGCTATTTTTCGTTTGTTCTTGATTTTAAAAACATATGTTGATCATTTATTTAGTTACAAGTATTTGACAGTGACTTATAAGAATAGAACAAAAATAGTGACATTTTATTTATATCAGTTGGCCTAGCACGAACGCGCAGAGTAAATGTTTCGTTAATTTGAACGATTATAAATTGAAAATACACGTAAGCACATAATATTTACTTAGTACAACTAAGTAAGACTTTATTTATATAGGTGATACTTATTGTGCTTGACGCAAAAATTTTAACCAAAATACTACGCGTAAATTGAATTTTCGATTAATAAATCTTCGAATAAATTTAAATCGTTTGATTTTACGCTACGTTTACATCACACGTTCATGCCAGGGACTCTTCACAATAGGTTACTTCACTTGTTATAACTAATAGTTGAACTAACCTAACCTATGAACCTAGCATAATAAGCGTTTTTAGATGCCCAATTTCCCAATAAAAATTATATAGGTAAGTAATGCGTTTCGGTTTCAGTCGCAGAAGCCAGCATTAGTCTACTTATCGGATCTCAAATACTTTAAGTAAAAATACCTACAATAGTATATAAGTAACAGTTATTCTGGGGATAAAAGAGTCTGAAAGGACAGCTACTTGACATTGTGTCATGCCTCGGGAAAGATGTAGCAAGACTACATGTAGGAGAGTTAAGAGCTCCTATTGTCGTCCGAGTGGAGTTATTTAATGAAGATAATAACGTCACTGTATTGGTTATTAACCCAATTTGTTTTATCTTAACACAAAAATAAACTGGCCTAAAGAGAATCTTGCAAGCTAGTTCATTCAATAAAACAACCCTAGAATCAATCACCTTTCAAGTCAATATGGAAATGTCGATTTCAATAACAAAATTGAACTAAGCGCTATAGAAAGGGTCAATTCAACCCTCAAATTTCACGAAAAGGTCATAGGTGAGGCATCAGAATTCCGTTCAAGCCGAATGCCGAATTAATTCTCCTTTTATCGTCAATTGGCTCGTTTGCTTGTTTTTCATAATTGCTTTGTAAAAGGTATCCGATTTCGATTTGATATTATTGTTGGGGTTTGATGGATTTATCTCTTTTTGTTGCAAGCCTTTCAAATAGAATTTTAATTTCATCAGTTTACTTTACAAACCTACCTTTTAGTGATGAGATAAGAGAAGTAATATGGGGCGGATTAACATTCGAAATGACAGTAATTTGTAGTAAGTTCTTCGAAGAGAATTCGAGGAAACGAACCGAATCTAATCAAAGTTTGTTTGTATACTCTGTCTTGTAGATTTCTTCTGTTGAGACTGACTTTTGGGAAATTATGGCGGAGCAATTCAGCGGCTTTTACTTGTCTTAAAGTCACTCAAGAAAAGGCGGAGGATTTTTTCGACGCCCTATTTTAGTTTGTTAATAGTTTTAGTTAGGTTAAGATATTATATTTTTATTTCAACAGTTTGTTCGTTTATTTAGGAAAGGCAAATTTTACTAAAATAATATTAATTGTTATATCTCTCTGCGCGATACTAGTATTACAGAAAATATTAAGTTTTATTCTACGTAATACATAGGTACTGCTACTTTAATTCTAATTAGTAAACTGGTAATACGCTAGCCCGGGCACTACAGACATCGTGGTAATTACTTAACCTAATTCCTGCTACCCGAGTAATTTCTAGGAAGGTTACTTTGAGAAATCTATCTGTAGGAAGCCAGACCTTGTTAGCTATAATAATTTAAATATTTTTCCATGACGCAAACTTCTAAAGACAGAAATAATTGTTTGTCATCTTCAGACTTGCCTTAATCAAATAAATGGATTTCTCTGGAGCATAATTTCAGAATGTTCCTATTTCGCGATAACGTCAGACTTTCTAACATCTAGCTTATGGAAAATGTCGCAGATACAGACCTAGCTCTTTCGAATTCAGTAATAATTTTCTTAAGATAATAGATTATAAAGATCATTTTATAAAGAAGGTCAACCGACAAAACAGTTTAACCCATCTACGCATTACCATTACAGCAACAACCGTCCCAAAAGCAATTTTTATAACATATCTCCACGGTCAACCGCTCTCACCTTTTCATTTGTCCGCGAACAGAATTGTTCCTAATGTTTTTAGATACTCGAACGAAAAAAGTAGCATTTCATAAAATTGTCACACACTGTCCGTTTGGCTAAACACGAAATGGCTGCGGGCGACGCTACATGGCCCTTCATTAGGACACAGTTTGATTACGTTAGTAGTACCCACATAGGTGTACTGTGACTTTTTCCGTCTGTTGGGACTTACTCTGTGGTATATATCTGCGTATAAATCGATATCGCTTTTGTTGGAAGTATTTATTTTATTTTACAATGTTTTTTTTTAAGTGAAAACTTCTTCAGGCGCGTTGGGCATTTTTTGAGATGGGAAAAAACCATTGAACTCGCGTTACTGTTACCGTAAGCGATACCGCGCGTATGTTTATAAGACGATTCAAAAAATACCCGCTTCGAATGTGTTCGGCTGTCCTCGGGATGTACAGTCACGAGCAAAAGTATGTATACACTTGGCTTTATTCAAAGTTGATTTTCTTTTTTATTTTTTAATCAAATTTAATATTAGTAGGAACATAGTATTTTCGAACCCATAGGTATATGTAAAGCGTCGTATTTCAACGTTGCATTCTTTATTTCGTGAAAAATTCACAATTTAAAGGTGTACTCGGTTTTAATGTATATCCGATATGTCAGTGAGTGATGGCAAAGTATTCTGTTTGTGTTTTGTTTTCACTTCTGTCGGCACTCTCGGAGTGCCACTGTTTTTTATTTTTTTTGTAAATTATTGTATTTGAGCTAGTTATAATATTTAAAATTAAACTGATTTCAATTTATTCCTCCCCTAAAAGAGCACCTACCTTTTTTGTTAATTTTATCCACTAAACTTAATTATCTTGATTGAATGTTTAAATTCTCAAATAAAGTAAAAGCTTCCAAAGAATATGACAAAACCCAACCTAAAGCGACGAACAAAATCAAAAAAGTGTGATTTCTAACGCTGTGCTCGGAGAATTCTCATAAAAATTGAAGAAAGCAGAAACGCAGCAACATCCGCGAAACGGTAACAGAAATTGTATAAAAGATTTCAAACGATTCGATTCGATTTCATTTGGGAATGTGATTAAAACAAAATAGATACAAACAACGACAACAGAGCAATGCGGATTACTCTTTACCCGTTATTTGTAAAAAGCCATATTTTAGGGCAATTTGTATTTATAAAAGTTGAAACTTTCGCTCGCACCAATTTATGGACCACATACATCCCGACCCAAATAGAGCATTGAATGCATGCAGCGATTATTTTAGTCCGGTTTCCAGCGCAAAAACCAATAGCTGCAAACATAACCATAGAAAACGTTGATCCAATTTGGGATTCTATCAGAAACTTTGAATAGATTAAAGGGTTTGAAAAAAAATACTGCTATTGAAAAGCGTATAAATTGCACTCGCTTTGTTTACCACAGAGTATTATTCGTAAGGGACAAAAACAAACCTGAAAAGTAAATACTCATCTAATACTCGTAAATAAAAGGTAGAAGACCATTCGGTGGCTCACCCTAATCTGGAACGTACAAAGATTTAGGAACATGTAAATATTAAACAGAGGCTCTGAAGTGTTTGGAATATTACTCCTTGTTAGTTTGTGGATTAGGACGAGTGGGATTATTGACAGTTGCTTTTTATCTCACACTAGTCGTAGGTACTTAATTGCCAATTCAGATAGAACCTTATAAATTTATTTTATTTGACTAAGCTTAAAACGGGCTAGACCGGTATCATTGGAGGTCCACGACCTTATTGTAAACTGTGCTTTATGTATCGGATCAGCTCTCTTATCCAGCAAGTAATTTCATACTATTAACTGTTTCATTTTTTACATCTAAATCATTAAAGTTTTACTTGTGAATATAAATCAATTACCACTAGTCAACTAATAGACTTTATTTAAATGTTGATAATATTTACATAATCTATGCTAATATTTAAAATAATAATAATATTTACCACTTGTTAAAATAATGTTTTCCGCATGCAATTCCGCAATGAACAAAAAAAAAAACTGAATCGATATGAGAAATGGACAGATCTTTTTTAAGAAAATAAGTGAGTTCCCCGAAATAAAATAGCGTTTATCCGGGTAGAATGCCCCAGTAATACTTACACCCGGGTATTCGATGTAGGTAGGTAGGTACCCGGGAAAGTGAAACGTCAATTGAACGTTGTACCTATTGGAAAAATAAAACCTCTTTTGAATCACTTACTAGAGGAAGATATTCGTTGATAGTTTTATGCATTATAAGGGAAAGGGTAAAGGCGCGAATTGTTTTATTTTGGTTACTAAAGATTGTATAGTTAAATGACTAAACAGTGCGTGTTTATATTAATTTTAAAATAGTAACTTTAATGAAAAGTCCATTACGAAGATACTCATAATTTGTGGGAAAATAACACAGTAATTTTTCAACTGCAAATATTAAGTAATTGTCCCAAGCAATTTTCATGCTCAATGGAACGATAAAATGTAAAATAATGACCATTCACTGTAATGACACCGTTGCGGCAGCGACACTTATCGATTCTATTGTATCGAGTTCAGAAGAATTATATCGAATATCGATGAGAGTTCGCTTCGGTAACGTTTTTATCGAGTTTTTATTGTCTCGAAATCGAATTGGTGGAAAAGATCCTTTAACTTATTTAAGTTAGTGTATTCCCTTTTGTGTTATTAAAACTAAAAACAAACATAACTTCGTTAAGTACTACGTAATATTTTACTTAGTAGCTATAAGTAATTACTCAGGTACTTAAGGAAAGACAAAGGAAAGATAATGGACGCCGTAACAGTGTTATCTCTTATCAGACATTTTATGCTTAGCTAAATGTAATTTATTTCGCACGTAATTCTGGTAAAGACAAAAGGAACTTATGTTTGGTAAGCCTCAAATGGACGTAGAGTTATATCAATAGCTACAATATATGTTGTACCTACTTAAAAAAAAACATATTATTAACTAGCTGACCCGACAGACCTTGTCTGTCCAAATTTCAAATAATTCCTACAAAAATCCCATAAAAATATAAATTTCAGTTTTTACCAAATTTTCCCATTTTCGGGGCAACTTTCTAATTTTTTTTCTTTCCATAAAAACCTAATTCAGATTATTATTAAGTAAATTGTGTTGACCCTATCATTATTTTATGCATTTGAAATTGAAAATAAGATTTAATTTTCTTTGGCTCAATCGGCGGTCAGTATAGCAAAATACATAATTTTTGAAAAAAATACCTATCTTAAAAGTTACCGAAATCGATTCAGTAACCAAATAAGAACAAACTTCTTTCAGGACTTGCGTTTATTCTGTTTATTTATTTATTGCATTCATGTTACATAGTATAGGTTTCAAACATGAGCCCTGCTACATATTTGTAGATAGATACAACTAGATTTACTTATAGCTATTGCATGCATAAACACAACAACACTACATTATACATTAAATTTACTAACATTGTTATTTTATTTAACATTAATTCTTAAGAAATGAGAATTTTACATTGAATCAATATATTATATTTTACCTATTATTAAATCAGTACAATAAATTATTACTACATTGAATTATTGTTGAATAATTTCAAGAGATTATTATAACATTTTTATGTTCTACATCAATAATTTTTTTTTGTTACACCTTGTATAGAATATTGGTACCTAACTAAATAATAATACCAGCCTATTATTGTTCCACTGCAGGGCAAACGCCTCTCCTCATACAGAGAAGGCGCGAGCTTGCTCAAGATGGGTTGGTACATAAAAGCCCATTTTTATCAAAAAGCCTTTTATTCCAACTTACTTTCATAACATAGACTTACCTATTTTAACTTGCCGAAAGTTTTTCAGTTTTTCAACGAAATATATTTCTTGGAATCCTGTTTGAAAGAGAAACATTTGACGCGTTGTCTCATGCATTATGTAAAGATATTCAGGTGACCGAATTTAAATGCGGGACACCTGTTCAACTTCGTTTTTATTTGTGAAAAAATATTCTCCTCCCGTGTGTCCTAAAAATTTTCATCGTACTATTTACGCTTATACACGTATTAGTTTAATGAAAAGTGTCAAACAACTACATCATTTCACTTTAACTACAGAAGGTTAGCAATCATTATAGCAGCTTTCCTAGTCATTAAACATATGATTTGGAAATCCATCTAGAGTTTTTCAAGAGTTCTGCGAATACACATGTTTTCAGGGTATAATCAATAAAAACTTTATGTTTGGATTCTTGAAAATGATACTTACTGTTTACAAATATTATATTTTTGTAACAAATCTAAATTATACCTATTTCGTTCATTAACGACTACATAAACACAAGGCCTCAAACTCATAATGCAAACTTCCATAACAGGTATTTCCAAGAACGCAAGGTACGCCTTTAAATTCATTAACGAAGATGTTGTTAATAACGGGAACGTATAATCATGATATATTACTACGTCAACACTCATTTGCTAATTGCATACACGAGATCTCGAAGGTACGAGATGTTTACTAATTCATGTAGTAGTGTAGTGAAACTGTAAAATAGAAGCTTATGGAATTATCTTAGAAATTATGTAGTGTTCCGAATTGATTGGGAAGTAATCTTGTTGAGCTGGGTCAAGCGTCTGATAGAGGACATTCCTCCCTCTGCATCCGTAACTAGGTAGGTATGGGCGGATTAGGATTTCGTGCACAGAACTATAGCAGAAGCTGAAGAATTCCCTAATAATCTTGAGGTACAGACGCCAGCACATCAAGCTACCCGAAACTGTCAAACTTTCCCAATCATCTTTGAACCTTATGACTTAGCGATAAATTTGAAATTCTATTAAATAAATTTGACAGATTGTAGAAGCTTGATGTGCTGGCGTTTCTACCTACATTATGTATAACGTAATTTAATAGCTGCTGTTCCCATTATTGATGCTGAAGCACAATTTCGAAAACACATTCATTCAACGGTGGATAAAATAACTCCAAGATAGGCTATAAACCATTGATGTTGATGCACGTACTGTTTTTACTTAAGCGTTCCAACCCACACTCGCCACATTACTTCCACTTCACCAAGTCAACCATGAAAATAAAGCTATAAAAACAACACATCCATGAATCCAACATCTTTGGATTTATCGACGCAGGTGCTATAAATAAGAGCGGCAGCCATTACGGCAGATAACTCTGTTTTATTGTAATTTTATGCGCGATGTTACCACCTAGAGTTTCGTACAAAATGCAAACCACCCTGGAGATTAATTAGGAGACACGCTCCGGAGGTTTATTCGGTTATGGGACAGGCAATAGTCTTGTACCAAGTTTAGATTTAAACTCTCAGATTTGGGAATTGATAATATGGAGATGTTGTTAATGTCCCAGGAGATGAATTAAGAAATAAACCTAAAAGATGAGAAGCGATGTTAATAAGATGGTACATTAATTAATGAAGCGACAGTAAGGATAGTGCGACTTGTGTATCAAGTTTTTATTAAGAATGTCACAGTATTAAAAATAAGAGTCAGCAATTTCTTGATAAAAGAATAACTGAAAGGAAAAAAAGTAACAAGAATAATGTAGACAAGGGCGTACCCGACACTTGCAAGTACAATACAATTCTTTATTCTAGTATTGCTTACACGTGTAATACTTAACATAACATAACATACCAGCCTCCATTATTACCGCCAATCAAAAGCAACAAAACGAGCCCATTTCCAACAAATTTTAACAAAGACAATGAATCATAAAGCCAACTACATTCACATTCAAAAGCAATCATCGCGAGCCACGCAGATTTATAAACTACTCATTCTAATATTGTAATTCAGGACGAAGCTGGAGTGGCTAAGTATAAAAGAAGGAGATTAGGGAACGTTCCCAATCTAGGCTATGAATCAATTCGGAGATGTAATTTGTACTGTTGGAAGTTCTATAAGTGAGAGATTCGAGGGGCGTGCTGACCAGAAGTAGTCGGTAATGGCGTATTGGATCAAGGTAAAGCTATGTACATAGTAAATGGAACAGTATTTTGTTACAGACCGGTAAATGAAATGTGATTAGTGAATATGTGAATGAGGATGATAGTGAAGTGGGAAAGTAAACATAAAGATAAGTAAACATTGTAGAATTAGGTCTGTTTGCGGTTCTCTTACAAAAAATAAGTAGTTAGATTATGGAAGGTGGTAATGAGTGGGAAGAGTTTCCTGATCATAATTTTTACTAGATATACCAGTTATGTAGGTGATATTATGCGTGAAAAACTACGATAACAGATATTTTTTTGCACAAATTAGAAAGATGTCGGAAAAGAAAAAAGATTTTAATATTTTTTTAAGTAAAAAAAAAAGAAAATAAATAAAGGAGGGAAATTAAGAACTTAACGTCAATTGGTATAACTAAAATAGGTTCAGCTTTGTAAATCACAAAAAAATAAAAACAACTTAACAAAAATATACTTGCAGTGCTTGGCTAGACTGCAAACGCGGGCGCGAGGCGGACGCGGGGCGGGCGCGACGCGGCTTACACAAACATAGAACTTCATTTGAGCGTCCATAGTAGGCACGCGGACGCGGTGAGCGGCGCGGGCTCCATGGCGCGGGGAGCGCGCGGGCATCTCACGCCATAGCTCGTTCATACAAGTGGCTGTAGTGAGTGCACAGGCGGACCGCGCGGGGACAGAGATTCTCAAACTAGTTCGAGCTTTTTTTCTTGTAAAAATAAGTCTTCTTCATCCATATTATATTTTGACAAACACTGGACATGACAATACTCAGAACAAAGCCGCGCTCCACTGCCGATAGACAGATAGCGCGCGTTCCCGCACCCGCGCCGCTCCCCGCCCTTCGCTGCCAGTCTGTTCGAGCACGCACAATTCACTTTAATTCCTCATTCCACCAAACAAATAAAATTAACAATTAATTTAAACATTATTACGTTTGTGGTGCAAGTAGTATTTACTCTGTTGTCATCATGTTTGTGTTCCGGCTGCCGGTGGTTTGGCTTTCACAGATGAAGGGAATAAACTGCGCAAGATTTTTTCAAACATGAGGTATTTGAAAGCAAGAATGTCTGCCTCGTTGGTCTAGTAGTCGCAAGCGCTGCTACTGAGCCTGAGGTCTTGGGTTCGATGCCTGGGTCGTCCAAAGTGATTTTGGGTTTATCCATCTGGAATTTTTCAGCAGCAGTCCGGAGTCTAGATTCGTGCTCGTTTGATGGCAAAGGGCTCGTCCCCTATTACATGGGACTTACTCATAAAGTCTGGCGAAATGTAGGATACTGTAGGTAAACTTCCTTCGGTACATACATATTCCATATTCTTGTTATGTTAGAGTAAACAAGAATACTTATTATTGTATTTTTTTTGCTGTTTGTTACTTTCATAGCCGTCATATAATAATTTTCAAAAGTCATGTTGGATTCTAAACTAGGGCAGAGAAAGCCAATAAATTTTTTAGTACCTTTTCCAGTTAGTGCGTTTAGCCGAAACCCCTCATCGAGTTGGAGCAATTGCGTTACGGCGGCTGCATTTTCCCGGACTCCATTTTCCATTGAAATTGGTATACGTAAAAGCCGACCCCTACAAAATTAATTATTGGAAAATTACGCAAATGGACGCTTTAAATTGCCTGGTCTTAAAAAGAGATTTTTTCAAAAGATTGTAAGAGCTGCAAGGATACAATTTACGAAATAAAACAGGTTTACAATTCCCAAACTTTTATATTTTACAACGGAACATTTCAATACAATTTAATTCTTTACATTATACTTACATAGAAATTTACAAATAGGTGTAGGTAAGTACAACCGTTCGGCTATTCATAAAATTAAAGAGAAATCTTTCGGGTTTTTTTTATGAAAGATGGATGTATTACTCTTGGACACTGTAATTTCCTTAAAATAAGGAAACGAAAGATGTTATTCTGAACTTAGAAGGGTTTGGGACCATCCATCATGCAACATGCCAAATCACGACTGAAGATATTACGGAGTGACGTCAAAAAAATAAGATATCTATACCATTTTATAGAAAATGAAAACGACCCTTTTGAAGGGGATTTATTGTCTCTTAGCCTTAGGCTGACGATCGTTTACTGGTAGGATAATAGACAAAAAGTTAAAAAGTATATTTCTTTTGCGATGTGGTAGGATTTAAAGCAAACCGACTATTAATTACTTTGTAATATTTTGCTTTTTGATGTTCTTTAACATTGTTGATCGTTGACAAGAGCTAGGTAATTGAGGCAAAAGACTGTACCTATATATACAGGGTGGTAGAGACAATCACGCGCCAACTGTAACCATTCAGTACATATGCTTATGTATGAGTACCCCTGCGTTGAAATTTATAATCGGTTGTTAAAAAAAAACAGTGGCACTCCAGGAGTGCCGACAGAAGTAAAAGTTTTTTTTATTTTAATGGTCAGAACTTAAAACAGAGGTGTCTGTCTAACGCGCCTAAAGAAGTTTTCACTTCAAAAAAGTTTCACACAATTTGACCGCGTGGGTATGTTACTTTTCTATGAAACAGTAGTTTTTTTTTTGATAACCGGAGAAATATTTAAATGCCCCAGTATTTAAATATTTCTCCGGTCTTGAATCATGTGCGTTTGTGCATCAATATCCCTGCCAGCCTGTATATGTATACATCTAACATATCTAAGGCGGAGTAAAACTTGTGTTGTTAAAACATAATATTAGATATAACATTAGTTGTAATACTAAACTAAACTCATCGCAGACATGCCAAACTCTTCACGAGAATTATCCGTAACTGAAACATTTTTATCTTATTCTTATTTATCTTTACAACCACACTTTGGACTTAGGCCAACATTCTCTTAATTAATAAAGCCTTCAAAGATATTGACTACAATAATAATAAACCTTTTACCTATAATAAAATATAACTCAAAATCCTATAGTAATATTGGCCTTTCAAAGGGTATTCATTCATTATAGTGAGTATAATATTGTTTTCCACTCCGCATGCCAAAGTCACCTCTATTTTCAAATTGCAAAATGAATTCCAAGAATTCTAAATCGAAGAGAAATAAATTGAAGTAACACAAGCTTTTGAAACAAGTCAAATATCACACAATGATAACATCTGAATCACTTAGAATGATTTATTCATAATCGTGTCCTATAAATTGATATGACTATCTTCGTGCAAAATTATTTACAGCCACGTTTATAATAATCGACCTTAAAATATATACATTAAACAATACAAAATTGTGATCAGCAGTCGTTGTTTATTTAGATTACAATTACAATTTACAAGTCAAACTTCCTCGGGTCACTAACGTCACAGAATAGATAGGTTCAGAAGGTTAGACCCATACAAGTAACGAAAGTGAACAGTGCATTCGCATGATATGGTTTGAGATCGCAGTACGCGTCTATTTGTGTACCTGGCCTTCTGCATCTATCTATTTTGTTGCAACGTGTTAAATTAATTTTGAATAGTGAAAGCCGTTTAACAATTTTTGTTTGAGTTGATCACTGCCAGGTGGAGTGTCACGCGAGCAGCACTATCGCGAGCGCGAGCAGCGAGCACGCGGGCGCGGCGACCCCCGCGGCGTCGTGCGGCGGCGGCCAGCCCTCGCTCCAGGGGCCGCGCGCCCCCGCCGGCGGTCACATCGTCGTCACCATTTCTGGGGAGACGGGAGGTGTCAGTAGCGTTTACTGGGAACAACGCCCGCCGCACATGCTCACACGTACTGGTCATCATGAGCCGCGTGCGAGGGGCAGCGTTTAAAACCTATGGTGTAGTACTGAACTCGGTATTTGCTGTCAAGTGTCGACGCAGGCACGTACATGAGCGTGAACGCGCGTATCGCGTGAGAGTGAACCTACCAACTCAGCCACGTGGAATGTCATAGATTTTACTGACACGACTAGTGTCAATAAAATCTAAGGCATCCATGTTGTGTGATGCACACGTGTCGACTAATGTCAGTGCTACATTAGCGCAGTATCATAAAAGAGTGCATGTGTTAATATGTGCGACGGACGTAAAAGTCAGACTACAAACGCTTACAAAAGGAACACAGCTACCGACCATCGATAACTAAGGGGACAAAAAAATAGGTCAGTCTCCAAGATACGCAAACACAACCTGAATTAACATTGGTAAAAGTCTTGTAGATTGGTATGGAACTGTGACGTCTAAGAAATCACCATTATCTTGCGTGAAATTTTCAACTATGACCAACATTTAGATTAAAATCTCCACTGTAATTCGACTAAGCTCTTGTAATCGTAAAAAAAGTATAAAAACTGAAAGTTACAATCTAAAGTAATGCCACGATAATGTCAAGATCTTTTTATTTAAGTTTACTTACGACTTTGTTTAAATTGTTACAGTTTTCGACTAGCACGTCTTACAGATTTAAAATTATTTAATCTTTTTTGGTGTGAAGACGGTGGGAGCCATATAACCGACGGTTATGGTGCCCTATGTCCAGTAGTGGATGTCTTTCAGATGATGAAGATGGTAGAAATATTTACCAAGGTTCTGCATTTGGTGTTGACTCAGAACAATGTATGGGTTGTCAAGGCCGGGATCTTCTAGCACCCCTCGATGCAGCTGTTCCAGATGTCTTTCAGTGTCATCTAGGAGATATAAAATAAACTTTTAATTTAATAACAGCTAGTTGGATATCAATTTGTTTACCTACTCAAAAAGTGACACATGAAATTTATATCAATTTGAAACTTATGAAAGTACTTTAGGATACTTGTACAAAACACTGTATTTCTTTTTCGAGCAATTCCATAACGGATTACTTAACTTAGACATCTAAAGCTATTTTCGACATCAGTCTTACCGCTCATCAAAACTTCTAAATGCGTAAATTCTAAACGATTCAAAAGTGCTAAACAATGTTCTAAATGTATAAACAGTTACAGACTGTCTTTGATTTTCATTTCATTCATTAAATATTTAGATTGCTATCGTTAATTTCAGTATCATGGTAATTTGATTTATCTATTCGACTAGATTCAAAGTAAATAAATTGATGTAGACTAAGCTATTGAACATTGTACGCTTTTAACTCATTATCAACAAAGAGCATTGACTTTTAAGCAGTAACGAATTGACATCCCTTTCAGGCAAAATTTTCAAATATGTTGATATTTATTTAATGTGTATGATCAATTAACAAGTTATGGAGTTATTTTTATTAAGATTCATAATAATTCTGAAACACATAGCACTGAACTCACAAAAGAGTCCTCAACAATTTACAGTCCAGTCGTCGAGAGAATACGTTGATATGACATTACAGTCACTTTACGGTAAGTTACGGTGACATTTCTAGTAGCTAATAAAGATCAAATTCGCAAAACACGTATTCTATTGTATGAAACTGACGGGTTTCAAGAACGAATTCTCTCGAAGATGTACACATGGTACAGAAGGCTTACTCAGACATACAAACACGCTAGAAGAGACAAATAATAATAACACTGATTGTATTTTAATTAAAATTTTGTAGTTTTACTCACATGGTAACAGCGTTGTTGTTGGTGGTGATATTGTTGTAGTAGTCGTTGTCGTTGTTGTTGTAGTTGTCGTCGTAGTAGTAGTAGTTGTTGTTAATACTAAGGAGACAAAAAATACTGATTAAGATAACTGATCATGATTTTAAACTATTCATTTGGTAGACAAACTTGGTGACACGATATTTCTATAATAGAGAGACATTCACTTAAAGGGTTTTGGAAACTATATGCCATCTAAATTTCTCTGATTTGACTGTTAAACTTAAAGTCCGGCCGTTGAGAGTATGCGTTTCTGACACCTGTTAGTGCGACAATTCTAGTAGCTAATAAAGATCAAATTCGTAAAACACGTATTCGTTTGAAAATTATAAAAAAAAATAAACTGCCAGGTGTAGAACGCATTCTCTTAACGGCCGGATTGTAACTATAAAAGGGTTTAATCTGACATGAAAGTGACATTTCATCGTTTCATTTCTTGTCGGTAAGCACTTTTACTTACATAAATGCCTTAAGTTGAACAAAAGAAAGATGTTCTTAAATCCGAAGAAAGCCAAGCAACTTTAAATTCAATCTAACCGCTTACGATGCACAAATTCAAACTAAGTGAAGTAGACTAAAAGCCCGTTAGTACGTAACGTCTTTACCTCTGTCTGCACTTTCCACTGTTCACGGAATACGACTTAGATCAAGGGAAAAGATATAGAGAGAAAAGCCGTGCTTTAGTGAAAAAAAATCATAAGTCAGCTTATAACAAAATACTGTGTTGAAACTATTTCAGTGATGATAAATAAAATAACAATTAAAAACATAAAATAAAACATTGAGTATATTCATATTCGGAAATCCGAAATGACCGAGAGTGGAATTATTAATTTCGAAATGGCAAACAAAAACTGTTAAAAAATTTATGCTATGCAAATTGAGTCCCAACTTACATTGTCCGTATATTCAAATCACAACTGTCATTCTTTGACAGTTGTATGGAATGGCTATCACACGGCAAATTGATGTACGGGTGTAAAATTGCTTAACACTTTTATTAGGCTAAGCATCGCCATACAACGTGGTAATGCCGCCAGTCTCTTGGGTACATTACCAGTCGACAGCGATGCGGATGAGATTTTCGACGCTATTTTCTAGTTTCTGTATAGTTTTAGTTATGTTAGAATTTAATTTTGTTATTTTTACCTGTCTAAATGAATTACCACTTTTATTTACTTACCAGTGTACAAAAACTCAAAAAACTTGTAATCTGTTACATCTAATCAGCTTTTTAGGAGTCTTAAAAAAAAGTAAACATGATACTCAAGAAAGATATTAAATGAAAGCGCATTCGTCAAGAGATTTAGGGAATAAATACATTGCAGATTCTTATAGGAAAGGATGATGTATACATTTCACACTAAATGTACTCGTATTAAAAATGTCGCTCTATTTCTGACAATCATTTGAAGATGGCAGACACAGATAATTAAAAAAAAAATCTGTAGCGCAATTAATGTAGGGCGAATTTCACCGATGAAACTGAACGCGATCAGCACACGTAAATTGCCTTCAAGAGCTGTAAGTGTCATCTTTGTTGTGAGAGATTGACAAGGACAGCTCCCCAAAATCCACTCTTAGTGATTTGTGGTGCAAGCAGGCCTTAGTAAAGGAAAAAACGAACACTTACAATGTAAGAACAGCTCAGCCTGCGCCCTTCCCTGGGTGTTCTCCACATGACACCGGTAGGCCCCCGCATCTTCGCGGGACATCTCCATCACCATCAGACTCACAGTGTGACGGTACCCTCTGGACGTCATGCTTAGTCTGTGTTTTGTACCTAAAAATATGTTACATTCTAATTTTTGTTTCCAATAGTCAATTACATTACAATCAAAACTTTTTTTATGATTTTATTTATTCAAAATCAAAGGAAATGCTCATCATTTCAGCCAAAAGACGAAATGCTCATTACAAAATATTGTTTCCTGTCTAATATCCTTCTAATCTTCATCAGGGAGACAAGACCTTAGATATAGCTTCGATTTGGGACATAGCAATTACATTATCATTACTTTATTATTATTTGCTATAGTTTACATAACAAGTGTTAACTACTGTTTTCACATTACATTTAGAATAGTATAGTCCATTAAGAGGCTTACAGGACCTAAAAACAAAAATCGCAAGTTTTAAAAACAATAAAAATATATGATCGACTACATTAAACAAAATCAGAAAAATATATGATATTCTTCACGTTATATGCTAGGTAGATAGTGTGTTGAAAACATAATACAAGTAATTTGATACGATAGAAAAAATCATGAAGATACCTCTAAAAACTTTCTTTTTACAATAAAAACCATACTAATATACATACAATCATTCTGATTTTTTGTCAGATTAGAAATAGGATAACATTTAAATAGTTGTTCCTAATAACACAATAATATTATACAGGTCATTCTAATTCTAACTTAGAAATAATATCACCAACACATGTGTTATACTTAAATGAGACTACAAGAGTAAACTTAAATATAAATTGTTGAAAATTTTACAAAAACAGAATCTCAGTGAAAATTTTTATATATTCGATGATAAAATAATGAGAATAGGCTTAAATTTTTTATTGTTTACTGTCTGCGCAAAGTGTTTGCTGTTGTTAGTATTCTGCGGTTGTCTCGTGTTTTGTTTTTATTATTTTCTTTGTTTGTCAAACTCGATTTGCGGTTCCCAATCTATTTTAGAATATAACTTTGTAATATTTTTTTATTTATACTTAAAAACATTTTATTTTTCTAAAACACTTAAGAGCGTTTACGCCGAACGGCATTTCATACAAACTTTCAAGCCCTTGTTTTCCGAAATGAATGAACCGATTTTAATGAGACTTCATACGCATAAGCAGGATACAAGGGTCTAATAAGTTAGTAGAGAACATTTTCGAAATGTCTTATTTATAAAAAGATAACTGGAAATCTGTTTCTATGAAAGTTTAAAATTGGTCTAATTTGGCTGTAACATTATTTTTCGCAAAAGGTTCTCTACTAACTTTTTAGACCTTTGTATCCTGCTTATGCTTAAGAAGTTTCATTAAAATCGGTTCGTTCATTTCGGAAAACAAGGGCTTGAAAGTTTGTATGAAATGACGTTCGGCGTAAACGCTCTTAACCTAATTCATTATTTCGGTTGCGTTTAAATATTGTGAGACGTATTATTAAAGTCTGCGCTAAGTACAAGAAATATTAAATTATAAGCTTTTGGTGCTTTTTTTATAAGCGTTGATATTATGTTAACTGGTAGGTACTGCTTTATCATTTATCAATAATTTACACTAATTCTTCTACACTATTAAAGGAATTTATTAAAAGCAGCAACAACAATTATTAAATAAAATAATAAGCAGTAATTATTATCAGGAGCATTAATTTATTCAAATTAAATTCACATTGCTTATGAAATACAGTGTCATTAAAACTGTTTTAATAATGCTAATTTTTCAAAAATTCTTTATTATCAATTTACTTTTCAACGGCTTCACAAATAAAGTTCTAAATCATAAAGAGCTTTCATAATAAAAATAATTCTAGCCCAGTAATAATTCTTGAGAGGCAAACTTTCAGAACTCTGGAGCAGTCATTAACTGATACATCAAAGAGTAATAAACTGGAATCATAAGTAATAATTGTAATTAAAAACTTTTAGAGCTACATTTTGTGTTTTGTGTAGACATGATTACTTAGAAGACTGTCTTTTATCATCCTTGGAGGGTATTTTATTTGTTGGCTTTGATAAACTACAATATAGAGATAAAATGGCTCCTTTGTGACTGCTTTGTAGTTTCATAAGCCTTAATTGAATGTTCCTTCAACTATGGATTGTAGGGCAATCTATTTCACTTTGTACCTAGTTAGTTTTGGTTAGATATTTTATCAAATTTCCTTTTGTCGTCTTGGATGCTTGGATTTCTATTACTTTTGCATACTGTTCACATACAGTTTTTTGTAATGATAGTGGTACTTAGGAAGACATGTGGGTTGTTAACATTATGATTGACAATCAACTTTATTCGGGTGAAGTCGTTGAAACAATAAGTTCTCAGAAGTAAATGGTATCTCCTAAAAATAAAACTGACATCCTACCTAATTCTTTATCCAAAAAATTTTATATTCACACGTTTTAAATATTTTCTGTCTCGACGTTCATTAAAACGAATATCTTAATAAAAAGCATTTGATATCCAGCCAAGTTCCCTTTACGATCTAATTAGAATACGTATCCTTTGCAGAACAATCTTAAGTGATGGTAGCGTAAATGAGAACAAAAGACTGCAATTATATACAATGTTAGTTTGTTTCGTTTTTATTTCATACTATTATTTTCTTTCTTTCATGTTCTAACATTTCATTTCAGCCAGCAATTTGTATAAGTTTATATAATTATGCGGTAAGAAAGTTTTACCTCGGGCGAGGAAAAGGTTAGCGTATTTCTTATGTGACATAAAAGAGGTATTTTATTTATGATTAGTTTTAAACCCGGAGCCTTCAACATCTTTTTGGAAGCACCGTTTACTTTAGAGTTGCTGTTCGTTTACTGTATAATAATATACATTTAAACCCACATTAAGATTGAACTCATGTTCATGAACGGTCGCCGTCGGTAGGGACTGGTCATCTCGTAGCTACCACGGCTGATTTTCATTTTTACCGACTTCAAAAAAAAGGAGGTTATCAATTCGACACATATGCATTTAATATTATTGAAACTGCATTATATTCACATATGACAATCTATTAGGGCTTCCAAACAACTACACAAAATTTTATAGATGTATGTATGTATGTTTCTCCACGCATTTCTCCGCAACTATTAATCGGATCGTGACATTTTTTTGATTGGCTTACATTTACTTCAACTTAGGGAACAGTGCAAGTTTTAAAAAAATCGATTCAGTAATTTTCAAGATATGGCCTAATTCGTGTAGGTAAGTGTGACGGCTTACCATAATGATACGAGCTACGGGTGTAGTGTCAAAGGGAAAAAAACATCTCAAAACCTTGGTCAAATTATAGTGCAATATCACACTAATATTATAAAGGCGAAAGTATGTGTGTGTGTTTATATGTTTGTTACTTCTTCACGCTCAAACGGCTGGACCAATTTTTATAGAATTTTGTATGGAGGTAGCTAACACCCTGGATTAACATATAGGCTACATTTTATCCCGATATTCCCACGGGATCGACATTAACACTGGTGAAACCGCGGGGCGCAGCTAGTTTACAATAAAACTATTATCTACATAATACAAACAAATATTCCAGTTTTTACTTAAAACTAAAAAATACGAAATAGAAAAGTAATTTAAAAAAATTAAATTAAAATACAGATCCCAAGACACCGACTTCCGAAATTAAAGTTATTTCTTAATTTTGAGTTCATTTCTTTTTGAAGTCGGTTTAATGTTTTTAAATTACTTTTTTATTCAATTGCTTTTATATATTTTTATTACGAACCCTTTTAACATTCTGGATCATTCCCACATGAATAATTTAACCAATATTTTTATGTGAAAAAGTATCCGTGAAGTTTCCGTAGGGACCTACGCTTTGAAATGGGCAACTAGCTTCATCTTTCTGACTTACCTTAATAATTCAGAAGTGCCTGTATTTGGTTAATTTGAAATAAATGCTTTGAGTTTGAGTTTAAGTAGGGTACTTGATCTAGTTTTCTTTTCTTACTAGAGGTGGCCCTCTTCTTTGACAATCTTCTTAAAAAAACTTGTGTCTATAAAACTTTATCTACATCATTGACATGTTCCATGTTAATGTAATGTTATACTTGTTGCTTGGTATTATTATTAATTTTTCGTTTACAATCATTGTTGTTTTTTATCTAGCCATCGCTGTAAAATAAACATAACCTTAACAGAAATAAGCTTACCATTAACCAGCCTCTGTTCTCCATTCAGGGTCCAATGGACCTGAGGTACTGGGTACGCTTCAGCTGTGCACTGAAGAGTGACTGAGCCGCCAGATGGCGCCCGTATGGCGACCCGTCCTGCCCACACTGACGGGGAAACTGTAGGAATGACTAAGTATATTAGTGGATTTCATTTAGGTATAGGTACGTTCATGATCTTGCTGCCCTTATTCCATTTATCCATTTCATATAATCAAAACTTGAAACTGTCCGGGGTATATAGTCTAAAAAAAAAATACTTAGGAACATTTAGGGCTTCTAAGCATTCATCCCTAAAGTAATGGGTTCGGGTCGTACGTAAATACAATTCTGTAGTGAAAGAAAATATTGAACCTAAATGGAAATATACTTTTGAAATAGAAATAAATAATAGTTGAGCAGAAAAATTATCTATTTCTCCTCATCTGCCTAGCCTTTTTCCAACTATATTGGGGTCCGCTACCAGTGTAACCAGATGCAGTTGAATACCAGTATTTTACATGGAGCGACTGCCTATCTGACCTCCACAACCCAGTTACTGGGTAATACGATACCCCTTGGTAAGACTGGTTGTCAGACTTTCGGGCTATCAATTAAAAATAATTATCTATATGTGTCTGACTTTAATTTAATGTGTAACATATATTAGACGAAGCATTTTAAGTAATTAAAATAACATCATGAACCACACAGAGTTCCCTAATAAGTAAAATACCATTACGACCATAAAATCATTCCAAATTCAATTTCTTCCTGGAAACCAACTTCAAAAGGGTAGTATCCCTAAAGTTTTTGTTATTAATGAACCTCGAACCGCGAATGTTTGAGAAAATAACGGAGAAAGTTGTAACACACGACCAAATTAAATGGAAATCGGGCACTTTGGTCAAAGTACATTACTTCATTGAGGTTTCACGTAACAAAAGATTTTTCTTTAATCTTGGAAGTTTGTCTGAACCTGTCTGTCTTTAGAATGAATCCTGATTTTCAGAATAATTTAAGTGCTTAGTAATCTCAAGTTACGTTTTTGGCTTTCTCAAGGCTTTGATTAATGATAGCTTTTACTTTATCTTCCATAAAAAACACAAGTTCTAATCTGGCTACTGACCCAATGGTCATGATTTTATATTCTCTTTCAGAATACTACTCTTAAAATTCCACCCTTGATGCAAGATTTAAAGATATTCATGTTGTTTATATCTAAAATAAATATATACCTACACAGAAACCATTATATTCTTTACTCCGGGGTAATCTTTACATGTACTGTTGCATTGTACATACATGTGTAATACCTTTCAATTTGACAGTTCAACAACTTGCATTGCGTTATTCACTTTGTATTGTTAAGCGATCGTAATTTTTTAAACACAATTATGAAGCAATGGATATGCAGTTTCTTCAAAACTTTTTCGATTTTAATTGAAAAAGTGTTTCACCATTAGGCAGTCATACCAAACTAGTATTGATATACTTTAAGGAGAAAACCTGAATCTCAGTTTGGATTCATCAATTGCCTCAATTTATAAACAGTTTCTTACGACCAAATAAATAAACCGTCATAACTCAAACCGACCCGTCACGCAATGACGAAGAGCGTCATCTTACAGCCTCCAAACTGACAGTACAGGACACTCTTAATTGTGCCCGTTATAAACGACGTAATTAATTCAACTGTCGACTCACATATCACATTAATCTGGATTCTCTTGCTGACTGAAGGAGGGACGCCATTGGTGGCTATACACAGGTAGGCGCCTGATAGTACTCGCTCGACGCCGGTCAGGTTCAGCCAGGGGCCGCTCCATTTTGACACTGTGGAGAAAAGTTAAATTCTAGTTTACTAGAGCAATACGCTACGGATACTTATGAATATTCATAAGTATTCGTTGCGTATTCGCGTATTCAAATCAATCTACTTATATTGATTTCTGTTTATTTAAAAAAAGTGACGATGGCATTCATCCAAGATTGAGATATGGATCTTATTTTCTTAAAATTTAAAAATATGAAAAAAGCTGTGTTTAGTAAAAGGTTCAATTCATAATTGGGACATAAAACAAAGAAAAACAGCTAGATTATAATCTTCGACTAGTTTCCAACTTTCATTAAACCCGTTTTCTTTCAAAATATTTTTCTTGAAGACGCACTTAACGGCTTAAAGTTCTTTTTATGTACTTTTATCTACAAGTACATAGGCTATTCCAAAAATTGAGAATGAAATGAAAAATATTTGGAATGTGAAAAAAGTTTATTTATACCTAGCTGTTCAAAATATTCCCCTCCAACCCCAATGCAGATGCACCTATGCATTCGGGTGAACCAGCTAATCGATCAAGCCATTTAGGCTACAGAGCGTGCCAAAGAAATATACATATATACATACACTCGAAAAACATACCCTCCTTCTGCCGCAGTCGGGTAAAAAGAACTACACATAAGTGGCCAATGATTTTCAGCAAAGAGATTTGTATTGAAATTATACAACATAGTTTCAAGATCTAAAAAAAAGACATTGTATTTTGTCTATAGCTAACAATTTTCGGAACAGTACACGTCGTATTAACCGAATTTAAGCAAAGATAGGCTCAAATCACGGCACCAATCAGTTGTATTTTACAAAGATTTTTGATTGTGTAAAGAGTTTTATTCCATCATTCACTTGTCAGAGAAAAAGGTCTAATGATTTGTAAATAAGGAGAAATTCTGTCTTTTGAAACGCTTCCTTAAACTGAGTTTGTACTTTTTGTATGTCTTTTTACGTGTTCTAACGAAGACCACGCCACTAAGCCGCCGTAAGCTAGTTGATACCAGTTCCTCCCTCCACCCACGATTTGATCGCTGATCTGCTGATAAGGACCATTGTCCGACTTATTTGGGTTAGTAATTTCCTCTTGAAGATAACGAAACGGCCAAGCCTCATATTTTGACTAAGGTGTAGAGTTTGCGAAGTTAGGGCGTGTAAAGTTAGAAGCTTGGCTCTACATGAGATCTGATAACTTTTTGACAGTGCGAGCCATATGTGGTCTCATCTTGGAAACATTTTACATGAAAATGTTTTTGGTGGGTTCGTATTAATAAGAGCTACGTTTGATCCATTTCCTGCTCGCAAGCTGCTTTATTTTGTCCTGGTGTCGAATATTTCACAAAGTCTATTGGAAATTGGAACTTCCGCGCATTTTGCTGTGTATTTTGGACTCAAAGGCAAGTTACTGTTTGTATACAGATTGTTTACGGACAAATTCGAAAATTAAAATGCTTAATGCTTTACTCAAGAAAGTAACTGGCTACTTACTAGGGACAGAAGCAAATTTAACTTGAGACATAATGAGTTAAGAATTTATTTAGAACTTAGTAAAGTTGGCGTTGCTACAGGCCCGGTGATACTATGCACAATTTTATAACAACTTCGTTTGAGCACACAATGCAAATAAGAGAGCTAACATTCAATTTATAGCCGCGGGCGCCAAAGTTTCCCTTTGTGTTACACAGTTAGTTCTGGCGGTGACTGGCTGTGTGCATACTGTGACAGTTTTTGCACACTGTCGCTTTATAATGTTTGTGGTCCTCTGTGCGGTAGTGTGAATAACAGATAAAGGTTATTTCTGACTTGAAGTTTATATAAAACAATTGTTTGTACTTGTTGTTTGAACGGTATTAACGGGATCTGCGAAATTAGCTTTTACTGCCCTGTTTATGCATACGATGTTGTTTGTACTGGGACCGTGTTTTCTAAAATCTGAGCGGTTTTCTTCGGAATTGCCGTCCCCAATTATTTTTACGGTCAACAGTTCTTCCTGACGACGCGACGGGGGTGTAACGATGTGGTAATTGAAAAACGAAACTTCGGCGGAGAGAGAACTAGAAAACTAAAATTAGTTTTGTTCGCTTTTATTTTGCGTAAAAATTAATGACAATGAAACTCTGAGTTGAATCAAGCTTTCTAAAATATGAATTTAAGTTGTCAGTTGGAAGAAATGACGAGTCACTTTGGAATGGCCAAATACTTTATTCGTACTTATTGACAGGCCTACACTGTTCTTCCATACCTTTTAGCAGTTTAATTTGAAAACATTGAAAAAACCAATTATTTTTAAAAGAGTAACCATGTAGTTTCTTCCCGGCTCTTCTTTATACAAATTGGACCAATTGGAAACGTGCAACGAGCTTCTGACGTTTCTTAAGAGCCCATGTAGGTTTATGTGAAATAAAGTAGGTATTTAGAACCATAATATCCTTTACCCTAATGTCTGATTACTAACCTAATGTCTGGTTGTCAATCTTGAAGTGCCTGGAGTCTTCTCTTCTCCAGGCTATGATGGGTGGTGGTGTTCCCGAGGCGGCACACCTCAGTGCTGCGTTATCACCTTCTTTGACGAGCACCTCGCCACTGCTGGCTTCATCATCAATGTCTGGTGGAACTGTTCGATTTGACAAAAAATATTATAATTATGTATTTTGATAGATATATTAGTTAAAGATTTATTTGTGTCGCACTCTTCTCCATTACCGAGTCTTCGAAGCGTCACAAGGATCTTGTTACCAAAATAATGATATTTCTATTTTTGTATTTAAATTGTAACTTTTTTTGTATTTAATCTGATATTCTTACACATCCTTACATATTCCTAAAATGAGAAAATTCTGCTACAGTCGCAGTCCCGTTTTGTTTTCCTGAACCTTTTGCTACAAAAACAATATAAGCCTTCTGATTGAGATTCCACGCAGGATAAACGATAACACATGTCCTGTTTTTCTTCTTCCAAAATAATATTGTATTAAGGATAATGTAGGTAATCTTTACCGATACTAATATATCATTATTCAGGGACCGCTTAGCTCTTCTAAATAATTGAGCAGTCAGCGATTAGGTATTTATTACTTAATTCATCATGGAGATAAACGTGGAGTACCTACATGGTATCCAATAAATATTGGAATAGCCTGTAAAGACTGCTTTTGTGGGCATCTAAGTTATGAGTCTGGTCCTTAATTAATCCGTCTTAAGTGTTAGTGTGCTGGTCAATGTAGGCAATACTGAATTTGGAACTTATAATGCAAAATTATGCTGTTTACTGTATTTAATCAAATGTTAAGAACACGGTTTTGATAATACTGTATTCGTTCGTAACACCCTAAAAATATCTATCAATACTTTAGGGGAAAATTGCTTTTGAATCTAGTGCACTTGTAAGGTATTTGTGTATTCTGTAGGTACATGATGTTAATAATATAAACAAAAAACCCTGCTTCGAGTGAAATGATTACAAAATAAAGAAGAATTGGTTTCACACTTTTCACAGTAAAGCCTTACCTACAACTTGTAGCAGATGAGTCTGGCTCATCATCGGCTCGGTGTTGACCTGACACATGTATCGGCCGCCGTCAGAAGAGCCTATCTCCTTGAGCGTCAGTGTCCAGGCTCCGTCTCCGTGGCTGACGCTGACGCGGTGATTTTTCGTGATGACGTGGCCGGCAATCGTCAGGATTGTCTGCGTGTCTACTCGGAGCCACGCCACCTAGACATGGAGATTTATGATAAGAATAGAATAGGCTTAATTTCATAGTTGAACTCATAATTTCTTTACCACCCCTAAGGTTTATTTGTTTACGTGACAGTAACATACTCATATGGTTGAAACAGTCAAGTGTTAAAACAATTACGAGGCCTACTACACACCAAAGTTTACACAGCTCATGTATAATATCGCTTAGGGTACAATGGCCGTAATTTTATTGATATTGTACGAAAACCTCTGAACAATAAGAAGCAATAACTGTGTGACTGGCATTTATTCAAGTGCCCCTTTTACCTTGAAATACTAATGATTCTTGTAACGCTACAAAAGAAGAATGGCGGAATGCGAAATGTTGGTAAAACATTATGAACATTTCCACGAAAGACATTCTTTACAAAAATCAAAAACAAACTATCCCAAAACGTTTTGACTCAATGACCGACTACTTTACTTTCTCTTTGAAATAAATTTAAAAATGAAAGAACCAAAATGTCTTTTTCTGTGTAGAAAATTTTAAATTAATGAGGTACTTACCACAAAATCTAGCGACTAATTAAATACTAATCAAATTAGTTGATTCAAAGAAAGTTAAGCAACACCTTGAACAGGGAAAGTTAAATTATGAAAATATCTGAATGTTGAAACAAAAGAATTTTGTAATTATGAAACATAGTTTACAAAAGAACGAACGTTTTGCTAACTTTTGATGTTTACAGTGCTAATACCTGTAGAGAAGTAGTTTTAGTTGAATAGATTTGGAACTCATTGCGGTTAATATTAAAACTTTTGGAATTTCAATTTTAATAGGCAATTAGCAGTGGTACGTTTGAGAGAAAACTTTACAATTTGTTTCTCTTTCTAAATTAGTAACTGGATCTGTTATTTGCAGGAATAAGTACTTTGCTATAAATAAATAATACGTATTCAAATGTTCTTAAAAATATATAATCCGTTTTCATTACGAACGTTTGAAAGGCTTTTATTTGCATCCATTTGATCACAATTTTATTTTTAACAGAAACTTTTTTTCAACCAGATTCGCGTCGCACCAAAACCGTTGCCGAATAAATCAACATCAGTACAGTAAAAATTCCAAATCTCTAAAAGAGATAAGTCAACAAACATTATCATGCTGGAAAAAACACGAGGAGTAATTAAGATAGCGAAGAGCCTTGTCCCACTAATTGTGGAGGCTTCCGGCCCTTAACTGATTCAGCAATGTGACTTGTTCACACGAACAGCCCTTGATAAAGAAAGCCTGGAGAAAAATAATTAAAAGAATTTGTTGGGACAACATTAATGCCTTGAATCTCTCTTATTTTCTGAGGCCAAGATACAATAAAAATAAAACTATTGTACCACAGTAAATAAAATATTGTTAGAGAAGACCTTTATCTTATCAACATTTTAATCAAAGCCTTGGAAACTATTTCAAATTGAGCCTAGTATAAGTCTATTCAACAATGTTTATAAATAGAAAAATCCAGACTGATTCCTGCCAAAACGACTGTTAAGTAGTCATTTAATAACTTACCACCCACTTTACTCTCGCCCCTACTAACTCGCATTTCAAGAAAGAATTACTCGAGAAACCCTAGAAGAGCTAAATTCCATTTTCAAAGCCACATGGGCCCAGCAATTGCGTCCTACGTTTAATAGCGGGGCCTACCGGGTGGAACGCGGAACACTTTTCTAAGCCTCGTTGGGCTCCGGGGCCTATCTGCGAGACCAGACGGAGAGTGATAAGGGGTTAAGTGAGCGAGAAACTAATGGGAGAATGTGTGCAGCTGTTGTTGACGGTATCTGGTAAATTGTGGTTTTGTTTCAGGCTATTTAAAGATGATTTATTTGATAAATTATTGTTGTGCCAAGCGGCTTCCGCCTACTTAATTTTTATTTATATGGGATAAAGAGTGGTCTACGCCTTCTTCTAGGAACGCTTACCTTTTTGTTAATAAAAGAAAACATCTTCAATATTATACGTTGTTATTAAAAATAAATGGGTAGGTATGAAAATTGTAAAAATATTGTTGGATTTTTAGAAAGAAATTATTTTTACTATCGTATTATTTGCAGTGACTAACCTTGAATGTCTGTAAATTATCAACCCTACAGGTAAGTGCTGCATCTCTGCCGACTGCCACGGTGACGTTAGACCCTGGTCCCACGAACCGTGGCAAATCTGAAACAAAAGAACACAATCATTGTAGAACAACTCATGAACGTTGATAACGTCATTACAAAACCGGCCTTCTAATAAATAAACTGCATTAAATCGGATCATACAAACATTGAACGACAGAAACGTCAAACTAATAACACCCCTCTTCATACGTCGGGGGTTAAAAAACAATTTCAAAAGTTTGTAATATTTTAAAATTACATTGGTTCTGAAAACTGTCTTTTGTTGCTAAGTGTTTTAGTTAAGTTCGTTGATATAAAAATAAAATAAAAAATGTCATAAAAGATTCGCATAGGTAGGTACTTAATTGTCAAGAATTTGTGTTATTTTAAAATTATATTGGAAAGCTGCTACGGTAAAATGGAACTGGGCTGGACACATCTGCCGCATGTCAGACGAACAATGGGCCAAACTTACGACCCAATGGGTCCCACTTAATGGCAAGCGACATGGTGAGGATGATGGAGATGGCGGGATGAGCTGGACTCCTTCAACAAAAACTGGTCTTTAGCAGCTTTGAACAGAGAGAAGTGGAAAGAGAGTAAAGGGGGTTTGCCCTGCAGTGGGACATCACAGGCTAAAAATAATAAGAACGAAAACTGTTCACTATGTCTCGTAACAGAGCCAGCAGGCTGTTGCTCCTTTATACCTACATTTGCATTCCGTCTCGTGTTCGACTAAAGTCGAACGTCTTTGATTAAAGACACAAAAGGATTTAAGGGTAATTCTTCAGGGACAAAATTTTCGATGTCTGTGGGTATATTTTTGTAACCAACTAAAAAAACGGCATGTAATATTTTTTTTTGTACAGTTTAGCTTTATCCCTTACTAGGACAAATGATTTTTTTTTAATAATTGCTGTCTAGGTACAAAATAAAAATATTTGAAGGTCGTTCTTCTGATTCATATAGCGCGTCCGTTTGCCATTTTCCGGAACAAAATGGTCGATGTCGCATTTTCCCTTTGATAAATCAATATAAATTATAATTATATCGAAAGGAAATGAATTGTCCTCTTACAAAAAAAATGTGTATTAGTTATAACTACATTAGTCTGTTTATAAATAAGTAAAAAAGAAGTGTCCGGCGTATAATACTGATTAATGTGGCGTAAGCTGCACTTGACCGTACTTGGTCGGGTAATAATAATGAGAGTCTGGCTTCCAGCGCGGGGGGAAGCCAGTCGTGCAACGGACGACCTAGAAGGTGGATGTGCGGCTGGTTGGCTTAGATCCGGTGTTACGAAGGAAAATACCTGATTCATCTGTGTTTGGTTCAGGTGGCATCCTGATTACAATGCCTACTTTATAAAATTTATTTTATTGTTTTAAAACTTCAATCTGTGTTTCGTGTGATGCTTTTGGGTTATAGATTCTTGTAGAAAAATGAAAATAATGAAGTCTGTATGTACGATGAGTTATGCATGATTGTAGGCAAAATCCTGATTCATCTGTGCCTGATTCGTATGGTCAAAACCCCATATGAATAATAAAATAAATTAGTTTTTCCCCTCTCCAGCACGATAGGAGCGCTTTTGTTGCGTAATTCTCCTTGTCCAATTTTTGACCGTGTACAAGTCAGTAGTTTTAATCTTATTTATTATTATTTACTTAGCTATAACCTTTTGAATAATAAAAAATGACAGGAGTATAATCTTGTTCTAAATATGATACTTTTGACATGTCTTAGTCCTATTTAAGAATTAATAATTATTGTTTAGAATTTACATTCATAACTAACGGTGTATTTATTAATTTTTATTTCTGTTTCTGATTAATATGTAACACATTCTGATTCATCTGGGCACAAAATTAATATCTTGAAAACTACTTTATAAAAACGAGTCCCTCATTCAAATATATGTTATTTAGTATACCTATTTTCATATGAACATGTGTTACAGAGCTGAAAGTGAAATTAAATTTTGGCCATATGGATCAGTCAAAGAATCAAATTTCGAAGAACTACCCTTAATTGAAACACCAAAAATAATTAGTGACACCTTTCTTCCGTTAAATATGTGAACAAAGATTGTCGTTGACAGCTTTTTTAAATAAACACCAACGCTTCTACATCACTATCAGCTGTATGGTGTATATCCCGAAACAAATCAAACCGAGAAAATCTTTTGTTTTAGTATTTCCTCGGAACGCTTTTGTCGTATGTTTATTCATGAGCGACGGAACTCGCAGTCTTCATTTATGATACATTCGTAGCAAGTTAGATAAACGTGGTCGGGCTCTGTTTTATAACATATAAGGCCCGCTTGCTCCACAAATAACTAAAAACATTTAGTGCTAGACGAAATTTAAAATGATTTGTCAGAGACAGGTTAATACCATAATCAGCCTATAACGTTCCCACTGCTGGGACACAGGGCTCAAACGGCCGGCGACGGCCGGCGCCGGCGCCGGCGGTATTAAATATTTACCTATAACGCTAAATGTAAACAACTTATATTTTCGTCCGTATATTCAAAACAACTGAAATTGACAGATGAAACAATTATAACACGGCAAATTGACGAAGGATGGCAATTTCCTTAATTGTTAACTTCCGTGACTGTATTTTAGTGACTTGTGATGCAAGCGGGACTTGGATTCAATTCTGATCCTAAAATTTCAAAATATGTTTAATGACAGGTATGTACCTAATTGGAATTAACCTAGTCTCGGACTCGAACCAACACCCATAACCATTAGCTTATCTCGCAGCGAAACAGCAAACTGAGCTTCGGGTTATAATTATTATAATCGTTATAGAATCCACTTCAGTTAGAAAATAGCCGAAAACCCCGATAAAATGCATACAACTAAATGCAAATACAAAATATTAAAACACTCATTTTGATGAGTTCATGTTTATAAAGATATATAGAACACTATTTACTGAAGTAAACACAAAATACACTATGATTTAAAAGAATATTATTACACATATGATAAAGATAAACGATTTTTTTCGACAGGGGCAACACTCCAATATTATAACAACCCTTTGACATCTACTCGGTACATTTTAACCTTAAATTTTATGTCACAAATATACCCGTACCACATTAATTTATAATAACTTCGACAGAACACTAAAAACAAAACGTCTGCTGTCAAAATAGTCTCGTGAGACGGAACTTGTAGATACAGTTATGACGGAAGCGTCCCGGTCGGGACGTTTGGAGCCATTCGGGACGTTTGGGGACAAAACGAAAGCAAAAGGTAGGAAATAATGGACAACTCGGTATTGGTCGAGGCGTACGACCGCGAGGGACACATTTTCTGGTTCTCTTTGTTATGTTGCCGTTGTTATTTTGAATGATGAATGTCCTTTGTGGGTGGATTTTATTCGGCTATTTTAATGATTGCCGATTTTTGAGACATTTAAGTAGTTTTGATAGTCACGACACATACACAAGTATACACATACAGCATAACTTAATTGTTTGTACCTTACGAACGATTCCATGAAACAATCTAAGAAAAATTACTATTATCACTAACCACGGTTTGATAGACGATGCTGACTATTGTATGTTGTCCTCTTGATAATTACATTCCTGTAACCGGTTTAATTAATTCCTTGCGTAGTTTATAACATTTACAAGAAACCACTTACTACCAACTAAACCATATTCTTCTCCCCACATCTTCAAACATAATCACAATCTTACAAAGCAAGCAATTTAATTATTACTGACGCAGTACTTCATTATTCGCATTAAATCTGGGAACATTAGTCACTCGCTAATCCCCGCTTAGTAAACCGGCTGTACCTACAACTTTACTAAAATAGAAACGGTCCTCTAAGTACATGTAATATTTCAAGGACTGCGGGGCTTTTTCTCTGTGAGCTGAAGAGAGGCACCCCTTTGTGTTGGGTGTTTCAGGTGGTTTTAATCTAGTTCTCACGCACGGAAATACCGTTCCGAACTGACAGGCGCGTAAAAAAATTTCTTAAAGTGCTTCGGAAAATCGAGTTTCATGAAAAAACCACTCCATAAATCAATTACAAATAAAGTTTATTGAACTTCTCGATAACTGGGATTTGTCGGTATTGGCTTTGAAGATTTTACAGTTCTTTTATTACTTATTTACACCCAAAGTTACGTTAAAAATAGCAAGAAAAAAACTAATATTTCTCGGCTCATAACTTTTTAATGGCTTTTCATTTTACTATTCTGTGTCCGTACAGACAAAATGAATAACAAGTCAAAACGATATCGTGTTTAACTTTGAATGCACAATGTAAAACAGTGGAGTAGTACTCTCCCGAAATTTGTATAGAAAAATTATCAACTAATGGCACCTTAATGAGTGACTTTCAGTAAGGCAACTGATACGGTTTTCTGCAGTATGTTGGTTGTATTTATATATCCAAATGTTCTACTCAGAAGCACCACCGCGAATGGTCTGTGTAATTCAAGAATAATAAGCATAACCTATACAAACATTTAATCAAAACTTCTGCTACGTTTAAAGCAACACACGGCTCTTAGACAAAAGGTCGTAACTCCGTACAATCGCACCTAGGCCCGGTCCGGCTAAGTAAAGTCGCAAACTTTTCCTTTACCCCGTGAATTAGTTCTGATTAAATTCGTTGGACCCTACCCACGTTTATGTGACGGAATTAGGGATAGTTATATAGGTAGGTACCCACGTATAGTGCCCGGTATTATGGAACAGGACTTGTAGTAAGTTAGGTTAGTTTTGAAGGGTCAAACCAGTAATTTTGGGTTACCTGCCGTGTTTTAGTTATTTTAGTGGATAACCAGACTTGAATTTAGAGATTTAAGAGAAGGGCAGTTACGAGATCAGGTAAAACGAAATCTACTTACTTAGTTTGAAGAGAAGTATCTATTCCGAAGTAATCTTTTAAAATTGTCTAAGATATTTGAATGAGAACTAATCCTTTGCAATGCGTAGGTAATGTTTATGACAATACTTTCTACTGCTCTTTGAGACCATCAATTTGAAAGTCTGCCAAAAACATTGGTTACCCTTTACGAAAGTACAAAAAAGATCCCCGAGCCGACATCAGCTGAACTACTCGTACAAAGACAAATAATATTTTTCTACCCCCGAGGGTACGATGACAAAAAGCCCGCGTCCTTGAACGCGATGTTACTTCCCGTTCAAAGTTCTATCGCAATTTATCGGTACCTACGTGATCAAACAACACACTTCATATCGGTAGCCATATTGTTTTTACTTTTATCGGTTAAGGATATGGGGGTCTTAAAGTTGGTATATTTTTACTATAGTATTGCCATTAGGTATTGTTTTCGTGTAGGCCATATGGTGCATTTAAACAATCCATGTATCTACATACCTCAAACAAGTTCAGGGTATGGTTTGTGCATTGGAAAAAGTCTGTAGGTATATATTATATAGCTCGCACCATTCCACAATGAAAGTAATCATTGATAATTTTTAATTCATAGTAAAAGCACAACAACGGGATCTCTATAATAATTTTGCATAACTTAGGAGACTTATTATTATGAAACTAATCAAGCATTTCTAGGTAGGTACTTAGTTAATCGAGTAAACAAACAGGCTAGTGCTTCTAGGAAATGTGTCTGGTGTGGTAGTTCTGGTAATGAATGCTAATGTTAGCTCAACGCTAAATAATTGTGGTAAACACTCCGAACACAACCACATTGACAGCCTAGTTAAACGGAATAATAACAAGAACATATATGTATTACCAGGAATATTCTACACAATAAACATCTCACAATGTAACTATAATAACTAGCATCAGTTCAATTTCTCAAATATAATATAAACGTAAACTTCGATATTGTATTTTCCACAATAACTACCTACCTTCCGAGAAATCACTCTAATACTCTAGTTCCATCACCTGACATTAACGTGCCTACTGAATACTACATCGATAAATTCCACGTGTAATGTACTGACTATATTATATGCCACGAACATTAAAATTATTCTATACTCATACATCAACACATCCAGAAACAGGCACACACTGAGAACTTAATTCGAATTCGAAAGCTATCCTTACGCACACATGGACACGTTTCAACGCCCACATACGTGCAAGGACGTGTATAAATGATAATGCACAATTTGTGACGCGTTGATAAATTGGCTTTTAACTCTGAGTAAGCTTGTTTGGATGAAAGTGCGTAATCGCTTCGCTCAGCGTCAAAAGGGCTGCGGGAATGTTGTCGAGTTGCTTTTTTCCCAGAGTTTCTTACACAGATAGCAGATAAATGCTCAGATTTTTTTTACGTCGTTACTTGCGGTTTTTCGCAAGTAATATTTGTAGCGTTTTCTTGAAAGGGGTAGAATAAACTACTTGGGCACATGAAATATGTAGATAGTGATTTTGTATAAAAACCAATTTTATTTTCCAATCATTGTTATGATGTTTCGCGAACACCTGTAGGTAATGTTTTACAAAGAACTAAACTTCTGTCCTTCGAATTCACAACAATGAAAAGACAGTTATTCCCTTCCTATATCATATCTCTCTTGTCCGACTCCTACAAGTAGAGTTCTATCTAAAACAGACGCTGTAAACAATTGAAATACGAAACTTTACCACCGTCCCATTGTAGACAACAAACAAAATCAAGATGGTTCAAACTGGTTCAAAGCTTCGGCATTTCGAATGGGCGAGTCTATTTCAGTATTTAAAGTAATGTCTTAGTCTATCATTGTATAGGTAATACAAATTTAATTAGAAACAAGATTTATTCGAAATGTTGACCAGTTATTTCGTACTATTTGTCGCCAAGTTTTCGTATTGAAGTCGTCTTGGTTCAAATAATTATTATTTCATCGGGTTGACAATATTAATTGCGAATTACTGATAAAAAGCCTTTTCAGTTCTTGGTGTTAGCTCTAATTACCAAGTTACAGAAAATATTTGAAACAAATAGCATTAATGCAAGTTTCATTTTTTTTTTTCAAAGGGCCAATAATTTTAATAATTAAATAAAAAGCCCACTTTCATTTATTTACCGCAAAGAACAGCAATACATTAACAACAGAAAACCCCTCAAACGAAGAACTAAAGAACTGCCATTTAATTCCCACAACAGCATTAATTTCCAACGTCCCTTACAATTAGGAAATTTCTAACAAGGCCCGATTATTAGAATTGATTCGAAGCAACCCTCAAGGTCCCCTACTCCGTACTCTGTAGTTTTAGCAACGGTATCCCTGAAGGCTATCCGTTTTAATTAGGGGCACGACTCGTAAATGGAAATTACTTAGTTACAATTTGAAATAACTTCCGAGAATCGAGCCAAGATTAGTTTCTGGGACGTCTACCTGGGTTATGGAAATTGCGCTGTGAAATGACAGAATAGGGTGAAACTGTTTAAGATGTATTTGGATGAGTTTTCGTATGATGTCATCCGGATCATGGAGGCAGGAAATGGTTAAGGTTGTGTAAAACTAGCTGTGCCCCTGGTTCCACTCATTTAGAATCTATGAATTTACTTAATAAACATCTTAATCCTAAATCTCAACCGGCGCGGTGCGTATATGACCAGATGTATGAACGTAAATACAAAAAAAGGAGTTAGAATGAAGAGGTAAGAATCGCTGCAGGTGGCGTTCTGTAGTTTCTGCCTACCCCATGGGAAGAAGGTGTAAGTCTAAGTATGTGTATAAAAATCATAAATTCATTAATTCATTTGTTGACAGAGAATGCACAGCCTAAAGCGCTGAATCTAGAAATATGAAATTTTACACAAGAGTTCCTTATACAACCACAGTGAGCAATAAGGCCGGATTTTTGAAAATTCCCCCCCCTAGAGGGGTTAAATAGGGGATGGAAATTTGTATGGAAGTTCGTCATTTTGCCGATGCGATAATAATTTTATTATTTAAATAGGTTCTCGAGTTTAAAACGCACTAAGGCTACGTCTGCATTGACAAGCAGCTTACTTAGCCGAGTCGCCAAGCGAAAAAAGTTTTTAAAAGAGAACCTTTGTCCGATCCAACTAATGAACTCCATAAAACTGCAGTTGTTCCAAAAGAATTATGGCAAGAGGTAGCAGTTGAAATACAAAAAGATTGATATTACCAAATAGTACATTTATTTATGAATTTGATAATATGTTAAGATGTGATAATTTTATCACAATAAGAAGTTAAAAAACTTCCAGTTATTGAGCTAGTTTTAATAGTAACATCTTGTCAATGTGCCAACAAGAAAATGAACGTAGGCTCCTAGCAAATCAACACGCAAACAATATATAGTGCGGCCACCGTATATCAAAAGCGCTAAGCAAGCTGCCTGTCAGTGCGAACGTAGCCTAACCGACTGAAAGACACCATACTTTTTATAATAAACAGGCATCTTCTGGGAACGCTCGTTCCATCATAGACCTCATCCATCGCTTTCCATCAGGCGTGATAAAGGTCAAGAGCCATTCAGTAACAAAAAAGATGACAGAATAGGGTGAAACTATTTGAGATATATTTGGTTTCGTTTTCGTGCTATCCAGATGACGAATGAGGGAAATTAAGGTTATAATTTTTATATTTTCTGTACCTTCGGATCCGTTTACGTAAACGAATACCATTTATAACGTATGTATGAGTAGTTTAAAATAATTATGTGTGTTAAACAATATTATTCGTTCTAGGAATCATAGCATACAATACGCGCCACGAAAGATGAGACTTGACTTTTATCTTAAACTTTATTATTTCGTAATAAATATTATAATATTGTTATAATTTTAATCTAAATGTCATCAATAAATCCCTGAATAGATATAAACATTATGGGTAACTATTTCGTACACGACTTAAGGTTCCTACAAACAGGCGCGACACGCGATATAATCGCGCGCGATTATATCGCGTGTCGCCTTTACCTGCGCAAGCTCCCCACTCATTACTGAGCTCGTCAAGTCTCATGTTTCGTGGCGCGTATTATAGCATGTTTTATTCTAAAACACACCGTGGTATTGTAGGTTAGTGTACAGGTACCGCACAATATCACATGTACAATTGAACATTGTACAAATAAACAACCAACAAACTGTCTGTATACAAAACAAACATTTGTTTAGCGTGGCGATCGACCCTTCCCTGTACTCCCCAACCATCCTATTTTTAACCGATTTCAAAAAGTACGAGGTCCTCAATTCGTCTGTATGTTTTTTTTGTATGCTTGTTACGCGATATCTCCGGCAATTATTAAATGATTTCAAAAATTATTTTTTTAATAAATAGGGTTGATCCCATATAAATTTTATTATCTTTGCTTGGGTAGTTTTTGAGTTAGCTTCAATAATACGTATTTTTGCCACTTAGTTTATATTGATCATGTTATAATGACTTCCTGTCCCTGATATTTAAATTGCTATGTAAATATTACTTGATAGTAGTATTATAAGAATTTGTGTGGGGTAAGTACAACTTAAAAGTGAAAAAAAATACTTTTTCCAAAAAAAAAAACAAATGACTTCCAAAAAAGACACTACAAAGTGAAAAATAACTTTAATTTCGGAAGTCGGTGTCAAACAAGAAAATTCTAACCCAACGACACCGACTTCCGAAATTAAAGTTATTTTTCACTTTGTAGTCTGTTTTGGAAGTCGTTTGTTTTCTTTGTAAAAAGTTTTTTTACAAAACATCCGTCAAACCGTTACGTCATCGGTTATAACATCCACAACAAATAGAGGTTTTATTTCATTCCATACAAAAAGGGACATTGATTGGCGAATAATTTTACCTCTTTCAACAGACATATTATATGAATGTAATACGTTGCAAATTGATTGATAAGCTTATTCGTATTCGCTTGTTATATTGGCGAATTTTACTCCGGAAGTCTTTTACGATGATAAATGTGTTGAAAATGAATTTAGTGTAAATATATTGTATTAATGTTCTCGTTGTATTTAGTTTATAGAATAAAAATATGCGTGTCCTTTTCCCTACTATGTTGGGGTCGGCTTCCAGTCTAACCGGGTGCAGGTGAATAACAGTATTTTACATGTAGCAACTACCTATCTGACTAAACCCAGTAAATGGGTAAGTAATACGATACTTCTTGGTATGAATGGTTGTCATATCGGGCTTCTGACGGCCGTAACGGCCACCAAAGATCTACGAATGACAGCCGGAACCAACAGCATAACGCACAATGTAGGGCACGGAGGCTTTACCTTCGATCGACATGTGCGGCAGTTGTAACATCCTGTGATACAAAATAAAGTGAATATTCAATTGACGATAAGTATTAAGTGATCTTACGCACAATAATTGAAAACTTTTGAACAAACACTCGACATCAATAATATGCACGGAATATCGGAAATGTAATATATACTAATAATAAAGCTGAAGAGTTCTAATCTCTGGAATTACAAGTCGGATTTGAATAAATCATAATGCATTTGATAGTTCAATTCTTGAGGAAGGCTTTAGGCTATTTAACATCACTCTATGGCCATAGCGTGATGCTAAATAGCCTTAGGAGTCGAGCAAAAAGAAAAAAGTCAGACAGAGCGTTAAGCGAAAGTAAAGTAATAGCGCGGGCAGGTGATGCGATGCGACGGGGTGGGTAGGGGGAACAAGAAATTTCACACGGTCGAAGTCGCGGGCAGACGCTAGATAAAAAAATAGGATAAGACTTGAATAAAATAAATCACATTTGATTCATCGAATGGTGATGGACGAGACTGCAAATTATCCAATAGTAGAAAATATAAGATAATAATATGGAAGAAAATAAATGAAACGCGATATGTTCAATCGAAGTTGATAGTTTATGGAAAAGATATTCCAGTTTTTATTTTCATAAACTCTGAGCAAATAGAAACACAATTTTATTTTGTAAAAGTATCTCTTTATGAACAACTTCTACAAGTATACATATATTTAACAGACATTTGATATAATATTATTTTGTAAATAAATAATTTTATTTTTTTGACGTCCAAAAACCTCTTGAAGACGAAATACTTATGTACATTTATTATGTACTGAACGATGACGGTAAGAAAAGTATCTACTATCTAAACGTACCTACATTTATGATTTAAGGCTCTTTCAAACAGGCGCGATACGCGATAAAATCGCGCACGACACAAAGGCACCGCAAGTCGCGCAACGAGCGGACATTGTTTAACGAAGTTATGTTTTGATTCTTACCTAAATAGTTAGAACAAACCTTTTCACACCCTCTATGAAACAGCACATTGTATCAAACAAAATGAATAACCATTTCTTGTCCTTCGTTTAATTACAGCAACACTGAACTAGTATTTAATTAGTAAAAGCGATTCAAAGTAAATACCCTTTCAGAATCCAGTACGATCGAGTTTAATCCAGTTTAATTTTAAGATACTTGGCAACAAGGAATATTCATCAACTTGACTCGAATCTAGGTCCTTTGGCAAATAAATAAGAGTCAGTGAGCCAAGCAATAATTTATAGTGCCAACAGACTTGTATTGACTTCTTTATGGTAGAACATCTAGTTATTATAAGTAATTGGAGCAGGAATCATTATTTACGATGTAAATGTGAAGATATTTATGATTTAGTACAATGTTTCATAAAACGGTCATATTTATTTGTTTAGATAAAACCGATCACATCATTGATATTAACTGAATACAATGTATGTACTCATAGAAATATCAATAAATTTTTCTTTTTCACTTTTTTTTCTTTTTCTATCGAATATTTTAATGAGCCTCTTTTCTTTTTACTCCCGAAATGTGTGTGAAAAGTGGGGAAATGACTATAATCACTAAGCTTTACAATCTGGCATGATCATTATTTTGTGAGACTCATCCGGTGTGCGAGCTCGTATAGGTACAGATGCCAGCACATCAAGCTACTACAATCTGTCAAATTTCTTTAATAGATTTTCAACTTTATTGCTAAAGCATAAGGTTCAAAGTTGATTGGGAAAATTTAACAGTTTCGTATACATTACTGGAATAAAAATAGACCAATTCAAAAATTCGTGGGATTTTATCAACACTTTTGAGTAGTGTATCGGTTTTCCGGGTAAAAATAAGTTGCTGGGGTTGAAACGTCGGCCAAAAATAGTTGCTTGTTTAAAAATCCTGGAAAAGTGACAGGCTCAATTTTTGCGGAATAACGTTAGTGCCGAGAGCAATGTAAATAGCGAAAAAAAATACCTACAGCTGATGTAGCTGAGGTCTATTACTTACATTTTCGTTACAAAAAGACTTAAAAAGTTTTACCTAAGGAGTCATGATTTGATCTAAAGATTCAACCAGATTGCGGGCGATCAAAGTCGACCAGTCGATTTTGATCGCCTTATAACATAATCTATGGTCGATCGATGAACGCAATTCCGATGCTAAAGAACACACTGGAATGATCTTAACTGCCGATGTTACCGTTCGACGACGGGTGTGCCTTAATTATAATAGAATTAACATCACATATGTCGGTTTTGTATAAAAAAAGTTTTGAATATTTCGATAACAGTAAGGTTTAAGTTTTGGTAAGGCAGTTTTTATTACAAAAACTGGCCCGCTGGTTTAAACCATGTCTACAGAAAAACCTTGTTTTGTAATAAATTAACCTCAGCGGCAATCAAAAGCAGACCTTTTCACGCAAAAATATTCATCCAAACATACAAATTCACGTGAGACCCACATTCCAGCGGGTTACGTAAAAAGAGATTCGAGTGGTCCTCCTAAATTATTCGTAAACAAAAATATGGTTGTCATAAAGTCAGACAAAGGTATAATTTATGCCATCCGTCAAATACCAGCGTACGTACTTATGAGTGAGGTTACGTTGCTCCCTGTATTTGGCGTGATTTGTGTACTGTGAGTGCGGATTCTGCGTCGAATGGTGAATTTGTTTGGGACTTTATACGAGGAAACTTTTTGGGTCTTTTTATGAGGTCTGAAATATGTTATTCGAGTACACTAACCTAAAAGTTAGAAGAGAAGATTTGAAATACAGAAAGGCCCACTCGAAGGTTTACGACTTCAAGATTATTTTTATAACAAACGAAAATTACCGGATATTTTTGCATAAACATATTGTTCGGGCATAATAATATTGTTTGAACCCTTTTTTTTTTTTTAAACTTTGCCCCACCCTAGGAATTTCTTCTGTATTGTGGGTACGTTTACAAACATTTAAACTTTCATACACAAACAGCCAGACCCTGCACAACTACTACCACTACACTACTACTAAAACTACTTTTTGCTACTTAAGACAGCGATCGCTTTTCATAATGTTTTTCATCGAATTTTCGCATACTTTATTGGGCATCCCACTAACAAAGTCATTATTCTGCTTTAAGTGTTTAGATTGACCAGCATACATACCATTAGACAATCCCACAGAAAAAAAAATCGGGACAAGTCGTGCAATCCTCTGTGATCAAAACTGTATTCTTACTAGTCATGATTTGTTACAAAAAAATGGGTTCATTTCAATCCGTTCAAGAACTTTGGGATAAAGTGAGTAAAAGTCAGGCGGTGGTCATAGTCTTATTATAGACTGTCAATGTTACGGACAGTGTCGATAACGAGTGTAATTTTGCAATGAGGAGACCTAAGTCCAGTTATGTATTTACTTAGTTTATTGATGCAACGCATGAAGCTTTGACATAATGTACGTTCAAATGCCGCATTGTAGTTTATATTTATAACGTCTGCAGATATGAAATAAACATCAAATAGCTGCAGAGATGTAAAATACTCCTCCATCTCAGTATTTATTTATTTAAAGAAATGGCAAAAAGATCTTACCACAAATGTAATATTCGAAATCCAACGTTCAATGTTTAGAAAACAATCCAAGTTCTTTCATAAAACTGGTTTTAGAAATATGAAAAGTTGATATCGGTATAAAACTTTTATTATAATGTAATGGAATGGTTGGACCTAACTCTAACTTTTCCCTGGGAACCGATACCAAAAATATATACACGGGCATATGTATAGAAAGTATGAATATGTATCTTTAAGCGACGATGGGTAGTCATATACCTACTTGTGTACCAGAAAAACGCATAACGAAAATCACCATAATAATCGAAAGTTAGAACTTGTTTATTTAAATAATCAAGATATATAAACTAAAAATAACAAAATTAAATCCTAACTTAACTAAAACTATACACAAACTAAAAAATAGCGTCGAAAAATTCATCCGCATCGCTGTCGACTGGTAATGTACCCAAGAGACTGGCGGCATTACCACATTGTATAGCGATGTTTAGCCTCTGGCCAAGGTAAAAGCCTCACGGGTCACGGGAAGTGTCAACCAGGCGTTTCGAAATTTCTTTAAATAAAAATCGAAATATAGGTACAAAAATATTCTCAAACAAAACGAAAGAGTGACGTAAAATATATTTCCATTTTTTACGTCCATATTTTTACAGTACTATAAAATAGTCGTTAGAAAACAGAATAACTGTCTGTACGATAGTAAAAGTCGAAAGAAATATGAAAACGTCTGCCAATAACAACGCCAGTGAATAAGATATGTTTATAACTTAACTTGTAAATTATACTTTTACTGCTAAGTACTACCGGGACGCGGAACAACCTTTATGTATATTACATATTTGGGACATTTTTTTATGTTACGCAGTATAATAAAATATTTTTTTTAGGGCCTGTGTGTTATGATAATCCTATTAGCTGTGTTTAAGAAGACATTTGGCAAATTACTTCCACTTTGTATATTTCAGTAAATATTTTTCACAAAACCGCATATTTAATACGAATTTCAAAATCTGTCTTCATTGCAAATTCGTCTCTCAAAAACGCTGATAACGTAATTATTCTTCGAGCGCTAAAGCTTTTTCAATTTCTCTACTTTGATGAAAATGTTTCTTTTCTTTTTCTAATTCAAAGTAGTTCTTCACTAAACAAATTACCTGCTAAAAATATTACGACAAAAAGTATTGTCACTGGTGAATGCTCATTTGAAATGCACTCGAAGAACACTGACATTTTTTACCAAAACAATGTAAATCTATTTAAACATGACCCATCTTCCAACTATCCTACATGCATACCCATATAAGCATAATACAGAATCATTCATAACGTACTTTGCTAATGCCTCCTACACACGAGGAAGAGTGCAGACTTGGCAGCCACCGAAACACATCAGCGCGTTATATATGGCCGTACGTTGCAGCGAAATGAAAACTGATTTTTCTTGCCTTTTCTGCAATGAATATTCTTCTATGTATCTTAGCTGAAAGGGGTAAATGAACTGTGGTGATCTTTTGTGGGGTAAAATTTTAGTTTGTGTGTCGCGTGGTTCCGTATAAAACAGGTTGTGGTTCAATTTCATTAGCGTCGTCGTATGATGGCATTTTCAAGCACAGCATATTTTTCATACTTTGGTACTTATTAGCATGCATTAATTTCTTGTTAGATTTCTTTATAAGGATTATTTTGTAAGTGAAATTTAAAAAGTATGTAATTCAACCGTAGTTGTGAGGTATAAGCTAGACTATTTTACGTCGAAAAAATTTGTCAAAAACAAAAAAAAAGAAGAAAGTAAATTTATCAATTGACTCCAGACATTCTTCAACCCATTAAAAACTGCACATAAAGCTTCTCAAATCCGCAGAACACCGGTAAAAATCCGTTGGTTTTTACAATTATCCGGTTGGAAGCTCTCATTCACAATTGTAAAGAAACCAGCTATTCTCTCCCAAGACCCACTAATAGTGATTTACACGGACGTTTAAATAATTTACCTTTTGTTCGAAACCTCTGCAGCGTGGTCGCTGCTGTTAGGGCTGGCACAGACATGGTTTTGACCGAATGTGAAGTAATTTTAAGGAATTCACTAAGATGCAATATCTGTGACTTGGCCTGGAAGAGATGGCCTGGCAGTTTTACGGTATATCAGTCATGCTGTATGGATACAGTATGCTATGAGGCAGTTACAGGCAGCTTGGTAAATAATCTGCAATGTTTTCTGCGACATATAAATACCTAACTTAGCTAACGTTTTAAAACGTACTAAATTTTGGTGTCCAGTCACAGTTTCTGCTAATTAGAGACCTAAACAAAACGCTTTGATAATGATAAAACAATACGAAATTCAGCCAACGCGGCCACAATTCTCAACCATTGTTCGGTCCAGCATTCCAGCTTGGCCAACCCTGGCTGCAGGTGGAGGCAATTTGAACAATTCAATTACGCAGTCACCACACGAGTATAATACATGTGACTTTAATTCCGTACACAATGACTCATTAGTCCCCGGTGAATTGATAATGAATTGAGCTAATTTGTCATTGAAATCATTTTGCAGTCTTTCAATTGATTTATGTGAGAATGGCTGTAAAATTACCCGTTTCCATGAGGATTTTGTACTTCTGTTGGATGGAGGAAAATATTTATCGGTTTTGAAAATATTTTGGTGTTGTTTGTTGGAGAGGTACTGATGTTTTCACCACGTCATACTTTAAAACGATAAAAGGACGGTTTTGGTTTAAGTAATCAAATTATTTATCATTAATACAGGCTACTAAGTAACCTAACTAGGACATCAGATCGTAAAATTGTATTGTTACCTACTCATCTCAGATTTAAACTGTTCTTAAGTTGTCATCCTACTTTGTAACAGACTGTACCACTATTTATGAAATAAATTATTATTAATTGCAGTTGGAATGTATGGGAGAACATATTTTTCTACTACAATGTTAAGTTTGTTGTGCGTGGTCCGACATGCACTTGGCTGGTTTTTATTTTTACTGAAAATATATAGAACAAAAGGAGAAAATAATTTTGTCAAGCATAAGCGCTTGTATTCTCGGTAGAATACGTGCTAGCTCCCACAGCATCCTGAGTTTATTGTGAGAAAGGTGGGACAGCCACTTGCTGGCTCACTGGATACTGCACACGTAGGTGTCAGTCGTTTCAATTTTGTATATAGAGTGTGCTTTTTACTAACATTAGTTTAAGACTTTTACTAATAATATAATATGTATTATTATATAAAAAAATTGTTAAATGAAAATTAATTTGCAAACTGTTTTCAAATATGCATGTAGGTTGTTATTAATACGTTTCCAAGAACTTTTTGATTAACGTTTACACGTACGAACATGAATATGTTGAACGGGTTTCTATGAATTTTAAAGACTACATCATTATTTAAAACAAAATTATACATTTAACAGGCATTTTTCCAGAAGGCTGATTCTCGTAAAAACATAATACATGTCGCATCTTAGCGACAAACAATGTCCAAAAACTTGTAAATTAGAGGTTTTTTCAGACTGAAATTAGAACACGAACGTTTCGAAAAATAACGGAATTATCACTCTCTGAATTTATTGATGTGCACAGTACAAAAGTGAACAGCGTAGCGCGTAGCTGCATTGTGTAGCACGTAGCACTTTATGTAGCACGTGACGTAGTGCGTAGCACAGGCTCGTAGCAAATAAGTGCTTCTCGTAAACAATAACTGCGTACTTAGATGAAAAAGAGAATCATGTGGGAATGAAGTGTAAGTTAGAAGAAGGTGACTGCAACACAACATTTTAATTACAGTTTATTTTAAATCTACTCTATTGCAATCACAGTCGTTTAAGAGTCGTATAACAGATACATAACTCAAACTCAAAGCATTTATTTCAATAAGATAATTATTTAATACAGGTACTTTTGAATTGACAAGGAGTCGGTCAGCCAAAAACATAATTAAAACAGAAGACGAAGAAGCAGGGGATCGTGGAGGGGGGTGGAGGGGGGGTTCAGGGGATCAGTCCAGAATTACTCTATTATTTTTTTTTTAGATTCATAGGTATACTTTGACTCAAATATCTATTTTTCTTTTCACTTTTAACATCTCTTGCATGCTTATAATTTATATGTTCTACCTCATGTTTGAACAAATAAATTCTCATAAATACTGACATTGGAAAAAAAATTGCAAGACACCGTGCCGTATTCTACAATAAAAAAATGGTGAGTGAAAGGACTATTGAAATCATCATTATTTAAAACGAAATCAATATTCAAACAAATTTAATTACCGTGCTACTAATTTTGTGACCAATCCAAAAAAACAATAATAGTATGTTGCTAATAAGCTTTAAAACTAGTTGGTCTAGTGGTTAGTGACTATGACTGCTATGCCGGAGGTCGTGGGTTCGATTCCCACCCAGGACAAATGTTTGTGTGATGAGCATGATCATTTGTTCTGTGTCTGGGTGTAATTTATCTATATAATTATGTATGTATTTAGAAATATATAAGTATGTTTATCAGTTGTCTAGTACTCATAACACAAGCTCTGCTTAGCTTGAGACTAGACGGCGTTGTGTGATAGTTGTGGAATATTATTATTATTATATTATTATTATTAAAATGAATATTTTGCCGGTATGATCCACGTTTAGCGGCGATGGCGGCTTCCCGCACTGTTTTCATTGCGCTTGGTTTTATTAAAGTGCTTCAATATTTAATAAACCACCGTGAGCGGCTAATGTGGTTATTGCATATCGAGCATTTCATGGCAATATTAACATGATACGCCGAAATGCTAACATATTTTGTGAGAATTTTATGCTGTTGCTATTAAGTGCTAAAGTATCTATAACAATCTAGATTTTTATCAATTTGTTGCTACTTTACAAAATATTGTGCTGTGCATACATTATTTCGCGAGAAACTAAAGTTTTATGGGGAAAAGTTGGTCCGATTATTTTTTTTATCAAGATATGAAACTAGACAAATTTTGAAGCGTCAAATTTTCCTACCTCACAGTCGGCGGCTAATATTGATCCCTTTTCTAAGACTTAATACAAATTATTAATGTTATATGATATTATTCCACAGAATGTAACAATGTCCACTTTATCAGTTGCCGAATGTGTCATCAGTGTGTTCTCACATATATAGAGTTTACTCAGCTATTAATACACATGTTAATTATTTTATTAATGTGCTGGATATGATAACATAACATTAACAAGAAGTTAGGTTCAAACTCATACATTTTATCCACTCCTTGTTTGTCTGTAATTTAGGTAAGTAAAGGGTTTTCCAATAGGGACAATGTATTTTTGACAGCCAAAGGCAAAGGAAAAGACGAGAAGGAAGAAGGGAAAAGGCGGGGGGGGATTCAGATTGTCTATTGGCGCGATTTTTTGACAGACGAGTCAGTAAATGTTCAGTATTTATCTTATGATATCGCTGTTACAGTTGAACAGCGCATGAATAAAGTGTATTGTCAAAACGGGAGATAAATTCGTCAAACGAGATTTATCGAAAGAGAAATTCAACGGGTTCCTCATCTCAAGATTCGGGGACAAGACATGGCCTCCAAGATCATGTGATTTAATGCCCCTTGGTTATTATTAGGTATTATTATTGTTTAGTGGGGTTATGTCAAATCACTGGTGTATCCGAACAAGCTAAGAACTGTCGAAGACCTAAAGAGTAACATCACACGTGTCATCAATGAGATAGAGGTGTCATTATGTCAAATAGTGATATAAAGTTGGACCTCTCGTATTCACGCTACCATTCAAAGCCAAGGTGGTTATTTAAATGATAAGTAGCTTAATGTAGTTTCCGAGGCACGGAGGGGTCTCGGTATGTAAAGATGGTCACCCATCCGCAGACCGACCTAGGCATGCGTAGCTTAACCTGATCGATCGACCAGTGCGGCTGTTATTATTTAGCCAAGGGCCGCTCAAAATGCCAAAAAGGCTTCAAAAAACAAAATATAATCTAATTGTAAACAATGAAAGTGTTTTTTCAGTTCAAATATACCCTATTGAAAAACCCTGAATAACTTTTAAAACATAAAATGGACTTAGAAAAGTTATCATTGTGCTTAAACATTTTTTTTATGTTACTTTATGAAGAACAATAAGTAGGTATTTCTACTTTCTGCCATTATTTCAAACAGCGAAACATTACCCTCCTTTGGTCGTAATCCGGTATAAAGATAAGTTGTGTCATATACAAAAGCAACTGTACGAATACAATTTGACGGTAACGCAGCGTGGAGTCCATAATATAGAATTATTTGATTGCTCGGCTCTTAGAAATTGAAATAGCCATTTAGCCTCATTCGGTATCGGTTATCAAAGTAAGCATTGTCCAAATTGCCTGTCACAGACATGTAACGGGACCATATAATGGCATATCGGAAAAGATTCGAGTACCCTACAATAGTTACCTTTGGAGACGTAATGTTAGACTTACGTGTTATCATTTCCTTCTGTGTTTATTTTGTTAGATGTAATGTAAATATGGTGTTTGATAAGTGAATAGGTTGCAGCATTCATTGTGTAAAATCAGCAATTCGTTAAACAAGCTTAGTAATCACAGCAACTTCAATTTTGAATATTTACAACAAGTGAAAAAAATTATGACAAAATCTCGTTTCCAAAACGGGTTAAGAGGTTAGGGGTTGGACATAAAATTAAATTAAATTAATTTCAGAATTACGGTAATGAGTGTTCAGTTAAGTTGAAGTCTAATGTATTGTTTCCCGATCTCTATTAATAATTTTGGTTTGTTCTTATGCCCATCACAGGGCAAAGCCACATTACACACATTACAAATAACACAGACACACACAAATATTAATTTCCTTTAAAACTGATAATGTATTTTCTAAAAATGTTAAACATTTACTAAAATAATACAAAACCTAATACCTGTGCTAAATAAAACTCTTTTCTATACAAAACATAGTATGAAACAATGGACTGCAGAACGATTGAATATCTTTCACCCACTAACCTACTTTAGATAAACTTAGAACATCCGATCACATTTAACAGATGCTCACTAATGATCAGTTCCTATTATCTAACCGACCAGCATTGGTTAAAGTTTGGTTCGTATTTCATTACTAATGATTACAGACATAGTGTTACAATCGACTCTGTAATCTGTTAGTGTCTTAAATTATCTGGTCTACTGATGTTTTGACTAGATTACTTCCCTTATCGGGGGGAAGGAATTACCTAGCCCCTAATCTAATAGGTATTATCTTTAACGTAAAAGTATACAAGTAGATTATCTTTAGGTACTTGTTTGTTTGTGAGTTTGTATCTAGGGGGTATTCTTTGGAGCTCCCAATCGGATTTGAAAAATATTATTTGATAGCCCAATTCTTGAGGAAGGCTATAGGCTATACCATTACGCTAGGAACCTAAACAGCCGAGCAAAAAGAAAAAAGTCACAAAGAACCCTAAGAGAAAACGAAGTACTAGCGCAGGCAGGCGATGCGATGCGACGAGGTGGCTCGGAGAACAACAAGTTTCATTCAGACAAGTTGCGGGCCGAAGCTAGTCTCTTATATAAGAAGAGTATCAGTGATCTTCTAGACGACAATAATAGACAGTATGCCAAAAATGGTAAATTATGGAATTATGTAAGAGTATGAAACACAGGCCGAAATTCAGTCGTAGACAATAAAGTTAGTGGTGCTATTACTACCCTTTAAAGTAATCATTTGTACTTAAAAACAAACTAAGAGTAAGTGCCACAAGCGATTCGTTTTCGCCTATTGGAACTGAAGATCAAAGTAAATAAATGAACGAACCAGGAAATGTATGTGTAATGGTGCAGGAACGTTGAATAGTTTAATGTTTTCTTTGAGAAATACTTGGCTTTCGATATATCTTGTATCTTTCAATGAAATAAATAAGTGCTTGTCAAAGAGTGCACTCAGAAATGACGATACTTAAGTGGAACCAACGAACAAACTTGGTGACTGGCCATCTTTTAAACATAACATTTGTAATATAGCTCTTGCCATCATTAAATGTGTGAAGGAAGTGGTCAATAAGGTAATGAAAAAAAGATTCCCGCCTACCTTCTAAAGAAGCCTCGGGTAGTTTGTTTATATTATATTATTTACATAGTTGAATGCCTATCAGATTTATAACTACTTACAGAAATCTTGTTTTGTTAGTGTTTATTCCGTTTTGGTTAACCTAAATATTAACGGCTTCAGCATGTTTTAAGTTGATTGATAGTTAAAGTATAAAAAAACGCCTTCTTAGCTTTCCGCACGCCTAATCCATAAAAAAATTACAAGTCTGTTCAAAGGGTTGATGTTCAATATTACATCGATAGCCCTTATCTTAAGCAGTGTACTTTCCTGCAATCTCCCACAAACCCCTTTCGATAATATCCAGGGGTCCCATAAAACGTTCTAGGGAGGGGATAAAAAATTTGTACTCATCAGATAAACTGAACTGTATGTAATGACATCGGCAGTTATGGGTTTATATGTGGTTCCTATCAATGAGGGCTGTGGTAAAGAATAGAGTATTTTTTCCCATTGATGTCTATCAAACATTTTCGTGGGCAAAAGATACAGCTGGCATTGAGTTGATTGACTTTAGTACGGTAATATCAAAGTGCAGACTAAGGTAAAGGTGGAGGGGCGAACTTAACTCTCGTCGGCTGAAGGTTGGCTCCGCCGAGCAGAGGAAAGTGTTTTAAAAAAGCTGAGTTAAGTTAGAGCTACAGAGGGACAACACAGGCTATCTAGCCTTTATTGTGCAAAATAATATTTTGTATGTTAGGTATATTCTATAAAATTTTATAGAATATTACATATTATACATATATGTTACGGCTAATAGCCGAAGTGCGGCTACACCGCTCAGCGGGGCTCCTATTTCTATTTCTGTGTAAAGGGTTTAAAGTAATCTAACCAAACCTAACCTCGGGGTGCCCTTCGCTCGCTCTTGCATCCTACGTCGCCTATTGACCGACCACAACCATGCAACTGATGTCACCCGAAGTACACACGAACCGCATGTGGCTGTACCTACCTAGTTATACCCGGCTAAAACTAGGTGCAGCCGCACTTCGGCAGGCTAAAACTAGGTGTAGCCGCACTTCAGCTATTAGCCGTGACATATACACAAAACATTACGTATGTTGTCCCCGCGGAGCCATAGTAGAACCACATTTCACTTTCGACAGATAGGTAATATCGATATCTAGACGACTATTGGTGTATAGGCTCGACTGAGTGATTGGCTTCATCACAGTTCGTGGACTGATTCCCACAAGGACCAAATATGTGTAGATATGTCGTACACAGAGCTGTTTCGGGTCTGGATGTTGGTTTGAGCAAATGGAATTGTATCTGTACTGACACATAACACATAGCTGTTTCGGGTTTGGATGTTGGTTTGAGAAAATGGAATTGTATCTGTACTGACACATACTTGCACATACGATAGAAATAAATTGTAGGAAGAAATATTTACAAAAATATATGAATATATGAATGACAAACTGACAAAAAAAAAAGAGATATTCCACTCAGAGCACTGATTTCAACCACACTTGGACGAACGGCACCTGAGCACTTCCACTAACCGCACTGAAACAACATTTCGTAAAGTGCGGTTTGGTACTACCTATAGGTATACAACGTACATCGTACTGACGAAAAATGAAATATTCCACAGCTAAGTAAATTATTGTACTATTTGTTATTTTGTCACAATTTAATATCGTGAACATCAGCCTATAGTAGGTAGAATAAACCTTCCAATAAATCACTACAGTAAATAGTACTACTATTTACCATACACTTTGCATAAACCTGACGTGCCGGAGCCCAACATTTATAACAAGTATCTCACAATTTCTCATGTCTTCTTTCATGAACAGCGTAAAACATTGCGACGGAAAAATCGCACACTTGTTTCGTAATTTCTGTCTTCAAAACCTACCCTTTACATCTTCAAACTCACGTCAATTTACGACTATACATACATTTCCATATAATTTAAATACATGAATGCTGAATCAATTACGCCGAGAGTAGTATAGTATAATATAAATCTATACGATCGTCAATGTTAACAGCCCTCTCGCTGCTCAAATCCTCAATTCCCTTCAACAACAAAAAAACCTAACGAGTGCCTTATTATACGAGTCCTCAAACGTTCCGTTCTCATAATCTGTCGTTTTCTGGTTTCTAAGCTTCATTAAAACGAAGGATTGCTGCTAAATCCCTCTGTGTAATACATCTACTTTTGTTTGAAAATCTCGGAGACCGGCTGTCGACGAAAATTAATATAAGGTTCTCTTTATTAGTTCTCGTAACAACCTCACTTGCAGGGTTAATGAACCGACGAGGGAAATATTTTAATCCCAACGAAGCCTCATCAAAAACTTTTTCATGACAAAGTCTAAGGCTTCTAAGTTGGACATTTTGTTCTAGTTGCATTTAATCAGGATTTACTTTGGATCGGATTGGGATTATACCTTGATCGGGCCTGGAATACTTACGTGTTTTAATTAATACTGTCGAGTGTGTTGTTTATACTTTATCTTCTTGCATTGTTCATGACTAGTCATCACTAGCCTAGCCTTTCCCCAACTATGTTGGCTTCCAGTCTAACTGCATGCAGCTGAGTACAAGTATTTTCATTGGATTGACTGCCTATCTGACCTCCATAACCCAGTTACCTGCTGGGTAATACGATACCCCTTGGTAAGACTGGTTGTCAGACTTTCGGGCTTTTGACTACCAGTAACGACCGTCAAAGATCCACGAATGACAGCCGGTACCAACGGCGTAACGGGCTTTCCGAGGCACAGAGTGGTCTTGGTATGTAAAGACTGTCACCCATCCATGGACCAACTGCGGCAAGCGTAGCTTAACCTGATCGAGCGACCCTTGGCGCTGTTATTACTTAGCCACAAGCACCTATCCAGCGCCCCTGTAGTATGGTATAATAAGATTGAAAATGAATTTAATGTTATGTCTCACACAGAGCTAAGTTGTTTTTATGCACAAGCAAATCTCACTTGTACAAAAACTTGAACCGGTATATTTATGGATAGGCCCTTCTATTTTTTTTTTTGTGCGGAAAAATCAGCTAATAAATTAAAAAACATTAAGCCCTCTGATTCTATTATTTTTTCCCAATTCTATACAAACTGAGTACCTTGCAGATATTCTTTAAAAATCTCGTGCGTGTGTTCATCAAACAAAAACGTTTTTTTAATCTAGAATGTGTTCTAAAATAAAAAGAAACGTATCTCCGCTTTTCTTCGCCCGCCATATTACCCAGAATGACAATAATGAGAAAGTAATCCGGTATCGAGTCGATCGCACGATAAAATGATAAAATTCAGCGCTGAATACGCTGTAACAGCTGCCTTTGCTTATGTTTGTTTCTTGATTAAGTTTTTTCTGAATATTCGATGTATCATTTTGCTGAAAAGCGAAAAGGATGATTTTATAAAGGAAAGGATGTGTATCGGTTTTAATATTAGGAATGTGTTTTGATATTGTTTTGTTTGAAAAACTAAGATCGTCATCTTCATCATATAACTTACGTCACGGTAAGACGTGTGGGTCAAGGGAAATTATGGTTTAAAAATACTTGCCTTGTTAAAAAATATGCGATGTACAATACCTCGCGGGCTTGATTGGTAAGCTACTTATAAGCTGAAATTAAAATAACTTTAGATAGTAATGATTCTGTCCGACCGAACTAATTAATATACATAACTAATGAGAGAAATGGGCAGCTGCATCGATCGCTAGTCTAATTCGGTCAACATCTAATACTAGAAACCTACGTCAACAAGTCTGACGTCACACGATAAAACAATACATAACAGAACTTTTTACTCTGACTGTACTTTAAGGTGTGATATGTAGCATCACCAAACGGGAGCGTTACCAAACGGGCGCGACCCAACCAAAAAACCAAACAAAACACCTAAAAAACAAAAGTGTCTGTTATTCAAGTTTGCGGATATAATATATAAAAAATATATAATTCTTATTACTGATACTTTGGAGAGTTTGAGTCTCTTTTAGTTCACGTATAATTTATGTATATTCGTTCTGGCTGGTTGCTTTTTGGTTGATTTCATTTGGCACAATAACTGTGTACTTTGGAGGCTGATTGTTCCTTATAACATATATAACGTTACACGTGACAAAACTTAAGGCAGAATGATTATATGAAGATCCAAATGAAATTAATTGACGTTTCCATTTTTGAAATAGGTATCTTCTTACGCTGTGGCAATATGTTTATGAATCAAGGAAAAAAAAAAGTTTTACCATCACTAACTTTCCTTACATTGTAGTTTGATGAGTAGGTATGGGTGTTAACCTAACAACGATCCCATAGACTAATGCTAAGAGTAAGTTGTCAGAGTAAAACTAATCTCGAGCTGAACTCGGTGCAGCCAGGACTTGCGAGTGGTACATGTCAGATTTAATAGTTAAGCTCAAGTAAATCAAGTTACGGAACAGAGAGAACATGTTGAAACAAGTCCCAAGTGTACCAAATGCTTTTAGTATAAACTTGTTAACTAATTCTTTCGACTCATCGGGTTAGGGGTAGATAACTTAACGGTTTGTTTATATTTTTGGCTTTACTTTATTGTCTTTGGTAAGGTAGGTAAGATAGATACAAATACAATGATGTGGTTCAATAGGCCGGTATTTTATTAGAGAGAAGTATAAGAACCAAACTTTATTACTACTGCGGCCATTTTGCAGAAGAAATAAGTCAAAGTTTTCTTACAATACTTTTGTGCTTTTTCGATTTTCTATCAAGAGAACAAAAAATTGAGGTAGTAATAGTGTACCATCATCATCATCATCATCTGCCTAGCCTTTTCCTAACTATTTTGGGGTCGGCTTCCAGTCTAACCAGATGCAGCTGAATACCAGCAGCATATTTATTATGGCAGCAGTATTTTACATGGAGCGACTGCCTATCTGACCTCCACAACCCCGAATGACAGCCGGGACCAACGGCTTAACGTGCTTTCCGAGGCACGGAGGGGTCACGGTATGTAAAGATGGTCACCCATCCACAGACCAACCGCGGCAAGCGTAGTTTAACCTGATCGAACCTATGCAGCTGTTATTATTTAGCCACGGGCCCCTCAGGTAGTATTGTGTACCATTTTTGGATATTATTATTGTACATAATACTTCCCTTAATTATCTATAGCCTACAAAATTGTTGTCAAAAGTAAGTGCTTACATATAATATGAGATTACGTCTGTACAAAAACCCAAACCAACTCACCACTCATGGGAAATTAAATTACTTAAGACCGGTGACTCCGTCGTGGCATTTAGTTTATGTCTAATTCAAACTTACAGATACAAAAAAAATGTCACAAGTATCTAAAAATAACACGTTAACTATTTTGATTTCATCATAAATTCTAAAGGTGTTGAAAGTAAAGGAGTTTGCCGTGCACCGGTCGGTAATCGAACGTGTAATATCTTGTGAACAGATAGCGAGCGTTCCTATACATGAGCTACTGCGGAGACGTGCATTAAGGACGAACATAGGTTATTGTTATGATACCTTCGATGTAGTAATGTTAGAGAGAAAATTATTGAAGGTCAGGTTTGTAAATAATTTGAGCGAGCTCAAATTCAAATATTAGGTATGCTTTGCGAGCAAGTTTTTAGCATCGATACGCAAAATTTCCATAATAAGCGGAGTCTCGTAGACTCAATCATCTTTTTCTAAAATTACATTAACATAATGATAAAGGCCCTTACTTAAAAATTGTCGAGTACCCACGCAATCACAGCTCCCGAAAAGAACTAAAAACAAAATTCACAACGAGGCTCAGACCTAAATTTTTAACAAGCTAAAAACCAAACAAACTCGTAACGATCCAAAAAAATCAACGAAAGAGCCTCAATGGCAGGATGAATAAAAGATGATCCACTGTCAATCCATTATTGTTCACTTGGTGACTCCGGACAATGAACATTCAGCCATTATGTAGACAGACAAACAAACGACACTCATCAACATAATCTGGAAATCAAACGACTCCGAGCCATTTTAATCCGTCTCCTTTTAATCAAGGAACGCTATTGTCAGCTTAATTGTATGAAATGCTTAATCGTCAGCCGCCATATTCGGAATTGTTCGGAAACTTTCGGATTTATAACTAAGCTCTTTGAAACTAGAAGGTTTAGATGAGAATAATGATAGTCTTAAGTAGTAAGGCTTTTCGCTCAGATGTGACGAAACTTTGAAGTAGAATGCGTGGATGCGTATTAAGGGGGTGTCTTATGTGACTTTGCTCTACGTCTGATGTGCCTTGAGACTTTGGATGTGTATTAATTATTTCTATACTTTCTGTCATTTATTCTGAAATATGGAGTGAAGTCACTTCGAATAATTTTTTTTTTTTTAAAGTGTGACTTGGTCAAAAACCGTGTAGTTTATACACTACATATTATAAACAATTCTCTTTTTATGAGTCTAATTATCATCTAAGATTTGCAGTATCATAGACTTTCATCATTTCAGCCGAAAGACGTCCACTGCTGGACATAGGCCTCATAGGCCTGATCATAGACTTTGAATGTGCCTAATTTTATAGTTGCTGTTAACCTTGAAAATGTATACATATATTGGGAAAATAATACCTCTTAATCACTCTACAAAACAGCCACTGGTATGAACATAATTCAAAGTAATTGTTTCGTAATAATACTTCCCGGTGACTTTAATGTAAATGTTACGAAATTTACTTAGAGCTCACTGATCTACTCCGCAACTTGTATAAAATTATTCCCCGTACTTAATTTAGTTTAATAAGCTTGAAATATTTTTAATTAATTTGCCAAAGGTATTAGCACTTTGCGAGATAGGAACTGAGAAAATTAATTCAGAATATTCGTAAGATTTTAAAGTTTCCGAAATACGGTGTACGTCGGCGAAGTTGTACGAACTCGATACGAGAATATCCGAAGTCGACCGAAGTGTACCGAATCGGAATATCGGAAAACGATGAACGTCGAGGCCCGACGCCTGAGACAAGCGATTAAGTTTTAAAAGATGGCCACGAAATGCGGTCCCGCATTGTTCTGGACCATTTGCTTGAAAAAATAAGACGGGAATCCAAGGTGTGAACATTTTGCTAGAAAGTTACACTTTTTATTTCGAGAAAATTACATTAAGTGTAAGAGGAGTAAGCTCAAGGGATGAACTCGGTGCCAAAATAAATTGCAGAAAATGTTTTGTATTAAAATCGGAGAGCCCTTATATTAAATGTTATTCATTTACGGATCACTGGTCACAAAGCGAAACGAGAAAATAGGGAATAGCGTCTGAAATAAATTTTGGTATTTTAAATTTTTTGGGTCCTCGATGGAGTTTACTTACCTAAAGATTGCTTACACAAAGGCAGTCTTGTTTTGACTTCAACTAACAAAAGCTTAATCTTTGACAGAATCTTAACCTGCATTGCAGAAATTTGGAATAGTCCCTGATAACTCAGCAACGGGATTCCATTTAGTCTATTAATTGTTCGCAGTACAATGGATATCCTGGCACAAACTCCAGTAATAGGCCACTTTGCGATGAGTGATCCGGGGTGCATAGAGTAATTGGGTCAATGTGGTCCGTATCTGTTTTATGATCTGCTCTTGTCATGTCTCCCTCATTAAGCCATGCGGTATTAAGATTTTGATGAGGCACTTCAGAGAAATTGGAATCTACGTCTAGTATAAAAATATTTGTATCAAACTTGCCACTAACGTAACATTTTGATTCAAAGCTTTTATGGTAATTTGTCTCGAATAAAGTCATTGATGGGCCATAAATAATATTTATACGGGAGATGAAGGATCGTTCTTTATAATCATTTCTGGAACGAGACCTAAAAAATAGAGGCTTCAAATTCAGTAGGCCATCAAGATGCAATAACAGCATACCGCCTCGTAAAACTAGGACATTCAGAAGTACAAGCACTTTGTTAGGGGCAACACATCCAAACTATCGTATCTAGCGCCCTTTAGCCCGCAGTGTGTGCGAACGTCGAATGGCTGGTAATTTGGCGACAGAGAAAGGGTGGGCCCCGGCCATTTGATAAAAGGCGCGTTTTATGAGAGAGAGGAACGCGTTAGATAGACCACCAGCGCGTGTTCACTTGATTTACTGGGATAGGGAGGATACTTTTTAAAATTGATACTGAAACAACTTTGGGGTTCGATAAATAAGTTTTTATCAAGGCAGTAAAGTACTTAAATCTTCTTAAAATACCTCCTGAAAATGTCTTTACATAAAAGTAGGTAGTCACTTTATTTTAACAATCGTTTTAAAATTATATTTGTGCATGAATTTAAATAAAATCAGTTTTTTCTTCTTCTAAATCTGGTATTTTGTAAGAACTGTAAATGATGATGCCCTTATCATAGTTTTGAATAGAAGGTACAACAATAATACACGAATTTTTTCTTTCTTTTTCTATCCTTCGTAGTGAACATATTCATCGTAAACTCAAACCACACACCCACCACCATCACATTTCATCCTTTCAATTTCATTTCTCTCTTATTCAGGCCGGGACCAGCAGGTCTTTGACAAATAATAGTTGTGTTTATTTGGCGGCAACTTCATATATACGCTGATAACGCGTGACGAATGTCGCCTTTAAGCGGAAAAATCGGTGTCGTCGTGTCGCTTATATTTTTGATGAAAATACTTCTTTAGGGAAAGCCGAGGTTGACTGCGCTTAGCGTAGTTCGCTAGTATGTGGCTCTTACGAGTTTTATTTATCAACGACATGTGTTGTCTTAGTATCCACATTTAATTCTGTAGACGGAATAAGATTAATACAGTGGTTCATGGTGTTTGTATGTATGGCGTATTCTGGTTTTGTTTCGTGTGTAGGTTGACTGTAAAAGCTGCTCACTCATTATGAAATACTAACATGACTTGTGAAATTAAACTACTTACTGCATTTTATGAGTACGTTTCCCCATTATTTTTTATAAGAAAAAATCTGCAGTGATTACTGATTAAAGAAACATTTCCCATTTTTTAATTTCAAATGTTAAATCATGTTAAACAGTACTGGGATTTTAGCTGCAAGAAATGGAAAGCCAAATTATTCGTTAATTTCTAGGAAGACCTTTGTAAGTAATTTGGAGAAATGTTTTAGCCTCTGTGGCTAATTAGCAGAAATAATAAATAGCTTTACACAAACCACGTAGGCAATGTACCAGGAAGTGATGGCAGCGATCCATCTGACAACACGACCGTCTGTCAGGCCGACCGACACTGACGGGCAATCGCTCTCACACGGGCTAAGGCATAAGAAACTAGCGGTGAGACTTGCCGCCATTGCAGCACAACATTATTGGTCATATGCACATATTATTAAATTAACTACCTTTTAGGCTTCCACTAATAATAATCCGTAATCAATGCAATAGTTGGATTTATCACTAGACTAGCAGCCTGCCCTTGCTTCGCACCGTTTTATCATTTCAGGCGCAAGACGTCCACTGCTGGACATATGCCTCCTCCAAGCACCTTCACTTCGACCGGTTCTGCGCTTCTCGCATCCAAAGGGTTCCTGCGGCTTTCACAAGGTCGTCGGACCACCTTGTGGGCGCACCGTTTTACAACTTGACAAAATCATCATAAGGAGAATACAGGTTCTCCGTTAACCTTCTCATAGGCTTTTAATTGTTAAACAGACTTCAAAACACGAGGCGTGTGAGAGGTGATTCCCATATATTTTGGGTAACGTAACCGACGACACTACCCTCAAATAGATTGCTGCCATATTTCAGTAACTACGGGACACCGGCATTGTCGCCCTTTCTCATTTGTTAGCCTGTGTCACCGCAGCTGCCTATTTATAATTTTTAGGTGTTATGAAGACCGGGTCTGAATATTTACTGTATCGATATCTAGGTAAATAACGGCGTAGGATAGCCTTAACTAGAAGTGGTCATCGTATAAATGGTTCAGCAGCTTTAATATAATCAGTATTGTGCCGGAATATGAAAGTTCGTCGTGCACGTGGTACAATAGCGGCTTCCTGACATCATGTCTTTCATCAGAAGACAGTTAGGTAAACATCGTTAAGACGCTCTGCTAGAGTGACTGTCACCAGCCAGTGCCACTCTACACCGACCTTTTCGGTGATTCCAGCAACTTCGTTTTAACATTAGGCGGGGCGCCACTTACTGTGCTGTCACGGCCAACTTGTTATACGACCGTCCTCGGGCGTTCATTCGCTAAAGTGGTTCTGGAATAGAGGAAGTCTCAATCACTTGATTACCGGCTTGTTCATCCTGACTAGCAGGATGTAGTAAGGTACCCAAAACCCAGTAGTCTTAGTTATCACCGTTAGATCAGTCACTGGAAGCATTGTCCCTCCGACCATCTCAACTGAATAAGACAGGACAACATGTAATTTCAATACCGCAGAATGACGTTCAGTCACCTTCGTTACGTGTCAGACCGAAATAAAAGGAGAATGCCGTGGGACTGTACCAATTTGCGAGAAAGCGTGCCACAACCAAATGTAGTTCACAAAATTACTCCTATTTTTTAAATTAGATTTACGTTTTTGTTATGAAAAAGATTTTCGGATTTCGGACACAAAAATAAAAGTATTTTTATTTACTTTTGTACGTATTTCCTTTTATGTCACTGCCATTGCACTTCATTTCCGAATATTGCTACTACGTAAAAAATGTGCTCCCATACAAAAAAACGTGTTTTTTTCGGCGTTTTTGCCGTCTGTCTGTTGCCAGGCTGTATCTCAAGAACCGCGGTAGCTAGACAGTTGAAATTTTCACAGATGATGTATTTCTGTTGCCGCTATAACAACAAATACTAAAAACAAAATAAAATAAATATTTAAGGGGGGCTCCCATACAAAAAAACGTGTTTTTTTCGGCGTTTTTGCCGTCTGTCTGTTGCCAGGCTATATCTCAAGAACCGCGGTAGCTAGACAGTTGAAATTTTCACAGATGATGTATTTCTGTTGCCGCTATAACAACAAATACTAAAAACAAAATAAAATAAATATTTAAGGGGGGCTCCCATACAAAAAAACGTGTTTTTTTCGGCGTTTTTGCCGTCTGTCTGTTGCCAGGCTATATCTCAAGAACCGCGGTAGCTAGACAGTTGAAATTTTCACAGATGATGTATTTCTGTTGCCGCTATAACAACAAATACTAAAAATAAAATAAAATAAATATTTAAGGGGGGCTCCCATACAAAAAAACGTGTTTTTTTCGGCGTTTTTGCCGTCTGTCTGTCGCCAGGCTGTATCTTAAGAACCGCGGTAGCTAGACAGTTGAAATTTTCACAGATGATGTATTTCTGTTGCCGCTATAACAACAAATACTAAAAACAAAATAAAATATATATTTAAGGGGGGCTCCCATACAACAAACGTGTTTTTTTTCGGCGTTTTTGCCTTGTGGTACGGAACCCTTCGTGTGCGAGTCCGACTCGCACTCGGCCAGCTTTTTTATATTCCTGATTTTATCACATTTAGTTTCGATTATACTATTATTTTTCTTTGTGTAGGCTGTACCAGTACAGCGTCATAATAATTGTTTGCTGCACCGGACGACGTCAATACGTCGGCGCCGGCTGTCGCTGAAAACCAGCGCTGGGGCTCTGTCTTGCATAGGGTCGCAGCATAATGCTGAGCGATAGCCGTTTTGCGTGGATGTGACGCATGTTTCCCCCAACCCTTTCTTATTTTTTTTTGTTTATTTTCTTTATTGCGTAATGTTTACCGCAAATAAACGTATTTCTTTCTTCTTTCTTTCTAAGGGCATTAAATTCTCCTCCACATACACGGTTTGGTTCTGACAGCGGACATTTCGTTTGGGACAGGGCGCCCTATATTTGACGGTATTCTCCTTTGGTCACTTTTTTATAATATTTCATATAAATTGGGGTATTTATAGCACAAAAACCATGTATCCGTGCTCTTTGTGATTGTGCCACCAATGCCACCATTGAATTTATGTATGCTTCTTTTGAAAGATTTCAAAATAAGTACATATTTAAATGCTGTAAATTTGTTAAAACGCACTCTGTCTTTACACGTGTCGATTGTAGCGTGTCTACTAGTAAGATAATAATATTTTCATCCAAGTATCGTCGTGTCAGACTGATTGTTGATATATCAACACACAGCCCAAACCGCTGGTCCTAGAGACATGAAACTTGGAGGGTGTATTCTTTGTGAAGAGTAGGTATCCACTAAGAAAGGGTTTTTCGAAATTCCACCCCTAAGAGGGTGAATGAGGTTAGGGTGAAATTTCACGCGGACGAAGTCGCGGGCAGAAGCTAGTAATGAATAAAGTATCGAATCACATATCCTCAAAAAAAAAAAGAATCACATACCAAATTGGAAGTGTCGAGTCAGCCATAACTCCTTTACTTTATTTCAAAAGTATCTTCTAATTATGACACTTCAAAAACCCATACATTTCCTTACATCACTTACTCACCTCCATATGTCTAACTTAAGCAGAACTCCGGTATCCTGAGTTATTGGCATGTCCTACCGCTAATTGAAGGCGAAATTACACCAAGAATTAATGACAGGCCGCACACGAGACGTGCAACAATCTGTTTAACTTATCATTGTGGTGCCCAGACAAGTTTCGTGTGTAGCGGGCATGCAAGTTAGAAGCGAGCAGCGGGTCCATTCATCATCATCATACTCTGCCTAGTCTTTTCCCAACTATGTCGGGGCCGGCTTTCAGTCTAACCGGATGCAGCTGAATACCAGTTTTTATATGCTGCCTATCTAAAGTAAGAAAAATATTCTCACAGCCACTACCCAGACTGAGTAATATGATACCGGTATTCACCGATCATATATTCGTCCAAATGTGTCATCTTTTCTAACAGGGTACTCGTATTATGAAGATAACAATCTGGATATCATAATGAGCAATCGCTAAGACATTAAAAAAAATTATAACAGGTGAATCCTGTTATAATTTTTTTAAACAAATTTAGTTCTGGTGCATCTTTAACCAATCTCATGTAGAGCAGTGGCGGTTAACGGGCTCATACTAACTAATATTATAAATGCGAAATTAAGTTTCTTTGTTACCTTTTCACGCCTAAACCACTGACCGATCGTCCTGAAATTTTGCATATACGTTGTGAGGTGTATAGAAATGGACATAAGGACCTTTCATCCCGAAAAAAGTGCTGTTCCCGAGGAAAACAACACTAACGTTATTATGATAATAGATGGCACCACGTGTCTTTCGAATCAAAAACAGGACAACATCTGCGGGTCAGCTAGTAATAGTATAAATGAATGGGTTGTAAATAAAGGTAAGTCTTCACTAGGTATCAAAGTGAAAACTTACCTTTTCTACGCGATGTTCTGCTTATCCTATCATCATGCCATGATACATTTGGGAATATATCAATATACAGTAAAATACGTATGGCAGTTAAGAACGTGTCATGCTCACTTAAATGTGTCATGTGTCATGGTGGCGCGTGTGTTGGATCATTCGGTTCCCAAAATGGTTGAGCTGAATGGTGCTGATCCACGCGTCATGTTCGTGAACGGGCGCCGTCGGTTGAGACTGGTCATCTCTTAACTGCCAAGGCTTATTTTTAATCTTATATTTTGAATTGTTTCTTCATTTTGTGTCTTTTTTTACATTGTTCTCACATATAGAAGCAACAAGAATAATGTACCCAAGATTTTGTAATATCCCGATTTAAAAGAGTGTCCATGGAGTTTCTTGCCCGTTCTTCTCCATAGAGATCTACGTTTTGGAATGGGCAACTGGTTTCAACTCTCTGACTAACTGACAGACTATTTAATTTTGACAATTCAAATGTGCCTGTACAAGTTTTAGTTGAAATAAATGCTTTGAGTTTGAGTTGAGTTTGAGTTATATAATATCTCGTCTGTATTGCGGTAATATCTATTTTTTTTTTAACAATTTCCATGTTTTTCGCCAATCTCTTTCATCACGCGTCCGACGCGACGGACGGTTATGTCCCAGACGGATTGCGACCATTCTACATTGTAACTTTAACATATACTGCTGCATAATAGTTACCATTTGTCTGCCACTTCACGAATTCAAGCTTTGTTACTGCTATTAGTCTTCCGGGATTAGTTTCTTACGAACTTCCAAGATTATAGTAGTCTGCCAAGTACCGTCCTGGTTTTAATTTCATTGTTTTTCGAACAAGAATTCTCAATACCAGCTTGGAAATGATTGCTTTTCGTATTCTCGGACGACCAGAATAATAGTGAGCATTAAAAACTGTGTTATACGTTCTAGTCCTCTTTATTTGATATTAAGTAGTGTTTTAACTTTTGTATAAATGTTTTTTTTTTATCTGTTCATAGCTGTACTTATTTATATGGCATTATGCTAATTACTACGAATATGAAATGCGGCCGGGGGCCCTATACCACAAAACTTTACTATTACAATTTAGAGATCTTACAAGTGCATGTGCACCAAACCTTTAGGCCATACAATTGTAATGGAAAAACATTATAAATATATGTAAGTTGTAGTTATAAGTTTACAATTTAGCGTAACGCAAAAAATTACATATGACTTTTTGTTTTTCCGGAAAAGTCTACAAAGACGAATACCAAAAAAAAAATTTTAATCATGATTATGACTCGCAGTGCCCCGTGCTCACCTCGAAAAGTCCATACTCAATGAGGCTTTGAGCCTATTAAAGGCGTCAAAGGAGTCCTGTGACCAACTGTATAAGGAAATAGATGGCAATGAAAAGGTGCTCTTTGATGCCCATGAAAAAAATTTGAAGTTGAAAAGGCTTAGATATACACTCAATACACTGATACCATAGATTCTATGGTATAATAAATTGTAAGTCATACATTTGCAATTTCATCTCATTTGCAATTTCCGTGTTATGCAATTTGTAAAATTTACTTGTAAAGTTTTGTGGTATATGGCCCCGGACTTTCTGAAGATACATATAGGTACAGACGCCAGCACATCAAGCTACTACAATCTGTCAAATTCCTTTAATAGATTTTCAACTTTATCGCTAAAGTATAATGTTTAAAGTTGATTGGGAAATTTTGACAGTTTCAGGTAGCTTGATGTGCTGGCTTCTGTACATAAACATACGCCTATTTCCCATGGGGGAACGTCACGTGCTTTCTTTCTTAACAGTTACATTTATTATTATAAAAACTTTGTTTTGTTTCTCGTTAAGTTGGTGTAATAAATTATATATTAACCGCAGGTATATAATTTAACAAGTATAACAGGCTTGTAGCTACTTATAAGACACCATTAAATTTTCATTCGTTGTTTTTCTTTTCCCCCAGTTTCTTATGAAACATGAGAGTGTTACGAACGATTACCTGTCAGTATGGGATGGTTTCGTACTCAGATGGATTGCTGCCCCACGCGGAGTGTTTACCGCCCATTGCAACTTTACTTATTCACATACACATTTTGGAAGTGAATGTTTCCTTATGAACTATATTCACTGTGTTGCATTTATGTTGTTCAGTGAAACCTGCCTTATTTCAGTTATTTGACATCATCATGATTAAATGCAAGCGTGGTGATCAATGCTCGTGCCTTCTCGGTATATTTTACTTATGATTTAATCTAACTTTTTTTTTACTGTGCCAAATAGATACTAATCCCGCCTCTTATAGGCGTCAAGCTCGTCCTGCCATCTGCCGCTTGATTCTGCCGCGATGCCGTTGGCCGTTTTCAGGGAGCCATGTTGTAATGGTCTTAGTCGACGGATGACAGAGATGATGTCAGGGGGACCCGCAGTCGTATCACGTCCGCGACAAACTGCTATATTCCGGCACAATCCTAATGATATCAGTTATCAGAAGTGGGAACGAATACTTTTAACTATATTTTTGCGGTGGAGCCTAAAAGGCGGGTAATGTTTTCACAATACGATTGTGATCAGTCAATAAACTAGCAGAAAATGAACAGCAGCCATCCTTTCTACAATAGCATACATTAATTATTGCTAGGTATAGGCCTAGTCTGCTTGGCGTTTTCATTAGACGTCCTCTGACACGACGATACTTGGATGAAAATATTATTATCTTACTAGTAGACACGCTACAATCGACACGTGTAAAGACAGAGTGCGTTTTAACAAATTTACAGCATTTAAATATGTACTTATTTTGAAATCTTTCAAAAGAAGCATACATAAATTCAATGGTGGCATTGGTGGCACAATCACAAAGAGCACGGATACATGGTTTTTGTGCTATAAATACCCCTATTTATATGAAATATTATAAAAAAGTGACCAAAGGAGAATACCGTCAAATATAGGGCGCCCTGTCCCAAACGAAATGTCCGCTGTCAGAACCAAACCGTGTATGTGGAGGAGAATTTAATGCCCTTAGAAAGAAAGAAGAAAGAAATACGTTTATTTGCGGTAAACATTACGCAATAAAGAAAATAAACAAAAAAAAATAAGAAAGGGTTGGGGGAAACATGCGTCACATCCACGCAAAACGGCTATCGCTCAGCATTATGCTGCGACCCTATGCAAGACAGAGCCCCAGCGCTGGTTTTCAGCGACAGCCGGCGCCGACGTATTGACGTCGTCCGGTGCAGCAAACAATTATTATGACGCTGTACTGGTACAGCCTACACAAAGAAAAATAATAGTATAATCGAAACTAAATGTGATAAAATCAGGAATATAAAAAAGCTGGCCGAGTGCGAGTCGGACTCGCACACGAAGGGTTCCGTACCACAAGGCAAAAACGCCGAAAAAAAACACGTTTGTTGTATGGGAGCCCCCCTTAAATATATATTTTATTTTGTTTTTAGTATTTGTTGTTATAGCGGCAACAGAAATACATCATCTGTGAAAATTTCAACTGTCTAGCTACCGCGGTTCTTAAGATACAGCCTGGCGACAGACAGACGGCAAAAACGCCGAAAAAAACACGTTTTTTTGTATGGGAGCCCCCCTTAAATATTTATTTTATTTTATTTTTAGTATTTGTTGTTATAGCGGCAACAGAAATACATCATCTGTGAAAATTTCAACTGTCTAGCTACCGCGGTTCTTGAGATATAGCCTGGCAACAGACAGACGGCAAAAACGCCGAAAAAAACACGTTTTTTTGTATGGGAGCCCCCCTTAAATATTTATTTTATTTTGTTTTTAGTATTTGTTGTTATAGCGGCAACAGAAATACATCATCTGTGAAAATTTCAACTGTCTAGCTACCGCGGTTCTTGAGATATAGCCTGGCAACAGACAGACGGCAAAAACGCCGAAAAAAACACGTTTTTTTGTATGGGAGCCCCCCTTAAATATTTATTTTATTTTGTTTTTAGTATTTGTTGTTATAGCGGCAACAGAAATACATCATCTGTGAAAATTTCAACTGTCTAGCTACCGCGGTTCTTGAGATATAGCCTGGCAACAGACAGACGGCAAAAACGCCGAAAAAAACACGTTTTTTTGTATGGGAGCCCCCCTTAAATATTTATTTTATTTTGTTTTTAGTATTTGTTGTTATAGCGGCAACAGAAATACATCATCTGTGAAAATTTCAACTGTCTAGCTACCGCGGTTCTTGAGATACAGCCTGGCAACAGACAGACGGCAAAAACGCCGAAAAAAACACGTTTTTTTGTATGGGAGCACATTTTTTACGTAGTAGCAATATTCGGAAATGAAGTGCAATGGCAGTGACATAAAAGGAAATACGTACAAAAGTAAATAAAAATACTTTTATTTTTGTGTCCGAAATCCGAAAATCTTTTTCATAACAAAAACGTAAATCTAATTTAAAAAATAGGAGTAATTTTGTGAACTACATTTGGTTGTGGCACGCTTTCTCGCAAATTGGTACAGTCCCACGGCATTCTCCTTTTATTTCGGTCTGACACGTAACGAAGGTGACTGAACGTCATTCTGCGGTATTGAAATTACATGTTGTCCTGTCTTATTCAGTTGAGATGGTCGGAGGGACAATGCTTCCAGTGACTGATCTAACGGTGATAACTAAGACTACTGGGTTTTGGGTACCTTACTACATCCTGCTAGTCAGGATGAACAAGCCGGTAATCAAGTGATTGAGACTTCCTCTATTCCAGAACCACTTTAGCGAATGAACGCCCGAGGACGGTCGTATAACAAGTTGGCCGTGACAGCACAGTAAGTGGCGCCCCGCCTAATGTTAAAACGAAGTTGCTGGAATCACCGAAAAGGTCGGTGTAGAGTGGCACTGGCTGGTGACAGTCACTCTAGCAGAGCGTCTTAACGATGTTTACCTAACTGTCTTCTGATGAAAGATATGATGTCAGGAAGCCGCTATTGTACCACGTGCACGACGAACTTTCATATTCCGGCACAATACTGATTATATTAAAGCTGCTGAACCATTTATACGATGACCACTTCTAGTTAAGGCTATCCTACGCCGTTATTTACCTAGATATCGATACAGTAAATATTCAGACCCGGTCTTCATAACACCTAAAAATTATAAATAGGCAGCTGCGGTGACACAGGCTAACAAATGAGAAAGGGCGACAATGCCGGTGTCCCGTAGTTACTGAAATATGGCAGCAATCTATTTGAGGGTAGTGTCGTCGGTTACGTTACCCAAAATATATGGGAATCACCTCTCACACGCCTCGTGTTTTGAAGTCTGTTTAACAATTAAAAGCCTATGAGAAGGTTAACGGAGAACCTGTATTCTCCTTATGATGATTTTGTCAAGTTGTAAAACGGTGCGCCCACAAGGTGGTCCGACGACCTTGTGAAAGCCGCAGGAACCCTTTGGATGCGAGAAGCGCAGAACCGGTCGAAGTGAAGGTGCTTGGAGGAGGCATATGTCCAGCAGTGGACGTCTTGCGCCTGAAATGATAAAACGGTGCGAAGCAAGGGCAGGCTGCTAGTCTAGTGATAAATCCAACTATTGCATTGATTACGGATTATTATTAGTGGAAGCCTAAAAGGTAGTTAATTTAATAATATGTGCATATGACCAATAATGTTGTGCTGCAATGTTGTGTGAAAGGATGGCTGCTGTTCATTTTCTGCTAGTTTATTGACTGATCACAATCGTATTGTGAAAACATTACCCGCCTTTTAGGCTCCACCGCAAAAATATAGTTAAAAGTATTCGTTCCCACTTCTGATAACTGATATCATTAGGATTGTGCCGGAATATAGCAGTTTGTCGCGGACGTGATACGACTGCGGGTCCCCCTGACATCATCTCTGTCATCCGTCGACTAAGACCATTACAACATGGCTCCCTGAAAACGGCCAACGGCATCGCGGCAGAATCAAGCGGCAGATGGCAGGACGAGCTTGACGCCTATAAGAGGCGGGATTAGTATCTATTTGGCACAGTAAAAAAAAAGTTAGATTAAATCATAAGTAAAATATACCGAGAAGGCACGAGCATTGATCACCACGCTTGCATTTAATCATGATGATGTCAAATAACTGAAATAAGGCAGGTTTCACTGAACAACATAAATGCAACACAGTGAATATAGTTCATAAGGAAACATTCACTTCCAAAATGTGTATGTGAATAAGTAAAGTTGCAATGGGCGGTAAACACTCCGCGTGGGGCAGCAATCCATCTGAGTACGAAACCATCCCATACTGACAGGTAATCGTTCGTAACACTCTCATGTTTCATAAGAAACTGGGGGAAAAGAAAAACAACGAATGAAAATTTAATGGTGTCTTATAAGTAGCTACAAGCCTGTTATACTTGTTAAATTATATACCTGCGGTTAATATATAATTTATTACACCAACTTAACGAGAAACAAAACAAAGTTTTTATAATAATAAATGTAACTGTTAAGAAAGAAAGCACGTGACGTTCCCCCATGGGAAATAGGCGTATGTTTATGTACAGAAGCCAGCACATCAAGCTACCTGAAACTGTCAAAATTTCCCAATCAACTTTAAACATTATACTTTAGCGATAAAGTTGAAAATCTATTAAAGGAATTTGACAGATTGTAGTAGCTTGATGTGCTGGCGTCTGTACCTATATGTATCTTCAGAAAGTCCGGGGCCATATACCACAAAACTTTACAAGTAAATTTTACAAATTGCATAACACGGAAATTGCAAATGAGATGAAATTGCAAATGTATGACTTACAATTTATTATACCATAGAATCTATGGTATCAGTGTATTGAGTGTATATCTAAGCCTTTTCAACTTCAAATTTTTTTCATGGGCATCAAAGAGCACCTTTTCATTGCCATCTATTTCCTTATACAGTTGGTCACAGGACTCCTTTGACGCCTTTAATAGGCTCAAAGCCTCATTGAGTATGGACTTTTCGAGGTGAGCACGGGGCACTGCGAGTCATAATCATGATTAAAATTTTTTTTTTGGTATTCGTCTTTGTAGACTTTTCCGGAAAAACAAAAAGTCATATGTAATTTTTTGCGTTACGCTAAATTGTAAACTTATAACTACAACTTACATATATTTATAATGTTTTTCCATTACAATTGTATGGCCTAAAGGTTTGGTGCACATGCACTTGTAAGATCTCTAAATTGTAATAGTAAAGTTTTGTGGTATAGGGCCCCCGGCCGCATTTCATATTCGTAGTAATTAGCATAATGCCATATAAATAAGTACAGCTATGAACAGATAAAAAAAAAACATTTATACAAAAGTTAAAACACTACTTAATATCAAATAAAGAGGACTAGAACGTATAACACAGTTTTTAATGCTCACTATTATTCTGGTCGTCCGAGAATACGAAAAGCAATCATTTCCAAGCTGGTATTGAGAATTCTTGTTCGAAAAACAATGAAATTAAAACCAGGACGGTACTTGGCAGACTACTATAATCTTGGAAGTTCGTAAGAAACTAATCCCGGAAGACTAATAGCAGTAACAAAGCTTGAATTCGTGAAGTGGCAGACAAATGGTAACTATTATGCAGCAGTATATGTTAAAGTTACAATGTAGAATGGTCGCAATCCGTCTGGGACATAACCGTCCGTCGCGTCGGACGCGTGATGAAAGAGATTGGCGAAAAACATGGAAATTGTTAAAAAAAAAATAGATATTACCGCAATACAGACGAGATATTATATAACTCAAACTCAACTCAAACTCAAAGCATTTATTTCAACTAAAACTTGTACAGGCACATTTGAATTGTCAAAATTAAATAGTCTGTCAGTTAGTCAGAGAGTTGAAACCAGTTGCCCATTCCAAAACGTAGATCTCTATGGAGAAGAACGGGCAAGAAACTCCATGGACACTCTTTTAAATCGGGATATTACAAAATCTTGGGTACATTATTCTTGTTGCTTCTATATGTGAGAACAATGTAAAAAAAGACACAAAATGAAGAAACAATTCAAAATATAAGATTAAAAATAAGCCTTGGCAGTTAAGAGATGACCAGTCTCAACCGACGGCGCCCGTTCACGAACATGACGCGTGGATCAGCACCATTCAGCTCAACCATTTTGGGAACCGAATGATCCAACACACGCGCCACCATGACACATGACACATTTAAGTGAGCATGACACGTTCTTAACTGCCATACGTATTTTACTGTATATTGATATATTCCCAAATGTATCATGGCATGATGATAGGATAAGCAGAACATCGCGTAGAAAAGGTAAGTTTTCACTTTGATACCTAGTGAAGACTTACCTTTATTTACAACCCATTCATTTATACTATTACTAGCTGACCCGCAGATGTTGTCCTGTTTTTGATTCGAAAGACACGTGGTGCCATCTATTATCATAATAACGTTAGTGTTGTTTTCCTCGGGAACAGCACTTTTTTCGGGATGAAAGGTCCTTATGTCCATTTCTATACACCTCACAACGTATATGCAAAATTTCAGGACGATCGGTCAGTGGTTTAGGCGTGAAAAGGTAACAAAGAAACTTAATTTCGCATTTATAATATTAGTTAGTATGAGCCCGTTAACCGCCACTGCTCTACATGAGATTGGTTAAAGATGCACCAGAACTAAATTTGTTTAAAAAAATTATAACAGGATTCACCTGTTATAATTTTTTTTAATGTTTTAGCGATTGCTCATTATGATATCCAGATTGTTATCTTCATAATACGAGTACCCTGTTAGAAAAGATGACACATTTGGACGAATATATGATCGGTGAATACCGGTATCATATTACTCAGTCTGGGTAGTGGCTGTGAGAATATTTTTCTTACTTTAGATAGGCAGCATATAAAAACTGGTATTCAGCTGCATCCGGTTAGACTGAAAGCCGGCCCCGACATAGTTGGGAAAAGACTAGGCAGAGTATGATGATGATGAATGGACCCGCTGCTCGCTTCTAACTTGCATGCCCGCTACACACGAAACTTGTCTGGGCACCACAATGATAAGTTAAACAGATTGTTGCACGTCTCGTGTGCGGCCTGTCATTAATTCTTGGTGTAATTTCGCCTTCAATTAGCGGTAGGACATGCCAATAACTCAGGATACCGGAGTTCTGCTTAAGTTAGACATATGGAGGTGAGTAAGTGATGTAAGGAAATGTATGGGTTTTTGAAGTGTCATAATTAGAAGATACTTTTGAAATAAAGTAAAGGAGTTATGGCTGACTCGACACTTCCAATTTGGTATGTGATTCTTTTTTTTTTTGAGGATATGTGATTCGATACTTTATTCATTACTAGCTTCTGCCCGCGACTTCGTCCGCGTGAAATTTCACCCTAACCTCATTCACCCTCTTAGGGGTGGAATTTCGAAAAACCCTTTCTTAGTGGATACCTACTCTTCACAAAGAATACACCCTCCAAGTTTCATGTCTCTAGGACCAGCGGTTTGGGCTGTGTGTTGATATATCAACAATCAGTCAGTTTACCATTTTATATATATAGATTATATGTTTCTGCTGTGATACAGTTACAGTCTTTTGAGGAACTTAACGTTGGCCCATTTTGGGGCACGTTTATACTCCGAAATTCTGACAGGTATCAACACACCCAAAAAAAACTTAGACAAAACAAAAAGGAAAACATCCAATACTTCCCTGACGCGCTGACTCGTCACATTGAAAGTGTCATAAAATGTACCGTGTCACACAAGTAACAATATATATTATTATATCTTTTGGAATTCCCACTTTCACAGAAATGAAAGACATTTCCCTTACTTGTCCATTCTATATGTGACGCAGTCAACGTCGCGGACGTCACTCCTCATCTGGCCGAACAACTTGCAACGACAGTATTTAATAATTTCTATTATAAATAATAAAAAAATCTTTCTTTCTTTCTTATTTCCGAAGAATATCCTATAATATGACATTTTCCCCATTTTTCCGTATTCTGCCCGTATTGTGAGCAACAAAGGATCTTTGACGTTCTCCTTGCTATTGTTATTTCGATAACACACGTATTTCGTTTCCACGTGTTATTGTTAAGATCCGATCAGGTGAAAGTAATTTGTAAAAGGCTAGAAGGTAAATGTCGGAATTAGGGGTGAGCGGAAGTGTTATTTAATAATGGTGATGGTAACAGTTCATTCCTCACGGTGTTAGGATTGGTTATGCAACAGTTTCTACAAGATCTGTCGATACACTTCTGTAAGTTCTACACAGTAAATGTTTTTCGTATCTCCAAAATTTCATCAAACGTGGGCTGTGATAGCTTTGCACGGAACGATAAGTCAACACAGACCGCGAGCGCTGGCTCCACACACCCTGTGGACTTGGCAAACTCATCATTCATACAACAAATAGTTATAAAATAGTCCAGATTAGGCGATCATCTTTGTAAGCCCTTTCAAAGGTGGAGTAAAATGAGATGGTTAGCAGAATAACAGACTTAGATCAATTATTCACAAAGTCTGACACTCGATTGAATACTTCAAAATGAAACGAGATGAAATCACCCGTCAATCAACTCAAAGTCCACAAAACCCGTGCTTACTGCGGTCGACTAAATTCCAAATAAAAACCTTTTAGCAGATTTTGAAATTAACGTGGTCCACGGGGTCCACCTCTCCCGAAAAATCCATTTACTATGTAAAGAAAAACCTTTACAAACCAATGTCAACTACCAAGTGTATGAAAAGTCCGCCTAGCAGAGAGCCACTCGCCGGCGGTAAATCTTATTATTAGCAATAATCGTGGCATTGTGACTCGCGGGGCCACAATAGGGCCCCGTAATAATGGACTGGCACACAATAGGCCTGCCCAGTCCTTTTACCGGGATTGTGGGCCTAGCACTGTGTACAGACAGAATTTAAAGCAATCGCATCAAAGAATTATGAGCCAATAAGTTTTAGGCTTTATTTTATTAGTCTATGAGAATAAGTTACGAGTTTTTGTTCACTGTGTTTTAGCAGACAGACGTGTGTATATTACAAAATAATCTCAGCTTTGATTTCTAGTACTTTTTGTAGTATTTCTCAAAAAGGCTTTTCTTTATAAAAGCGAACCTTTTCATTTTATGAAATACGATCACGTCGCCATAAAATGGTAGTGCTATGATCTGTTTCTGAAAACAAATACATATATTTATAAAATAGAAAGCAATAAATGTATAAAATCAAAATATTTTATTTCACATAAACCTATAAGGGCACTTATGAAACGTCAGAAGCTAGGTGCACGATTCCAATTGGTCGTTTCCTATGGAGAAGAACCGGCAAGAAACTTCACGGTTACTCTTTTTTAAAATAATTGGCTTTTACAATGTTTCCAAATTACAGTACTTAGATATGGGAGGATAGCGTAGGCTTGTCAACATGTACCAGGTACTTGATAAAATAAAAAAACGGTCTACAGATCTAAAGTCTACAAGGCCTACAAAGTCCTCACATTTACAAAATAAGAATCTATCAAAAGGATAAATAAAAAATAAAAACCTACTAAAACCAAGTGATATGATTCCCACCACTAATAAAGAGATGAAAAATTTGAATTGTAACTTTTTATTGAACGGCCGGCTGGTGCGTAAGTACTCAATTTAAAGACGTAAAAATAGATTTGATTATACTCAGACTTTTATAGCTTTTTAATAACCGACGATACAAATTATTTTAACTCCGTCTCTGTCTTAGTTGTTTGGTATTTCTTGTAATTTCATAATCACTATTTCATTGAAAATATACTTTTTTTTACCTTGAGACACACATTTAATTTTACTATGTTGCCTGGCTATGTCACTGAATAAAGCACCTACTTTTCATTTAGTTATTCATTTTCTTAATATTAGTTATTATTTTTACGTCTCTTCAAATATCTCGGAACCCTGAGGTCACGGTCCTTTGGAAGGCGTACGAGGGGCCGAAGTCGCAGAGGCTCGTTAGACGTTTCTAATGAAATGAAGCACCAACCGACGATTATCTCTGTTCGCACTTCGCACACAATGAATAGGTTACAGATACATGATCCTGATTTGAAATCCTGGTCCGATAATAGAGTAACAAAGAGATAAATTAGTAACTAGCTTCACTCTGGAAAAATACCTAGGTACAGATGCGCAGATATCGGCTAGGCATGTGTATCGTAACGTGTCAACTAGTAATATATAATGTTTACAAAGCAGGAAATAAAAGATAAACTAAAAATTTAAAAACCCCCGACACAAACATAAACATTGAAAAAAAAATGTATTGGTCCTATATATTTCGTATAAGTTGTAGGGGGGGTTGGGGGGGGAGGTTGTTGGGTGTATCCAACGTCTGTCGTCGCGTCGGGGGACAGCTAATGAAAACGCCAAATAGACGAGACATAATATACCCACCAATAATGAATGTATGCTATTGTAGAAAGAACAGCTGCTGTTAACTTCCTATTTTCATAAGCCGTCCCTCGATGGGACGACGGTTGGATCAAAATATTGCCTACAATTTATACGAAACTTAAAGGGCCAATATAATATTTTATATTAAAATAAGTTTTTGTTTGTGTCGGGAATTTTTTAATTTTTTTCTTACATTAAACCAAATCAAAGGCAACATTTACACACTCAACATTACCCTAAGTCATGTCAAGCCAAGTCTGCACAGACGGACAGAGATTACTTTTATTATTAGAAATGTTTACCAAGAACTTGAGCCAAGTAAAGGTGTTACCTCATAGCACGTCACTTTGATTTATGCGCACAGATACTGTCGGCTCATGCTTGTAAATTAAGGGTTTTTAGTGATATAATACTTAATGTCGTCGTTTTACGTTTAAGTTGACTTGCATTTACTTTTTAAATTAAGACTCATGGTTTTAAATAAGGTGTATAATGGGATATGTCGTACAAAAATAGTAATATCTGTCCGTTTTTATGGGACATGGTTTGAGTTGACTTGGGACAAAGTTGACATTGTTCGTTTTCAGACAAACGTGATGTGTTAGGTGCAAGCCTAAGGGTAATGTAGGAATGGGTACATGTGGCTGAGGTTGCGGGGTTACCTACTGTTCAGTGATGTGATTGTTGTTTATGGCAGCCCTGAGCAAAGTAGGTGAGTCTAATTTGACTATTTCATGATTTTATTAGAATAATATGTATAAATCAACTCAACCTATCGCAGTCCACTGCTGGACATAAACCTGTCCATGGCCTCACAAGACTCTGTCCTCTGTCTTCCGCGTCCTCTCTGTCCCAGCTACCTTTTTAAGGTCGTCGGTCTAAGCCGAACTACTGAGAACGCCCGTATCTAACTGGGGGTGTCTCACACTACGTTTACCGATACGCGGTCTCCACTCCAGGACTCGTTTGCTCCACCGGCCAACGATCCTTCGACCAAAAATGGCTTGTCTACTGTTACTTCAGTTTGGCTTACTCTGCAACCCATGTTGGTTTTTCGGATAATTTCATTCCAGATTTTATCCATCAAAGAACGCGCACTGAACGACTTTATGGACCAACCTGACTGTCACTGCCCACTTTTCGGCACCATAAGTCATAACGGGCAGGGCGCACTATATATGAATATGTATAGCCATAATGATCCAGAATGATCCAGCCAATCCAATATTTTACATGCCAAATTAACTAAAACATTGAAATATAGCTATATTCTAAGGTAAAGTAAAGTACTACCAGAAAGACTGTAAAATGTCTTACAAACAGTCATTACGAGTATTCAAGTTGTATTAACGATACACCGAGCTCTCTGTTGACGTTTTGCTGTGTCACTACACACACACATGTGTCACTACACACACACATGTGTACACACACACATCCACAGGATGATCCCAATTAAGCGCAGCTTAACCCAGTGGATCGTTTAATCGGATTGATCCGTGTGATCGTTTTTAAACCGCGAACACTCTTCCCACAAAATTAAACCAATACTGCGCAAAAACTGTCACTTGCTCAATTGGCTGCCAATACAAAACCACGAAATATACATTAACAGGAAATCCATTATTTGTTAAATTAAACTCAATACAACAACATGACGTTTCAAGTTTCAACACGCTTCCGCGATAATTGATGTAATTACTGTTGCGAGTTGCCACATAATAAATTCCATACTCAATTAATACTCATAGCAGAGTGTTATCAACAAAATAAATATGATTTTTCGTTTAATATGTAAATTACGGAATAATGCGGATTCTGTAGTGGCTCAATATTACCCCTTTATGGAGATTCTCTTTCACATAACGTATGTGGTTTTTTTTTTTCAGAATGTATTGGGAGGTCGTTCGTTATTAGAATAAGATATTTTAATGTAGACTCTCATCATCATCATTTCAGCCGAAAGACGCCCACTGCTGGACATAGGCCTCCCCCAAGCAACTCCAGTTCGAAAGTTCTGTGTTTCTCGCATCCAACGGGTTCCTGCGGACTTCACAAGGTCGTCGATCGACATTGTTGGAGGCCTTCCTACACTACGTCTTTCGGTACGCGGTCGCCACTCCAGAACCTTTCGGCCCCATCGGCCATCTGTTCTGCGAGTAATGTGCCCTGCCCACTGCCACTTAAATTTGGAAATTCTTCGGGCTATGTCGGACTCCTCATTCTCCTGCGGATCTCCTCATTTCTGATTCGATCAGCAGGGAAACTTCAAGCAGTGCCCTCTCCATTGCCCTTTGGGTGACTTTTAGCCTTCTAATAAGGCCCATTGTGAGCGAGCACGTTTCAGTGCCATATGTCATCACTGGTAACACGCACCGGTCAAAGACCATCGTTTTGAGACATTGCAGTAAGTGGGACGATGTAGACTCTATTATAATAATATTCACCATACATACTGTATTCATCAACTTGAAAAAAACGATTTTTACCGACTTAAAAAAAAAGGAGGTTATCAATTCGATACGTATGTATGTAATATTATTGGAATTGCATTATATTCACATATGATGATCTATTAGGGCTTCCAAACAAATATACAAAATTTCATAGACGTATGTATGTATGTATGTATGTATGCATGTATGTATGTATGTATGTATGTATGTTTGTCCACGCATATCTCCGGAACTATTAATCGGATCGTGACCATTTTTCTTTTATTGGCTTACATTTTCTTCAACTTAGGGAACAGTGCAAGTTTCATCAAGATCGATTCAGTAATTTTCAAGATATGGACTAATACGTGTAAGTGTGACGGCCTGGCTTATTGATAAGAGCTACGGGTGTAGTGTCAAAGGGAAAACAACTCAAAACCTTGGTCAAATACTAGTGCAAAAACTAAAAATTACGAAATAAAAAGTAATTTAAAAAAATTAAACCGACTTCAAAAAGAAATTTACTCAAAATTATGAAATAACTTTAATTTCGGAAGTCGGTGGCATAAAGCTAAAATACAGATCCCAAGACACCGACTTCCGAAATTAAAGTTATTTCATAATTTTGAGTTAATTTCTTTTTGAAGTCGGTTTAATTTTTTTAAATTACTTTTTGATAAACATGGACGCTACTTGTTTGGAAACTAGTAAAACTCAAGACCATTTCTACACTTTCAGAATATGGCTTCAATAATTTTATCACATATCCTCTCCATACATTTCACTATCCGCACCATTGTTCGTCATTGTTCAATACATCCCCAGTTAGTAACACGTCATAAATTCGTCGTGTGATCGAGTCGGTAAGCGAGTGCGGCCCATTGAGCAATGCGCAAACATGTCAAGTTTACCTGCCTTTCATTATAGCTAGGTATCGCGACTCACTGATCGTCTTGCCTTTTGTTTAAGAGTAGGGAGTTATGGGCAAGATGAATAAAACTCAGTCCTTCTTAGTACAAAACAAGGTTTATCTTCAGACTCAGTAAATATCTTAACTTACTTACTTGATTTAAAACCGGAACCGGAACCGGTTTTGTAGAAAATATCATAATTACGTTATGTTTACAAACACTGGCACAATGATTTCTGAAGAAAACCATGTCTGAAGAAAAACCTTGTGTTGATAAGTTCGACCGAGTTTCGCTCAAAATGAGTGGAGGAGACCTAATCCTAATTTTGCTGAGGCAATAAAACAGTTGTAAATCACACCAGGTTCATGCTAGCTAAGTCATGGGACTTTTTTTTTTTTTTTTTTTTTTTCGAATGGGAAATCATCAAATGACCCCTCCCGCTCTGGGTGGAGCGGAAGGGAGTGTCAGACTCTTACTGACTAAAACCCACCCGTGTTCCTTCCTTAGCCCTTTATGTTCCGGGCCAGCGGTAACCCTTTCGGACAATCCCGCTGATAGCTAGTATTAACCTGCACTTTTTCACTGCACCTGCACATTTGCTTTTTTTTGTTTGTCAATCTGAGAATGGCCTCAGATTACAAGATACAAGTAGATAGTGATAAAAAATGCAAACTGTCCATAAATCGTTATTTATTATGTTGCACGAAAAATGTTTCACGTAGGCAATTGTAAGAATTTGGCAGAAATATCCCAGCACTGATTTGCTCGTTTCGTTTTTTCCTCTAGGTACTGATAGTTATTTTTCCTCTACTAAACTGTATGTCTCCTGACAAATTTTATTCTATTTAAATATGTATGAATTTATTCTTGTATTTTATTTTCGTGTTATCAATGCTTTATGTTGCACCTGTCATCTTTTCCCTCTGCATCACCTTAGTCTAGTCAACCTTGGGGTTGACAGGTAGAAAATGGCACAACCATTAAGTCCGCCTTTGTACGGTATTTTTTTTAATTGTGATAAAAAATACTATATAAAAAAATCATTTGAGGCTCTATGTGATATAAACGCGGGAAACATGTTAAAATAACTTGCCGCTAATTACAAAGCAACATAAGTCACTGATGGAGTTATATTAGAACTTTTGTACAGGATCCGATACTAATTGAACACTTTCAAGGGCACTATAGATACGGCTATAGCCGTCGTAACAATAAAACTTCTATTGTCTCTCGTTTACCGCGCCTGTTGATATTGTATAGAGACGTCTCGGTCTTCGCGTAACAAGACGTAACATCGTTCTACAAAGTATAATTATAATTAATAAAACTAGCTTGTAACTTCAAGATCGTAATAAGTAATAGAATACGAATAATTTGTGGAATAAGGTAACTGTAGAACATTGGCTAACAAGTCACCAGGATGAAGACAGCTATGATTTAACCCTAAATCAGATTTATACAAGACGTTTGAAGTAGGTCCTTGTTAAAGAGTTCATCACCCATACCTACTACTACATACATATCTATTATACTTTTCATCCTAATAGTAGTTACGATGAGATAATTATACTGGCAAAGTGGGCGAAACCACGGCGCAAAAATAATTAAAAAGTTACAAAAAAATATATATTCCGTAAATATTTCTGAAATATTAATGTTGATCAAAAACCCAACCCTTCCTATTCTATAACGTAGACGGGTAAGCAAAGGTTCTATTTTCAATAACTGTTGCCTTTCTCAATGTTATCCCCGGTTTTACCTTTGTCATTATCGACGTGGTATTAACAAGTACCGCCCGTGGTTTGTGGTATCTTTTACCGATTTTAAAACGGTATATCATGCCGAGTTTTTAGTATTTTTTTTATGTTTGGCTCGTAGGTCGGTGGTTGCTTCCCTTGACAGATTTTTGTGTAGGTACTTGTGTTGTCCTGATAATACACACATTTACTGGTAGTAATTTAAGAAGATTGCTTGTTTCCAAAGAGTTGGCGCGCAAAAGTGAGAAAGAAGATGCTGCACAGGCAGGTTTTGGTTGGAGCTCTTAATCTCCGGAAAATAATGACATAATGTTCGCTTGACACGTTGAAACCAAGGTCACAATAAAGAGAAGAAAGTGAGCTTGCTTATAGATTCTGTTATTCACTTAATTTTGTTTTAAAACTGATCCAATAAACAATATACATCCTCCATTTCCCCGCGTTGTCATCGCCGCGGCATAATATAGCCTCCCGCTGCGGTATCGGTCGCCATCGCTCCGAGGCGGTATCGCATCCTGTCTGCGGTTATCGATGTCATTATCTACGATGTTATGTGATCCTGGTATCCACTAAACTGGTACGGCTTGCAAGGGTTAGCCATGCCGAGTTTAAGGTTAGATTAGATGAGATTTTGAAATTGTTGGGCAATTTTGTTTGTTAAATCAGATCCTGTAATTTTAAAATGTTTAGTTTGCGGTTGCATAAACTCTTTGGATCGTGATCAATCTTTCGGGATTGAGTCTTGTCTAAGTATCATCTAACGAAACGATAACGATAACTAAATCATCGAACAGAATTCTTACAAAAGCTACCAAGTTCCGGCTTATTCAAATACTGGTTCTCCCCGCTGAGACGTGGACGCTGCTTGACTTCGAGAAGGAGAAGATAGATGTTCTGGAAATATGGTGCTGGAGAAGAATTCTTAAGGTATCGTGAATCTAATTTCGCACCACACCATGAACTCGGCATCAAAAAGCATATATCTGTTCTGGTTCGAACACGTATCCTCAAATACTTCGGACACGTCTCGGAGGTAACTAGTTCTATACAGCACCTTGTTGTGCAGGGTAGAGTGGAGAGCCCTAGAGCACGCGAACGCTCACCAATGAGATGGATCGCCCACTACGGATTTCATTTGGTAAGTGAAATCCGTAGTGGGCGATCCCTTATGGGTGCACTAAAAATACAAAAAATCGGAATAGACAGCGAGAAATAGTGATGTGATTGTCATCAGCCTCTAGACATACAACTACGTGAAGACCACAACCGGTCTAATAAGAGTGCTACGAAGAAGATGAAGAAATATCATCTAGGCTCATGACAATAGAAAAATATAAATTAAATCTACGTTACATGTCCGTATGTGATATCGTTCTACTACGCTACGCGGATTTGGTTGCAGTTTTTACCATGGTCTAGAGAGTTTATGTGTATAATAAAACATTAGTATAAAACTTACAAATAACAAAGAAATCTTGGAGAGAGAGAATTTAGCTGCGAAATACTAACTCCCGGTAAACTAACCATCATCTGCCTAGCCTTTTCCCAACTATGTTGGGGTCGGCTTCCAGTCTAACCGGATGCAGCTGAATACCAGTATTTTACATGGAGCGACTGCCTATCTGACGTCCACAACCCAGTTACTGTGTAATACAATACCCCTTGGTAAGACTGGTTGTCAGACTTTCGGGTTCTGACTACCCGTAACGACTGTCAAAGATCCACGAATGACAGCCCGGTAAACTAATCATGAGTGACAATTTGTAATATGTTTAAGATTACTGAGCGCTGTTAATTAGTTAATTACCCTAATTATTACTACGCTGCTAATATTGGAGTAGGTAAGTAGAAGGTAGAATTTAATTGTACGTATCTTATAGCAATAGCTTTACATCACACCTGTGTCCCCGAAGTATGCTGTGGTGTATAAGTAGCTACGCCAGCAGTAAATAATCAAGTAAGAAAGGGCGAGCCTACTGCCGGAATCCATGACGCTGATACTGAAAATTAATTTCTGATCGAAAAGTCCAACAATTTACAAAAGTCCGAATTAGTACTATCATAATTAAATAAGCAAAGTACGCAATCTAAAATTAAACCTTAAATTGACTGACTTACCCCCGAGTTACGATTCTCAGTAAAGATTAATCTAATTCGCAGTTCGCTGATTTACCCCCGGTTTATAGAAGTCCATCCAATTTAATCTTTAACAATGTTTGAGCAGATTCACTGATGTAAATCGTCTGTCTAACAATCACACAGACTAGATCAGACTTCCTTCTGATATTTCTACCTAAATAATGTTTCCTTATCATCTTGCGCAGATATAAATAGCATTATTAGTTAGTAGTAGCAGCAGAGCTCCTTGCGAAGGAGTTTATCCACAGAAGTATCCTCATTCCTGGCGTGTGTACTGGAGGCACACAATCATGATAGATATGGTAGCATGGTATGGGTAAATGGCTAAATAATAACAGCCGCACAGGTCGATCGATCAGGTAAGCTACGCTTGCCGCGGCTGGTCTGTGGATGGGTGACCATCTTTACATACCCTTCCGTGGCTCGGAAAGCACGTTAAGCCGTTGGTCCCGGCCGTCACTCGTGGATCTTTGACAGTCGTTACGGGTAGTCAGAAGCCCGAAAGTCTGACAACCAGTCTTATAATATCAAGGGGTATCCAGTAACTGGATTGTGGAGGTCAGATAGGCAGTCGCTCCATGTAAAATACTGGTATTCAGCTGCATCCGGTTAGACTGGAAGCCGACCCCAACATAGTTTGGAAAAGGCTAGGCAGATGATGGTAGCTCATAGCTTTGTTTCTAAGGTGGACAACGCACCTGAGCTGCCTCTGCCATTTACCATCAGAAAGACCTGCCTTTGTCAGTTTTATAAAAAAAGGTAACATGTATGGATATTTTTTTTAAATCATGTGGGGTTTGACAAGATTTATATTTCATTATTTTTAAATTAAGTATTATGTGCTCAACGACACGTTTGAAAAGGGTAACGCTAACATTTTTTGAGAAAAACGCATCAGTAAACAGTCGATTAAGTTGATTGAACGAGCTTGTTTGATTGAACGTGTTTTAATAATAATGCCTGTATCAATTTGGAATGTTTACAAATATTTCAATTAAAAAATATTTTTGATGTAATTCGACCATATCTAAAATGATTAATAACATTATAAACTTACAGAGGTGCCCGAGATTCTAAATGAAAAATACAAATAACAATAATAAAATGACAGGTACCCAGACCATTTTTATACCTACCAGCTTAAATTTAAAATTAAAATTATAACTCTTTTGCGGCCATTTCTTTCTGTAGTTTTAATATAGGTAGAGCGGTTCTTCAACATTATTCGTCTAAATGAATGGTCTGCGTTTTGGCCTATATGTTTCATTAGTTATTATATAATTTTAGTAAAAGAAAATTCAATAAACTTTTATGAAACCTTCAATTTCAAATGTTCAGTGAGTACACTCACAATATTTGGTGCGTTACATGTAACATTATATTGATCCATCACAAATAGACAGATCTATGACGATTCCCTTTTCATGCCAATGTACTTGCCACATTTCTAAACATACACCCTACACCCGCCTTACCGCCAATCAAATAACAGGAGGTCCTGATGACGTCACGGGTACTTACGCCTAATCCAACACAACGGGTGGATCCAATATGGCTGCGCTCCCAATAACCACATCAATTGTTCATTCGGACGGTGCTCCACAAATTAATACCTAATTGCTTCAATACTCGAGAACCGACCCGCCTTCAATGGAACCCAATTATATCCACACCGATGGGGACTTTCAAAAGAAACTGGAGATTCGAAAATGTATTTTTCTTTGATTAAATCGAGTATTCGCTGTATTGAACGCACTTGATTCGGAATAGGCAGAGCTTGTTAATTTTGCGTAGTACATACAATAAATGGATGAGATTAAATTAGTTTATGGAATTCTAAATACGATTTCAGAGGCTTCTTCAAGCTGCTTCTGAAGTATGTATCTCATTAGAGTTGCTACACCATTCTCACATGAATTTTGATGATGTAATAATATTCTCGATATTTCTTTTTTTCCTTACAAACATCTAGCTCCAACGTCGATAATAGTACAAGTGTCGAAACCTAACGTACAGACGCCAGCACATCAAGCTACTACAATCTGTCTTTATTTAATGGATTTTATTTTCAACTTTATCGCTAAAGCATAAGGTTCAAAGTTGATTAGGAAAATTTGACAGTTTCGGGTAGCTTGATGTGCTGGCGTCTGTACAATAGAACAAGCCGAATATAAGAAATGTGTTTAAATCTTTTGTGACCTCGGAATGATTCCTTCTAACAGAAAGTCTTTAAAAATGTACGTCAAACATTCCCAAGAAACCAGAACACCGAGATAAAGTAGCAAAGGAATGTTTTACGTAACCAGAACTTGTACTTACGCGAACACCTCGGTTCTTCGCCACACTTAGTCGTGCGGTACGGTACGGTTCCGTGCGGTTCCCGGGAGAAACATATTAACAATTTATTAGCTGTACCACCGAACTTCGCCGCAGTATTGAACTGATATTACTTTGAATGTCTGGTGAGACCCTAAGCTTAGCACGGAAATTGTTATTTATTACAGTGTTATAAACTTAGTGGTTGAGAGCTAATAGGTGCTGATAGAAATATGTAGAATGCGGTTTGGTACGGTCCGACATAGAAGATGACTTAGGTTCGCAATCTTTACTTAGCAAACATAAAAGCGATCGCTCAATTAGCATCAAACGGGTTTAGTCATTTGTTACCTTTTATAATCACTTCAATTTCGGAAGTCGGTGGCAAAAAACTAAAACTAAAATACAGATCTCAAGACACAGACTTCCGAAATTAAAGTTATTTCATAATTTTGAGTTCATTTCTTTTTGAAGTCTGTTTAATTTTTACCCGACTGCGGCGAAGCCCAAAAGGAGGGTTATTTAAATTACTTTTTTTTGTTAACCTGTATGTATACCCATATTTGCAAAGTAAAATTATCTTATCTTGAAAATTATGGACAAGAAAGTCATCGTAACATAACATCATCTCAGTTAAAAGAGCTTTCTCGAAGAACAGTTTGAAAATGAAACGAATAAAAATGAAATGGCAAGTCTCAGAGTTTACAGCTAATCTCCATTCGATTGCCCTTAAATTGGTGTTTACTATGAACGAATTAATTTTAATGCAAATCAATCGTGATTGGTAAGCTGTATGTATTGAATTACATACAATACATTTCAATCGTATTGTTTTGTGATACGTGGATTTTGTTAGGAATATATTGAAATGCAGTAGTACCGGCCCCGATTTACGAGTCGTAGGTCGTAAGTTTGTACACAGGCAGACGTTTTACTTTGGATAATTTCATTACCAACGTCGTGAGAAAACCAATATGTTCTAGACCCAAACTCACTGGACCCGCGTGGTTGGTTATACCCACTCCCTTTTTGAAGAGAGGCCTATGTCATTATTTAGACTATAATGTTTATTAATTTATATTATGAAATCTCATGTTTTATGTGGATTTCTGATCTTTACCATAGTGAATTTTATTCCGAATAAAAACCTATTAAAAGTATTTTTCGTTTCACAGTAGATATTTAATCTATTTAAATTCGTTCACGTTGTGCTTACTAGATCTATTAATCGTTGTTGTTGTGGATTTCGGCATTAGTTGGACTTACCCGTAAAGCACTGTTAGCAAATAATAATATGGGCGATTAGCGAATAAAGAATAATTTTCATTAGCACACAACGCCAATGACGAACGCCTATCTTTTTGATATCCCTATCCGTCAGTATTTCGATGTCCACAGTATGTAAGTAAATATTTACTAATTATTATTTATTATTATTTATTTAATTGCCAAAACCCACGTACAATAAGTTTCCTAACTCACCAAGATACGAAGTGCCGTCTCCAGCCGCCAACCTCATGACTAACAATAGTTTAACTTTAATAATGACGTCACCGATCCCAGTCTATTCATTACCGTTATTAGGCCGATCCAGTTTATCACTTCGTAACTCCCAAGTTCGGCAACTTTGGATATCATAATTACTTCGATGAACTTTAGCGTATCTTGTCGGAAATACCTTATTGGTATTAAAAAGGGGTATGACAAACGGTGTGAGCTGAATTTTAATTGAAGCTAAACTTTGTTAAGTATATTGGTAGCGGTAACAGCTAAGAAAAATAAGATCCATGAAAAGTATTTGGATCTCAAAGTTAATCAGAGTGGATTATTCAATGGTTCCATTAAAACTTCATCATTGGTTTTTTGTGATACGAAATCTCAAATAAAAAATCCTAGTAACTTTTTCCATGTTCTATGTATGACTAGAGGGCCTAGAGAGAAAGTGACGTTCTATCAGCGACTACAATGATGGAAAAGTAAATAATGTATTCGATTGACATAGGCCACTGAAAAGCTTAATAATTATGTCAATCCTGTTTAATTATTTTTACTATAGAATCACGAAATGCTTTGAAAGCGATTGCCACTTGTCTATCAGGACAAGAACTAAATCTCGGTATCTCAGTATCTTAATGTACGTCTGAGTACCTTCCATGACAGGGTGTCATGTGAGTTTGGAATACACCATTAGAATACAGCGTGGTGCGATACTCCCGGAGGTCGTTTAATGGACGCCCGAGGCCTTCATTCAAAAGTTCGCGACCTATAGTCACTAAGGGCGTGGGTATAGCTCAGGATACGAGACCACAACTGGTTACACAGCCTTTATTGAAGACCGGTGATATACAGGCCCTAAAGGACCAGCATCTACCATTAAGGCTCTTTATAAAACTGAATTCTGTACCTGTGCCTACGGTTTCAAGTTCTCAACGTTTAATTGGTATTAATCCCTCTATCTGTTAACTAAGGGCTAGCGTGTTTCAAATCCGACTGTGGCAGAGGCCAAAAGGAGGGTTATGTTTTTTTATATTGCTAGGTGTCAGTCGAGCAGACGTACACCAGAGACATAAAAAGGCCACTTGGCGGAATCATAAAGGATAACATTATGAATCACAATGGAAAGTTAACTGTTAAGTTAATCGTATCAAATCCCATTGGGGATTTTTCAGTTATTTTTTGTTGTCTGTGCTAAAATACCAATCAATCCAATCCCAATCTCTTTGACGAAAGAGATCTTTCTCTTTTTCTACGTAGTGCAGCGAAAACAAGAAAAACACGGACTGTCTTCACCATATTATGATTCATAATGTTATCCTTTTATGATTCTGCCAAAGTGGCCATTTTAGGCCCTCTGATATACCAGAGGCCTCGAAGGTGCTTTGTCATCCAATGGGTAAAACTGAAATGTCTTAAGTGCCTTAGGTATAATTAACCCCAACACGTAGAATGTTTTCTTATAGGATTATTAATAGGTAGGAGCGCATAAATTTCCGAATCGTGTGAATTAAAAGTCTTGTATATTGATGGAGCTATGCCAATACTTTAATTCAAAGGTGCGTAGCTCATGTAGAGTTCTATGTGTTCTCGCCTTTACCAAAAGGCACTGGCTGGAGATGTTATTAGATTCGTAGGTTTAAACGCATGTCAAGTAATTTAATATGTTATTTTGTCCTAGAAGGATTCATTCATATTTTTATCGCAAAGCTGTAACGTGTGATTTTTACAATATAATAATTTTTCCAAGTCTTAAAGCCGTATCATTTGTGTACCTCCCAGAGGGTACTCTAGAGGATCCGTCCGACCCTCCACAGTACCTAGTATTTGGTAGCAGCTGTGTTTCTTCAAATACCATAGGTGCCTACTTTAAGGTATAGGTAACCCTTTCCATAACCCGACACGCGCTAATCGAATAGAAGGTAGGTATTTGTACGGTAATAGTCCCAGGCTATCCTTGTACCTTACAGCGAAGCGTAACAAACAACTTCAGTTCATGGCAATTACCTATCAAGTTAACTTAATGTGTGTATAATGTTACAACAGGACCGGCCCTGGGCTAACGACAGATTAGATATCAAAGAATTTGTTCTGTGATAAAATGGGTGTACCTATAGCTGGTATTCTATGGTAGAACTTGCCTACATCGTAATCGTAATCAATCTGACACCGGTACCAATTTTTAACTATCTTTAGAACTGGGGGACTAAAAAGGCCACTTTGGCAGAATCATAAAAGGATAACACTATGAATCATAATGGACAGTTAACAGTTAAGTTAATCGTATCAAATCCCATTGGTGAAGGATTTTTCAGTATTTTTTTTTGTCTGTGCTAAAATACCAATCAATCCAATCCAAATCCAATCCCAATCTAACACGGACTGTCTATGCCATATTATGATTCATAATGTTATCCTTTTATGATTCTGACAAAGTGGCCTTTTTAAGCCCCCTAAAAAATAAAAAAAATCATTTATAGAGAAAAATATTAACTAGACACAGTTAAATAAACAGTTAAATAAACAATTAAAACAAAATTCATACACCAATATTACAATTTTATCGTGGTTCCCATACTAGCATCTGTCTCGCTACTTCATTAGTGACGGTGAGCTATTTATTTACTGCAAAAGACGAAGCAACTGCTAATAAATTAAGTTACTTAACTTTGAATTAAGTTTCGCGATTAATTAGCGTCGACGAGTGAAAAATATACCGACGTCGAAATAAGGCGCTTTTATTAAATACACGGGTGCTACCCTTAAATAAATTAACCTGGTATTTTGATACATTTATAATTAAATATTATAAGTACGCTTTTATGTATATTAATATTATTTTCTACAACTTACCGACAGAATCCGTACATCGAAACAACACTGAAACTCCGAGTACAAACAACTGTGACCACTTCATCACTAAGTTTTTCAACAAACTCATCTTCACTAATACATCAACGGAATAAAACAAAAATTCAAAAAACGTTCCAAATTCTAGAACGTCGCATTTTCAGAAAAGTTTTCGTAAATCGAACGCGGGAGCGACGACGGTAACAATTCGCTCGGGATGATTCGGTGCGGCGATCGTGAAGCAACTGTTCTGACGGAACGGTTGAACGGAGGCTGATGGTTCCAAGCCACGCATGCGCGAATCTTTCTTCGCTTTTCAGAAAGCGGTGTTTCTAGTTTGAATTATACTGTATTTCCTTTTGACGTTACGCTCGATGCGCCTTTGACTTGGTGCATTCCTTCAAACGCCCGAAGTTCTGTGGATGGTGGAATGGAACAAAAGGTATTCGGTGTTCCCTAGGAATGTGTCCTGTCCGTTTAATTATTGCCCTGTTTTGTAAATGTTTTGTTTAAAAGTATTGATTCTTGGATAATAAAATTTATATAAAATGTTGAGATAGACACTTTTGAAATAGTTTGTAGTTGGTTTCTCCTACATAGATGATTAAAAATATTGGAGAAACTAAGTCCAATAGGGTAATTAATTGGTACAATTTTGGAAGCGAAATGTACGTACTAACTTTACCAATTTTAAAGTTAGTACGTACTTACTTCACACAAAAAAAATTGGTACACATTTTCAATAATTTAGTATTATAGAACAAAATGTTAACAATTTCTGTGAACCCTTAGCGTTCAAATTGTCGAGAGATATTCCTCCGTTACATTACTCGAGGAATTTATGCGATCGTGTGACGTCACGGTGACATGTGTCTTCTAACTGAAGAGCGTTTGTGGCGGGAAAGATGAATAGAGAGATTAGATGGCGCCAGTTCTGGTAGGCGCTGACTAAGCTAAATATAATGCTGGCTTTTATTAAGAAGTGAGATATGGAAGAGATAGGAAATACTTTTATTTTAGTTGAAATTTTTCACTAAAGCGAATGGTAATAAAGTCATCTGTATTTAGAAGGTTTCAGCTTTGTATGTATATTTCTCACCACTTTTTCCAAGAATTTTTGTTTGAATGACATTATTAAATTGTTATCGAAAAATCGTCGACGGTAAAATTAACTTCAATCATCAAATGAAAAACATCTTTTAGGTTGGAATAATCAAATATAAGCACTCAATTTGTAAGTGAAACTACAGATTGACATCCACAGGTACGTTTTCTGATCCATCATCATCTGCCTAACCTTTTCCCAACTATGTTGGGGTCGGCTTCCAGTCTAACCGGATGCAGCTGAATACCAGTATTTTACATGGAGCGACTGCCTATCTGACCTCCACAACCCAGTAACTGGGTAATACGATACCCAGTACGTTTTCTGATCCATATTATGTTTATTCTCATCAGATTATGTTTGGAACAGACGAACTTAATGAGACAGTCCAAATTCCTCCTGTAAGTTTAGTTTGTGTTTCAGTTGAGCCAATATTAAATAACTATTGAAAATGTAATGTAGTATTTAATTGATTTAGTTATAAGACTGCTCAGACGTATCGAAATTTTATAACTCTATAACTATTAAAGGAAATTAAAAATAGATATTTAATATCAAAGAAATACTTCAAAATTGTCCTTAATCTTTAACGGGTCTTAAACATGATTGCATAAAAATAAGAATACATTCTTTTAGTACCCAGACATTCTTAATTTCCTCTTAGCGACATTGTTGTCGTTAATATTGTTTAGCGAAGTACAATATTCCTTTGCGAGGACAAATAGCATTTTCCCCGATCTCTCGCGAAAAATACAATTTATGAAACTCTTGCCTAGAAAATAGTAACGGAGTTTTTAGTTTTTATTTATGTACTATGCCCAAGGTAATCCAGATTTTAATTAATTAAACATTTACGTAGCCTTTTGAAGTCTATGGATGGACCCGAATATCCATTTTAGATTGATAACTACCCATCTAATCTTGATTACAATAATTGACCCAAGGTATCAAACTTGAAGTTTCGAGCTCTTAAGTGAATGCAATATCTACCTCAACAGACATGGTCAGGAAACCTTTGCTTTCTAAATATCTACAAGGAAGATCTTTCATGAGATATATATTTTATTCCAATACATTCTGTTTTCATCATCATCATTTCAGCCGAAAGACGTCCTCTGCTGGACATAGGCCTCCCCCAAGCACCTCCACTTCGACCGGTTCTGTGCTTCTCGCATCCAACGGGTTCCTGCGGCCTTCACAAGGTCGTCGGACCACCTTGTGGGAGGCCTTCCAACGCTACGTCTTCCGGTACGCGGTCGCCACTCCAGAACCTTTCGGCCCCATCGGCCATCTATTCTGCAAGCAATGTGCCCTGCCCACTGCCACTTAAGTTTGACAATTCTTCGGGCTATGTCGGTTACCTTGGTTCTCCTGCGGATCTCCTCATTCGAACCAAGGTAACCGACATTCAGTTTTATTGAACATAATTTCCAAATACTTTGAACACGTTTCCTTGAAACTCTACTTGAGTTGAAATTATACTGTACTAACAAAATAAAATGAATACATAACAAGAAAGAAAAGAAACAAAAATACTAGTGATGTGCCTCACCCGTTAAAGTTACGTACAATTGGTCCCCTCGCGAGCCCTCACAAGTCCTCCATTACCATAAATCACAATAACAGTATATTGAATCCGACTGAACTAGGATCGCGGCGTCTGAACATTAGCTGTTCACGGCAAGACCAACATCATCAATCATTACGTATTACTCTAAGTATTGTGTTATGTTTGCGTATTAGCCAAAAAATTATATAGCTTTAAAACATAACAGATAGGTACTTTTGGAGCAGGCGGCAGCGGTTTTGGCATGAAAGTGTAATGAAACCCTGTTCAGTGGGGTAATTAGTAATTGCGTAACATTGCTTCTGTTAGTGTGTTACGTAATTACTAATTACGTAACACACTAACAGTAGCAATGGCTTTCATTTTGACAGCTCAAGAACATTCATTGCGTTATTTACATTGTTGAGCAGAACAATTTTTTCTAGCAATAACCTTCAAAATGACTCAGTTTGTGATTGAAGTGTGCTGCGCAATGAGGGTGCAGGTTAAGTTCTTACGCAATCACTCAGTAAAGGGAATTGGTAACACGTTCACCTATATTTAGAAGGTTTCAACTTTATATATCACCACTTATTCCAAAAAATATTGTTTGAATAACATTATTCAATTTTAATTGAAAAATCATCGACGAACTGAATTTATACTACAAATCCACAGGTTCGTTTTCCGATCCATTTGTTTACATTTCCCTCATATGTTTTGGAAGAGAAATTACTACAGAACGTTGCGACCTCCGCATTAACTATTGAATAGACGAAAATTACGAAACCGTATCATTCTAAGTACGAACTAATTGTACGTTAATAATGATTATTTATTTATTTATTAAAACTTTATTATGCATAGCGGCACTATTCTGTAAAAATTCTCACCGTGAAAACTTAGGTGAAGTGAGCGTGGAGTGAGCTGTCAATAGTGTCAATTCCTAGCAAAAACAAACTCGCTTCACCTAAGTTTTGACGGTGAGATTTTAACAGAATCGACCGGCAGGTAAAAAATACTGAACAAAGGTGAACTTAATACCTGAGGCATTTTCTAGCAGTCAACCTTAGTTTGATGCAGAGACAAAACATGGCATGTGCAACTTAATGGATAGATAACTCGAAAAAGGATAATATTTTTGTGTTCACCAAAAATCTAAAGGTACATCTATGTATGCATTTCTAAAATATTGATCTTAAACCCGTTTAATTGTTTTACTATAATTAAACTACTCGGCCAACAAAATATGTTACATCAAACAAATTCCAAATTAACACCAAGATATAACACTTTTTTATTGTAGTGCGCTGCAAATATTCTATTGTAACAATAACTATTTTATTATTCTCCGAAAAATACTGATCGTGCACCAAATATTACAAAATATTTGTAACTTACTATTTTAATTTTTTTGAAATAGACATTATCGAGAACCGAATTAGTTACGAGGTTAAATATTTTAAAAAAAATGCTTAGGTTAGGTTAGGTTAAAACTGTGACCTCCTACGCACGAGCCGAGCGAGCGAAGCGAGCGGTGCCGCGGCAGCGGCCGGCGAGTGCCAGAAACGACTAAATTTTAAAGAAAAAAAATATGGAAAAAGAGATTATTTTTAACAGGCTATCGAGAACCGAATTAGTTAGACGAGGTTAATTATTTTAAAAAAATGCTTAGGTTAGGTTAGGTTAAAACTGTGACCTCCTACGCACGAGCCGAGCGAGCGAAGCGAGCGGTGCCGCGGCAGTGGCCGGCGAGTGACAGAAACGACTAGATTATATAGAAAAAAAATATGGAAAAAAGAGATTAGTTTTAGCAGGCTATCGAGAACCGAATTTGGACATTAATTGGTGTTTGATTCAAATACATTTTGCAGTGCATTATCTGAAGTAAAACTAAAAAAATAAATGCTTGTTTTTAAAATTAGGTGTATTACTATTTTTACAAATTTGCAACAGTTGTTAAATAGATGCTCGTTATGACATATTTTAATGAACATATTTTGGTGCACATTCAGTATATTTGGTGGAACACAGGCAAAATTAGGTAAATGAAATGGGAATAAATTGAAGTACTTTTAAATACCATCCCTCGAAAAATAATAATTATTATTAAAAAAATACTAATACATAGATACAAGTAAACTTTATAATAATAACTAATATCAGTAGATTGAATCCGTCTAAACTAGAATAGCCACGTTAGTTGAACGCTTACCTGTTCGGGGTCAGACAAACACGATTAATCAATGGCATACCTACTCGTATCACTTAACACGTTCGTCGTAGTTTAATTATGTAACAGCAGTTAATTATATAAGGGTCTTAAAATGAACATGGACAAAATGAAGGTCATGCCAAATGCCCATGTAACACCCACTCTCATGAAGATCGGAGACGATACACTCGAAATCGTGAACGAGTATGTTTACCTAGGACAAACTGTTCAGTTAGGTAGGTCCAACTTCAAGAAAGAGGTCAATCGTCTAATCCGACTCGTCTGGACAGCGTTCGCGAATCAGAATCAGAATGCTTTATTTGTAAACATAGGTCAAATTACAATAGTGTGCGAGATGTTACAGGTAGGTAGATCCTCTATGTTTTGCCCAGAGGCGTACAAATACGGAAGCTACGCAATATCTTCTCGTCCCATATACCGCAGTGTCTCAAGACGAAAGTCTTTGACCAGTGCGAGTTGCCAGTGATGACATATGGTACTGAAACGTGGTCGCTCAATGGGCCTTATTAGAAGGCTAAAAATCACCCAAAGGACAATGGAAGGGCTATGCTTGGAATTTCCCTGCGTGATCGAATCAGAAACGAGGAGCCCCGCAGGAGAACCAAGGTAACCGACATAGCCCGAAGAATTTCCAAACTTAAGGGGCAGTGGGCAGGGCACATTGGTCGCAGAACTGATGGCCGATGGGGTCGAAAGGTTCTGGAGTGGCGACCGCGTACCGGAAGACGTAGCGTTAAAAAGCCTTCCACAAGGTGGACCGACGACCTTGTGAAGGCCGCAGGAACCCGTTGGATGCGAGAAGCACAGAACCGGTCGAAGTGGAGGCGCTTGCGGGAGGCCTATATCCAGCAGTAGACGTCTTTCGGTTGAAATTATGAGTTGATGATGATGAGTTGTTGTAGGTGTTGAATGATGAGTTAATTATTTAAAAAAATGCTTTTACTATGTGCACATTAAAAAGGTTGCACTACTGGTGTTTCTAAGACAATCTACATGAAGGAAAATAATTAATTAACAGCGTATTTAATTTTCAAGCTCTGTTACTCTTATTAATATTATGAGGACAAAAGGGGCGATGAATACTTAAATATCGTATTTTAAAAGCTAAATTATGTGTTTGATTCTAAAATATTAGCTTGAAAAGTGATTTGCAAAAGCTTTTTTTATTGCTAAGAAGATGTTTGACGGTGTTAAAGCGTTAGTAAATCACTTTTCAAGCAAATAGTATATAATCAATCACATAGTTTAGCTTTTAAAATACAATATTTCGATATTTAAGTATTCATCGCATCTTCGTCCTCATAATTATAACACCGTAAAACATCTTCATATCCATAAAAAAAAAATCTGCATACTTACTATTTAGCAAAGTTCATGAATGAACATTCTGATGTAAAACTATCGGCTGGTGTTTGCTGAAACATTAGCCGGCTCACGGCGCGTGCTCTCTAAACATCATCAATCAACTGCGTATCACGGAGGTTGACTCCAAATAAAACGTATGGCGTAGTATTGTGTTGAAACTGGGCTTGTTATAAACTGTCTAGAAAAAAACTGCTGTTTGCGAAATTGTTCGATTTGGTTTTCATTCGGTTCGGTTTCAATTTTTCGTTTATTTTTAAGGGTGGTCGCACATCTAGTGGAATATGCGTCGCGTATCATCGGCCGCGTAATGCTAGAACCAGACAAGTACATAGATAATAAAACATTCAACCTTACACACTCAACCGATGATGCGTTAGTGAGTCGACAGTACTAACGAAGTTATGCTCGAAGAATCTTCAGTCCGATGCAGCGACCACAATAATGTTATTATACCAGTAAATAAATACAATCTAATATTTTTTTTCTGTAATTAATTATTAGATACGTTTTACCAAAATAAATATCAATCTGTTCAAAACCGACACAGGACGAAGGTTCAATCGGTACGGTATACAATGTAATTGAATCTAAAGTCCGCGGGTTTCCGGATTTTGTGACCGCGTTCTAGGGTGCTATCACCGCGCCCGCGGGTGTTTAGTTCATACTCCATTGTTACACGGATTCGGTTGATAATGACTTTTCAATGTTGATAACTTAAACGTTGAAGTTTGCGATAAGAAACCGTAGCATTAAAACTCGATGGGTTTCTATAATTAGAAGTTGTAGGGTATTAGTAAATGCAGAAACCCAAATATTCATAAAACATTTTCTTTAACAATTAAGCACAATTAAAACATACAATGAAAACCTAAACCATAACTTTATGCCTACTTTTATTCATCAAAAGAGCCAACAAAGCCGATCAAAATTGTTTGTTCAGCAAGCTCGTCACTAAAATAACTTTCCACCTACATTGTTTTCAAAAAACAGCCACTGTTTACGGTCCTAACCCTCTCTTATTATCATAGATCAGGCATTCAAAATCATAATTCGTCTCAGCAGTGGAGCCGCTCGCTCATACATTAGTATGCGGGTCGGCGCTCCCAGCTATTGTGGTTTGTTTATAGACAAATTTCCACCTGAAAATATACTTGAACACGATGAAACGGACTGATTTGTGTTTGCTTTACATCCAGTCCTTTGTGTTATATCTATTGTTCGGGACCCAATCAATCGTACCTTTTATTTATTCGTCAGGATTAACTGAGATTATGGTGCGGGTGTTTGGGGAAATGTCGGTGATATGGGAATTGTCGGAGTTAGTTCGCGACTGCGACGTAAATTGCAGTTGGATTCATTTGGTGTGTGTACGCCGGAATGAATTTGTGTTAGCCATTGCAAGTTTGGTATGTTTGCAGATGCCATCAGTTCTGCGTGCGTTTGTTCAAATATACGGACTGCATATAAGCCCTTTATGAGTTTTCTGTCAACATTTTTAATGGAAAATTCAATAGTAACAAAAAGGGTTTCATTGAGAGAGGAAAATGTGGGCTGAATTACCTAATGATGACAGACATTGTACCTCGTCAATTCAGAATAGACAGTTCTGAGAAGTTATAAACTAAATTAATTATAGAATGATTCTGCTACTTTGGGAGCGCGTGTTACTTTTTTAAGGTAGGTACCTACCTACTTCCAAAATTTCAAGAATGGTGCCAAAAATAGGTAAGTACATGAATAACCTTGTACTTAGGCAAATAGAACGAGCAGGAAAATTTACTTGAGGTAACCTTGACTTGCCAAAACTTGCCGCTTTTCAAAACACTTTACCACGTACCGTAGGTACCACGTGTAACCATACCTGTACATAAAAATACTTCACTAACAAAGTGCTAAGAGCTCAATCCTGAACTCGGCAGTAATGCTCTCCGGAGAATCAAATCATTGCCGCTCGGCTGAGCAAATTAACTACATGGGAACAGAACGTAGGGCGCTGTGTAAACGAGCCTTGGTTCAACATCTGTACTCATTTGTACGTTTGATGTTTGTTTTGGTAGTGTTAAGGCGTAATGGAAGGGGAATTCGGTGCCTGTTGCCGTAATGGAAGGGGAATTCGGTTTAATGGGGAATCATTAATTTTTCGCTTTTGCTACGAAAAAAAATTAATACAACCGTCTGGTGAAATATGGTCCACTCCCTCTTAGGCTACGTGTGCACTGACAGGCGTCATGCCTAGTGCCTAGATCCTAACGAGTCACCTAGCGAGTAACGAACACACGAACGTCCTAGAATCTTTGCAACCAGCCACACTGCGCACTTGGCGTCTTCGCGTGTCGCCTAGCGTGTATCGAAGTAAACAAACTTGTTTGCTTTTGTTTTGAGGCACGAGGTATTTTTATACAAAAATGAATAAAATATTAATTGCATCAGTTTTCAAAAGAGATGCACAAATATTCATGAAAATTAATAGGTATGTTTATATAGAACATTAAACTTTCCATGAGATAATCTATAATACTGATATATAATACTTATGTTATGAACCCAACGTGGATTAGGCATTACCTACTTATATATTACTGCTTTTGAAATCATTGGCATTAGGCCATAAAATGGTATAGGTATTTAAAAAAATATTCTCTCTAAGTAATATAATATTTTGAAAGTGACATTTTGTCAACGTGCCAACAAGTAATTAACGCAGGCTCCTAGTGACTCAACTGGCAAACCTATGCGCCACGCGCCTTGGGCAATGTTTGGCCATGTTGACCCTGCAAATATGATCAGATCGTCACACCACTTTCGCCGCGGTCTACCTCGACGGCGATGTCCTCCCTCTCCCGCTATCGCGGAATAAAAACTAAATATTTTTACTATTACAACAAAAACGAGTCGAGTGGAAGGATTTTAGTGAGGCTTGTTTGCCCAGAAGTGGGACAGTACAGGCTAACACAAAATTAACAAACGAACATTTTACTGTTATGGATTCCCGCAAAGTAAAAACTGATTCTATAACTTAATTCTTCAACTTGACTCTTCGGAGAAATCATTCAGAGAAGTAGTGACCTCTCAAGCTCCGCTAATGAGACACAATTGATTTTCTATTGTATCGTATTGCATAGGTACGCGCGGTGCTTAACGGGTTAAAGCCAAAATTACACTAACAGTTCTAGTTAAAGCAGGTAATGTTTTGAATTGTTGGTAACAGAAACGTTCCCAACGAAATTAATTTGCTCGGACTTCTCAATACGATGATATTCTAACCTAATCTAATCTAACTAGCCTGTACTGTCCCACTGCAGGGCAAAGGCCTCCCTCTCCCTTTTCCACACAATTCTGTCTTTTGCGAGTGCCGGCCAGTCCCTACGGTAGGAGTCAAGCTCGTCCCGCCATCTTCGTCTTGGTCTGCCGCGATGGCGTCGTGCGTTTAGTGGGACCCAATCGGTGGTTCTCTTAGCCTAATTGTCATCTAACATACGGCAGACTTGTCCGGCCCAGTCCCGCGATGATATTATACTAGAAATTTCAACGAGAATCCAATGGTTTAAATGCGGATCTGAGCTTCACATCCGTTTATTAGTTTGTGTTAACATTGGTAATCCAATTATGAGATTCTGAGTCAAAGTTCACATCAATATGCAACTACGTTCAATCAACCAATTAATGCGTTCGGCCAGCATACATACGTAAACGCAAGGGTTTTATCTCAAGAATATAGGCAAGAATTACAGAACGCCATGAACATACTGCTTTTACTTTATCTACGGTACATTAGGTTATAAACATAGTTGCAATTTAGTATTATCTACCTAACCTTGGGGTATATATCTGACCTTTGTGAAGGACATAACTAGTAAGGTCAATGTTTGCCCTGGGAGGGCGTCCCATCCCATCGATCCATACATAAATCTTATAAAATACTAGCTGTGCCCCGCGGTGTCACCCGCGTTAATTTTGAGGAAAAACCTAGATACTAAAACATATATTATTTTCCCTCCTCTAAAAGCTAAACTGCGGGGCTTGAAAAATCTGGAAAAATTCACGATGATAGTGCATTTAAGAGTATTACTTAGTACCTACAGAGCCGACCACGCGTTGTGAGCTGCGCGGCATGGTACTCGCAGAGCTACCGGCGGCGCGGCGGCGGCCGGCCAGCGCCCTGCCCCTCATAACCGGCCGACTTGCGGAGTTATTTTAAAACTATATCTCCTAAGATATTCATTGAAATGAAATGATGACAAGGGCCATTTTGTTAAAAATTAAATACTTGTGATGAATAACGTATTTATTTGGATAAGGATTAATATCATATTGAAAAACACCTTCGTAAATAATGCATTATTTTAGAAAAAAAATTATTACCATAAAAAAGGTTATAGAGAGTCAACCTTAAAATATAGATTTTTGCGTAACTTTAACCGTTTGCGCAGCGTACGCTACGGAAGCTCTCAAAAGGAATAATTTTTCCCGTTTTTGCAAAATTTTTCATTGATGCTCCGCTCCATTTGGCCGTAGCGTGGTATTATGTAGCCTAGAGCCTTCCTCGATAAATGGAGTATCCAACACAAAAATAATGTTTAAATTCGAACTAGCAGTTTTTGAGATTAGCGCGTTTAACCAAACAAACATACAAACTCTTCAGCTTTATAATATTAAGTATGTCCTACAGAATCAACCAAATAAAAAAGTTTACAAACAATTGAATTTAAAATTACAGACCGCAATGTCATTTAAGAAAAAAATCATTCGAAATTCAAAGTTGTTGCCCAACCTTACCTCTTTCTTTACAAATTAGAACCCCTACTGTTGGCAGTTAGGGGTGGTTAGGGTTGGCGTTAATCATAACTTTTTGTTGGCTATTATCGTAAATTCGCGGCAACTGAATAGTAAATTAGAGTGGTTCACTGCCCACTTCAGTTCGCTAATACTTGTAGAAATGGAAGGGATAAGTTGAAAGCAGTAAAGTAATAGAGAAAGATATTGATGAACATTATATATACATAGTGTCGCAAAACGGTACTACAGTGAAAATCGTGCAATATCTAGTAGATTAAAAGATTTTTGTCAGTCATCTTCATCATTTCAACCGAAAGACTTCCACTGCTGGACATAGGCCTCCAAGCACCTCCACTTCGACCGGTTCTGTGCTTGCCACATCCAGCGCATTCCTGCGGCCTTCACAAGGTCGGTCCACCTTGACACCTTGGCTTTATGTCGGCTGATAAATATTATTTATCAAACCAGGTATGAATCTAATATAATCTATCTAGCCTGTACTACCCCACTGTAGGGTAAATATATATATAAAAAAAATATTGTATATACTTAAATAAAATATTAAAAAATATTTCTCTCCCTTTTCCACAATTAAAATATTCTCTAGGCTACAACTAATTTACAATAGCCTGTTACAAAAAACGTCTTGTTTCTTATACCATAAAATAAACTGGTACTACTATTCATCGAATAAAACCCCGCTTACAATGTAAGAAACTAAGATCTACTAAAGAAAACTAAGTTAAACTGCGCAACTCGATCCTTAAAAAGCAGATACCTCTCTAATCTGAAGCACTAGTCGAAATAAAAACAGAGAGTGTATCAGCTTGTCCCGAACAAGTTTAATACTAACTTCACTGAAGCTAGTGAAACTGGGTTACTAATGTACTCAGTCGCAGAGTGAGCGAGCAAATATACTCCTTACCTTGCAGTATGTGTCTTGAGAAGTGCATGAATGTGTCTGTCGTAATGGTATTACTTAGGGATGTGGAAATATTTCTAGTAGTTTTATAGACAGTTGCTAAATGATATTTTCTCTCTCTCTGAAAGCATTTATTTCAATTAAACCATTCTTAGGGTTCCGTGCCCAAAGGGTAAAAACGGGACCCTATTACTAAGACTTCGCTGTCTGTCCGTCCGTCTGTCTGTCATCAGGCGGTATCTCAAGAACCGCGACAGCTAGATAGTTGAAATTTTCACAGATAATGTATTTCTGTTGCCGCTATAACAACAAATAACTAAAAACAGAATAAAATAAATATTTAAGGGGGGCTCCTATAAACTAACGTGTTTTTTTCGGCGTTTTTGCCTTGTGGTACTGAATCCTTCGTGTGCGAGTCCGACTCGCACTTGCCCAGTTTTTACATTCACTTTTGAATTGTCAAGGAGTCGGTCAGTCAGAAAGATGAAGCTAGTTGCTAGTTGCAAAGCGTAGTATTTAGGTTCCCATGGAAATGCATGGACACTCCATGGAAACAAAGCGATATTTTACTCACACATAATATTCCTCTCCAAAAAATATACACACAAAATAATCCATGTTTTTATAACATCAAAAAATGAAAAACCATATGCAATAACAATGCAGCTTGGACATGACCAGACAATTTGTTATCCCCTGTCGGCCGTTCATACAAGCTAAATATATCATGCGGGCGAGTACGCTTGTCGGTTTTCAATTTACCTCTTTTTATACCGCAAACAACCGGACGGTTATAACTAGCATTTTGACGATTTACATCCTCGTTTTTCATATAATAACATAACCATATAACAATCCTCTATTTTTTTTTATTGCTTATTGGGCCCTCTCTTGACCTCGATCACGTCTGATGGAAAGCGATGGAGGAGGTCTATGATCGAACGAGCGTGCCCAGATGCCTTAGGAACTGGAACTCCCACGCATCGACGAAACACAGCAGGCTGCTTGACGCCGGACTCCAGTGGGAGGGTGGTCACAAACCAGGCGGGCGTTAGCCCTACCACCGCAAGAGAAGAATTGGCCAGTCCAATAAGGTGTTGGGTGTGACTGTCCATGCCCCGAGCGCTCAGTTCAGTTGAGTAACTGGCAGAACAATCTACGCTACACGAAGAAGCTTCTTCATGCATCCAAAAAAAAAATTCCTCTATGTGTGGGCCAAATTTAGCCTCTCGTGGCTAAATGATAACAGCCGGACGGGTTGATCGAAGGTTAAGCTATGCTTGCCGCGTTCGGTTCGTGGATGGGTGACCATTACATAATACCGAGACCCTTCCGTGCCTCGGAAAGCACGTCAAGCCATTGGTCCTGGCTGACATTCAAAGATCTTTGACAGTCGTTACGGATAGTCTAAAGCCCAAAAGTGTGACTACCTGTCTTACCGCGTGTTACCCATTAACTGGGTTGTGGAGGTCAGATAGGCAGCCGCTCCATGTAAAACCATGTGTGTACCTATATTTATCTTTTAATTTTTTTGTTTATTATTTTATTTTTTATTTTTATATGTAACTAGCTGTGCCCGCGACTTCGTTCGCGTGGATGTCGGAACACAATAATGTGCCGCTTAGGAAAGGTGTAAAAGGAAAATCTTCCGATCTTGTCTGGTAACGCTTTCCTTGCCTGGGGTTCTCAACCATAGCCCTTTCGACTGCACAGCAGTCACTGCGTCTTCAGGGTTCATAATGACAATGCGACGAAGTGTCACTTTGATTTTTGAGGATAAATAAAAATGAAAGCGCCTGCTCGAGGCTGATTGTCTGACCAAATAGCCATATTATGTCCATTTACCATAAGATACCTTGAGGGTCGATATGGTGCATTTCCGACGTTTGGCCCCCAAAGTGGAACGTGTCGGGGCCGCCATGGGATCTGGAGGCGATAGTCCTCGCGCGCCTGTATGAGTGGCGCGCGGAAGCACTACGCCGGGGGGAAGATCCGCTTCCGCGGCAAATCGGTGCGGAGCGGACAGATCTCCGGCGCGATCTCATGGCGGCATGGAAAGAGCGACTGTCGCTACCCAGCGCAGGGCACGCCGCGATAGCGGCGATAAGACCCCTCTTTAAGGAGTGGCTAGAGAGGCGCCACGGCGCCCTCACCTACCGCCTGACGCAGGTCCTCACCGGACACGGAAGTTTCGGGAGGTTCCTGCACATCATCAGGCGGGAGGAAACGCCCGGGTGTCACCATTGCTAGGATCGCTCAGAGGACACGGTGGAGCACACGGTGGAGGTCTGCCCCGCTTGTGCGGAGCACCGCCGTGTCCTCGTAGAGGCGATTGGCAGCGGCGGCGACCTCTCGCGTCCGGCCCTGGTGCAAGCCATGGTCCGGGACGAGAGGGAGTGGGAGGCAGTCACCTCCTTCTGCGAAGCAGTCATGCTAGCAAAGGAGGTGGCGGGATGGCTCATGGAGAGAGCCTCCCGTCCCAGCCACCGTGGGAGACGCTCCGGGTGTCGGGAGCCGCGTGACGACTCCCGGCCACCGTAGGCGCGGGCCTGCGGGCGGAGAGTAATGGGTAGCTGGGTTTTAGTCAGTAAGAGTCTGACACTCCCTTCCGCTCCACCCAGAGCGGGAGGGGTCATTTGATGATTTCCCATCCGAAAAAAAAAAGGGTCGATATGGTTTTAACCAAGACAATGGCTAAAAATTTAGTTATTGTCTCGAAAACATAATTTACAATACCTTTTTACGACATGGCAGTGCTACTTGTATTGGGTGTGCACCTTGACGTATCGCTGCCGGCCGTAGTCGAGTCGACGGCAGCGAAGAGTCCTGGGACGCGGTGGTTTCCTTCTGCGAAACGGTCGTCTCGCAGAAGGAGGCTGTGGAAAGGGAGAGGGAGATCTCATCCACTCACCCGGCCCGCAGTAGGCGCATCGGGCGTCGGCGGAGGGCGTACAACGCCCTCTTCCAGCCCCCCTAAACGGGTCCAGGGGCGACGAATTCGGGGACGTCTGTCACCGCCAACACATCAGGACTTGAGCTGGCGGCGCGTAGTGTTCCACGCGCGCCCCTCTTTGACGTCACCAGTCGGGGGTTGCGGAAGGATCGTACGGTCCCGCAACCCCCGGCGTAGGTGTGAGACGGAACACTGGGGTGATTTTTAGTCAGTAAGAGCCTGACAGACCTCGCCGCCCGCCCCAGGGCGGCGAACATCCATGAAGATTTTCCACCCCGGAAACAAAAAAAAAGGGTGTGCATCTGCCGAACCTATACTCAATAAATCGACAGCCCGTCTGGAGGTGTGCGTTGAAGCATTATCATGGTAAAGAAATTTTAAAAAATTCGAGAAAAAAGGCAAAAACTATGAAAGTATGATATGATCTTAAAACCTTATGTCACTAAGAAATGCTTCTCTGTTAACAATGTTAGAAAGGTTGCTTGCCCCTCGAAAGAGCTCTTAAATAAAGTTGCCCGTGTGTGTGTTTGTTTCGGCCTTTCTTCTCAGAGTAGTCAGATAGGAAACGCCGACTTCATCTAGTTTAAAAAAAAAACATGATTGACGTGTAAAAGTGTTTGTACAAACCTACTTACAAAAATAAAATCATTTATCATTTATCATTGCAATCTTTATCACTCACAACACCACATCACATAATATTATCTTACATTATCCTCACTTTTTATTTGAAATTCTTTTAGCGCCACCAACATTATGTAATCATTATCATTACTTTTTCAAATAACACAGGCAGAAGTGACTGTGATAGTCATCTTATAGGTAAGCCTGCATGACGTGATTATTCACATAATAATGTTATAAACACAATAATTATGTTTTCGTTAGTACTATAAAGCGCCAATAGATGTCATTACGTGTATCCAACTTACGTAATGAAAGTTGTTGTAGAATACATTAAATTGATTATATCTTTTGATACAGTGAAGCGATTGCGATGAAACCAAAACTAACTACTACTCCGAGTTCTACACTATATTTGAGTATAAAAATTTACCATATTGGTTTGGTACTTTTTACGTTGAACGTGTTCAAATCAAATTTTGTCACATCCAAACAGACAAACAGACAAACCGACAAACCGACAAACAGACAAACAGACAAAAATTCTAAAAATTGATGAAATGGCATCTGTTGGTAATCCTATAACACCCCAACTATTTTTTTTTTAAATATTTTCATTGTACAGAAACGCCTCGTCTACAGATTTATTATATGTATAGATGTGCGTTTTGTTTGTGCAGAATAAACAGTTTTTCTTTCTTTCTTTCTTTTTCTAAAATACTGGTATTGAGCTATTGAGCTGCATTCGGCTAGCCGGGAAGCCGACCCTAACATAGTTAGGAAAAGGCTAGACAGATTGATTGTTTTCTTCTACGAGCCAAATTTCGGATTTATGAAGTTCTGTAAAATATATTTTTACGTGAAATATTGCACGCGTTGGTTCAGTTGGATGGAGAAGAATGTGAACTTCGGTTTCCATTCTGAATTATTCAACAGTTTCTGAAAATAATTTAACACATCCAGAAGTGAAGAATATTGGTTTACTGATGTACAGTCGGGAACTTAAGTACATTACTTATCTTTTGAGCTACAACATTAATAATAACAAAATGAAAACCTAAGTTAATTATATTTATCAGGGATCAATAGGCCCTTCTAAAGTTAAAGTGCCTTTCACCAAATGTACTCAATTGCTGAATTTTGAAATAAATAATCCTTTGATTGTAAGGGCACTTGATGTATTATATTTAATTAAACTTGTATCTAAATAGATATTAAGTAGGACACGGGCACTGTGATAACGCTATATTTAAAGTATGAAAAAAAACATGCAGGGGCTTTGTCCAGCAGACAAATTAAACTCAGTATACAACTTTCACAAAAAAAAACAAATAGAATCTGTTCAACGCTACATCAAGCTTTGTGGCTGACTGTCCGACGTCCGTCAACCAACTGGATTGTAACATTTCACACCATTTAATTCTCGCACCATTCAATCAATGCTGAGCTCATACATTTACACTGGGCATTGTTTAAACGAATGCGAGAAACACGCATTGTTTCGTTAGTCGAACAATCCAATACATTTGTTATTCATATTCCACGAGGCTCGTATGACAGCACCAAGCAATATATATTAGTAGGAAAGGCTATATTTTACAGTGAGACAAACTGCACGAAAGTTTGCCGGATAATATCGATGCGGTGTATGAAAAGTTGTGTTTGTATTGCGCCGTTTATTTTGACTTATACTTCAGCTATGGCGGGTTTATTTTTATTTACAACTTCTGCACTGATTTCGATAGATACCTACTAACTTATTTTTTTCTCAGAACGACTTATTATAAAATAATAAAAGCTCTTGCGATGGTAACAATATCCGTCAGTGTGCGCCGGAAGTGAACACATTAAGTAAAGCCCCTCGTGGAGGCTATTTTAATGCGGGATGCATTGAAATAGTCTCCACGTGCCACGTACAACTATAACTGATTCTCCACGTGAAATCATTAGAGACATTTATTACCTTGTGGCCATCACCAGATTCTGTATTAAAATCATCACAACATAAAGAAAAACAGACTATTTCCGTATTTCTAACACGATTGAAGATTAAAACGATATTGATGTCCAAATTCAAAGAGGCTTATGTGCACTATTAAAGACTGTCACTAATCCCATGCGAGAATGGATCTCTAAGGGGGGTATCTAAATGCAAAATCATTTTTTGTAATAGTCACTAGAGAATTGTTTTGTCACAGTGACCTATCCTGAGTGAGGAGGCTGGACTGATGTCTACTCTGACATAATTCAAAAGCCCTCTTTTTTGACGCAATAAAATTCTGTAATTCAGCGACAACCTTTAGGTACTTAGTTGAATTACCTTATACAATAATTTAGATTGAGCTTTTCATTGAAATACGAAACAATTTCAAAATGTAACCGCGGGTTATAGTTATTTAATTATTTTTGTACATAGCACTATAATATTTTTCATTTAAATAAATTCTGTTTCCGTGCGCATTAGTGTATTAATTCTCTTTGATCATTTTCCAGTCCAGCATACAAAATATTTTGTATTTTTAATTAGGTTTTGTACTGTAATTGCTTTTGTTCAATTTAGGAGTAACAATGTCAATCCCAATACACAAAGTTAGCTGGTCGGGGTGGTCAAGTTCGTCAATAGTTCAAAATTCAACTCCATGGTCTGATTTTACAAAATATTTATGAAAAAATATCACAATTCAATTTAATTGTAATTACATAAACCTATATTTATTTACTTTAGAATTATACTTTTTATTGTTACTTATTTTTTACGCTCTTCATTGCAATTTTCTTTGTTCCTTTTTCGTAACCCTCTGTGGTGGACACCAAAGAAGACCAGTATTCTGTATCAAATATTTAAGCCATTGTTATACATCACGAATTCACGAGGTCATTGCGTGACGTCACGATATATTATATCGGCGAGCTATTTTTGTTCCGTTACAATCTGGATTATAGTATCTATTGTATGTAGTGCATTGTGGAAGTTTGCAATATTGGGTAAGCGCATTGTAGTGAGGTCACATTTGTATAGTGTAGTGATTGTAGATATATGCAACTATTAAACCATCCATTGCTATGTATATCTATTATCTATAGTTCAATGTGTGGATCGGCTACCAGTCTAGTTGATCTGGATTTATTTATGACTAGCTGCGCCCCGCGGTCTTACCCGCGTAAATGTCGATCCCGTGGAAATATCGAGATAAAAAGTAGCCTATCTAGGGTGTCAGCTACCTTCATACAAAATTTGATCAAAATTGGTCCAGCTGTTTGAGCGTGAAGAAGTAACAAACATGTAAACACACCCCCACAAACTTTCGCCGTTATAATATTAGTGTGATAATCTGGTACTTGCTTTTATCTTTTAGCTGGTTTAAGGTGACGCGGGAAAAAGGTGCCTGGAAGGACTTGGGGGAGGACGACTTTGAAAGTTATGAGACATGGTGCACCACATGAGACATTTCAGCACTGTTACTAGAATGGCAAAGCACCTGGGATGCCTCTGATATTACAAATGTTCATTCGGCGGTAAGGACGACTTACCTACCGTAGAGTAAGCTGCTTATTTTTTGTCACCTAACAACATAAATCAAAAGAATTTTCGAAATAGGGTATTAAGTTGTATTTATTGTTTACCTTGATTTTGTTTTTGATGTAGCATTAAGTACAAACCTTAGTGGTTTAAAAATGCTATTCTGCTGAAACAAATGTAATTAATTTTTAAATGCTAAATAAATAAAAAAAAAAAGACATCATCATTAAAACCGACGAGTCCTCGCGTATTAATTATTCTGTGTCCGAAATATAGAAGCGGAAACGTCCTACATTCGTAAATACACACAATTTACTTGGACACGAGTAATTAGTACGAACATAGCACTTAATGCCTGGTATTATGTTACATGGGTACAGTTAAGTACATAAATATACATGTGTTAAAAGAGATACTCGTTACTGTGTCACTAAGATTAAGCTTTCTGTATACATTTTCATGGTATTTTAACTAAAGTAGTTATTAAGAACTAATGAGTGATTGAAGAATGTGAACGAATGTGAGCGGTATGTCTACCAGAACACCAAACTAAGATTACCAATACATATAGGTATCCATCTTTAGTAGCCTGTGTATTTTCGTTCGAAAATCTGTTTATAGTACAAAGCTGTTTTCCGTTGTTTAGGCTGTATAGAGCACTTTGTATTCTGGTTATAACAACGCGGTTTGATGGTGTGTATTTTTTCGCTTTGTGCGTAAAGTGGAAATATTTTTCACTCTGAAAATTCTCATCGGTGATCCGTGATCTTCCGGATTAAAATATTTTAGTTTTTTTTTAACTTGATTGATCTCTTGATTGTCGTTATTCTGTAATATGCGGAATGTTTAAATCTTTTTTTCTCTATAGGTATTATTGTTTATTTATAACAATGGATTTATCGTTAAGGTTTTCATTCAGACAACAAACAAACTTTTTATCAAATCAAAATGTTGTCCACTTGTGGCAACAAACAGTAGGATAAGATATAAAGATAAATAATGCAAGATCAAATAAAATCACTTGATTTATCGTGTTTAGTTATCGATACCAATCATATTAGTAAAAGTTCGCTAACTAATTTCATTTTACCCGCATAAAATTCTTAGTCTCAGCTGATATTCTTAGCATTCTCAACAAATATTATAAGCCTTCATAATATCTTACTCAAAGTTTAGCGCTTAGTTAGCTGTAAGTTTTTATGCTGAGTTAGCGCAATACTTCTCTTCTACTTAAGTATGGTTTACTGTGATATCATTGGTCGGCCACTTTTGGGTGTAGGGTGACTGTGACTCACGTTTTAAAAGTAGTAAAATAATGCAACGACAAAAAAATTATGAATTACTTTCGTAAGCTTTTATTGATAAATGATTTTATTTCTGTAAGTAGGTTCTTACAAACACTTTTACACATCAATCATATTTTTTTTAAACTAGATGAGGTCGGCGTTTCCTATCTGACAACTCTGTCTTTTTGATTGAGTCACGATACTGTAGATAGATAATTCAATTCTAAACAGAGTAGTGTATTAAATTTTATAAAAACTACGTTGTGACTGTATGGTGCAAGTACTTATATCAAATATCACAAAGAACCAAACACAAAAAGTCCTGATGACAACTGTTTCCAGTTTTTAGGAATCGATAACAACTAATTTACTATTGCGCATAATAAATAGCTCGACATGGAACATAGATGAAACTGACTTCCATCACTCAGATGGTTCTCCACCTAAGCTACCTATTGTGCTTAACGTCTGTCTGTCCATTTTGTTTTCACTCGTTTACTACGAAAGTTCTTGCATTTCACAAGCGTGCACTAATTAATGCAATTTAAACCTAATATATCTGAAATAAAAGTCATGAGGCGTGCGTTCGTGGTTTGCAACGACTACAGCTTATTTTCGACTTGATCCGGCACTACTCTACTGTCCTAGAGACCTCATGTCCACATCTCTATACCATAAATGTGACCAGACTACCCAACTCATTTTTGCGAACCTCAACTGCCTATAACAAAACTTTGCCTATTTCACAAAATATCCTCAACAACAACTAGCAACAATGGTCACTGTTTGCCCAAGCCTCAAAGTGTAGCAACAAGGATTAATTCCACACAAACTGCATCGTGTTGCTCTGTTGCTCGCGCCGTCCTCGTTGCCCGCGACATGCCCAACTTGTGCCGTTTGTTGCCTTAATGCCCGCTGAATACTTGCGGCTAATGGTTAGCCCTGACTTGTGTTTCTGTTCTTAGGGATTAAGATTGTGGATATAAATTAGAGGGTGTTTAGATTTTTATCTAAGAGAGTTTAGTGGCAGATTTAAACTAATAGCACAGTGGTTGACAAGAAAATTCTAAACAATTTTTCTGTTTCAGGATTCAATAGCGAGATGGTCTGTAATCTTACTTGAGCATGCAACTGCATCCTAATTTTAATCAATTGAAAAAGCCATGTAGGTAAGGCTAAATACAATATTAAACAAAACCGACAGCGAACCCGAAATGAGAATATTTTTACTCTGTCAAATCACACACAAATCTTAAGCACTCTGTAAATTGAAAGGTCACTCTATAATAACTACTAAGTAATAAGTCCGTCGTCCACATATACAGATAGAAAGTTAATTACATTATTCCATCATCCCTCATCAGACCTTAATGAGCCGTCCCCAATCAGCGCAAGTGACAGGTATTCAGCAACAGAGAGCATCCGCACGTGCCGAGCAATATTGCTCTTTAGACAGTTACCGCGCCGAAATGTACAACTAATAACCAACTCAGGAATAACAGTCCAACTTCAGTTAAGGTTATGTGTTCAAGTATTATTGTGATTTGAATGTAATGTACAGTCAGAAAACGAAAAGGTTTGATAAACTCTTGGTAGTTTTAGTTCCGTACGTCCGAATGTAAAAACGGATACCTCGAATATATAATAGACTCCAAACACCGACGTGTGTGTGTGGTCCCGGCTGTCATTCGTGGATCTTTGACAGTCGTTACGGGTCGTCAGAAGCCCCAAAGTCTGACAGCCAATCTTACCAAGGGGTTTCGTATTACCTAGTAACTAAGTTGTAGAGGTCACATAGGCAGTCGCTCCATGTACATCCATGTGTAAATACTGGTAACCATATTATTTTGATTTAAACTGACTGTCCATGGAGTTTCTTGCCCGTTCTTCTCCATAGGTACCTACGCTATGGAATGGGCAACTAGCTTCATCTTTCTGACTGACCGACCCCTTGACAATTCAAAAGTGCCTGTAATTGGTTTAATTGAAATAAATGCTTTAAGTTTGAGTTTGAGTTTGGTACTCAGCTGTAAATGTCCTGTTAGACTGGGAACCGACCCCAACATAGTTGGGAAAAGGCTAGGCAGATGATGAGTCTAGTAAGGTCTAATAAAACCAGCCAGGTTAGAAGTATCCCTGTAGCACGTCTAAACGTGCTCTTTAAGATAAATTCATAGAAAACGTGTCGGTGCGTGTCGTAGGCTTATCTCTGTGCACCTCGGGCTCACTGTCTAATACGTTAGTTTGTTCACGAAACACAGCGCTGCAAAGTGTGCACGTGTCCACTTCTGTTGATCTGATAAATACAATAAGTATCTAGACCAGTTTTATTGTCATGAATACTCAAATGAAGAGGCGATGTGAAATAGTCATAAATCTGGTTTTTGTTATTCACTACTGTATCTATTCTCCTTTCAAATGTTCCATAAGAAGGTAATTGGCACCCTTGAGCTTTTTTTACAATTTCGCTATTTTTTAATCATGGAATAATTACGACATAGGTAAGTCATTATAATAAATAGGCAGGGCTTGTTTAGAATGTTCTTGTTGATAATTAAATTCCTTTTGATCCATTCTGTCTGCACATGGTTTGTCATTAGTTATGGAATGATTACCATAATCATTGTGCCCGGAAGCTAAAAGTACCTCTTACCGTCCTACAAGGCCACATCGTCGATTTTCCTACAGGGTGAATGGAACATCGAACCGTACTCTGCTTTTTGCGTTTTAGTGCTCACTATTCGCGACACACTTTTTGTTTATACGGCTATTTTACGACCTTTGTACAGCTATGGGAACCATAAGTCTCTAGAAAATGCCTGTTGATAGTTTAAAAGGGTTGGGAAGGAAATAAGTGACGAAAAGGGCACATTACTTATATTTTTACGAGGAAGATAGGATGTTTTTCTTTAAAAAAAATTCAGGTTTTCCTGTTATGATATCAAATAGTATGTTTGTATAATAAAAATATAAGTAGGTACTACCGCTGTTTATTGACCGACTATAAAAAAAAGGAAGAGGTTCTCAATACGGTTGAATATAATTGTTTTGACTTATGTTGTTTGGGAGCAGCTATCAAGCCCTGTTTACAACGCTCAGGGTTAAACTTTAATAAGAATCATCACTATACCTAAGAAGAATTTCCCCATGTTTTATTGTATGTTCCAATTTAAGTTAAGAAAAAGCAGTGCACAAGTGGCTTTCTTTTGATTCTTGCCAATATGCTTTGTTTAACTATTTTACCAACCCGCACTGGGCCCGCATAGTGGATGATGACGTGTCCCAGTAGTAGGAATGTTATAAGGTGATTATGCTAATAATTATTTAAGAAGTAATTTTTACTTCACGTCAATTCCGAACAGAACGATGTCAAACATGTAAAGTTAACAGACCCGCATTACAAGTCCTCCCGTATATTCCATGTATTACGTTCATTAGGATCCGGGACACGATAACCGAGGTTAAACTGTACATATCTCTGGCAGACGGGAAGCGTGCCTCATATCCTATGCTCACTACTCGTACTAGTAGGCACCGAAACTTTGCCCAACATCGATAGTAATTTAATTATATCTTCTTGCTTTGGTTTCAATCTTATGGTTGTACCTATTAATAATACATTATTATTGATGCTGAAATTAGTGACGATATTTGTGTCTTGTGCGTTCTAATAATAATTATTGGAATTATGCGTATGCCTTATATATTTCGTATTTATTAATTTTAGCTTTGATTAAAGTAAATCATTAATACAGTTGTAAACAATTAAACTATTATACAACTTATTGATAATTAATTACAGATTTTCATTAGTAGGTATACCGAATCTAGTAAGTTTTATCCTTCGGTAGAATTAGGTACATATTTGTTTTATTTTTAAAACAGTGCAAATATATTCGTTTTCTAATATGAAACAGCTATTTATACTTTAATTGAACCTAACAAATAAGGTTATTTGTTAGGCTGGTATATCTAAACAGTTAAATAGGTTGAGGTGGACAGAGTCATTGCATTGTATTTTCTGAATCCATGTTTCTGATAATGATTATGACAGCCGATTCGAATCGACAAAAAAGTAGGATCAAAGTCACGTACCCAAATATGACTAAGTTGGTGTAAAACTATCTGGCACGCATAGGTGTGTCGGTAGATAAAGTTGAGCGCGATAGTTGAGCGGCAGATAGTTGCGACGCGACACTACACACGTGACCTGACACACTAATAAGTCTGACGTGCGGCATCGCGTCAATGTGATAGTAATGCACCCTTTATTTTATACGATATAGCAATGTAATAGTATTATTCAAAGATAATTAGTAAATTAGAGCAGTGGTGGCCAAGTGGTAACGGCCGCGACTTACGAGTTGTAGGTCATAGGTTCGAACCCAAACAGGTGCTTTACTTTGTGTAAATTATTTCATCACCACTGCTCTCAAAACGGTGAAGGAAAACATCGTGAGGAAACCGGCATGTCCTAGAACCAAAAATTCGAAGACATGTGACATCTGCCAATCCGCACTGGGCCCGCGTGGTGGATTACGGCCCACTCCCTCTCACCGAGAGGAGGCCTGTGTCCCAACAGTGGGAACATTATAGGCTGATTATGGAATTAGTAAATTATCGGTAGGCAGGATTAAGCACAGCACAAACCCAATATAGCCAGATAGTGTTGGCAGACAAAAATGAGCGCGGTAGTTGACCGGCAGATAGTTCCGATGCGAAACTGTACATGTGACCTCACGATTGTCAATTCTTCGTGGTTTCAGATACTATTCCCTAATCACTTAAAGTAACACAAACATCCTTTAACATTAACGAAGTGGTTTACCCGACAATTTTATCAAATCTTTTAAAATCTTTATCCAAAGAACCGATCAAAAGCATTAAAAAAAGAAAACAAATTTGTAAAAGAATATGCTCGTAAATTCTCTTTAATTTTGGATGAGAACTGATTTATGAAATTCTTTTAATCTGATAAAAGATTGCCTCGGTATTTTTATACCTGAATTATTGCTTTCAAGATTCCTTTTCGCCTAAAGATTATTTAACGCGGTTCGTATTTTGTGGAAAAATTAATTTTATGCGTAAATTTTTAAAGAATCACTTAAAATTATCGAAGTGAGCAATATCTAAAATATTGAACAGAAATTTACTGTATGGACGTTATCAAATTAACTTTTGTAAGCTATACTTATATATATATATAAAAGTCCAAAACACATAAGCAAAAATTTTAAAATTAAAATTTTATAAAACAAATTAGAATGAGGAGTGTTGGTGTGGTGAGTCGAGTGAGTGCGTGTGGGTGTATGTATGAGTGTTTGTGTGGGGGTGAGTGTGTGTGTGTATGATTTCAAGGACAAGCGAGCAACTCATGAAGAAAATCATAAGTAACATTAACATCCCGCTAGTATTCCGGCAAAGGAGTAAGCAGAGGGATCTGTATATTGCACCTACATTTCGCCCGTTTTATTTAAGTCCCAACTAGTGTAATTTTTTTTCTATCTAAAGACATTAACAGGTTACAGTCGCAATTCTCAACTTTCTTTCATCGATTATATATCATAACAATTATTTTCACTCAGCACCAAATGCTCAAACTATACATAGAACACACCCGTTACCAGACAGTACCGTGAAATGGGTGCACAAACTCGCAAATACAATTTGGTAGTAACTGCGTATCGGACAAATTGAGCCACCTCATCTCCCGCCGGCTTCCGAATGTTTTCATGCTAAATATTAAACACTGACCAAAAGATAACTAAGTTTGGAGCAGAAAATGCGTACTTACGAAATACAGCAGGATTAATAGGTATAATCATACCTACTCATCTAAAAATATAAAATTAATAGACACTTGTGTGAATACACATAAACAGGGTTATTGGTAAAACATTAACAACCTCTTAAAAGGTCATTGTACTCATTATTATGAACAACTTTTACTATGGGACAAAACCTTAAATCTTTTTCGCGAACAGTTGATTTTTTTTCGCGATTTCAGGTTGGCATTTGTGGTGTGATGTGAAAAATGTAGGTATTAATTTGGAAAAGAAAATCGATGTTCTTGGTTATCGCCGTAAGGTCGTCCGAAGTAATTTTTCCTAAGTAACATCAGAGTAACGTGACATCGATTGAACAAGGCTTCGCAGTATGATATTTACGCAGTAAAATCGTTCGCAGTACAGTTTTTCGATGTAATGAATTATCGCAGTAACAAGGCGTCGATTTAACAAGGCGTCGCAGTATAGAGATGTCGTTGAAAGGTTTTCGAAGAAACAAAATTCGATGATACGGCTTTCGCACTCAAGTAGGTATTCCAACCCTATGTACCTTACCTTACCTTAGATATACCTCTGCCTAATCCATCGGGGATTACGGGCGTGATGATATGTTATGTGTACAGACGCCAGCATATAAGCTACCCGAAACTGTAAAATTTTCTCAATCAACTTTGAACCTTATGCTCTAGCGATAAAGTTGAATGAAATGAAATTCTATTATTTAAAGTTTGACAAATTTGTAATAGCTTGAGTCTGTACGTACTAGCCGTAGCTGAGGTTTTGTATGTACTTTACGTCATTCAAGGTTGGAAGCCAATAACCCTGTAAGGTGAAAGATTCACGGTTGAATTGATTGCACGCATTGCTAATAAAATGATAGACATCGAAGAAGAAGAACGAGTGAATATTTTGAATTGTAAATATGAATCATTAAGCTTCTTTGAATAAACGAAGTGAAGTACACTGAAACAACTCTCCTAATAGTAACCTTCAAAACTCACCCGTACAACAAACAAAGCAAAATTACGATCCTCCAAAATGATAAACAACTAATTAAAAGTCAATGGCTTCAAAGACTCCGAAAGATGTCCTAATTTGTATAATGTCGCCGCGTTCACTTACATTCAAAACAAGATCATATCTTCTTAATGAATCGCTTGCACTTTACAATCTGTAAATTAATTCCGTGAACTGGTGATATCTATTTACTTTCTTTTGTTTTTGAGAACGGGTAGCGGCTACTAGGGTATTTAACCCCTAAGGAAATTTATCCAAAGCTTACGGGGAATATGCTTTTTGTATGTCAACCGTTAAAAAGTGGGCAGCTGAATTTAAACGTGGTCGCACGTCTGTCGTGTCAAAAACTGCAACCACACTGGAAACTATAGAAAAAGTGCGTGATAGTGTATTGGACAATAGGCGAGTGAAGGTGAGTGAAATAGCTGAGGCTGTGGGGATATAAGAAGAAAGGGTGCGAAAAATCTTGCACACGGAATTAGGGATGTGAAAGCTCGGCGCAAGATGGGTGCCACATTTGCTGAATGCCAATCAAAAGCAAATGAGCAAACGATTTTTGCAGCAATCTTTAATTTGGATCGAATCAAAAGAGCCAACCGATTTTGTGCGGTGATCGGCGATGACCGGTGTCACCATAGTTGAGACATATGTCCACCACTTTATACTAGAAACAAAACAGCAGTCGAAACAGTGGGTGAATGCAGGTGGTTTAGCGTCAAAGAAAGCGCTATGCTAAAGCGTTATGGCCAGCGTGTTTTGGGATGCGAAAGGAATCCTGTTAATTGATTACCTTGAAAAAGGTAGAACAATAATTACAGGCGAATATTACTCCAACCTTGTAGACGAGCTGGATGCTAAAATTCGCGAGAAGAGACCTGGCTTGAAGAAGAAGAGAAAACACATTTCACTAGGACAACGCATCTGAACACAAGAGTTCATTGGTGATGGTAAAACTGCGAGATTTGGGGTACGATTTGCTTGGCCATCCCCCTATTCTCAGACTTCCATCTGTTCCCAAACTTGAAGAAATTTGTTTCTGGGAAGCGCTTTGCATCAAATGAAGAAGTTGAGAGGGCCGTTGATGAATATTTTCACAGCCTTCCAGACTCTCATTCCTAATACTGTTGTTGGAGAAGCGCTGGACCAAGTGCGTTGAAAAAGAAAACCATTTTTTAAGTGAAAATCGCAGTCTTTCATTGTCAGGCTGAGAACTTTTCGGGAACTATATTTTCTATCACCAAAATTTATATTTGTCATCAAGTTGTATCACCTAATAAATAGATCTATCGCCACGAAATATTTTCGTTCTCAGATAAACAAAAATTGTTCCCAGGTATGAATTATCAAATTAATGTTAATATATGTGTAAAATAAGAGATCGGACATTATCGAGAACCGAATTAGTTACGAGGTTAATTATTTAAAAAAAAATGCTTAGGTTAGGTTAGGTTAAAACTGTGACCTCCTACGCACGAGCCGAGCGAGCGAAGCGAGCGGTGCCGCGGCAGCGGCCGGCGAGTGCCAGAAACGACTAAATTTTAAAGAAAAAAAATATGGAAAAAGGATACTTGAAGGATATGGAAAAAGGATATTTGAACTTAATGCAATTTTCTAGTAACATAATATGATTTATTGGTGATCTCTTTAAATTAGTTTGCTTAAATACTTATTAGGACACACCTATTATAATACATACAAAAACATTTATTTGGTACTAGACCTTATATCTCAGGATTTTAGGTGATTTATTGTGGAACTGATTTTGCATTGTTTGGTGACTACATTTTGGTGACAGATCTACTATTTGGAGGACAAACCCTATTATTTAAGAAACACAAAACTAATTAAATTGGTGATAGCTTAAATGATACCCGAACTTTTCACCTTGCTCTCGTATAGAAATATTTGTTTTCTTCGATTAAAAGTAATAGTATCTTGTGGAACAAGTTACAGTCTTGTATCTAAACACTAGGTAACTACATATCAACACAAAGTCCCTTCCAATATTACACTAAATCATTTCTTGCATATCCCAATGTAGCTAAGTACACAATATGTACAGTAATTACTTAAAATATAATGAGATCATTATGGACCCTGTCGGGCACAGCAAAATAGAAGGAGAGTAGATGCTACCTGTCCGTTTGTGTGAACACTATAAAATAAAAATGACAAGGGTATTATAAAAAAGCCTAAGGTCGCGACCTGCGTGACATTAGGGTTCGAAGAATGGGCTAACTGGTAATCCGGGTGACAGGGGTTTATTTTTAATAATACTTACAAATTGTTGGGTTATCCTTTGGTCACCTTTCATAACAATCAGAAAATACATAGGACTCTTACATACGTCTAAATATATTAGTACCCTACATTGCCGCTAGTGTTTACAATTTCATATTCTCCAGGATGAGCAAATCACAAATCACAATTAAAACAGAATCTCTTCCTCAAAATATGAGACTTGTTTGCCCCTAAATTGTTGTTTGATATTTCAAGGAAAATTGCTCTTTAAATATACGACCTTAATAATTTATAACAATTGGGGTTCTCCCCTTCGTCTGCAAAGTGTACATTAACGTAAATGCGAATAAATACAATTTGGTGCATATTACTTTCTGCCGAGGATCAGTAATAAATACTTGTAATACATAATTTCACGCTTCAGTTCCCGAAGGGTTATGCAAATTGCTTTTGGTTCTAAACTTGACTTTATTAGCATTTTTTTTTCTGTAAAATTTTGCATATCCTGTTTACTTCCTATTAAAACTTTGAATTCCGTGGTCGAGAACAAAGTTTCACTTACTTGTTGTATTATTTCGTACTGGTCTGCTCTTTTAAAAATACTTTGAAGGCTTTCCTGTAAATTATACAAAAAAACTGGCCAAGTGCGAGTCGTACTCGCACATGAAGGGTTCCGTACCACAAGGCAAAAACGCCGAAAAAACACGTTTGTTGTATGGGAGCCCGCTTAAATATTTATTTTAATCTATTTTTAGTATTTGTTGTTATAGCGGCATTGGCATCAGAAATGCATCATAGCTGTGAAAATTTCAACTGTAGCTATCACGGTTCATGAGATACAGCCTGGTGACAGACGGACAGACGGACAGTGGAGTCATATTAATAGGGTCCCGTTTTTACCCTTTGGGTACGGAACCCTAAAACTTACTGTTCGGTGCAATTATCCCCCTAACTTATATATTTCTAAACCACACGGCAATCACCCTGACACCACTCACTCCTTCAGTATCAACAAAATATCCACTATCATCAGTATCACAGATAGTTTGTTGACAGATCGTATAGTTTGTTGATACATCGATTACATCGTATTTTTCCAAAATAAACAAAACGGCAATCAATTCGCAGATATTCGAAGCTAAACTGCAATTCAATCGTATATCACTTTTACACCGGTTGGTTACTAAAAATTGATAAATGCGCCGATAGGACTAAGGTTGGCAAACGAGGTTTTTTATCTGTTCGGTTCGGTAAATATACGAAACTATTGGAGTCGGCTTATAAAGGCATTGTCGACAATTTTTTTTTCGTTACATAGTTTAAGTGGCTGTGTAAATAAGGTTAATAGGATCCATAGATGTGTGAGGTTAAGTAACATCTGATGCGACAAGCCCATGGATGGATCAATTCTTGACCCATCGTGATTTCATCAGCCTCTATGTCTTGGAGTAGTAGTAGAGGAGAAGTACAAAGGAGTACAGAGAGTGCTGAAAAGTACCTGAAGAACAGCTTCAGGTACTTCAGCTTAGTTATGATACGAATTTCTATAATAGATCATGTGCCTAGCCATTTCCTTACTATGTTGGGGTCGGCCTCCAGTCTAACCGGATGCAGCTGAATATCAGTATTTTTACATGGAGCGACTGCCTATCTGACCTCCACAACCCGGTTACTAGGTAATACGATACCCCTTGGTAAAACTGATTGTCAGACTTTCGGGCTTCTGACTACCCGTAATGACTGTCAAAGATCCACGAATGACAGCCGGGACCAACGGCTTAACGTGCTTTCCGAGACACGGAGGGGTCTCGGTATGTAAAGATTGTCACCCATCCACAGACCAACTGCGGCAAGCGTAGCTTAACCTGATCGATCGACCTGTGCGGCTGGTATTATTTAGCCACGGGCCTAATCTAACACGGGCCTTTCTCTATAGTATAAACACCATAAAATTTACAGATATGAATGAAGAAATTTTACTTAGGGTGACACAATGGGAGCTCTGTAAAAGATCGCTTGTAGCACACAAGCGATCTTTTACAGACAACCTACAGATAGTTTTTCTCGCTGGTCAAAAACCGAAAAGTCTGACAGAGGGTCACATTTTTAATATCGGAGACTCCGAGTTGCTCTAGTTAGGTATGTCAGGTACCAATCAAAAACCACTGCTGAAAATAAGCCCCCAAGAACACCACAACCAGACCTGTTCGGCCCGCATCCAAATCTTCGTAAATATTAATTTTCGTATTTTTAGTATTAATACTAAATTCAACCTCCAGAAAAACAGGTCCAGCAGATGACAACGGGTATCGCCAAAATGTACAGACAATGAAATAAACCCGGTTATCTGAAGAGGCAGCCCTTACTGCAATGGTTAGGCACGCGCATATCGGATAATTGTTAACTGGACGCCCGTGTTATTATCGTTTTAACTCCAATTTACAATCACATGCATCGAATCGGTCGAAAATGTTAAAAGTTTCATGTATATTCGCTTCTTTTTTTTGTAACTGTGAATTTTTTAAACGAGGCTTCAGCGGCCATTGTCCGCGGGTGATAAAAGCAAATGGTAATTATTGTTGCATGCAGTTATGTAGGTAGTTTGAAAAATATGTTAATTGAGAAGTATAGTTATCACTGTTCTACCTACTGTACCTATTTATAAAATTCCTGATAAAAGCGATCCATTTGTTGGTAGTTTTTGTTAACCTAAAAGGGGGTTTTCGGATTTTTTACAAACAACTGAAGGGTATTCTCGGACTTAAAGACGTAAAATCATCAACCACCATCTTTTGTCAACGACAATAAATGACAAAAAACGCAAATTTCGACAATGTCGCAAACCATGCTCCACCTCCTGTCCTGCCCTCTGTATCCTAAAAAATGCAGTCAAAGTGCCACCGACAACGCCGTTGAAGTGGCAAAGTTTTGGTCCAACAAGATCTAAAATACAGTCGTACCAGCAACAAGAAGAGGAAGAAGAATGACAAAGCTTTCGAAAATATAAGTAAATTAGAGGTTAATATAGGAAATGACAGATTGAGTCTGATTAGAATGTTAACGTTATTAAATAGGTAGATATAGCCGCTCTGACATCATGTATACAGTAAAGGTAAGGTATAAGGTGACCGTCTATATTAAAAGCAACCAATAAGTTCATATTAATGCTTGATGCTGCAAAAAATACGATACCTCCACCGTCGGGCTTGATGGCGAAGTTTAAGATACTTTAGATGTTTATTATAGCCACACTCTTTAGTAGCGGGAGACAGGTTAAAGATCTTAAGAGTTCCTCAACTTAATGAGAACGAACTCATCCTGCTCACAAATTGTTATTAACTTGGCAAACTTACTTAACTAAGGTTATTATTAAAAGCAACTTAGCCGAGTATTTTTATAACGATCGTTACCTTCTCGTGGTCGAGATTTTTATTGTAATTAAAAATTCATTGGCGTCCATTAGAGTTTTAATGGTAATGTAATAAATTTTTGTAAGCGACGATGTGAAAATAAAGTAATTGCTCTAGCGTTCTTTCAAAGGATATTCTTTTATACTTTTAACATAAAATTCTGAGAAGAGGACTGATTTTTTATGTTAATATAACACAAGATTCTGTTTTTTTGTTCACATACTATAGTTTTTATGGTTAATTACTAATTATGAAATTACTTTACTAATACAAGCGACTTTGATCTTTATCACCGTGCATTAGAGTTGTTTTTTATTTAGAAGTTGTGAGACTGAGTACCCCCTCGCGGAATTCCGATTATGAAATGATTTTACTCCACGAGGAACCAACTCCGTTCTATTTAGCAGAACATTTTTTTAAAGCGATGCAACAATATGTACAGTTTACACGATGTAAGCATGTAAGTACATTAATTTGACTTCAACAAGTCAATATCTGCACAATGATGCTATTATCGCCTAAATTCATAAGGCTGTATAATTGTTATGAATGTTACAAAATTGACTTGCTTTCGGAAAATGACAATTCACAAGAAAAAATCATTTGTGATTGTCTCAATTATATGTAAGTTCGTTATCGCACACAATTAGATATCACGACGATAAATATTTTCCATAGGAAAATCTATAAAACAATTAGTCATAACTCTCGTCATATTTATGGACGCGTGGTCCAATATTGTACCCACAGAAGTGCTCATACCTCATACCTCCGAGCGCGCTTCAATCGAGGTAGGTAATAGTGTATAGTGTAATCCCACCAAAAACATTCTGTAAAAAACTAGCCAAGTCTCAATGGAGCTGCTTGTTTATCTCTAAAAAGTAATGAAATCTAGACAAAGTCGTACCAAGTCTAAGGTTCCTTACTGCGATTTCTTTATTATTATAGTTAATGTTGTGTGACTTGGCCGTTGAACATTCTTTATACGTTAGTGGGTACAAGTCAATTTTGTTTACACGTAATGTTATATCTGTTGTAACTACCTATGTTTGTTAAGCGAGATAATAGCCCATACCGGTATTGGTAATTGGACGCTAGTGTCTCATTTTAGGCGGTTGTTGATTGTGCAACACATGCATTCAGCATTGACAATGCTGACTTCTGCTCTCTTCTTTTTGGAGCGTCAAATTGACCACCGATCTAACATAAAATAGACGTACAGACGGACTTCTAATCAATGATTATAAGTCCGTCTGTACTGGAAATAATTTTTGATACTGTTTGTTTCAGGCTCGCTTAAACATAAGTATTATTGAAATACGCAGATTTATCAAGCCTACAATTGACTAGTTATTAAATCAACGTTTTCCAAGTGGCAATTTTCCATCGTCAATGGGTAGCGGTTATGGCGACAGATTGGTGCAATGGTGTCATGGAGCACCTGGGTTTGTACCCTTGTGTACCCTTCAACGGCCAAGTCACACAACATTAACTATAATAATAAAGAAATCGCAGTAAGGAACCTTAGACTTGGTACGACTTTGTCTAGATTTCATTACTTTTTAGAGATAAACAAGCAGCTCCATTGAGACTTGGCTAGTTTTTTACAGAATGTTTTTGGTGGGATTTCACTTCTTTTTGTAGAAACGTATACGTACGGACGTATTCTTTTTGTATTGCATTATATTTTGACCAAATTTTGAGCGAAATTAATATTTTAGTGTAAGGAGGATGGGCGTTTTGGTACCAGAAAACTAATTACATCCAAACAAAATAATTTATATACAGATTGAAAGGCATAATTATGTAGAACAATAGTTGATATGGGGGATAGTCCCAGTTCGCTGTCCGTTCAGAGATATACAACCTTTAACACTAAACATTTATGTTAGGTTTAGGTTAGGTTAGGGCGTTTTGGTACCGGAAAACTAATTACATCCAATCAAAATAATTTATATACAGATTGAAAGGTCTAATTATGTAGAACAATAGTTGTTATGGAGGATAGTCCCAGTTCGCTGTCCGTTCAGAGATATACAACCTTTAACACTATACATTTATGTTAGGTTTAGGTTAGGTTAGGTTAGGGCGTTTTTGTACCGGAAAACTAATTACATCCAATCAAAATAATTTATATACAGATTGAAAGGTCTAATTATGTAGAACAATAGTTCTTAAGAAGGATAGTCGCAGTTCGCTGTCCGTTCAGAGATATACAACCTTTAACATTATGTAGGTTAGGTTAAGGTTAGGTTAGGGCGTTGCGGAAGGATTGTACGTTCCCGCGTCCCCCAGCGTAGTGTAAATGGAAAAACGGTGTAAAAAAAGAGGTAGATAAAATTCAGTCACGTCACGATAAAGCAAGAGTCTATTAATGTTACTTATGACCTAACCTAACGATAACCTAACCTAACCTTTAAAGGTTGTATATCTCTGAACGGACAGCGAACTGAGACTATCCCCCCTAACGACTATTGCTCTATCTAATTAGACCTTTAAAACTGTATATAAATTATTTTGTTTGGTTGCTATGTTTTTCGGGTACCAGCTTCCATACATTTTTGCCCATCCTCCTTTGTTTATTTAATTTGTGTAATGTTCGACATCAAATGAAGCGGCCCACCAAGTTAAATATTTTTTGTAAAGGCGGTATGTCGATCTCTAATAGTTTGGTTGGGCTCTTGTGTTTTCTAATCAGGGTCACCCACCAGGTACTTCAGATCTTCGATTATCCTAATTTTTATAGTTTTCCCTTTATGTGGCCATTAAACCCTAACTCTGTACCAAATTTCAGCACTCTGAGTTTATGGGAAGTACTAGTTCTATTTTGATGATGAGTGAGTGAGTGTCTAAAATGCGAAACTTTGCTTTCGCTTAACTTCGGAACTAAATAACCTACAGACTTGAAGTTTTGGATTATAAGTATGTGATTATAGCTTACTGGATGACGAAAATTTCTGCGTTCTGGTCTTATCCAGAGGTTCTCAAATAGGGGCCTGAAAATGCGGCGAAATGGTTCCTGTAAAGGATGGTACGGCAGTGTTTGCTTCGCGCTCGACTTGGCGGGGGCACTGCCGTGCCCCCCGATAAGTGGCAGATGGATTGGATTGCAGCGCTGCAGCGGCTACATCCCCATGTCGCATCAAAGCGTGGCCTACGTTATTAAACGGTAGAGATGGGAAGCGGAGGGAAAGTGAGCGGTTTTGATGCATTCAATGGTTGGTAGGTAGCTAGATATAATAGTTGGGATGTGCTTTGTTTTAAAGTACTTACTACTGCGGGTTGAGTTGAGATTGGTTCCACTTTTGTCTTTCCATTAATTTGCATTTTTGGTAGTTATGCCATTTGACACAAATGTTACCAACCCGAACTAGTCCCGCTTGGTGGTTTACAGCCTACTTCCTAATACAGATGGGAGGCCTGAGTCGTGAGTCCCAGCTGGGGAAACATTATAGGTACATTATTAAGTACTACGTATCATTTTCCTGTATTTACTTAATAATATATATACATAATTTTACACCCAATTAAGCACATCTAATATTTTATAATAATATTGAATTGCTATTTAGCCCTCTTCCTCTCTCCTTTTTTTTGCTGTGCCCGACAGGGTCCATATTGATCTTTTACTTTGTAATACTATATAATTATGTAATACGTAAGGAATTCAATAAAGAATTGAGTATTGAGTAGGTACTTCGGAGACAAAAAATAAATATTTTTCTTTCGAACTCTTGAAATGCTACTTACATTAGCTATTGCAATAATTACAACATTTCATTAAAGTAAAATCACATTAGCCAAATACCAGACTAAGAAGTAATTATTCTGTAAATTAGGTAATCAACAAAAAATATTCTGATAAAGCACATCACTATAGAGCATAACGGGACTTTCACATGGATGCGCGCCGCAACACGGAGCCGGCACGGATCAGTTCAGTATAATTATCAATGGCAGCACTATGGTTTCAAGTGATAGGCTTTAATTCGATACCTACTGAAATCATTTGCTATTCCAATGGCTGAGCGTGATGAGAAATGATTTTCGCATTTCTTATTTACAGAGGTTATGTTAGCTAGAATGCTGCAGTTGCAGGATTTTTTATAAGTTACTAGTTGCATTACACGTTACTATTATACCTATTAGGCCTAAATATATCTATGCTTTAGTGAATAATTTGTTTATACAGGATGAAATTGGAAACTTGCGCCAAGTCAAATTAGGAGGTGCAGTAATTGTTATCCCACCAAAAACATTCTGTAAAAAACTAGCCAAGTCTCAATGGAGCTGCTTGTTTATCTCTAAAAAGTAATGAAATCTAGACAAAGTCGTACCAAGTCTAAGGTTCCTTACTGCGATTTCTTTATTATTATAGTTAATGTTGTGTGACTTGGCCGTTGAACATTCTTTATACGTTAGTGGGTACAAGTCAATTTTGTTTACACGTAATGTTATATCTGTTGTAACTACCTATGTTTGTTAAGCGAGATAATAGCCCATACCGGTATTGGTAATTGGACGCTAGTGTCTCATTTTAGGCGGTTGTTGATTGTGCAACACATGCATTCAGCATTGACAATGCTGACTTCTGCTCTCTTCTTTTTGGAGCGTCAAATTGACCACCGATCTAACATAAAATAGACGTACAGACGGACTTCTAATCAATGATTATAAGTCCGTCTGTACTGGAAATAATTTTTGATACTGTTTGTTTCAGGCTCGCTTAAACATAAGTATTATTGAAATACGCAGATTTATCAAGCCTACAATTGACTAGTTATTAAATCAACGTTTTCCAAGTGGCAATTTTCCATCGTCAATGGGTAGCGGTTATGGCGACAGATTGGTGCAATGGTGTCATGGAGCACCTGGGTTTGTACCCTTGTGTACCCTTCAACGGCCAAGTCACACAACATTAACTATAATAATAAAGAAATCGCAGTAAGGAACCTTAGACTTGGTACGACTTTGTCTAGATTTCATTACTTTTTAGAGATAAACAAGCAGCTCCATTGAGACTTGGCTAGTTTTTTACAGAATGTTTTTGGTGGGATTTCACTTCTTTTTGTAGAAACGTATACGTACGGACGTATTCTTTTTGTATTGCATTATATTTTGACCAAATTTTGAGCGAAATTAATATTTTAGTGTAAGGAGGATGGGCGTTTTGGTACCAGAAAACTAATTACATCCAAACAAAATAATTTATATACAGATTGAAAGGCATAATTATGTAGAACAATAGTTGATATGGGGGATAGTCCCAGTTCGCTGTCCGTTCAGAGATATACAACCTTTAACACTAAACATTTATGTTAGGTTTAGGTTAGGTTAGGGCGTTTTGGTACCGGAAAACTAATTACATCCAATCAAAATAATTTATATACAGATTGAAAGGTCTAATTATGTAGAACAATAGTTGTTATGGAGGATAGTCCCAGTTCGCTGTCCGTTCAGAGATATACAACCTTTAACACTATACATTTATGTTAGGTTTAGGTTAGGTTAGGGCGTTTTTGTACCGGAAAACTAATTACATCCAATCAAAATAATTTATATACAGATTGAAAGGTCTAATTATGTAGAACAATAGTTCTTAAGAAGGATAGTCGCAGTTCGCTGTCCGTTCAGAGATATACAACCTTTAACATTATGTAGGTTAGGTTAAGGTTAGGTTAGGGCGTTGCGGAAGGATTGTACGTTCCCGCGTCCCCCAGCGTAGTGTAAATGGAAAAACGGTGTAAAAAAAGAGGTAGATAAAATTCAGTCACGTCACGATAAAGCAAGAGTCTATTAATGTTACTTATGACCTAACCTAACGATAACCTAACCTAACCTTTAAAGGTTGTATATCTCTGAACGGACAGCGAACTGAGACTATCCCCCCTAACGACTATTGCTCTATCTAATTAGACCTTTAAAACTGTATATAAATTATTTTGTTTGGTTGCTATGTTTTTCGGGTACCAGCTTCCATACATTTTTGCCCATCCTCCTTTGTTTATTTAATTTGTGTAATGTTCGACATCAAATGAAGCGGCCCACCAAGTTAAATATTTTTTGTAAAGGCGGTATGTCGATCTCTAATAGTTTGGTTGGGCTCTTGTGTTTTCTAATCAGGGTCACCCACCAGGTACTTCAGATCTTCGATTATCCTAATTTTTATAGTTTTCCCTTTATGTGGCCATTAAACCCTAACTCTGTACCAAATTTCAGCACTCTGAGTTTATGGGAAGTACTAGTTCTATTTTGATGATGAGTGAGTGAGTGTCTAAAATGCGAAACTTTGCTTTCGCTTAACTTCGGAACTAAATAACCTACAGACTTGAAGTTTTGGATTATAAGTATGTGATTATAGCTTACTGGATGACGAAAATTTCTGCGTTCTGGTCTTATCCAGAGGTTCTCAAATAGGGGCCTGAAAATGCGGCGAAATGGTTCCTGTAAAGGATGGTACGGCAGTGTTTGCTTCGCGCTCGACTTGGCGGGGGCACTGCCGTGCCCCCCGATATAATCATTATAAATTGTCTTTTCTCAAATCTAAATTCTTGAATGAAATTGTGTAATTATCTTCGATAGTGCAAACTAAGTTATTGCCTTCAAGTAGGAACGAATTATCGTAATTCCAGGAAAATATTTATTTTTCAAAATTAATAAAGCAAGTTGGCAACGCGTTGTACTACCGGTATTTACCTAATTTTGACCGTTCCGACGGGCGCACGACGACGTTGCCAAATAGCTTGCCTACGCGCACGTAAGTGCGTCCCTTTCCATAATGACATGCTCCAAATTTACTTTATAACACGTTGAATTAGATATTATAATTTGGCACACCAATTCAATTTCAACCTGTATACTTGGCATGGTAAAGATTCATGCTTTCGATTGCCAAACCTACGACATATCCGTTGGGTCATCAATGTTCAGTGTTCGGTTTAAATAAGAGCAATTTTACCCTCTTAGAGGACACAAATAGTTCACTTATAATGATTTGACATACACAAATAAATCAGTCATAAGTTAACGGCAATGCAAATTATGTGTGTAGTTATTAAAATTATAACTTGTGATAAATACTGCTTGAAAGAAGTAAAAGTATGCAGCATGTACCTACATTTTAAATTCGTGAACGTGCTCACAACGCCTTTCCAGTAATAAATAAAAGAGATTCACGCGAATTTCAATAACTGATATTTAAATTTAAATGCCACACATTCGCCGAAGGGATTTAAATTTTAAATTCTGTTATTTTACAAGAGAACAATCGTAAAAAAAGTTGATACTCACAGTCAGTGTAGGTGTCCGGAACACACTGATGGATTTATGTATTGTTTCACAATTCACTACTTACGTTATTTGTTACTGTCTCTAGAAAATCAAAACATTTTTTATTTATTGAATTGAAACACGACTTTCAATAAAAAAAAAATTGTTTTACAAAAAGCAAGTTCATTATTTTCATCAATATGTTGTATAGCGTCTGTATAGTTACACAACGCTGTGTCTTCTTCTTTCGACAGTCAAATTACTGACGATTGAAAGAGAGCAATCGGTGTGTAACTATTCACCTGATTTATTACGTTTATTAGTAAAGGGGTAAAAGTTTATTTGTAAATAAACAACAATATTATTCATGCACGAATAAAAGATATTATGTATTCCCGTTAGTATTTTATACAGTTTTGTGTCCAATAATACCGGAAAACCAGATTTCCCGATAAATTTATTTGCCCTCGGGCAAACTAGTTTGTACAAAGCACGTTAGCAACAAACAGATAAGCCTACACTAGTCTGGTTTGTCCTTAATGCGTGCTCTGTTGGTCTAGTCATCGCAAGCGCTGGGTCCTGGATTCAATTCCCTGATCGTGCAAAGTGTTATTGGGTTTTTCTATTAGGAATTTCTCAGAAGCAGCCTAGTCTGGAATTGTGCCCGGATGATGATAATAGACTCGCCCCCCATTACATGGGACTTAAACATAACTAGCGAAATGTGGTTGTACCTACTATAGGTGCCTAACCCTATGGGGATTACGAGCGTGATATTATGTTTTGTAATAATATTCTAAAACCACAGTACACAGAATATAAATAGAGTCATATATATTACCGATGACCAAAACATAATTAATGGCCATCAAACTAACCGAACCGGGTAATCGAATCACAAAATCGTTTACAATTCATAAATTTAAATCGATTCAATCCTAATATTGAAATGAGATGATGGCAACATTTGCCGGAGTTAATACTGTTCATTTTAAAGTCCACTGCTGGGAAGGGTGCATGTTCAGTATAATCTGTTACGGAACTCGGATTTGCATTTATAATATCAATTGTGTTTTGGGTTTGTTCAATAATTTAGGAATTTGTTGCTGAAATATTAGTGTCGATGAATTTCAGGCTGGGAAACAAAGTGTGCAGCATGTTATAACTTTATTTTTACTAATGAGCTCTGTTACAACGAACTTTTATAGAGCGTTACCTTCATTTTTGTATTAAAATAGGTAATAATAATATTTGTTTTAATGCGCCTAGACAGAGTCCTATCCTCTTTTTCAGTAACCGTTTTTTCTGATTTGACAACACAGTAACGTTTAGAAATCGTAATCAATCCTTTGTACCGGCACTGAGACCCTAATGACTCATAAATCTTAACCAGCTGACTGATCCTAATGACTCATAAAACTGGTTAAGAATTATTTCTGAACCAGGTATAAGACTCATTTTATATTATCATTCAAATAAACTTATCTATCACGTGCTAAAATCTGCCGACTGCAATCCCCGCAGTGTGAAGTTAATTCATAGAATCGGACAGTCCCATTACCGGCGCTAGAAAGCCCCATTATTTATACTTAGCTCGGTTTTCACGCCGAGTGACGTTTTTACCTTTAAAAAAGAAAAAAAAAACATTGTTATGTACGTTTTTATTTTGTTAAAAATCTGTACTTGTGTATCTGTAAAGTTATGATTCCATAAGCTAAGTAAATCGTTTAAAAGACCCATAATTGCTCTATATTGGCAGTTTACCATAAATAGCAATTTCATTTATTGTGTATTTTATTGAATATAATTAATAACGCATAGTCGAAAGTAAAATACTAAAATACACCAGAAAAAATATTACAATACATTGGGTTTGGAAAAAGCTGTTATTTTTGTTGATTTGAAAATATTTTTGACATTTGTAGAGAAAATGTTGGGATACCCACAACCAAAATTAACACTGTTAGTGCGTCTGTAAAATCACTCAATTTAAAGTAAAATATTAAAACCATTTTCTGCGTGGCAACAGATGTACTTACAAGTTAAAACACAAAGATAATATCATGAAAATGTTATCCTCTCTTTTGTAATTTTATTTTAAAGAAGTGTCTTTTCTTATTTTAATTCCACATTCGTACTTATTCTTTGCTCCGACATTTCATTTAAATATCCTTGTCATCTTTCCAAGTAGTAAGCCTTGTTTTATGTTCAAGCGCATTGCATTTTCCTCGTAATAGTCACAGCTATCCAAAAGACCTGACCTTACACTTAATTCTCACTGTTGTCACTATAATTACTCCACTACGCTTGCCAAGTGTTTTTTACGAGAACAACTGAAATTAAAGCTGAAGTATAGTAGCCTACAAAAATATGAGTAATATTCACCAAGACCTCATTTAGTGCAATCAAACTGTTTGATCTTTGGCAATGTTCGATTCCAAGTTTTTGCCCAATCACGGGTTGCCTCGGAATCTCGGATGAACTGAGTACAAAATGTTACTTCGCTATAATTTATGTGTGTGACTGCATCCTCATATTAAAAACATTTAAGAAAACTGCTGCTACCCCAGTTACAGTGCAGAATATGACGGTAGGTGAAGTTATTACTGTTTTTTTTTTTTTCGATTTCTTAAGAAGCTTTATTCATGAATATTATAAAAATCAGGGTTATATTTTAATTACATTGCGATGTTCTAGATTTTACTCACTGTTTTTTATTTTTTAAATGCGATCCGTTCCGGTGTATACAATTTTGAAGATTATAATGAGGCAGTAAAGCCGAAAACATGTTAGTTGGTATTTTTTTGTTACAATAAATTGGTTTCTGTCTAATAAGGCACTTTCATGTCAACATGCATGATTAGTTCAAATTAGCATAGAATTAAAACATATTCCTTCTCTAAACAAACATACTTGTTTTACTGAACAACTTATTATCTTTCCCTGGGTTCAACTGAAGCAAGCCAAGAATTCGATTTGAGCGGCGCACTGCACCGTCCGTGATGTATGCCCACTTTATGAGCGAATTAAAATGGCCGCCACGTGAGTTATTACGTCATAATGGCGGCTATGACGTCACATACGTCATACGTGTACGAAATTAGTAGGCGGTAAACTGTTAAGTGACAATTTTATGTGGCATAGCCGAGTACGTTATTTTTGGTAGGTTGTCACTTAAATAAGAATAACTATTTCCGAAATATCTACAAGGAAAGTCATATTTTTGTTTTATTGTTTTTTTGATTATTGTTCGAATTATTTAATTATAAGTTTAAAATTCTCATGTTTAAATTTACACCATAACACCCCTATTTAAAATAACACTCGGCACTATATCGACAATCTAACAAGAGTGTAACGTAAACGGATTCGTTAGAAATTCCCCAATTTATTAACAAACAAATAAAGTTGTTAATAAAAAAGAAATGTCCCATAAAGTCAGTCTAATAATGTCGATCATTTAATTAATTGAATTGGACGTGGCGGCATGAAGTAGGGGGAGGGGGAGGAAGTGATACAAATGTAAATCAACGTCTATTATCCTCCATCTATGTCTTTGGAGCGAAGTGAAAGATTACTACATTAAAATGATGTAATTTGAAGTTCTACATTTTTTTACTATTTAACGATAAAAGCATAAAAGTAGAAGTTTAATAATTATGAACCTCAAGTTTACATAATTTAAATACTTTCTGTTACTTTCGACTGGAAGCCGACCCCAACATAGTTGGGAAAAGGCTAGGCAGATGACGACTTTATTGTAACATTCTTCACTTTAATATTTTTTTAAGTAAAAGAACACCGTTAGCAGAACTTGTTAAAACTTGAGAAAGGTTTAAAGGCATGTAAGCATGCATAAGATAAAGTCTAAACATAGTCAAAGTCAACTAACTAACAAAAAGCGCTCAGCAAAATGGAATAAGCTTGAACAGAATATCTTGGCGGATTATCTTGGCTAAAAACAGCTCGGTCAAATTGAAAACAAAACAACGAAATCTAATGAAATATCTTTACAGACGCCGCCAGCAAATCTGTAATTATCTCGTAATTTAATAAAATAAATCAGAGAGCGATAAAAATAAATTTAATGCCCACTAAAATATTCCACTTATTCTTCTTAACGTAAAGAGGAAAATCCATCGTCAAATAATTTTTATGTCTTTTATTCATTTCGAAAGCGGTGTCCACATTTTTTCCACTTAAAATAAATTACTTTTGCACAAAGCCACTGCCGAGACGTTATTTAGAAAAGTAAATAAGAAATACTGAAAGTCCAAAGCATCTTAGTCGCTTTTCCTTCACTGGAGTGAAGATTGGAACGTAGAAGTCTTGCAAGGGCTTTTTTCTTTTCTACAGGCTTGAGTTTTTGCCTCCCAGCGATTTTTATTCTTTGCAAGAGATTAACTCTATTATGCAGAGTTCGCTCGGAACTGCTCGGTTTATTCCCGACGTCAATTAATATTTTTTGGTATTTCCGGTGTAACTTAAAAGAGGTAGAGAAGTTTGTTTAAAGTTTGACTTCGTGGTATTGTTTTTGTTCAACAAAATCTCGCCGTTCGTCAGTTAAAGTTGGCTTTTAGAAAAGCTAAATATTGGACGCTGTTTTGCTGGGATCCAAATGCCGTTAATGTTGTCGCTGGTTGACTAGGTTTTCAAGATCAGGCAGTCCAAATTAATTTGAGATAAGACTTCCAAACTCTTAAAAATATGCTAAATGTTTAGATGTTACGTATCTTGCTTATTTTTCAGTCAGTTTAATAAAGCAGTATATTTAGCTTAGTTTACCAACATCATATTTATGATAAGAAACATTTCCCTCCCTGTATTCCCAACATAACATACATTCACACGACACTTTGTTGAGGAGCTCTTATATCAACAGAGCGTACACGCGCACGCGCACAGAGCATGTTTAAGTGACAAATAATTTGCTGTGAACTTGTATTGTTTAGGTGATAACTATGTGCGTGTGGTCCGACCGTGGAGTCCGATTGTAACTTAAGAAAATCTCCCAACGGCTAGTTGACACTTCCCGTGATTCCAGGGCCGGCTTTTACCTTGGCCAGAGGCTCAGCATTGCCATTCAACGTGGCAATGCCGCCAGTGTCTTAGGTGGGTACATTACCAGTCGACAGCGATGCGGATGAATTTTTCGACGCTATATATTTTAGTTTTTATTGAAAAAGTTTAATAAAGGTGTAGTGAGGTACTGAATATAATTACCTACATTATTTTAAATAAAATTTTCGTAATCATTGCCTGGTTTCTAGAGAGAGGAGGTTATTTACAATAATTTGAGGAACGATTTTCAATATTCCCTTGTTATAGGAAATGAATCGATTTAGACAAGGACGTTACTTTTACATGGGGATAACCGATGACGCGACACATGTATCTACTACCCAATAGTCCTTTAATATTAAGCTGCAAATCACGACGAAATTATGCAGGAGACCCTTTACTGTCAGATAAAAAACAAAACAAAATTGCCTTAAAATATTCTTTACCAAACAACAAAAACGATCTACAATGCAAATAAGAACTGCTATAAACAATGGTGAGCCCTTTCATTAATTTACTCATTCCCTTTTTACTTGCAAAAGTAATTGATTGCTAGTTATTCAGGGGCGGACATTATGGGGGATGTTAAAAAACCCTTTCATTTTTCTAAAGCTTTTGCCAAGAACTAGACAATTAATTAAGAAAACCGACAAGATGGGTGCCGTCTAAGTAAATGAACTGAGAACATGGATGCACTAAATGTAAAGGAAGAAACAGAAGGTTCATAGAAACGAAATTTCTATATCGACTCGTGGTACCTATTTTACACGTATGTTAGACTATCTTCTAATCGTCAAAACCCAGTTTCAGAGCAGTACCCTAAAGGTGACTTTGAAAAAGTTTAACGTTTATCTTTATCTTAGCCGATCAAAACTTATTTAAGCACAGCCTTTTTACCAATGTTTTGTCTGATGTGCTCGCCGAAGCACTGCGTGAGATAGTTCTTGAATAATCCACGGACTGACTATGAAATTTATTGTTAATGCTCACGGAAAATACCGTAAATTATTTAGAAGTTCATATAGTATTTCGAGTTTTACAAAGAGACTAGAGTTTCGGGGAATTAATGACAGGGACGACTCTATGCAAAACCGAACATTTCTAAACTTCGAAATACAGTTCCATTATTATAACGAATGTGTCGTTTTAATAATAATTTAAATTAGATTCATCGGAGAAAGATTAGACCTTCTTACTTATAATTACAGGATGCACTATAACGATGTGTTTCGCTCCCGATTGTATAAAACAGACATCTCTCGTCATACTGAAGACTGAACGTAAGACTAAATTGAATGACAAACGTTAACAGTTGTTTGTGTGCAGAGCTTGTCATAACAAGACGTACTACGGTTTTGTGAACGTTTGGAAGATAGTTCGGGGCTTGCAAAAATAGGAGCAGGTATCTAGTACGTAGTGTAATGTTATTTAGGACGAGAAACAACAAAACGGTTATTGTATGTACCAAATATTTATATATCGATATATCGATTATATATCGAGGAATTACTTAATATGACTTCTTTCTCATTTCAGCCATTCTTTCGAAAAAAACGTTTCATTTCGATACTTTGATTAGACCCTTCAAATACATTGAATGTTTTCAACAAAATAACCTCAACACGAATACTCTACACCGTGTTATACATTTTGAATAGCGGGGTGCACCGCGACACAGAACGAGGGCCAAACACAAGCAGCTGCCGCGACCGCATCACTCGGAAACACAAGTGGTGTGTGTGTACCAACCCTGGAATATATCCCACTATTTACTATACATTACACACATAGATGTAGGTATACGCAATTATAATATAATAGGACCGCAAATAATTTGAAGTGAAGTGAATTTTACTAACATAGTTTTAAGTTTATACTAACACACATTGTATTATTATAATATATATGTTAGACTGTAAGGTATTTATCTATGGGCCAAAGTAGCCTGAAAATAAAGGTCTTATTATTATTATTATATTATTATAATATCTACAAGTTTATTTTGGTTTATACCAAACATGATTCTTGGTCTACATGCACCACGATCACCATCACAGAAACAAAAGACAAAATTACCGATTTTTTAGGAAGACAAGTTCACTTTCTTCTAGGCCTTGTATGGCAGATGGTCAAATGTTAAGAAAAGAAAATGTCATTTTGTATAGAAAGAGATCTGTATAATCTTCGTAGAGTGAAATAGAAGTGAGGAAGTACATAAAAGTGGCCGTGGTACGCGTACTATTATGTTAGGCCGTTGTTGCCGGAAAAATAATAAAAAAATGTTTATTTTCTTCCACAAATAATACTTATTAACTAAAACTTAAAAAAGAAGAAAACATAATTAGTATGATGAAGGACAATGTTCATTTGTGGGAGACTGGTGCCTAAACTAAGCCGTGACTTGTATTTCAGGACACCAGGGAAAATCGCTAATCGATGTCAGCAGCGTAGGTACTCCTCGTGAAGAAGAAGAATCTGCGACCACAAACCTGACTGCCAATCGTGGTAATCTTTTTAATTATTATTGACGACTCGCGTTTTACTACTATCACACGTTGAATTGTGGCGATTTGGCAGCTGAATTGGTGGCTTATGTTCAGGTGTAGACACTCTAACGCCGATGTAAGTCTGAGTTCAACAAGGAAAACCCATTGCTATTACAAAGTCACGAGTAGGTCCAAGGTAGGTATATAAAATTATTCTTTTGTATCTAAACAGCTGTGTTACAAAAAGTAAAACAAATTTGCATTAAGAAGAAATTAAGTGCGTTTTTCTTCCTGCCAAATGGGGAGGCATACATTAACATAGTAAAACAACGATAAAACAATATTTTATATCTTAGAGAAAAACCATCAATTCCTGCTTTAGATTCTGGAATCTTCCTTATTTCCTTTCTGAAAGTAGTTTCAGAAGCTCCCATAAGCCGAAGTGCATTCACACATAAAAATGCGATACAACCAATAGTGAATAATTTTAAATAGCCCGTGAAGTCCTGCGTGTGCCTCCATACTGCCAATCTGCCAAGCTGCCAGCCTGCCAGACTGCCAGGCCGGCCATATTCCATTCATTCTGGCACAAAAACTGGCGGTATATACACTGTATGGAGTTTGGCAGTGCAGCGAATGTACGAGAAAAAGACGAGCGTGTTGTGGTGAGGGGCGTGTACCGAAACGAAATTGTTGGCGCGAGTTGTGAGCAATAGCGATTGTAGGTGCACGACACGTATTTTATTCATCATTCGGCTATTATGTCAGATAGTCAAAACATTTAATTTAAAATGAACGGACTTCTTATACGAGAGTAAAACATTTGTATCGTTTAATTTTATAGTAGCTTTATCTGAATAAAATATTTTAAGTTCGTTATTAAACGGCATCGCAATAAATATGGTGTCTAAAATTTCATCATCTCCCGCTCCCGTGTACGCTTTTCTCATACACTACACACTAGACCCAATTTCAAGTGTAACTACAGTGCTTGGCACAGCCGAGTGTTCACAAAAAGTATAGTCGCGTATAAAATACAATTTATTTATTGGTTCCATTGACGTTTATACGGGCGAACGCCAAATCACGCCATAAACACGCCAAGAGCAGCGTGCAATGTACACTAAATAAATCGCGGGCAAAGTTTTACGCGTCCTAGAATGTGGACTGCCGTCTATGCTAAAGTTTCGTGAAGAAAGGTAATTGGTGGAATTTGAACGGAATAGGACTGGATCGAGTTTGAAAAGATCATAGTCATATTTTCATAAGTTTAATACGCTTTCGTGGTGAAAGAATACTTCAGCTTTTCGTAGTTTTTAGGATTTAAAATGTCTGCGTAGTCCCAGGTGCATTAGTAATGGTTAAACAAGATGTATCATCGTAATTTAACACGTATTTGCAAAGTCACCTGAAAATATTTCGCTTGCTTTATTTCGTATTTAAAAACGTGCGTTTTCGATTCGTTTAAAAGTCTGTTAAGAATGAAATTCTATAAGTATTCTGTGATCGGAAACGCTATTCAGAAATATACCTTTTTAACGAACGAAAGCATTAAAGCCATATGGAACTTAAATTTAATGCACAATTTTGTTGAAATTCTGAATTTCTGCAGTCAAATAAACCCTCACCTTTACACGTGGTACTGAATTAGACAACCGTGCGACACAGAGCAGAAAAGAGGACTCCAAAAAATTTTCTCTCTGTTACATTCGACGTTTTGAGTCAAGAGATAATTTTACACTGTGGCTGAGTGCTGGTAAGTCTGTAGAGGTATAATCGCCTCATATCGTGCTTTCTCGTCGATTAGGTAAGCAAATGAGGTGAAAGGAATGTATTGTGTGCGAAAGAGACAAAGAGTGGGGCGAAGTAAGCTGTATAAATGATTATTGATTATGTTGATTTTGTTTGTGTTATATACCTGAGATAAAGTCTCGTCTCTATTATTTTTGCTTTCTTAGCGTTTTTGGGTAAGTGCTTTGTTTTAAATAATGCAAATATAATTATTCCACTTCCATCTTGTACATTAGAGACTTTTCCTTTTAGCGTAACATTGGTTGTCTTTGTTCAGAGTCTCATAAACATTGCAAATATTAATATTTTTATTTTATTGTGTTGGGGTGGCTTCCAGCTATCAAATACAGAAGTAGTAGTGAGGTAATTGACGACAAGCTATTTACAAGCCTCCACAGTTAACACTAGAGTATTGTTGTACACATTTTCAAATTGACTAACTATTCATTAATATATAAACTAATATAGTATAAATATATTACACTGCGTGTCCTGTCAGCTGCACGTTACAGGAACTGCTGGAGGCTGGTGAAGGCGCCAAACAAGTAGCCGAATTCTGGGCCGAGTACATTTAGATTGCTATCGACGCGCTAAGAAGAAGATATTACACTAATCGATTAATCCGTAAAGTTCTTATGTAGCCACCAGCCACTCTAAGCTGATCGTTAAAATTGTATTTACTCTGTAAACAACACTGAGAGACATTCGTCTTCGTAAGAGACATTCGTTTCATTCGTCATAAGCTACTTAATATTAATATTGCTATTGACATTATCTATTAATTTTTGCATGCCAAAACTCAGGCAGAATGTACCCGGCTCACTATATTTTTATAACAACTCTATTGTAATACCTACATTCTATGCAAATAAATGATTTGATTTGATTTGATTTGATTTGATTCGTACAAGTCTAGTCTAAACCACAAGCTTTCTAACAGCTTTATTGTTTTACAAAATAAAATGAAATTTAATTCGAGATTCAGATCAAATACTCCGTTTGTCTCAAGGACTAAATGATAATATTATAAAAAATGGTATCGTATTATTGTACAATAATGTGTTTATTTTGTATGGTTATTAAACAGACAAAAATTGTCTCAATTCACAAAGTACTTTTATCTATTATCATCTATATCATATATATCATCTATACCCATTTACACGATGCAAGTTGGTTGTGGAGGTCAGAGAGGTAGTCGCTCCATGTAAAATACTGATATTCAGCTGCATACAGTTAGTCTGGAAGCTAACCCCAACGTAGTTGAGAAAAGGCGAGGCAAAATTTTACATTTTGCCTCGCCTTTTCTCAACTATGTTTTACATGATGCAAGTTGCCGTGTTTAGATGACGCATTTTCTTTTGTTGCTTCAACTAAAGTAACAAAAAACTAAAGATGGGCGCGCCTGTCGTGTGCACGCCTCGGTTGCGCAGGCTTCTGGAATCTTCCAATCTTACTCTGTCATACGTCGGTTGCATAAGTGTGTATGTACTTGCACACATATGCGAGGCGTTAACAACTACCTACTGACAAACTTAGTGAATTCTCAATTTACATATAGTTTTTTTTTTTTTCAAAAGTGGTTAAGCTAATACCATTATAGTCGACCTCGTGATTGCTTTACCATATAATACACTAATTTACAAAAACCTGAACCTTTCACTATCGTCCATCTACTACTTTATCTCCTTAAAAAAACTAATATTATATGCCTTTAGGGCCAATTACGATGAAAATCATTTCAGCATGTAGTTGGCGCGGGCTAATCACTTTTATTTACAGTTTAGTTTTCAAAATGCACAATACAATAACCTGCACAGTGCCTGAATAAGCCAATGTAACATGCATCGTGCACATACAAGCAACATTACAATAAAGAACTACGCGAGCGCTACGCCGTAGCAGTAACCGCTACGCGAGCTACGTTTTCGATTGACTTTTGAATATACATGATTGTCAACCAAGGTACTCAATTAAATCCACAGAAATACCTTACAAGTAGTTTATGTGTATTTTCAACATGGTATCAAAAGCTGTGGTAATAAATAAATATTTTCTGTCCTAAAACATTTCTGTTATATCTTGTCAACCCATACAAATGTATCAAGAATTAGATTTGTTGCAATGCCACCGGGTCGCGGTGCTCCGTCTTACATTACTGTAAGCCGTGATCGATAGCTGCACCTGTGACTGATCGCTCAGCGTGGTTGTTGCTACGTTTTCTTGTATTGGATATTGTTGAGAAATTGTAGTGTTAACATTATTTTATTGTTACATTTTTCGTTCTCGAGGAATTTACACTGGATTATAAGATTCAAGCAAAGAGCTATATGTATGCGAGTGTCTGACTATTATTGTTCTGAAAATACCATCTAATGCTTACTGATAACTGAGGGCCAATTCTGGTAATTTCAAGAACGTTCACAGTCTGATCTCAGTCGCAATCTGTCATAAAAACCTCGAATTTCCCTACATTTTGACAAGTTTTTGAGATTTTTTTGTCGTAGAGATGAGACTGCGACTAGATTTTGAACGTTTTAAATTACGAGAATTGGCCTTCTGGTGTTCTAATACACAATTTTATTCTTTGCCGCAAGGCAAGGAAGAACATTATCTTATTAATTGGTCCTAAGCTGCTAACATAATTATGTTCTGTTAACTAAGTACTTAGTAATCTTATCCTTTCAAGATTAAAAAATATATTTTTTTAAAGTTATTTATAAAAATAGACCATTCTACTTATATCCGGAACCACTGAGCCTAAAATTTTGAATAAAATAGAGAAAATAGATCTTAGATTATAGTTTCCAGAAAAACCTATAAGAAGTCTAATAGTATGGTCTTAAATAGCATAGCAAATATTTCAATATAGTGCGTACAAACTTACATTTGCAGTTGAAATATATGGGAGAAGTGTCGAATAAATTAAAATAATTTTGAACAACGAGCACATTCCAAATATAAATTCAAATATAGACACAATTCGGCGCGAAATTCAATAAACACCTTGTCATAGGTCCTCTCTGTTATTAACTCGGTTTCAATATAATTTCCTAAAAACGATTAAAATTACATTACACAAGCATAAATCACAATTATAAACAATGCTTAGGTTGTATTTATAATGCTTGAAATAATTTAATGACAATTTCCAAGTATCGATTTTTGACATTCGTCATATTAATTACTAGACTTAATTGAAATTTAAAATAAATCGTTTGCCATAATCGCTTTCGTACATCATTACAATAAACGAAAACAATTTATATCAATTTTGAACACAAATTGAGTAGTGGTAATGAATAATGCGTATTACCTAGACGTTCGTGGAACTGTGTTAAAATATTTCGTTAAGATCTGGGCATTTTCGTGTATTTTATAATATTTTCAGTAATATTTTAAATCTAGATCACACATTACATTTGTTACATGTATTTGTGTGACATTTGTAAAAAGTAAGCATGTAAACACGCACTATAGGCGCGAAACTGTGACTCAAAAATATATCAAAAAACTTCATTATCACTACTTATTTAACTTAACAATGGATGAATATATCAAATGAGTAAATAATGAAATGAAATCCCAAATTTTATGCTTTTTAGCCTCGACCACCACTGTCATCAAAATGGTAATTATCGCATTTACAGACTTGAATTTAATAAAGGTAAATTAATAAACTTACGCGCTAAATATGAAAGATTAAATGGCATTAAAATATTATGAGTTTTTAAACAACTCTTTTAACTAACGCACATTCCTAAGAATTGATGAATAGCATAATAATTATGTATTTACATAATCAACTTAGGGTGTCGTATCGATCAGGTTAAGCTACGCTTGCCGTGGTTGGTCCGTGGATGGGTGAGCATTTTCACACACCAACTCCGTGACTCGGAAAGCACGTTAAGCCGTTGGTTCCGGCTGTCATTCGTGGATCTTTGACAGTCGCTACGGATCGTCAGAAGCCCGAAAGTCTGACAACCAGTCTTACCAAGGGGTATCGTATTACCTAGTTACTGGGTTGTGGAGGTCGGATAGGCAGTCGCTCTATGTAAAATACTGGTATTCAGCTTGGATTTACAATTTAAATGGAAGATTAATTATTTTTAGCAGATTTGCAGATTGCTCTGGTGCCCCTTGTTGATCGAATTGTGAACCTTCTTGACGCAATCCATTAGTCGACTTGTACAGCAATAAAAATACTTTAACTGTTATTAAGAGCGACGACGTGATAAAGTCAACATCTGCTGTTCTGTTTGCCTGTTTTAAAGAAAAAGATAAATAAATAAAATTATCCTGAGTAACAAACAAAACTAATAACTTTAGCCTTTTATAGTTCCTAGCCTAAACCTAGAACAACGCTTTAAGAACAATAGAACCACATTAGTTAACAGTAAAAGCCATTAAAAACATTAGCGTGAAGACACACCGTCCCCCGCCGTGTGTACGCGGCGTTACATTAAGCGTATTCAAAAGGCGGCCGTTCTAACCGTTTTACTAACGAGTAACGAAACTCTGTATGCTGCTATATACCTTCAATAAACCGTTGGGTTAGATTATGTTGATAAGCAAAAGCGGATAATTTAAAAATGTTTTGTAATTTCCTAGTTTGCATCACCTTCACTTTCTTGAAGTATTGACATTTGGCGAGATAAGTAGTACATACCTATATTCTAAATATACCCGGTCCTCCGCCTTTCGCATCCAGTCTACACCAACCACCTTCTTTAGGTCATCCGTCCATCCAGCAGGGGGCGTCCCACACTACGCTTGCCGATACGCGGTCTCCACTCCAGGACTCATCGTCTGCTCCACCGACCATCGGTCCTACGACAGACATGGCCAGCCCACTGCCACTTCAGTTTGCTTACTCTGCTACCCGCTCCTCTTGTCAATAAAGTCGCGGCCTCGCCCAGCACTCATTACGAACTCGTGAGACAAAAGCCTCGCTCAAGTTCCATTATGATATAAAAAGGAAGGGTCGCTCCCATACAACTCACACAAACATAATGTAATACATAAATTGCGTTACACCGTTACCAAAGGTCAGGTAAGTGCAGAAGGTTCACGTGTTTTTGAAATACAAGCATTGCTGGAACTAGAAATGTCGTAACTTATAAACGTTATAGGTATCTTCTTAATTGTTGAGGATCACACTGTCGTAAGTAATTCTGCTGTGGAACTTTTAATTTTCATGAGATTTTTGTAAAGACGTCCATTAAATAATTTATGCATAAAATGTCAACAGAAATCATAAATTGGAAAATGTTGCAAGCGTCAAAATAACCTAACCCGCATACAGATGCTGCTCCGACTTTTTTATCTTTATCTTATAATTATCAACAACGGTATGGTTTGCCATTTATAAAAGTAATAGGTATATTGGAATGTTATCTGTAAGAGAAGTCTGACCACCAGTCTTACCAAGAGGTATCGTATTACCCAGTAACTGGGTTGTGGAAGTCAGATAGGCAGTCGTCCCATGTAAAATACTGGTATTCAGCTACATCCGGTTAGACTGGAAGCCGAGCCCAAACATAGTTGGGAAAAGGCTAGGCAGATGAGATGATCTGTAAGAGAAGTGAGCCTTCGGGTTTCCTTATTCGAGGTCCCGCCCAACCACTTGAAGTAAAGCTTGGAGTTTGTTTAGTTCTCCGCTTTCTTCAACTTTATTATCGCTTACAATGTTTGTGCCGCGAGTATTGTCTAAAGCTGTTATGGGACAGTTTTCATGTCGTATTGTGTGCAAACAAAGTGGCCAACTTGAGGTGTATCGCTTGCTGTGTATTTTTTTGTGCTACAAATTGAGTTTGTAGTTCTGAAAAAAGGTGTTAAGTTTCGCCTTTCGCGTGTTTTTTTTTTCTAGGTTCTGCCAGAATGTAGATTAATCAAAATAATATACGAGCTCGTTTTAAACGTACAAACAAAATACTACAATCTCAACGGCATAATAAATTATTTTTAAGTACCAACCTAATCTCTTCTGACTTCTGCATCGCATTTTTATTCTTTTGTACTAGGTCGTTACATTTTGAACAGAATAGAATATCTTTATTATGCATAAAATATGGTAAATAAGAGGTTACATTTAAGACCTCTTTTATAAGTTTCGCATGTTTTGTTTACTTATTTTAGCGTGCAAAAAATACCTTGAAATAAAATGATAAACACTTCAATTAGTACTTCTGAGATCATGCGACCAAAAAATAGTATAAATTATATTGTATTACTAGTGATCTGATAATTTAATATTTTGAATTTTGTATAAAAGTTAAGAACTTACTTATACTAATAGAGCACGTTATTATAGAGCCATTTCTTAAGTTTCGTTTCAAAATAATTTAATAGTATCTCTAGGATAAACTTTGTTGTATGTACTTACTTATACATCAAAAACTCAAAGCATTTGTTTCAATTAAACCACTTTTGAATTTTCAAGGAGTCGGTCAGTCAGAAATGTTAAACTAGTCGCCCGTTCTATAGCGTAGTAGGTCCTACCTATGGAGAAGAATAGGCAAGAATCTTTTAAATTATAGTCACAACTCAAACTCAAACTCAAACTCAAAGCATTTATTTCAATTAAACCATTTTACAGGCACTTTTGAATTGTCAAGAAGTAGGTCAGTCAGAAAAATGTGAAGCTAGTTGCCCATTCCAAAGCGTAGGTACTGTGGAACTTAGGGGGAAATAATACAAATAAGACCACTTTAAGACTTTAGGAGAATAATTATAATATAAAAAGGCAACGATACAACTTCGCGGTTAAGATATGAATCACTGCTTCTAGAATCAAACGCCATCATAATCATATTTGACATATGTTTAAACCAACGAATCGAATCATACTTCTAGCCAGTGCTTATTGCTAAAGGCTAGCACACACAGGCACTACAGTACCTATGGAGAAGAACGGACAAGAAACTCCATGGACACTCTTTTTAAATCATATTTTACAAAAATATTAGTTACATCATTACTTTTGAATTTATAATTAAATAATGTGAGAACGATGTAAAAATAAACAAGACGTATGCGTTAAAAGCGTCCAGAGTACAACAAATAGTACTAAAACAATCCAAAAATAAAAATAAAATAATTAAAAATAAGCCGAGGCAGCTAAGTGATGACCAGCCCCAACTGACGGCGCCCGTTCACGAACATGACGCATAGATCAGCACCATTCAGCTCAACCATTTTGAAGGGAGCTAAATGATCCAACATACACGCCACCGTCAGCGAGACATTTGTGTGAGCATGACATACTATCAGCCGCCAGGGCACATTCAAGTCAATAAAAGACATATTACCCGGTAAATGGTAAAATAAGGTATAGTACTTACATAGAACTCACATCTGTGCTATGCAATTATACAATACAAATGAAATTGAGTTTATACAATGCAAAGATAGTCTTACAATCTTCAGCAGCTCCAACAGTATTTTCAGGTGTCAATCAATTAGTTGTGGTTGTGGAGCAGGACCAGCATTGAGCCAGGCATTTTTATCAGCTATGTAATCCCCTAACTTATAATATGCCTGACTGCATAGTGTGCGTTTTATACAAGACTTGAATTTTGTCTCATTCAGTTGAAGAATGTGGGGAGGTATTTTATTATAACATTTTAAACAGTACCCCATAAAAGATGAGTCTACTTTAGCCAGTCTGAAACTTGGTTGAACTAATAGGTCCCTATTTCTAGTACTATAATTATGTCTTTCACCTCTTTTACTAAAAAGATGTAAGTTTTTTCTTACATACATGATGTTTTCGTAGATATATTGACAAGGTACCGTCATGATGTTAATTTCCTTAAACAGTTCCCTCAGAGAATCGCGCCTGCGGAGGTTATATATGGCTCTGATGGCTCTTTTCTGCAGAATAAAAATAGAATCGATGTCTGCAGCCCGTCCCCAAAGTAAAATACCGTAAGACATGACACTATGAAAGTAACTAAAATAGACTAGTCTCGCGGTATCGACATCAGTAAATTGACGGATTTTTCTGACAGCATAAGCTGCTGAACTTAGCCGTCCTGCAAGAGATGTTAAATGAGGACCCCATTGTAGCCTTGAGTCGAGCGTGATTCCTAAGAAAACAGTTTTATCGACGAATTCTAGTTTCTCTTGATTCAATATTATCTCACAATCACTACCTTTGACATTTGGTAAAGAAAATCTTATGCACTTAGTTTTTTTTCCATTTAATACTAAATTATTAGCAGTGAACCAATTTTGGACCTGCAGAAGGGCGTTATTTACGTCGTCAAAATTTGTAGCACGTCTATTTACCTTAAAAATTAAGGAAGTGTCATCAGCAAATAACACCATTTGTGGTTGATTTTTTAATAAATGGAGTAGATCATTAACATACACTAAAAAGAGGAAAGGACCCAATATCGAGCCTTGTGGCACACCCATTTTTACTTTTAAACCATATGAATTGACACCATTTATTTGGACTTGCTGTTGTCTATCATTTAAATAAGAACTAACTAAACTGAGCGCAAGTTTTCCAAGTCCGTAATGCTCAAGTTTCAAAAGCAAGGTTTCGTGATCGACGCAATCAAATGCCTTAGAGAGGTCACAAAAGATTCCAATGGCGTCTTGGGCCTCTTCCCACGCGTTAAAAATGTGTTTTAATAAGGTTACACCAGCGTCAGTCGTACAACGTCCTTTGGTGAAACCAAATTGCTGATCGTGAAGGATTTTATTCATGTTAAAATGATTGAGCATCTGATTAAGCATTATCTTTTCGAACACCTTACTGAAAACCGGCAACACGGATACGGGTCTATAATTATTGGTGTCTTTACTGTCCCCAGATTTGAAAAGTGGTATTACCTTACTGTATTTCATTAAATCGGGGAAGATTCCTTGATCAACACACAAATTAAATACTAAGGCTAAGTAAGGTGCAATAGTCTCAATTATGGAGGCACAGACTTTAATGGACATTCCCCAAAGATCTTCGGTCAATTTGATCTTAATTTGCTTAAAAGCTTTTATTATTGAAGCGGGGTTTATATGTTTAAATTGAAATTCAACCGGGCAGGCTGGAACGTTCGCTCTTAATAAATCAATTGATACGTCGGATGAGGAATTTAAGGCTTCCGTCGTTTTTGATGGTATATTAGTAAAGAAATTTACAAATTCCTGAGCTACTTCTAAGTTAGAGCTTATGGCACCACGTGAAGTCTCCAATGTGTAATCAGTGTTTCGTTTTTTATTCCTACTAGTTTCGTTATTTATAATTTTCCAAACTGTTTTTATCTTATTTTCTGCTGATTTGATTTTATTGCTAATGTACAGGGCTTTGGCTATTTTGCAAGTATTTCTAAAAATTTTGGAATATGTAGCAACATACTTGCTGAAAGTTTCAGTATTGATGTAAGGCTTAAGGCCATACAGCTCGAAAAGTCTTTCCCTACTTATCCTAATACCTCTAGTTGCCCAGTCACTAAAAACAAAATTAGGGCAAATGTTTTTTGTTTTCTTTTCAAAAGTTGTATTAAATTGAGTGTGCACTACTGAAAAGAAATCCTCGTACAATTTATTAGCATCATCCCTATCATGGCCCAGATCATTTAACTTATTATTTAGGGTACTATTGAATCTATTTAGTTTACCAGTCGTTATTGGTCTAAATTGAATTTGCACTTTTTGCAAAGGTGTTTTAAACTTAAAAGATACCGTTTGTCCACTATGATCAGACGGCAGATAATTTACGATGGCTTTATCTAAATAATCACAATCGCAAAAGACATTATCAATACAAGTAGCAGAAGTTGGAGTTATTCTAGTAGGTTCTGCAAACACATTATCGGGGGGCACGGCAGTGCCCCCGCCAAGTCGAGCGCGAAGCAAACACTGCCGTACCATCCTTTACAGGAACCATTTCGCCGCATTTTCAGGCCCCTATTTGAGAACCTCTGGATAAGACCAGAACGCAGAAATTTTCGTCATCCAGTAAGCTATAATCACATACTTATAATCCAAAACTTCAAGTCTGTAGGTTATTTAGTTCCGAAGTTAAGCGAAAGCAAAGTTTCGCATTTTAGACACTCACTCACTCATCATCAAAATAGAACTAGTACTTCCCATAAACTCAGAGTGCTGAAATTTGGTACAGAGTTAGGGTTTAATGGCCACATAAAGGGAAAACTATAAAAATTAGGATAATCGAAGATCTGAAGTACCTGGTGGGTGACCCTGATTAGAAAACACAAGAGCCCAACCAAACTATTAGAGATCGACATACCGCCTTTACAAAAAATATTTAACTTGGTGGGCCGCTTCATTTGATGTTGAACATTACACAAATTAAATAAACAAAGGAGGATGGGCAAAAATGTATGGAAGCTGGTACCCGAAAAACATAGCAACCAAACAAAATAATTTATATACAGTTTTAAAGGTCTAATTAGATAGAGCAATAGTCGTTAGGGGGGATAGTCTCAGTTCGCTGTCCGTTCAGAGATATACAACCTTTAAAGGTTAGGTTAGGTTATCGTTAGGTTAGGTCATAAGTAACATTAATAGACTCTTGCTTTATCGTGACGTGACTGAATTTTATCTACCTCTTTTTTTACACCGTTTTTCCATTTACACTACGCTGGGGGACGCGGGAACGTACAATCCTTCCGCAACGCCCTAACCTAACCTTAACCTAACCTACATAATGTTAAAGGTTGTATATCTCTGAACGGACAGCGAACTGCGACTATCCTTCTTAAGAACTATTGTTCTACATAATTAGACCTTTCAATCTGTATATAAATTATTTTGATTGGATGTAATTAGTTTTCCGGTACAAAAACGCCCTAACCTAACCTAACCTAAACCTAACATAAATGTATAGTGTTAAAGGTTGTATATCTCTGAACGGACAGCGAACTGGGACTATCCTCCATAACAACTATTGTTCTACATAATTAGACCTTTCAATCTGTATATAAATTATTTTGATTGGATGTAATTAGTTTTCCGGTACCAAAACGCCCTAACCTAACCTAAACCTAACATAAATGTTTAGTGTTAAAGGTTGTATATCTCTGAACGGACAGCGAACTGGGACTATCCCCCATATCAACTATTGTTCTACATAATTATGCCTTTCAATCTGTATATAAATTATTTTGTTTGGATGTAATTAGTTTTCTGGTACCAAAACGCCCATCCTCCTTACACTAAAATATTAATTTCGCTCAAAATTTGGTCAAAATATAATGCAATACAAAAAGAATACGTCCGTACGTATACGTTTCTACAAAAAGAAGTGAAATCCCACCAAAAACATTCTGTAAAAAACTAGCCAAGTCTCAATGGAGCTGCTTGTTTATCTCTAAAAAGTAATGAAATCTAGACAAAGTCGTACCAAGTCTAAGGTTCCTTACTGCGATTTCTTTATTATTATAGTTAATGTTGTGTGACTTGGCCGTTGAAGGGTACACAAGGGTACAAACCCAGGTGCTCCATGACACCATTGCACCAATCTGTCGCCATAACCGCTACCCATTGACGATGGAAAATTGCCACTTGGAAAACGTTGATTTAATAACTAGTCAATTGTAGGCTTGATAAATCTGCGTATTTCAATAATACTTATGTTTAAGCGAGCCTGAAACAAACAGTATCAAAAATTATTTCCAGTACAGACGGACTTATAATCATTGATTAGAAGTCCGTCTGTACGTCTATTTTATGTTAGATCGGTGGTCAATTTGACGCTCCAAAAAGAAGAGAGCAGAAGTCAGCATTGTCAATGCTGAATGCATGTGTTGCACAATCAACAACCGCCTAAAATGAGACACTAGCGTCCAATTACCAATACCGGTATGGGCTATTATCTCGCTTAACAAACATAGGTAGTTACAACAGATATAACATTACGTGTAAACAAAATTGACTTGTACCCACTAACGTATAAAGAATGTTCAACGGCCAAGTCACACAACATTAACTATAATAATAAAGAAATCGCAGTAAGGAACCTTAGACTTGGTACGACTTTGTCTAGATTTCATTACTTTTTAGAGATAAACAAGCAGCTCCATTGAGACTTGGCTAGTTTTTTACAGAATGTTTTTGGTGGGATATAAATTGAACGATTTAAAAAGGCTTAATAATCTACTGCTATTAGAATTATTTTCCAAAATATTAATATTAAAGTCCCCACAAATAATTGCGGCTTTGTTATTGGATGCAAGTTTCGCTAAGACATCTTCCATTATTGACTCAAATAAAGAAAAGTTCTGATGATTAGGGGGTCTGTAAACGCACACTATGACATGCTTATCTAGCTCAACACAGGACAGTTCGATGCAATGTTCAACTGATAAACCCACTATGTCATTTCGTTGCTTGGATTTTATAAATTTTTTTATCAATATTAGAGAACCTCCACGCAGCATAGATTTACGGTTAAAACAACTGCCCACACTATAGTTCTCAAAATTAATTAACATTTGGTAATCCTTTAACCAATGTTCAGTACAACAAACAATGTCAAACTTTGTTTTTTCTAAAAACATTTCAATTTCTAATAATTTGGAAGAAATGCCTTGAATATTTTGATGAAATACTGTCAAGGCATTCTGCTGATCTCCTTTTTGATATTTACATAATTTAGAGCAAGAAGATACCTTGTTGTTGTTAGGTATAAGAATATTATTACTGGTACCTTCTGTTGTCTTACAAACTAGTTTAAATGATTATCCGGAGTTACTCCCAAGACTTCAATGTCATCACCAGGCAGTGAGCTCATAGTGCGTGAGAGAAATGGAACCTCCTTCGTATAATTTGTACAAATATTTATAGCATTTGAGCTACATTCATTCAGGCAAACCACCTTATTATTAGTATTATTACTAACTGTTGTGGTGTTAATAATACAAGACTTCGACATAATACTTATGTCTGAGTTTATATAAAAAGCTAATAGCCTTGCTATTATGTGTCTAAAACTAACAGGCAGATACACAGTACCCCTAGTCGACTTTAAAGTTTCAACATAACAGTTGGTGTCAAAATATACAAGCTTGTCACTGTAATGACTAACTAAAAAGTGCATATGCTTATTAAGCATATGAATATAATTGTTTTGTCTATTTGTTAATTTTTTAAAATATGGGAAAGCACACAATATTATTTTATTACAATTTAACTTTAACAACTCAGTTACACAGTCAGTTATTTCATATTTTTTGACCTTAGAACTGTTACCTACAAATACAGTAATGTTAGTTTTGGGATTAAATACATTTCCTGTTACTGATGCCATTACGTAATGCTGCTACGAACTCACGGTTTTTGGCACACATGTACTACATCTAACCACTCGACTAAAGAAAATGGAACGCAAGCAATACTCCCATAGACAAAATTACAAAAAAATAAATACTGAGGGCTTGCTGTCACAGTTTTATGATATGTGAGTTTTATCCAGATGTCATTGCGGCGTATTTTAGGTTGCGTTCGTTTTTGACGGCGTACACGTGAGTGGATATTTAATGTAAAGAGAACTAAGTCTGCTTTCAAGTTCCTGTATGTCAGACTGTAAGCGCTGTGTATCAATTTCATAGATTTTCTTGCTGTCTTCTAATTTGATTTGATAATTGGTTAATTTATTCATTAGATCAACACGTTCTTTCCTCAGTGGAATATGTTTGGAAAAGTGTTTTTGATGTTTTCTAAATTGATTACATTTTTTAATTATTCTATTCATTCTTGCATATTTTTTCATTTTGTTATGACTAAATTTATAACTATAATTCTGTTTTAGCAAGGAATCCTCAGTAAGGTCAATAGTTGTCAAGGAATGAGGGTTACAATTACTATTTAATAATTCATTATATAAGTGGTTTGTTTCTCTAACCTGATTACATTCTATTTCTTTTTCTAACCGGGTGATACAACTATTAGCATGAACTAATTCATCTTCTAGGTCCCTAACTCTATTTAAGGCCTCCTCATACAAATTACTACAGGTGTTGAAACCATCCGTGACTACCTTCAGTTGATCGCGTTCATCAACAACATTCTGATACTGTTGATGTAGGTCTACTAGCTCCCGTTTAAGGCTTGAGTTTTTGTCAACTATTTTCTTGATTTCCTCCTCACTTTCATCATTCTCCAGTAGCAATTGGTCACATTGGAGTTTTGTTGCTTCAAGTTTTTGGAGGGCCGTTCTCAATTTAAGGTCCATCTCCTGAGCAGTAGCCTTACGGGTCATCACAGGCATGGTTTCAGGAATTGTTACTGAAATTAGATTAAAGAAACGGTGAGAAAAGGGGACAGACAAATAAAATAAAGTTGGAAATGATAGGGAAAATGGGAGAAGTTATCGTAGAGCAGTGGAGAAATTAGGTTGGTTACTGAATTGGTTTGAAGGGCTATTTTCGAGGCTAAGGATGAAATATTTGAACGCTTTTTATTGCCTTACGATTTTACTATTAAGTATGTGGGGGTAGGTTGCCTAGAATTTAAAGTTATTTTTTCCTACATTACCGCAGGTATAACGGTAATGCAAAAACAATGATCACGAACGTTTTTATTATTGTATATTAAATTAAAGATCAGAATAAGAAGAACAGAATCTACGCTAAGTTTCGTTTTCTACGATGTAAACAATGCGATTTAAACCCAATGCAGGGTGCTAAGCTAATCAGCGAACTATCTTGAGCTAAAACTTCACAAGGATGTGTAACAGAGTTACAGTGACAATAATTGAGTGCTATTATAAAGTAAAAGTAAACAAATACTCCCCGTTTTAATCCGCAGTTCGAACGTCAGCTGTTGGTTTTAGGTTACCGGTGTGTAACAAACACTGTGTATTTACAGGAAAACAATAATCCTGAGTATTTATGCAATTAAATTACGTTTACACATAAAATTACACCTTAATTTTACTTAATTACTAATTAAAATTAATTTTAAAATACGGAACAAAAATTTGACATGTCACTCGGGCAGTGTTGCCACTTTTTACTATAACAAAACTATTATTCAATACAACCACGAAGCATCGAACCAAATTAATACTACGTCATCACAAATGAGAAGCAAACATTTGACGCCGCTACCAAGGACTGCTTCGCTCCAACTCGTAAGTCCTCGGGCGGTCCTGTAATCCACCGCAAGAGGATTGCCCGCGCTTTGACCAGCCACCTTTGTGCTGCGGCGTAATTTATGGACGAGTTCCTCAGACGACTTCTTGCGGCTTCCGGGAATATTGGAAGTTTCTGTTAACGTTAAATACTTAAAAGTTACTGGCCACTGGACAAAACAATATACCATTTTTCTTAGGTTTGATAAAATTATCATTTGATGTCTTGACTTGTGTTGCTACCTAAATGGACTAATAGTAAAGTAGAAGATTCGTGTGTGCCTGTATTTTTATCACTTCTAAAACATAGCAATGCTTAGACAAATTACAGGGCTGTAAACAATGATCTGAACCGCTTATCTCTTACGCCTCAGACCCTGTATATCCTTAGCCTAATACTGGAAGACATTCGTGAGTAATTTAAGGATTACCGGCTTCCGATACGTGTCGACAAGTGTTCACGAGCCAATTACTAGCAACTTGAGATACTACTGATAAGCTCTAAATAATAGTATTGATTTTAGGTGCCGTTGGGATGATAAAGATTTTGTTCCATATCTCATGAACCGTTATAGGTAGACACTTGATCACACTGTATTTCTACTGCCGCTACAATAATTAATAGAAACAAAATAAAATTACTAAAAATTAAAGGCGGTGTCTATACAAGAAACGTGTTTTTTTCGGAGTGTTTGCCTTGTGGTACGGAAACAATCGTGTGCGGCTTCGACTCGTACTTGGCTAGTTGTTTTTGTTTAATTACTACCTCTTTCATTCAGATCACCAAAATAAGTGTAAAAGTATGGCATTTTGATGAGAGCTCCAAGAGAATCATTTATAAATAAAATCTGGGTAACACAGAGCTTTATTTTTCCAGGTAAAACCAAATGTAAAAAACAAAAAAAAAATGCAAAACAACATTTACAACTTTCCAACACGACTTTAATTACACCGCTTTCGTTTTGTATTCTTTAAAAGTAGATGTCAAAAGACCAAAAGTGTTACGTGCCAGCTCGCCAGAAAAAAGAACAAAGGAAAATAAAATTCCACACTTCACTCCTGACTGTCCAAAAAGTTTCAATTCAAATCTAACTCAAAAAGGAGGTCAACTATTCGCATAACTGGACACCGACACTCACGAAATAACTTCACGATGAGTGCATCGACTGCTCTTTTTGTTTGAGCCGGGATTCGAACATTTTGAACTATCCAAACGATGTAAGCGCGTCACAGCGTGCATTGTTAAACAATCATGTTCTTTATGTTGCAAAAATGGGATGGGTTTTGACGGTTTCTGAATAAAAATTTGATGGATGGGTCATCAAATCAAAATACTCGCACTGTCTAGAATATGTCTTAGAGGTCTAATAGTCAAAACCATCTCTTGTGTTGTACACAACAGACTATTTTTATTTACATAATTGCGAAGCCAACATATTTTGTATAAGTCTTTTCAAGTACTGAATAACGATTGCTGTATGTAGTTTATTAATTCTTTTGGATTTCGAGACCTCAACATCCAAACAATTAGGATAAATCTTCCGCTATAAACAAAGTTTTCAAGCTGTGTTAATCTGGAAACACTACACATCGCCAGCCACTTCAGGCGCATCCAAACCACTGAAGCACCACGTATCCAGTTAAATACCCATGAAACGAATTAATTTATCTTGGTAGTCGGTAGTAATTGAGGTTGGAAGGCGTCCAGCGTCGGCAAACACGCAGAAACATTGATCGGTACAAATTAGTCCAAGACTCTTGATTCAACGTGTCTGATACTTATGAGAGCCTAGTGCTAATTTGCGCGTATTTTTTTCTCAGCTAAAAGTACAGAATTAATCTCCATTAAATTAAATTATCTGTACAATTGTATATAAATCAAGTAGGTTCTGTGTACTAGCAGGAGTATAACAATAGAAACAGTTGTGGAAAAGAGCTAAATTTAAAAAAAAAAATTCGATCGTAAAACACTCTAATGCTTCGCTTTATGAGTCGTACAAAAAAGGTACCCGTCCTAATATTTGTCTCCGAATCACTGATTCCGCCCCTTGTCACCTAGACGACTCTGCAGCTAAAATCAATTGAAACCCCTTCAAGTCCACGTAGTCAACTACCTACTAAACTACCGCTATCCATATTGAAACTAGTCGACTCCACGACATTACTGCGCTTTATTACAGCCCCCTCAATCACGGGTTATATACTCCTACGAATAGGATGGTACTTTAAGATGGTCCTAAGGATGCCAGTTTTTGGTCCTTCTCTCCGTAAAGATTGGGAGTTCCGTAATTGTGACATAATAAACGGCCTCTTTGTTTGATGTTGATCGCATTTGCGAAGTTGTTCGAGAACTCAAACTTAGTTGTTCAGTTATTAAGTGGAGAGGAAGTAAACACTTTAGATTGTGGACAGTGTTTGTAGGATCATCGTCAAAAAAGGAATGGATTTATGTTAGTTTTGCACACGTTTGACTTTAACAGATTTATTCACATGACTCAAACTCAACTCATTTATGTCATTTAAACCATTTACAGGCAATTTTGAACTGCCAACGAGTCGGTCAGTTAGAAAATTGAAGAGCCCATTCCAAAACGTAAATCTCTACGGAGAAGAAAGGGCGAGAAACTCCAACGACACTATTTTAAATCAAGATATTACACAATCTTGGGTACATTATTTTCGTTCCTTATAAATGGTGAGAATAATGTAAAAATGCTTCAGTAAAGCGATGACCAGTCATAACCGATGGCGCTCGTTCACAAATATGACGCGTAGCTTAGCACCATCCCACTCAACCATTTTAAAGAGAAACAAATGATCCAACATGCGCGCCACCATCAGCGAGACATTTGAGTAAGCATGATCAAATACTTTCTGTATGCAATATATAAAAAATACTTTATCTGGGTGACATCTAGCATATGACAGCAGCATAACTATTTTATGTATTTACGTTCAAAAGAATAGTACCTGATTTCATACTAGATTTTTCTGTAAGACCGACTGACGCGTAAAAGCTTTCAGTGTTTTTATAAGTTTAAACTTGTTTCTGTCTTAGATTACGTTTGAAAACAATTCTTCTTCGCGATTTCAGTTGCGAAGCGGAAACTTGATTCGGGATTGAATTCTTCACTTCCCAACAATTTTTACGATGAACACAGAAGGAAGTGAGACTTGGCAAAAATACTGTTATTTAACTTAATACGAAATAATATAAGTGCAATATCAAAATCAAAAATCATTTATTCGAATTAGGCTAAGAATCAGAACTTTTCGAAAGTCAAAATTACATGAGACAGTCCCCCAAAACCAAAAACGAAGAAGAAGTGGCGCAACAAACTCCCCAGCAGCACAGCTGTCTGTTCAGTTAGAAAAACTTGCTTCTATACAATAGTAGGTATGCGAAGTAATTTACCATTACAAGACACCGACCATTCAGTTAAATTTTATATGCCATATGTCAGCTAGCTAGCTATCTGTAACTTGTACCTACTTTCTGTGCAAATAAAGAACTATTCTATTCTAGCGCGTGGCTAGCTAGCAATATCTATAATCATCATCTGCCTAGCCTTCTTCTTCCTCCCTTTCCTTCTTTAGCCTTTTTTTTCCCAACTATATTTGGATCGGGTTCCACTCGAACCAGATGCAGTTGAATACCAGTATTTTACATGGAGTGACTACATTTAGGTGAGGACCCCGCGGCTCGTCGAAAAAAATGTTCTGGAACATTCTAGATGACGTTCCGCGGGGAGCGGGACGTGTGAGTGGGTATTGTACTTCCGTTGACCACCCCTATTACAAAGAACTCTGCTCAAATACTAAGTTGGTGCCCGTGGGTTTGTCAAAATGGAAGGCTCATCATTCTCGGTTATTTTAACAAGACAGTTAGTAAAATTAACTCTACCAAAACCATCGCAACGTTAAATCCAGTCCAATTAATTATACCAATTCCAATTGTCTTGGACTGGACTGTGGTCAATATAATGTGCTAGCCAAGGGCTGACGATATATTTTATACTTTCTATCTCCAGAAAAATATTTCTTGTTTCTACCACCTAAACATTTTTCACTATGCACAATTTTTCAAAGAAAGAAGATATTTATTAAATCGACGCTCGATACAGATTTTTCCAACTTCCATCGCTTGGCAGACTTTTATAAGTTTTGACAGCATTTCTCAAAGTTTGCAGCGCCTTCAGCTTGTCGAGTGAAACTGATGTTTTACTTTTTTGCAGATTTATAGGCAAGAAATAAATTTTAAAGGAAACTAATTGAAAACGTAAATGTAGAATTTATAAAACAATAATTATTTAAAACCAGTTTTGCTGTTTTCACCGAGGATTCGTCGACTGCAAGAGTAATTTTGATTGCATGTAAAACGGTTATGTAAAACGGTATGTGGAATCTAAATTACTTCTACAGTCACGCTAAAAAAATACGCTTCTGTTAGGAGAAGGTTGACACCAGAGAAGGAAAAAGGATCGTAAGGAAATCTAGACTTATAAGTACGAGTATATACATATAAGTCTGAAATCCACCTTCAGTTAGCATGGTTATCAATGTCAAAGTTAAATCAAAATCCTTTAAAATGTTTTACAAAGTTTTGGATACATTGATTATTTAATTATATGTGAAGACAATGCACCTAGAATAAAATTACTCTACCACAAAAGGTAAAAAGGATTAAAAATAAAGCAATGACACGTAAATCAACTATGATGTGATAGATACATGGTGCTCACAGATTTACAAATATTGTAAAAGTAGATGATTTTCCAAAAAAAATAACAAGTGTGTGAGTTGCAGTAGTCACTGAATGTAAAAATCAATGTCATAAAATGTTTATACATAAACAATTAAATTAGCAACCAGTTTGATTATGTCTAGACTCTAGATTGTCCTATGGAGCAGGACCAGCATGTTTTCAAGCATTCTCATCTTGCTCATGCTTTCTCAGTATGAGAAGAGCCCTGCACTGCACTGCCAACACTGCTGACACTGCAGTTGGATAGTCTTTAGTTGGTATTATTAAGAAAGGGTTAGGGTTAGGGGTAGGGGTGGGTATCCAACGGACTCCAGACTCATGACTTCTGGTTTGCCTGTTCAGTTTTTCCCTGGATTTCGGAATATTGTGGCTCAAATGCACTAAAACATAGAAGGGATTGTGATATAATAATATGCTTATTTAATTAGTCTTAGATTCGTTAATTAGTTTTTCTATAAAAAAAATAATGAATATTGGTACTCAAGGACCAAGATGCAAACACAAGGTGAGGTACCCATCCATACTTTTGCAGATTCACACATTATACAAAAAAGTAACATCCTGATAGTAATATTTTATCCCACTCCAAAAACCAAAGAGTCGTATCTACCTACAAAGTATACAAAAGTGTTCTAATAAAAATTTACGATTTTAACCTTTAAACACAATTTTATACGGTCCCGAGAGAGTTTTTATATAAAAGAGAATGTTGAATTAGAAAAGAGATATTTCAGTTTATTCGTCAGGTAGGTTCGAGTATCAGGTTCCCAGCGTAAATATTTTATTAGTGGCTATAAAATATAAATATTTTATGGTGTCGCGAAGTGGTGTTGGTATCAAAAGTGCAATAAACCCGGTGACACGTTTTCCGATATTATTGACGTCTATGTGAAAGGAGTCTACTATGTAGGAACTGCATAGGAATGTTCCCTGATTTTGCCGATTTTGACGCTCTCCCATTGGTTGATTAGAAAATGGTATTTTCCTTCATTTATAATACTTATCAATGAAAAGACATTCATTCTCCAGAATAAGCTTACTGACAGGTTAAATGAGTTCGTATAATTGTTTTTTTTTATTTCAGTCAATTCAGTTTAATTTTTACCCGACTGCGCGACGCAAAGGAGTGGTAATGTGTTCATCAGCCTATGTATGTACCTATGTATGTATGTATGTTCCTTTGAAGCACTATACAGACCAAACGCCTGGGCCGATTTTTATGATTCACACGTCAATCGATTCCTCTTAGTCCGGCGAGTGTCACTAAAGACATGACGTTAGTGAAAATTCAATATGGCGACTACTATGTATGTATGCATGTCTTCAAAAAAAAAATATTTTCTCAAAACCGAATGGGGTATCTAAATAAAGGGCTTTAAAAGATGATAACAAAAATATAAACAACTTATATGGTTAAAAGTAATTCGAAGTGACAAATCATAAAAAACACGTACCAAGAACGACAGCGAAATCTTTCACATTTGTAAACTAAAAAGCTGGAAATAAAAAAAGTTATTAAAAAAAAAAATACCCGACTGCGGTAAGAAACTTAAGTTAAAAGAACTGAAAAGCTAAAAACAAGCCCATTTTAAATTAAATAAAAGTTGGAAGCAGGCGGGACCCATTTGAATTTGAAAATATAATAAAAATGGTATGGGTCCCGCCTGCTTCCAACTTTTATTTAATTTCACACCTATTACCTACCTATTGCATACAATCAAGTATTTTCTAACTGAACAGACAGCTGTGCTGCTGGGGAATTTGTTGCGCCACTTCTTCTCCTCAGCGAAATCACAAGGAAATGGTGAACGGCGGGCGTTTTTGGGGACTGTCTTTTGTAATTTTGACGTTCGAAAAGTGCTGATTCTCAGCCTAGTTTGAATAAATGATTCTTAATTTAATTAATTAATCGCATACTAAAACTACATTTAAGAGACACTGAGGTTTACGATTGCTTAGGGTACTTGCAAGAATCCACTATTTAAATAATACTTCAAACTAAAAACTTCTAATTTGATTTACGCATGAAACTATTTTTAGGTTCCTACTTAAAATCATTATACGTCTGAGTAAATGCACATAGCATAGTTATTAATGTGACATTACTTATACTCAGAATACTGATATTCAGCTGTATCTGGTTAGACTGGGAGCCCAACCTAATATAGTTGGGAAAAGGCAGGTAGATGATGACGACATTTATACTCAGAGCACACATAGAGCAGCACCGACATTACAAAGGAAACCTATTGTAGTAGACGGGACGCTGTAAAAATATTTGACATCCCGAGCCCCTGAGCATTACTAACAGGATGTCGACCCCACGATGCCAGTACAAGTGCATGTACAAGTCCCCTAAAACTTAACCCGTGGGTCACGCTGGCCACTCTTCACGCTGCTTTATCGCCGGGAATGGGCAGACTCGGCGCTATTACCATAAATACTGACACACTATCTCGATTTTATGGAGCAGGGGATTAGTCTTGATAAAATATGATGGCGGATGAAACTAGTGTATTTTGGTGTCTAGTGTATTTATACTTCAGTTAATCACTTTGTTTTGTTTTCAAATCAAATTTAAAAAGCCCAAAATTTTTGGTTATTGGTTATTAAATAAAACTCATTTCTAGCATTTATTTTATTCCTTAACTTCATTATTTTTTTTATGAAATTATATTTCTTCGATAAGTGTACTAGTTTACTGTAGCTTATGGAAACAGTGTGTTTGTCACGCCTGCCTCAGTTTCAAGTAACAATACTAACTACCTTGGCACTAATGACAGTCATTTCGCCCCCTCGGCATCACGCACGTAAAATTCCATTCCTACATACCTACTTCTGTAACCTACTTTACCTAAAGAAAGTAAGACACCAAACTCGTTAGTGAAGGAACAAATTTGCCAGAAAGACGAAGAAAGTTGAGCGCGATGCGACGCTATAACTCAGCGAGAGATGATATAAATCATCGCACGAGTTTCAGCAGCTATTTATTGAGTGCTCGGATTTTTGATGGAGAAAGGGAAATGTGCTAGAGGAAGTTTTGAGGCCGATCCTCCAACAAATAAAGCTGTTTATTTAGCAAGCATAGGCTCAGACTTGAAACCCTTCAGAATATTCAACTTAATTATTTCAAACTGTTTCAGTACTAACACTAACACACTCGACTCACTAATTGTAAATTAAACAACACAAGGAAACGACCCATCCGAAACGGAACAAGAAATTAATTACAACAAACTGTCATGGCGCCGCACAACATTCTAAGCTGAAATCTCACAAATATAAAGGGAAAATTGTTTTTCAGCGTAAAAGCGCTCTTGAAAACTGCAATTGTACGTTCCACGACTTGAACTGCACGATTTAGTTAAAATGTTTCAGCTAACATAACATTACGAATATAAAATTGTGTTATACTTGTACGAATTTCATTTGCAAGTACGAATGTAAAGAAATTGAATGAGTCTGGAAGTGCTGCTTGAATTCATGATAACCTAGTATTTATTAAATGTAATTTAGTAAAAAGTGGAGGTCTTGATAATCTCTTGACTGTAATAATATATTTCAGTATGAGTATGACAACGTGTTGCGTTATTTTCATTAGTTTCTTAGAATGCGACAAAAGGAAGATGAGGGAGGACGGAAGGCCTAAAGTATTTGCCTACTACTGAAATGGCTAGACGACCTTATTATAAATTCTAAGAATCAACATTGCTTAGTGAAAACATCTAAATCTTCTGAAACTTCCTTTTGGAACCTTTCATTATTAAAAGGCGGTATTTTTACTCCCTTAAATCAAGGAGTACCGTGTTACCCAGTAACTGGGTGGTGGAGGTCTGATAGGCCTGTGAAATACGGGTATTCAGCTTCATCCACTGAGACTGGCAGCCCACCTCAACAGTTGGGAAAAGGCTGGGCAGATGATGCTGATGACACACTTAGACCATCTTCAGTATCTTGGGGAAATAACAACGTGACCTGACCACCCAGTGGCGCAAAAAGACTAACAATTTCAACATTCAAATCAGGTGATGATTCTGTTTCCCCACAAAAAAGAAAAGTTAGTGCCGCCAGTTTTGTTTTTTTTAATAAATTATAGTAAAATACTCATTGGAAACTCAGGAAATGCTATTAAAAATATACAAAATACATGCCAGCCAGCGACATCAAACTGAAAAGGAAAATTTAAAGAAATAAGGTGCAAAAATAGCTCTCGCCTGTAGTATTTGTCGATGGAATCGAACAATCTGCTCGTTGCAGTACCGTCGGCAACCTGATCAGCGACTCGATAACGAAATAACACTGTATGTACAAGTGTGCCGTGTACCGGGACGAGAAATTGATACTACTTTCGAGAATTACGAGGACTAGACGTAGAATACTATCATAATTTTTAGTCTTTTCGTAGGCATCTATTCCTAAATGTACACACCTAAGGGCAAAAAAGGTCACTACGACTACTTAACGTGTCAAAGAATGGGTAGGTAGCAAAGCAACATTTTTCTATCAACCATGGATTATTATATACTGTAATCACAACTGCCTATTTATTTTCGTACATTCTTTGAGACCATTGTCAGGGTGTATTGATGATGTGAATGACATTTCCCCAGGGGACAATGATTTTACGAACTAAATATCAACTATGGTTAGACCTAGTAACAATTTCATAGTAACATACAAAATCTGCTTATTTAAATATTTTATTATCCACAAGCGAATTATTTTGTTGCCACTACACCACTCTTCGTGGAGTATCCGATACAATCTATACATATAATAAAACAGTAACGAAAGAAAAACTGTACATTGAGAATTTTCGAGAAAAAATAAGTGGCTTTTGTTAGAAAAACGTAACTGATGACAAAAAGTGACTTTTTAGAATTTTTGTCTGTTTGTCTGTTTGTCTGTGTGTATGGTACGGCTTCACGCCAAAACTACTGGATAGATTTAATTGAAATTCAGCAAAAATGTTCTTTGTAAACCAAGGAAGGCTTTAGGCTACATATTATCACGCCGTATGTTATGGGAGGTAAGCAATATTGATTTTAAAAGGTTTTGGTTCGTAATTGAATGCACAAAATAATTGAATGCCCAAAATGACATGTTATTTATTTAGTTGATAAAAATTTAACCCTGGAAACATAACAATCACGCTATTTTTATAAAGGAGCGGGGCAGTAATATTATAAATTGCAAGGGAACAGCAATTTCAACAATATGTCAACAGGGAAATTAGCGGTAAGGTCAGGCGACCGTTTACCGCTCTAAATGGTGCGAGTTCAAATCCCGTATTATAATTTTTTTTAAATCGTAAAATTCTTTTTTTTTAGTTTTTGCATTTTTTATGTGCATTAGCAACGATACTGTTATGAAATCTGAGAACTATACATGTCCTATCTAATTGTATGGGGAGTTTCACACCAATGTTACTAAACAGATTGATTGGTGGTACAACAAGCTACACTATCATAGTGTCAAGTCAAACTTTTGGTTCTAAGTTATATCTTACCAAGCACATTTGTTGTTTGTGGAGTTGACACTCCAAACGCAACAGCAACAGCGACAAAGGGTGCGTGCTTAAAGATTGCTCTTTAATCGTGTGGGATGAATGCACTATGGCGAACAGAAAAGCAGTAGAGGCGGTAAACAGGACTTTGCAGGACATCCGCAGGAACCAGCAAATGATGGGTGGCGTTACAGTTCTGTTAAGCGGCGATTTCCGACAAACGCTGCCTGTGGTGACGCGCGGAGCTTGGGCTGATGAGGTGAATGCTTTGTTGAAATGCTCTTTCTTATGGCCACCTATTCATAGGTTGCGCTTAACGATGAATATGAGAGCACAGCTTGGGGGGAATGTACACGCCCAAGAATTTTCTGATGTTCTCTTAAAATTGGGTGAGGGAACGCTACCAGTAGACGGTGGCCAGGTGGTTCTACCTGAGATACTTGGGAGAGTGGTGTCCACCTTAGAAGATTTGATACGCCTGGTGTACGGGGACATCAATGGGATACCGCACCAAGATAATTCTTGGGTGTGTGAACGAGCCATTTTAACACCCAGAAACGACCAACCTTCAGCGATCAATGAATGCATTCTCGCGGAAATTGAGGGAAATGAAGTGATCTACACTTCAATAAACACTGTTGTCGACCAAGATGACGCTACACATTACCCCGTAGAATTTCTCAATTTCCTCAGTGCAAGTGAACTACCAGTGCACACCATTAAGCTAAAGGTCGGTGTCCCAATTACGCTTCTTCGGAATCTCACTCCGCCGAAACTGTGCAATGGGACCCGGCTCAAAGTCGTCTCGCTGCAGAGAAATATCATTGAGGCGGAAATTCTAACGGGTTGTGGTGTCGGCGAGACAGTGTTTATACCACGTACACCACCGATTCCCCACAATTACCCCTTTCTTTTTTCGGATGGGAAGTCAAATCACCCCTCCCGCTCTGGGTAGAGCGGAAGGGAGTGTCAGCCTTTTACTGACTAAAACCCACCCGTTTTCCTTCCTTAGCCCTTTATGTTCCGGGCCAGCGGTAACCCTTTCGGACAATCCCGCTGACCCGGCAGGCTTCGGCCCTATGGGGCCCCTCCTCGATGCTGACATCTCTTTGAGGCGCGCGTGGAACACGTACGCGCCGTCCGGCACGGGCCTGGTCCTGATCGGACGGTGAGCTACCCATTACTCTCCGCCCGCAGGCCCGCGCCTACGGTGGCTGGGAGTCGACCCGTGGCTCCCGACGCCCGGAGCGTCTCCCGCGGCGGCTGGGACGGGAGGCTCTCTCCCTCATCCGTCCCGCCACATCCTTCGCTAGCATGACGGCTTCGCAGAAGGAGGTAACTGCCTCCCACTGCCTCTCGCCCCGGACCATGGCTTGCACCAGGGCCGGACGCGAGAGGTCGCCGCCGCTGCCGATCGCCTCTACGAGGACACGGCGGTGCTCCGCCCAAGCGGGGCAGACCTCCACCGTGTGCTCCATCGTGTCTTCTGGGCGATCCTGGCAATGGTGACACCCGGCCACAATTACCCCTTTCAATTCAAGCGCGTGCAGTTTCCTGTGAGCGTGTGCTTCGCAATGACAATAAATAAGTCACAGGGGCAGACACTGAAGGCTACGGGTGTTGACCTCACGACGAGCTGCATCTCACACGGACAACTGTACGTCGCTTGCTCCCGCGTCACCAGTCCTGACTCGCTGTATTTACATATTGAATGAGACCGAGGGAAAAACAACGAACGTTGTTTACATAGAAGTGTTACAGTAAATTATAACACTTCTGTTATTCGACGTCTCCTAAATTTCCTTATTAACGTGAAGTCTCTTACCAGTAAATTAACTACATAACTTTCAAATTTTGAGTTTACTAAGCCAAATAGTTTTTGAGGGATCTAAGCTATAGTACAGTATGAGACGCATCTTTTGAGTGTTTCTGTAAATCAACAAACTGTCACTAATTTATTTTGGAAAATGGAACACCTGATGCAGAACCGCAACAGATCAGCTAAAGTATAAGAGATATAAAAATGGTGCCATAGCAAAAAATATTCCACGTGAAGAGCATTTTCTGCTGTGAGAATAAATTTGAAGATCTGGAACAGCTGTTGTGGAACTCCAAAGCCCAGCGACACTATAACATATAGGAATGACGTCTTAGCAAAAGTTGTTTAGTCTGATGGGCATTTCCTGTTGACTTACAAAAATGAAAGATCTGAAACGTCTCGAATCGTCTCGCGCATCACGCTGTTTTCCCATCCCCGGGCTCTTAGAATTCGACATCAGACGTTTCAGATCTTCGATTTTGACGACCCCGTTGTCGCTGGCATAAGCAACAGGATCCGCGTACGAAGTCGCGGGCAGAAGCTAGTATTTAAATATTTTTACTGTGAAGAAACACCGCCTCACAATGCGAGCCCATTTGAGAAAGGCTTAATTCAAAGCAGTACTTAGATGTTGAGTGCTATTTTGTTAGAAATAATGCTTGTACTAGATGATGGAAGAACAGAAAACAGTTTAATAATTAATGTTTTTAGTTTAGTCTTTTGGCACGAAGTAGAGAGTAATTTTGTTAGATATGTCTACTCAAATGTAATACTATGGTGTTGTAACACAATATGGTGTGTTACCACAATAACGATAATGATGATAATGGAAACACCATTATCGTGTCCGAAGATCCATCCTTTATAATCAAGAATTACTAAACAGTGAAACTATAATTATAAACAAACTTATACACCTTCAGAAAATACGAACGCGACACTAAAGTTTTCACTCTCACTATCTCTACTAAGAGTTTAGATAACAAGTGACACTTGTTTAACCACACGATACAACATAAACTATGCGCCACGAAACACCAATTAAGAGCAACAGAACTATTATATTATTTAGTAGTGTTAGCAACTTAGCCCAGTGTTGCCTTGGGCATCCCAATCGTGGAGGCTACATTTTTTTATCACTTCATCTCGATTAAATATTAAGTGGAAGGCGTAAAAACTGCGCGCTGGTAACTACTGCCTATAGGGTGTAGGTACACTGAGAGATGAAAACAAAAAAAAAAAAAACTTAGTTTTCTTAGTACATATTTCGTTGATAAAGTACTACTTTAAACATATATTGTGCAGTAACAAACACAAAAAAAATCGATATGAAAAATTGTCTACAATGACAATATTTTAGTAGTACATACCTAATTATTTTCCTGTGAAAAGGCAAGCAGTTACTAGGGTTGACGTCGGCAAACTATTGTTATATGTGGCACGCATAGCATGGCTAACGTATATACGGAAGAAATTAAAGACAAAATGAGAGATTGAGAAAGTTTTCAACGCGCAATTGCAAAAAATAGGTAAAGAAATGTCACTTTGTCACTTTTGAGAAAGAAATAAAAATGCGTTTATTGGCATTACAGCAAAATAAATACACCATAAAACTATAAAAATAGAAAACAAAGATTATAATGCCAAAAGGTCCTAAATGTGAGAGATAAAAGTGGTGATGCTATGCATACAGCAGTATGCAACAGCTTGCATATGCATGTTCTTTATAACGATACTACATTCACAATTACATAATATACTATCAACATTTTTCACATGGAAAAAAAAATACAACATGCCAAAAGTAACAATATATTTCACGAATACCTAGTGTATCCCTTATACCAATACAGGCTATTAGAAGGCGTAAAGGTATCGGGGGTAGGCAGTAAAGCAGGTTTACGAGTGGCGTGCACAATGAGAGCACCTATGAATTCGCAACGTATCGGCCTGCGAACAATTTCGATACGCTTACATTTTTAAATGAAATTGCTTTGTTAAATAGGTCTGTGTGAGTTGAACATTACTGACGAGAATGGTGGATTATAAACTAATGTGATTTTAGTGGAGGTTCGAAGGAGTGTTCTAAAAAGTAACATGATAAATTACAATACCTACGTGGGTACCTGAATCGGAATATTGGATCCAATATATTTTCATGTTTAAAGGAAATGATTTATTAAATGTCATCTTCAACTTACTTTGATTCTCTTTAAGAAACATGATTAAAATTAGAAGAAAACGCTTTAGCTTTGGACCAGCAAGAGTATCTGTCCTAGAACTTGGCTACTACATGAAGGGCAAATGACAATTTTTACCCAAGCCCTCAAAAAAAATCTGATACTTATTGTCTTAATTTATTTTTTTTGGTAGTGAGTCACACATTAAGTAACTACTCATAACATTCAATCAAATCGGTATTTGCCACAGATTGAACCAGTAAAATCGTACAAAATAGAGCAGTGGAAACATTAAGCCAAAATGCAAGCACACTGGCGACGTCTGCGATCGATCACGAAGCAGACGAAGATAAACTAGTTAAAATAAATGGCACAACTTCTAGATAACTTGTTTCAGGTTCAAAAAAATTGGACTACTTCTAGTAGCAGTAATAGAGCTCCTTGTGAAGGGACTCATCCGGGGAATTATTTCCACAATACTTAATACAATATGAAAGAAAGTCTGACAACCAGTCTTACCAAGGGGTATCGTATTACCCAGTAACTGGGTTGTGGGAGCTAGATAGGGAGTCGCTCCATGTAAAATACTGGTATTCAGCTGCATCCGGTTAGACTGGAAGTCGACCCCAACATAGTTGGGAAAAGGCTAGGCAGATTAAAATATGAAAGAGGTAACAAATACAGGTAAAGTCAGGGAAATTAATTGTTAAGCAAAGGACCATGGGCACTTTTGAATGAACACTGGGCCCACTTTTCAAAGTTGTGCAACAGTGATGAAACCTATGTCATATGACAGCTCTTGGCGTGTACTTTATTTCATTCTATGGCAGCTAAGTTCAAATCCAGCGTGAAAATGGTTATTTTATGCGTTTTTTAAAAAATGTTCAACATTGTGCAACAGTGATGAAACCTATGTCATATGACAGCTCTTGGAGTGTATTTTATTTTATTCTATGGCAGCTAAGTTCAAATCCAGCGCAAAAATGGTTTTTTTATGCGTTTTTTAAAAATGTTCAACATTGTGCAACAGTGATGAAACCTATGTCATATGACAGCTCTTGGCGTGTACTTTATTTCATTCTATGGCAGCTAAGTTCAAATCCAGCGCGAAAACGGTCTTATATGCGTTTTTAAAATGCGTCATTTTGGGTTCATTTTTTCAACATTGTTCAACAGTGATGAATTATATGTCATATGAAAGCTCTTAAAGTGTACTTTATTTCATTATATGGCAGCTAAGTTCAAATCCAGCGCAAAAATGTTTTTCTTTGCGTTTTTAAAAAATGTTCAACCGTGATGAATTATGTCATATAATTGTTTGGTTAGGTTTCGGTTATTTTTTGCATTTTTTAAAAATGTTCAACATTGTGCAACATATGACATATAATTTATCACTGTTGAACAATGTTGAAAAAGTGGGCCCAAAATGACGCATGGTCCTTTACTACCAAATTAAATTGTCCATATTATATAAACATTATAACTATTATTCTGTAAGTTGTATGAAAAAGCTATGCAAATGAACGTAACGTGTAATTTTGCTTTACAATTATTCTCCGTGATATTTTTACATTATTATGGTCAAAAAGTAACTAATTAGGCATAGGTGGCGGTAACTACTTAACATCAGGTGGGACGTTCGTGTTGGCGTGTTTCCCAAACCTATCACATAAAAAGAAAGTTTAGCAATTCTGCTAAACGATGCGCGAAATTTCGGGCTCTAATCCCCAATACATGTGGGGATCTGTTCAGTTTAAGGTTTTAAGCCACTTACTGGTTCAAGAGCACATTACATCAGCAAATGGCGGTAACTGCGGTGTAAACACACTGTAATGGCCAGGAGACGTCACTCCTGCCACTACGCTCTATTGACGCGCTGGCGTGCCGCCAAATACTTAGAAATCCTATAGCAGCTGCTCTGCTTAAATGTAAACCTTACTGCATGGGAGTAAGGGAAGTATGATGTACATTGTTAAGTTTGTTCGTGCGGTCAGCATGACCAATTTATTTTTACAGTTCACTCCATCCGATTTTCAACTGTGTGTCTAAGCATTATAGTTGAGTATTATAAACCAGAACTAGATAGCGTTGGTTATAGCTGGATGATAGTAACGGTAACGGGAAAAGGCTTAAGGCTCGTCTGGGGTGAGATGTTCAGTTTTTTTTACACGTTAAATGCAAAAATTAAGCGATACTTTAAGAAAGGCATCTGGTTTTATTGTAGTCCTCTTTCGAAACAATAAGGGTAACAATCGCTTGTTAAAAATGAGATGTTGAATAACCATAGTCATGAATTCTGTTATAGTGGACGTTCCAAATGGCTGATAATAATTTTGTGCTCAAATAGCAATCCGTCTGGAAGGAAGTCCGGCGACCTCGGATGACCTCTGTTGACCAATAAGGCAGATAATTATTATTGGACTTGAGATAGAAGTTATAGAAACTAGAATAACAAATACCTGACGATGTTTACTCAACGTATTACAAACAGAACCGATTCCAAGAAAATTACTCTAGTAGGTGCCTGCTTTGTAAATACATCCGGGAATACCTACAATTAAATCAATAAAAATAATGCTTTGTTATTTTTTGATAAGCACGCAATTTGAAAATAATATTAAACACAGGATAAATGACTATACTTCTTGACTCCGATTTGGCTATAACTTTCAGATTTCCTCACGATGTTTTCCTCTACCTTAAGTCCCACGTCTTAAATTAAGTTCAAAAGCTAATTAAAAAACCCATATTGAGTCTTTGGTCAACTGGACCCTACCCGTGATTAGTTGGCACATTCGAAAACAAACAAGTCACAACAAGCGATTGTATTATTTTGTTTTAAAACAAAAGCAAGTGCAAGACAAAGACGAATCACTGAGCGACGTCGTGACGTCACGGATAGCTCTTTTACCGGACAAACAGTCGCCGACGACGTAATCGATTTAGTTGCGTTGCGCTCGCGCTGGATAAATTGATTTCACTTCTACCATGGGACAAGTTATAAGCTATAGCGGTTGAATTTGTCAGGACTTAGGGTACGTTTTCACCAAGGATGTGCGAGGATGCATAGGAGGATGATGCAAGGGATGTGTGCAATACCTACTTATAGGATACTTTCATTTTCCTAGCCTCGCACAGTGCAGCTCTGGTGGAAAAGAGCTCCGCTTCCGCTAGCGGGGTCTTGTACATACGAAACAAACGACTAAGTTGGATGATGGTTTGTTATTGAATATATTTTTTGTTTTTGTTTGAAAGGGTGTACTTTCCAGGTAGTCCTGTTGTCATGTCAGGATCTGATGATGGGATCCTAGAGAAATCAAATGACTCTTCAAATATTATAGGCACACCCATAGCGATATGGGTATTTTTTATAGTAACTCATGCATTTCCTCTCAAAAAGCATCATTTGGTGAAGTGGAACTGATGATGAAGACCACAGATGGCTACCGGAACTAATCAATAATAAGTATTTCACGGGTCGCGATTCGATTACTTTAATATGGTTGCTAAGCAGTTTATGCTCGTCACAATGCGAATGGTGAAATGGAGTTAATGGTGGAATACCAGGAGAACTCCTCAACAATTAACTTCCCTGCATCGGAAAAAGCAATATTTTGTAAAAGGCGATGCGCAGTTGATATTAGGCTATTGTAACTTAGATACATTATAAACAGACCCACTAAAAAGCAAGAAATAAAAGTTTTTTAACAAAAAAAAAAACTTATTTCCAAAAAAAAAACACTACAAAGTGAAAAATTACTTTTATTTCGGAAGTCGGTGGCAAAAAACTAAAATACAGATCCAAAGACACCGACTTCTGAAATAAAAGTAATTTTTCACTTTTTAGTGTTTTTTTTGGAAGTCGGTTTTTGTTTTTATTTGAAAGTTCTAAGTTCTAAAACGCTAAAGAAAAACCGTTATAATTATATTCATGTTATTGTGTTTAATTTTTTTTCTTTTTTTGTGACTGCCGGTTCCACAAACACCCGCTATACGCCACTATCTTGTACCACCCCTTTCTTTAGCTAAAGTCGTCGCGTCGCGTTCAAGCGAAGACAGCTATCGCTCGCCGTGCAGCGAGAATTAATCTACTCAAATACAGCGCTGAATTCTTACCTGCAATACTGGACAACAACTCTCCATACATATCCTGGACATGTGTGACAAACCTCGAGAATGGATGGTGAACAGATGATGTTCTTCGGTGCATCGAATCCCCGCCGAAGTGATTGTTATTCGTCTGCGTTATGACGTGTTTTTTGTGAAGGTGTTCATGGTTTTAGAGGAAGATGTAGAAGTTTTCATTGGATTAAAACTGCATTAAAGCCGTCTTCAAAATATAAGACTTCAGGAACAGCAAAATCTTCGATAGACGGCAACGGTGCATTTTGACCTCAAAATCCATTGAAGCAAGAACTAATGCTTAACCCAAATTAAACTTATTTTTAAATTATACAATTCAATCATTTTATTTTATTTGAAAGGTAAACCAACGAACTATTTACTAGAAACATTAACATAATAAAAAATAAAATAAGTTATGGTGAATTAGTCACTTACAGGCGTACATAGCACTTACTAAAAAAATCATGTTCAACTTTCAGATAACACTCAGGACAAAATCCCTTCCAGTGCATCTAAAGTATATAAGGTAAACAACCTAATCTCATCCGTTTACATCGAGCTCTCGTTCTGTATTCCTGGTGCGAACTCCTGCTACCTTGATACCTACCTGAGGATGTAAAGCCTCTAATGACAGATATATTTAAAGCTAAGCGGATTACGGTATCGTGACCAGGATTAGTTCCGTGCCATCTGCTGCAATGCTGCGATCTAAGGAGAAATAGTGCAATGAATTATGTAGGATGGTCACTAAATATTGTTTGTTTTTAATAACATAACATCACACCTGTATACATGGAATACATGCGTTATGAGAAAAGTTGAAAGGTTTAGTAATTAGACCTTTCAACTTTTAACATAAATAGTTTTGTAACTAAACCAGGCCACTCAGAAAATATTTCGAAAAATGTTTTTATGTATGAGAGACTGGCCAGTTATACCTAATCTATTTTGAAAATATGGTTATTTGTAAGTAAAAATAGGTACGTTCCAATTTCAAAATTTCTCTCCACATTGTTTGCGAGCTAATTTAAATTATCGTGTCTCATTAAAAAATGGATCTGCGCCGGAAACATTTTCGCGCTGTGATTTTTTACGGTTTCAAGTGTTGCCTGAAACCGGACGAATCGTACAATAGACTTGAAATGGCATTCGTGGATGAAGGTCCTTCTAAGGCAACCGTGCATCGTTGGTATAGCGAAATCAAGCGCGGTCGACTAACTTTAGGGGATGAAGAAAGAAGTGGTCGCCCTTTGACGGCTATTACGGAAAAAAACCTGCTAGCAGTGAAAAATTTTATCCAAGACAATAGGCGAGTTACGTATCAAGAGATTCAGCACATACTGCAGGTTGGATCGGGAAACCTTCACGAAATTCTGAAATTCTACACGTGCATCTTCGCGTGAGGAGGATAGTTTCACGCTGGGTGCCGTACAACCTCAGCGATGCTCAGAAGCAGGCCCGGGTGGTATGGTGCCGTGATATGATAAACAAATGTGAAGCAGGCTCGTCTCAGCGTGTTTACGACATAATTACAGGTGATGAGCTTTGGATTTATCAATACGATCCAATACGTCTTTTTTGGAAGTCGGTTGTTTTTTTTTTGTAAAAAGTTTTTATTTTTTACTTTAAGTTGTACTGACCCCACACAAATTCGTATAACACTACTTGCTATGTAAATATCAGTATCAGGTAGTTATTATAACATCATCAATCTAAACTAAGTGGCAAAAATACGTATTATTGTAAGTGACTCAAAAACTACCCAAGCCTGAGGCATACCGTATCCAATAAAAAAATATTTTTTGAAATCGATTTACAATTGCCGGAGATATCGCGTAAAATACATAAAAAAAATACGTCCTTTTTGAAGTCAGCTAATTATGTAAAGATACGGCACTTAAAGTCCCAGTGCATCCCATGACAATTCCACTAAGCCACAACTGAACATTCATAGGAAAGCAAACGACGCAATTTCGTTTATTTGATTTTTTATCAGTAATTTTGGTTTAAAAACCAAACTACTGAACCGATTTTGATGGTATTTCTATAGGATCTATCTGAAAGTATATTCTTTCAATTAATAAAGAATTTTGTAAATCGGACATAAAAAAAAATTAAAAAATATTCAACCGAATTGAGAAACTCCTCCTTTTTTTGAAGTATAAAATAAAAGTCGCATTTTTATTGTTTTTAAATAACAATAAACATTCGTTGTAATAGAGGTGTATTAAAAAAAAAAAAAACGACATCCTTTAAAGTAGGTACTATAAGTTTATTTATTACTATGAACAGCTCGGCTAGTATGGACATCTTAACGTCAGATATTAATGGATAAATCATGAAGATATTAATTGCCGAGCTGTCTATAGTAAAATTGATTGTGCTCTTGACTGTACATAAGTTAAGCACATATTTCACTAGTCAGATATATTTTAAGAGCCTTTGCAAGAAACCGGACACAAATGCTAATGAGAACTTCCTGATAAAAAAGCCATTATCACTCAACCATTGTAAATTTTGACATTCAAACTCATTCTAAATGGTCAACTTGAAATATTTGTTTTGACATGGCGACGTGTTTAGCAGGCAGGTTGGTTGATATAAGAGGTTTGTGAATAAATAATTCAATAGCTAGAGACTTATAGTTATAACTAAAAAGTCATAACATTTAGCTTTCAAGGCCAAGTTCACTGAAAATATCCTCAAGAGAACCAAGTACTTAAGACTTAGTGAGAGGCAACTTACAAGCAAATACAATTAAGTCGTCGTGTTGTCTCATGTAAAGGCATAACTTATTCAAAGCCTATTATAGTCCAAGTCAGAGCAATTAGGTAGTTGAAACAGAAATGTCTGTCCTGTTCTTGCATTATAAATTGAAAAGCCATAGTCTAATTAATAACTAAAACGTTATTTAACACACCGTAAATAACACTAATTGATCAACACATTACACCATTCCTACAGCAAACTCAAAACTAAATCTCTCCATAGTTTTCAACACTTACAATAACTAGTTTGCAACACAATCCACGTCAACATAATTATTTAACTAACAAAGCACAACGAAGTCAATTTATTTCAGATTTAATCTGTATTTAGTGATCCGCTGCGAGATGATAACAATGTAAACGTCAAAATGCTTCTGTTGACTAAAGATTGCAATCCGCATCCCTGTCTAACTCGTATAGTAAGATAGAGAGGACCAGCCAATCAGATGATAGAATTGTATCGCACGCACAAAAGAATGGAAATTAGATTTAGTGAATCACATTTCTCGTCTGCTTGTGTAGGGAGGGGAGAATCGATAAATGATAATTTCAGAGCAAAAAATGGCTCGTATTTATTTATATTATGTATATGAGTTTTGTACGGACGAATAATTGTAATGTAATGATTGATGATGGCATTCACCTACCTTTAATCATGCCATGTTCATTTGCGACACGTATTTTATAGTTTTCAGAAAACTTACAGCTAAAGTGTTGTTTATGTTGACTTTGTGTGAATGAACTGAATCACAACGAACGGAACTCATCACTATATTACAATAAACATGGCTTAGCATCTGTCAGTTTACTCCAGTGAATTAATAATTACACGTTAGACAGGTTAATCAGCAGTAGACTGCGATAGGCTGAGTTGATTCAGACAGGAAATATAGTTGCAATGGCACTGTCTTCTTAAAATGTTGTCCTGAACCCTTCAAAGGTTTTAGTTTTCCAAGCCATTATTTTATTATAATTATTTTTTATTATAAGCCTGTGTTGTCCCACTGCAGGGCAAAGGCCCCTTCCCTCTTTCCACTTTTCCCGGTCTACTGCGATTGTGGGCCAATCCTTTAAGAAGGGGTCCAGCTCATCCCGCCATCTCTTTCTGGGTCTGCCGCGGAGTCATTTCCTGCCATTGGGCCCTCTGACTAGTGGCTATTGCACATTGCTGCTCCGACATGCGACAGATATGGCCAGCCCAGTTCCACTTTAGTCCAGCAACTGTGCGGCCAGCGTCCGCTATTTTTGTTTTGGTACGAAGCATAATAGAGTTCTTAATGCGGTCTGCCATTATGTTATGCCATTAAGCCATTATATGAATATTTTTTGTGCCAACCAGCAACAGATCAGGTCATCAATAAAATCACAAGCAATACATCCACAATGCGGCATTATTACCCAATTGCAGTACAATCTCACATCATAATCGGTACGTGCCTAAAGTTCCGGAGCAGCGTCTACGTTGCACTCTGGTCTGTCATGGACTCATGGCGCGCGGCGAGGGGCTAGGGAGCTATAAATTGAGCTCGAGAGCTCACACCTGACAGCTACCGAGTTCAATTAAACTGACGCTACGTTTTATACTTAATTTGATGATGTGAGGACTTTGGAAAGATAATTTATGAGATGGAGATAGAATGTTGTAGGTGTTGTTATTGGGAATTGGGGCTAACTAACTTAAATACATATTATTTAATATGAATAAACGTAGAATAAAGTAACTCTGTCTGTATGTCGATATCGGTCTTATACCTATGGTCTGACTGCTAGCTTGTTACCTTGTCACGCCTTAACGAATTTGGGTGAGGCATTTGGATAGATTGTGACCTGTGTTAGGACATAGAGTTATTTTTATTATTTTATCTCGGTAGTAAAAGCCTCATCTGTTATTAGACCATATAAATTTATAATCATTAAATTTATACATAGAAAACACGGTGGACAACCTACTAACAAAGTGATTTAAACCTTCAAGATTGTCTCATAAAGACTTCAAAAGTCGGACTTTTGAACTTTCAAACTATCTAAATTACTAGAACTAGAGTGTGGGATTTAACAATACTAAATTTACAATTTCTTCGTCAATTTGCTTCATTCAGTTCCAATTGGGATTTCGCCAATTGCTATTATACATAAATAGAAGTTTAGATTAGTTCATTTAAAAATAGAGTTTCATTAAAAATAAATTACTTTTTTGTGACGATTGGACGCTAGGAGGGTTTTTAGCATCAATAAATAGGCTTTTAACGTTAATTTTTAATTATTATAAAAAATTGGCGCTTTAGCTTTTTCTCCTTACGCTGACGATATAATTCTTGAAAGAAATTACTTTTTTGTCTATTTTATAAAGTGGTTGCCGTGGGTATCCCTTAGTACCCTTTTTTTAATACAAAAATTAAGTATATAATCATAATCATTTTGAATGAGTTCCAGAGAAGTTTCTTTATCTAATATTTCATTAAGTTCTACTTTTATGGCGGTACAATTTACTTTTCATAAAGTGCGAGATCTTAATAAATCCTACCTTAATTAAAAAGAAAATATATGATTTACTAACAACTGACAATTCATAAAAACATTTAAGTTCGCTGAGGTGCCATGAAAAAATAGCATTCCTAAAAATCTTACAAGAAGAATTTTGAAAATACATCCATTAATTGGTTACCTCGCCAAAGAAATTGTTCACACTTTTCAGCTTCCTCAATTTCCTTATAAAAAGTGTTCAAGTTCGCTTACTAAACACAAATTACTCGAGTATCGATTAACAAGTAATCGGCGAGGCAAGAGGCATTAAAAACTTATTGACTTCACTGAGCGACGTTTAGACATTGGACCGTCGGGAGATTGGTTCAGGAACTTGGTCGACTTCAGAAAGTAGCTTTAAAGCGTTTTTTTTTTCTTATTGCAGTGCAGCTGTAAGTTTTTGTGGACTGAAGGTTGTAAGTTCGGAACTTGGCTTGCAAAAAATATGGCTTTGTCAATGTCAAAGTACTTCATCAATTATATTTGACTGTAGGATACTAAACGAGACACAATTAAGGTTTTGTTGTTATTTATTATGTCCCTCAAAAGGTTTTTTTTTTAGGACCACAAAAATTTGCTGATGGATGAAATCACGAAGAATAAGCGAGTGTGGCAATCACAGCTCACACCTTTTTCGTGTGGGTACAGGTTATATCGTTCAGTACCTAATACTTGTAGGACGTAGGTACGTAATAGTCGTCTTTATTATAGCTTATCCTGAACTCGATTTATTCAAAATTGGCTATCTTACTTTACATAAGCACTATACGCAAAACTGGCGCCCATTCTCCTTGACCATAAAGTGGCGATGTCGTGGCTTTCTGCCAAACTATACCAACGGGATCGTCCGCCGAGTACATGAGATACTTCTTAACAGAACCTCATCATGCTCTGTATTTTAAATACGACATTTTTTTACTTAAATCAGTGTGTTATTTAAGTGTGTCATACTGCAAACAGTTTGCGAGGGCTGAGCATTGAAGTGGCACGCTTGGCGGCTTGCCAAACTGCACGCAAGGGAATCACTTGAGCTGAGCACTTAAGGCGTTTTCTTCGGACGCTCAATGCTGCGTTCTACCTTAAGTGAGTTGCAAATCGTTTGAATTGTAGGTAGATGTATTGTTGTAAAGTACACGATGGACAAAGATTTCTCTAAAATGAAAAGTTGTGTTGTGTTAACTTGGGAGAACCCTTTTTTATAAAACAAATATTATCTGAATATCGGCGGCATTTCCCCACAACAAAACACCTTACGACATCACATTATGAAAATAACTAAAGTATACTAAACGGGCTGTCTCTAAATCAGTTCAATCACGATTTTTTCTAACGGCGTATGATGCAGAGCTGTTTTTTGGATTGTCTAACATGAGGTATCGTAAACTTAATACATTTCGTTTTTTTCTCCATAGGAAGTAGGTTATTAACATTAAACCAGTTAACTACTTTAACGAGGGCGCTATTTACATTGTCAGTAACCAGCTGCTGACGTTTGAGTTTAAATAAAAGTGAAGCGTCATCTGCAAACAACACTATTACATGACTTTTATGAGGTAAGGCAAGTCATTAATATAATTATATGATATCCCATTATTCCCCATCCATCCCATTATTACTACAGATCCGGGTGATCTTTTTCCTGTAACATTAACTCTCTGAATCCTATTACCTAAGTATGAAGTAAGAAGATCCAAAAAGGCGTTCCGCAATCCGTAGTGGTGCAGTTTCCTGGTTAATGTTTCATGAAAAACGCATTCGAATGCCACGGACAAATCACAAAAGATGCCCAAAGCATCGAATTTATCCTCCTAACAAGTCTTAAAAGTACAACAACCATCATGTTTGATATGTAGTAATGTATGTTTATTAAAAAATATTTGCATTTTATATAAAAATAAGTTTTTCAAAAATTTTGCTGATGTTAGCACTGAAGTAGGTGTAGAATCTGATGCACTACCCGATTTAAACAACGGTATATGAACTCACCACGGTCAATACAGAAGTGGAAACAAGTTTTCCCTTGTCTATGCAAATACAATTATTAAAAATAAGAAAGAAAGAAAATAGGTACATTTATTTAGCACAGACTAAAAGACACACAATAACAGCTATAGTAGATGCTACAACGTTTATAATCGACTTAGCAACGTCCACAGAATTATCCCATAGATCTGCGGTCTTATAAAAATTAAAAAAAAACAGAATCAAAAACGGGAACGTTTTCTCTTAGCGAACGTACACACCAACCCAATTTACGCAATGAATTATAAACTCGTAAAAATGAGTGTATTGTTTCGAGTTGTGCCTGTGGTTGTGATCAGTGTTTTTAAGTTTTATGCTAGGTGCAAACAGCATATCATTGTGCAAATGACAAACTCGGAGATGTGTTTATTCTTCAACAGGTCACGATACGTAATAAACAAAGACAAATAAGTAGCCTTACCCATACGAATATTTATTACATATTTTTACTAGGGTAAATTGGATCAATACGTAATTATGTTGCATGTCATTTACCGAAATAAAAAATTAGTTACTAAGAAGATACTGCCATGTAATCTCTTCACCACCCTTGGTTGACGGGTAGAAAATGCCCAAGGTATTAAGTCCGCCTTTGTACCTTTTTGTGTGCGAAAAGACTAAATAAATAAATACTACCTATTATTTTAATAATCTGAACAGACACAAAATGTCACAACAACCAACTTCACGAAGAAAAAAAATCAAAAACTAAAACTTCATGTTTATCGTTTTATAAAATTGTCGAATGAAACAAGTTCTTAGAGCGACGCTGTACAACAAAGCAAAGAGTTTCATAAAAATATCGTTTAAACCCTAATTGGAAATGATCGTCGGCAAGTCTTTTAAACTCTTAATGAAATTCTAGCGTTTTTGTGACATCAGCGCCATTAGAACTGCGTGGAAGCACGAGCGAAGTATTAATTATTATTTGAATCTTGCGTGATTATCGACGTTTTTTCCACTAGCCTTCGTGCACGGCATCGGAAAGGCGGCCCGGTAAAAATGTAAGCAAAATCTATAATCTATACAAATAAATAAAATTGAAGTGTGTAATTTCAAATTTACAGCTTTTTGCTAAATGCATATGAAAGTAAATACAGTACATAAAACAAAAAAATACCTTTTTTTTATTTTTCTTTCTGTCTGTTTGTTCCGGCTAATCTCCAAAACAGTTGGACCGATTTCTACGGGGCTTTCACTAGCAGGTGAATGTTATAAGGAGTAACTTATATAAAGACTACTTTTATTTTAGAAGAAGAAAATCAAAAGGATTAATATCACATGAAGGACGTCGCGGGCAGCAGCTAGCCGTCTCTGGCAAGTGGAAAGACTTCCTCTGGATGCCGGGTGATCCCCTTTCCAATGCCGGTGCCAAAAATCCGCTGTGGAAAGTCACCCAATAACCCCGCATTTACACCCATATACAAGTTGAGATACAGTTGTCGAAAACATGCAACATGCAGATAATATGTTTTATACCTTGGTGTAAGCGCGGAGTAAGAAACAGAAAACCTATAAAAAGACATGTGAAAATGTTTAGTGGATCGTGGAGATGAATTCTTAGGCTGTACCTCCACTTACATCAGCATGCAGTTTGTTAGTACAGTCGTGTGGTCCATGTATTTCGAATCTATAGGGATTGTTTCGTCGGGCCGCCGATCTTACTGGTAACAATAGGTACAATATTCATGTATAGTATTCATACCCACAATAAACAAAGGCTTTTGCAAGTCACAAGCTTAATTATAACTGAAATTGCAACACAAATATTATTGTGGGGCAATCGTAACTCGTAGGTTTCGGAGCCCGACGGCATCGTCAGACGAAGTTTTTAATAGTGTTGTGTCGAGTCACCGCCCGCAGTTAATTACTGGCGCTGGCCTCTGACACTCTTCACGCGAGTCTCGACCTTACTGACTGCTGTATTGATAGGCAATTAGGTGATTTTCCTATTGTCTGTTATAGCGTGAAGTGGGTTTTTTTACAGTTGAAATTTTAATCTTTTTTTTTTTCGTATTAAATTATGATTTGTATTAGCCTAAAACAATTTATTTTATTAAATACTTTTCTTACATAAATAATCTGCGTTTGTAATAATCGTATTAGTCAAAACACTGATCATTATAGAGGGTTGAATCTTAACTGCCAGTGTCAACCTACTATGTTATTCCGGTTACTACAGCATGAATGAATTATTTTTGCCTTATGTTCAGGAAAACCAATTAACTTTATCTTAACTAATTTTACTTAAAGTAACATGATTATTTTTATTTTATCAAAAAAATAAATATAAACATCCGAATTGAGAACCGCCTCCTTTTTTGAAGTCGGTTAAAAACCACTTTAAACATTATTATCTCGTCAAATTTTTAAATAACAACGAAATAATAACCACGTAAAGTTACTATACAGTGTGAGTCTTCCTAATGTGCACATATCGAAATGAGGGAAACTAAGCTAAATTTTATCGACGGAAAAAAAATTTAAAAAAATTAAAAAATTGTAAAATTTTTATTAAAATTCTTGTTCGCTGCTTTTTTTTTAACCTAACCTTTGTGTAAACAATCGCCCTCAATTGAGAAATATGGTTTTTTCTAACAAAAATCTGATATTTTTTCATCAATTTTTACGATAATTGTAAAATTACTCAATAAAAGCCCCGATTACCTACTCTTTTTTACTACTTTAAATTATTCTCCATCGTATCAGATTTCTAAACGTAAAATACCATGTTTATAACTCAATCACAACATTTCCTATCAACTGTTAAAGAAAGGCCTTGCAATCACCATAATTTATCAGGTAAAGAACCTTTTAAATATTTTTTTATTTTTCCATATATTTTTTCCGTCGATAAAATTAAGCTATGTTTCCCTCATTTCGTTATGTGCACATTATGAAGACTCACACTGTATAATACTTTGTCACCGATTTCATCTTAAAATCTCTGTTCTTATGTAACATCTTGCTCAGTTCAAAGTTGGTTGCGCACCAACAATTTGACGCAGATTACTGCACATTTCCGACACATTGCCCTCAGCGATGCTGCTCCCAATGTTGAGGCAATTTCTAAAATTAGCTTGCTATGTTTCCCGTCTTATGGGATAACTTGAAGTGGATTCAATGGCTATTATCACTGGCCATCTTCTAAGATAACCTGTTTGATGTAGAAAATATTTTCCATGACTTTCTCTTGTTTTTAAAGAAGCTTTTATTTGAATAAAATAGTCACATCTGCATTTCCAAACACAGTTTGTATTCAGTTTGTCGATAACCGAGGTACTAAGGCTGCATATAGACAACGAGCCTTAAATATTTACCTATAGATTGCATCGCATTGGAGTTAGGTTTAAAAAAATAAAAGCAATATTTCGCTGCTGAATTTAAGCCTCTTGACAAAGGATAAGTGATTGCAGTTTATTATTAAGTAGTTAAAAGGACAACCCTTTTAGTACAGGTTTACTTTCTAAAGCCGAACCCTAATCTGTCTTTACGGTTAATGGATCCAAAGGATTGAAAACTGCACTTAAAGTTCATAACAGCGTGTATAAACACTGCATCTTTATTAATACATTGAACAGTCGTTCATACAACGAGGTGTGGAATATTTTAGACTCTGAAAGGTTTAGACCTTTTTTACTCAGGGAGACTTTCGAAATCAAATCTTGATTTTGGCTCGTTTATGAGAGAGGTCCCAAATTGAATTGTCTGTAGTGTCCCAAGGCATTGCAGTGGGTAACTCGGTTACTGTGATCATCTGAGTGCCAGATATGTTTCATCGCATACTGAAATAAGATTTGAAATATTATTCGTAAGTAGGTAATGTAAGGCGTTTTGAGAACATTTTAGTACTCAATACTTTTATTGCATTCCACATATTGGTATTCTTAGGCGGTAAACTTATAGTTAGATCATAATTATGGACCTTGTCGGGCACAGGAAAATAAGTGAGTTAGGAGACAGAAAGCATTTGTTAATTTTATAACATTACTTATTAAACTACTATTATAATTATGATGTAGGTGTTTTTTGAGACAAACTAATAGCTTTAATATAAAATATAAACAGGTATCTATTGAGAGATGTAATAATCCATACTAATAATATAAATGCGAAAGTGTGTATGTCTCTGTCTGTTTGTTGGCGCTGTTAGTAATTGTTAATAAATAAATAAAATTTAAAGTTGGACATAAGTCTATCACTTAGATAGGTATTCGTTTACCGAGTAGTAGCTTTTATTTAGCAAGAATTGTCTGTTTTTTTTTAAAAATGTGTTAATTTTCTCTTCCTTTTTTATAGGTCTGGGTAGTTTATTATATAATTTAATGGACATTACATAGGGACTTGTAGAGTGCATTTTTAGTCGAGAACTTGGTATGTTTAGCTTAGATCGGTGTCTGAGTAGATAGCGTGTCTGAATGTCTTCACGTTTGGAATATAATTCTTGATGTTTCCGGACAAATTTGCATGTTTCTAAATAATTAATTATTATTATTATGTTTGCTCAATGTTAACCAGGATTCTAACCAATTTCTTTTGTAAGGAGAAAAAATTTGTGCGTCAGTGCTGTTTTCCCAAAGAGTGACACCATAGCTAAGCCATGCTTAAGCATAAGCATAAAAGGTGGTGAGAGCTGTTTGTAAATTGGTGGTCTTTTTATTTTAGTAAGCATAGTGTTGTTTTGTCAGAGGATGTGTAACGGGCGAACATATTGGACATATCTATGTGTCGCCAGACAGCATTTCTGTGTTCCAGGTTTAAACGTTTTAGACATTTATGAGACATTGTAGGTTTTCTATGATAAGCATCATTTCAGCCGAAAGACGTCTACTGCTGGATATAGGCCTCCCCCAAGCAACTCCATTGCGACCGGTTCTGCGCTTCTCGCATCCAACTGGTTAAGCATCCAAGATAAGCATCGCATCGGTTAAAATTAATGCCAAAAGTAGCACAATTGTGTTTGTGTGTCATTTTAAGATGCAACAAATAACGATATGTCATCACTATTTTTCCTTCTTAAGTTCCACCAAAAAAAAGCCTCCCAAAAAAGGTTTGCCTCTCCAAATAGACACCGGGTAATGGGCGATCGGCTTAACGACCACCATCAGGCCTAATTGACGTTCCCACCAATTTTACTGTCTTCAGTCTTGACTGACAGCTGCGATTAAAATGAGTAACGCGAAGACCGAGGATGGCCGGGTTGTTATAATCGAGCCGTCTTCATAGATATTATTAAATTATTTGTTGTTAATGAATTTATTTTTGGGGATGTAGTTGAAATAAAGAGCCGGTTGAAGGCAAGCGCACATTACAGCCGCATCGCATTTCAATACAAAAAGCGCCGTGTGTTTATTTAAGTGCGGCCCGCCTAATTTTGCGCCTTTACGCAGTATGATATCGTAATGTAATGTAGTGCTATAAAGACTGTCTATCTATGTCGACTCTTGGGAGCGTTGAATTACCGCAAAAGGTGAAACATTGATTTATACCTATATGACAAGTACCTACTTACAAATATATAATTCATGATGTAATAGATAATGTAGACAATCGAAGCAGAATTAATTCCAGGATTCACGAACGTGACTAATGGTCATTTCATGATCCAGTATTCCATACGCCGCCACCGTGGTCCTACTAATAATAACTAGGTACTGGCACAAAAAAATACTAAAAGAAAGTCTTGTGTGTTGACCAACGCTGCTAATTGTAGCTTCGAAGGGATGATTAGCCAGAGCTTTCAGATAAATGCCGATATGCAAATGGTACATCAATCGAATATCGCAAACGTGGACCAAATCGATAACATTAATATTTGGCCAACTTTGGAAACATACGGAGATTTTTTTTGATTGGCGGAAACGTTCAATTTAGTCATACATACGCTATCAAAAGCGATTGTGAAATTCTTACGACTGTTTTCGGTAGTATCTAGTAGCTCATGAAAATATTCAATAGGTAGGTAATTACAAATTATAGTAGACACGGCCGTGTTCAAGTCTTAAATGATTCTAATAGAGTTTTCACCTCTAAAGTTGCACCAAATGAATGTAAAGTAAAGCGTGCAGCCCACGAATATCCCCCTAAACCCGGCAGCCCGACAGCCTTAGTACCTACATAGTAGTACCTACTAAGAAAATAAAATGTTTCGTTTAAATTCCACATTTAGGGGGTTATGTCACGAGAAGCGCAGCCGGCACGACGATTATGTCTAATTTATGTACATAATTTGTTGAACAAATGGCCGCCTGTTTTTGCTCCGAGCTCCTTATAATTAATAAATTTGAGACTACGCCGCCACACCACAATATTAGCTACAATGCCTGATTACAGACGATTTGATGTTGGGTGGATTGCAAGCAGTTTTCGAGAAATCTTGTTTTTGAGAATTCACTCGGGGAAAGACAATATTTACACGTTTATCGGCAATGGCTTACAGTTGAATGAGACATTATGTTTTTTTTGGAGCTACTTAACCAAACCACTAAGTTAGTCTTTATCATTTCAGCCAAAAGACGTCCACTGCTGGACATAGGCCTCCCCCAAGCACCTCCACTTCGACCGTTTCTGTGCTTCTCGCATCCAACGGATTCCTGCGGCCTTCAAAAGGTCGTCGGACCACCTTGTGGGAGGCCTTCCAACGCTACGTCTTCCGGTACGCGGTCGCCACTCCAGAATCTTTCGGCCCCATCGGCCATCAGTTCTGCGAGCAATGTGCCCTGTCCCTTGCCACTTAAGTTTGGCAATTCTTCGGGCTATGTCGGTAACCTTGATTCTCCTGCGGATCTCCTCATTCCAAGTTAGTCTTATGTAGAAGATATTTGCGGTGACTGTTGTCTTTACCTCGTCATTTATAGTTGCAGAGAATAGTTACCGCACAAGAAACACAACGAAAGAATAAATAACACAATTCAGGCAACAAGAAACCATTTAGAACATATTCCTTACCTCCCAAGAGACGTGTGTAAGAAAAAATATTCTTTGTAAGAACGAGTAGAATACCAGCATTTACTGTGTGTTACAAAAATAAAGTTATTCAATATACCCACCGGCCCCGGAGCGCCGAGCAACCAGGAATTATTATTTTATTCACACTACAGTATCGTTTACATAATATTAATTCATAAGTAGACAAGGGTCCACTTACCGAAGCCTATATTGTAGCTATTCATAATGGTTTCATTGTATGTTTGGGCAGAGTATTTGTAAAAACCGTATTTCCTGCGCATGTTTTCTCGAAACATTACATAAAAACATCGAAACAAAGAGGCGGTCATACACATTTGTGTATGCAAACACGATGTTTTTGTTTTCCGAGCTGCATGGAAAACATGCCCCGCGCGGGTGAAGAGGGGAAGGGTTTGTTTCATTTTCAATCTCTGCGCGCACACATCACGTCACGTATCTGCCAACCCGCATTGGGCCCGCGTGGTGGATTACGGCCCACTCCCTCTCACTAAGAGGAGGCCTGTGTCCCAGCAGTGGGAACATTATAGGCTGATTATGTGTGTTATGTACACATCACGTCTGCACATCGGACCATAGAAGTAAAACGAATTCTTCAAAATCGGTTTCAGACACACTAAAGAAATCGCCAAATTCGAAGCGGTCATTGCTCTTGATAAATGTCAAAAGTTTCGAAGTCGTATCTGATATTTAGTCTATAATTGCTAAAACTGATAGCACGTCTTCCTCGTCGGAACTCATTACGACATCTACACAAAACATGTTAGTAATCTAAAAATATTTTAATACGCAGGAGACAGCTTGTGTATGTAAACAAATGTTTATGTGTAAGGTTTTTTGTGTAATGTTTCGAAAAAAACACGCGCTCGAGACAAGGCTTGACGTAGTTGTGTATGTATTAAAATGAATTATGATTCCATGGTTACAAAAGAAATCGTTTATCCTTTGAAATCATAGCATTTATCTACCATCATATCTCAAGAGATATGATGGTAGATAGACCCAAGGGTCTATAACCAGCTATACACTGAACAATCTCAGTACTACAGTGCACAAGACGATACCTGCCTTTACATTATGTTGGTACCTAAGTACGTACATTGGGGTTTGTGATGTCTTTTTGCATACTACAAACACAGATCATTCTGCATTATAAGTTGCCCAGCACGCGACCCTCGTAGAGACGGGATAAATTAATGAAAAAGTTGCAGGCTTTGGAAAGATCAGGAAACGCACAATGTCAACAATAAAGAAAATAATAGAGATAGAGGTGTTCATAATACGCGTACTGTTGTAAATTAAAAACACATTGAAACTTTAATAGCCGTAGCATAAATAATGATCGTGTGACAACTAATCGATTGCATTTTGTTTTAAGGATACAATAGAAATATAAAAAAAGAATAGTACAGCCAACATACAGGGAGGGACTTGTCAAACACCAAGTTTAGATGCTCTGTCCCAAAGCAGAGAACATCTGCAAGAAACTCCAGGGCCACTGCTATCAGTCCAACAATTACAATTAAACTCGTATCTCTCCAAGTTACAAAACACTTGGTAACTGGAGTCCAGCTCTTTGCTCGTTCTGCTACAAACAGCACTTACCGGCATTGCATCGAACACTCAGATTGCATTGAAACTAATACAAGTTGTTTGCAGCCGATGCATGTACTCGGTACTTCGGTAGTATACTGGTGGGTGTGGTACATGCCAGGAGAGATTAGTGGTGGACTATGTGAATCTTTTTTCTTAAATCTACTTCATTCTTCATGCCATGCAACCATGAAGTTCTGGAGATAGACAAGAAATAATAGGGTGGGGCGTTTTACTTAACAATCATTTTTTTAAATAACGGAGTCGTTTACAACTGTTTCAGCAGACTCCGAATAGTGAACAGTGACTAGTTATTTTACTAAGATTTGTTTTTTGCCCTTTACCATTCGAGATCTAGAAATAAACAGCAAAAAGGTTTTGTTGTATTTTTACATATTTAACTGCTAATAACTTATTATTTGGTACTTTTATAGAAGTAACTTTACTGAAAATATTGTACTTTTCATTGCTTAGCATATTATTTTATTAAGTCAAACGTCATTGAGAATTTGAGCATTAGTATTTTTGAAAACAATTAAGCTATTTATCAGTCACCTTCGCTTAGAACTTGCCTCTCTATGTAATGAGTACAAGAGAGCGCCAGTTGTTTTGCAAAACGCGCGCGTGCGGGACAGAGCCCACAAGCAAACCGCTCAGCGGCCAGACAGGCGCAGGCCACAGGGAGTGGCGATCACTGAGCTGCCCAAAGAAACCTTTACTCACGAAGATTTAGCTGTTAGAGCGTAACTAATTACTCTGTTGTTCGAACAATGGTTGTATGGGATTTAGGCAAGCTTGAAAAAAGACTACGTTCTTCTCGCGGCTTCGTCGGAACGTACTACGGGGATAATATGTATCCTATGTCCTAACCCAGGTCATAGTAAATCTGTGTGTTCATTCAAACCCTTCAGCCGTTAAGGCATGATAAGGTAACCGAGAGACTGACGGTGTTACTTTTGCATTTATAATATTAGTATAGGCTAATATTTCAATTGTACCTATGTACTTTCAGACCACATGGAGACCACTGCATTTAAATACTTGCAGTATAAAACTGTACGGTTGCAAAATTGCAGACTTTTGTGATTGACTTTTGAGTATGGCAGAAAGAGCTTTTGACGAACAATCTAATGCAGCAGCACCAACACCCTACACTATAGAATACACCACATTTCTTTATAATACACCACACAATATGATAAGTTAAATTCAAAGTTACACGTGCCACTAATTCATAATGAACGTGCGCTAACCGCTGCCGTAAATACTGCTAATGAGATAATTAAAAGCGAAATAGCGCTGTATGGAATTAAAAATGGCGTATTTATTTGCTAGCGGCGTGTTGGGATAAATGAGAGGATTCTACGAAATTATGTTTTGTTACGATGTATGGGGGTTGTAGTTTATTTGTTAGTTACGTTACTACACTAACAGACTTGTCTTGTTCCTTTGTATCGTGGCGAGTTGTTTGAGAATATCTCATGTTAGATAGATGCCATCAAAAACATAACTTGTAAAAAAAGCCAAGTCTCGCAACTCAGTTCTTCTACCGTAAAAAGTTGTGAGATCCATGAAATACCAAGTCGGTTAATTTATTCACTAGGGAGTGAATAAATTGACTTGGCAATCGCACTGTGAGATACATTGTGTTTTCATGCGATGGCGATGGCCAAGTCAATTTATTTATTTAAAACATAAAAGATTTTTAATATTGATGGTCACTACAAGATGTTGTTAGGTTAGCTAATTATGTAATAACTTAAGACAGAAGGTTCCTTAAGTAGGGAGTGAATAAATTAACCGACTTGGTATTTCATGGATCTCACAACTTTTTACGGTAGAAGAACAACACAAGACAGACAGCAGGAAGCGACTTTGTTCAGGTACACTGATTCAATAACTGCAAATGTAACTTTGTAATTCTATATATTTATATGGGATTACAAAGTTATTTATGCAGTTGGTGTATCTAGAAAACTGGAACGAAATTGCAAAATATTTTAGTTTTTCCTTGATTTATACACTAAACGCTAATTGTGTTCTAAATTTGAAGCTTCTATGTCTGCTAGAAGTGCCTTAGAGTTTTGATGATCGGTCAGTCAGTCAGTCAGTCAGTCAGTGAGTGACAAAATTAAGAAACTTTGACTAGTTATAATTCTTAAACTACTGGTTCAAATTGAATGAAATTTGAAATATACCGTGTTTATACAATACCTGCTTGATTACTGAAAATTCAGGTCTCTAGTTTTTTCCACAACGAAGTTATAGGGGGTGCCGCCATGGGATCTGGAGCCGCCATGGGATCTGGAGGCGATAGTCCTCGCGCGCGTATATGAGTGGCGCGCGGAGGCACTACGCCGGGGAGAAGTTCCGCTTCCGCGGCAAATCGCTGCGGAGCGGACGGAGCTCCGGCGCGATCTCATGGCGACATGGAAGGAACGACTGTCGCAACCCAGCGCAGGGCACGCCGCGATAGCGGCGATAAGACCCCTCTTTGAGGAGTGGCTAGAGAGGCGCCACGGCGCCCTCACCTACCGCCTGACGCAGGTCCTCACCGGACACGGAAGTTTCGGGAGGTTCCTGCACATCATCAGGCGGGAGGAAACCCCCGGGTGTCACCATTGCCAGGATCGCCCAGAGGACACGGCGGAGCACCGCCGTGTCCTCGTAGAGGCGATCGGCAGCGGCGGCGACCTCTCGCGCCCGGCCCTGGTGCAAGCCATGGTCCGGGGCGAGAGGGAGTGGGAGGCAGTCACCTCCTTCTGCGAAGCAGTCATGCTAGCGAAGGAGGTGGCGGGACGGCTCAGGGAGAGAGCCTCCCGTCCCAGCCGCCGCGGGAGACGCTCCGGGCGTCGGGAGCCGCGCGACGACTCCCGGCCACCGTAGGCGCGGGCCTGCGGGCGGAGAGTAATGGGTAGCTCACCGTCCGATCAGGACCAGGCCCGTGCCGGACGGCGCGTACGTGTTCCACGCGCGCCTCAAAGAGATGTCAGCATCGAGGAGGGGCCCCATAGGGCCGAAGCCTGCCGGGTCAGCGGGATTGTCCGAAAGGGTTACCGCTGGCCCGGAACATAAAGGGCTAAGGAAGGAACACGGGTGGGTTTTAGTCAGTAAGAGTCTGACACTCCCTTCCGCTCCACCCAGAGCGGGAGGGGTCATTTGATGATTTCCCATCCGAAAAAAAAAAAAAAAAAAGTTATAGGGGGTCGAAAATGGCTTGAACTGCTTCGAGAAAAGGATGGTACGGCCGTGCCGCTTTTTGCTCGACTTGGCGGGGGCACTGCCGTGCCCCCCGATAGAGATAGATAGATAAACTATTTATTTGGCGCACACTTTATTTTTTATTTTTACATGACATTTTTTTATTTGTCACTAGCTGTACCCCGCGGTTTCACCCGCATAAGTGTCGATATGGGCCTAAAAGCGGTCGGGGACACCACAAAAAAAAAGTATTTTTTTTTTATGTGATATCCACTCACCCGTCACGTCTGCAGAGTTGCGCTAGCTAATTTAATTTAACCCTGTATAGATAAACTACTCTAAATACTTTGAATGTTCCGTACGCATAATACGTGGATTGACGTGGAGTTGCGGACACAACCCCGCACTTTGAATGTTACGTATAAAGCATTTCAATGCGTGACAAATAGAATTAATTAAATAGACCTGCATATAAAATATTAATAGAATAAGTGAATGAATGGAAAAATAAATACATAGGAATAAATAAGATATAAAATAATTCTAACTTAGTCGCAAGGCAAATTAATAAAGTGCTTTTCCTCTCTCTACTTATTTAAACGTTTATTGTACCCGGCAGGTGGTCCTTAGTTGTTTCTATTATATTTTTATTTACAGGTGGTAAATAAAAAAATAGTAGTAGTAATTGTACATTATGGATTGTAATAAACGATTTGAGATTTAAATTCTACCAGTCAGTCCTGTTAATTGTCTTCAATAACAATTGTGTTTCTATTAAATTTCTTCAGTGCTTGCGTATGAAGAAGCCAAGTCCTTGAAAATCTAAACAAACTCCTACACAGCCCACTTATGGTTACGCAACCATCTTGATCGGCTAACGGGCACGTAATTAGGTCAATTGTAGCGGAGCCTGGCTCTCTGCCAGACCTCTTGATCTCAGCTTAGGTAGCGTGCAGTTGCTCGTGTGTTGGATGCTGGCCTTCTGTTTCTTGAACAGGCTCTAGTATCTACAGGTTTGAATGAAAACTAGCCGTTGACTTTTGTTTTTATTTTTTTTTATTTTTTTTTGTCTTGCCGTAATGGGAACTTCTCCATGTTGTTCACCCAGATGAAAAGTATCCTATGTTCTTCTCCAGTCTTTAAATTTCGGATAAGTTTCGTTGTAAGCAATTCTGTAGTTAAAATAACAAACAAATCAAACATTTCCACCATAGGACAATGGCCTCTTCTCGGAAAAATCGTTCAAACTTTTGAGTTTTTCAGTAACTGATTTCAAATCAAGTTAAATTTTCCTCGCTATCATTTATTTTAAAATAACATGAAGTTATAACCACTCTCACAATTAGCAACTAAGAATAAGTAATTACAAAACCACAAGCCCTCGAAATCTTAAATGGAACCATTCCACATTTAGCTCGAAATCCTAAAAGCGTGGGATGATGGAAATGAAATCGGAAGGATTTCGGAAACTCACGCGTTGGTAATTACATGTAATCATGCGTAAATGTTCTAAAACCGTGGGATGCGGCACCTGTCCGATTCTAATTATGAACTTTGAAACCTGGGAAATTAGGAAAATGAAGTTATTACTGCTAGGATTGGGTATGGGTTGTTTTTGTACAAAAACACGAGTGACACGCTACGATTTAATACAGTACAAAATATTGTACCTACATAAAAAGTGTTATTTATAAACGTTACTTAATTAATAAAACAAGTAAAAAAATGTTTTTAAGTTAAACAGTTTTAATGAAATTAATGATGTAGGTAATGTACTAAAAGCTAAAAAATAATTCGGTAGTTCCTAGGTACCAGTCATCACACTACTTTCCTCATCAATCTAGGCCTAGGGCATTAATCAGACAAAAAAATAAAATCGTGGGGCGCGTGAAATTTCTATCATCAGTCCACCCATCCATACTAATATTATAAATTCGAAAGTAACTCTGTCGGTCTGTATGTTACGTTTTAATGCCTAAACCACTGAACGGATTTCGATAAAATTTGGCAGAGAGATAGACTGCATCCCGGGGAAGGATATAGGATAATTTTATCCCGATATTCCCACGGAATCGACACTTATGCGGGTGAAACCGCGCTGCTAGTATCATTATAAATTCTATTTACATATTCTCTCAGGTTACGCTACGACCCACGATTTTATTTTTTTGGTGTTTATTTGTTTTATTAGAGGCTTGTGGTTAGGTAATAACAGCCGCCGGATTGATCAGGTTAAGCTACCGCTTGGCTTGCCGCGGTTGGTCCGTGGATGGGTGACCATCTTTACATATCCTCTCCGTGCGTCGGAAAGCACGTTAAGCCGTTGGTTCCGGCTGTTATTCGTGAATCTTTGACAGTCGTTACGGGTCATCATAGCCAAGCGACAAGCGGTATTCAGCTGCACCAGAGGCTCAATATAGTTGGAAAAAGGCTAGGCAGATGATATTGATTTATGTATATTTTAAATACAACCCCAACACCAACACCCTGCCTTGTGGAGTGGAGTGGATAATGGTCTTTGTACATAATTGGATTACTTTTGCTTCCAGGGTAGGAAGACAGCTATATCTTACACCTATAGGTGAAATTAGAGATTAGAGCAGTGGTGGCCAAGTAGTAACGGCCGCGACTTACGAGTTGTAGGTCGTAGATTCGAACCCAGACAGGCGCTTTACTTTGTGTAAATTATTTCATCACCACTGCTCTCAAAACGGTGAAGGAAAACATCGTGAGGAAACCGGCATGTCCTAGAACCAAAAATTCGAAGACATGTGACATCTGCCAATCCGCACTGGGCCCGCGTGGTGGATTACGGCCCACTCCCTCTCACCGAGAGGAGGCCTGTGTCCCAGCAGTGGGAACATTATAGGCTGATTATGGTATAGGTGAAATTAGTAAAGTACCTATAGTACAAGTACTAATGATACAAACATAATAATAACTTATTTCATTGTTGCCTGGCTTCCTATAATTGCCGTGTTGGCAGAAACATGGAGTAAATAATTCATAAGACTTTTGTTACTGTTTGTTCAGCGATTTATTAGAACTTACAAGAAACAGTTAGTAGACCTATTTTCGGTTAAGAAATCTTTTTTAGACACGTACAACACCTACCTAGATATATCGAGATCCAAACAAATGGCCAATTCTCTTACTTTAAAAACGTTCACAATCTCATCTCAGCGACCATCAATGTCAAAAACTTGTCAAAAATGTTGGGAAATTAGAGGTATTTTTGACTGAGATAAACTGGGATTACAATGTGAATATTCTAAAAATACATAAATTGCCACTCCGGTCTCTGCAAAAGGCAGGTATATTTTTATTTTTAGCCATATCTGCAAAAGACTTTTCTTCAATTTCATTTGTGTTTTACGGTTTATCAATTAGATAATAGCTATTTCATATTAGTCAGGATATTATGTTAATTGCCGATCGTGAACCTCTCCCGCGGGGATACCGCCTGCATCATAGTTTGGACTTAGAGATTAGCATAATCCGGTAATTAGCGAGAACGGTGTTGTGGTGTGGGTAGTATGGGGTCTCTAATATTAATGTGATGTTGTTCGTAAGAAGAAATAAGTGGCGCCACTGACACCAGCGTTGAAAAGGAACGTAATTTGGACATATAATGAGGAGAGATGAAACACATGTAACTACAGGAATGATGAATGTAAATGTTAATGAGAGGAGAGGGAGAGGAAGACCAAGCAAAAGATAATTATGAAATGAGTGAGGAAAATTATCAAAGAAATAGTGATGAATGATAACGTTATGGTTGACAAGGAAGAATCTTAAGATGAAATGTTTGATGAAACCAAAGCAGTTAAACATAAAACTCATAACAATTAAAAACGAATCAAATAAATAGAATAATCTAAAAACAACAATTATAAGGCTAGCGTTAATCGCACGCTTAACGGCGGCGCTCGCTTACCGCTGATTAACGAGCAGCGCCACCTGCGCCCGTGTGTGCACCGCTTTATACAGATTACCCGTAATCTTTACTTATTGAACGATTTTTTGTTTTTGCATTGATGGATGGAAGGGTTGGAGGGAAAAATGAGGCTGGAAGTGGTGGAGACAACTTTGTGTTGCATACGGGTACCAGGGATAAAGAATGGCTAAACAAAAACTGTTTAGAAACTTAGGCTTTTTTGTAACGAATGCTCTAAATATATTTATAACACTATTTTGTCTCTTTCATCTTGAAACGGTTGACAGAAACAACGATGTTTAAAATACGTTTAATATCTTTAGTAATTTGTGGTGCAAGCGAGCCTTAGATTAATTATTATTTTACGCAATAAAGTAGAAAGTAAACATCTGCCCACATAATTAGCACAAAAAAAGCAAATTAGCCAAAATTAAAACACGTAGCCACACTCCACACGCCCCTACTTCCTAAACAAATCCTTTCCAAGTTTCATTCCAAGTCTCGAATATTCAGGAACGTTTCAGAACATTCCAGAAGTCAGTGTTCCATTAGAACCTGACGCGGGTTCGTAATAACTGTAATGTGAGGCACATTATACCTCACGGGAACCTCCAAACTTGAGCTCAGATACTACGTAAGTACATACGTATTATTTGGTATTCTGTTATATTCACGTTATGCTTGTAATGTTTATCATAACAATATGAGGAAACGCCTGGTTCAGAAATTATAAGTGTAAATTACGTGTTAGTAATATAAGCTTTATTAATAATTCGTAGGCGAAATGTTTGCAGACTGCTACGAAAATGCTACGCGCGTCCTACGAAATAGCTACGAAACTACTATGCCGCTACGTAAAGTGAGTAATGCTGATAAAGTTGTGTCTGTGAAACTAATACGGGGTCATTAATTTAAAAATGAGGACATATTCGTGTAATAGGTTGGCACCGGTAGCTAAAGCGGCGTATAATTTTATAATATTAAAATTAAGGTTAATTTTTTTATACGAAGCTTTGCTGCAACTATCTACTTTCTCTTGAGTTACAAATCAAAAAAAATTGGCCAAACCTCACCCACATTCCTAAAAACTAAACATGGGATTGAAAAATGCATGTAATATGTAAAATAAATCAATTAACACACAGTTGGAGCAACGAGGCGCATATGCATCTAAATGGCGGGTAGTTGTAAAAATGCTCGCATTAACATGTAAAGTGCGCGTTAGCTCCTTTGTGCGCGAGCAGTGGAGCGGCTGCATGTTCCACCAAATTGTACTCCACCATATTTTTCGGAGTTTCCTAAAACTGGCAATAACGAAGAAATGACGTGCTCAATACTGAATTGGGTTTACGGTGGCTAAAGTATTTAGAATTAATTTTTATTAATTTTTATTTAGAATTAATTTGACACTGATTGAGCCTAATAACTGAAATGGAACCCGCGCGGAAACTGTAATACGTAGTTTAATTTTAGATGTTCAGTATCATGATTAATTCCATTAATTTTCCTTGGCGTATGTATAAAATTTTAACCTTTACGTCTCTCGACAAAGATGCATCACAACACAGCGAGTATAGAGAACGCGTTTGCTTGCGAGTGTACACTAACATTTGACAAATGCGTGCACTGATTGGACAGGTCCGCTCAATCTGTGTGGTTCTTTCCTCTAAAGACCATTTCAGTCACCAATCTACATGGTCTTCACACGATCTGACCAAGTTTTTGTCTGCACTTTAAAAGAGACTGTGACTTCTGAGTTTGTTTCGGTCTTTCTTCTCAGAATAGTCAGTTAGGAAACGCCGACCTCATCTAGTTTAAAAAAAAATATGATTGACGTGTAAAAGTGTTTGTACAAACCTACTTACAGAAATAAAATCATTTATCATTTATACTAAGTTAAGTAATTGTTTCAATCTGTGCGCCAGTTTAAAAGTGTAGCTTGAATAGGAGACATTCAAGCTATGACGAAGCTGCGACGTGCTGGTGTTTGTGATTGTGGCGTAAAACTCTGAGTTTCGAGGTTGATAATACATAAATGTATCTGTAAAACAAATGAAATGTTTCACCACGCACACGAGGTTGTTGACATGTGGCACGTGATCTCGGCTATAATCTTGCCGATGGTCTTATTGTCCTCGACCAACATCTCTCCAGGCTCTCTTTGGCGGTTGGTTCAAGGCCTAGTTCAGGAGGTAGAACTTAACTCGCATTGTGGTGAGGTTTCTGTCTTGGAGCCCTAACTATTAGCAGCTTGGAACCTGTTCTTGACATCGACGCATCCCTTTTTTATGTAAATGCTGTTTATTATTATTATAATTTTGTGAAATATTGAAGGGAATACTTGTTTCTGTAACGAATAACACCTGTTTGTTATTTATGTCCAGCTAACCTTGCCCTCCTCCTCCTCGTTTAACACAGAGAAAGCATGAGAATAGATCACCGTGATCGGTGCTCTGGTATTCATCACCACTACCAACTATGTAGGGGTTTGCTTCCACTCTAACCGGATGCAGCTAAATACCAGTATTTTACATGGAGCGACTGCCTATCTGACCTCCACAAACCAGTTACTGGGTAATACGATACCCCTCGGTAAGACTGGTTGTCAGAGTTTCGGGCTTCTGACGATCCGTACCAACTATCACAGATCCACGAATGCCTTAACGTGCTTTCCGAGGTACGGAAGAGTCTTGTTAATTAAAGATGGTCACCCATCCACGGTCCAACTGCGGCAAGCGTAGTTTAACTTTACCGATCGACCCGTGCTTACTTAGCCACAAGCCACTCATTAGTGCTCTGGTATTATTTATATAACTAGCTTCTGCCCGCGACTTCGTACGCGGATCCTGTTGGTTATGCCAGCGACAACGGGGTAGTCAAAATCGAAGATCTGAAACGTCTGATGTCGAATTCTAAGAACCCGGGGACTGGATAACAACGGGATGCGCGAGACGATTCGAGACGACATTTTCAGGCAATAATGAACCAATAGGGTGGTAAACTTGGCCTTGCACTTTGAATGTTGGCATAAATGGGCCTTCTGAAATCTGTTTCGCAACAAAAGATGTCATTTGAAAGGCATTATTGTACGAACGTATGTTGTCCAAGAAATGTTTTGACTGTGATGGTCACCGATTAGCAGTGATCTTAATATTTCTGGAGGATTTTGTAATATTTTAATATGTACTTTCCCACCTGAGCAACACATACCGTTTGTTTCTTTTTGCTATTTAACAGCTTCACAAAAAGTAAAATTTTTAACCATGCCTCCGATGGCGGAATATGTGGCGTAGTCAATCATAGGAGTATACGTAAATGCACTCCGTTCCTTATCAACCCAAGGAAGGTCGCCATGCCCTACGGCTATATCTTGAGACACATCCGATTCTTCAGATGATATCGACATTCTGTTCAGAGAATGTCGAAGTCGATCAGAATTCAAACGTTTGTTGCGCTCTTCTTAATCTGTCTCTTCATGCCGTACTCCAGCAATTCTTTCTTTCTCACTTTCTGATTATGAATATTTTGTTGTGTGCGTATTCGGAACAATGTATGATAATCTCACCGTATCAGCGGTCAGTCGCGCATCATATTCTTCACTGGTCTCTAGAGATCTGGATGTAGATGCGTAAATACGCTGAGAACGCAGGCGTGCTTCGCGATCCGAAGAGGTTTCCACGGAGCGAGTTGCAGCCTGATGTTCTCAAACAGCATCAAGTCTCTCCTGACGCTCTTCGGTAGATTCTTGGGATCTTATGATCCTCAATCTTTTAGCTCCTTTGGAACATTGGAAAAGATTTGACCTCTTTCTAGGCATGGTTATAGTTTTATTATGAAGATACCTGATCAATTAAAATCTAAGTGACTGCTCCCCTACCAAGGGTGCCCAGACACGGGATCGTCTGGCCCATGGGCTGGTTTGGTCCCTGGGGTGGTCACGGCGTGCTATGTGTTCTGGTGCGCCGGTGATGGGGAGTACTCCCCAGCGGAGGGTCCGGTGACGGACAGCCGCGGCGGGTTCACGGATGAGTGCTAACGCGTGCCCATGTTCCCGCCGTAAGCGGCAGAGGACGACACAGTGGAGTTTTAGTGGGTTAGAGTCCCACATAACTGCACTATCTCCCCGTGGTAGTGCAGAATGCATGAGCATTTCTTCACGTTAAAAAAAAATAAATGGGAGTTTTGGCCAGTAGAGTCAAATTTTCAATGATATACCATCGTCATCGAAAATCAGTCCTAAACTGTTACCGCCTTCACCGCGTGGAGGTGAAATTAGTGATAGCTTAGATTTCCACATCAGATGTTTCTGATCTTCGATTTTTATAAGTCAACAGGAAATGCCCATCAGACCGAATTTACTTTTACTAAGACGTCATTCCTATATGTGTTATGGTGTAGCTGGGCTCTTGGAGTTCCCCATCAGGTGTTCCAGATCTTCAAATTTATTCTCTCAGCAGAAAATCCTCATCACGTGGAACAATTTTTGCTATGGTACCATTTTTGTATCTCTTATAGTTAAGCTGGTCTGTTTCGGTTCTGCATCAGGTGTTCAAGTTTCCAAGAAACATTATAGCCTGAATGTTGTCCAGCCATAATAACTATACAACAAAAAAAAAAAATCATTCAAATCCGTCCAGTAGTTCCGAAGATCGGACGCGCAGGCCCGAGGCGTGTACGTACTCTGATAGAATACCTTAACAAATTTAATGTTCGCCGTGATTATTTAAATTGACATAACTTTTTTATTTATGAACCGATTGACATGAAATAAACACTAAATGTTAAGTGAAGCCTACTACAATATATTAGTGAAAACCGCATCTAAATCGAATAAGCCGTTTCTGATATTAGCGTGCACAAACAAACAGACAAACAGACAAACAGACAAACAGACAAACCGACAAACAGACAAAAAAAAAATTAATTACAATTTCGGGTTCGGCATCGATATAATAACAACCCCTGCTACTTTTTTTTTATATATTTCCATTGTACAGACACCACTTTTCTACAAATTTATTATATGTATAGATTGAAGGCACTGTAACTTTTTGTAAAATCCTGTGGTCAGCTTCTGTCATCAAGATAAATGACACTTCCTTCCCCGAACAATCACATTTCCAATTCCTACCTTTAAGAGTCATCTTCCAGTCTTATTACAAGCCTTGGTTTTATTATTACTGAAATAGTATATTTGATTAATAAATTTCTGTGGTTAGTTGTTTGTGGAAACAAACCACATCCTGCAACGTTGTAATAATTGAATATTTCATAATAACGGGAAAGAGTTTATTTATGTGAATGTGTTTACTAGTTCTATCTTTACATATGAATGCCTTTAACACAACACAACTCGTGGTTGTAACGCTCGTAATCACACTAATATTATAAAGGCGAAATTTTGTGAGTGTGTGTGTGTGTGTGGGGGGGTGTGTTTATATGTTTGTTACTTCTTCACGCTCAAACGGCTGGACCAATTTTGATAAAATTTAAATAATAAAGAAAGAAAATTTCATTTGACTTAATTAGAAGATAAACATAAATACAAAAAATTACATAAAGCTTGTTTCTTGAGCTAAATTACTTAGTTGTATTTAATTATGAGATTGGTAACCTGATATAAACATTTTATTTTAACTACGTAGCCACGAGATTACTTAAGAATAAGCTTGTTTATTAGTAGACTAACACAATTATTTTGATTGCCGTAATTATAATATCACAGAAGTTTGTTCTGAATAGGCACATACCATTACGTAATTATTTGAATTAGTATTCATTGTGTGCGTACGTCGGCAGTCGGCACTACTGTGGAACTTATGTTGTGTATTTGATGTGTAAGGGGGCGCAAACACAAATAAGACCACTTTAAGACTTTGGGAGAATAATTATAATATAAAAAAGGCAACGATACAACTTCGCGGTTAAGATATGAATCACTGCTTCTAGAATCAAACGCCATAATCATATTTGACATCTGTTTAAACCAACGAATCGAATCATATTTCTAGCCAGTCCTTATTGCTAAAGGCTAGCACACACAGGCACTACACGAGCTACGCCCCACTTTGAATTAAAGTATTGGCCTAGCTCGCATCAAAATACAAGACTTTAATTCTAACGATTCGAAAATTTAAGCATTCCTACCTATTATTAATCCTATAAGGAAAAAACTACCTAACGCCCGAAGTTAACACCGTGAGGTCCAGCTTTTTCTAAAAGCAGGGCTCAAGTCAGGACAAACGACACACTTAACTAACACTCCCTTAAGTGCCAGGTAAGTCTACATTTAAGAGTGCTAAAATGCATCAACACAAACTAACGTTGTCATGCCTGAACCTCGTCATAACAAAACGAGCGGAAAAGATGCGACTTGGCCTCCTTCGATAACAAATGATGTGAAAGTTCACATCGGCCTGGATGAGGCTTACCGTGTTAACTGAACTTAACTTCAGATCCTTTTACTCCATCGGACGGTATCAGCCAGAGGGAATGAAAAGTTATGAGGCCAGTGTTCAAAAATCTAATAAGTGGCTGAACTCCATTATATCCAAAAAATACTCCGCGTTTATAATAACTATACCATTTATAAAAACTGTGGGTGCTCCAACCCAAGCTGAACCATATGTGTCAACTCAACACACTTTGCAAAGGCTATGCCCCGTTAGCAAAGTTGGTTTCAACTTAAGCTGATCACTCCCCCCTCTAGAGAGTGACAACAGTTTTTATACAACCCTCTTCCTCCTATAACGCGCATTACTATTTTCTGGAGTTCACTCACACTAAACATGGCCTATGTAATTTAGAAAATGAAGACGAAGTTTTTTTCAATCCCTCAAGCTTCATGGAGCCGTGAGACCTCAAGCCTCACGCTCCCAGCTGCGTCCGAAGTATCTTCCCAGCATATGAAATAAGAAACACATGTTAATAACTTTATCACAATATTCACTAAAATAATGTTCTATTGATGTTTACAATAACTAAATGACATACCAAAAGTCAAAGTCTGTCACAGTCTATCTAACATCACAGCCTATCAAATGTTACAGTGTAACGAATGTCGTAGACTAACATATACCACAGACTAACAAATATCATAGCTTAACAAATATTACAGACTAACAAATGTTATAGTCTAACAAAATTTACTCTGTGACCTGACGCGTATCAAACATAAATGGAAAAACAATGGTTTATTTAAATTTTAACATGGAAAGTTTTTATCTTTATTCTTCCATTTCCATTTAAAATGTATATGTTTTAAAAATGAAAAATCCTTAGACAAATGATCATTATTTTTAACCGACTGCGTCAGAAGGAAAGTTATGTTTTTAGCAAATGTTTTTATGAATTTATATCTATTTGTAAAACATTTTAAAATTGAACATTTTGTTCTAGCGTTTCTAGTAAATTGGAATCCTTTTCTCTTGCGTGCTTTTTTAATATTAGATGTTGCATAACGAGAATTATTTTTATTAAACTTAGGGATAGTTACATGATGAATGCTTGGGAACGTTTTAACATTATTAATGACCAGATTAATACAATTATCTTCTGCCTCCGCATCTGTAGAAGAACTAAAAGAGCTTTTAAAATGCACAGAAATGTCTTTCACCTCTACGTCTTCATCTCCACTTACATCCAACTTAAAAACATCTTCATCTAACCCTACTTCATCATCCACTTTACTATTCTCAACTGACAACATGATCATTTGAGCATCACCCTTTTCATTTGTAAAATGGTTATTTTCCTTTGTTTCGGAAATATTTATTGATAAATTATTTTCAATAAAATGATCATCATCGATGTTAATTATATCAGTTTGCACATCGTGATCAAATTGCTCTTCCTTCGGTTCTGAAACATAGCTAGATACATTAGTTATAACTGGAATGGACTGACCCGATTCCTCGATTTCTTCCTCGTGTTCGCACTCGAACACTTCCACCACCTCCTCAGCCTCTGCGGGGCTGCATACTTGGCTGCTGCGCTCGTCTTCAACTTCTTCAACATCTACCTCTTCACTGCACTCTTGGCTGCTGCGTTCGACTTCATCTTCTTCAATATCTGCTTCTACACTGCACTCTTGGCTGCTGCGCTCGACTTCAACTTCTTCAACATCTGCTTCTACACTACATAACACAGAAGCATCATCATCAACATTCAAAATATTATTTTGTCCGCATTCTTCTGACGGAACCTTTAACATCTCCTCTTTCCTCGCTTTATAAAATGCTTCGTGACATCTGCACGGAAAAGGATAATCTTCACGAAAGACATCGCATATCTCATCAAATGACATACCCTCGCGGTATATCATCTTATAATAAACCAGAGCTGCTTCTTGGAGATAAGCTTGCATTATCAATGCCCAATCACTTTCACGCCATCCATAATATGTGGCAATCGCTTTGTATTGTTCAAAAAATTTTTCCAGGCACATATTAGATCCTGAGAAAAGCGCATACATCTTGCTTTCTTTATAAAAATAATATTTTAACCACTTAGCTTTATTTTTCCGGCGACGATTCTGCGCCTGTTCTATACTCACTCCAACGCAAATTTAAACTAAGGGGAGTTTAATCTGCGATCGCATATAAAATAATCCTTGACTTTTCCGTCAAATAAACTCAGCTTGGCATGCACATAGAAAATTTACTTCATCTGAAATCAATCCATTAAACGATGAATTGCGTAGGTTCGTTCGGCGCCTCCACCAAATGTGGAACTTATGTTGTGTATTTGATGTGTAAGGGGGCGCAAACACAAATAAGACCACTTTAAGACTTTGGGAGAATAATTATAATATAAAAAAGGCAACGATACAACTTCGCGGTTAAGATATGAATCACTGCTTCTAGAATCAAACGCCATAATCATATTTGACATCTGTTTAAACCAACGAATCGAATCATATTTCTAGCCAGTCCTTATTGCTAAAGGCTAGCACACACAGGCACTACACTACACATAATTAGATTATTCCCGCTTACTTGCTTGTATTGACTTATTGCTAGCAATTGTATGATTACCTGGAAGCTCTTACATAAACATAACTTTGCTTACATGTCTGCAAACATTAATATAAACATGTTTGTGTTTGTCAGGAATATAAAAGTTATAATAAGAGCTCAGCAGATAAATACATCGTAATTTTTCATAATATCCTACTACTAGCTGCGCCCCGCGGTTTCACTCGCGTAAATGTCGATCCCGTGGGAATATCGGGATAAAAAGTAGCCTATATGTTAATCCAGGGTGTCAGCTACATCCATACAATTTTTAAACAAAATTGATCGAGGCGTTTGAGCGCGAAGAATAACAAACATATAAACACACACACTCACAAACGTTCGCCTTTATAATCATCATCACATCATCATCATATCAGCCGAAAGACGTCCACTGCTGGACATAAGCCTCCCCCAAGCACCTCCACTTCGACCGGTTCTACGCTTCTCGCATCCAACGGGTTCCTGCGGCCTTCACTAGGCCTTGCCTTTATAATATTAGTGTGATTTGCCAAACTTATAGGTAATAAGTAAGTAACTGACAGCATCATTGTACAACGCATTCAGGTGGGCCACTAACTGGGATGCTAATTTACGTAATTTTAAAAACATCGCTTGTTCACACACCGAACTTTTTAAATTCAATTATCTGATTAATAGATGTCTGTGGTTAGTTGTATGTGGAAACAAACCACATCCTGCAACGTTGTAATAATTAAATATTTCATAATAACAGGAAAGAGTTTATTTATGTGAATGTGTTTACTATGTTCTATCTTTACATATGAATGCCTTTAACACAACACAACTCGTGGTTGTAACGCTCGTAATCACACTAATATTATAAAGGCGTAAGTTTGTGAGTGTGTGAATGTGTGGGGGTGTGGGGGTGTGTTTATATGTTTGTTACTTCTTCACGCTCAAACGGCTGGACCGATATTGATAAAATTTTGTATGGATGTAGCTGTCACCCTGGATTAACATATAGGCTACTTTTTATCCCAGTATGCCCACGGGATCGACATTTACGCGTGTGAAACCGCGGGGCGCAGCTAGTATTTATAATATATTATTCAGAAAAGAGTTTGAGAACTACTTTGTGACAAAGAACGTACTTACCTACGAATTGTTTTATATAAAACATACCTTTGATATTGCGAGTCCGTGAATCCAAAAGTAATTTGATATATCATGTCCCTTTACGACTATATTCCCCTGGTACTAAAGTCTAAGTGGGGTTTAGGTACACATAAAACTCAATTACATTTAGTTTGTCGGACACAGGATTATAACTCAGGAATTCCAAAGGATTAACAGTTGTACTCGTTTTGTAACGGACAAAATAATATTAAAAACAAAATCTATTTATTTACCGGCTAATGTTTTATTTTCTGTTATTTGTCTTTTTTTTTTTGATGGGCAACTACATAATTAATAGTGACAACTTTTAAGGAGCACAATAATTTCATGACGTATTGACTACCTTGGGCTACCTTGTTTGTAGGCAAGACTTGATTAGGCTTTGTAATATAAAATTAATTTATCACTTTATTAAAAGTATTTCTCGTATTTCTCGAAGTCAAGCTTACTCTGCTAAAAGTCATGAAAGTACAATAGATGAAAAAACCTGGATAAGCAAAAGGCAGTCAAAATAAATGACAGCCTCACTTTATATAAATTGAGCAGGATTCACATATTTTTTTAAATAATAAAGCCACAAAAAACATACGACAATATCATTCCCAAACAAACACAAAAATAAAACCCAGTTCATACCAAGTTAAAACATAACACAGTTTTTAATAACTTGAAAGCTGAGCTCTTCTGTGACAGTGCCATCAGTGTAGTCCGGGCTTAAATTGAATGATGGCGCGTTTCTTTGACGAGCAGTGTTTGTGTTCAGTATATAGCTTTGCGCAAAGTTATCTGATGTCGTGGCGTTGATAGGCTCGGTGCACACAAACGATGCGACGGGAAATTGTGAGATTGTATGAACTATTGTCGTGAGTGGGTGTATGAAATAATGCCAACGTGATCCCACGTTGACATTATTTTGTAAGTTCAAGAACAGTTGAAGTGAAAATGGATTAGGTTTTTGCTCCAATCGTACCTAGAGCCACAGAGTACATTATAATATATGCCTAGAGCTATAGAGTGGTAAATAATCTTGGAGGTTCAAACGGAGTAAGCGGGTTAAAGAAAACCCAAACGTGCCAATCAGCTCCAACAAAGCTGATGTAAATTTGAAATGACAAAAATCGCTTGACAAAATATTAATTCACTGTTCTACAATCCAGTCGATGTGATTTTAAGAACTATAAGGATAACATGAACCAGCCTTACCCATAATATGCAATAGAATCTTTTTATTCTGTTTCACAAGTTCCTACGTAAATAAAACATCCATCTAATTTTCAACAGAACCAATCGAAAATCCAATAATTTTCTAACCCTTCCATCGGCTAATTGTTTAATAATGTACATGAAGCAATTCCAGCGACTTGTAACACCGCTGCGTTTTGTTCGGGGAATGGACCCGCTTTACGCAGAGCTTAGAGAGAGTATTACCCAATTGCAGTTTCCAAACACGGCGTCCCTGAACGCGGACGCCTGATATTAATCGGGGGAACGAACGGTAGGTGGTACTGAGGCCGTCTGATTAACGTACCACGTCAAGTTATAAGCGGTTACGTCTTTCTTTTATGTCGATGTCCAGTCTTATCAATTTTGTAGTCGGTCCAAACCCGTGGTACAGCCGAGTATACCGCGTTGGTCATGAAAAATCTCTAGTTCTATTATTGGTATCTTTATTGCTAGATGGAAAACATACTGAACTTATCAAAAATATGTATTACGGTCTTTTTTTTTTTTTTTTGCGGATGGGAAATCATCAAATGACCCCTCCCGCTCTGGGTGGAGCGGAAGGGAGTGTCAGACTCTTACTGACTAAAACCCACCCGTGTTCCTTCCTTAGCCCTTTATGTTCCGGGCCAGCGGTAACCCTTTCGGGCAATCCCGCTGACCCGGATGTATTATGGTCTATGGTTTCAAATAAAATATAAAAAATTGTAAACACAGTACGAATTCGAGCATTTACAATTAAAAGTAATAAAATTATCGACAAAGTGGAAATAATTGAAAAGAATCTTAAAATACACTTATATTCAAAGTCATGCATGATAACAATGTTTCTAAACTAAATTATAAATTTGAAGTTCGTCACAATAAATTATCATACACCCTTCAATGCATTTTGTTTTTACGATGGGTGTTATTTGCGATTAAATATTCAGCTATTGGAGTTTATTCATGACTCAATTATCTCGCGTGTTATTAGTGTATTTTTTATACATGAGGGTATTTTGTTGTATAATTGTGCTCCTTGACAAGTTACAATTTTTTGCCAAACTGAAATAATAAAACTGGCTCGGCGAGTGCTGCGTTGGGTAATTTGTTTTACTTTAGTCAACGGTAAAGTCCTTATACTTTTGTTAAGATCTACGGATGAAATAGACATCTATTGTAAATATATTATAGTTATGTTTAACTGCCTAATTTTGAATTTAAATTTATAAGCTGACTACTTATAACTTGTACCACGTCTATTTTCCCTGCCATGTAGCGATGTTCGCGTGAACGCAATGTGACGTGTCAGTACCGATCCGGTTCTAACCGCTTCACTGCGGTTCAGCCCCTCTAAATTGATTGTAAAATTCCTCCTACGTCGTGGACGATATCAATAAATAGCCAGAGCCAGCAGGAATACCTTATCTGGAAGTGAGCTGCAGTGGTTACTTGAAAGTATTCCTTCCAACTGTTTCAGTTAGACAGAACCTTTCATACGGAAGCAGTCAATAGCCAGTCAAAAAGTACCAAATGTCAGAAAATAAATACCTTAACGAAAAACCCTTTGCTAATTAATCAGTTCACTTAAGTTCAGGAGTATATTAATAGACGTTTACTTCCTTACATCCACGACTTAGACACGCTAGAACAGAAATTATAGCATCATAATGTGCTCGCGCTTATTAATTTTAACAACAATACACCACCACCTATGTACGTAAGACTAACTTTTTAGATCCTGCTTTTGACATGAATACTCATCATCTTTTATATCGATGGCAGCAAAGTGAGATTAAAACAGAAGACGAACTAGCAGGGGATCGAGGAGGCGGGGAGCGGAGGGGGGTTCAGGGGATCAGACCGGAATAAATCGTATATATACGATTATCTTAAACCACCTCTCCTCTCATGCCTTGTCGCTTGGTGATAATATTTTGAAATTAAGTTCATCATTCTCTATTCTAAGCACATCCGTGACAAGAGCGAGCCGGGTTATGTGGGTTTTTTCTAAGTTGGTCCGACTGTCGCGACCCTGTCCGATATATTCTTATGACTTGTCACTTAGCAACGCAACGTTGTCCTGTGGCCTTAGTGTGAGTTTTTTCACTCACGTTCGATTGCGAGCGCGTTAGAATTTTATATAGAAAAAAGTTATAGCGCCACCTGGTGGTCACTAGGAGAAACCCAATTTCCCATACAAAATTCTGACGCGCTCGCAATCGAACGTGAGTCAAAAAAACTCACACTAAGGCCACTGAACGTAACATCGCCAGTTTGTCGGTGGTGTGACCGTTGCGCTGCAGTGATTCACTGAGGCTATGCGGGGGCCGCATATTAATAACCAATCAGTAAGTCTGTAATGTATAAAACTTTCATGAAATAAATAAACATTGCAGTTCACTCACACAATTGAAAATGTGTGAATATAATTGAGAATTACACATTATACTTGTAGTATATACTTAAATACCTAACAAGCAAAATTTTAAAATAAAGTTTAAAATTAGCCTGAAACTAAAATAAAATTTTATGTCGATGTCCAGTCTTATCAATTTTGTAGTCGGTCCAAACGTGGTCCAAACCCGTGGTACAGCCGAGTTTATCGCGTTGGTCATGAAAAATCTCTAGTTCTATTATTGGTATCTTTATTGCTAGATGGAAAACATACTGAACTTATCAAAAATATGTATTATGGTCTATGGTTTCAAATAAAATATAAAAAATTGTAAACACAGTACGAATTCGAGCATTTACAATTAAAAGTAATAAAATTATCGACAAAGTGGAAATAATTGTAAAGAATCTTAAAATACACTTATTATTCAAAGTCATGCATGATAACAATGTTTCTAAACTAAATTATAAATTTGAAGTTCGTCACAATAAATTATCATACACCCTTCAATGCATTTTGTTTTTACGATGGGTGTTATTTGCGATTAAATATTCAGCTATTGGAGTTTATTCATGACTCAATTAGCTCCCGTGTTATTAGTGTATTTTTTATACATGAGGGTATTTTGTTGTATAATTGTGCTCCTTGACAAGTTATAATTTTTTGCCAAACTGAAATAATAAAACTGGCTCGGCGAGTGCTGCGTTGGGTAATTTGTTTTACTTTAGTCAACAGTAAAGTCCTTATACTTTTGTAAAGATCTACGGATGAAATAGACATGTATTGTAAATATATTATAGTTATGTTTAACTGCCTAATTTTGAATTTAAATTTATAAGCTGACTGCTTATAACTTGTACCACTTCTATTTTCCCTGCCATGTAGCGATGTTCGCGTGAACGCAATGTGACGTGTCAGTACCGAGCCGGTTCTAACCGCTTCACTGCGGTTCAGCCCCTCTAAATTGATTGTAAAATTCCTCCTACGTCGTGGACGATATCAGTAAATAGCCAGAGCCAGCAGGAATACCTTATCTGGAAGTGAGCTGCTGTGGTTACTTGAAAGTATTCCTTCCAACTGTTTCAGTTAGACAGAACCTTTCATACGGAAGCAGTCAATATCCAGTCAAAAAGTACCGAATGTAAGAAAATAAATAGGTACCTTAACGAAAAACCGTTTGATAACCAATCAGTTCACTTAAGTTCAGGAGTAAATTTTACTTAATAGTTTACTTCCTTACATCCCACGACTTAGACACGCTAGAACAGAAATTATAGCATCATAATTTGCTCGCGCTTATTAATTTTAACAACAATACACCACCACCTATGTACGTAAGACTAACTTTTTAGATCCTGCTTTTGACATGAATAATCTTTTATATCGATGGCCGCAAAGTGAGATTAAAACAGAAGACGAACTAGCAGGGGATCGAGGAGGCGGGGGGCGGAGGGGGGTTCAGGGGATCAGACTGGAATAAATCGTATATATACGATTATCTTAAACCACCTTTCTTCTCATGCCTTGTCGCTTGGTGATAATATTTTGAAATTAAGTTCATCATTCTCTATTCTAAGCACATCCGTGACAAGAGCCGGGTTATGTGGGTTTCTTCTAAGTTGGTCCGACTGTCGCGACCCTGTCCGATATATTCTTATGACTTGTCACTTAGCAACGCAACGTTGTCCTGTGGCCTTAGTGTGAGTTTTTTCACTCACGTTCGATTGCGAGCGCGTTAGAATTTTATATGGAATAAAGTTATAGCGCCACCTGGTGGTCACTAGGAGAAACCCAATTTCCCATACAAAATTCTAACGCGCTCGCAATCGAACGTGAGTCAAAAAAACTCACACTAAGGCCACTGAACGTAACATCGCCAGTTTGTCGGTGGTGTGACCGTTGCGCTGCAGTGATTCACTGAGGCTATGCGGGGGCCGCATATTAATAACCAATCAGTAAGTCTGTAATGTATAAAACTTTCATGAAATAAATAAACATTGCAGTTCACTCACACAATTGAAAATGTGTGAATATAATTGACAATTACACATTATACTTGTAGTATATACTTAAATACCTAACAAGCAAAATTTTAAAATAAAGTTTAAAGTTAGCCTGAATCTGAAATAAATTGTTAGTCCAGCTAAACTCCCAGTTTAATTAGCTAGCTGAATAACATACTAACATGTAAAAGAGCATTGATAGTGTCCAGTTAGTTGTTGTACAGTCGAACAAAGATTTATGTATACAGGCAGCTTGCTGGCAACTACTTTTAAACAATGTTGTGAGAATGCTTAGACAAGTCTTTTACATCAGTCTTTCTCTCAGAGTGTGGTTTACGCTGAAAAAGATCATCATCTGCCTAGCCTTTTCCCAACTATACAGGGGTCGGCTTCCAGTCTAACCGGATGCAGCTGAATACCAGTATTTTACCCTCCACAACCCAGTTACTGGGTAATACGATAAGGCTTGGTAAGACTGGTTGTCAGATTTTTGGGCTTCTGACGATCCGTAACGACTGTCAAAGATCCACGAATGACAGCCGGGACCAACGGCTTACTATGCTTTCCGAGACACGGAGGAATCGTGGTACGTAAGCATGGTCACCCTTTCACTGACCAACCGTGGCAAGCGTAGCTTAACCTGATCGATCGCCCCTTGTGGCTGATATTACTTAGCCACAAGCTCCTGAAAAAAATATTATGCACAGAATTTTAATGAAAATCGGCAGACGTTTTTCTTGCATACCAAATACCTAGATTTTTGTTTGACTGTTCACGTACAAAGTGGGCGGAGTCAGGGAGCAAAGCTGTGTAAATCGCCGGACCTCCCGGAGGTAGCGATGTTTCTACCAGATTGTGTTTGTGAAATGATGTAAGAAGGAATGTGGATCTACCTTAAGGCTTAATCAATATCGGCACGATTTTATTTTAATATTATGATTTATGGAATACTAACGACGTGTTTGCTAATTAGAACCAAGGGTTAAAGTTTTGTTTAACCCACAGGTTTGCTCAAATTAGTTCAACACATTATCGGATAGGTTTAGGAAGTTGAAAATAAGTACTGCGAAGCGTGTCAGGTTTAGTTCATCACATAAAACTTTTGCGTGGAAAAGTACATAACTGATATTAAATAATACCGAAAAGTAAACTTCATAAATATGTTTTTGCTTCGTTTGTTTTCTGCCAACACGGATTTCGTAATAAACAAAACAAAAAAAATATTTTTAGACAAAAACCGTAGTGCAATACTCTAGTCGATACATAGCCAGAGGCATTTCCAAAAATTCCTGCGTTAGCTTTTTTACACTCGTAATAAAATGTTATATGCAAAATGTTACCCGAACTCGTATTTAACAAGCAAAAAAATGGATGTGAAATAGCAGCTACATGAGATCACTTTTCTTTATAGAATTAGGATTTAACTGTTACCTTTGCACACGCTAAATATGTGCAATTTGTTATTTAATAAAATATTTATTGTGATATTTTTATATGAGTCGGACAATAGAGTATAACGTTTGTTGATTGAAAATGACGTAACACTGACAATACATTTTATTGTAACACACACATTAATTTGCACAACAATTTATACTGAATTAAATATTAATCCAACATCTGCTATGTTTATTAGTCATGTTAATATACTTAGCTGAAAGAAGTCCAGGACACAAGCCATCTATACATAAACTTACGCCTTCTGTACTGTAATACAAGCCATCTGTATACCTCCATAGTATTGCATACCATATCCACAACTTCGCAGTTGTAACCCTTGCGGCGTCCAGTGCACTCCACGTCCGCCCCGGCTGGGAATCGAAGCGGCGACTACTAAATTAAATAACTCAAAACATCTCTCCGTTGCGAGCACTTAAATAATTCACTTTGTGGCCGCTACATAGCGCTGGCTCGCTTTAAACGTATTTACGAGATTGCACAAGCCTCACACAGATATATTTGTTGGTTTATCTAATCGTTGTGAAAAGTACGGGATTCTTTTGATGCTGTTTTTAGGGTGCGTAGAATAGTTTTTTCTTTTGTCTATGAATGGCTACTTGCTAGAGTGTGGACTGCAACAACAAACAACACACGTGTGGTCAGCATGATCATTCCATGGTTTGTTTAGCTTATATTAATGCCCTTATACTATAATCCAACAAGCTGTATTGCATGTATGCAGGCTTTAGATATTCCAACTTTGTCTTGAAGGTAAACAAACTTCTTAGTATTGCAACCTCACCTTCTAAATCAATCTAGGTACCTACAGAGTAAGCGCATCACGTCTTTAAAACCATTAAAATTTCATCGCGTACGGGTGACTCATCTTTGTTCCCTACATACTACCCACGTATTGACAATCCAGTCGCAGTATCGCTGTATTTTCCAGTATCAATGCTCTAGCCCTGGGATGGCGAACCAATAGCACGCGTGCCATTGGTGGCACGTAACAAAATAATTTGGGCACGGCATCATTTCAGTAATTTTGGTACTCTAGTTTGTAACTGAAACCTGAAATTGCGAAAATAAAATCAGCTGCCTACATAAGTACCAATTGGTCTGTGGGGAAAATGGCATGTTTCCATCGTCCAAATACCTTCTGGGCTATGGAGAATTGTGAAATGTTCCGCTGCCCAGTAATTTAAGAGTATAGTAAAGCCTTATAGCCATATTAAAAAATATATATCATAAACAATTTTTGAAACCGCTTAATAATCATTTATTGAATAAACAGCTGTTTTATTTTTCGCGATTTCAGGTTTGGTCCCATAGTACAAGTTGTTCATAAGTAAAAGTAGGTACTAAGACCTCTTAAGAGGTTGTTGGTGTTTTTCCAGTAACCCTGTATAGTAGTAATGGTATTATTATGAAAGTTTATATTTGAGTATTATTGTGAAAGTCCATAGTTTTTTTCCAATAGTAGGTACCTAGCAGTAGTTATGATTATTTATTGGCACGACATGGCCATTGTCAATATTTATTTGGAAAAATGGTACGAACATTTAAAGAGGTTTGCCATCCCTGCTCTAGCCAATCACAGGTTGTCTACCAATAATTCAATGGAATTAGACAAGAGATACACTAAATAATTCAATTTTAATCCGATTGTAAATGTATTTAGGATTTGTCGCTAATTTCCATCGAGAGACATTCTTCGTTTATCGAGTCGGAATGAGGTTTAACGATGTTTTGAGCTGGCAGTGTATGGACCATTACTTCTTAAGAGTTTTTTCAATAGAACTATATAAAGTTCAAACAGCAGCCATACGAGACACCGAGACATACGATGCAGGAAGTCATTTTAGAACATTGTACTTACTGACTCAAATCTCCAGCAAGCCTTTACATAAGATTATAAACGTCTTATTTTGAGTAACTATACATAATATAATCAGCCTATAATACTGCCCAAAGATCATGATACCTATGACGATCATCTTGTGATGTTCCTGTACGTTTCTGTATGGGAAGAGGCATTTACTTAAAACTTGGGTTGGTATTTTGAAGTTCACTTGATTTTTTTTGTATCTCAAATCTTTTCAATTCTCTTCCCACGACAAATACTCTAAAACATTAAAGTATATGTTTATCCTGAAGAATAGATTTACTTGGAATAGATTCGCTTTACATTCTTAATCAAATTAATAGCAGTATGTTTGCCAACTGCCGGCGGTGGAATCGTTAATGTGCGGTACTCTCAGTTCTCTTTGTAATTCAAGTGTTTCTAATCTCACTTGTTTGTTGCGCGAGCTTCAAGAATTGTGTTTGTTTTGTTAATAAGACAGAGGTGTATGAGGTATATGCTTGTGGATACATAATGAAAAATTGTCCATCAGTTCATTATCTAAACAAATCGTTTTGATAAACTGTGTTGAATTTGAAAAATATTACATTTATAATAGATCTATGACACTATAGACGTATGAGGAACAGGGCGTAAAGTTCACTCATCTTTCATAGAAAAGGGAGGATCCTCCGACCTGACGGGTGTTGTGTCTGGCGGTCAACTGCCCGATGATTAATGTCGGGCCGTTGTATTTGTTAGTTGCGCGGTAAACTATGCTTGCGAGATGCAGGATTTTGTGTGACGTCAGTATGATGCGTAGTTCACATGTGTCGTTTTGTAGATACCGTTACAACCCTACCTACCTACGCATATCTGAACGCGTATCGCTTTTGTTTTTTTGTGCCCCAAGAACATCTACACGCAAACTGAAACCATGAATTCAGCACGTGATTCTAGACCTCTAGTGTAGAATTTTTCGTCAGTTATAAAAAAAACAGCTGTTTCATAGAAAAGTACATAACTACGCAGTCAAAATGTATAGCAGGGCATGATTTTGAACGCCACGTTCAGTATCATGCACTGGATCTATGGTAACAGGTCGTGCGTAGAAGTCCCTGCCATCCTATATTGTAACCTATGGCTAGGTTACAATATAGGATGGCAGGGACATATTTTAAGCTACATATGTCGTCTCAACTTGCTATTAACCTGTGAACCTACTGTGTATTACATGGACAATCAAATATTTTATGTTTAATTTACGATACCAATATTTAATATTTAAATACCTACATCAAATACCACTAAAACAACAACAAAATAATTGTAAAATTTACACCAGATTACATGTTCACAGTATGTTCATCCTTCCGCAACCCCGCATCACGTATCATCCTGCTTTGCAATATGTCAGAAACACACAATATTTTGTTTCTAACTAATAATAATTCAATTAAACAGTTTGCTCACAAAATATGTTTGATTAAAAGTTGGGCCCCAAGGGTCAGTTCAACTTGTTTTGCTAATCAAAAAGCTGTCTAACTTGTCAGAACAACCTTCATAAGTGGATAGTCAGACCTACCCATGAAAGTACATACATACCTATTAAGAGTTTTGTTGTTATCAGCTGGTCTTAGCGACTAGGTTAGGACTTTTGGTACAACTTCTTGGTTGAAAAGTGTAATGAGATTGTCCGGTTTTAGTATATTCGTCCTCGTAATTGCTTTATCACTTTTGACAACAATGCCCAGTAAATAAGCACTTCACTAACGTTGACATCTAATTTTCACAAAGACACCAAATAGTCCTGAGAGGGAATTCTCGTAATTTGAAAAACGTCGCACGTCACTTTTTAATCACAGTCTATAACTGTCAAAATTACCTCTAATTTCCTTACATTAATGATAAGTTTTGACCTTGACTATCGCTGAGATGATAGCGACAAAATTTTGAACGTTTTTAATTAAGAGAATTGGCCTTCTTGTAGTTTTCTGACATGCGAGTAACATTCAAAGTTCGGTTTCTTAATTTATTTACGGAAGCTCTTGAATGTTATTGTCCTTGTAACGTTTGTCTTATAAATAGTTACAACCCAGCCCCCTATTATAAGGGATCTATTACGGGCGAACTTTAAGATACCCTTTTCTTTTTCTTTCGGGTATTAACTCGAAAGTTAAGAAACAGGAAGTCCCCTTGTTTTATTCTGTCCATGGCTGTGAATAGGTAAATGGAACTTTTGAAAAACAATAAATGGATATCTTCTATAGTAATGATATAGGTACCTACCTACTATCGATTTTTGATGGATAGAAAACGGGTATTTATATCTACTAATCATAACCTTCCACTATAAGTAATTAGTCATTTGAAAAGCTACTCGTGGCAAAACATAGCATAACATGTTAACGCTCCCTATAATTATGAAAACTGCGTTTTGAAAATGGCAAATAATCATTGGTTATAAATCGTCATGTTAATCAAACCCTCCAAAGTGCTAGGATTATGTAAGGCATTCAGTGTTAAAATGTTATCAGATCTAATGTACAGCCACTGAGTCAAGTCCCTAACTCTATAAGGCTCAACTCTATAAACCTTACATCTTGGTCAAAATGTACTGCTTGGTCGTTTTGCGGCCATCGCATAGACACTCTTCCATAACAGTTAAGAAATTAAGTCACTGGTTTTTAATGTTGTGTCATGCAATACCCTCCGGCCGTTTTCACAACTGCGATTCGCAACCAGTTGCGAATTAAGAATTTTTACTCTTTGTTCGCCAAAAGTGCCTTTAATGTGCCTATTTGTACTAAATGATTTGACATTGACTTTATTTACAGTGATCAACAAAATCTTATCTGATAAAGTTGTAAGTGGACTGTGTCATTCTACAGTATAGTATAAAAATAATAAAATTGTATATAAAAGTGTGTTGTGTTTTTGTGTGTGTGAGTGTTGTGTGTGTAACTGTGTAGGTGTGTTCAAATCTGCTAACTTTATTCTATCCTGAGAATTTGAGCTTTCTAGCATTATCCAGGTTGAAGCAATGAGGGTTTGAAAATATGACGAAACGCTTCGAGAAAAGGTGGGTAGTGCCCCTGTTGTATGTTTTTGGCTCATCTTGGCGGGGGCAGATACATTGTGTTGTAATTAAAATTTCATGGCGACTGACTGGCCAGTCACAATCACACACTTTTGTGATCGTCTTTTATTTTGTGAACGTTTTATTTAGCAAAATCGATAACAACTGATACAACTTACATTTCTATACGCCACAAATAATAAGCAAAGGATCACAAACGCAACTTCCTCAGCAGCTTTACATTCCTCACGTCGCATTGTACCCCTAACCTACTTATCCTGCAGATTCGTATGAAGGCTTCGTGTCAGTCATTATGAAGGGAACATGTTCAATTTGAACGAGCATGTCGCTTGCCTGTCACGTCCGTTGCCTATTATTTTTGTGGGAAAACAAACCCAATTTGCCTGAGAACAAAATTATTATAGGATGCTGTATGTTTGAGGTTCAGACTTTGATTAAATTTTGGGTCTAGATTATGGTTTTAATAAAATTCTAGGAGGTATTAGGCAGCTGTAGTATTTTCCTTATTATTTTTGTATGAGCTAGGCAGAAAGCGGAGATGTAAAGCAAGAGGGCGGAGGGGGTACCTACCAGCCACTATATTTTTATTTTATGGTATTCTCTAAAAGTTTTCTCATTCATATGATATTCATTGAACTTCATCTGTTGGTGCCTGCAACTTTTGTGTTCGCCTGACGCACTTCATGTAACAGATTGCCAAGCGTATTTCTCATGCGTGTATAACGGACGGTGCTTTGCTTCACACCACAAAATTATTTAAGGACTAGCTGTTGCTTGCGTCTTGCTTCAACTTTTCACTTCAAAAATCTAATCCAAGGATATAATATTATATAACTTATTTTGGCCCAAATGGCGCTTTAGCATTTTCTCTTTTCAGTGACGATATGTATTTGATAGCATAAAATAATATTGTGTACACACCGGCATTTAAGTTGATTTATTATTCCTAACCTGTACTGTTCCAATGTTCAGCAAGCTCCAATGAACCGACAATACATTATTTAATACGTGACTACCCAATAAGCCGATAAAATGATCAACTCAACTACAATTCTAAGCATGACGTCACAATTCAGTACACACTATACATATTCACGTACTACATAATCCTGTATCCATATTCTGTAACCGACGCCGAACTCATTGTGCCCGAGTTATGTTAATTCTGCGTTAGCGAGCGACGCCGCGGGGCGTAAGTTGCGTTTCAAAAGATAATAATAATAACATTGGAAGCAGTTGGCAAGCGAGCGACAATACGCCACTAGCTGGCTTTTTGTTAAGTTGTCCAAAGTAAGAGCGGGTGAGGTTTTGCAGTTTTTGCAATTTTTGGTTCCACCTCAAGTAGTCTTTGTTAACATCAGTGTTTTGTGTGACTATAAACTGTCACTATAATCTTGGACTCTCCTAAATGATTTCAGTCTGTCGACTGAAACCGTTGAGAAACACTTGTCTGTTACTGAAAGATTTTTTAACCGTTATTAGACTTTCAATAGGTACTATACGCCCTTACTACTGAAAGTCTGTTCATTATTTTATGACTGTTGTTGTTTTGGTCACCCAATCTGAGTTGAAATGAAATGACAGGCAGTTGACCTACGAATAGCTTGTGACATGTGTCTGTCAAATCAAATCAAAAGTCATTTAGGTATTCAAATAAATAAATTGGGCTGAGCATCTGTCGAACGACAAAATTACATAAGACAGTCCCCCAAAACACCCGCCCTTCACCACCACCTAGTGATTTCGTCGGGAAGAAGAAGTTGGGTCCTAGATTTCTAACATTCGGTAAGGCGAACTTTACACATTTCGTTTTCCTGGCATTAAGATTGTTTATTTGACGTAAACCAATTTGTAACTATTGAGAGTGCACTGTTTACATCGTCGAATTCTTGTCTATTCCTGTCTACTTTAAAAATAAGAGAGGTATCACCTGCAAACAGTACAACGTCACAGAAGCCCTTTAAATAAAATGGTAAATCATTGATATATACTAAAAACAAGAATGGACCCAGTATCCAGCCTTGCGGTACACTTAAGTGAACTTATGACTTACGAAAAGAATTCGTGGAAAGGTATGTCACCTTTACGTCGCGTATAACTTGCACCACACACCACCGCCTATAGCCAGCAGAATGAACGGGCACCTCATAAAATATTATAACATGCAAAAAACTCACACACACACACACCCCCACATCCTACAGATAATTTTTATGGGATGTATATGAAAAACATTGTTCTCGATTTTTTGTTCGAATACATTGGGAGGCGGAAGCACGTTACCATGGCAACGGGGTTTTAGTGCCAAACGACCGAATTCTGTATGATGTTATATTTTATTGTGAACTGTGAAATTATAGTTAGAGTGGATGAATTTAAGTTGCGTTTCTTAGATAATAAAGTTAGTTGTGTCTGTTGTTTGAAGTATGTTTGGTCGGTGTTACTAAGTCGTGTATCCTTCGTTTGAAAGCAATATTTAATTTTAACGATTTCTAACTGGCTTGGCATTGCATACGAATCTGTAAAATAGTGTAAATGAATGGAAGAAATCTTCTAAAGAAGACGAATTTTAGTTACGATATTGTCTCAAGCAAGACTATAAACAAGAAACGCTCCCAAGCTTCTCTTTATTGTTAAAAAGAGCAGAGAAAAGTAAATTAAAACTGAAAATGTAGTCTAATGGTTAAAATAAATTTAGAATATTTTAGTGTAGAAATGAATAGAAGAAAAAAATTTTAACGTAAGTATGTGCACACATGACATGATTTGACTTATTGCGAGCTTCTTAATTATTTTAACAGTTTTAGAAAGGGCCAATGATGAGAGTTCGAAGTAAACAGGTACTTATAACCCTCATGCCAAAAACGACAAAACATGGTTGATGAAAAGAAAATATGACTCTTTATTTCCTATACGAATAAAATACACTTCCGATATGTCTTTCCTGTCCAAATAAAACAGATCATTAATATATCTCAGATTGAAAGACAATAGATCTTAGAATCACAAAACATACCTTCAAAAGTAAACCACAAGAGCTCCGCCAGGTGAGCAGATATTCCTACATTAGGTAACATGATTCATAACTCAGCAATATATCACCCTTCGTGAATATATGAGCTGTCGTTTAGCTCAACAGTGTTCGTAGGACGGGGCTTTATTTTTATCAAGCGTAGACTTTTTGGGTTGCGATTGACTTGGTTTAATTATATTGATTTTTAACATTGATTCGGGTTTCAATTTGAGCTGTGATACCTACTTAAGTTTAATTTCAATTCCAACCAATAATATCATAGTCATGTCAGGCCTTGGTACCTATGAAGCAATGATTATGGCTCAAGCCAATACACACACACCCTCACACACACAGATACACACAAATAATTGCATTTCAAACTACTACGTAAAAAAACCTGAAATAAAATGTGGCAATAAGTATTTATATAAATAAAACAAAGTTGGGTTAGTTACACCATTTATATCTTAAGAACAGCTAGACTGATTCTTAAGATATTTGGTTTGTTAGATTTGTCTCCGCCCCGAATAGCGGAATAACTATTAAAACATGGGGGAAAAAACACGAAAAAAAAAATGTCATACATTCATTCTTATTGATTCTGATGCGGTACGAAGTTCGCTGGGTCAGCTACTTTTTAATAAACTGTAGGTACTTCTTTCGGCAAGTTTCAAGATTCCATCCAATTATTTCATTGTTCTTTGGCTGCGTATTTGTTCGTCCGTTTACATAACGAAACCATTAATTAAGTAGCCATTTCATTGGTGGGAATAAATTTTTAGTGTGAGGCTGCGTCAGTGCAGGCTGGCGATAATCTGATTTCAATCAGCAGCGAATATCATTAATGTGCTGAATAATGGATTTGTGTGTACCATGTGTGTGGCAATACCACAGATTAAAGAAAATTGAGAAGTTCCACTTCAAACAATCCGCCACAAAAAAGGCCAACTTGAATGATGATCGGTAAAATAGAAACATCATTTCAGGTGCTCGATAACTTAACAGAGGTTTACAGAGTGTGCTCATTGCTGGCGATAGAATGACTGACTAATAGCAGGATTGCCAGTCAAATTTGTTTTCACTGCCGATTAACAAAACTTGCTGTCAGTTTTCTAATTCGGAACTTCGTACTTTCAAGTGTACATACACACGAGTGACACGTGTCGACGACAGAGGTAACTGCAACCGTGGACATCAACCAGCTTGTGTCTTTAAGCACCTTACTTAAATACACGAGCGACACGCGTTGAAGGCTGTCGTCGATACGCGTCAAGTTGCAGTTGTCTTTGTTATCAACGTGCTTCGCTCGAGTGTACGAGCACTTAATTTGGCTATCATAGTATCATTCGTTTTGCTTCTATTTATCTTGTGTCGAATCCTTTTCCTATCTTTAGCAGTCTGCATATAATTATGCGCTACGTATGGTGCGTCAGCCTGTGACCGCGCATAGCATTGACCTTCTGCGTGTACATCTTTACCACCATCCATTCCCCACTGCTTGCGATCCAATATTACAGCACTAATTATTTACAGCTAGCTACATATTTAATTGTAATACGCGCTGATCCAATTAACCCGTTGATTAGCCCGATTTGTTTGTAATTAATTTGTATAATTGTATTGTGCTTGAGGCAGCTAATTAATATATCTAGGCAGGCACATGGTACCTATGTGTGCACAGCAACTAAATATTCTAATTACTATATCCAGGCAGGCACATGGTACCTATGTGTGCACAGCAACTAAATATTCTAATCGTGACGCTGAGAATGTGACTGAATCCCTGAAGAATTATTAATTTGGGACAAATCGGTGAGGAGACAAACTAATTCATTTAGTTTCAACTAATACACAGATGCTCAGTAGCACCACATTTTATACACATGAAAATAAAGTTATACACATGAAAATAAAGTTATATACATGAAAAGAAAGTTGTGTGTATGTTTAAATAATAAACCGATACATCCCATGCTTTTGAAATAAACTTTACTCCTTTTGAAGAGATTACTAATTTTGTGGGAATATTAAGTAAGTCCCCCAACTTTACTGAAGAATAAATAAACTGCATTATTAGCGACTGAACACAAAGTCACGAGCTCTCCACTAGTCAAAGTGCGTAAACAAACATTGGCCAGTCTAATAGCACTTAACCTCTGCCTAGTCAGCCCATACAGTCCACGTGTACATTGTAACGCTGACAATAAAATATAAAAGCCTCAACTCCTACGTCGTTCTCTCGTCTGTCCGTCCCTCAGACACAGATCATAGAAAAAAAAGAATCCGTAAATATAATAAATACATAGTTCATTTCGTTAAAAAAAAATATTATGATAATTGACATCCCAACATAAATTGGTTCTAAATGTTATTGTTTAATTGTTCATCTTACTTTTATGTTGTAAAGGCTGTTTTTGAGTGTATCATTTCAATCTGTACTTCTATATTAATATTATAGACAGGTAAAGTTTGTAAGTTTATATAATAGGGGGTAATCTCTGGAACAACCACTCGGATTTGAAAAAATATTTTTGTATTTGATAGCCCAAAATAAGCCATAGAAAAAATAAGTCAAAAAGGACGTTACCGAAAACGAATTAATTTAATTATTTATTTATCCATTTATTTCAGGCATCAAGGCCCTTAAGAACACATACAATACAATATTAATATGACTTAAAAATACTATAAATACATACATTATAATAACACTAAAAACTAAAAACTAACGCACACGAAGTGTCTGCGGCACGGGTGAGCAATGAGATGCAACGTGATGGGACGGGGGCAGAACTTTCACGCGGACGAAGTCGCGGGCGGAGGCTAGTTAAAATGCACAGATTATAGTTTTTTACTAAATTATTATAATGATGATTACAGTACTTTGCATTCAATACTTCAGTTTATGTGTACTTTGAGCATATTGAAGCACCATGGGTCATTCTCTTGATCCTGTGTCTCTATCCATGGTGTGAGGTACCATCGCTTTGTTTTCATTTGTTTGATTGCCCGCCTTTTTATATGGGCCGGTGACGTCATTATGTTTAATTTTATTCATTGCCACCTGTATCGTGTGGGCTGTTGGCAGATTGTGACCCTTTATTCTGTTGTGAATTGCGTTATATTACCCACAATATTGTCAACTCCCCCTTCAGAGTAATCTCGTCTATTAAATGTAATGTTCGCATAAAGATCTTTTACTCCGATTTGGGGGAAAAGACAAATAGAAGAATAAAATATTACTCGTAAAACGGAGTGATGTTACCAATACCTATGTGAATTTGGTACTATGTGTCTACAAAGTGGCTGTTCCTGTATGTGAGTTTAAATGTTTGTAATCGCACCCACAATACAGGAGAAATTCCTAATGTGGGGAAACGTTTAAAAAAAAAAACACGTATGTTTAAAAAATATTTTTCAAAATAAATTTTACAATATTACATAAAATAATAGGTAAGTATGATCAGTAAGTATATACACTTACTGATGGGTTCCCGTTATTTTCTTTGGTCGATAACGATAAAGCAACTCAATAATAACATTATTTTATAGAAACAGCTTATAATTTCTATGAATAAATTTATTTATTTACTTGACCTGTTCCTCCTTTAAGAAGCACCTATTGTAAATAAGTAAAAGATAAAGCTAGTAAATCCAGTAGAACGTGTTGGCAAGGTGTCGGGCAGCAATCTATCTCTATTTAGCTCAAACTATTGAGATATAGTGTTTAACGAAAAAAGATTATCCTTCCTGTTTTTAGCTCAGGAGGCTTTAGGTGAGTTTATTTACCTGTTAAATAAATAACGTTTCGAAAGGATTTCATTTCGGGTCGATATTGTATCTCGTTTGACTACTATCTCAAGTAATAATAACCGATGTTGAGGTTGAAAATAATTTGACGTGTTATGTGTAATATACGGATATTACCTAAATACCAAGGTTTGAATATCAGAAAGGCTACTGGTAATTTACTGTGTATGAAACTTCTTATGAATATGGTTTGTAGGGAAAGGATTTTATGAAGTAAAGTACAGAAAGACAGTGCTAGATATAATTTATTTCAATTAGGCTTGTCTGTAATTAATCAGAAAGCTAGTCGTCTGTTCGCAAAACCAGATCTTCATGGATAAGCCGGACAAGAAACTCCATGGAAACAGTATTATAGTATTCTATCAACACATTTCTCATAATAAATTATCGTTATCTTAAAACAGTTAATTCTATCTCTTGGGCAATGTCCAAGAAAACTCAGAATAATAGCAAGATATAAGATATAATTGATCGGCTTCTAAAATGGTGGTTCTGCGGCAGAGCGTGACACCAACAAATTAACAATAGCAAGGAAAAGAACATGAAGTTTCCATTATACAATTTAACACATTAGCAATATTGGCAATCATTTTGAATGAATGAGGGGCCCGTGGCTAAATAATAACAGCCGCACAGGTGGATCGATCAGGTTAAGCTACGCTTGCCGCGGTTGTTCTGTGGATGGGTGACCATCTTTACATACAGTGAGCCCTCTGTGCCTCGGAAAGCACGTTACGCCGTTGGTCCCGGCTGTCATCCGTGGATCTTTGATAGTCGTTACGGGTAGTCAGAAGCCCGAAAGTCTGACAACCAGTCTTACCAAGGGGTATCGTAATACCCAGTTACTGGGTTGTGGAGGTCAGATAGGCAGTCGCTCCATGTAAAATACTCAATAAACATCTACCGACGAACTGACCCGATAGCGTCATTACAGACTATTTTTTATGTTCTACCAACGTCACTTTACGTCAAACATCAACTGCCATTTGGAAACAATTCCAAAATCATCATACATTTTGGCTAAATAACTTCTAATACAGGTAATAAAAAACAAATCTTATTTTAGTGATTCGTAATATTCTTATATACCTATAATTCAATAGAATATCAACATCATCTGACAGTATTTTGCCAATCATTTGAAACAGCACATTATAATAAAATAGCAATATAAAATTTAAGATATACCACAAGTATCATTAAATATTACATAATCACTTATAATAATAACATCTAAGTGATTTTTACAAGTTAAGAGTTACTTTTTTGTAAACACAATACCTAGTCAAATTAGGTACAGACGCCAGCACATCAAGCTACTACAATCTGTCAGATTTCTTTAATAGATTTTCAATTTTATCGCTAAACTATAAGGTTCAAAGTTGATTGGGAAAATTTGACAGTTTCGGGTAGCTTCATGTGCTAGCGTCTGTACTTCTACATTGGACCTAAGTTTTATAAATGTGACACCCACTGCTGGGACTGGCCTCCTCTCTGTGAGAGGGAGTAGACCGTACGGGTTGTGGATGTCACATGTCTTCGAATTTTTGGTTTTTGATGTCATTATCAAACAAACATTATTCTAATATTATAATTATATCAAAATTAATTATCTAGCACAAGCTTATGTGTAAGTAGCCTTATTCACTAATGCTAGAGAATAGGTAGAGAATCAAACGGTGATATTTCAGTTTTAGGTGATTTAAATAACTTTCAGTAGTTCTGTGCAAAATAACACATAAGCCAAACGATGTGACATCGATGCATGGCCATGCATACATGAAATCATGTAGAGTTTTTGTTTAAAACTAAATAAACCCAGTTCTATCACAAGTATTCCAACATAGTGCGCATAAGCGCATAGTGCGTAGGTACATGCTCATATTCTGTAAAACAAAAATGAAGCTCTGAGATGTATAACAGAATAAGTCTGCACTTCCTGACTTCGAAATTGACCCCAGAGTTTCTGATCCCACAACTCAACTGGCTCTACATTCGCGATTGGAAAGGTATCTCTGTATTTCTCATTACCACTCAACGTAGGATTCGATTACGATGCCTTATTACGTCCAAGGAGATCCGATATCCAAGCATCATTATTCAACGCTTAACTCGGCTTGTGTCGATCGGTGACGGAACCCGAGACCCTCTAGAACGGTGAACCTAAACATAACACTATAATAGGTTTTGATTGGCTCAATACTCATTTGAATAATTATTATGATTTTTACTGTCGTAGATGGAGATGCAAGGAAAAATTATATATCTGCATTTATTCGAAGTTATCATGCCTTTTTTTCTGTCTGAACCTAATTTAACTAACTGTTAAATTAGGTTCAGACAGAAAAAAGGGCTTGTGTTAAATTAGCTTGACGACACGAAGGGTTAGAAAATTATGGATTCTCGTCTCCTTCTATTTTTTTACGACCTACCTTAATACAAAAAAATTGCTAATGCCGTGTGATCATGTTAGTAGAGATACATAGAAGGTACGACCGCAGGATACAATGTATCAAATCAATATTTATTCAACTATGGTAATTACACCAATACCCTTGCCTACCCACGCGATACTCAACAGTACCCACGAGTAGTAATTATTATTAGTAGTAGTAATAATTAATTCTCTTTTGATATTCGATATCACACATGACAGGGAGCGAGATATTGAGTTAGACCCAAAACTTCGAATAGATTATGCAATAAACAGTAACACAACTTCGATCAAATGACCTGATCGCGCCGCTACATGAACTATCAGTAAGTTTTGCCCAAGTGGCTGTTACCTCGAGAGGCAGTTACTATACTATTTTGGTTCGAGCATCACAGTCCACGATCTTTAAAAAAAAAAAGGTTGTTGAACCAGCGAAACTAGAAAAAAACAAAAGTATGAAGTACTAACAATGTAGTACTACTTGTTTCAATGATTATATCGAAAAAAGGTTTGTTTTTTTAATTCAAAAGTTTATTTTCAATAACCAAGATGAAATGGCTAGGAATGAAATTCACATAGAAATGATGACTGAGATCAATGGAAGATGATTGAAATACAAGCAGAATATTGGAAATATTTGACAACTTTTAGAGGAAGCGTAGATCCATAAACAGCCTAATTGTCATACTGTTTTAAACTTCTACTGTAACAAAGGATAGCATTCGGGTGTGAAATGTGGGGTGGAAACACAATACCTTTACAAATAGGTCCGTTGGAGCCCACAAGGGTTGTGGTGTGGTCTCCGAGCCTCTGTCTCCGGATAGGGTTCGATAGCGTTCTGAGGAATAAGTATTAGTAGGTAGGTTAGCAATAGGGTGATCGCGAGGTGGTACTATTATTACTATACTACTACTTCAGTTCGCCGGGTCACCTAGTTTATATTATTTCTTCAATGTAAGAACCACACAATTGTTAAGTAAGATAGTAAATATTGCCTTAAAAAGTCACTTCTTAAAAGGACTAACGAAACAGATTCACTAAAACATCCATCTTCACACCTGGCAATTTAAAAACAAAACCACAGTCCAATCTCAAAAAGAAGTCTAATCAAACCCGAGCTAGATTAAAGTGGACAATTACGAGCGTCAGACCTGAGAGCTTCAAAGCAGAACTAAAAAACGTGTCTGGCGAAGTGGCGAGCTAAAAAACGCGTCTGGCGAAGTGGCGAGCTAAACAACGCTGCGGAAAAACGCACCGGAGCCAGCTTAGGGAACTAATCCGTTCTGTATTTCGCTGCTCTACGCTGAGTACGGAACGTTTTCCCGCCAAGTCGCGCTAGGTAAAGGCCCTTGGAACCATTGAACAAGAGGGAATTGTTTTACGCGTAACATTAGTACGGTTAAGCATGACTGTTCGTCGAGTTAATATATCTGAGTATAAGTTTCACTATCACTATCGAAATATCGATGGATACAAAGTGTACCTCAATCATTATTTGATCGCAACAGCATAGGTACCAATTTTTCATACTTTCTAAAGTCACACTAAATCATCAAACTGTAGTCACTGTTGGAACCACTCCAGCAAGTACATACATACAGATATTTTGGTGGTGCTCAGGTAGTTTTAGACGATTTTTTTTCTTCATACTAAATTGAACTACCGCGTAAAACAACCTCCGTCCTCACGAAATTCTCTCGGTACAATTTTCCCTCTCAGTGCGTTAAATCGCAATACCTTTTTGTACGTGTTTTCTTTCTGGCGACCGTAAGCCGGCGTAATGTTTGTAAATAAGAAAACAGTAGGAAAATAACGCTTAACTTTGGATCTCGTTCGACGCCGCGAGCGCAAGAAGCACTTCCAGACGGAATCGTGTTTGCAATCTTATTTTTGTTAAATAAAATTGCAATTTAGCGCCGAATAAAATGTTGTACAATCGTATTTAATGTAAGCTACTTCTGGCACTTCAGTTTTTCTTGGAATGTAATGTATTGCTCGTTGTGTTAAATATGTAAACTTTTGTGGTTGTGGGTTGATGTGACTGAAATATAGTAAGTTTGTATGTTTTCTCTCTTTCCATATACGTATCATAACATCACGTACGTGGTTATTTCTCGACGGGTTAGGTGTATTTAAAGTAGATAATAATATAATAATAATCTTTATTCATGAATATGATACAACCATACAGAGTAACTTAATCATACACCCAAACAGAAACCCAAACATTTCGCCAGATGTAATACAGGGTGAATTTGCCTTACAAATCAAGACTTCAGGATGCTATTGAGAAATTCCTGGTTGAAAAACCCAATAACACATTGCCCGACCTGAAACCTGTCGTTTAAATTGAAAAGGGGTTTTTAATTATATCTAATACAGCTTATATTTGTTGACAGAATAATTAATTAAGTGGAAGAATTATCTCATCGTAGCTTTACGGCTTTGATGGAAACAAAAGACAGTTGTAAAATGGATTATAATTTAAAGCAAAATCCTGGATTTCACATAATTTTACTATACAGTGATTCCCCAAATCCCGTTACTCACTTCCCAATTATAAACCCTCAGTAAGATTACTTAAATAATATTGAAATACTCCTTCATTCCTGACAATTCCTCTTTATTAATTCGTGTCATGGCTATTCCCACACAATACGTATTATAATAACGTGTATTCGTGTAAGCCAACTTCAATTTATATCCTATTGATGCAGGCTCTGCACTGCATAGCTTCGGAATTAAGCTGCATTAATAACGGATACAATTATCGCCTCCCAAGGAATGCTTGGCTTAGTGTCCATCTTGCAATAATATGGGAATTATATTAATAATTATAATGTGGTTGTCTAATTGACGGGAATACTGGTACTTTGTATTAATTGATTACCGAGAAGATAGTTGGGATATCAAAGGGTTTTCTGTGTCGCTATTTTTAGTTTTAATAATTACGAAATACATATGTAGGTACAGTTGTAATTAAATATATGCGGTAAGTATGCGTATGGCGGAGAACCGAGTATTGTGGGACAACTAAAGCTGGTTTATGGAGTACAAATATATGTTCGCGCTGTAAATGTGAGGAGCAGTGGTTGTCCAGTGCTGACAGCTGCGACTTACGAGTTGTAGGTCGTGAGGTGTGACCCCAGACAGTCGCTTAACTTTGTGTAAATTATTTCATCACCACTGCACTTAAAACGGTGAAGGAAAACATCGTGAAGAAACCGGCATGTCCTATTACCAAAAATACGAAGACATATGACATCTACCAACCCGCACACGGCCCACTCCCTCTCACAGAGAGAAGGCCTGTGTCCCAGCAGTGGGAACATTTTAGGCTAAATAATAAAATATATAAATTGTAATGATAAGCCACAAGTAGGTACTCCGCCCGATGGATAATGTTTACACGCATTAGATGCGTTTTGTTCTCACTTTTAATAGTTTTATGTCTCTTGATTTTACTGCAAACTACTTGCGGAGTTTTCATAATCAGATATACTGTGGCACTGCCTAATCTTTAACGTAGGGAAGTAATTCATCGTACAAGTTGATTTTTATAATAATATTTATCTTCAAAAGTAACGATTACATAACAGCTAACACGATTCTGCAAAGATGAAACGTTCAATGAAATGTATTTAACTGCGGCCTGCTGCGCGATGTCTGGCGATACGCGGCGTACTGCCCGTAAAGCTGAGGCTTCATTACACGGTAAGTAAGCGTCTTGTGGCTTCCGCGGTTTGACTATTATAATCAGTTATTTTTAACTTATCTTTGCGTATAATTTGTCTGAATAAACAGTTCCTACGTACTCTTCCTAATGGTTGTTGGTAAGTATTTTTGTGTAAATACGACGACGTGATATTTTATCTAGGGTTGTTTGTATATTTTGGGTAAAAATATTCCATAGTTCACAGTCACCTTTTCTCCCAGACAAATCATTTTACCTATCCATCGAATATACTTAAAAAAAAGATAGGTAGTGCCAGCAAAAACTAAGAACCAAAATAGGATTTGCTGTGACAAATTAGACACAAACCATCGACAAAGCGAGCCCGAGAGTGCTTTATTATAGTCTGTCTCGATCCCATGTCGCAGCACAGTGGACCGAATACATTGTGAGCAGTAATGCACTTTTGCGGAGTGAGACGCGGCGTACTATTAGTTTTGTACCTCTGATGTGGTCTCCGCTTTACCGGCCCATTATTTTCTTGTCATAGACGCGATTTGGATTAGATTTTCGCAGACATAACAAATTACTTACTGACCTATATTTTTAAACATTCTCCTTATGTAAAGAAAAACAGTATTAATTATATTTACCTCTGTCATTTGTGGATATTTGGCGTCAGAAGCCCGAAAATCTGACAACCAGTCTTACTAAGGGATATCGTATAACCCAGTAGCTGGGTTGTAGCTGTCAGATAGGTACTCGCTCTATGTAAAATACTGGTATTCAGCTGCATCCGGTTAGACTGGAAGCCGACCCCAACATAGTTGGGAAAAGGCTAAACAGATGACCTGTTTTTGTAATATTCCTGAATTTTACCAACACAGTGTATGTGTCGCAGATGGATTTACATACATATAATAAATAATAATAAAATAATAATAAATTCTTTTATTTCAGGCAAGTAACCGCAGTTGTTTTGTAAAACAGCTACCGATTATATAAAACAGCCAATTCGACACTCCATCTACGACAGACATACGCACAGCCTAGCATGTGGGATTCATAATGCGTCTCCCATTATAACTAAATCCTATGCGTTGTGTTAGTAGGTAATGTGTGCGGTAGTCACCGGCTTACGATTATTTCTTAAATATATAAATAGATGTTCCGGTTTTGGATCTTTTGAGAATATCTTAGTAGCAATTATCTCATTCTCACTCGTGTGTATTTCATAACTAATTGATGTAGACCCTTCTTTGGTAGGACGTTCGTGTGCACATTGATTTAAAAACTGTCACCACTATTCCTATATAAGTAGAGGTCAAAAGTTGATCTTATTTCTAAGTCAAACAATCTGTCACATGGGTCCCTCGCCCATTCTAGCGATTAAACTGTGGCGTGAAATCTAAGCGCCCAACAGCACCCACGGGCCAGAGGTAAAGTTACTGGAACTTTTCCAATATCCAGGGTTATTGCGCCATCTCGCGCCGTCCCGCGCCGTCCCGCGGCAGCCCCGCCCCGCCGAGACGAGGTGTACTTTCACGTCTTCACACTTTCCCGCCTGTTAGTTGGTCGTTTTGTGTTAGGATATAAAATTGGTAAACATGGTGTTTGATAGTCTATGGTAAAATAACTATTGTGACAAACTTTCTTTAAAGTATCTGACCAATGGCCGTCGGACACCAAAACAAGTCGACAGAATAAAGCATTGAAATATTAGTTTTTTTGGAGTACAAAGTAACTATATTATATTTATAACAAAAATATTCTTTTAACATTGTATCTAAAAGTATTGATAAGATTTTCTTTCGTACAACTTGTACGTTGAAATCGTTAGCAAATATACCTAACACAATCATAATTATGAATGAGTGAGCAAAAGAAACGAGAAGAATTTTAAGGGGAAATGTAATTTTGCAAATGTCAAATCGGATAACGTCTGTACGAAGTGACTGAGGCGTGGCTAAGAAATTATTATTAAGTATTTTTGTTTTTAAAATGTATTTTCTCAGGTTCCAAGAACCTGGTATTTATTAAAATCTCACGGGTGTAACCTAGCAAAAAAAAAACTGTAAACTAGCAAGATATTAGTTTTATTATATCTTTTCAAAATAGTGTCCATTTACATCAATACATCGCTGCATCCGATGGAACCACTGAGAAAAGCACTTTGCCCACTCGTCCTTAGGGGTCTGTTCGACGGCATTTTGAAACGCAGCCACTGTTCCCTCGGCGTCCATAAAACGTTTTCCTCGAAGTTTTTTTTTTATTTTCGGAAATAAATAAAAATCGCAAGGTGCGAGGTCGGAGCTATAGGGCGGGGGTGACCCAGTAATTCCACGTCTGACGTCGCCAAGTAGTCGATTGTTTGCTTGGCGGTGTGTGACGAGGCGTTGTCGTGGTGAAGGAGGATCCAACTGCGAGGACGTTTCTCCCGAACTTTTTCCAAGACAAGTGGCAAACAATTGATAGTGTACCAATCTGCAGTAACTGTGTTTCGAACCTCTAAAACAATTGTTGTGTAATGACCTGTCCTTCCGAAGAACGAGGCCACCATCTTTTTTCCCACGCTTCGACCTCTCTTCACTTTAGTTCAACTCCTCGGAAGGAAACACCCCGACAGCAGACTGTCTCTTAGTTTCAGGATTATAACAATAAATCCAGCTTTCGTCACCCGTAAGTATGTCGAACACAGCATATGAGTCACCTCCGTTAAATCTTTGAACCACTTCACGATACCAATCAACACGACGGAATTTTTGGGCCTCTGTCAAATTATGACGTATCCACCAGGCACAAAGCTTCCTGACCGCTAAATGTTCATGGAGGATTTTGTGCACTTGACTCATACCGATGCCTAAGCTTCTCCAAATCTGTTGATAAGTCACTCTTTTGTCAGTCTCTATCATACGCCACACAACACTGATGTTATCTTCAGTCGTCGCCAAAGGCCGTCCCTCACACAGATTATCGGTGAGATTATTGCGACCACGTTTAAACTCACTAAACCGGTTGTAAACAATGGCATGAGATGGGGCTTCATCGTGAAAAGCCAATCGAAGTCTATCATAACTTTCTTGTAGACTTAATTGACATCGAAAGCTTCGATCGAAAGTCATAAAAAATCATTGTACGAAAATTTTCTCGCGTTAAATTCATGCTGACGTGCAACAGATAATTTTCAATTTGCCGCCAAATCGTAAACAAATGGCAAATCAATAAAATACACACACAATAATGTTGGCAAGGAGTTCCATTTTCAAAATTTTAACTTATTTTTTATTATATCGTTTACAAGTGGCCAGTTCTAAAAACTTTCAATGTCGCCCTCGTACCTATTTTAAATTACCGCTTTTCGTGCCTGCCTATAGTATGACCGCGTTGGTCTTCTCAATTACGCAGCAGGTTTTGATGCGTAGTTCATCATCATTTAGAGATTACGTTTTGGATAATAATATTAAACTTACAAAAATAATAAAGAAATCGTACGAAGCAGGGCAACTCAATAGTACAAAATAAAGCATTCACTCAACATCCCTTTAGTCGAATACCACGAATTCTCGTAAATCTAGCACGGAGTACATAAGTCAGATCCGATCGCGCACGGCTGCGGCAAACGGCGCGTGCACGAGTCGTCGCCGCCGCACCACGCCGCCCGGCCGCACCGCACCGCCACCGCCCGTGCCACCGCGCCGCCGCCGCCCGCAACGCTTCGCACCGCACCGAACGAACGCTTTTGTTTTTACACTTAATGGTCTGTAGAAAATTGGGGAAAGTGTTTATGTTTTTAGTCTAGATTTGTTTTATAACTTCGCGAATACAGCCTAAAATATAACTGCATTACATCACTTGGATTTCGTTATTTTCGGCTTATAAATTGAGTTTATTTAAAGGCTTCCAAGCCACGGAGGGGTCTTGGTATGAGATGATGAAGATGAAGATGGTTTCTTACCCATGGACCAACCGCAGCAAGCGTAGCTTACGCTGATCAATTTAACCCATGCCGCTGATATGACTTAGCCACAAACCTTCAACATACGTCACTTTGAAAAATTAGGCTTGTTGGCAACGTGTTTCATTTAAGATTAAATCAATCATCTCAGGCCGTACATACGGACATACCTACAAGTAATACATAAACTAGACTATTTTTATAGTTCTTCAAAATTAGGTATTTTCCATTAGTTTGTGTATCACCAATAAACCCAAGATTCTTAATTAAACGACCTCACCTTAGACGTTCGGTTTCAATCGCCACTATTCACTCCGTCTCGGTGTCACAGTGCAAACACCAGCGTTGCATGTCCACTGCAACTATTCACCGGTAGCTGGGACCTTGTTCACTGAGCGAAAGGCAATAGAGTGGGTTCACACTGCCTTCGGTATTAAGATTACTATTTGACTATGTGTGGTGACTCAGTGGCAGAATTTTGTTTGAATTTTGTTCGCATTTTTTTATGGTTCTTTGCGGTCCACGTGTACTCTTCATAATCATGTGGTATTGTTTTACCAATGGATTGTTGTTTATTTTCAGATCCTTGACTCGGGCTTGGAGAAAATGATACATTTAATCTTAATTTGGTTTTCTGAATGAAATTGCTTTTTTTTCATTGTTTTTAATTGTTTTTTAAAAAACGTTGCCCCACACTAGGAATTACTCCTGTATCGTGGGTGCGTTTACAAACATTTAAATTCACATACACAAACAGCCAGACCTGGAACAACTACCTGTAGGCAATACAAATATTTGTTCCGTGCGGGAATCGAACCCGCGACACGCAGCGCAGCAGTCGATCGCTCAGCCACTGCGCCAACCGTGTTGTCAAAAATAAAATATCTTTAAAATATCGGAATTTAAAAATATTAAAATATTGGATATTGAAATTGCTTTGCTTTGTGAAACAAAGATTGCCCTTTTGACAATTGCCAACGTATTTTATTCCAACGTGTTTTGAATAATATGTTTATTAAAGTATCTGCGAGCGGTCTACTAATATGTCATTATAGAATCTAATTACAACAAATGTTCACAAAAACGTTACTTCAACCAACCGACCGACTCATTCTCAATAGCATTACACCCACGAAGTTGTGACCTATTTCCAACCGCACCAGTTCTACCGAGCTCAACACTGAACCAGCCGACGTTGCATTCTTGTTACCTCGTCGGAGGAGCCGTGTTCTGCGGCCACGAGCCGGTGTCGCGCGAGTTTGCGGTTCGTTACGACGTACTTTTCTCCTTGCGATTTTCTTCGTTTAAATGCTTTTCTTTTTTGTGTTTTTTGGTGGAATAAAGAAAGTGTGAAATTATTAGAATTGTCAATGAATTTTAGTAACTAATACCAATTGAGTATGTATATATTATACTTATTAATTAAAGTCATGGTCAGCGGTGACCCTTTTTGCGGCTTAACGGTATACAGTACCATGTTCCCATTTCACGTGAAACTACTTTGTTTCCGTAGAGCTTGTACAAAGTGCTGCATACGTTTACTTTTACTCCGCTACATGTTTCGACAAAGCTCCGAACTAAGCACACGTACATAGTTCACATCAAAGCTAAATAGTCAGTTTACTTTGCGTTTGGGATTAACATCGGTTTGATAATTTATTATTTACATGGAATTAAGGGGCTTACAGGACCTAAACACAAAAGACGCAAGTCTTAGAAACAATGAAAGTATATGATCGGCTACAGTAAATGATGTGAATGATAAAAAAACATGAAGATACCTCTAAAAACATTCTTTTTACAATAAAAACCATACTAATATACATACAATATTATTCTGATTTTTTGTCAAATTATTCTACAAGCAATATACTAAAATACTAGTGTTTTAATTTTTTAGTCCAAAACCATTTTTTTTTTTGTAATTTAATAATTACTTCATATTTTGCAATAAATTACCAGGGTTGTGTCATCGCGTTTCTCTTTCTTTTCTATGCAGTCCGATAGTGACCGCGCTTTAATAATAATAATAATAATAATAATCCATTTATTTCGGGCATCGCAGGCCCATAGATAAATACCTTAACCTAAACATACATATTTTAATAAGTCAGCTTTAGGTCATGTAAGCCTCTTAAATGCAGAAACACGAAACTTTTAAAAGTTATGACGTATTTGAATATAATATCTCCGGTTGCTACACCGTAGCTCGTAGCACCGCTACGTCAGCTACGGCGTAGCAGATAAATAACTAGCTACGCATTGGACATACAATTTGAGGATTTATGTTTGTCAATGTGGTTGATTAATATAAATATACGGCATCATAATTTATAAGTCACTTATTTTTCATCTAAATCCGTATTTGTGTTCTCAACGGATTGTTTTTTTTATGTTAATTCAAACCAACTACAACTATATTCAAACATTTCCATTTTGAAAATTCAACTTTATCATCCTCCGTAACAAATAAAATAAAGGCTTCAGATGTAAAGCCTTGAGTGAAACAGCTCGCATCGCCGCTGAATCAGCTGAAGTCCGCGTGACACGTAAACCCTCTCGGAGCAGACACTAATGCACCGCTAACGGCACAACTATGTGAAGAAAAGTGTTTGTGGAGTGTGCGATAAGGAACTGTGAGACTTAAATTAATGGGTGCGGATTTTTAAAAATATTGTTACATTTAATTAAAATCTATACATAATACTAATAAAAGAAGAAAAACCAAAAATACAAACAATTACTGTACTTATTTAATACTTATAAATGCAGAAGTAACTCTGAATGTCAGTCCGTCCTCTGTTACTTTTTACGCTGCGGCTTTTTGCGAAACGGCTGAACAGATTTCCATGAAATCCGGAACACAAGTACTACTACCTAAGTTCCCGTGGGAGAATTTCCGGCCTCCACGCGGCCGAAGCTGCGGGCTACAGCTATTGTTTTAGCAACATTTAAGATCTTTTCACACATCCTGATAATATTTTGAACGGATTTATACTCAAAACTTACACTCAAAGCATTTATTTCAAATAAACCAATTGCAGGCACTTTTGAATTGTGAAGGAGTCGGTCAGTCAGAAAGATGAAGCTAGTTGCCCATTCCAAAGCGTAGTATGTACCTATGGAGAAGAACGGGCAAGAGTGAAGGATTTGAAGGCCTTCAAAGCAAGAGTGAACAGGCATCTTCTGGGCATGCTCGTTCCATCATAGACCTCATCTATCGCTTACCATCAGGCGTGATCGAGGTCAAGAGGGGGCCCATTTAGTAATAAAAAAAAAGAAACTACATGGACACTTTTAAATCAAAATAATATGGTTACAAAGTATTGGTTACATCATTCATGTTAAAAATTATGCATGCACTTTTGTAGACTATAATATCTCCTGCGGACCTGGCTAATCTCCGTTGAAATTAACCACCGTGACCGAAATCGGTCGGGAGGATATTATTAAATTAACAAGTTTTACTTGTGAAAACCAATTTTTGTATGCCTTGCCGTCCCGTCCGTCTTATCATACATGTCTACACGAAAGGGACTTTAAAACTGCTTACAAATAGAAATGTATTATAATACACACTATCATATGAGCGTAAAGTCTAACGACAAGGTAATTATCATTTTTCTTTATACTGCAGCACTTTAAGCACGTTAGCACACAAGGTAATGGTTATAATTATGTTATTCTAATAGTCGCAGTGATAACTGCTAAATATTTAATGAAATGAGAACACAATGAGCGCTGTTATCATTAACAGTTCCTGAAAATAGACTTTGTGTCGCAGATGAATTTAATTGTTAACTATAATTGTTTTTCGAGAAACCGTAATTATACAATTTATAAGTACTTGTAATAACGTCAACAATTCAATATAATTATTCAATAAATGTTGTTTTTCTATTATTTTTTTCTCAGAATTTGCTCTCTTGAACTTGTTTACTGAAATTGGAATTCGGATTATGCTTGCCCCTATTATACCAACTTATCTTTTTTGCCTAAAACTATATTATAATAAAGGCTTTTACTAAGCCACATAATAATGTGTTATAATACCAACATGAAAATAATGATGACCTTAATAATAATTGAATTGAGAAGTTTGCCCAGACAAACTGTTCATACCTACCATGTAAAAAGTTACAAAGTACGCGTCTTAAACATCACTTCAACAGATTGACGGAGATCCACTTCTTTGCAGCCTACGCCTGAGAACAAAAACTGTACAAAGTGCTTCACGCAAGTCTAGACTGAATTTATGTGAGTTTCGAATTTTCTGCCGTCCACGACTAAAAACCACGGAGTATGAAACAAAAGGATTACTTATAACAATGCCATTTTTCAATTCCAACTGGCTTTGCTATTTTGCTAGGCCGTAATACTTTGCCCTTCACATTTCACCTTTGCACCTCCGTAGCAGATAATGTCGTGTACGGCGGAAAGATAGCAGAATTAGGAAAGTTTGAGAATTTGTATCCAGTGTACGAAGGACGTAAACAACTAATAAGACCTTAATTTTATGATAACCAGCCATCGTTGTGGATAGCTCTAATCAAGGTCAAAATATTAATGAGAACTACGTTGGCGATTTATTGAGTACTCCATTTTGTTAATTACTCTGATATAACCAGTAATTAGGTAGGCATTGTGGGTGAATCGAGGCGCCTCAACTGATACTGATGTTGGCACTCATTACTCAAAGTCACCACAATAAATAGAGTGATGGTATTATCTAAGTTGTAGCGACGCTTGTTAGCGGTGAGTGTTACCTTCGTATGTGTTTATAGATTATATTAATATTATTACACGGTGTAAGTAATAATCGTAAATAGAGTACCGACAGACTAATATTTTTCTCATATTTCTTCACAACCTATTGGTTGTTTTAATTAACATAAAAATAATGCAGTACTGTACGTTTGAGTGCGTTACAAGACCTTCACAAATGAAAATGTCATACATGGTTATTCAAACCTTCATCATCATAGCAAACGCAGATTATGTACACATACGTCGTACGGTCGTATTAGTTTATTACGACACCATACAAAAAATGAAAAAGAAGCAGTGAATAATCACTTGATTATCTGAGCTGTACGCGTCTAATTATCCTAATCAATAACCAGTAATTGATAAAGCAATTATAGCTATCCCCTTGACCACCATTTCTTGGAAAAGCGACAGGAACGTTGTCACTACCTCACTAAGCCGATTCCATAATAACAATAATATTGGCTTTCAGTAACATTGCCCTGTCTTGTGACACGTCTGACACACTCTAGTACACTCGACTACACTCGAGCGACAGCAACGTTATACGCTTTACGACCAATGGACCAGGAGATGTAGTGAGGGTAATGTTACTTATACAATAATATGTAGCAACTGATGTGGTGATGTATTGAAAGAAATGAGAAATAACTTGTGTGATTCAAACAATCGCCATGATGTGTTTTCCTCGGTGCTATACAAAACGCCCGTAAACTTAGAATAAAAAGAATTCCGGGTCACTAGACCGCGATTATGATCCCGCCCGCGACTAAGTCGGCGTTCGGCGTGAAATTTCACCCTCCCCCCATTCACCCTCTTAGGGGTGGAATTTCGAAAAACCCTTTCTGTGTGGATACCTACTCTTTACAAAGAACACACCCTGCAAATTTCATGTCTCTACTAGCGGTTTAGGATGTGCGTTGATATACCAGTCAGTCATTTTATTACATTCTTTAACGAGATCATTTTGGAGTGGCATTAAAGTTACCTCCACGAATGGTGAATGTGGGGCGTATCCTGGACTGTCACTTGCTCCACTACCACATTACAACCTAGTATTATTTTTATACCGCGGCTTAAGTTGTTCTCACGCGGTCAAAGCCTAGACGAGAAAAGTCGCAACTTTCAGTTATCCGGAATCCTGAAAAGGTAACACTAGTTAAATGGTGAATGTCTAAAGACAGTGTTAGAAATCACACTAATATTGTTTGTGTGTGTTTATATGTTTGTTACTTCTTCACGCTCAAGCGGCTAGACCAATTTTGCTAAAATTTGGTATGGAGGTAGCTGACACCCTGGAATAACATATAGGGTACTTTTTATCCCGATATTCCCACGGGATCGACATTTACGCGGATAAAACCGCGGGGCGCAGCTAGTATTAACATAAAAACATAACACAATCCAGTTGATCTACCTTGATAACGAGACGACCGTAACTACTGGGTTTAAGAGATCTAAAAATGTATACTCTCAACACATCACACGACATTTCTAAAAAAAAACCAGTAAATCCCTAAACCTGATAGCACCAAAACAAACGGCTGTGGTTCAAACAAACATTTTAAAAGCAAAATACTTTATGTCTTAAACGCGGCTTCACACGAGCTCTGGCCGGCGTCCAACGTATCTGCGACCAAATTCTTTACTGTTGGTCGTAAGTCGCGCTGACGTGTGGCACTGTGCGACCTTCCCATGGGCTTAGGAGCTTACTGCATTTGTTTATTGAAAAGTTCTTTGGAAATTGCTTAGAGGTTTTTCTTTGAGGTACGTTTTATAATATATTTGTTTAGAAATGTACAAGCATTATTTTGTAATTTTGGTCTACTTCATAAGCTCAATACTACATTGCCATGCATTAACACAATTTAAAAAATCCTTTGACTACCAGTACTAATTAATAGCTGTGGTTGTCAAATTAATTTTTAAATAGTAGCTAAAACACGGAGTGCCAATTAATTTATATTAATATAAAGTTTTTGCATTCATTGACTCTAAAAACATAATTCCATTTTCGCGGCATGGCACCTAATCTATACTGATTCGAACATATCATTTTTCTCAACAAGCTCACACTCAGTTGGAGTCACTCGCAGCAGATGATCTGTTAATGTTACTACAATTTCCGCTTTGTACACAAGATGCTCTAATTTAATTAAAACTTATCCACACACAATAAGCACCCTTTCTTTCACAGTAATATGTGTGATAATCCCGTGACAAAAGCTTCAGTTACATCGTTATAGATCTGCGGTCGCCGGCGCGGCGAGACAGTGTTGGTGAAATTTCATTACATTTCAGTAATCGGAACACTAGACAATTCCGTCATGGTCTATTGCTCGTGTTTATTAGGAATGTTCAAATTAAACATCAGTAAAATTTTATTTGAAATACGGAGGAGTTACGTCATAATTGGCGGAAGGTGTTGGTCACCGATGTTAGAAAGAAAAGGGTTGTTTTTTTTGACTTGTCATGTTACACGAAGGTGACATGTATAAGAATATTGATATGGGATTGTTTCGCGGAATCAAGGTTGTAGGATAAAAGTAGATAGCTATCGATACCAACGATTATCCCAAAAGGGTTATTAGTCAATATATTTGACAGGGTATTGTCACTATATCTAAAGAACTAAGTCTTGATAATATTATTAAATAGGTAATAATTTACCCAGATTTTCAAACTTTTCTATGGCTAGAGAATTCACTCATTAGTCCACTCGAAATACAGAGGAACACATCAATTCTGAAAAAAGATAATATAAATAAAATTGTAAACACAAGTTCATTCTAAATAATTAACGAAGTGTATATACTAATAACCTACTCACAAACCCGCACTATCAGCACAATATCACTACGAATGAGTAAATATTTAGTCGCACTGAAACAATTTTCTGTTGCGAAACAACTTCGTCCTATACCACCCTTGACTTGATAAAGTACCCGTCACGCGAAATACTGTTAAATACGAATATTTACCCCCAGTGAGATGTATTATACCATGAGTACCCGTTACACTAAAGACGTAAATCAGAAGGTGCATTAAACTCATAATGGAAGGATGAGAGATTGAGCAACTTCCTCATCTGCCACTAATAATAAATTTAAAGCGCGTTAATTATCCGTTATTTCCTGAAGGCTAATTAAAATATCTATTAATTAATAAGCTTGAGTTATCGCGTTATGGATCAAAGCAGCTTTATAATCTCAGGGATATACCCTGAGATTATCAATCTGTAGACTTAATTTGGAAGAAACCCAACTGCGTAACATAGATACCTTCAATCAGAATTCGAATCATTTTGAAGAAATTAATAATCCATTGCTTCTTATGTTTGAAAAATTCGTCTGCACGACAACGTAAATAACGCAATGAATATTATATAATAATAGGTAAATTTTTATTGACTTAAAACAAAGATGTGCAACAAATTACAAACTTTGATTCCTGCGCTTGATATAATTGTATTGCATTATGAAAATGAATAGCATTTCCACTGTAAGTGTGTCTCACAATTAGCCCGCAGGTTATATTTATCTAAGGGCTGAAAACGATGGTAAAGGTGCAATTCCAAGATGAACCGCAGGCCGCAAACTGCAGCTGCAGGTTCAATCGACACTATTGGTTTCTATGTATCTCTATGAAAACTGCGGTCGACCGCAGCCGCTAGCCGCTGTTTCGCCTGCGGTTGCAGTCTGCAACCCATCTCGGACTTGTACCCTAACACGTATGCAAGCATTCACTTTTTCATGTGCCCTGTATAAAAGTCCACCTGCTGAATTTGCCTGCCTAATTCAGATTCGTAATGGGTAGGTCATATTTATGACCCGGCAAAAGAAATATACGTGTTGTGATTTCGCGAATACTAATGAAAGAAGAGAAAATAATGTCTAAGGGAAAGTAATGAAAGGTGCGGAGTTGAGAATAATACTTTATGTTTCATATGATTTGGGGGTAAATGGGAATCTGATTTATCTGCATAATCACGCAATAGATATAATTATGTATATTATGATTGTGAAATAGATATTCTATTTATTGTGAGTCTTTCGTGTGAGAGAAACGATTTGCTGTGGAGTTAGTTGCATCGCTTCTTGTCAACAACTTTAACACTAGAAAATGATGATTGATAGAAGATGAATATAAAGGATGTTTTATAACTTTTAGAAATATGGGTTACATGCCAATGTCTCTCCTACCCCAGCGGCATGCGTCACCAAATATATAGGTAGAAGGATCAATAACAAACGCCGATCGCCAATTTACCAATTCAAAACTTCGGTATCAATAAAAAATTCTTGGTAACGGGTTAGAAAAAAAAAGGTCATTCGCATTTGAATGGTTTTTACCAATTACCTTCCGAGAGTATCTGGTGTAACGAGTGTAACGACGAGAAACAAATATACGGAATATCCGGACAATGTGACATGTGCACTGTGCGAAATATCTGGACAAAGTGACGGACTTCGCGTAAATCAAGCTGTAGGTGGAAAATTGGAGTTATAACGGTTGGTGCAAATAATTTGGTCAGTTTCGTCCGATAAATTAACTAAACAGAATGTGTTTCCATTTATTAGTAAAGCAAACCAGCCATGTAAAGCAAACAAACTTAGGGTTATATTTTAATTTCTGCTTCGGGAACGGACTTCTTCACTCGATTCTTACATCTACGAGCATCCCTGGAAAGTAAACAAGCGCCATGTTTCGCTCCTGAGATGTGTTTCGCTCACAAATTCCGCGCTAAGCTGCAAGTAGCTGCAAGTCGCTGCAAGTAGTTAACACTTAAGCCTCTTTTGTGAACTTAGCCCGTTAGTAACACGCGTTACACTTACTGCGATGTTTTGGAAATAGAGTACTTAGAAACTGTTATGTGATACAATATTATGGAATATCCCTCTTTATTTATTATCTACGCTACGTGTTCCGTACGCGGTCGCCTTTTCAGAACCTTTCGGCCCCATTGGCCATCTGTTCTGCGAGCAATGTACCCTGCCCACTGCCACTTAAGTTTGGCAATTCATGGGTCTATGTCGGTTACCTTGGTCCTCCTACGGATCTCTTCATTTCTGATTCGATCGCGTAAGGAAACTCCATGTGTAGCCCTCTCCATTGCCCTTTGGGTGACTTTCAGCCTTTCAACAAGGCCCATTCTGAGAGACCACGTTTCAGTGTCTAAGGTCATCACTTGAAACACGCACTGGTCACAAACTTTCGTCTTGAGACACTGCGGTATGTGGGACGAGAAGATATTGCGTAGCTTCCCGAACGCTGCCTAGCCGAGACGCATTCGACGATTGACCTCTTTCTTGAAGTTACCTAACTGAAAAGTTTGTGCTTGGTAAACATAACATTCGAAGGCCTCCCACAAGGTGGATTGATGACCTGGTGAAGGCCGCAGGAATCCGCTGGATGCGAGAAGCACGGAACCGATAACAATGGCGGTGCTTAGGAGAGGCCTATGTCAAGCAGTGGACGTTTTTCAGCTGAAATGATGATTTATTATCATCTAGAAAATATTACATCATCATCATCAGATGGACCACCGACCTGTTTGTTATGACAAACAGGATTGATTAAGTTTATGCTCTAATATGCTAAAGCATAAAAATAATCAATTGATTAGACACTTTTATAAACATGATTGACAGAATTAATTATACGAAAATGTCCAATAGCCGTAATTCCATTGATAATAGAATACAATTTGGTAATTGATTGAATTTCGGAAACGTTAACTGAATGACATGGACATTTTAATGGCTCGATGAACAAAAATTAATTGCTGGCGAGAGCCGAGCTTAGAATTTGACAAATTAGTTGTTAATTTTGTTGATTAAGTGGTTTCCAGCGAATAGTGAAGCGATGTTTATGATGCGAAGTTGTGCGTAATCAATAAATGTGCAGGAAGTTAGTGCCTCTCGTGGCCACACATCGACACTCGTGACACTCATCGACACACGTGGCATTGTCGTCGAGACTCGTAAATATTGCGTCGACACTCAAACAAATCCTGGAATACCATAAGAGTTTAATTTTATTACAAAAAATATTCTTTTTTGTACATTTACCGATGTAAAACGTTGGCTTATTAGTCGATTCGCATGAATTTACTTGCCCGAAATGGGCGAATCGACACTTTTAAATTATGTTAAATTTTCTATAATGATTCGCACGAACTTAATATCGACTATTCCAGAAATATGTATTAGGCAAGTACATGTTTGAAAATATTTTACTGTTATCACTTCTGTGCGCTGGTGTCCTTTTTTCTATACTTTATTGTACAAAATTTTTGCGAGTAAATTCGCGCAAATCGACTAATAAATCAAAACGTTGATGTGTATGTTTGTAACTTTACTGCATCATTAACGCATTGCGTGACATATTGTAGCGTGAACTAGAAACATTGTATTTAATGCTCGCGTGGTCATGACCGTAGCGTGACACATTAATTGCTAAACTAAGCGTTACTACATGTTATTTATATATGTAGCGTTATGTAACGCTACACTTGAATAACATGGAGTAACTTATTTTAGCAATTAATGTTAAAGTTTATTAAATAATATTTGCCATCACTGCTACGAATAAATATAATTATAAGTTTTTTACCCTTTAACTTTCAATCAAACAGATTTTGGTGGTTTAAAACCTGTTGGAAATACTCGCAAAAGTCTATCGTTACAAACCAAAACTTTATTTTTGTCCAAATTTTATTCGATCCTTCGACCAATGTGTCCGTATTTCATTTCCCCAACCATACCTACAAACTCATCCATTCTACGCCGTCCCGTAAAACCTGGCGCTTCGGTATTTGCGAATGTATTCAACTTTCTATCTCCGTTCTAGATCCGATAACTTTGGTTCCAAGCCCGGCGGGATTAATCGTTCACTGGCTACACCCGTGTCGGGATAAACCGGTTAGTGTAAAAGCAAACCGGTTGCCTGGAAAGCCGGCGACGTTCAAGACAAACACAGAGGTTAATTACTGCGGGCCGCGTTGTGCCGACAATATCCGGGTAGACGGTTTGTTAGGTGCGCTGCGTAGGTGCGACTAATCGCCTTTTTATAATTTTGTATATTGTTTATTCACCTAAATTGATAAATAAACACACATTTTCAAGTTATGGAATCAGGAGTTACTTCGCGGAAATTCATGACGGTTCAATGTTATGCAAGAATTTAATTCCATAATAGCTAGATCCAGGCTTGGATGCAGAATGCGAATGAAAACAGAGAGGAGTTAACATCTCCCGAGCATGCCCCGTTGAGAAGGGTACCTACAACACGTGTCTAATTAAGGTTTTCATTGCATGTTGCATTGTAATATCCGAATCTTTGCATAGGTCTCAGTCAGACCAAATAAAAAACCAAGACAGAGGGCTGTCAACAGTAAAGTGAAGCCGGTTTTGTAAACATGTGTGCACATAGTGAGGTGTAGTTTTTGCATGCTTCACTGTATTGTTCGCAGTGCTATGTCTTGACTTTTTATTTGGTCTGAGGCATAGGTATACTTATTTTTGCTGTGCATTCTGCATCCAAGCCTGGATCTAGCTATTGCGAAATTAAAATATATTAGTTTTTCATAACATTTACTCGCCTCTTTCTCGTGGGGATAGGCAGATACTACAAATATCCAGATCATGGGTACGCTTGTACATAGTTACTTGTAGTGAGGTGCAAGGAGGAGATTTTTTGGTCAAAGTAAACCATCTGCCAATACACTACAAAAACGTGATTTCCCAAAGGATCGGAAAGTAAATTCGAATGGAATCAGCATCGATACGTCCACGAGAGCATTCTCTTTGGTAATCCCTCAAAATGTTTTATTGGAATAATGAAGATACTGTACTGTAGTGGTGGTGCATTTTTGTGTTATATTTTCCTGTGGGTATATTATTTCAATTATTGAATTTGGCTTAAAAAACAAAAATGGTATGTTATGGTAATAGGATGGCGAGGATGACTTTGCATATTTGGTATTGATTCGCACTTGCCATCTTCCGTTTAACCGGTCAAGCACCGTGCGTGCCCTATGTAGCACGATACAATAGAAAATCAATTGTGTCTCATTAGCGGAGCTAGAGAGGTTAACAATTTACGGCCTTGAGTCAAACTCAAACTTAAAGCATTTACTTCAATTAAACCTTGTACAGGCACTTTTGAATTGTCAAAATTAAATAGTCTGTCATTTAGTCAGAAAGTTGAAGCTAATTGCCCATTCCAAAACGTAGATCTCTATGGAGAAGAGTTATAGTGTTTTTACAAATAACGCAAATAAATGGTGTCAGAATGTTTAGCATATTTTAGTGTGCGAGTACTGTGCTGAAAAAAAATCGTAAATTTTTATCGAAACTCAGTTTGGGCCAGACGGCGCCACTCACATTAGACGTTGAATAATTATCTACTAGTCACTGTTACGCACAAATATATACCTACGCACATCCAGCCAGACTCGCCTTTGACTAAAACAAATGGTTTCTGTTCATGAGACATGTAGGTAGTATTAAGTGTGGGCTCCTACTGTTTTAGGTTCGATTTCCAATTCAAATAGGGAAAGCATGTAAGAGAAAATATCATAACCATAAGCACAATCTATATTATGCGTAAATAAAAGTGTCAACAGTAGATGCGGTGCAATAAAGTACGCTTCGATATAATGTTGTAAGCTTGTAGCCAGCCTTAGCGTGGAACCTACTTCCTAAGTAGGCGAGGCTATTGAAAATTACATAAATAGTGAATGAAAGAACGGTAATTAACTTCTCGTCTGCAACGTGAAGGCTGGTTTTGTACAGAATACCTATTCTGGTAGCTACATATTTGCTAATTTAAAACTATTTGTTCTTGGCATTATTTTGTTTCTGTAACGAGAAATGTGTGACTACTGCCTTAATTTTAGTGATGTTTGTTTTAAATTGACACACGATTTCAGGAAGCCATTAAAGAGATCAATAGGCTTCCCCCAAGCACCTCTACTTGGACCGGTTCTGTGCTTCCCGCATCCAGCGGGTTCCTGCGGCCTTCACAAGGTCGTCGGACCACCTTGTGGGAGGCCTCCAACGCTACGTCTTCCGGTACGCGGTCGGCACTCCAGAACCTTTCGGCCCCATCGGCCATCTGTTCTGCGAGCAATGTGCCCTGCCCACTGCCACTTAAGTTTGGCAATTCTTCGGACTATGTCGCTTACCTTGGTTTTCCTGCGGATCTCTTCATTTCTGATTCGATCAGTTTGGAAACCTCCATTGCCCTTTGGGTACTTACTATTTTAGTAAACTGCCCCGTTGGTCTCGTGGTCGCAAGCGCGACTGCTGAGCGTGGGGTCCTGGGTTCGATTCCCGGGTCGGGCAAAGTGTTAATGAGTTTTTCAATTTAAGTTATCACTATCCATTTTTCCATTTAGGGTATCACTATATCACACTATTTTCACACGGGGGTACCGTGTGAAAATAGTGTGATATAGTGATACCCCCGTGGCTCGGAAAGCACGTTAAGCCGTTAATCCTGCGCCTGATCTCTCTCCGGTCGTGTCGGATTGCCATCCCGTCGGACTGTGAGAGTGAGGGAAGAGGATGTGTACCTGTGTCTGCGCGCACACTTGTGCACTATAATATCTCCCGCGCCGAAGGCTAGTCTCCGTTGAGATTGGCCGCCGTGGCCGAAATACTGTCCAAACCCACATTTCGCCAATTATAATTAGTAAAATCTTACAATATTCTTGAACCACTCAGCGCAAACCTCTTTACACAAAGTTAGCCGGGCAATATTGTCCTCGCCTCTATTTATATTGCCAGCGTGAGGCAATCACGATGTACTCGAACTGATACCAACTCCATTCTGTCCCAATTCAAGTTAGTCGTTGTTAAATAGTGGATTTCCCTCCTTCCTACACATGTACTCGTAGCTTATACACCGAGCTAATCGTCCAGCTTAATTGATTTACGAGCTGCGAACAGCTTGGGAACACTTTAATGTACTTTTAAGAGAGCTTTACATTGTATCGCTTGTTATTTACAGTTGAGAGAAATTGCCGTATGTAATAATAATGTAATTAACCTGAATAATTGTGTGTTAACCTTTTTTAGGGTCATTATCGCACTAGTTCTTGTTTTGGTGTTCAATAAAAAGTGGAAATTAAAGTTATGGGCTTGATTGAGTTACTCATCTACGTGCAACAGATTGTCACAGGTCTGCATGTTGGATGGGAGAATATGTTTCTCACGATATCAAATATCCAAATGTCATACTTACCTTCTTTATTTGAAACATTTTATAGTTGCATTACCGTGAGAATGTCCTACGTGCCAATGTCAAGGTCAAGGTAGGGTAAGTGAAGTATCATTGCCATACTCATCATCATCACCATCGTATTATTCATCGTTCACCAATGAGGTTGTTTTGTATAACTACATATATTTTCTTCGGCATGATGCAGCTTCCATGCAACTGAACTGCTCTACTATTTATTCTTAACATTTTATCATCCCTTGTATTTGCATGCTATTTCACATCAATTTCCATATTGATCAGTATCTCCCTCGGAAGTAAGTCAGCTGTAGGAAAATAGGTTACCGCGGTGACCGGGGGCCGCTGATCGGACTGTGGACATTTACTTATATCTACTATTACTTTGTTAACATAAGTTCATAAGATGTTATCAAACATTAAAACAACACACACTTGTTGAATTGTAGGATAGCCTGCTGTAGTGACTATAATGATAGATGGCGGATTGGTGATAGCAGGATTTCGTTATTATTACGAAAAAAGTGTATTAATCTTTAAAAATGTTGTTTTCAAACTCTTATTAGATGGGTCCCTTATTTCCAAGGTCCCAAACAATACTTTATTCTAAGAAGTTTGTAAAACTCCTTCTCACCCTAAAATACGATAGGACCTACGCACTGGAAATTATCATTATCTTGTAGTGGAAAAACATTTATTCCCAACAAGCCAAACTCTCTTGTTCCCTCTACATGTATCTGTACAGACGCGCTCAGTGCTTCCAACAATTTACCACAATTCCGTGTAATGGCGCGGCAGACCGCTCACGACCGCAACTTGCATCACACACAACATTTTATGCCCACTTTTGTGCACGTCTGTACCGGAGCGTGGAGGTTGTAAATGTCTCCAAGTGTAGGTACATGATTGGATGGTTTAAAGTTATAGCATCCCCGTATGAATTTGTGCCTTGTTGATGGCAATAGACTTGCCCCTTATTGCTTGGAACTGAAAAAATGAGCTGGTAAAATGCGACCTTCCACCTTCGGGACGTAACAGGCTTGATATTAGTTATTTTATAATAAAAATAGCCCAAAAAACTGACTCGTAACGTAAACAACAAGTTCAACTATTATTAGATGTAACCATTTACCTACACTGTTACGAACACACTTAATAAATAAATAGGAGCACCATTTTAAATGAGAAACCGTGTGCCAAGTTTAATAACTTACCAAGGAGTATAATATCCTACTTCTAAGCACTCCTGCCGCTTACTCACATAAATATAAAGCTGCTATAATTCCACACTTTATACCAACTGCAGTGACTCTAAACTCGATACTTCGCATATCTGAGTCGAATAAAATCCTACATAATACGCGAGTTGATCGCACGTTAGCAATTCATGGGCGCCCGCTTCGCTATACATCGCCTGCCGCTCGTAAACACGTTTTATTGAGTTGTGTAGTGAGCGAGCGATGAATATTAAAGTACAGAGAGAACGAACGATGCATATTCAATTTTAATATGCCGCTATGTTAGTGAGACTGCGATATTGTTTGGTTTCTATTAATTATGAAAGGATTAGGGTTACACAATTTAACACCGTTATCAACCAGTTACTTGCCATTTCAAACTCCAGTCATTCAGAGGAGGAGGAGAAGTATTTCAATTTGTGTATTACTTGTGTCAGAAATCATGTAACGTGCAGTCGAAATGTGTAGATTTAACTCACATTTTTATCAGCTTGACATCATTATTACTACGCGTAATGATTAAACTTAATACCACACTTTGTCAAGTTACGATTCGAAGTCTTATCGAATTGCTATCAACAAATCGTGTTTCATAAGATTTATTGCTTCTATATTATTCCTAGGGAAACATCTTTTTATATTTGAATAAAAATATAGTCATAAAACGGTAAATTCCAAGAAGTGCCTTTTTACAGAACTTACTTAGGTGAAATTGCTTGACATGTGATATTGCACCAATGTTAAATATTCTTGAAGATTTCACGAAGAAATTGAAATCTCGAAGTACAAAGAAGTATGTTTGTATTAATGTCTGTTTTGAACTTTTAATATAAAGGAGTCAAAGACTTGTGGAGTGCAATGGAAGTTATTTTATTTTGTAGATATTTTCTGCAAAGAAGCTGGTGGAAGTTTAGAATTTTTACGTTTAAGCTCATTCAGACGTTTCAACCAATAGTATCACGTTTTTTGAACATGGAATACGACCTTGGCAACACGGCAAGTAAAAATGCATCTCACTTTATAGGATTACTTTAGGCAAAATGGAATTCAAGCTGGTCAGGTAAAGAATTTGTGACCATTGTGTAGCCAATATTTTAAAGATTGATGTTCAGGTTTCTATTTAACAAATTAGTATTTGAATAACCTTTAAAAACGTCAGTATAACGTGCTTGCTAGTTCACGAAAAAGCCTCAATTTCTTAAAAAGTAAGCACTAAATTGTCCTCACTATTTATAATCACATTTCTCCTTCTATATGATTTATAAATTGGGCAATTTCCTGATTTTATAAATCCGATATCTGCTAAATAAACATACCGATAAGCAATGTCAATTACGGACCTTTAAATTTTAATGACTATCTGACCATTTGATCGGAGAGGCACATTTGATATAAAATAAACCCGGGGCGGCGGGCGAGGCGCGGCCCAATTTGTGGCGATAATTAGTCTGGTACCAATTAGTACATGTTATGCTCCGTGGGGCCCGTCTATTACTCCAGGAGACTTTGGGTCAGTATTTCAGGTAGTATTTAAATAATTATTAGATTAGACAGAAGATTGTTGTTGTAGAAGTTCAACACCAAGATTTTAGTTCAATAATTCCTGTGCCAATTTTTTAAAATTAATATTTACGTTCGGCATTATTTTCGAGTGACTATTACTTGAGTGAAAATAAAAGGTAGCTTTGTGATCTATAGAGCTTTATGTTTCTGGTTCATAAAAACTTAGGAAATATCATGTAGTTACTCATATTAGTTTTATTGTATACCTAAGTCTTATTTATATCGGCATGTAATGCGGAGGAATGACGAAAATGTCGTGAGTAAAGTTTTGCGTTGGACTGTTACTATAAGAGTAGGGAAACCCAAAGAAAAGATGGATGGACTGTGTGAAGGATGATATGGAAAGGGCGTGACTACCGAGATGACGACTAAAGAGAAGTATGGAAGAAATATAAATGATACGCGGACCCCAAATATAAATGATACGCGGACCCCAAATAAATGGGACAAGGGCAGGTTAATGAAGTCTTAACAATTTCATGAAAACTAAAATTTGCGATATGCAATTTTCCTTTCGGCCCACTCTTAGAGGCTAAATGTTCAAATGAAAAACAGAATTAAACAACTTTTGGATGAAAACAAGTGTATTTTAAATACCTACTTCTATATTGAGATACTAAAAATACGATCAAATTGTCATCTAGTTTATCTTCTTGGAAAAGTCGTTAAATTCGCGGTGGACACCAAAGATGCGAGCCACGTACATTGATCCGTCACCTTCTTATTTTATTATGATCTCTTCGACTTATCTCGATTTGAGGCGACGAATGAACGTGATTTATTACTGAAAATGAATTCAAGTAGATAATATAAAAGTTCAAAGGCGTTGAAGAAATTGCCTTTAAATAAGGAGCTTCTTCTTTTTAGGGGGTCGATGGCAGACTCGACTCGGCCCAGAATTTGGTTACGTGTTTGGCACTATCACTAGCGTCCATTATTTCCTGTAACGTGCACACTACAGGATACGCACACGAATTTTTCAGTGTTTGTGGAACAGCACCACATTTACACGAGTATCACCATATTATCATATTATGTGTAACACTCGCTCAAATAAAATCATATTATGTAACACTCACTCGAGTCACCGCGTTAAATATCCGTTCCTAAAAAATGATATGAGTATCGTTTTTTCAGCCTATAACGTCCCCACTGCTGGGACACATGCCTCCGCTCTGTAAGTGGAGTGGGCCGAAATCCGACACGCGGGTCCAATTCGGGTTGATAGATGTCACATGTCCTCGAATTGTTGGTTCTGGGACAAGCTGATTTCCTTACGATGTTTTTCTTTATCGTTTTGAGAGCAGTGGTGATGAAATAATACACACTAAGTAAAACGCCTGTCTGGGTTCAAACCTACGACCTACAACTCGTAAGTCACGGCCGTTGTTACTGGGCCACCACTACTCATCTGTATAGCAATTAATTAATTAAAATCATTACATCCACGGATATCGAAATAAATTAAATTAGTTCATCCCGAGCGAAACGCTTCAAGCTTGCGGCTTCGATCAATCATGGACGTTCCTCGCTTTATTGACAATTGAACCAATTGATTGCTAATTAAAATTTAACATTTTTAATTAGTTTGCTTGGGTAATAAGTAATAGCTAGGTAATTATATAATACTTAGGTGAGTTAAAGTGTTTCATTCATCCATTCATATTTATAAATGCGAACTTAATTACTCTGCCCGTTATCTTTTCGCACCTAAACCACTGAACTGAGGAGACAGACGGGTAGTCTGTGACTTGGAAAAAGATATAGGCTACTTCATCCTGGATATTTGTATAAAAATGATGAAATACAAAATACATGCAGACGAAGTCACGGGCAACAACTCGTGTTGTGCAAATCAGTGCTGGACAGGTTTCACAATGACGTTATCGTTTTTAGAGCCTCCTGTCTGTTGTAATATTATCTAGGTACTTAAGGATTTTAGATGCATTAAAAAAATTGCTTCGAGTGGCGATACGGCAGTCTACGTGCCAGTGATATCGAAACCATGTGCTAGCTGGCCCCTTTTTCTTAAACCAAGTACTATGCTGGGCCAGCTCGTAGTTAAATTATTATCACTGACACTGTACTAGTATGTTATCAAATAGTACATGTCTATACGAGTGAACAAAAATCTTTATACTCGTATAAAAAATTCAAAGTCCTGACTGACTGATATATCAACGCACAGCCTAAACCAATGGTCCTAGAGACATGAAATTTGGAGGGTGTGTTCTTTGTGAAGAGTAGATATCCACTAAGAAAGGGTTTTTCGAAATTACACCCCTAAGAGGGTGAATGGGGGGAGGGTGAAATTTCTCGCGGACGAAGTCGCGGGCAGAAGTTAGTAAATATAGTGTTGAGAATATTATACATTATTTCGTGAGTAGTTTTTATGGACTTCTATACAATAAGCACGTCTTACTCCCAAGGGGAGGCAGTAACTACAGAATGCCACCTGCTACGATCCTTACATATTTTTTTGCTTCGTTTACGATCATACATCATTCATGAACATTGTAAACCCGTCAGGTGGCTACTTAATTCCGTTAATCGGTGGTAATAAAATGTATATTTATCGGTTTATGTTTTCAGTTTTATTGTGTACTGTTTATTGCGTATAAACTGGCATGGGGATTTCATTAAACTGTGTCAAACCGAATTTAATTTATTACCTACTGTTACTTTCGATATTTTATTGCATTGTAGTAAATACCTCCCCATTAAAATATAAAGTTGTATAAAAAGATGCTAACAATGTATGTACGTAAATTGATTCGGAAATGTGAATTCTTAAAAAAACAGATTGTTTATCTATGTTTTAGAAATGTACATACTAACTGGATTTTTTTAAATAATAAGGGTATTTTTACAATTTACTAGTTATTGTCCGCGGCTTCACCCGCATGGAGATCGGAAGCGAGATATAAAGTATCGCATGTCATAACGTATGTCGTAGTTCATCCGTACCTATGTCAAATGTCATCCAAATCTGTTCAACAGCTAAAGAGACAGACAGATCGACAGAGAGAGTTACTTCAGCATTTATAATAATCAAAGTATGGAAGAACTTAAAATTATCCAAAGTTCGCCTTTGCATCTGGTCAGGCGAACTTCGGACAACCTGTCGGACTATGAGTGTGAGGGAAGAGAGGGTACACCTGTGTCTGTGCACACACTTATCCAATACTAACTGCGCCCCGCGGTTTCACCCGCGTAAGTGTCGATCCCGTGGTAATATCAGGATAAATAGTAGACTATATGTTAATCCAGGGTGTCAGTTACCTCCATACAAAAGTTTATCAAAATTGGTCCAGACGTTTGAGGGTGAAGAAGTAACAAACATAAACATACACACATACACACATAAACTTTCACCTTTATAATATTACATATTCAGCCTATAACGTTCCCACTGCTGGGACACAGGCCTCCTCTCACTGAGAGGGAGTGGGCCGTAATCCACCACGCGGGCCCAGTGCGGGTTGGTAGATGTCACATGTCTTCGAATTTTTGGTTCTAGGACATGCCGGTTTCCTCACGATGTTTTCCTTCACCGTTTTGAGAGCAGTGGTGATGGAATAATTTACACAAAGTAAAGCGCCTGTCTGGGTTCGAACCTACGACCTACAACTTGTAAGTCGCTGCTGTTACCACTGGGCCACCACTGCTCACGCTGCTGCTTTATAATATTAGTTGCTTTATAATTAACTCCTGCGTCGAAGGCTAGTCTCCGCTGGTGTTGGTCGCCATGGCCGAAATACGGTCTGGAGGAGTATTACTAGGCAGTCGAGGCAAGCAGGAAGGTTAAAAACTTAGTGCTGTACCGCAGCAAGAAGTTGATAGTTAGAAATAACGCTGCTTTACCGAGTACCTAGCGCCAGTGGATAATACCAACCAGAACTTGTTTAACAAGTATATTTCTGCAGATATGACACTTACAATTTCTTTTTTATTTAGAGCTTCTTGTTGGTGTAAATTTTTTTTAGTTTTCAATTATTACTTTTTTTGTTTTCATAGCGAACCCCTTTTCATATGCATTCTGATTATTACGAATTTTGCTAATCTGAGTTATGTATAGTAGTATTTAGAACTTAAGCTTGCTAATTTTGTATTTTTTTTCCATTAAGGCTTCCGACCAGAAATATTTTGCATTCACTCAAAACACATTGTTTGTTATACACAATACCTGTGTTGCAATTGTGTGTTTACCACAAAACACTGTATTGGGAATAAATTTATTATTCCTTCTGGTAAAATTTTACGTGGATTTAAATCCAATTTGAATTCACATAAGCGGTGGTTTCGATGGACGCTGTTTGTTTTAAATTAGGCCACTGCGGGTACTTGTGTTAGCGTAAACAACGAAATGGAAAAAATGCTAAAAGATTATATTTTGGGGGTTCAACTTGATGAGGATGTTTTTTTCTCATCCCTATATAATATTTTGGTTGCTATACTACATAACAGTTTACATACATTTTGCTTCTACACGTTAAGGGTCTGAAAACACTTTTACTCTCAATAACAAAACACAAGACGAGGCACGTTTAATGGTAAAACAGATCCCATGTTGAGGAAAACGCGTATTGTACATTTCTAACACGGATATATCTATGATTTCTAAGAAGCAAGTGGTTTCCAATGACAGGTTGTTTCAAAACCAATAAATTATAATTGGTGAATGTATATTGTTTCAGTAATTATAATGTCTCGTGGAAAAGCTGAGGTCCTAGCCCTGCCAAGGTTTTTGCTTGAGAGTAAAGATTTAAATGGTGACTCTTTATTGGTAGAATAATCAGAAATTGTATGTAACCAAAGGATGTTATCGAACCACAATGTTTCAGGCATATTTTGTTTCAATTTGAATTTTTATGTGGACTTGTCAAACAAAACAATGACTATGTATGTCATTGTTATTAAATAATATTATGTTACTTGTAAAAACTAAGACTTCTTTGTAAAGAAGAATTAACGAAACCAGGTTTTCATTTGTTGAGTTGAGGACAAAAGACCCTTATACTCCTGTTATTACGATCCCAAATTGACTTTCTCCTTTCCAAGATTCCTGAACAGATAGACAAATAGGCTACTTTTCAACCTCCGTCACCCCAAAATTGATTGTTTAAGGCTGAAAAGAAACCTTGGTAGCCCCATTTTGTAATTAACTCCGAAAATATTTAAAAAAACGTTAATACAACAAAACTGAGACCCATTATGAATAATATAGGTAAAAGTATACACTACAACCCACTGAAATTATGTTGTGTATTCTGATTAATGTTCTGAACCCGGAAAATCGCGTATATTTGAAGAAGTTGAATGATACATTTTTTTCACACTCAATTAAGTGTTCATTAGCTGCACTGTGTATATAATTATTACTTATACTTAAAGCTAAATTCAGTGCGGTCTAATTTATTTTCTTGTGTCACGCTGAGCCGGGTTTGGGTCGAGAATTTTTACGTATAAATCCCCTAAGATTCCTTACAAAGAGTTTCATTTGCATCCGAGTGTTTGCGAGGCCACTAAATCAGCGGATCATCCCCGCTGTACATAATGAAGGTGCGATTCGATCCGACTGCAGTCTTCATAACTAATTCTGTTTTTAACGAAGCTTAGTTGGGAGATCGTAATAATTATTTTATTCAAGGATGTGTAATGTAAATAGAAGATACATTTAGATGTAGATAGGAGATTAAAATTGGGTTAAAAAAATTATTAAAAGCCTGTAATGTCCCACTGCGGGGCACAGGCCTCCCTATTCTCTTTCTACTTCTCTTTTTAAAGCTGCTAATGACTAAGGTCAAATTTTTTAGTTGAAGGAGTCCAGCTCATCCGGCCGCCTCCGTCTTTGCCTGACGCGATGTAACTTCCCATTAAAAGGGTTAAGGCCCATTGGGTCGTAAGTTTGGCACGTTGCGCATCTGACATACAGCAGATGTGTCCAGCCAAATGCCATTTTAGCTTACAAAGTGATCAGTTAACTTTGTGATAGAACGGATGGTCTTATTCCTAGACCAATCTGTTAGTTTGATACCCAGAATACTTCGTTCCGTAGTCCTCTTGAAAACCTCGATCATGGACCCCTGCTGATTTGTCGAAGACCATGTTAGACCACCATGTATAAGGATAAAAAGAAAATTAGAGAAACAAATGCTGAAATTAGAAAAACAAAAAAATTATTTCAAGAATGTGCATTCATAATACAATTTTGCAATTGTATTGTGTATATTGTGAAAAATCAAGAATTATTATTTTTATAGATCTACATATGGATTACTCTTTATAATACACAACACATTAACCAATTAACGATTACTATTATTAATCTGTGAACATGCTACGGCGTAGCTCCATGCTACGACATCGTAGCAATATCGTAGCACGTATTATAGGAGCTTCCTATTATTATGAATAAGTTGTGTCAAAGTTTGATAATGTATTTGTAAAACCAGCCGATTCCCATTTATTATCGCAGATGTCTCACCCAGCATAATATTATCTCAGGAAGCATCCCCACATCCCCAAAAAAACTCACGCCACTTTTTTTCCCCAACTTCCCCCATTTCCCTTTCCCCCAATATTCTATAAATTAACCTAATCATCCACATGTATCGTCGCCGCTCACTTCATTGCCATAAATTTCTCGCCTCCAGATTTATTAAGGCAATTAAACTTGGTCCAAGTTGACAGTTTTTTTCCTTTGTTTCGGACACTTTAATGAGCGCCGCGAGACGTAGGGAATTAAATTCTTACGGCCCACTGTACCAGAACCCGTATATTCTAATTTCCCAAATTAGGCTCTGAAATTAAAAGGCATTTATGGAATTTAATTGGCTTTTTTCCATCTTGGCACATCGCTTATAAATAAAGCGGTCCGGTGAATAGACCCGAATTCTATTCTTGACTCAGTTGGGTTTTTTTTTTCATTTTTAGTTTTTATTTTTTGCTTGAATATAGTTTTCATTTTATTTGTTGGTATATTGGCGTGAGCTATCTGACATAATTATGGTAAATAATTTAATTTAATATTCTGAGTCTTGTAATGTTAATTACTTTGCATACCTACTATAGTATAGAAACAAGTTGTCTAACTGAACACACAGCTGCTGCTGGGGAGTTTGTTTCGCCTCTTCTTCTTTTCAGCGAAAACACTAGGAAGTGGTGAAGAGCGCGTTCGAAAAGTGCTGATTTTCAGCCTGAACTTTAGATTTACATTTTTTTGTAAAAATTTTTTGTTAAAGTCTGAGTAGGTATGGAATGTTGTCAAGCCTTGAATATTAATATGTACGTACTTTTACGTAAGTATGTAGTGTACACAACAGTATACATACATAACATAATCAGCCTATAATGTTACCACTGCTGGGACACAGGCCTCCTCTCGGTGAGAGGGAGCGGGCCGTAATCCACCACGCGGGCCGAGTGCGGGTTGACACAACAGTATACATGTAACATAATGTCAGCTTACTTTAAAAACACATTTCAGCATAGCATCTGTCTATACAAGTAAAGAAAGATCAACAAAACATATTTAACATTTACCTACCACGATTATTCACTGTATATTGGCGGTGGAAAACTATGACAGTACTTAGTAGATAGGAAGAATAACACAGGTACGAGCTACATCGGTCGGTAATAGGTTTTGAACACCTCGAATTTTCTTCATGTTCGGGATCTTCATGAAAACCACCTTTTGCAATTGATAATTGATTTAGAACACTGTTTTACACTTTTATACTATTTGATTTCACTCAATTATGTAAGAGAACTAAGAGGCGTGCGCACTCTGTTCATCGTGAAGTTGGAAGGGCCGAGCCCACCATCTGTCAAGCCCATGTTTGTTTTGACAACATGACGTTGATATTACTAAACACTTCAGATACATTATTGTGCCAACAACAATGTAAATATTATCTTCTATCAAAATATACAAGTTTCCATTACGATATAAACCTACTTTAGACTACATTACCGATACACAAAACATTGAATAAACCCTTTTCCCAATACAAAGACGAACTAAACTAACGTATTTTTTATAACCCCGGGGACACACGGCGGTCATTATTTTTCGCTTTGTTAGCTCCGGGCCAACTTGTTTGATAACAGTTAAGCAAAAGTGCGACTTGTTCTGTTGTGTGACGTCATCGGGTGGCGTTAGCTGATGTTGCTTCAAGTGTTGTTTATAGGATGGTGTTCTACATTTTATTTTTAGCACTTTAAGAGTATAACGTAACTTTCATAATTACAATAAAAAGTAGTTAGTTATTCATATCGACTCACTCGCTCGCATTCAACGTGAACAGACGTAGTGTATCGTGTACAAAATCTGTATCTCTGTTGAGAAAGGTTTAGGGCTGAATTTGGGCTGCGGCTGGCGTGGTCACGCACCGAGTGATCAACTACGCGTTACCGTGTTACAGTATATGCAAAATTGTCAGAACTTATTATGTTGCGCTCACCAACAGGTAAAACTTTTGGATCGGAACCTGAACTCTCACGAACATAAGACTCAGATTCCGCTTCATCTAGAATAAGGAAAACTCACCCTGATAGGGAGGAAATACTTTAGCTCCGCAAGGACACCCAGAAAATGTTTAAAAATCTCAAAGAAGATCAAAACTCGAAATTCCTTAATTTAAACAAAATGATAAGTGAGCTCGGATCAAAATAAGCAAAACATTATAGAGTATGGGTTCGTATAAGGATTTCAAACTAAATCGAAACGTCGGGAGCCGCGTGACGACTCCCGGCCACCGTAGGCGCGGACCTGCGAGCAGAGAGTAATAGGTAGCTCACCGTCCGATCAGGACCAGGCCCATGCCGGACGGCGAGTATGTGTTCCACGCGCGCCTCAAAGAGATGTCACCATCAACTGAAGGGCCCATTAGGGCCGAAGTCTGCCGGGTCAGCGGGATTGTCCGAAAGGGTTACCGCCGGCCCGGAACATAAAGGGCTAAGGAAGGAACACGGGTGGGTTTTAGTCAGTAAGAGTCTGACACTCCCATCCGCTCCACCCAGAGCGGGAGGGGTCATTTGATGATTTCCCATCCACGAAAAAAAAAAATACGTTTTAGCGAGAACTGTAATAGGTACTTAATGGAAACATTTAAAATCTCCATATAAAATTATACTTATTATTATTATATTATTATTAGTTCAATACCAGTCAATTCAATAGTGCGCTCGATAATAGGATTAACTAAATCTAAACGTTGTTTACATTTCAACTGTTTGAAACAAGAACTAAAGATCCACTAAACAAATCGTTCTGAGAGCGTTTCTTCGTGACTTTTGTAAAGTTCTCGGGAGCGGCGTCATTATAAACTTTTCGATAGTCTACTATGGAAAACGTCTTAATTTTTCTAAAACTTCTCTTTTGAAGTTCGTAGTGACGTGAATTTTTAATGGCGTCCCTTCTTCATATCGTGTTTGTGTTTGTGCTTTTTGTTCAAACAGTTTTGTGTGTGAGATTATTATTCTTCAAAAATGTATTGCTTTTAACTACACAGTACCAAGTTTTACTTGCAAATTAAAAAGTTATTTTTTATTTATTCAAAAGTCATTCCAAAGTTCTTCAATAATCAGTTTGTTTGTCGCAGTTGGCTCACTACAAAATATATTATTATGGTGACAGATATTGTCTGTACAATATCTCTCACTGTCCTATCGTGCTGGTATCGTGCACCAAGAAAAAACATCTCAAAACACGAAAGAGCAGAAAAATACGTTAGAAACTGTTTGTTTTCTGTGAACAAATAGTCTATTTTCCAATGAAAATCACAATCAATCCTTTGCCTCCGAAATTAACAATAACCTTTCACCTGCAAGTTCTTCCCCGCTATGTATTTAACGCGGAGGCTTCGTGAATGACGCAACTCCACAAACTAACGCATTATTTATTAATTAACCGAAAACGAAAATACAATCTGATGCTTCGGAATTAAAATAATTTGGATCGTTTATGCCGTATGTCATCACTACATCACTTCCCAGAATTCGATCCTTATTAGCGACATTATCGAATGATTGTAATATTTTTTTTTTCAAAATCAACTCGTTCGATTCCTGGCTAGAAATATAGATTTTTCAAATATCCAATGATGTAGTTTTAGTTTTCATCAAAATCGAGTCAGAGACTCCTTTTAGTGCTTGTCACTATTCCTCTTAGTTTCGGATTTGGCCATCCACGCCTACTTGAAAAATTCACCCTGTATACTAATAGCACAGTATAAAAACATACTACTAGTGTGAAACGGCACGATTGGAATGACATGACGTTTGAACCTATGTTGCCATCTGTGGTTGCCACTGATGAAAACGTACTTCCTATTGAGAATAATTGCTAGTTTTCCCAGCGATTTTAATCTTATGGCTTATCTCAACATTTCTAGGAGATCTAAGTATGCCTACGTCACTTGCAGCCTCACAAACCATTTCGATGCAAAAAATGTTACTCTGATGCTTCGTGAAAAAAGAAGGGTACACCAACCCTCGCATTTTGCATATGTATATTATATATTTTTTTTTAATTCACAAAACTGATGTCCAAATGTATTAAAAAAGTTACAACACAATATTTCTGATTGTCATCTACTAGATGTGAATCTAGCATGCATATTTTATGTAAAATACTTAGATACTTATTTTTTAAAAGTAATGAAAAATTACATATTAAAAAAAAATTTGGTAGATTTTGCATAACTGGTGGTTTTTGCGACACTCTGTAATGTCCAACACATGACACAATTATAATAAGTGTATAATATTTCTTACATAAACAAAAAAGGAAAGTATTAAATAATAAAGGAGTAGGTCAAGGCATCCACGTGACGCCTTGTGAGTAAGTTCCAAAGATTTGTAAATATTCAAAATAATAATAAGATCAGCTTGTAATTCTCCCAGTCTGCGGGGCCTTCACCCGTGACAACGCACAATTATCTCGTATGGCTGCCAGGAAAAGCCATAAACATACAGTTATATACGACGGCGAATACAAGAATGATAGAGGTCTATTACACTCCATAAACAGCTTTATTTTGCTCCCCATGTCAAAAGCAATTTAGAAAAAAAAACTAGTTAATCTCACAATGGACGGCGGCGCTGCCGAGGCCGACCCGGAAAAAAGTGGCGAGGTGACCTCTACGCGTACCGCTAGGGCTGGTTCAAAGTGGCGCGGGAAAAGAGTTCCCGGAAGGACTTAGGGGAACTTTGCCCAGCATTGGGACAGTAAAGGCTAAACAAAACAACAAAATACTCACAATGATTTCTGATCGATGGCTGAGTCTAGTGGTCTGCTTACCGACCGATCCATTCCTGTCAAGAATCCCACACACGTTCAATTTTGGTTCTTAATGCGTTTTCTAACATGCTCTCAAAAGGTAAAAATGGCCTTATCCTCCCTCTCGTCTCCGTTTCAATCAGTGGGTTGCGACACCCATACATAACGAGGTGACATCCACCTGCCACGTTAACATACACGACGCGGCGGCAACCTGCTCGCACTTTTAAAATCCCGTGGTTTATGAGTTTTATGACCAAGCTCCATCCTTACCGGATTACTGCGCCTTTGTTTTATTGAATCGGTTTAACCGGTATGCTTTATGAATAGTTGTAAACTGAAAAAGGATAAAATTAAACTAATCATATTTTTTCTTTCGAATTGGACATCACTGGTGGTGAATGAAAACTGAAAACAAATAGTAGATTATTCATTATGGGATAAAACAGTTTCTTAGGCCACCGGCGCTATATAGAATCCCGCGCGAGAGAGCTCTAAGTTAACTCTGAACGAACTAGAATTCTGAGTGTAGCGATAGATTCAAGCTCGCCCAAGACGAAAACACCTTTGTCCCCGAGTAGAAAACTCTACTTTTCGCACCTACTGCGAGGAAATAAAAACCAATTTGATCTTCTAATTAGTAGTTTATGACACTGTTTGTTTATACCCGATCGGCTTACGTACAGTTTCATACACTATTTTATCTAAACTCATGTAATTTCGTCAAAAATCCAATAAATAATATCGTAAAATAGTCGCCCAAATCCAACAGTCTTACGCGTTACCGACACTTAAGATGTAGAAACAGCGGTTGGCGAGTCTATTAAAAGAAAAAACATGCAATTGTTTTTATTATTGTAGGTAATTTTGCTTCATCATTTCAGCCGAAAGACGTCCACTGCTAGACATAGGCCTCCCCCAAGCACCTCCACTTTGACCTTCTCGCATCCAACGGGTTCCTGCGGCCTTCACAAGGTCGTCGGTCCACCTTGTGGGAGGCCTTCCAACGCTACGTCTTCCGGTACGTGGCCGATACTCCAGAACCTTTCGGCCCCTTCGGCCATCTGTTCTGCGAGCAATGTGTCCTGCACACTGCCACTTCAGTTTGACTATTCTTTGAGCAATGTCGGTTACCGTGGTTCTCTTGCAGATCTCCTCATTTCTGATTCGACCATGCAGGGAAACTCCAAGCTTAGCTCTCTCCATTGCCCTTTGGGTGACTTTTAGCCTTCTAATAAAGCCCATTGTGACCGACCACGTTTCAGTACCATATCTCATCACTGGCAACACGCACTGGTCAAAGACTTTCGTCTTGAGACACTGCGGTATGTCGGATGAGAAGATATTGCGTAGCTCAAATGCTGGCCAGCCGAGTCGGATTCGACGATTGACCTCTTTCTCAAAGTTGGACCTAACTAACTGGACAGTTTGTCCTAGGTAAACATACTCGTCCACGACTTCGAGTGTAGCGTCTCCGATCTTCATGAGAGTGGGTGCTACATGGGCATTTGACATGACCTTCGTTTTGTTCGTGTTAATTTTAAGACCCATTCTTTCGGAGGCTCTAATGAGGTCATCGCGCATTGTATTGAGGTCCTCCATATTTTTGTTTAGTCTATTTTAATTGATTAAAAATATTGTTACTTACTATTTCACTTTATTATCTCTATTAAAATGCGAAATTCCATTATTTTATTCATTGAAGGCAACTAAAACCTATGAAGTGAACCTCTTTAACCGAGCTGTAGGTACCTACTTTTATAAAAAAAATGTGTTTTTTTTTTGGTAAAAGTTCTCAAAATTTTTTTTTGGTTGAGGTTCCAAATTCGAACCACATTATGCACTAGCGGGTCATACATAACTAAATTCAGTACAATATTAATGCCCGGTTGGAGCCTAGGGCTTTCATTACTTGCTTTATTAGGTTAGGCTTGCCATATAATTTGACGTTTTCGAGCAAGTGGTGTGAAAAGTACATTTTCTTACAACTTTAACCATTGATATAACTTTAACCATGAGACCCGTATTAGTGTATACCATGATTATTTGATTTGATTTTTTACAACTGTATTCTAGTGTGCCTTAACGCTGTATTGGGTAAACAAACTCACTCGCTGTGACGTCAACATACAATGTCATTGCATTTCTTCTATTCAAACTTCACACGCATAATAAACATAATAATAAGATGTTCTGAATTCAGTGCTAGAAGTATTTAACGTGAAGATACGAACATATTGTAGTTTTATAGTCTATTAACTATTTTATGAGCTCGCGAGTGCTGCTCTGATGCTTATCATGTAAATTGCTTCCTTTTGTCCGGGAAAACCCTTCCTGGGTTTTGCCCGTTGACTTCTTATGCATTAGTTGTTGTCTTAAAATAACTAGATAACAATATGATGGTAATAGTCAAAGAAACTAGGGTATACAAGAATATTCGAATTAGACCAAATTTTTCAATAGTCAGATAATTTTTATCTGAGGGATATTTATTGCGGTTTGACTGCTTTTGTATAGAAATTATGTCAAACTGTCAAATTTGTTCTCCACTTATAAGTTATCTGTCTATTAAAAAATCAGCTCAAAGTATTAAAAAACCAATTACGTTTTATCCAAAATTAGACTTGACCCGATTTATCAACGAGCCATCAAATTGTTATTGCCTCTAAAACAGCTATAAATAAAGTAATTGTCGCCACCCTGATGATAAATCTACAAACAGTTATTTGCAAACGAAACGAGGAGAACGGTTTACTAATGCGTTTTATTTCCCTTAATTCCCCGATCATTAGCAACGGACATATATTACGTCCAAACCGCTTACAACGTTTTACGAAAAATGAAAATAACTGCTATTTTTTTCCCTCCCCTAACAAATGATTCGGGAAATAAAATTTATGAATCAATAAACACGGAATGCTCTTTGGATTTCGTATTCGCGTGTCGCCCACTATGCGTTATATTTTTACGACGTCTCTTCAGAAACATTTTAACTTCAATATGTGACTAATACATCCAATCTAACCCTTACTATACAGGCATAAGAGCGTTTTTCCTGAGCCTAAACGTCGGAAATGGTTTGCGGTAAGAGTTTCCAAGAATTCAGGGTGGAACCGAAATGTGCTAAGTTTTCCGTTAAAGGCATGTAAATATCTAATATTTTGCATATTGATTTTAGTAAAAAGTAGAACAAAATTGCCTTTCCCGGCTGAAGTCGTACAAGTTGAGCAAGCGGAACATTTTCTTGAATGTTTCGTATGAGGGAGAGCACTATTGGTTTTTAATGCTAATAAAATTAAATGGGTCCATGTATTGGTATAATTCTCGGCTATATCATTGGGTACGAGCTCCTTTAATAATATTGAGAAAGTCCGGACTAAAGAATGAAACAACCATTGTAATACAAGACTAGTACAACAGTATCACCAGAACGTGCACGTTAATACATATGTAGTTCATTATAACAACGCTTAATACCCACCACAAGTTACCCACTTAAAACATGTATCAAAAACAAACTGCACAGCTCGGTGCACAACTCCCACTTGACACAAGCTTCCTCTTCACACAATATTTATTCCACTCATTTCCCGTTAATCATATAAAAGTTGGCGAGCCTACTAGTAAGGTAGAACAGCCAGTTGCCGACCTACTTCCATTCGGTCTTTGTTTTAAAATTCCCTCGGCGCGCCTGCCAAATGTGGCGTGGATTGAAAACGAGGTCGCGAGCCTTGTTAACGTTTTTTTTTCGACAGTTTTATATGGCTTCCTTTGCATTCGGATTTTTGTATATCTGTTGACGTTTTGATATTAAGCCAACATTACGCGGCTCTTTTGCTTCGGTGACTAAAAAATGCTCCTTTGTGGGCAGAAAAAAATTGTATTATCAGCTGAAAACCACAAAATTTATGTTCCCATAATCATGTGCACTCCCAATCCCATTGTCGCTAATATTTTCCCATTCTTTTTCCAAGAAAACTACCGTAAAAGCGGCGCTACAGACTACGGATAGATCCCCATAATCATTTGTCCTCTGCATACGTTACCGTAAGCTGTAGTTTCTCTCAACGATAAACTTCAGTCCGAGATCCTTTTTACTCTGTGACAGTTTGGGAGCACACATCCCTTTGGAAACATGTTTATTTGATACATTACTCGTATGCCGGGGGCTGAGCGGACAGTGACATGCGTGAAACTAGGCACTGTTTTTAGAAGGACCACGAATAAATTGGCTTATGAATTATGTAGCGAAGTGATATTCAATGAGCTTGTAAGGTACAGTGGGGTCAGCTGGGATTCTTGCCGTGTCAAAGTTTATTTGGGAAAATTTATGTATTGATATCTCTTTTTAAAACATAACTACAGTCACCGAAAATAAGAAAATAGATACCTAGACAGGTACCGAATTTAATAGTGTCTGAATCAACTTTGCTTCATCAGCAATGAAAGTTGAATTAAACATTTAGGATCGCTACCTTGAATTCCCGCTCTTCAAATATTCAACGCACCAAAACTTATCTTAATCTTTTCCTCCTAAGTACTTTAGCCACGCAAATCTATCCGACAAGGCCTCCAAAAAGTTGCAGAATTTATTCCACAGTGTTGCCAACAAACAAAACGTCCCCAGTTAATTGTTCTGCGACGGCTGGGGAGGCTCACCGACCAACTTCATGGTACCTGCCGCCACAGTGTTGCCAGCATTAATTCTAATTACGCACGCGGCGCGATCCGCTTCTAAACTTGAGGAATAACTCCCGGCAACTATATATTAATTAATATCTATCGGCAACTGTGGCCACTGCGCGGGGTTGCGCCACGTTAATGAATTAATCAAATTCACTTCGGTGACTTAGGGATCGAGTTCGTTCTGTGTGTTCATGTCATTAGTAATTTTAAGGTCTGATATTATGTCTGCAATAAACGTACAGACGCCAGCCCATCAGGCTATTACAATCTGTCAAATTTATTTAATAGATTTTCAACTTTATCGCTAAAAAATAAGGTTCAAAGTTGATTGCGAAAATTTTACAGTTTCGGGTAGCTTAATGTACTGGCGTCTGTAAGTCAGCTAAAACTAGGTAGATTAGTTTTATTAATGAAGCGAAGTTTAGTCTAAAAACATGTCTCTGGAAATAGTAAATTTCGTGCTCCAAACATACTAGGTACTTTGAAATGTATGATTCAAAGGTACCAATCTTATGTATCCTCGTTTAAAAATAACGTATTAGAACATCAATTGTGAAACTATAAAATTTAAAACCAACATAATCCATGAAAGCCTCAATCTAACATATTGGACATACCAGTAATCCGGCTTACAATATTATCGATATTATGATTTAGTAATCCGCATTGCATGGAGTTTACACAATAAATCCCCTATCACGACATAATAATATGGTAACCCTACACGCGTGGTAGCAGCACCAGTTGTCGGGCGGCTTGCTTCACAACTTAGCTCACGTGAGGTATTAGGCGCAACTTTTATTAATTCTTATTGTCGCCGTCCGTAATACGTCGCTATTGTGTCTATTGTTCTCTGTAATAACTTCGCGGAGGGTGGGTGGATAAATGGGCTCTCCACCCTGCGCTTTACAACTCTATGCTTATGTTTTTCGTCTTTTGTAACGTAAACAATTGAATACAACTGAAATGAAAGTTTAATAAATATCGAAATAACGATACGGGCAAAAAAAATATGTTCAAGTTATCTTTACCTATATGATAAATGATTGTTTTTCTGTAAGTAGGTTTGCGCAAGCACTTTTACACATAAATCATATTTAAAAAACTAGATGAGGTCAGCGTTTCCTATCTGACTACTCTGAGGAGAAACGCCGAAATAAACTCAGAGGTCGCAGTCTCTTTTAAAGTCCAAATATAATCTTGGTAAGATCATGAGAAGACCACGTAGATCGATGTCTGAAATGGTCTTTTGAGGAAAGAACTACACAGATTGAGTGGACGTGTCCAGTCAGTGCACGAATTTGTCAGAAATCGTGCAGCTCGACTCAAAACTTAAGGAGCTCAACGATTCGATGAAGAATACCAAAGAAGGGGCATTTGGTTAGGCCACATAAATTACTCAAACTGCCAGACCATGAGAATACTAACAGAACAGAAAGAGAAACATTTTATTTAATTTTTAATGTTTTTTTTTGTTAATTTTATCACTATACGGAAAGGGTATCTCGACACCTTCCATAAGTGTCATTGTAGGGTGCTCCAAGTTACTCGGGTGTTAATGGGATATGGTTATATAAAATTCATTAATGTCAATGTATGTATATAAAAAATCTGTATGTTAAAATTGGAAGCCGCTCAATCCCAATCCTTTTGTCCTCAAAATCCTGAATATAAATATTATGTTAGGGGTTGGTAGAGTTTGCTTATAATTTTGTTCAAGCAACCAATCACGTTCTATCTTATAAATATTATCTTCTTGGCCACCTCAGTTATTTAAGCTAACTTGATGGATCGATTACCAAAACATACCTCGTCTAATACAAACTGGCAGACGGACAGGTATGTACGTCTGGAAAGCTATCGAATTATTTCTTAAGTAACTACCAGGAGTGGCCACAACTATCGGATTGTTCGTTAGCTTTACGCTGAGTTTCGACTGTCAACATTTGCGTATACAGGTTTGGAAGTCGCGGTGCCAAGCTTAGAAGGTTTAGAATAGATAAATTGTCAAAAAAGCTTAGCTCTGCAGCATACGCTGTTCGGAAAATTCGCGATTTTAACTCATTTGTTCCGAAAGCCCGTTTAGTTTACTAGTTATTTTCATAGTGTGATGTGGTACGGTAGTCTGTTGTGGGGAAATGCCGCCGATATTCAGACAAATTTTTATTTTACAAAAAAGGGCAATTCGTTCCATTTACTCGTATAAATTAAGTCCCAGAAACTCCCTCAGAGACAAATCTAAAGAGATTAATATAATGACTGTGCCTTCTCAGTACATTTATGATAATCTTTTGTATGCACATAAAAATATTAATCTGTAAAATACAGTGATATCCAAACATAAATATTAGGAATAAACACAAATTTGTTGTTCCTGCAACAAGGCTCAAGAAAATAGGTGGCTCGCTTAAATGCCAATGTATACGTTATAATAATAAAATTCCTAGCCACATTCATGAATTCATATCTTTTATAAAGCGAAAACTACGCCAGAAAGCCTATTGAACTGTAAAAGACTATATTGAGGACAAAAAGGCTTGGGATTGAGCTGCTCCAATTGGTTTAGACAGTTAATGTTGTTTTTATTTTGCTTTTTTACACTTTATTTTTTCTAAATATTTATTTACTTAAACAATGACATGTATAAAGTATAATATTATTGTAATTATTTTGAATGTGAGGACTATGTGAGTCATTGTTTCCGTTTTAATCACGATCTGGCAGTTTAAGTAATTTATGCGGCCTACCCAAAAGCCCGTTGTACCGTATGCACCATTGTGTCCTTTCTTTGGTATTGTTCAACGAATAGTTGAGCTCCTCAAGTTCTTAGTTAAGCTGCATGTTTTTTGACAAATGCGTGCACTGACTGGACAGGTCCGCTCTATCTACATGGTCTTCACACGATCTGACCAAGATTTTGTCTGGACTTTAAAAGAGACTCTTTGACCTCTGAGTTTGTTTTGGCTTTTCTTCTCAGAATAGTCAGATATCAGATAGGAAACGCCGACCTCATCTAGTTTAAAAAAATATGACTGACGTGTAAAAATGTTTGTGCAAACCTACTTACAGAAAACAAATAATTTATCATTCATTCATCATTTATCATTTTATAGGTGCCGAAAATCAATTAGCATTTGGAGAGCCGGCAAAAATGACGAATTTCCTCACAAAATTTCAACCTCTATTTAACCCCTTTAGGGGATGATTTTCAAAAGTCCTTCCTTAGTACTAGGTAAACCTGTATACTCTTTCTGAAATAAAAGTTTTATAGTATCTGCACGAACTATACGGGAAATGCTCATGCAATCTAATCAGTACTTATGAGATGGTAGCGGGACTTCGTGCTGAGAATCACCGCTCGTAGAGGATATTTTAACGATGTAAAAGTAGGTATAGCATGTTCTAAAAATGTCTGATGAAATTGTAAGCAAATGGACCAGAAAACGTATCTGTGGACGCCAATTTTGTAGTGCCACTTACGCGATTTTGATAATATTTATTAGAATAGCACCACCCCATACTCCCCGTGGCAAGGTACAAGGCGACTAAGGGTCATACCGGAGAATGGACAGCAGCGTTCTCTATGCATTTTACCACCATACTGCGATCGCCAATCCGCCTGCCTAGCGTGGCGATAATGGCATCCCCTCTCTCAACCTCCGAAGGATGACAAGCACAAAATACACTTGGCCCCAAGTACCCGGCGGCGGCGGCCCGCCTACCCTTGGCTACGGTAGCGGCGAAGGCCACGGTGAGGCAAAGGGTGCTAAGAATCCCCGGTTTGGGGGAGGCTATGTGAAGCAGTGGACGTCTTCCGGCTGAAATGATGTTGAGATAAAGATTATTTGACTATTGGCAAAATCGGCTATTAAATAACTAAAAATGTTTTTGTTTGACATTTGAGATTAATTTTATGACCTCAATTTTGGTCAACGATTTTTATTTAATAAAAGTTACAATTTAATAAAGTTATTCAAAAAATAAAATGGTGATATATAAGTAAGTAAGTATTAAAAAGGTGTCAAGACAACGGGGATAAAATTAAAATGGATAACTTTGCAACACACCACAAAGAGAGAGATTTCAAGCGATTTTGGAAGCATACCAAAAAACTGGAAGCTGGATCGTGTGTACAACAAGGCAAGTTCAATACTCACAGGAGTGTTGAACGTGCGACGAATGAGCCACGCCAAATAGCAGAATTATTAGGAAACGATCCTTAAATAATTGGGCTATTTGGCGTGGCTGACCATATTATTAAAAAATATACGGTCGAATTGAGAAACCTCCTCCTTTTTTGAAGTCGGTTAATAAATATGACTAAGAGGTCATATTTATAGATCTATATGTGTATATGTAGCATGTGTATAACATAATCAGCCTATAATGTTCCCACTGCTGGGACACAGGCCTCCTCTCTGTGAAAGGGAGTGGGTCGTAATCCACTACGCGGGCCTGGGTAGATGTCACAAGTCTTCGAATGCATGTGCATGTGTATATCAGCCTTTTAGTCAGAAAGCAGAGTCCCGTCCCACGATAAACTAAGTTATTGAACTGTTCTGTTACTCAATCTTTCCCCTATGAGGCAAAGTCTTCGAACTTCCTAAAATCCCACATTATACAGAAAACCAGTTGATCAATGGTAACGACTGTGGTTTTCCACCGATTACGGCACAATGTAGAACATTCCCTTAAGCAGCCATATGTGACTAAAAACCGCGGGCCAAGTGTTTGCATAATGGATCAGTAGCACTCAACAAATCATTTTCCGTCGGTGCCTAGTGCTGGGACGTACGGCTTTATTTTATGTTGCTCTTTTGTTTTTATACGACTAAATTCATCTGTTGATAGTACTTGAGCAATGTTGTTATTTTTAGACTTGATGCAAACAAATGACGATGTGAATTATGTGTTAGAATATTTTGTTACTAGTGTCCATAAATCATTCAATGAAATTATTATTATTATCCCCGTGATTTTTTAGGAATAAATCAAGTTTATTCCTTGCTACATATTTATTTATAGGTATCGCTGCTTACCATCCCCCAAATCAATTGCCAATAATGTCTTTAAAATGAATGTCATGTAAAATTCGTATCGTAAAAACGTTGATTTGTTTAATCAAATTATTTTTCAAAAGCCCAGCTGTAGGTATGCATCGTGTGTCGTAGGTACGTCATGTGAGTGTGGTCGCGCCCGACGGACGGCGCGGCGGCACCCGAGTTTACACAAATTGTGTTGAGATTTGTTCGCAGCGGTTGATTTGCTTGTTTATACAATAAACACGCTTTTACGTGCAGTTTTCAGCGGGATTACGAGTTCTGATAGTTCGCGGGTTTTAACTTTTAGTGGTTGGGTGCTTGAGATTGCATTTAATAGGTACGATGGTTTTGCCATGTAGTGTGGTGCAATATTATCTTTGATAACTATAATAATTCTTTGAATACTATCATCATCATCTGCCTAGCCTTTTCCCAACCATGTTGGGGTCGGCTTCCAGTCTAACCGGATGCAGCTGAATACCAGTATTTTACATGGAGTGACTGCCTATCTGACCTCCACTAATGTTGTGATCTTCCATTGTTTTAAAGCAAAACAGTAATGACAACTAAATTAACCAAAACGAGATAAACTTCCAATTTTATTGACTGTTCAAATCGACTCCAAATATTGCAATAACGCCAATTATGGTGATATATTTACTTTATGCACACAAATTTACAGAAGCGGACTTAATGCCTTAGGCATTTTCTAAAGAGAGAAAAAATATTTATTGCGACACGTACGGGAAGATCACAAACAAAACTAAACACATTCAAAAATAAAAAACCAAATATATAAAAAAAGTAACAAAAAGAAAAATGAAACGGAAAGTCCTATACGAAGCCAAAAGGCTCGTATCTCAGCATGATGCTGCGACATTTATAAAATAAAAATGTCGCAGCGCTTCCATTGTTAGCCTTTTTATTTCATCTCTATGGCTTGAATAGTCGCTGACATTTATAATCATAAACATAATCATTTATTTATTTGTCAGAATATTGTTACAGAGTTGTTACATATTTTTAAAAGTTCATAATATTCTGCCGTTTCCGGCGTACAAATACATTTTTTAGGGTTTTGGTAACTTTATTAGATTAACATTGAATTAAATGAATTAGAATAACATTCAAATTGGAAATTAGTAAAATATTAGGAATAGTAATGTCAAAAAGATTAAATTAAGTCAAAGAGATAATAAGAACAGAATAGGTATATTTATTCTAATATTTAAGTCAACTGTTCATTTCATTCATAAAATTGAATAATTTAGATTTAAATGTCCTAAAGTTAAGTGTTTTAAAACAGTCTGGTAGTTTATTATAAACTTTGGCCGCCATACAAAATACGTTATTAGAAAATAGTTTATTATTTCGTCTAGGTACACGAAGCATGTGGACTTTGCGGCTAGGTCTAGATACAAGATCATTATGCAGATTAAATTCATGCTTATTTTGGTACACAAAAATACAAATTTCAAAAATATATAGTGGTAATATTTTTAATTTTTTGAATAATGGAACACAACTGTCCAGTGGGTGAGCTCCCACATATTGACCGAATACATTTCTTTTGAGCTCGAAACACTCTGTTAAGTTCTACAGAATTATTATATAATTAATTTAGTGAAGTATTCGGTAAGCTCATCATTGTAGCGTCTAGTAACGTAGAGCTAGTGCTTAAATTATTATTTAAAATATTGTCCACGGACTTTGCTCTTGATGTTTTACGGACAGTAATATTTTCATTTTCAAAATTGTCCATAGTGACAATAAAGATTTAGAAAAGTATTATTCAAATAATATTTAATGCTTTCTTTGTTGAAATGGAATCTGGTACTATTTTTTATTTTTTTGATGTGCCGCTTCTTTAAAAAGAAAAACATAAAAGTTCACAAATGCAAAAAGTGATTTTTGTGGGTCAGGAAAAGTAGGGAAAGGTTATTTGAACTGTATGGCCTTAAGCCGTATATTAACACGGATACTTTTAATAAGTATGTTGCTACTTATTCTAAAATTTTTAAAAATATCTGCAAAGCAGCTAAAGCTTCTTTCATTCGTAACAAGGTTAAATCAGCAGACAATAAAATAAAGACAGTTTGGAAAATTATAAACAATGAAACGAACAGGAACAAAAAACATAATACTGATTACGCACTGGACACTTCCCGCGGTTTCATTAGCGATAACATCGATGTTGCTCAGGAATTTGCAACTTTCTTTACCAATATCCCAATTAAAACTACAGAAACTTTAAATTCCTCGCCCGCACTAGCTATTGAATTATTAAGAGCGAATGTCTCAGCCTGTCCTGTGGAATTTAAATTTAAACATATAAACCCCATAGTCATTATAAAGGCATTTAAGCAACTTAAGATTAAAATTACTGAAGATCTGTGGGGCATGTCTACTAAAGTTTGTCAATCCATTATCGAGACAGTTGCACCCTATTTAGCTCTAATATTTAATTTGTGTGTAGATCAAGGGGTTTTCCCGGATTTAATGAAGTTCAGTAAAGTTATTCCACTTTTCAAATCTGGGGACAGCAAAGACACTAATAATTATAGACCTGTATCGGTTTTGCCGGTTTTTAGCAAAGTGTTTGAAAAAGTAATGTTAAATCAAATGCTCAATCATTTCAATCGTAATAACATCCTACACGATCAACAGTATGGTTTCACCAAAGGACGTTGTACAACCGACGCCGGTGTCACCTTATTAAAACACATCTTTAACGCATGGGAAGAGGCACAAGATGCAATAGGCATTTTTTGCGACCTATCCAAGGCATTTGATTGCGTTAATTACGATACACTGCTCTTGAAACTTGAGCATTACGGACTAGGTAAACTTGCTCTTAGCTTAATAAAATCGTATTTAAATGATAGATTTCAGCAAGTTCAAATTAACGGTGAGAATTCATCGGGCTTAAAAGTCAAAATGGGTGTACCGCAGGGCTCAATATTGGGGCCATTCCTATTTTTAGTATATATAAATGATTTACCTCATTTACTGAAAAATCGACCACAAATGGTGTTATTTGCTGATGACACATCACTGATTTTTAAAGTAAGCAGACGTGCACAGGATCTTGACGACGTAAATAACACTATGCTTATGGTTCATAATTGGTTTACTGTAAATAATTTGGTATTAAATGAGAAAAAAACTAAATGCATTAGATTCGCTTTACCGAATGTTAGGAGTAGTGAATGTCATGTTGTATTGAATAAGGAGATACTTGAATTCGTCGAAAATACGGTTTTCCTGGGGATCACGCTTGACTCAAAGCTGCAGTGGGGTCCGCACTTAACATCACTGGCAGGGCGGCTAAGTTCAGCCGCTTACGCTGTTTGGAAAATTCGCCAATTAACAGACGTGGAGACCGCGAGACTGGTTTATTTTAGTTACTTTCATAGCATCATGTCTTACGGCATTTTGTTGTGGGGACGGGCTGCAGATATTGATTCTATCTTCATTCTGCAAAAGAGAGCTGTCAGAGCCATCTACAAGCTCAGCAGACGCGAATCTCTACGGGAACTGTTTAAAAAAATTAACATCATGACGGTTCCTTGTCAATATATATATGAAAACATTATGTACGTTCGAAAAAATCTACACCTTTTTAGTAAGATAAGTGACAGGCATAATTTTAACACTAGAAATAGGGACAAATTAGATCAACCGCGTTTCAGATTGTCTAAAGTAAAAACTTCTTTTTTGGGTTACTGTGTAAAATGTTATAATAAAATACCACTCGATATTCTTCAATTAAATGAGAAGAAATTTAAAACATGCATTAAACGCACACTATGTAGACAAGCATATTACAAGTTGGATGATTATATCGTAGATAAAAATGCTTGGCTTAATGCTGGTCCTGCTCCACAGACACTTGGACTCACTAGTTAAAATTTCAATATTTGGAAGAGGTGCTTCCCTTTTTCTTTTTTTTGTATTTCTGTCATTACGAACATAACTTTTTAAATTTATTCACTCAAGTTTTAATTGTTGAATACTTCAATATTAAATATCTCTTCCTGTTTGGTAGGTAATAAAATTCTATTGATCTCTTAAATAAATTGCAATTGTAGTTTTGTATAATTTAGAAGCATTTTTTTTTTTAAACTTTGTAAATGTAAGAACCATGTTTCCTTTTATTATGATTTTTTGATGTTGACTTGAAAGAGCATGGCAGTTGAGAACGTGTCATGCTCACTTAAATGTCTCACCGATGGTGGCGCGTGTGTTGGATCATTCGGTTCCCTACAAAATGGTTGAGCTGGATGGTGCTGATCCACGCGTCATGTTCGTGAACGGGCGCCGTCGGTTGAGACTGGTCATCTCTTAACTGCCAAGGCTTATTTTTAATCTTATGTCTTGAATTCTTTCTTCATTTCTGTCTTTTTTACATTGTTCTCACATATAGAAGCAACAAGAATAATGTACCCAGGATTTTGTAATATCTTGATTTAAAAGAGTGTCCATGGAGTTTCTTGCCCGTTCTTCTCCATAGAGATCTACGCTTTGGAATGGGCAACTAGCTTCAACTTTCGGACTAACTGACAGACTATTTAATTTTGACAATTCAAAAGTGCCTGTACAAGGTTTAATTGAAATAAATGATTTGAGTTTGAGTTTTGAGTTTGAGTCACACTGAGTTCACAACGATAATACGAGTAGAACAAATTTTTGTTGTAGTGATTTTTGTTTTGCTATTTATTTACACACCGTTTGATTTAATTGAATTTTGTTTTCGAATAACGTTACACTCACACGTTTATATTTCGATTAGTTTTAAGTGCAATGACATAAACTCATATTCGTAATTTATAACTATTTTTTTTACGGAGCTCTCACTGTTTGTCAGCGAGAAGGAATTTTGAATTTTCGAAAAAAAAAATTATCAATGATCAGAGCCATGCAGTAAACACTTTTGCGCATTAGTGCTATCTTAGCGAACTTATGACACAGTACGGTATTGTCGCGTCTATTACATGAAACTACATCGGCAAGACGTATAAAACGATTTGGGTTTAACTTAACAAACACAGCAACTTCTATTATGGATAAAAAAACGTTATTATACTACATCGAATCAATTCGAAGTCTGCTAAATAGATTTAACGCTGATCTGACTTTTATTCGAGTAATAAATCGAGTGGGCCCACCTCTACAGCGCGAAAAGGGCGATGCCTATGTATGAAGGGCGCTGGTTATAAATGGGGAAGGTTCGGCTGTTTTAAGCGAAAATCGAGGGAGTTTTAGCCGACAGAGGGAAAGCGGTCAGTGTGATTTATGAAGTGGCACGGAGCGATATCTTGTGAGAATCGACGTGTTGACATCAGCTGTTGATGTAAATAACGATGGGGCACACTTTTACGCGTTTTTGGGTGAAAACTTCTACAGTGTGTGTCGATTGTCATTTATATTATAAACGCAGAATATTTAGAATAATTGAGAACAGACGGTACACGTAGTAGTACCTATTCTTGTTGTGTAATAAAGATAAAGTAGAGCTTACTTAGTCTCTATTGACACCAGCCTCAGTGTAATTATTTGTGTAGCTACAAAAACAGATCGAACCTTCCGTAAACTAATAATCACTATAACTCAGCAAGAATGTTTGCTGAGGTTACGAACAACTTCCAAGAATAAACAATTTCTTGACAAACTCGCGACATGGGATTAGCGTTAGTGAAACAATTTTGTCGGTTGCACCCGATTGATCCCGAGTCCGACCCTAGTAATCCCGAAGTACTCCGGAACTTTTTAATTTGGCCAACCCAACGCCGCGGATTTACCCCTTATGAGAGGTGAAAACTTCAGAATTAGTTACGTTACACGGTTTCATACAGTTCTTTACTTAAAATTTTTCCGCATTTTTTTTTTTATTACAGTCACAGTGTGCAGTCGGTGGAAGGCTTTCATTTTATAAATGTATGTGGACGGTTAGTAACTTTTGTGTTTTATTACACAACTTTATGTTGCGAATTTTTGGGAGCTGAATTTATTATTCTCTAGTTTAATTTTGCGGCTTAAACATGAACTATACCGTCTTGTGCTATTATTTTTCTAGAGCTCCGTACCTTAAAAAAAAAAAAAAACGGAACCCATAAAGATCACTTCGCTGTCCGTCCGTCTATTAAGTGAAAATTTATATCGAATACGTATGTCTACGGCCCATTGAAGCTCTAAAATAAAGCTTCTATGTCAATGCAATAAATAAGTACGGCCATTTATAAGCACCCCTGGAGCGTCGATTAAACCTTACTGGTTAACGGTAAAAAGTTAGTTTTTTATCGTCCCAACTATGGAACCCTATAATGTGCGTGGTCCGACGCTCATTGGCCGATTTTTAATTATAACGTATGCTTTTAGCCAGTAACGTGAATACGTCCGAGATTCTACCTCGTGTGCACATCCGCTTTGTGACCAGGTCCAGATCTAGACATTGAAAAAATTGTGACAGCAAGCACGTTCCACGCCTCAGTATTTTATTTTTCGTAATTTTGTCTATGGGAGTATTTATATTGTACGGAACACAATATGAGTAATGAGTCTCAAGTCCTAATAACGTCAACAAACAACAGACAGATTTCTGGAACTGGAACCAACAAGTAAGTTACAAAGATTATTCATACTTTTCTCAAAATTTCCTTTGCGTTTACATCACATAATCTTGAGGTCACAGGATATTTGTTCTGTGCTTGAAGAGCTTTATGTAGCAGACAGCAAAGGGATGGGAAATAGTTCGCGTTGTACTAAGTACGCTGGAATGTTGATAGAATGTTCAAGCGCTTTATTGCTGTTCGTTTTAACTGTTTGAATTAATTTTGTTTAGTTTTATTCTGAAAGTGCTGAATTGTGCATCAGTTATTTAATTTAACATTAATAAATATTAGTGGAATAAACGCACGTATCCCTTACTTACTTTCTTTCTATCCTTCATTACACTTAAGTATACACCCTGCACCCTTAATTGTGCACCGTACTATTTACTCCTTTTCATATAAATTCTATGCATTTTAGTGAAGACACATGATATAATTATAAATTCCAAGTAGGTACGATACAACAAACTTAGCTTTTACGTGGATCTTTTATGAATACCTGGGTACCTTTACATAGTCAGAATTACAGACACAAACGACTATAGAACATAACAGTATCATCAAATCTTCTTCACCAAATAGTTCGACCACCAGTAGAACACAAAGGTAAGCCCACACTAACACAGATGGTTCAAATGAATCAACTGCCCCACGGGGGTCGTTACGTTAGGTATCGGTGGAGCATTCAGCTGCGTGACGCTGATCCCCTGAGAGATGCTGGCAGACCGTAAACTGTTACGAGACATACCTACATGGTTAGACTCGAATCTTGTAGTTATTAGTAGATATTATTGCCATGTCAAGTTATCCATACTTTCAAATGAATCCATACGAATATTATAAATGCAATAGTAACTCTATCTGTCTGTTACCGTTTCATGCCTGACGGCTGAATGAGTTTGGATGACATTTGGCACACAGGTACACCATGACCTGCGTTAGGATATACGATAGCATTATTATCCCGATAGTAGGTACGTTCCCTTGGGAAAATTTCTGACCTCCACGTGAGTAAAGCCGCGGGCGAAAGCTAATAAATCAAGAAGTTCTACATAGCAAATAGGGCATGATATTATTATCACTATATTCTTTGGTCATTAATTCTTATTAAGAAAACAATTCTGTTTTAAAATGAAACAGGAAATATTCAGCCCTTACTACAGAATGGCTGTATAACTCTAAAGACTTCGGACTGTTTTGCAGACGAGTCCAATAACTTACCACCTACACAAAAAGAAAATCGGTCCTGTCACCACATTAGTCCGTTTAAAAATACCGCCCAACCAACAAATCAACATAGTTCGTACATCCCGTTTCCCCGAAACACCCCTCTTATTAAACATGGTGGCAATTAACAATAAAAACAAAAATAAATTGTTCCCGTCACCAACAAAGATTTTGTTATGGGAAACGGAAGAGGGCGGCACACTGTGCGACACACATTTATTGCGTCGACCTCGACTCCGGCCCGGACCACTGTCCACCGCTACGTTGCCGGAACTCGCCATGTTTTAATAAACAGATGTGTAATAATTAACTAACTTATTTTTATTTATATTTTGTTGTTACTTTCTACTACCAGGCATTATTTACGGTGTTTTAAAAATAAACCACTTATTTATTTAACAGTTTATATATATTAAAATTAAAACACACATGTTAGGTTTCAATTTTCATATTGAATTTGATTTTGTCAACGAAATATAATGAATGATAGAATATCTTGGTTTTTCATATTATTTTCCTTATCCCTGAAATAAATAATCATAATATGTATACTTTATAGTATGATATTGGGGTAACGACTTTAAGATCCATTTGGGAATTAGCCTCTATGTTGAGTTTAAATATTTTCGGAACTTAATTAGTTGATTTAGAACGAGAGTAATTTTGTACCCTCCAATACAAAAATACTTAAATCTTAATAACACTTCATTTGGTTTTCCTACTGAGCATACAACTGACACTGCATTTAGGGGGATGCACTAGGTAGCCAAATTTTCTTATGCAATTTGCAGGTCAGTGTAAGGTTGTATGTTGAACCAAATACGATTCGCGAGCGCAACAAATATGTATTTACAGAATACTAAATCAATAAAATCATCAATACAACCCTTTTCGTTCATATAATCCTATTGAATGACTATTTAATGAAATATCAAAACCTGACTGTGACGTAAGAAAATTTGAATTTGGTACCTACCTTATTTTATTGTTCGCCAATTACTACAAGCGACCTTTAAGTCTTCACTAACATTAATCAGTCTGTGAATGCACGTGCAGGTAAGTTACTAAGATATATTATTATAATTTAAATACCCAATAAATTCACAGGTATCAGTTTAGAGCAGGTATCACTAGAGATAGAACTAAATAGTTCAACAGAAGTTTATCTCATCTGCATGATTTGTGTTTGTTCATATTACTAACTTGAACTTGAATCCGTCTACGTCTTGTCTATGGGCTATCAATACCCTTTCGTATCTTCGCCAATAAGTGTTGTTTTCATAGCTAAGTACACAAGACCCTTTAACTATTGAAAAAACTTCATCTACACGTTATACCTACATATTATTATTATCTACAAGTAAAGGAACGATTTTGCAAAGTAGCGCTTTATTTACTAGTTTTAATATGAAGCATAAAGATCCGTTTATTGTACACTCAACCGCGCATCTGAGATAACAATTTGACTTTGACAGGCAGCGCCTTTATGTCGTAGCAGTAAGAGCCTTACTTTCGCAGTGCCAGTGTTACCACTGATTATAGCGATTGACTATACCTACAGAGACTTGTATTCGAATTATAATAAAGAGCTGTCATAATCACTATCTAAGAGTGCCTAAATTATCTCAGTCAATACTTCGGCTTTATCCGCTGGATGCGAGAAGCAGTAGGTACAGGACCGGTCGATGTGACGATGCTTGGCGAAGACACACAGCAGTGCACGTCTTTCGGCTGAAATGATGATGACAATACGGCCATTTTTATTGAGCACGGTTCTACTGATTGACTTAAAAAGTATAAGAAGTAATAACGCAAACTGTTTGGTAATCAGATTACCAGTTTTTAGAGTTTGTTATGGCAAATCCTACTTATAGGTAAACCTTTCTATGACACATACACCAATTGAGAAGACGGTATAACTTGTGCCAGTACCCTCAAACAATATTCAACCACTAATCTAATTTCCTTCTTGTAACCATCACAAGTCCAGGTCTCACGAATATATCTTAGGGAATCGACTGGTAGTAAGTAGCGCATTTGGAAGGTGTCGCCTTTGTGTCGACGCGGCGACGACGCGCGACGGTGCAGGGCTCACACGTGACCGTTTAGCTGGCTCACGTGACCCGCGTACCAGGCAGAGAAATGCAGCCATAGTGGTAAGAACATGAGTGGGTTAAGTACGAATGATATTGGAGAAAGATATCTGTGATTAATTCATTCGTGTTGGACTGGAGGTTGACACTTGAAACTTGAAAGTTATTTAATCTGAAATTAAAGTATTGTAGGTTCTTTTTCAAGCATCAAAACATTTTGAAATATTTAGGCCATAAACGTGTGCAAATTATGTCAGAAAAAAGCTGGCCAAGTGCGAGTCGGACTCGCACACGAAGGGTTTAGTACCACAAGGCAAAAACGCCGAAAAAAACACGTTTGTTGTATGGGAGCCCCTCTTAAATATTTATTTTATTCTGTTTTTAATATTTGTTATTATAGCGGTCTTCAAACTGGTCAAGATAATAAATACTAAATAGGAATACCACAAATTATGGTAACGGCTACCTACTTATACTATATTTTTAATCATTGTAGATTAGTAAGTATTGACCACAGGTTTATTACAAAATAACAACATATGTATATCATAAAGCTATGATATCCTAACCTAACTAAAATATTGGTCAGTGAGTCGTCTTAGGGGTGGAATATGGTTGGTAAGTTAATCAATAGGTCATTTAAAGGATACTATTATGAGCAATAAACATTTGAATTTGAATACCCGTGACTTTCACCACCTCATCGTCGGTTCATCATGTGAACCTCCAACTTTTTAAATTAACAGTTAATAATTGCAACTATAGAACCATTTCTAACCCAAAGCTGAATATACAATTTCATTAGTAGTAATAAATACCAATTCAGAGGTTTCAACGCCATAATATTAATGAATGATAATTTGCATTGGGTACATTGAGGTATGTACCTCAATGCACCCAATGCAAATTATCAAAATGAATTTAATTATAATAATTAATACAAACATTCCGCACAATGAACACATACATGCAATGAAATAGAAATCATCAACAACATTAAGTAGATAATAATAAATTATAATCATTTAACACTTTATTAGCTTCCGAAATTAACAAATCATTTCAGTATTCGCGTTTTCGTTCAGTAATTCAGTAGATTTATATATAAGTCTCAGGTATTTTCATGCTGACAGGTACAAAGGAGTTACTTCGGAAAAGGTAAAACAAATAAAATTTAATGTTAAATGAAGGTATGTGAGCGCGTCAATCAGCGAGCGCGTGATTTCCCCGGAGGAAACACTTTGCTACTTAGAAAGGCTTTGTTTTAAATAGCTATAGTAATAATAAGTTTAATATCACGTGCAATCTGCACTAACTGATTCTTGGGTGGTTGGTGGTCAGGAATGGAATGGTTTGATTGATCAGGAACGGGGGCCTATCTGGCAATCCGACAACTTTGTAAGTTTATAGTTTCCTCATTTAATAAACAAACAGCACTGTCCTGTCATAAAAATGTGACAATTGCATGGTTTAGGCGCAATTTTTGTTGCCTTACTGATCACAACTGTGCTGTGGCGCTCAGGGCGCTCACAAACTGTTTGCATTACTTACTTAGGCTTATTTGCTGATCGTGTTATGTACATTTATTGCCAAGATGAGGATACAATTTGAATTATGTGCACGTGTCTGACAGACGGATAATTATGTAGAGCTGGAGACATAACAAATGTATGCTAAAGATGTTAAAGATGAAATATATTCTTGGCACCTCTATTTTTATCAATAACAACTATGAAGTTTTGAAAATGAAAACCATATACCACCATATATGGCCATTCAATAATTTGATCGCACAATATTTCATGTCCAAACTGCAAAAAATGTAAATCCTAACTAACAGTAGGTAGCTATGAAACTGCTTCGGTTGGCAACAGCTGATACCGATCCTATTTACTTATTCTCTCTTCAGTCTGACGTTATTTACAACACACAGCAGTTTTAATTTAGACCAAAATATGTCAGGACAGTAGAAAATTCCTTGCCAAAGTTACTAATGGTTTCATTGAAGCAATTTTTTTTTTCTCTTAAACGTGGAAAATGGCATTTTCCAAAGATGTTCGCATAAAACGTACCTAAACATTTAAAACAAGTCGTTACGTCTGCAACGAGTCGCACGTGAACTATTAATCCGCGTGTGTCCAATCATGGCGGATATCCGTCCGGCATCGCGCGATACGCGACTGTTCGGACGTGATCGCATATCGCGAAATCGTGACCCGCATATAGCCACGAAATAGGTGTGTGCAGAAGGCCAGTCGGAACACGAGGGAATCAAAACACATAGATCTCTTGCTAGATATAAAACTAACACAAGATTTCAACATGGTTAATTGATTAAACTAAGATGATGAACATACATTGTGTAAACAACTTGTAACTACTAAGTTTACTAACTATTTATTAATACATATGAAATAAAAAAAAAAACAACGTCAGGGTACGCTAACGCTAAATAAATTCGTCCTCGGATAGATGTTGCAAAATATTATTTCCATGACGTTGATGTTCGCGAAGGCGTCATATTAGCGTAGCTAGACGTGTTTGGCTTTGCAATATAAATATATAAAAAATCAATTAATATCTATAGAGCCCCATCGATTACCTATTTCATTATGGTAAGGAAATTGGCCGATTTTATGTAGGTAGGTTGATATTTTTATTGCGTTTGAAGTTCATCTGACAATTGAACTTTCTGTGTCATCTACATTGTGACACGATGTGACACACCGTTGTTGTGTCCATCGCTTTTGACACGCTTTTGACATTCGGTTGACACTAACGGGCGACCATTTAATATTTGATAGTGTGTTTGTACCCTTGCAAGTCATTTTGAAACTAAAATAGTATCTAAAAATTCCGCTTTGCTAAAACTTTCGATGGAAATCCCGTTCAAGAAAAAGTTTTTTAGAACAAACTAGAAAGTATTTTGATAACTTTTTTAATACTTACATCAGCTTATGTTCGGCGCGGGTTTTAGACGTTATTAACTCTTTCATAACAAGTTTTAACATTAAGCCACCCTCTGTACTTAAGTACCACCTGAGGATATCAGAAAAAAAAATCAGAGATTGCGTCGAAAAAAAAAAATACAGAGCACAGAGTCCACTTTGCAGCGGGATTGTCCGAAAGGGTAACCGCTGCCCCGGAACATAAAGGGCTAAGGAAGGAACACGGGTGGGTTTTAGTCTGTACCTAGGAGTCTGACACTCCCTTCCGCCCTTCCCAGAGCGGGATCATTTTATGATTTCACACCCAAAAAAAAAAAAGAATCCACTTTTCTGTCATTTGCAAAAGCTTATCAGTTGTTTCTTGGTAGATACCAGGCTTGATCATTACTAACGTTCCCTGTGGCTATTCATTAAACGAAGTTAATATCTTTTTGAGCCGAGTATTAGATCCAGGCTGTGTATACTTCGTTTCTAGACTGTGCATAAATAAATGGTAAATACCTAAGTAATAAACTAAGCTTAGTCAAACAATGAGCACTAAACGTAATTGTTATTACTATTTCGACGCACTTCAATTGATAAGTAAGTACATCACTGAGCTAGGTGCGTGGGTATGTAAGCCAGGGCTTATTGATTAATTGACGCCCATTAAGTACTGACTGATTGCTTTACATTCTCTGTGTTGCTACTAATGTCTCGCCTTTAATGATTACAGGACGTAAATTAATAGAAGTTTGTATTACTTACGCAAAGACTTCATATTTGTTTGGAATTAAGACTATTTAATGCTGAAACATATGAACGTAGTTTAAATAAGGCGTATTGAAAGGATTTATCAAGTGACGATACACAGAAGAAGAATTTCTCCATCAAGAATTGTATGTAGACTAGGAACCTGGACATAATATTAATTTTTAATCTTGGGTGTACTCAAGAGCGTTGGTGCAATTACAGAGAGACTTGTAATGAGAACATGACTGCATCAGAGGTTGAGAGTGATAAATATTTAACCTATACATTATTAAAGGCGATAAAAATATATACACTTGATAAACTTCTACTAAATTAAACTAATTACTATAAAAATATTCTAACCTAACCTAAATAAAACTATTCATCATCTCATCATCTGCCTAGCCTTTTCAAAACTATGTTGGGGTCGGATTTCAGTCTAACCGGATGTCAAAATCAAAGTCAAATCATTTATTTCAAATAGGCACATTAAAGGCACTTTTGGACGTCAAAAAAAAAACTAAATAGAAATGATTCTAGTTGATGCAGATGCAGTTGAATACCAGTATTATACATGGAGTGACTGCCTATCTGACCTCCACAACCCAGTTACTGGGTAAGACGATTCTCCTTGGTAAGACTGGTTGTTAGACTTCCAGGCTTCTGACGACCCGTAATGACTGTCAAAGCTTCACGAATGACTGCCGGGACCAACTGCTTAACGTGCTTTCCGAGGCGCGGAGGGGTCTCGGTATGTAACGATGGACCGGTGTGACCTAAATAAAACTATTAACAAACTAAAATATGACGTTGAAAAATGTATCCGCCCCGCTGTCGACTGGTCTTGTATCCAAGAGTCTGGCGGCATCGCAACGTAGTATGGCAATGCTTAGTCTCTGGACAAGGTAAAAGCCGGCCCTTGGGTCACGGGAAGTGTCAACCAATACCTGAACTCCTGTTTATATTTTACACTTAAGAGGCTAACTCAGTAGGAACAAGTAATTAGTAAACACACTCCTAAGTTCTCGGTTTCGAACTAAAAATAAGAACAGAAAAATACAACTAATGAAGTAGTCACGACAAGTGTTAATTACACTGAACAACTAATTATCCATTTCTGAAAAAAACTTGAAATTTAGTTTTTTTTTTCTCTGGGTTCAATTCAGTGAAACTTTTGTTCGCAAACTTCTCCCGATCGAGGTGGCTTAAAAGAGTTCGGGCATCAAAGCGCGCCTGTTAATGACGCCCGGCGCGATTGGATTACGCGAACATCGCCGGCACGGTATGTCAACATCTTTATATTTGCTTTTTACTAGTTCAGGATTTTTTTTTATGGGAATTCAAAGATTTTTCCGGATTTACATAGAATTATACCTACTTATTAAATAATACATTGACTACTTGACGCTACTGGTATTTATTTATTTCAATTCTTCTTGACAACGGTTAGTAACTATTCTAATTGAAACAAATTACTATTCACAAATCATCATTCATTGGTTTTCATCACGGATATCGAAGAAACCCCAGACAATTAAGCTCTTATAACGAGTGGGTTGAATTTCAATATCAATATTTTTTTTTTATATCGCAATGGGTGGTTTTAGATTCACGCCATATTAGTCCATAGATTTTTTCCCATTAAATAATGCAATGTTTTTATCTACAGAGAACGTTAATTCATCAAAAAACTCATTCAGTTACAGTCCAGACCTTTTAAATATTAATTTACAATAATGTTTAACAAGCGCTAGTTAGTTTTATATGTCTAGACTTTTTTTTTTAATAACATAAGGGTTCCCTTCAGACCTGGGACACTAATAATATCGTTGAGATTTTAAGACTTTTGTTAGTTATAGTTACTTTTACGATCTTTGTAAAATACAACACAGGGACATAACATTGTTCAAACTTAATATTTGGAATTCTTCATGAGCATGTACCTATAGATGTCAAAATGACGGCTTCATTGGTTTAGTGGTCGCAAACGCGAATGCTTATGTAAGGCTCTGGTTTCAATCTCCGGGGGTTTGCAATTTTTTTGGTTTTTTTATCATGAAATCCTCAGCAGGTGAGGATTTCATGATAAAAAAAAACCTACCCTCTGGAGTCTGAGTTTGTCCGGTTGATGATAAAAGCACGCCCCCTATTACATAGAACTCTGCCTGGCCTACACCTATACAGTAACAGGAATAACGTTATGTTTCTGTTTAAGATAAGTTGGTTATCAAAAAATATATTCTTGTACCAATCAAATTAACCTCCACATCGCACTTGTCTAAGCAAATCTCACTTTACAAAGTTCTCCCAAATGATTTAGCAGAACTTCTTGAAATTCAATTCAACGTGAAATTTAATTATTGCTTCTGCTATTAAATTCACGTCGAGAGTAATTTTGTTTTAATATAGTAATAGAATTATTGTATTCATATATTCATGAGAAGTTTCCTCAGGGAGTCAGGTGTGAAGCTCTCTTGAAACAGAAAGGAAACTACTTAGTGTAGGTGTCTGCTCGCTACCAAGACCGGGTAAAGTAGAGGGGTTTGGTAAACCATCGCGCGTGTGCGTTGCCTTCCGTGTATTTTTTAAGAACCCTAGACAAAGAACAACAAACTCAATCTGTGTGGTTCTTTCCTCAAAAGACCACCTCAGACATCGATCTACATGGTCTTCATATAACCTGACCAAGATTATGTCTGGACTTTAAAAGAGACTGTGACCTCTGAGTTTGTTTCGGCCTTTCTTCTCAGAGTAGTCAGATAGGAAACGCCGACTTCATCTAGTTTAAAAAAAAACATGATTGACGTGTAAAAGTGTTTGTACAAACCTACTTACAAAAAATAAAATCATTTCATTTCATTTCATTTCAAAGTGACATTCTAACAGTGAAAACTATTATAACAAAGTCATTTATGTTTTGAATTGATATAAGCTGCCGATAAGCTTATTTCAAATCTGTTGAAAGCCGTTGTAGAAATACGACACGCTTTCAAAGCGATTGCCACTTGTCTTGGTAATCAGATCATAGCTAAACAAAAAAAAGCCAAAATACATCATTCATGACTGTCTTCGGAACTTTCAAGCTGATTTCATCTGCCAAAAATGTTAACAGACGTAACAAACATGCATGTCAAGCAGAAAGCGTTAAGCCTTTCATAAGAAACGAAATGGCCTGTTTTGGCTTGTTCGGCTAGCTCGAATAATATTACCTAATAACATATCGTAACTTCCTCTGCCTAACCTTTTGAGGAATACAGACGAAATGTTATGTTTCGTCACTGATGTTGGTACCTATCTACAAGTGGACGTTCTAGAAACAGTGTTTTCCAAAGTTGCAACAACTCCAGAACAATCATATCGCTTCAACATTTCTCCTCAGTAGAACAGCAACAAAACTATCTTAGTTGTAAAGTCACGGACACCGATCACATGTTTGCTCGCACGTTAGTGTACAAGTTGGCCGCGCGCCCATCGCCATCGCCAGCCATCGTCGACCATCCACGGTTAATGAGATTTTGTGGACCATTGGCATACACGAATACAAAGATTGTAGCTAAAATATCGAATTAGTTCATTTAGTTGGCCAAAGGAAAAGTTTAAATAAAAATCATCTAGGCTTTTCAAAAGAGTTGATGGGACAGATATTTTTTAAGTGTAGGTAGGTATTACCTTTCAATAGTACCAAAAAGTGTTTGAATGTGTGTGTGATGTGAGAAAAACGTATCGTTACTTAGGCGTTATTGGCGGTTATTATGGTGGTAATAATTAACAAAAAAAGCCGACCTGAAGCAATTACTAAATTATGATCTATTTTGGCGTGTGACTGGGCTGATTAATACCGAACCGAACGAGTGTGAAGCACGGCTTATTAAAACGGCTTATATTATTTATGACGTCCACCAATCTCTGGTCTAATAAAGAGCTGCATTATTCAATGATTGCGTTACAAATTCCTGTGGAGTCGCAATCAGACATGCAGATCCTAACAACTGCTCCGTTCGTACGCGACTGTCATAAGTATTGAGGAGTAATGATACCACCGAGAAGTTCATTCGTTTCCTTTCAGAGGTATTTCACGGTAATGATGTTATATCCTTGTTGAATTTTGCAGTTACAATCAAGACTGCATAGCTTAAAGAACCGTGTAACGGTTTAAATTTGCCAATGGAGTTATAAAGGAGATGTTTGATTTTGGGCTACCACCATGTACACTACATAGTTATATAGGAAAAAAATAGCGGATTTTCTTAAAAATACAAACAAATTAATTTGAAGAAAAGTACAGGTGTACACAAATGATTATTTGGGAAGTTTGATAAGATAACCCTATTTTTAAGGTAGCCATGACAGTTGTGTTTGACATGACGTTTGACGACTTTGACAGTTTTAAGTTTTGTGAGTGACGTCTTTCTTTGACAGTTTGACTTTGTCTTTGGATTGTTGTGTTCCCGCGTGTTGAATTGGACGTGTTTCGGAGTTTTTAGTGATTGTTTTTGTTTTGGTATGTTTTCAATTTTCAATGTTAGTAAAACCCATGTATTTTCGGAATTCGTGTTTTGTTTTCTTTCACAGATATTACGACACATCAATTTAATGTCATTGTCATAGTGACATTTCACATATTGCTGATCCACCATATTTATTTGGTGTTGCTCTCCTTGACAGAGTTAATTTTAATGTACAGTCACGAGCAAAAGTATGTATACACTTGGCTTTATTGAAAGGCGATTTTCTCCTTTATTTTTGAATGAAATTTTATATTAGTAGGAACATAGTATTTTCGAACCCATAGGTGTATGTAAAGTGTCGTATTTCAACGTTGCATTCGTTATTTCGTGAAAAAATCCCAATTTAAAGTTGCCAAGTGTTGACATATTGGTGCTCGTGACTGTACATTGAAACGAAGTCAAATTAGAGAAAATTAACATTAAGAAACGGTTTCTATATTGTATAGCGATATTTACATTTAGTGTACATAGTGCTAGCCCAGGTTTCATACATTTTTGAAACATCTCCTTTAAATGCGTCCATTTTTACGACCGGCAAGCTCATTGACCGATATGTCAGTCGACAGAATTTGAAGAAAACAAAATGATTACAGTTCACAAGCTTACTGAAATAATGTATTTTTTTAATGATTCAAATAAGTGAACACACGATAAAAAACATAATCAATAAGAATGCATTTTTATTTCCTTTGTAAACTCTGAGACTCTTTGAGCCAAATATACGTACCTACTATGAGAAAGTTAAACTTCCAAGATGCGAACACATTTCTAGAATAGCTGTCTTTGCAGCAGACGACACACGATGACATTCAAATGATTGAAGACGTCGGAATCGAGACATCGACACTTACTGTAATGGACTATCCATATATTACGTCACAAGAATGATTTTGGAGTGTATGTGGAGATTATTGACCCCCTCTTCCCTGGTGATGCTACATATTTTGCAATTATTTATAAAAACTCATAATAATATTGAAAGAGTTGGTAATACATATTTTAAAGTTTTTGTTAGAGTTGATGTTTTAATTTTGATTATACATGTTAAGAAGCCTATGCCGCCCTCCTTGTCATATTTTATTGACTCCCTCCCTCCCCATTACTGTACCGTTATTTATGGATAGCCCCTAAGTTCCAACATTCCGAGCACATTCACCCGCTTGTTGACAAAACGACAGAAAATATTGTACGTAACACAATGTTGCCAACATTCAACTTTATTTTACTGGTGAACTTACATCTTGGCTACTTTTCTTTTGTAGAGCAACACCAATTTTCCAAGACACCCCTCCCCTCTTTTACATCATCCAACGTGTAACGATGAAGAGGAAGCGTGTTTTACGAGTAGAGGTCTCATTACAATGGAGTTGTGACTGATATTTGAATAAAACAATGTAGTTTGGTGTTTGTGGTGAAACTTTTCTTAATAACTCCACAATATAGTAGGTACTTGCAAAGAAAACTGAACAAGCAAGGGAGTAAATTAATGAACGATGCACACCGGTACATATTTAAAGCAAATAGTTAAACGAATTATCTTTGCTGAAACATTAAACAGTTTTTCAAACGTTTGTAATTATATTGATATTATATTAAAATAATAAATTATTTAGGTTTGTCTCATGGATAGACTAGAGAACCTCTTTTATAATATTTCGTCGTGACAATATGGGTCGAGAAACGAATATTCTCAACATCAGATATAACGTTAGGTAGGTAAAAAGACAAATAATATTATTATTGCTTTATTAGCTAACATTTGCTGAATTGATATTTTTCTCTCTGACAATATCATCAGTTTGGGGTCATCCTGTAATGATAGTATGTGTATGTTTAATAAATAAATAAATAAATATCTAAAGAGACTGACTCGATACAAAATAAGCAAAAAAAAGAACCTGAGCCTATTTGTTCGTTCTTATCCATACTATTACAGCCGGCTTAAATTACTCTCAAGGAAAAACAAAAAGCTACATTTAAAAATATTAAATTATTTCCCGAAATCAACACAAAATACTGAGCGCATTCATTAATCTTGAGCAAAAAACAAGTTCACGAAGGAAACGATACAAAATAAGCAAAAAAAAGAACCTGAGCCTATTTGTTCGTTCTTATCCATACTATTACAGCCGGCTTAAATTACTCTCAAGGAAAAACAAAAAGCTACATTAAAAAATATTAAATTATTTCCCGAAATCAACACAAAATACTGAGCGCATTCATTAATCTTGAGCAAAAAACAAGTTCACGAAGGAAACGGAGAAAAATATACGAAATGAGATTCATTGCAATAAGTTTTATTGGTTTTGTTTCGTTTTCATAAATAATGCACGCCGCGCCAGCTGGGCACAGTGCGCACAGTGGGCCGCAGTGGGCCGCAGTGGGCACGCCACCGGGATATTGCTTAAATCATTTGATAAATTACACTTGTAATAGGTACATACCTTGCTAGGTATCTGTTGTTTACATTGTCTGCTTTGCTTTGATTTTCATCTAAATGGATCTTTATGGTACAGCAAGCCTCAAAACATGTACACATTGACAAGAATGCATGCAATGCATCGCAAGGGCGATGTTAAACTAATAAACTATCTAATAATAAGTCCCCCCGTCGAATTTCAGCCACGGTAGCCAATCTCAACGGAGATTAGCCAGGTACGCAAGAGATATTTTAGTGCACAAGTATTGGGGGCTTACCATCACCTCTTAAAGCAAGGCAGAAGTTGAACTGCACGACTTTTTTGTAAGACGTCTTAGTACAACAAAGTAGTTCAATTTCTGCCCTGCTTTAAGAGGTGATGGTAAGGCCCCTGTGCAAATACAGATGCACTCTGTTCCTTTACTCTCAAAGTCCGATGGGACGGCAATCCGATGCGACCGGCAGAGATCAGACGCAGGACCAACGATGACACGTACTTTCCGAGGTATGTACGTGGGTATCACTCCACGAACTTTCAAACTCCGGGCTGCTACTGAGAAATTCCTAATGGTAAAACCAAATAACTCTTACCCCAGGACCCCGCGCTCAGCAGTCGCAAATGCGACTACGACACCAACGGGGCAGTTAATATTTATTTTAATTAATAACAATCTGTCAAACGCTCATAAACTAAAATATCTATTTACATACATACCTACGTATTTTACGAGTTCAATAAGGTGCGCTTATTCACGGTAAAAGCATTGTACCTGAAAGAATTTTACCAAGAAATTAAGAAGTTTTATATACTCTGACTTTCTAAGATATTTTGATCTCTTTCTCTATCTCTCTCTTTTCTTGTCCGTGCTTTAAGTTTAACAAACAAAAACCAATGCCTTCCCTACGTTGTAAAAATCATAATTAGCGAGACTACCTTGTAATAAATTCTCTCGAACTCTTCAGTTTCCACCCCTGACTTGCAACCACCCTCCTGACGTTAACGGTATATTTATTAATTAAATCTATAAAACGGACCGGCTGATGAACTCAGGGCAATCAGTCCATAACAGCCTTTTCCCATTCATGTTGAAGAGCCAAGTTTTATGTTGGCAACACTTTGGATTATCGTTGTTTACAGAAGTTTGTTGCTCGTTGACGGACTAGTAACTTTACTGATAAGCTTCTTGTTTGTAAACGAAGAGTTTAAAGGAACCGTAGCTATACAGAATGTGATGAACGGATGATGAATAATTTGATCAGAATGTTGTTATGTGTTCACTGCAGGCAAAAGAATGCTCCTTAGTATAATATAGGTAGCCAACATTGTGGTGCATGCAATGGAACATTATGAAAGTTTCTATTAAAAGTTTTGCGTGATTTTTACAAATTAGAACTTTTCACTTGCTCGCTGAGTATTGCAGCGAGTGGTTAATTAATAACTAAAATTACAGCAAAAATAAAAGATTTCATTGTCGGATATACTTACAGATACTTAACTATAAATTACGAGTCATTTTATCTTATTATTAAAGAGTTTAAGCACTTATTATTATAATGAAAAATTAAAACGTGATACATTTTATGAAAAACTAATTTAAAATAAAGTCGCCTAATTTTATATCAATACTAATTCTGTCAGTTATTACTGGAACGCGTTCCTTCAACCCATTAAATTACGACTGGTTAATGTGTGTTTACTGACAGTTAGCGGCTGTAACATGAATGAGTTGCGAGCGTGTGATTGTGAAGAGAGCGCTCGAACGTGGACCGTGAGCGTTCTCATGTGTGTGTTCATGACATTCATTATGTTTTGCGTTTATTGCATTGCGGTTTTTGTGTTTTTAACAACCGTTAAGTTTTTGTTTATATTTTAATTGAAAGTAATGTCATTTAAGAAGATAGGTAATATTAACACAATCATAAATAAGTTGATGTTATGTTAGTAGATCTTTCTTACGGATGCATTAGCCGACGGACGGCTCGAACTGGTTGTTGGGCCTATGCATGCTATTAGTTTATTTATTCAGTTTCATTAAAAAAAAAAAAAAAAAAAAATTGTATTAATTTATTAATTTAGATGATGTTTTATAACAAGTAAAATTTCATGAACAGACCTTTGGACGTATAAGTATTATGAAAAAACTACTGAATTTATTTAAGTATTAAGATATTTTAGTTCTTGAATAATATTTCTATCCCTGTACGCTAACAATTTTGCCATATATTATGGCAAAATTATTAAACGCATCTTTGGGCTTGTATATACGCCCAAAGATGCGTTTGTATAATGGAAGTTTTGACGCTCATAACTTCAAAATATATATTTTTTTAATTCTTGTTCCGTACAGGGCTAGATAATGACAGGACAAATATCTAAAAATAATTTTTATTTTTAATGTAGGTAAGTACACTGTCATACAGGAGTAAACTCCATACGATGTTAGTATGGAAGAATGACTGACTAGTGTAACCTTAACAAGGCAGTACACATCCCATCATTAACATCTAGTCCAACTCAACTACTATAATTATCATTTTAGACAATGGTCGTAGAACATTCACTCCTGTAAACCCTTTGATATAGTATCAAGTATTGGCGTGATACTCATTAAAACAACAATTTGTCAACAACATAACCAGAGATTTTCTCACTTAACAACTTCCTTCTAACGAATATCATAGTGCACAATACTGGACATATCCACACGCGGTATAACTCAACCCTGTGCGCGCCGCCGCCGCCGCCCCGGTCGCGACGACCTATGCATTTCATTCCGGCTTCATTCCGGACCGGACAGCTTTACGGGCTCACTCGTGCGAACACCTTTCAATATTTAATGTTATTCGCGTATGCATATCGGATTGCAATCCGACTTTATTGATTCGAGAATTGAATCTGTCTCGGTTACGTGATTTATGATGCTGAGCTAAGAAAACTATACTTTTGGCACGTCTCCAATTGCATGTCATTACTATTTACTGCCATTACTATTTTTTTTTAAATAAAGGAGCGGTATTTGAATTATTTTTACTTATAGCGTGGCGGTTATGTATCTGCACAGTGCTTGTCAACAACCGTACGTATAGTAAAAATTTATTTTTTTGCTTTCTCCCTGAAAAAGACTTAGTAATAAAATAATAGTCTACTGAAATGTTTTAAATTAACTAGTTTAAGAATGCACCATGTCTTAAAACTAATGCATAAAGAGTAATGTCTACTATTACATTTCCATCCAATTGGCATCGTAATTCAGAACCCTTCAACCGTACTTATAAAATCGAACTAAAAACAGACTTTGGTAACAGAACCTCTCCGGTACAAACCACCACGCCGTCGTCGTCGCAGCGACACGGTTACAAGTCCCGCTGTGATGGGATTTCTAACTTTAATTCTAACACTTCTACAGTTTGGGATACTGAGCCGTATACTTATGACAAGTGTGGAGAGGAACGGGTTTAAGAAAGTTTAATTTACCAAAGGCTACCAGCATGCAGCGGGTTACTTGAATATTGTTGAGTTTTGCTTGGTATAATTTATTGAGTTTTAAGAACTTCATTTCAATTTAAATGGCATCACAGACGTAAGACGAACCTTGTTTGTTGAATGTTGGTTACCTACCTAACCTATGATGTATAATTAGGTTAATATTTTATGTGGAGTTACGGCAGCGACAAAAGTCGATTAACTCGGCTACTTTTACATAACAAAACAATTCGATACATTGTGTTTCAGTATTACATATAATAACTAAGAATTAAAGTTCTAAACTACTATTCCGATTTAAATGAAATATTTAGCTGAAATATTAAGATTAAAAAAACTGAACAGTTCATCGACTTTATCGCTAACTGTACCTACATTACAGTCTTATGAAAATCTTGAACCCCAGAAACTGGTCAAATCTTCAAAAGTGCATTACACACCGACTTCTCAAAAGGGATTAATCTTTCACCTTCCGTCTCCCAAGACCACACACCTTCCTACCTCACGGGTCCCGCGTCATCTAAGTTGTCGGACACAATCTAAGTTGAGGCGCTCCTAATTCCGGCACCTGCCGCATTGCGCTCGCGCTCGTGATTAATGGCCGACCTGATGCAACGTGCTCGAGATTGATTCGTAACGTTATACAGCGACTTTGTGTTGTAAGATTGCCTGATAGATTGGGTTAGTGTGTCGTGAGGTTGAGCTTCAGTTGGTAATAGGTGCTGTACTGGTATAAGGTTATTAATGTTACATTTAGCAGTTGTAGAGCTTTTCGTGACATGGTTCGTCCTGGCAAAATTAAAAAAATAATTACTACGTTTCATCCACAGATTTCTTGATCGCGTCCGGTTCTGTGGACCAATTTCTTTCAATTACCGTAGGACAATAAACTCTACGACTGACCTTAATAAGTGAGTTTCTATAAATGGTGGCGTTATGACTTTCCACCAGCCAGGAAAACCATCACCATCACCATCATTCGCTGGTTTGCGAACCTGGTAGTTGATACATACAAGGTGTAATTAAAATAAATTTAAACCTGGAAAGGGGTCCTTGTACCGAACCACATTTACGGGATCAAACCAGAAAACACAAATAAATGTAATTGTTACTTTAACAGTTGCATAACTCGACAAAACCAGGTTCAATTATTTCGATTAAACAATACAGGGAACAAACAAAAAAAAATAAAACGATGTAGATTTAATAATTACCTACATATTTTTATTACTATTAAACTAGCTTGAATAACTGACATATCGTTCCATAACTAAACTGACCTGTAGCCACACAACACTGTTACTGTAAAATATTTGCCACAACACAACAACATTCCACGTCTGAAATCATAAATGGTTTCCCATCGAGTTTCGTTCATATTTCCGCGGCTCTCGTTCACTCACTCGTTCAGTCGTTCAGTAAGCACGGGCGCACGCCACAACTATGTGCACTTAAAACGCTCGTCTGTTATTATAACTACACGCTCGTTTCCCGGCGGAATGTGTCGATGAGTCAGCGATCGATCTAAGTGTGTACCGTCAGCATGTTAGTGTTATTTGTACATACTTAGTATATGAAAATAATATTAGTAAGGCTTCTGTTACGCCATGACATTTGATTTAAAAACATTTTTGAGCCCCTGGATTTTTAAAATGATTGACTTTATTTTCAAAATATAAACTCGAAATAATACTGCAGTGGTTTTAAATGCGTAATGTTTCGTACACACCGAGTACGAGTGTACATTGGAGGCCAAAATGCTCATGGGCGATCGTGACTGGTTATTAACTAATATTGTGCTGGTTTACCAACTTATCTATGAAATGAATTACCTTTATTTCGCAGATGAAGTCGCGGGCAATAGCTAGTTATTAATAAAGACCAATATATTAGCTGTGCTATCAGTATGTCCAGTCAGACGTGTAAAATTCGGCGGCTGCGGAAACATAGCGCGCACAATAAAATAAAATATATTTTCGGCTTGTTAAATTCTCATATTCGCCTAATCAGATTAGAAGAAGATTAGAAGTAAAGAATTACATAAAACTATCTACTTCGTAAGCTTCTATGTTCTGCATGTATACCAACCAGACTATCCGTCAGGCACAACTGTATAATATGATAAGCTAATCAAAATCCTATTTTTTTTCACAATACTAACACGCCGCGCCGCCATTGCTTTCATAATATGAAATTAACATACGTGGCAAATGGACATTCGCTTTGTGATAATCCCATGGCTGCAAAAACAGCGACTGCATACATGATACGCCAGTTCACGGCAACCGCTCGGCGCTCATCCCCACGATGTAACAATGGAAGAGTTGACACAGTGACGGCTGCAGCGTCATAACATTATTATGTGCTGCGTTTAGGAACAATTAATACAGCGAGGGAACGGACGTTGTTCATAAAACTGAATAAATATGTAGGAAATTGGTCATATTTGTTTTTATTGTGCTTGACAAGATTATCAAATAGTGTGTCTCACTGCAGGAAAAAGTGCCATCTTCCTTCCTTCCACTAATGAAAATGTCCACATTGCAAAGCTTTTGTTTAGTTATATTAGTCCTTATTAAACACTGTAATAATAGGTATCATCGATGATAAAAAGTAAAAAACTAACTCAAATTTTAATAATCGTTATCGAATCGTAAAGTCCGCAAAATTGCTTAACTCCATTATTGGCATCACACAATATATTATATTTGTATCGTGTCCTCGCGAAACAAAAGACGTCAAACATGAAATAAAGGTTCAACATGGTCTGCAGTTCCGAGTTAGGACGCGCGCACACTGCCCGAGTGGCAGATGGTAAACCAATGTTAATTTTTTATTGCACGGAGCTCGGGAAGTTTTTTAAATTAGTTTGCGCTGCTGCACTTGAGTGCTGTTTTTGAAACTTCTTTGATAATTTCTACTTTCTTTGTTGTGGAATTGGCGAAAATGGAGTGGCAGCACATTATTTGTATTATATACATTTGCTGTTTTACTAAAAAAAAATGCAGCACACAGCACAGCACAGCACAGCTTTTAATGTTGCGTTTGCTATATTTTCATCAAAAAAAAAACCTCCTCCTCCTCTTTTTTTAATTCTTCTTAGCAGTCAGCTAAGAAGAATTATGTGTTTGTTCACTCTGAGTACGTCTGTAACTGAGCCCTGGGTCGCGCCTGGGTGAGTTAGGCCTGGTAGTCGTGATATTCTTCCCATGTCAAGATATTACGTTGCGAAATCGCGACGTAACGTACCACTCAGTCTGCACTCTTCTTAACATCAAAAGCGTGGAGTCGGACGTCGCAAGACGTTTCAGATCGCCGCGTTTTTATCGCTTCCACCGCATTACCTCCACTGTGTCATAGTGTTGGTAGCTGTACCGGACCGGGCACCTAATGGACGGGTCACTGCTTGCTAGGATTCACGGTATTTATCTCGATTGTAGGTTTTATTGGTGACAATGATATTGGTTTTGGAAATTAAAAGTTAAAATGGGCGTTCCACGTGGCTCAATTTTGGGTCCTTTCCTCATTTTAGTGTATATTAATGATCTACTCCTTAAATTAAAAAAACAACCATAAATGGTGATAATTGCTGTTCATAAATTTTCAAGGTAAATAGACGTGCTACAAATTTTGAAGTACATAACGCCCTACTGTAGTCGAGGTCCAAAGATTGGTTCACTGCTAATAATTTAGTAATAGGTAACTGGAAAAAAACGAAGTGCGTTAGATTTTCTTTACCAAACGATAATAGATAGTATTAAATCAAGAGAAACTGGTATTCGTAGATAAAACTGTTTTCCTGGTAATTTAACGTAACTTTGGGTGTAAATAAGTAATAAATGAACTGTCAAATCTTCAAAACAAAGTTGGTACCGACAATAGCTCAGATATCGAAGATTTCAAAAAAAATTATTTGTAAGTGATTTATGCAGTGGTTTTTTCATAAAACTTGATTTTACAAAGCACTTTTCGAATGTTTATACGCGCCTTTCTGTTCAGACCGCAGTGTTTGTGTGAGTGAGAACTAGACGTTGTGCATGTAGACTAGCGTCTAACTGCTCATCACTGGTACTATCTCTGTCGGACACGTGAGACAGCGTGCTTTTTGGCCATGACCACCAGCACCAGTGAGTTCGAGCTCGCGACTAGTTTCACCTTAAGTGAATTATTTGGCAAACTTGTTATTGTATAATGATGAAATGACAAATCATGTTTTTGCCAATCGTTGCTTGTCAAGTAAAAATTTGTAATTAAAATTTTGGACACAAGTCAAATAATATAATATCTTTGTGATAGAAAAGTTCTTGGCTTTATTCTCCACTAGCTGCGCCCCGCGGTTTTACCCGCGTAAATGTCGATCCCGTGGGAATATCGGGATAAAAAGTAGCCTATATGTTAATCCAGGGTGTCAGCTACCTCCATACAAAATTTCATCAAAATTGATCCAGCCGTTTGAGCGTGAAGAAGTAACAAACATATAAACACACCCCCACACACACACACTCACAAACTTTCGCCTTTATAATATTAGTGTGATTACTAAAGAAACTTACACCAGGTTTCTGAATTAATAATTTAAAGTTGAGAACTTGTCAAACTCTACTTAAGCATTACTTAAGGTGACTACTTCAAGGTACCCCGCTAAATAATTTCTTACACTTTTTTCAAATAAATGAATTTGCAGGCTTTCACCTTAAGTAATGCGAAAGTAAACTTTGACAACTTCAAATTCTCAATCCAATTCCCGAGTTTTGAGAGAGATGAGACATTAAAATGTTCTATAAAAACTACTTATTGTTTTGAACACAAAACAAATTATGTAACTACAAAAAAATTTCTTATACTTGCAGAGTATGTTTACCTACAAGGTTTGTATAACTAAAAGGGAACGGACGATTATTATGTTACGTTTACGAAATGTTCATATTTACAATACCTGCAAGTAATATCCGATTATTGAACATACACAAACAGTCATGAGGAAACGATTTGATATTAACAAACAATTGGATGTTGATATTGTATTAACATATTACGATAATATTAAACTTGTTTTTGTATTACTAAAGAAATATTTGCATACGTTTCATTTTGATTTATGAATAACATGTTGCCTCACAAAATAGAGAGCTTTTCCTTTCTCAAATAGTAAATGACTAAAAAAATTACTTTCTGATTATTTCAATAACCTCAAGCAGCTATCGAGTCTGATGTTCAGACAATTTATACAATATTTGTGTAAGAAATTCATGAAGCATACTCTATTACATACAAAGGTTCGTATTTAGGTATACACAGGCCAGGATGTTTGAAAAAAGGTTGAATTCCTAAACAATACTACCTACGGCTACTCTGAAACGTGTCATCTTAGTAAAAGATTAGAAAGAAACTGCACAATATGAGGAAAAAACACTTTCCGTGAAAGTTTTTTAATTTGCCGTAGATATAGTTTACTGGAGCTTTCAACTTTAGCCATCCGCGCCGGATAGAAAGAATGAAGTATGAAACTACGTGACGCGTGGGGGACCGGCTTATTGTTTCGATAAATAATTCATCAGTGGGTTCCGTATCTTATCTAGATAAGCTTTAGCTAAAGAACTAGGCCTTAATTAGATAACAGGGCTGATTGCCGCGAGTATATTCCTTAAATTAAAAATCCCTTTTATATAGCACTTGTTTTAATATCTCAAATACACAAACATTTAAAACCAAATTAGCTATCTAAAGACCATACAGTATAATAAATCCATTTATTATAGGAGTCATTAAGAAAATCAAGAGCTCTTGTTAGTCTTAAATTATTAATAAAGGTCTCGAAGTAGCGTTCATCAGACGTAGATTTAGTCCATTGTCCCAATAGATCCATTACATGGTTTGCCTGTCTTAATTAGAAGGCTTTTGTCATCTAAATATACCAATTGTCCTACTAAGTGTTAGTCCACGTGTATTAATTGGTTTAGATCTAGACGAAGGACCAGTTGACCTTGGAGTCGCGCCAAACACAGTAAGGCGATCTGTTTGTCTTCCCTGGGGAACGTAAATATGTTCTCCGTTTAGCTCAATGTACTCGTGTAACCACGTATAAGTTTGAACTAAATAACTTGCGCCCTCGTTAACTTAAAACATGACTATAAACTTAATTAGAGATTGTCAAACTTTTTTCTGTTTTAGAATCTCCTTAGTACAGCATTCCTCATTTTTCGCCAATTAAGACGCCCAGACAAAAGCTGTCCCGGAATTATGTGAATGTCCAGAAACTGGGTTGTCCAGAAAAGGGAACGTTATTGGTCAGATCGGTCAGAGCACTAGTTTTCCCGATTTTCCTCTATGGACTTGAGACGCGGACAATCCGAGCAAGAGAAAGACAGAGGATAGGCGCATTAAAATGTGGTGCTAGAGGTGGATGCTCTGAGTACCATAGCCAGCCAAACACAAATGTGTCTGTCCTTTCCCAACTCGAAATAGCTTGAGCGTCCACAAGCTGATTTGAAAGGTGATATTTTTTTTTTTTATAAAACTTTGCCCCACACTAGGAATTTCTCCTGTATTGTGGGTGCGTTTACAAACATTTAAATTCACGTACACAAACAACCAGACCCGGAACAACTAGTTGTAGGTCATACAAATATTTGTTCCGTGCGGGAATCGAACCCGCGACACGCAGCGCAGCAGTCAATCGCTTAACCACTGCGCCAAACGTGCCGTCAAATAGTATTGGCAACGTTAGACCGGAGTCGATGGAGGCAGAGTGTCTACTTAAAGGGGTCCAGTGACCTCGATCCTCAGTAATGAGGAACCGATTGAAGAAGAAAATGACGTTACTTTTAGGATACAACGTTAATTACTCAAGGCTTGTTTATTTTTAAAGCATAAAAGACCTTTCGATGCTGGTCCATAATAACCACACAACGAACATTGTACATAATTCTTCCATGATAAAATGCGCTGTTCGCCATTCGTCGCTATTGATTAGTGTTGTCGCGACAGTGTTCCTAGTTAGAAAGCCTGCGCCGCATTGTCTCAATGCATTCGACAAGTTGCGAGCACTAAGTACCTATTGAAGAGAGGCAGGTAGCGCGGTGACGTCATTAGCGCTATCTCTAAGACATCATCACATAGGTATGATTCAGAAGTTCCACTTAAAGATGTAAAGGACCTTTTAATTTTCCTAAACATAGTGGTGCTACTCTCAACGAAGCTTCTTCGAAGAAGTGGGCGATGGTTGAATGGATAATAATAATAATTGACAACCAAAACTCTTTAGGGGCGTGAAGGCCATTAGAGAGCCGAAAACTTTTTGAAATGTGTTTTTTTCGGTTTAGTTTTCAGTGCTGACTTGCTCTCGACTAAAAGAATGAAACTCTCATTGTAAGGTGAGTATAATGCTCGTTCGAACAAGGAGGGTAATCACTAATGCTGTTGCAGGTAGAAACAGAATTTTTTGATCATACCAAAGGACCGCAAATTTTTGGTATTTTGGAGCTTTTTCTTTTGTGGCAATACTACGTACATTTGCTCGGTGCCTTTCATGCCACGTTATGAGAGTAGGAACGCTTTCGGTATGTACTGCAGGTGGCTACGTCTTTGAGGTGCTAAAAAGTTTGACTACCCTCATCTGTTCTATACGAAAGTAGCTGAAATATGAAGCGAGTTTTTTTTTGTTTTACAAAAGTCTTTTAGTTTCATATTGCAGAAATAGTATAAGAAATAAAATAATAACTAACGTACTCATGATGGAGCAGTGGTGGCTAGCCGTGACTTACGAATTGTAGGTCGAAGGTTCGAACAAAGACAGGCGCTTTATTTTGTGTAAATTATGTCATCACCATTCACCACTGCTTTCAAAACGGTGAAGAAAAACATTGTGAGCAAACCGCATGTCCTAGAACCAAAAATTCGAAGACATGTGACATCTACCAACCCGCACTACGCCCGCGTGGTGGATTACGACCCACTTCCTCTCACCGAAAGGAGACCTGTGTCCCAGCAGTGGAAACATTATAGAATGATTAAATGCGTAAAATCATTCATGAACGTTAATGTTCTTAAGTTAAGAAATCATAGACCATAACCTAAGCCAGGTCTCAAGAATATAAAATAATTATTATGGTCTTTTAAACGCGTAATATTTCAAGCGTTTATCTTAACTTTGCAAAAGCATTATTATACCAAACCTAAGCTAATATCATATCATCATAATAAACGATACAAATTCTATACTGATAGCAGAATAAACGCTCTTCGCTTCGGGCTCACTTCGGCTTCAACTTCGTTCCGCTTCAGCGCCGAATCTTTATAGTGGTGGTACGTGGCTCATAAACAGCGAACGTTACTGCACGTCTTTGCTTGCGCACTTATAACTACACTCGAACGATAAACTTGAAAGCTAATACTGGTCACGTACCTTGTAATGTTATTCATTTTCGCATTCGGTGTGCGAACTTGTGTATTTTTCGGTTTTCGTATACTTATGTTTTTTTCAGTATTAGCTCTATATACGGAATAATTCAATAGCATACGGGTTTATTTCCTGAGCCAATTATCACACTAATATTATAAAGGTGAAAGTTTGTGAGTGTGTGTCTGTGTGTTTATATGTTTGTTACTTCTTCACGCTCAAACGGCTGGACCAATTTTGATAAAATTTTGTATGGAAGTAGCTGACACCCTGGATTAACATATAGGCTTTTTATCCCGATATTCCCACGGGATCGACATTTACGCGGGTGAAACCGCGGGGCGCAGCTAGTGTTTTAAAAACTACATGGTCCCTTCGAACACATTGCTCTGAAGGTATCTCACTAGGACACCAGTGGCGGAGTAACCATGGTCGCACTGCCAAAAAAATGTACATACGCTTGGTTGCGCAACTGATCGGACGCCTGGTAAGATACCCACCATAAAGCTGTGTATATTTTGCTGGTAACGCGACCGTGATTGCGCTACCTTGTGCCCTAGTAAGGCATAAGCCTTATAGGGTCAGATCAGTCCACACTGACCATCTCTGATCACGCTGTAGGTAGCCAGCGAAACTCTCAAACAGCTGTTACATTATTTAAGTCTCGCACAATAGGTATTCTTAAGCGTGCCTATATCAAAGCAATATAATTCTATCAGAAATATTGAACAATGGAGAAAATGTTATACAAAAGTGGATACAAAACGTGAAAGCTTTCTTTGACGTAGTTCAAATAAAATTACATAGAACGAAAAAGTAGGCATGTTAAAAAACTATGTAACCAATAGGTATGTATTTAAAGTTCTTTTTGTTATCCCAGATACTAATCTGATTAAGTCCTTTGTGTTTGAGTATCTGGATTTAAAAAACAACTTAACGTGGGCTCCTATTATTTTATGGCTTTTGTCCTTAATAGTCAGACATTATTAGTACTCTCCACATTATGTTACGGTAAGAATAAGATACCGTCATAATCATCATAATCAGCCTCTAATGTTCCCACTGCTGGGACACAGGCCTCCTCTCGGTGAGAGGGAGTGGGCCGTAATCCACCACGCGGGCCCAGTGCGGGTTGGCAGATGTCACATGTCTTCGAATTTTTGGTTCTAGGACATGCCGGGTTCCTCACGATGTTTTCCTTCACCGTTTTGAGAGCATTGGTGATGAAATAATTTGCACAAAGTAAAGCGCCTGTCTGGGTTCGAACCTACGACCTACTCGTAAGTCTTGTCCGTGACCACTGGGCCACAACTGCTCTCAAGAATAAGACCTTACTCTTTTTCTTAAGAATAAGATACCGTAGCTAGAGATAAATTATATAATATAAGATATTTGGGATGCATGAAGAAGCCTCCTCGTGTAGCTTAGTCAGTTACTCAAGTGAACCGAGCGCTCGGCGTATCCTGGACAGTCACACCCAACACCTCATTTGACTGGCCAATTCTTCCCTTGTGGTGATAGGGCTAATGCCCGCCCGGCTTGCGACCATTCTCCCACTGGATTCCGGCGTCAAGCAGCCTGCTGTGTTTCGTCGATGCATGGGAGTTACAGTTCCTTAGGCATATGCCTAACGACGACGAGCGTGCCCAGAGGAGTCTGGGCACGCTCGTTTCATCGTAGATCTCATCCGTCGCTTTCCATCAGGCATGATCGAGATCAAGAGCGGGCCCATTCAGCAATAAAAAATAAAAAAAAGAATTTTATTAAGGTGTCGAATTATGACGAAGACACTGATTAATTTGTTTGTTTATTAATATTATTTATTTACCGTTCTACACCTTTATTTTACGAGATATAATTTAGTTACTCGTTTTACCAAATGTCTTTATGAATAGGATAGGTAGAAGTATCATTATCTGTGGGTAAATTACAACAAAATCGTGGCAGTTGAATTTGATACTTCAATAAAGCCTCGAGATGAGAAGTTGGCCTGATTCAGCACCATTCATTGAGAAAGACTACAGACAATTTAAAAACATGAATAAGATCAATACGTGCGCTACAGAAACACCCCTCTTCCCCAATTCTTTGGAATTAAGTACTTTTACTTTTTTTTTAAATATCTCTCCATTGCCAGCTTACAATTAATTATCCCTACCAAATCCACACTAACACGCTCACTTCGATGTTCACCGTACGCACGCTAAGCATTGTCCTTAGTATGTTGCTCTGATACTAGCATAAGAAACTATTATTTATAGATACGAGATTGCCTACCAGGGCTCAGTTTAATTTATCTGTGCAAAATTTCTTTGACAATTCTTTGAACGGCAGAACGGCTTACATGAAGTTTTGCACTTAGGTACATACGTTTTGCCGACTAAGCCCAGACTAAAGAGGTTCCACAGTATGCGCGGCTACTTCAGAGTACCTATCCATAATTTAAACGTCAGAATGGATTCAAAAATTAAGGAAAATCTATTTCGATACTCTTTTCATGCAAGACAAAACAAATAACGAAATGACTATGGACATATAGATGGTATAAAATCAAAGCTTGTTGCTTCTACAGTGATCAACTTTTCTTTTTCAAATTCGTGAATTTAAATTTGGAACCCATTATGTCAGCTTCAAACTGCATAAAAACTTTTTCTCTGAATTATCATTATTTTTATATTTCAGGCCTTTAAATATAAAAATGCTCTGTGGCGATTTAGGAGTCCGGGAGTGTATTTATCTAAACTAACAAAATTGTGACAATTTCATGACGAGTTCTGTAATAAAGCACTAAAACTTTGAAAACAACATATAAAACTTTCGGATTATAGAAAGTGAAGCAGTCACAAATATAATATTTAGTTGTATATTGCGCACTGAAACAATCCACGGCTAGACAAACACATTCTTACTGAAAAATATTAACTTTAACAATATATTTGCGGTGCTCAAAACAATAGTTAAAGTATGTAGCTTGCCCAGACTGTTATCAAATAAAACAAGGTTCCGGTTGCTCTACCAAATGTTACCATTTTGATAACTTTTCTTAGCTCAAAGAGTGGACGGTAGATAGCGCTTTTTGCCGATTGGTGACTCATGTGCTCGTAGCATTGACATTTCAGCCGCTAGGTGGTAGCACTAGCAGTTAGTGTTTCAATCGCTGCAGTTTGTAAGTTATTATGGGTTAGTTTTCAGGTACCTAACACCTGCGACGTTGGTTGGTTTATACCTACATTTGCCGTGTGCGTTTCGAAGGCGCGGCCATGGCGATATTAAAAAAAACCTATGCCAAGATTCAGTAATGTAAAAGTTGATTCCCAAAACCATAAATTTGTCAAAGTTATGTTTGTTGTTGTCAATTACAGGTGTAAGGGACACATTATGTGATCACAAAGACGTTTTCAGCAGGGAGGCGGCTCCTCTAGATAAAATGTCTCATCAAATGTCCATTTTATTATCAGATTACGAATTTCGACATTTCATTTTTTATAATTACACATGGGCAAGCTAAGCAGATAAAGTAGTACATCTTACTGCTGACAGTAAAATGGATTTAGTAGGAGGTACCCACAGCGAACAGTAGGTTTTATTATTTTTATGCAGAACGGGCGGCGGCGGCGACGTTAGCACTCCTGTGTACGTATTTCCTTTGCTGGCGGTAGTTACCAACATCAAATAATATTCTGGTTTTAAAGAAATGAAACTACATCATTTAATATGCTTGATATTTATTTTATTTATACCTAAATAAATTATTAATTTCACTGACATTGTTAACTAGATAAAATTCGCTTACCAGGTACAAAACTGACGCCTAGCTCACAGGGCGACAACTGATGTCAGAACTGTGAATACATAATGATCTAGAAAAAGATGAGAGTAAAAACAAAGATTATTGCTTTAAAATTAACTTTACAAGCAGTGATACAATTTCAGCATTTTGTACGCATTTTCTAGTTTTACGGGGCCACAGAGAAATTTCGAAGCGGCCCTCTTTTGTCCGAGTTTCTTTTTTTTCATTTAAAAAGTAGTGCCTATTCATTTTTATTTAAATGTTAATGGTCATCTTCAGCGAATGATGGAATGATTATAAAATGGGCCGTATTTTAAAATACATGTTATTTGTTCCTACCATAGGAACAAATAACATGTATTTTAATAAGTTTTGCAGTAGGTAATTATTCAGATAATTTATGACATGGATAATTATTTGCTCTAACATCGATTTATTAATTATGAGTAATGTTAGAATCGTTGGCAAACATTAGTCCACTCGAAATATTAATATCAATTGAATAAACAAGTTTAACAGTAAAAAGGTTTAACAGTGTTATTTTAAGTTGTTTTTATCATGTCCTAAAGTAAAGCTACGTTTACCAAAGCTTCTAAAATTACCCATAACAAACACAACCAAAATAGAAAAGATGTTAAATAGAATTTGAGTTTAGTGAATAGTAATAAGTATTGCCAGTGTTACAATATTATCAAAATACTCTCAAGTTCTAACGACATAAAAGTGTTGAGTGTGAGTTCTGACTTTAGTTGCCATCGAAGAACAAAATAATAGTGTCCGACCGAAGCTTCGGCTTCGGCTTCGGCTTCGGCCACCTTCGGCCAAAAAAGCACCTTCGGCCAAATCTTCGGCTTCGGCCAAAAATTTGCCGAAGGTTTGACCGAAGCCGAAGGTTTGCTAGTTGTCAAAATTTAGTGTCCGACCGAAGCTTCGGCTTCGGCTTCGGCTTCGGCCACCTTCGGCTAAAAAAGCACCTTCGGCCAAATCTTCGGCTTCGGCCAAAAATTTGCCGAAGGTTTGGCCGAAGCCGAAGGTTTGCTAGTTGTCAAAATTTGAAATTTACTGAACGATGCTAGAGCGAGACGGAGAGTGTGCAGAGCAGCAGAGTTTCGCCGCGCCGCCGCACCGGACCAAACGAATCGCAGTTAGTAAACTAAACGAGTCAAAAAAAGTTTGAGAGCGCGTCTTAAAATTCTATTAAGTGTTTTGTTTTTAAATATTTCATATTTGAAACTTTTATTTTAGACAATATTTTATTACCTACTTGTATATGTTGGTCACTCGGCTCGTTATTGGGCTAAATCTCTAAAGCTCTCACAATATGTATCTAGTATATTCTGAGATCAAAGTAACTATCGTATTTCTCAAGGTCAATGACACCTTCGGCTTCGGCTTCGGCTTCGGCCGAAGGTTTTAGTGAATACCGATTAATCGGCTTCGGCTTCGGCTTCGGCCAGAATTGCACCTTCGGTCGGACACTATCAAAATTTGAAATTTACTGAACGATGCTAGAGCGAGACGGAGAGTGTGCAGAGCAGCAGAGTTTCGCCGCGCCGCCGCACCGGACCAAACGAATCGCAGTTAGTAAACTAAACGAGTCAAAACAAGTATGAGAGCGCGTCTTAAAATTCTAATAAGTGTTTTGTTTTTAAATATTTCATATTTGTTATTACAAATTATTTTATTTATTACTGTGAGTAGTACCTGTGGTGGTCACTCGGCTCGTTATTGGGCTAAATCTCTAAAGCTCTCACAATATGTATCTAGTATATTCTGAGATCAAAGTAACTATCGTATTTCTCAAGGTCAATGACACCTTCGTCTTCGGCTTCGGCTTCGGCCGAAGGTTTTGGTGAATACCGATTAATCGGCTTCGGCTTCGGCTTCGGCCAGAATTGCACCTTCGGTCGGACACTACAAAATAATGACATTACGCAATTTAATAGAGATGTTATAGTGGAATAAAAAGTAACATTAACGTATATTAATTAAATATGTAGATTAAACAAAAAAAAAATACAACGATATTATTTTTGTAATTTGATGAGTTTAGATAAAATTGTGGTGTATGAAACTGTATATAATTAGATATTCCCCAGTTATTTAACAGTTTTATGAACTACTAATTCGAAATCAAATTGGTTTTGTTGCCTTACAGTAGAGGCGAAAAATACATTATTCTCCTCGGGGACAAAGGTGTCTTCGTCTTGGGTGACCTTGAATCCCTCGCTGCACTCAGGGTTAACACTCACTCCTGAGCAAAGCGAGGGAGTTAAGGCTTACTCGCTTTGCTCAGCTCCAACTTCGCCAGCGTGGGTTTCGTACTTTCCTCAAAAAAAATTAACACCCTCTCCACCTCCCCTTGAACAATTTCGTCATACATAATGTTTGCGTAACTTTAACCGTTTACGCAGCGTACGCAACGGAAGCTCTCAAAAGGAATAATTTTTCCCGTTTTTGCAACATTATTCATTGATGCTCCGCTCCTATTGGTCGTAGCATGTTATATAGCCTTCCTCGATAAATGGATTATCCAACACAAAAACAACTTTTCAAATCGGTCCAGTAGTTTCGGAGCCTATTCAATAAAAAAAAATGTGTGTGTGTAAATGTGTAAAATTCAAACAAACAAACAGATCTTTCCTCTTTATTATAATATTAGTGTAGATAATCTATTATTAAAATTTATTTGACACTTCAAGCCCATGTACAGAGGTGACCAACCTTTGGGCGATGCAGAGACAATCAGTTAATCAATCCAGCAATCAATCAATATCGGAATATACAATAGTTATTTTTAATGCGAAGATATTTGTTTGTAATGTTTAGGTAATTTAAGCGAGAAATTATGATTCCGATATTATATCTGTGAGCGTTTAACCATTTACTTTGTCTTTTCACATTTTTTATAATTTGCTGATAACAATAAAACAAATAATGAAACAGTTATAGATGTCCCAAAATGTTTAAGTGCTTTATACCAGTTAATAATTAATCCAGCTTAAAACTTCAAACGCATAGTGACCACGCGCCGGCGCGGCCGGCGCGCGCCAGGCGCGGCGGGACCGGCAGCAGCTCCGGCATCACGCTGTGGTGCGTCACTAGAGCGCACAGGGAACTGAACTCCTTTGTGAAGCCCTGGAACGTTTAAATGTTGTGTGGTTAGTCATTGGAAGTCGTGGATGAACAAGTCCAAAACTGGGAAAGAGATGTGAGCAGTACCTAACTTACCATGTCATTTACATTGCTTTGAAATAAGAATCAAGAATTCAAAATAAATACAATACGAAATTATAAATACACAGAATATTTATAATTACTTATACCTATATTTTATGTTGCTTAACGAAATATGATATGGCTAGGAAGAAAGTGAATTATAATATGACGAGTTATGAAAAATTTAGGATAGGAAAATGATAATTATATAGTGCTTATTCTATTGTAGCTACTTTCAGACAATGGTGGCAGTAGAACTTTTGGATAATCTAAAATAAAAATAATAAAACTATAATTTTAGCCTATTAGCGGCTACGATGAAGGCTTACGCATTGGGCGTGCACAATATGAGGTAGCGCGCGATGCCGACGGGCGTGACGTCACGCGGCTGGCGCAGGCAGGCGGGGTGCTGCCCGCGGTGTGCCTATCCGTTCGCAACGACGACGTTGCTGCCGACGACGCTCTGGAAAATTTAGGTTGGCTTATGAGATAGTCACACTGCCACCGGTCGGTCACCAGTGCCTCGTCCGTCAGTCAGACATTAGTGCGGCAGGTGTACCACGCGCAGGTGAAGTTGGCATTTGAGGAATCCGGTTGTTGTTTCGACTCGTTGTATGAAGCCAACTTTGTGTACTATTCTATGCCAGGGGGAGTCCAATATAGGTACGTTATAATTATTCATTCCATTAGCTGAAACACCGACGTTTTGTGAGCCTCACCAGTTTCCGATAATTTTGTAGTTTCTTTTTGTAAAAGGAAATTTTATTTTTAGCTGGGTAATTTATTTTGAGATAGGTACATTATTATTACATTATGTTTGTGTGTTGATGTTGCCCTTCTGTATCATATATATATGTATTATTACCCACCTATTCTTCATATTGTTACACCTTCTGAAGTCCACATCTAGATCCGAGTGCATCAGGTGCTCGGTCCGGCGGGGCGCGGCGGGCACGGCGGGGGGCTCGCGGTTGCTCTCCCGCGTGCACGCCTCCGCCTCAGACGCCTCGTTGATGCAGCCCCCGTTCATGCACAGAGGCAGGTTTGTGGGGCTGGAAGAGGGACAAATGTGTGCTGTAGATACAGCTTAATAAGAATAGAAGATAATAGAACCATGATTTTGGCACATAAAACTCACATAACAAAACTGCTCAACACCAATGCAGTTTTCAAAATGCAAATAGCCGGGATCATAATTTTGGCATTCATTCAATCTATCACGATGGGCCACTTCTTGGAGTGTCCAGTGTCCCTATCCCTGCACATTTGAGGATGTAAAGACGCTACTGAAGGCGCAATCGGCGTGGCCAACTACTGAGTCGAAGTAATTAGGTAGATCAACACGAATGGTGTATCACCAATTCGAAAAAAAAAAAAAACTGTGGCACTCCGAGAGTGCCGACAATGTGACGTGCTATTCCGATATGCAGAACAATGCCATCAAAAGTCACATTACATAATTTACAAGATTTATTGAATTGTAATTACGTGGTGGGTGTATCCGCAACCAGCGGCGTGAAGTCATCGTCTGAGGGCTGCAGCAGCGCCGAGCTCCACAGCCAGCTTCTTCATAAGAGGAGGCCTCTGGCCCAGGTGCCGCCGGTAGCAGTTGATCTCCGTGAGGGGTTCGACTTTCTGAACTGCTGAAGCTCAGCATTCCACTGGCGACCTGGAAAGTGGTTGTAGAATGCAGGTTTTAGAAACTTTAGTCTTATTTATCACATTCATTCTTCTTGTCACTTTGATCTACGAAAGGTAATACTCAATACTATTCTACAATGTGTAGTTTGGTAGTAAGTTAAAATTGAATGAGATCATTACTGACCCTGTCGGGCACAGTAAAATAGTAGGAGAGAGGCAGTGCCAAGCCGGACCCGCTTTTTTCTATATTTTTTAAGTTTAATAGTTATCCTAAACCTTTTTAAAATATTAGATTATAAAGAGAAAAATTGGAAAGATTTTTTATGTTTGTTTGCTACGGTTTAACGCTAAAACGGCTGACCGGCCGTTATATTTATATATTTACTAGTATTTATTTTATGTATAATAGGTAGTTATTATTACAATGAAATAGAAGACATTTCATTTATCTTTTGTTGACTTCTTAGAATGATGAAGAAAGATAGGCAGAAAGGATATGTATTAGAATATCTAACAAAAACATCAAGGATGTTTAAATACAGAGGTCGTTTCACAAATACTACTATACTATAATATGCTAGTTGAGCGGTAAACTCTGCTTGCGAGATGCAGGATTTTCTGTGACGTCAGTATGACGCGTAGTTCGTATGTGGCGTTTGTAGATACCGCTACAGACTCATCATCATTCATTGGGATACGCCTATACTATCTGAGAGGATATTCGATATCGTAATTTTAAGAACGTTCACGGTCTGAAGGCCTATTCCCGTAATTGAAGACATTCAAAATGCAGTCACAATCTCATCTCAGCGACAAACAATGTCAAAAACTTGTCAAAAATGTTAGGAAATTGGAGGTATTTTTGGCAGATTAAGACTGAGATCAGTAAGAACGTTCACAGTCTGATCTCAGTCTCAATCTGTTCTAGATTTTGAATGTTAATAATTCCGGAAATTGGCCTTCTTATGTACAGACAGAAATTTTCCCAATCAACTTTGAACCTTATTTTTCAGCGATAAAGTTAAAAATCTATTAAAGAAATTTGACAGATTGTAGTAGCTTGATGTGCTGGCGTCTAAAAACTGTACACTCAAAATTATGTTAGTCAATTTAAGGGCTATTTTTGTCTGCTCATTCCACGATAGAATCTGCTTAACCAACTCAGCGCTACTTAGTGCGTCGTCTACATCTACCAACCCGCACTGGACCCGCGTAGTGGATTACAGCCCACTCCCTCTCACAGAGAGGAGGCCTGTGTCCCAGTAGTGGGAACCATAGATTTATAAGAACATCCAGATGCCTAGTACGCGCTGTCCAAATGCTTCGAATTCAAAGACACCAAAATAGCGTCTTCGTTCGTTAGCCCCGCCCACAGGCCGCCATTACGCGACAGACGTTCAAAGCGCGTCTACGCTGTTAAATATAATTGAAAAAATGACTGTTTGTGCGGTGAAATCGTGTAAAAACTACACTCCAAAAAAAGACAAGGATACGAACATTACTTTTCATAGGTAAGTTTGCAATTTTATGATGAATTTCTTTGAAAATATTACGAAAACTAAATAAAAACAAAATGACTCCATAATATTTGAGTATTGCCAAGGTACAGTGTGAAATATTTTTACCCCTTTTTTGTGCTGCGATATTTTAATATTGTAAAATGTTACGAAATCAACATTATTATTAACAAAAAAAAATTCATAGACTACATGAATTCACATGAACACATGCCTAAGTGAAATAAATAATTTTGAGTTTAAGTTTGAATACGTTGTTTTATTTTATTTTTTCTTTTATAGCTGCCTGCGGCTTTACCCGCGCGAAAGTAGAAATACATTCAGTCAGTCGTTCGATCTTTAAGAAGAAGTATCTAACAAACATACACAGAAACATGCACACACACCACTCACAAACTTTCTTCTTTATAATGTTAGTATGATATTAAAAGTTTTTTGTTCATTCACACATGTTTACGAAAACCATGTTATAAAATAAAATTATAACAATCTCCAAAAACTATCATAATAGGCACTCGGTATGAATGTAAAAGGCGGGTTTCATTTTGTACACATATATTAACTACATAATTACCTATGTCAATATGAATAAGAAAACTACCCGAATTTTCCCATATTTTGGGGTAATCATTTTGCGCTGGTATTAGAAAATGTCACGCACACAAACGCAGAAACGATAATAATACACTTGTGGTGGGCGGTCCGCACGCACACGCGCATTACAAAATGCATTCAATTTGAACGTTGCGTTTTGTACGGTACACTCAATCTGGTTCTTATAAATCTATGGTGGGAACATTATAGGCTGATTATGTATGTATGTAATGCGTCGTAATGTGAATACTTCAGGACATTTAAAAACCGTCAGATCGAGTTAAAAATATGGGTAACACTGACAAACTCTGTTATTTTTTTAATTTATATTTTATTGAATTTTAAAAAGCCCTTTAAAAGATTTAGGCCGCTTGTATACGTCCGTTTTTTTCACCGGACAACGGACCGTTTTTTTTCGCCGGATTCGCGGTGGTGTATGGTTTATAATGAATGTGTGCACATGCATCGGACACAGGTCCGGCGAACAAGTTACGCCGGATGCACCGCCGCCTCCCCTCGGCGCAACGGATACGGCCGCTTGTATACGTCCGTTTTTTTCACCGGACAACGGACCGTTTTTTTTCGCCGGATTCGCGGTGGTGTATGATTTATAATGAATGTGTGCACATGCATCGGACACAGGTCCGGCGAAGAAGTTACGCCGAATGCACCGCCGCCTCCCCTCGGCGCAACGGATACCGGACGAAAAACGGACGTATACAAGCGGCTTACCGGACGAAAAACGGACGTATACAAGCGGCTTTAAGGTTGATGTCAACTCGACATTGGTTAAAGGCTGTTTGTGTATGTGAGTTGAAATAACAGCATTGCTTTGTTGTCTTCTCAGTGCCGTAACTTCAAAAGGTGTGGGTGGTGGTGTGGTGGGTGGTGGTAAGTGACTAAAATAACTTGACTGTACTAGATAAGCTAGAATCCTACCCGCTACTACAGTAATGGTGAGTGAGACCGGGCAGGCTGTCAGGCACGTGCACGCCCATGCCGCAGTCGCTCCCGCTTAGCTCATTGCTCTGAAACATTTTTTTTTTAATGGTATCTCGCAGTTCAACCTAGGAGTTTGTTGTTTGTTTAACCGAACTTGCCTGTGGATGCCTCAATAAATTAAGGCCTCCAGCCAGGGCTATTTTGTGCCACACCAATCGCCTTAGAAGTGTAGCCTTTCTCAGCAGGTCCTTTCGAAATATAAATATCGACTCAAATTTCAACCAAACCTCTCTTGAAGTGTTACAGCCCCTAAAATGTCGAAAACACTTATCGACAAAATTTGATCCGCTTTGACTTTTTCATCCTCTGCTTCGTAACTTTCAACTGTTTCTGATGATTTTCGTTTCTTTCCACTTTTATACCTCCGTTCATATTTTTTATTAAGATCACCTGTATTCGCCAGCTATCATAATTTTAGTTGTTCAGAGACTCAATCCTAAACATATTGCTCATAATCGCTCCTTTGCACAAATATTATATTGCTGCTTGAAAAATAAATGTTATTCCTTACTTAATTCTTCAGACTTCTTACTGGATCCACGATACTCCTGTCCACCCTGGGTCTCGTACATTGGGTAGCTGGGAGTCCGGGCTCATTACCAATTTAAGATAAAAGAAACGACTGAGAGAAATAGGTCGTAACAAAATATATTCGGAGAAAATTTTGTGAGTGACACACAATCACACATGACAAAATTACATCAGAACGTATTTATTTTGAATTCAAATTTTACTTCATATACACATAGAGTTTGTATATCCAATAGTCTCAACTTAAGTCACTACACCCGTCCAACACAGCCCATCAGAGATCACACTGACTCAATTGAGACACAAACAAAACAACCAGCCCACTGGCCGACCCGGGGGAACAGCACTACACTTCAGATTCAAATGCTATCCTAGTGAAGATACATACAGTCTTTCTGTACGCAGCAGCCACTGAGGAAACGCGGTCACGTGGTCGTTTCGTTCATTCCATACTATAGTATTCCTCTGTTTTCTGCCTGGTTTATGATACCTACTAGTCCAAACTATTTTTTTACGATATAATGTATATCCCATATATCCGTGGTATATCCACTGCAGCCACTGCTATGTCCGTATGTTTTGTGTAATTACATTTTTTTTCTAAAATTAATAAAATATTCGTACCATTTTCAATCTTCTTCTTCTTAATTAACCAGGGACAAAACAGAAGAATACGTTAGTATGGAATGAACGCTAATGACCACGTGACCACCTGTCTTCTTAAAGTAAAGATAGTTAACGAACCTTTTGCCTTTTTTTTTCCTTGTGACTTTGTCTCAATTACTTTTTTATTGATTTAATCACTATTTATTTCTATGTACATTAAACAATACAAAACAGTCGTTGTTTAATTACATTATAATTACAATTTACAAGTAGTATTTACAAAGTAGGTACATAGGTCCTTGGGTCACTAACGAGAAGTGATAGGTACAGAAGGTCGGCTTGATACAACGAACGAAACCGAACGCATAGTGAGTGTGTGTTTGAGATAGTTTGAGATAACCGTGCGTATCTATGTATATCTTGTACGTGTGCATGTTGTCACTAGTCGTATGAAACCAGCCTTCTGTACCTATTGTTTTAACGTTGTTTTAACAATGTTTGTTTTATTTGATCACTGCCAGGTGGAGTGTCACGCGAGCAGCACTATCGCGAGCGCGAGCAGCGAGCACGCGGGCGCGGCGACCCCCGCGGCGTCGTGCGGCGGCGGCCAGCCCTCGCTCCAGGGGCCGCGCGCCCCCGCCGGCGGTCACATCGTCGTCACCATTTCTGGGGAGACGGGAGGTGTCAGTAGCGTTTACTGGAACCAATGCCCGTTGCACATGCTCACACTCGTATTGGTCATCATGAGCCGCGTGCGAGGGGCAGCGTTTAAAAGCTATAGCGTCGTACCGAACTCCGTTTTTGAGCTTGCGCGTGTCGTACGAGTTACCCTACTAGCTCAAACACGTTTTGTGAGTGGCAGGGTCGCGAGTGTCCGTAAAATCTTTGGCACCCATAGTATTTGATTCGCAATAATAAATGCTACTGATGTACGAATCGTGTCGAGCAATATCAGTGCTAAATCAGACAGTATCGTGAATGAGAGCGAGAGTGAGCATGTGGGTCGGGCGTAAAAGTCTGACTACAAACGCTTGTTGTACTCAAAAAACTAGAGCTACCGTCTACCGGTCATCAAAACGAGAAATTATGGAACAAATCGGATAGTCACTGAGACATTAGGTTCCAAGACATCCTGAATTTATATCTTATCTTGTAAAATGAGTATGGAACTGAGCGTCTAAAGAAATCCCATGATCTTGCGTGAAACTTTGTTTTTAAACATTTAGATGGAAATCTCCACAGTAATGCGACTAAGCTCTTAAAACTTGTTAAACACGTTGTTAAAAACTTAAAACTTGTGTCATAAAACAGCTAAAAAAAGTATAAAAACTGAAAGTTTTACTATCCAAAGTAATGGTACGATAATCTCAAGATCATTACTTTTACAATCCACTTTCTTTAAATTGTTGTACTTTTCGTCTACCAAATTTAAAAATTCTTTATTCTTTTTTATTTGAAGGTGGTAGGACGCACAGAACCGGTAACTAAAGCAATGGTTGAGCGAAGCTTATGCCCAGTAGTGGTCGTCTTTCACACGAATGATGATTACGATGGAGACGGTGGGAATATTTACCAAGGTTCTGCATTTGGTGTTGGCTCAGAACAATGTATGGGTTGTCGAGGCCGGGATCTTCTAGCACCCCTCGATGTAGCTGCTCCAGATGTATCTCTGTGTCATCTAGGAGATACAAAGTAAGCTTATAATCTTATTACAGCTAATGATTCAACTTTTATCTTTTTTTTTTTGTCAACAGTACCAACACACGAAATCCATTATCAATTTGGAAACCTAAATACACGGTACTTGTAAAAAACCCTTTAGCTATTACATTTCCGAAAAATCCTAGCAAAACCATGACGAACTTCGACAAATAAAGTTATTTTAGGCATCAGTTCTATTGTTTGCCGAAACTTAATGCGTAAGTATTAAACGATTCAAAAGTGCTAAACAATATTCTAAATGAATAAACAGTTACAGTTTGTCATTGATTTTCATTTCATTCATTGAAATATTTAGATTGCTATTGTTAATTTCGGTATCATTGTAATTTGGTTTATTTATCTGACTAGATTTAAAGTAAATAAAGGCTGTGGCTGAGCTTAATGGAGGCTGACGAAACCGTTGCGCATGCGCTCTTTGAATGCACAACCGTCTCCGCCCTTATTAGAACAGAAAACCTCGGGTCACCAAGATCTTTTACAGATGTTTTAAACAGACAGACGTAGACAACTTCTGGAGGGAGGTGGGCTGGATGGAATAACTATCGACGGCCGCCATGGCCCACGCAGTACGCACAATGGTCCCCCTGAAGGACTAAGTGCGGAAACCAAACCTTCTAACATAGAGACAAAGCACTGTAGCTACTGACTAATAAAATAGAGTCATCAAACAAAGTTTTATACAAACACATAATTATATAAAACTTTAGACGGGACAAACATAATAATTATCATCGTTTCTAATGTGAACAAGATCACCTACAGATAGCAAAATATAGACTCACATGGTAACAGCGTTGTTGTGAGCGGCGGTAATGTTGTAGTGGTTGTTGTCGTTGTTGTAGTTGTTGTAGTCGTTGTTGTAGTAGTAGTAGTTGTTAATACTAAACAAACAGAAAGTAATGCTCTTAATATATTTGAACACATTGTAGTACAGTTGTGTTATAACTGGTGAAATTAGAAGATAATCCACAAGTCTGAAATCGTTAGAAAAAAGTCCCAAAATCTAGATACATGCTAACCGCTAAGTTTAACATGGCTCACTGATATTTGTCTCAATTGTAATGTTACTAAACTCTAAGAACTGTTCAATAAACTGCACATCATGTTAATAAAGAAAACTTTTGCTGACATAAATTATGATACTATTAATTATTCTATATAGAATAATTAATAGCATCATAATTTATGTCTGCAAAAGTTAGTTAGTTTAGTTACTTAAGCTATTTAAAGCTTAAGTTGAGCAAAAGAAAGATGTTCTTACATAGTAAAAGAGTCAACAAACTTTAAATTCAATTTTCTAACCGCTTACGATGCACAAATTGAAACTTGTAGACTAAAAGTCGTTGAAATCAAAACAGATGTGGGCCCAGTTAAACATTATCAATTTTTAAAAGAGGTAACTGGTCCTCGGTCCCACTTCCATAGTGAGCCGAACGACCCCTAACGCTTCATTTAATTTCTTGATCATTCGGTAGGTGAATGAACAAACATCGTTGGTTCGGTTTACAAATGATGAATTAATTTTCCACTTTGATTTATTTTGCGTTCAGGCGTTTCACTTCAAGTGAAATATATCGAATGAAAGGCAAAAATTAACAAAAAGTGAAGCGTCTGGTATCGAGCTTTCGTAAATTAAACAAGATCAAGACTTACAATGTAAGAACAGCTCAGCCTGCGCCCTTCCCTGGGTGTTCTCCACATGACACCGGTAGGCCCCCGCATCTTCGCGGGACATCTCCATCACCATCAGACTCACAGTGTGACGGTACCCTCTGGACGTCATGCTAAGTACGTGTTTTGTACCTAAGGAACGAAAAAATACGTTAGATTTCTATTTTTCTTCCCTAAGTCAATAGTTAGTTCATTTCAATCAGAATATATAAGTAAGTATCTTACGTTATTTTTAAATCATGGAAGTTCTAGGGAATTGTTCCCGGAGAATAATGAATGGGTAACACATACTAAATGAACGCTCTGTTTAAATAATCGTTTTATACTTTATTCTAGACAAGACCTTAAATAAATTGGAATCAGGGCAGGTGAATGATGATTCACAAAAACCACAACGTAATATAAAGTCAGTACAGAGATTTTATAAAACCTATGCATATCGGACATATTATAAATTATTTATTTAAGATGAAAGCTTTAATTTGGTACTTAGTAACATTACTTAGTACATTATCAGAATGTTATATTCTTTGCTATAGTTTACATCATGTATTACTGTTTACACTTTTATGATAGTATCTATTAAAACAATTTGGTTGAAATAGGATAACATAAAATAGGTGTTCCTAACAAAATAATATTAAACAAGGTGTTCGTATTCTACATACCTAGAAATTGAATAATATCAAAATAAGCATTGTTTTAATTAAATTAGACTACAGGAGTAAACTCAAATAAAAAAGGTCGTTGAATATTAAAATAGAATTCCAGTGGAAAAATTATTGTTTTCAGTGTTGAAATAATTGAGAATAGGCTTAATTTTTTATTATTATGTAGGTACTGTCTGCGCAAAGTTTTTACTATTGTTAGTATTCTGCGGTTGTCTAGTTTTTATTTTCATTATTTTCTGGGTTTGAAAATTTTGAAAAGTTTGCGGTTCTCAATCTATTTATTTTATTTTATTTTATTTATTTATTAGGCTCTTCAACAATGAGTACACTGTTACTTTATAATTTGTACAATGCAAACTTAAGTCTATTTTATAAAATAACTTTGTAATATTTTTTTATTTAAAAATACGTCATTTCGGTTTCCTCACTATACCGGTATTATTACTAGTAAGTACAATAACCGCAACTAAACGGAGCTGAAGAGAATTTTTGAAAATACTTCCAGAAAATAGACGGATCAATTTTGCCAATCAGAGTACTTTTAATTGGGATTATGGAAAATTATATTTAATTCCTGCAATAGAATTGTTATATCACAAAAAAAACAATATTATTATGATTAACAGTACTGACCAGAGGCAAAGAACAAGTGAAACGATGATGGAAAAGTCAAAAATGTATTCGAATGAAATAAGCTACCGAAAATTTTAATGATATCAATCCTATTGAAAATCGTTGTAGAAATACGGACCACTTTGAAAGCGATTGCCACTCGTCTAGGCCCCTCAGTTCTTATTATGAATCCATAGTTCACATTTCCGTGCTACTTATCTATAAATAAAATGTACAGCTACCACCGAGTTGCGAACCAAGTCCTATAAACAACAGATAACATCTATACCCAAAGGGTTCAAACAGATAAAAATTTTACGTTTTTTGCGTCGTAACTTTAAAACTGAATAAAAATTCACGGAAAGCTCAGGAGAGGTATATCTTCAGAAATATCTTCATTAAGGGCGACAGTTCCACCTTAATTTAATTTGGTCCGACTTCGTCCGAAAAAAATCGCATTATAAATGAATGCATAATTAATTCTGTGAAAATTGTATTACGCATTCATTAGATAGTATGATACTTTTAATTGGCTATTGCACTTTTTTAGAGAATTAGTTGTGTGATTATTTAGATGTGGGATAATATGAAAAACAAATGAGTTTTTACGAATTGCTTCCGACTTCCACTTTCTTCGGGCCTTTGCTCAACCTTTGCAAAAATAAATATAAACAGTTATATAATATAAGTGTAAGTGTATATAAGTATATAAGTGGTTATGTTTCTTCAGCTAGAATTATTAAGCTGTCTTGTTTTCTTCTAAAAGTATCAGTTTCGATTATTGTTTTACGAAAATTATTTTTAATTATCATAATTATTAATTTGAGAGGCTTGTGGCTAAGCGATAAGAGGCGCACGGGTTGATTCATCAGAGATCAGGTTAAGTACGCTTGCCGCGATCCTTGGATGTGTGACCATCTTTGCGTATCGAGACCTCTCCGTGCCGCGACTTTGACAGTTGTTACGGGTCGTTAGAAGCCCGAAAGTCTGACAACCAGTATTACCTAGTAATTGGGTTGTGAAGGTCAGATAGGCAGTCGCTCCATGTAAAATACCTAAATGATAATCTCAAACTAATCTCAAGACAAGCAAGCCCGCAGCCTTAACCTAGCTAGAACTATCAAGTTATTTGATTAACATGAAAGTTGTTCGGTGCACATGACTGCGTCGTTATTAGGCCGTGATCACCGGTAAAGGTAACAACTTCGACAACTTAATTAAGTTTCTTCGCAAAACAACATATTAATATTCTAAGGTCTTGTACACAAAGTTAAGGTAAACATAGGTACAGAAGGTCGGCTTTATACTTACGAGTTAAAACGCATACGGACAAATAGACTCGTGTTCACTTACACACTCTCATGACCGTCATTCTTTTGACATAGCTTGAGGTAGCATGTAAAGTGAATTCAAGTACCTATCCTATATTATTTTAGTTCTTACGTTTGCGACAAGCACATTTCAACCGTAGATAGATATGAATTAAGTTTTAGAACATAGTAAATATTTGTGCAAAACGAGTATGTATTTTAAATTTTAACACACACAAATCAAACGTTACGTGTACTCCGCGCGGTCGATCACTACGTATGTGTCTATGTGTGCATGCGCCTGTTTTCGCTCATTGTAAGGAGCCGACCTTCTGTACTTATTTATTCTGTGGTTTAAGTTCAGAGATTGATAAGTTTTGATACTTGAGCGATGGATTAAATCTCTTGGAATAGGTTTATGGAATTTTCAGTTTTGTGTTAATTTCGAGGAATTTTGATAGTTGGACGCTATGATCCTATGAGTTAACGTACGATAAGCAAGGTCAGTTAAAAGTTAATGAAATTCCACAATTTAATAGGTATAGTATTTTTTTTTTGGGTGGGATATTATTATATAACTTCTTCCGCTGTGGGCGGAGAGGGCGTGTGATACTTTTACTGACTAAAACCCCCCCGTGTTCCTTCAGTTACCTGTGCCAGGGGCCACGGTATCTCTTTCAAACAAACCGCGACCCTGGCAGGCGTCAGTCAGTTAGTGCTGACATCTCTTTGAGGCTCGCGTGGAACACAACGCGCCGTCTACCCATGCCTGGTCCTTATCTGCCCATGCCTGTGGTAGCCCATGCCTGTGGTAGCCGGGAATCGGCTGTCGACTCCCGGCGCCCAGGGCGTCTCCTGCGGCGACTAAAAGCTTGAGGGCGCAAAGATTGCCTCTCCCTCACGCGATCTGTTCCCTCCTTTGTAAGCATTACCGCTTCGCAGAAGGAGGTAAGGCTTCCCATGCACTCTCGCTCCGTACCATGGCCTGGACCAGGGCCGGACGCGAGAGATCGCCGCCGCCAAACACCGCTGTGAGGACGCGGCGGTGCTCCGCAGACCTTTACCGTATGCTCCACCGTATCCTCCAAGCGATCCACACAATGGTGACACCCGGGCGAACAGGAACCTCCCGAAGCAACCGTGCCTGGTGAGGACCTGCGTCAGGTGGAAGGTGACGACACCATGGTCCCTCTCTAGCCACTCCTCAAAGGGGGGACTTATCGCCGTAATTGTGGCGTGCCCACAATTTACTATATCTTAGGTACAATTTCTTGGACGCAGCAATGTACCTGTATTTCTTTAAGTTATTAGTGATTTTTGATCAATGTCTTTGAGATACAGTCGCAAAAGTTTTCATCAACTACCTACTTACATATTTCACATCTTTATCTGCAGTACTCTAATATATCTCATTCGTAAATGTCTAGCTACAGTATCATTTAATTTGGGAGTACTAATACATATTCAGTGTGGGAGCCGTGGAAGCAGCAGTAAGGCTAATTTATCACCTCGCTACAGAACAAGCGTGAAAAGGAAGAAATTCGAGGTGGTTCGTAAAATCAAAATGGTTTCATGGGAAAATTGGGTGTGGAAACTTTGAGGCCTTTTACTGATAAAGTTCGATTTGATTAGAAAACCTTGAGTAAAGTTGATAGTTAACTCACAGGTGTCACTGCAAGTTAGCAATTAATCATACTTAAGTTTTTTTTTTTTTAAACTAATTTACATTTTTTTTTTAATTAGCCTGCGCTGTCCCACTCCTGGGCAAAGGCATCTTCCATCTCTCGCGAGCCCGCGCGTCCTCCTTCCAGTCTTGGTGGAACCTATCCAGCTCGTCCCGCCATCTCCTACTTTTTTTTTTAAATTTACATTACTCTTTTATAATTAGTTTTTGGAAAACAATCGTCAGTCTAGACTTGATAATTATATTTTAGATACAATTTTGGTCGTCTAAAATTGTTAGGTAATAAGGTTTTTGATTTTGAGTATTAGGTACGCATTTACAATAAATTACCAGATGTCATATAAAATTTGAAATTTACACAATTGAAAAAAAAAACTGATAATAATTGAAAAATGTTAATATACGACTGATGAATTTCTGAATGATAAATTAATGTAGACTTATTTATTTATTTGGCTGGAGACACCATTTTTTAGTTAATATTGTGACTAATTGTAATTTATCATTATTTATTTATGCATTGACTGTATAAATTATTCCATATTATTCTTATTTCGCATGCAACTACATTTGTACCCCTCTTGGCATAACACAGCGAACTATGAACTTTAATTTAAGAACTGTATTCACTACGAAGGTAATGTTGCACAAATAAAAAAATATTATGAGTCCAATATTAAATTAACTTGTCATTGTGAAGCTTCTCGTTCTATTAAACAAAAAGTAGCGTCTCCAACAGCAACAACAACCGAGGCAGCACAAATAAAAAAGTAACATTTTAAGGCCGCTAAAAAATCCTGTATAACAACAAATTTAATTATCCAGCAACCAATTACAATTACCTGTCACATGAAGAATGATAGCAATTTAGGTCTCCAATCAGCGGACTGACAGCTGCCAATCTAAAAATTAGTAACTAGGGGTCTAAAAAATCCCCAAAAAGGCCCCTGTATTTTTCATTTAATTGAATTACACCTGTAATCTTGGTGCCGATGTCGGACGGAGTTACGCCAACTAATTTCGCAACTTTTATTTACCTACCGGCCTGTTGTTACCGACATAACGGATAAACGCCAAAAAGTTTGTTGTGTTGGCAAAACATGAATAACTTAATGAAGCCTCGTTTTGTGGCACGGTACATTAGTTAATTAATCGAAGTTTATATTGGTTCATTTCAGCTTGTCGGGAGGGAAGGAGAATTTTTCGGTTGTAATAAATGTAAGCAAATGAAATTAGATTGCCTTTTTTGACGGAAGTTAAGAAAATTAAGTTGCAGTTTTTAACCCCTGATTATTTACTGTTGCCCTGTTACTGGGAAGAGGAGTTAGTCTATTTTCTCCCTAGAAAAATTATGAAATAGAGTATGAGGCCGACCGCCTAACTGAGACTTTTCCTGAGGTAGCAGCGCGGTGCGGGAGGGGTGTGGTGACGTAGTGCGAGAGCTCAGTAATTCGTCAACTTGTGACAACTATCACCCCTCCCGCACCGCGTAGCTACCTTTTTTTTTACGTGGAGAAATGCTCATGCATTCTGCACTACCACGGGGAGATAGTGCAGTTATGTGGGACTCTAACCCACTAAAACTCCACCGTGTCCTCCTTTGCCGCTTATGGCGGGAACACGGGCACGCGTTAGCACTCATCCGTGAACCCGCCGCGGCTGTCCGTCACCGGACCCTCCTCCGGGGAGTACTCCCCATCACCGGCGCACCAGAACACATAGCACGCCGTGACCACCCCAGGGACCAAACCAGCACATGGGCGCCAGACGACCCCGTCTCTGCCACCCTTGGTCCCCCTGCGACGGGTCAGGTCATTGGCCCCGCCGCCTGCCAATTTTCGGCCGCAGAGGATAGGGAGAGTGGCCAACGTCATACCAACACTCCTCTTCCCCTGCGGCCCCACCGCGTCCGCCATCGAACGGTGGCGACCCCGTCAAGGCCGCGGAAGGTAGGGAGAGCGGCGCACCGTAATACCGGCACTCCTCTCCCGCCGCGGCCTCCAACCCTCAGCCGCGATGCCTCCGTTACGACATCGCGGCCCGCCTCAGTTGCGATGTCGCCCAAGCGGCACCGCAACCTACATGTTGGCCGCTACGTCGTCGGCTTGTCGGCAAAAGCCCTGACGAGCGGCCCCTCCTCGGGTTCCTCTTCGCTTCACCGTGGGTGTCCAAGCCACGGCTACTGAGGCCCCCCGCCTCGACAATGCGGGAACCCACCGGGGGGGACCGCGTAGCTACCTCAGGTAATGTCTGAGTTAAGCGGTCGGCCTGTAGAAATTAAATAAAGTTACGTATAAACGCTAGCTATTGTCTGAAAAAATTAACAATGGATTTAAGATCGTGTGTTGATAACATTCAGATAAATTCTTTAGAAACTTAGGAAACTGATGAAGATTATAATAAAAAACCTATATCAAAAATCATCCACACATAACCTAACCTCTTCTATCAACACATGAAACACACCAAGTAAACAAGTACTTCGTCATCCATCAATCAATCTACCTAGCCTTTTCTCAACTAAGTTCTGGTCGGCTTCCAGTCTAACGGGATGCAGCATGCAGCGACTGCCTGTCTGACCTGCACGACCCAGTTACTAAGTCGTGCAGGTCAGATACCCCTTGGCAAGATTGGTTGTCAGACTTACGACTAAGACGACTTACGACTTAGACTTTAGGGCTTCTGACGCCACGTAACGACTGTCACGTAACAACAGCAGTCAAAGATCTACGGAGGACAGCCGGAACCAACCGCTTAACGTGCTTTCCAAGTCACGTATTATAAAATAATGAATCTTATCGCTCCGGTCAGATAGAGTAGGGTCGCCTGTTAATCTTCTTAACACCTACCCGCATCCAGCGCCAATAGACATCCAATAGTCGCTAATAAAAGTCTATAGACACCTCTATTGGGGTGATGGAGTGAAATCCAATCAACCGTTTAAGCGTGAAAATGTTACAAACAAACAAACTCACTTTCGCATTTATTTTATTAGCTAGGATCTCTTTGAACTCCATTTCAATGCCTATCGAAGTTCAGTTTTTGTTTACCTTAAACCTAATAAGGGATTAATGTACTCATATCTAAAATAATATGACCAACTTTCACTATAATCAACCCTGAAATCGTGACAAAGAACACAGCTGTTCCTTACATTTGCGTTCACATAGATAGACAAAATATAAAGTACAGCAATTTTTTTAATACCTTGGTAGGTATGTCCTTCTCTAAGATTGTATATACTGATCTGATTGTATATTGTGTTACTTTCCCGCTTCTTGTTAAATTAACAATCGTTGATTGCATTGTGTTTAAAAAATTCTTCGCGATATCTTGAACTACGCAATAAATATTCTGGATCTGTTAAAATGTGCAACACTTAATCTCTTTAAACACCTAGTTTCAGAAAATGACATTATTTTGGCGGCCATTTGTAGCTGAGACTAAGGGGATTATCCATAAATCATATAAATAATTTAGCTCTGCGATATCTATCAGTTAACAAAGATTTTTTTAAACCCAGACAGTGCTGAAAATAAATCAATTTATAAACATAACGAACGATATTTTTATTAATGTAATCTATAAACCTTTAATATAGCGAGCAACGTCAAATGATATCATTCCAATATGGCGACCGCTTGAACTCGACGGTTATTTCCTTAATAATACGGTTAAATATAATTTTCTTCACGTCACGTTTGGGATTTATAGCCTTTATTGCGAAATGATTTATATTTTGACCTTACTTTGTGACGTAAGTTGGTATCTCGTCCAATTAAGCTGGGTATTGTTAGGAAACAGTGATAGTTTGCGGCACTGGCACCGGTCTAAAGAGATGGTAGTTATTTTATCGACGAATAAAGGCGAGCTAGTGACGATGACTTTGAAGACATCAGTGGTACTATGTAGTAGGTTAGAAAAGACAAAATACTTGACCATTTTATGCTCTTGTCCAGCGAACGTCGTACATGAATGGATCAAGTGCATGCCTAGCAAATTATCAAGACTGAGAGCTTCAAAGTTCCGGTGGAAATTATCTAGAAAATGTTTAATGGAAATATCTGGAAATGGAAATTCTTGAAGAATATCTAAACAAAGAACACTTAAATAAATCAACATCACGCTCAACTCAAATATGACTGCGACAAACAAACTTACAAAATACAAACTAAAATCAACTTCGCTTAGTAAGCTGCAGCAAAAATATGAAACTGGACATGCATGAGAGAAACAAGAATTTATTGCGGCCAGCAAAGTCTCCACGACTTGATGTTTATTTATGCAGTTCAACCTGTCCGCGGTAATATGCAGTTTTATCTTTTTTATTTGAAGTAAAAAGTAGTAGGAGAGTGGAAGGTATGAGGTGTTTTTATAGCGTTTGGTCTTGCATTGCGCCTTAATAAATTACTTTTCAAAAGAAAATTTAAAATACACGTAAGAAATTTATGAAAATAAATTATCACCGACGCCTTTTAAGAAAATGAGAAATGGAAGCATTTTCCTACTTTTGCTAAAAGAAACTTGTTGGCACCATCACCAATCGACTAGGCGTAGTGGTTATAGCAACATCCCACCAGAAAGTGTTTATAGTCGTAATAATACCAAACGTAAAGTATACCCTTCTGTGCCATTCAGGTCATACTTAACTTGAGGATAGTCCCAAGTAAAAGAAACTAAAGACTAAACGGTTAAACAATCGTATTTCATAGCCCATAAATTTCGTTCTGTTTGTTTTTGTGTAGGCCCACTGAGCTAAATATTGGATTCAACTTTCTGGCTAAATGCCAAACATATCCGCTACTAGGTATCTAAATATTGGAAGTAATAATATTAACATCGTTTAGTGAGGAAACCAAACTAGATATTACGGCAATTCGATTTGGCCATAGTACAACCAAATACACAGTGGTATTACGAACATTTCTCTCCATTATGATTACTATACGTATGAATATTATTCACACCAAAGGCGTGCTAACCCATCATACCGTGCCCAGCCGTTTTAAAACAGCTGGCACCTCGGCGGTGACAAGAGCACGACGGATGATATCATTTATATTGGCGTGCCGTCCTGTCCAGCTTGCTCTCTTACTGAAAGATAGGCCATGGTGCCCGAGGTAGTGGAGCCCCACAAGAAGCGCCCAGACACAGACAAGTAGCGAGCCGGAAAGTGGTGTCACCCAGCATAGGCCTGTGTTGGGTGACGGTAACGCCTGAAGCCAGAAGCCCGACTCCCACTGTCCCACAGCCTGCAGGCGGGCACGCTCCGCAGTATTGTAGGACGTAACAACCTGCAGAGCAGCTCATATCACTGTCTCTGGTAAGATGAGTTCACGGACCGATCTGTATACGCGCAAGCCGCTGTCCAGAGGGGCAATTCTCGTAATTTTAGGAACGTTCACAGTCTGGTCTATGTCAATCTGTCAAAAATACCTCCAATTTCCCTACATTTTGATATTTGTTTGTTGCCGAGATGAGACTGCGACCAGAAGGTCAATTCCTAAAATTAAAAACGTTCAAAATCTAGTCGCAATCTCATCTCAGCGACAATCAATGTCAAAAACTTGTCAAAAATGTAAGGAAATTTGGGGTATTTGACAGATTGAGATCGAGATCAGACTGTGAACGGAATTGCCCCTCTGATTTTGAACGTTTTAAATTACGAGATCTGCCTTCAGGTGTTCAGCGCATCATAGTCATAGTCATGCTAATACTGGTAATTTTGCGGATTTTAATTTTTAACCGTTTCAAACAAACTTTTAATTTTCAATCCTCGATTTTCCGCAGTCTACTTCTCCATATTGTAAAAATTATCGATTATAGACATGACGTAACACGGCGAAGGCAGCAACAAAGCGTCCTGTGTTCCGGCCCATTGCGCACCAATGGAACATGTAGCACGCGCGGAGCGTGTTTTCAACGTAAGGCGACTACCTTTTTTAAAAGGTAGAAACTGGAAGTGTTCATCAGGCGGCCATTGTTGGAACTATTTATTATGTAATAAGATTGCCTGTTGTATTTTATTTTGAAAGGTAATCTGGATTTCTTCAGCACTGGAAATTTAAGACTTGCATTGTTCTGATCTGAATCACCAAGCAAATCTGTTATTTGTTGTTGTTGTTGTTAATCAAAGGTTATCTCTGGATTTTTATGAAACTGGAAATTTGAGAGTTGCACTCTTATGGATGACTGTTGAAAATAACAATAGTCTATCAAATAGCTTTTCGTGAGAATTTACGAGAGATAAAATTTTATTGAATAGGATTTCAGAAACCCCCAAGTTAATTGGGTTGTACAATCTTCTAAGAATTGTGTATCCTCTCGATAACGTTTCGCTTTACTTAATTTACCATTTAAAATGTTGTTGCAATAATATTTTTATAAGTATTTTGCATATATCCTCCTATCCTGCCCTCTGTGTCCCAAAACATGCAATCACACTTTGATTGACTTTGACCTCTGCGCTGCCACTGACGACGCGAAAAGAAGTGGCAAAGTTTTGGGCCAACGAGATCTAAAATATAGTCGTACCAGCGGCGACACGAAGAAGAAGAATAAGTATTTTATTATTATTTGCAGTACAAGGGTACAAGATTTCCGTTAAATCATAACTACGGAAGAAATGAAGGACTCCATCTAATCTGGGTGTCGCATTTAGACTTCGCGGACTTTTGTCAAAAACACTCAAAAAATAGATCTCGGTCATAGTAAGATAAAATGAAAGACGAAGATAAAAAGTAAGAAAAATAAAAAGCAAGAGATAAAAAGAAAAAGAAAGGCAATATTTCATATTTTTTTAACATTGAGTTTTATCATTAGAGAAGTATAAATCTGGTAAGTATGGTAACTTTATTGCTACCATCCCAGGTCCTGCGATATGAAAGTAAGATTTAATAAAATAATAGTTTTTTCCTTTTTTCTTTGTGCAGCTTAATAAAAAAAAGCTAATATATACAATGTAAAGCCCTGTAACTGTTTCATATAATTACTTAACTTTCATTCATGAACGAAACTAAGTGACACCAGAACTGCCATTTTTCTTTTGACAAATACGTGTTGCTGCGCTTTCATTTTCTCTCTCCCAGCAGAGTAATAAAGTCATTTTACACATATATTTTGTTTGAGAGTTATAAAAATAACTTTTAAAACAAAGGAAATGAAAATAACTATTCAGTATGGAATCAAGTCGACACTGTCGACCATTCCAATGGCGGGGCGGTACAGCGGTACTTGTAGTTCCTATTTAGACTAATTTTTGCTAAGCCTGAGCGAAGTATTGCTATTGGTTAGTTCATTAATCTTTCCTTACATATTAATGACGGTATTTTATTTTAGTTCGGTTAATGGAATTTATGTCGAAAGTTTTCGAGTGAAAGGTTTCTACGTAGCTTCGTCCAAAGCTGATGACAGACAGGCTAATTAGAACCTTAACACTGTAGAGAAAAGTTGATTATTGAGTGGTGCTGGTGTCATAGAAGAAATTAAGTGGCTTCCGTAATAAGTAAATACCACAGATTCCATGTTAGGAAATGTTTTTATAACTTAAAGTAGTTCAGAGATGGTAGTTTTACTAATTTTTTTAACATAATGGTGAAACTTGACTCTATTTTATAAATAGTAAAAGAGAACAAAGTTTTTTTCTTACACATAGTAACTACCAAGAGATTACCAACCCGCTTAGAAGAAGGTTTCTTAGCCGAGATAAGCCTCCTCTATCTAAAAAAAGGATACTTTGCTAGAGCCTTTTAATCTAGACCCACAGACGATTTATATTAAGTACTGACAGCGAACTAGAGGCGCGAACAGTCTGTGTAACCTTTGACAAAGTTTTATATTTTTTTTGGTGTGATTATTATAATTTCATTCAGTGAATATTACTGTATATTCTAGAATTTCAATCTAACTACTTAGTTTATTTAGCAACTGAAAGAAATCAAACATCGCTAATGATTGTATTCAGATATCCAACTGTTTACATAAGAAACAATTGATTTTCATTCAAGCGTGTTCTGATGTTGACTAATACATTTGAGTGACATTGACATTACTTGAGCAGAATAAGAATTATAGTTTCTCAAACTGTTATACAAATTTAATATTTATTTATAGGAGAAACAACAGCTATAACAGAAGCATAACAATTGTATCACACTTAATATTATAAAGGCGAAAGTTTTTGAGTGTGTTTGTGTGTGTAACACATAGGATACTTTTTATGCCGATATTTTTACGGAATCGCCACTTATGCGAGTAAAACCGGTGCAGCAAGTATGAGGCATAAAGCCAATTACAGGTTCTCACGGGTAAAAACAGAAAATGTAGTAGAAATCTTATGATCACTAACAAGCACGATAGAAAAGAATACACATATAAGCAATATAAGCACTCAATCAACTCAGCCTATCGCCCTTGCTGGCACACTGGCACCGCTGGACATAGGCCTCCCCCAGACTGCCTGTCCTCCGCCTTCCGCATCGAGTCTATCCCAGCCACCTAAGCAGTATGCACTTTTAAAAAAGTCAGCAATGTAAATGTGTTTGTCGTTTTTTCGTATATGGCAGCTGCATTAACTTAATCTGGCATAGTACTGTTTTCGTACATGGCAGCTGTATTAACTTAATCTGGCATAGTACTGTTCTCGTACATGGCAGCTGTATTAACTTAATCTGGCATAGTACTGTTTTCGTACATGGCAGCTGTATTAACTTAATCTGGCATAGTACTGTTTTCGTACATGGCAGCTGCATTAACTTAATCTGGCATAGTACTGTTTTCGTACATGGCAGCTGTATTAACTGAATCTGGCATAGTACTGTTTTCGTACATGGCAGCTGCATTAACTTAATCTGGCATAGTACTGTTTTCGTACATGGCAGCTGTATTAACTTAATCTGGCATAGTACTGTTTTCGTATATGGCAGCTGCATTAACTTAATCTGGCATAGTACTGTTTTCGTACATGGCAGCTGCATTAACTTAATCTGGCATAGTACTGTTTTCGTATATGGCAGCTGCATTAACTTAATCTGGCATAGTACTGTTTTCGTACATGGCAGCTGCATTAACTTAATCTGGCATAGTACTGTTTTCGTACATGGCAGCTGTATTAACTTAATCTGGCATAGTACTGTTTTCGTATATGGCAGCTGCATTAACTTAATCTGGCATAGTACTGTTTTCGTACATGGCAGCTGCATTAACTTAATCTGGCATAGTACTGTTTTCGTATATGGCAGCTGCATTAACTTAATCTGGCATAGTACTGTTTTCGTATATGGCAGCTGCATTAATTTAATCTGGCATAGTACTGTTTTCGTATATGGCAGCTGCATTAACTTAATCTGGCATAGTACTGTTTTCGTATATGGCAGCTGCATTAACTTAATCTGGCATAGTACTGTTTTTGTATATGGCAGCTGCATTAACTTAATCTGGCATATTACTGTTTTCAGCATATTTTTGTGGTATTTGACTGCGGTAAACTGGAATATTAAAATTTCGGTCTCAACTGCCATGTATCTCTCAGTTTATTGTTTTGTTTTGAAAGAATCATACTCATTATAATCCACAAAACTCCACTTCACCTTCACTGATCACAGTAAAACATGTATCTCGGTAAGACGTATACGTGTACTCGTTGTACTCGGGTCCTCAACGTTATAACTTAGGTACGTATCTGGTCAGTTAATCTTATTTACGAGCTTCTTCGACCTTTTTACGCTCTTTAATTTTTATTATTTTGTTAAACCACAAGGCTGTTTTTTTTTGGAACCTATTACTTTAATTCTCTGTGATACAAGGATACTTTAGATTTATAGCGTCCAGATAATCACAATAGTTTAGTTTAAGAAAAGTAGTCATCCGATGTATATATTGTCCTCTTTCAAAGAACTTGTAATAACGAGAATACTTTGGGTCCTCTATTATTTTTTCTACTTCAAATACATTGCAGATAACTTAAGCTATATAAGAAAGCAGAATGTGCCATAATTATTTAAAAAAATAATCAACATGCTCTTGCTCTGACTCTATATTTAAAAAAATATGTTTTTATGCTCTTGTCATAACTAATATCGATTCTTAATAGACTGATACGTAAATCTATTAATGCAACTCATACCTTTCATCAATCTAAAAAATGTATTCAAGAAGCGGAATGAGAGACACTTTTAAAATCCTCCAAAGTCCATCGCACCTCAGAATGCTTCCGCAATTTTTCCTCAATGTTGCCTGACGAACTTTTCTAGCATACGAACTTACTAGCTGCGCCCCGTGGTTTCACCCGCATAAGTGTCGATCCCGTGGGAATGTCGGGATAACAAGTAGCCTATATGTTAATCCAGGGTGTCAGCTACTTCTTTACGCTCAAACCAACAAATGGAGGTACCATTTGTTGGTTTGAGCGTAAAGAAGTAACAAAAATATAAACACACACTCACAAACTTTCGCCTTTATAATATTAGTGTGATTTTATCGCTGGCAACTCAACGACCACCAATGCACTTATGGCCTTCTTCATAATATATTTCGTAAGATCCTATTTAACAGTGAAAGACCTCTGAAAGCCGTTTATTTATCGAAGTCTTTGATCTGAAGCATGAATGGGAAATAAATAATATTACATATATTTTGTTACTTTATGTAATTACTTGTTACGGTAACAGTTCTTGTATGTTCAAATGACGGGAACGTATTTTTTGGTTACGTTGTATGTTATAATCAAGGAACTTATAACCTAAAGTAAATAACTATGAAAAAGTTGTAGTAAATCAAAAAAAGCAGTGTCCGAGTAAATAAATGCGTTTAAACGAGATATTGCTACTATTATTCCGTAAACCACCGCTCGTATCAAGCTTTAAATAATGAAAAGCTCATTTTATTTAAACTCCAAACCTAAACTATTCTGCCCACATTTCCAGTCTCGTTACACACTCGGCCGATGAAATCCTCCACAATTCGCCAGAATTAGTAGCAAACTGGTGCGCAGAGTACGAAATTATTTCTCATCAGTATCGGATATGTTGCAAATATACGATTGTTTTGCAACACATCCATTATTAATTCCGCCTGGAGTTCGAAATTTCCGAGTTTAAATATACTATAGGAAAATAGCAATAGAGTTTGTGTATAAGTTTCGAGTGTCATTTGTAGTTTGGCTGTGGTTCGTGTTCCCGATAAATAAATGTTTGGGATTTAAATTCGTACTGGTTTTCGGTATTTTTAAATAGATTATACGGAACAGCACGGTTATAGTAACATTGGCACGTTTTATCACGTGCGTATCTGGTAGTTTCAGTATTCGCGCTGTCGAAAAAGCTGTCATTGAAGCAAATGCATATTTTTTTAGTTTTTTCAAGGAAACAGGCAATTTTTGTCGTCATCATTATAACAATTATTATCTCATTAATTATAATAATAATCATTTATTTAAAAAGGGACACATTGACAATAAGTAGGTGTCATTGACAGTAAGCGTATTTTTCGATAGCGTCTGTCAAATTAGTGACTCATAGTGCCGTTTTGTATGGCGACAGCTGAAAAACGTTAGTGACTATCGAATAGATTACGTTAGGTTTCTTACCTATCGAAATCTATATTGCTCATGGTACGAGTTTTAATTCTTTATGTGACCGCTAGGGGCGCTGTACAATATTTCATAGATATTATTTACGGAGACGCTAGTGAGTTTTGGCTGTGGAAACTCATGGTGGAGCTACTGACCGGAATAAATCGAACCTGTGCATTTACACTATGTACCTAACTGAAACAAAGGAAAGACAAGGATTTAACTAGGCAGGTAGGATACGAAATTATTAATCTGATTAAAAGTTTAGTACTTTTAAGAAAAAGCGTAGGTATGAAAAGAAAGATATAAATTATATAAATAAATATTATTAAAAAAACTCGCAGTCAACTTACCAGAATATTCTTAGGAGAAAGTGAATTTAATCTCGTAATAAGAATATTTTCACTACCTTGCAAAAATCTGATTTTGGTAAAATCATAATTAAAAAGAAATAATTGTAACAGACAGAAAGTAAGTAATTAAATTCCAACAAGTAGTCAGCCGAAGCAAAAGGAGTATGTAAGGACCGCAGCAGATGGCGTTATGTAGTTTCTGCCTCCCCGCATGGGAAAAGGTGAGAGAGTTTATTTACAAGTAATCAGTTAAATTTAAGCTGTCACTAATATTTATTACAATCCAACTCGTTTGGCACAGTCTATAGCAATTTCCAAGTTTATCAATTATCAAATCAATTAAGAAATAAAAAAATAAAAAAAATTGAATTTCATCGTGGAGACTTGCAAATGGCTAGTCTCAACACTCGCCATTTCCGTCAGTTCTGTAAAAAATCGAAGTATTTTTCGATGCAGCATTAAAATCTATAACTCTTCCCACTATATTAAATTCATGGGCATGTATAAGTAAGTTTACCTCTTCTAAGCCTCTATATTATACTTCAGATATATCTGGTTCCACGCGAAAGCGGATTTCAACACACTGGAACGCCGTCTTTTAAGAATACAATCTTTATTCAATCAATCCTTTGAACCCTTCACCCACCTTGAGTTTTTCCTTATATTTTCTTTCGAGAATCCTTTTTACACTTTCTTAGATTCATTCGTCATAATCCTTAGATATGTTATAGAATCTGGACCAATCATTTTATATTGAATCAAATTTTGTATCACATACCCCTAAAATAAATAGTTACTGTGAGCTGTAGACAGGGAAAAGTGGAAAGAGGGAAAGGAAGCCTTTGCTCTGCAGTGGAACAATACATTTACTAGTAGCGCCCTGCGGTTTCACCCGCCTAAGTGTTGATCCCGTGGGATTACCGGGATAAAAACCATCCTACGTCCTTTCCCGGGACTCAAACTATCTGTACACCAAATTTCATCGAAATCAGTTCAGCGGTTTAAGGTAACAGACAGACATACGCACTTCCACACTTTTTTTTGCACTTTTGTATGGATATTTTGACAAAAACAAATTGCTGTACTCAAAGCCAAATAAATTAATTCAAAGTCAAGTCTTGGTTTCTGAATAGCTAATGCCGTGCGGCATGCAGCACCAACAGACACGATAGTAGATACCGCAGAATTAATAATCAAGTCATCAATGTAGTGTACAGCGACTACAACGCACAGATTGTTCGCGTTATTGATGAACAATAAATGCAAGTACCTTCAATAAGTCATGATTAAAGTGGTTAGTACCTACAGCTATGTAACTAACTTGGCCTTTTACATATCTAATGGACCGTATTTGGCAAGCTTGACAAAGTTCAGCAACCAAGTTATATTCGTGTAAATAGGATACTTATATTAAAAATTCAAGATCCTCCAGACTTGTACCGCCTCGCAAGCAAGCCGCGTAATCACATAGATCATTGCGTAGCTAACTCATCAGCCGCGAATGACGAACTGGGGATCACGACGCGTCATCTACTAGATACACTACGTGCTTTAGTTTTGGAAAATCCTTTTTTTTCGCTTTTCTTGTATAGAAAGTTTTATTTGGCTTATTTGTTGAATAGTCTTTAGAAGTTTCTGGGCTTTACTTGTTTTTGGAATCGAGGGATCAGAAATTATAGTATTCCAAGATTTGATGTGGTGGATATCTTATTACTTTGGATGATTTTCTTATTATTTTTGTCCGATGTTAAACGAATACCATATTGATGAAGGATTATGTTTACTAGAACCTGAGATTATTGATAACTTTAGTTTAGGACAAAAGTAATTTTAGTACAAATTACAGTGATTACAAATATAGAACAAGTTCATTTAAAATCACAAAAAATAATTTAAATAACGCTACGACTGGTTTTGTTGGATTTGATCAAACCTCTAACGAGTCCCATTTTGCGGTTCAAATATTATTGAACAGACATCTAAGAGTAATAAATAAACTGGAATGTCAAACAATAATTGTAATTAAAAACTTTTTGAGCAAAATTTGATGTTTTGTGAAGACATGATTACTTAGGAGAGTGTATTTTATCATCCTTGGAGGGTATTTTATTTGTTGACTTTTAATAAACTACAATATAGAGATAAAATGGCTTTTTTGTGACTGTTTTGAAGTTTCATATTGAATGTTCCTTCAATTGAATGTTCCTTTAACTATGAGTTGTGGGCTACTATATTTCACTTTCTACTTTATTATTTTTGACTAGATTCTTTATCAAATATATATATAGATGGATTTCTGTTACTGGATTTGATTACTTTTGCGTACTGTTCACATTATTCTTTATAAAGTTAGTGGGACTTAGGAAGAAATATGGGTTAACAATAAGATCTACAAGCAACTCTATTTTGGGATTCTCTTTCGAGAATTTCATACCTTTCAAGATAAGTCATTGAAATAATTAGTCCTCAGAAGTTAATAGGATAAACGTTTTAAATATTTTCTGTCAATGTACAGTCAGTGACCTGCATAACCTGATTAGCCGACCCCTCTTCCCCTCTTCGTCTTTGTTTCATTTTTGGGTCAGGTAATGCAGAGTACTTACCGTACATTAGAACAAATGTCTTCAAACACATTTTATATCTAGCCAAGATGCCTTTACAATTTGATTAGAAGTGCGTCTCCTCTCTAGAACAAAAGAAAACAATTCTAAACAGAGTTAGTGTGTTTTATTTTATTTTCTTTCTTTCAGTTTCTAACCGAAGATTTTTTAAAGACGTGTTTTATTTATGATCGGTTTTAAGCTTGGAACCTCCAGCATCTTTGTGGAAGCACTATTTACTTAATATACTACTTTTAAATAAGCGCATAAAGTATAACATTTAATACTGCTTTTTTCTTTTTACCAGAGATTCCTCTATTTTAACCAGTAGGTACCTACTGCCTTTTATCTTTATTGTGTCGTTGAATATTCTTCGTCGTTGGCATTTGCTGTGTCAAAATTTTGTTATTTGTATTTTATTCTATAAATCATTATCATCGTTTTACATATGACATACTCCTTCTGAAATTGCCTATAAAACGAACTTAACTTTAACATTTATAAGCTAACCATTAACCAGCCTCTGTTCTCCATTCAGGGTCCAATAGACCCCAGGTACTGGGTACGCTTCAGCTGTGCACTGAAGAGTGACAGATCCACCAGATGGCGCCCGTAAGGCCACCCGGCCGGCCCACACTGACGGGGAAACTGTAGGAACGAAAGAGTATAATAAGTGTGGGTATTCTGAGATATGCAGGATAGATTTTTGAGAGAATTGACGAGTTTCTAGCCAACTGTACCATTTTTTCCAAAATCTGTGAATGCAGTTAGCAATAATTAAAAAAACCGAGCAAAAGCGAGTCAGACTCGCACACCGAGGGTTCCGTACCATCATATGTTTTTAAATTTTCATCGGCGAGGCCTGTATTCGTCAGAGAATTTTAACACTGCACGCTGCGGTGTAGAATATAACAGTTTTAGGTCAGCGTCATGTCTTGACCGATAGTGGAACTAATGTAACTTTTGTTGATAATTTCTTAAAAAGAGTGCTATTTAGAGACTTCGTTTTATTTTTCCTGTAATCTTTACATAAATTTCTATCACATAGAATAATTTCAGATTTTTCTCTTTGCAAACTTCGGAGATATGGGGGGAACGGTATTTTTTTTACATTTTTCATCAAAAGTCGAAAATTATGCGGCCTAAAAAAAAGAAAAAAATACTTGAGAATGTGCAAACTGCGCTCTTTCATATGATACCCCACATGCCCTAGTAGCTCCACTTCAAATTTTTCAGACCCCCTTTCAGTCCCTGTTACAAAAAATATACATATACGATTTTTATTTCTTTCTTACTTGCAAACGTCCTCTAAAACTACCAAATTTCAAGTTGATAGCATTAGTAGTTCTCAAGATATCCAGCTGTGACAGACAGACAGACAGACTTAGTCTCACCATAACGGTTCCGTTTTACCATTTTGGTACGGAACCCTAAAAAGGACTGTCATGACTGCAACTTCACCGGTTTAAAGGTACTTTACTGCTCCCTCTCAAAAATCCAGCCTATAATATGTCAGGTTTTGTAAATTTAGGGCTTTAAAGCAATCAGCCATAAAGTACTTAATGAGTTTGGGACTAAGTTAATTGACAATTGTAACGAAAGAAAATATTGAACCACATTTTTGAGCAGAAAAATCAATTTCTATTTATTGTATGCTTTAATGTAAAGCCTAAACTATATTCCTCCAAGTAATTAAAATAACATCATAAACCACACAGTTCCTTACTAAGTAAAATACTATTAAGACCATAAAATAAAGTGGAATTCAATTTCTTCTTGAAACCCATTACAAGGGGACCACATCTCTAAAAGTTTTTCGTTATTAATGAACTTTAAACCGCAAACGCGCAAATATTTGAGAATTTTTTTGTCACCAAGAAAGTTGTAACATACGACCAACTTAAATGGAAAACGGGCACTTTGGTCAAAGTACATTACTTCATTGAGGTTTCACGTAACAAAAGATTTTTCTTTAATCTTGAAAGTTTGTCTGAACCTGTCTGTCTTTAGAATGAATCCTGATTTTCAGAATAATTTAAGTGCTTAATAATCTCAAGTTACGTTTTTGGCTTTCTCAAGGCTTTTGCTTGATTGACAATGATAGCTTTAACTTTAGGTTTCATCTGAAACAAGTAGGTACCTACTTAATATTCTCTTTGAGTATCTCTTAAAATGTACTTGTACTTCTTACTTGTAACCTCTATAATATACATGTATTAATGTTTTTAAATAAAGTTAATCTAATATCAAGAAGACTTCATAGAAAATAATATATTCCTAAACTGCGGGGTAATTAGGTACATGAGTTTAGTACATGTGAAGCCTATGAAGTAATGGAACAGAATCTTTTGGATTGTTTTGAAAGCGTGTTACACAATTAAGATGCAGATCATACCAAACAAATTGATACAGTTTTAGGACAAAACCCGATCCTCTATTTAAATTAATTAATGCCTAACAAACTTATTTAAATAACAAGGAATATTTTCTAAAGGTATTAAAATAATAATAATAATATGTACAAGTATATAAAAAAGAGAGGAAATAATCAAAGGGCATCAAAAAATTCATCCGCATCGCTGTCAACAGGAAACGTACCCAAAAGAATGGCAGCATTGCCACGTTGTATGGCAATGCTGATTCTTTGGCCATTAATGCCTTGATTTTATAAACACTTTCTTACTTCCAAATAAATAAACCGTCATAACTCAAACCGACCCGTCACGCAACGATAAAGAGCGTCATCTTACAGCCTCCAAACTGACAGTACAGGACACTCTTAATTGTGCTCGTTATAAACGACGTAATTAATTCAACTGTCGACTCACATATCACATTAATCTGGATTCTTTTGCTGACTGAAGGAGGGACGCCATTGGTTGCTATACACAGGTAGGCGCCTGATAGTACTCGCTCGACGCCGGTCAGGTTCAGCCAGGGGCCGCTCCATTTTGACACTGTGGAGGAAAATTTGTTTTAATTACAGTTAACTGAAAAAGTTTAGACTAGATTGGATTTGTCATTATTCTGAAAAATTCAGAAGATGTCATGCAAGATTGGGACTTGGATCTCATTTTCTTATCATTTAAAAATACTTTTGATTATGATTAAAAGCAGAGCCAGTGAGAGCAGCGTGGGCCCAGTGGTAATAGCTCTGACTTACGAGTTAAAGGCCGTGGGTTCGAACCCCGACAGGCTCTTTACTTTGTGTAAATTATTTCATCACCACTGCTCTCAAAACGGTAAAAGAAAACGTTGTTAGGAAATCGGCATGTCCTAGATCCAAATATTCGAAGACTACATATGACATCTACCAACCCAACACCAAACCCGCACTGGGCTCGCGTGGTGGATTACAGCAATTACATAATTTTTCAACTTCCATGAAATCCGATTTGTTTCAATATCGTTATGTCAGAGGCACTTTATGGCGACGTTCTTTTTAAGTAGGTACGTTTATCAACAAGTAGATACTTACTAAATTAACACCCAGTCCACAATCAATATTATTTGCAAAGATTGCTAGAATTATTTTTGATTGTGTAAAGACTTTTATAATATCATTCACTTGTCAGAGAAAAAGGTGTAATGATTTGTAAATAATGAAGAAATTCCGTCTTTAGAAACGCTTCCTTAAACTGAGTTTGTACTTTTTTATGTCTTTTTACATGTTCTAACGAAGACCACGCCACTAAGCCGCCGTAAGCTAGTTGATACCAGTTCCTCCCTCCACCCCCACGATTTGATCGCTAGTCTGCTGATAAGGACCATTGCCTGACTTATTTGGGGAAGTAATTTCCTCGTGAAGATATTCGTATTAATAAGAGCTATACTCTGCACAATTTTATAACAATTTTGTTTGAGCACACAATGCAAATAAGAGGGCATTCATTCAATTTATAGCCGCGGGCGCCAAAGTTTCCTTTGTGTTACACAGTTAGTTCCGGTGATTACTACTGTGTGCATACTGTGACAGTTTTTGGAACACCGCAATCATTATAAAGCTACGTATAATATTTGCGGTCCTCTATGCGGTAGTGTGAATAACAGATAAAGGTTATTTCTGACTTCAAGTTTATATAAAACAATTGTTTGTACTTGTTGTTTGAACGGTATTAACGGGATCTGCGAAATTAGCTCTTACTGCCCTGTTTATGCATACGATGTTGTTTGTACTGGGAGGTGGGACCGTGTTTTCTAAAATCTGCAAAATTGTTGGGCTGTTTTCTTCGGAATTGCCGTCCCTAATTATTTTTACGTTCAATAGTTGTTCGTGACGACGCCGACGCGACGGGGCCCGGGGGCGTAACGATGTGGTAATTGAAAAACGAAACTCCAGCGGAGAGAGTACTAGAAAACTAAAATTAGTTTTGTTCGCATTTATTTTTCGTTAACATTAAGCTCGACATATTAAATTCTAAGTTGTTTCAAGCTTTTACATGAATTTAAGTTTAGGTTGGCAAAAGAAATAACCTAATGTCTGGTTGTCAATCTTGAAGTGCCTGGAGTCTTCTCTCCTCCAGGCTATGATGGGTGGTGGTGTTCCCGAAGCGGCACACCTCAGTGCTGCATTATCACCTTCTTTGACAAGCACCTCGCCACTGCTGGCTTCATCATTGATGTCTGGTGGAACTGTTGGATTTGACAAAAAATATTATGTATATCATCATCTTCCTGCCATTATCCCATGTTACTTGGGGTCGGCGCAATACGTTTTCTTCTTCCATTTTCCCCTGTCAACCGTCGCGCTAGCATCCACTCCTTTCTCTTTCATATCATACCTCACCATTATGTGTATATTAATACTTATATATTAGCTAGAGATTTATTTGTGTCGCAGTCTTTTCCTAGTCTTCCAAAAAGCGTCACAAGGATCTTGTTTCCAAATTAATTATGTTTCTATTTTTGTGTTTAAATTGTAACTGTATTTGTATTTAATCTGAATATTCTTACACATCCTTACATCATTTCATAAATGTGAAAATTCTGCTACAGTCGCAGTCCCTTCTTGTTTTCCTGAACCTTTTGCTACAAAAACAATATACACCTTCTGATTGAGATTCCACGCAGGATAAACGATAACACAACATGTTCTGTTTTTCTTCTATTTCTCCTAAATTAATATTATATTGAGGATAATGTAATCTTTACCGATAATAATATATCATTATTCAGGGACCGCTTATTGAGCAGTCAGCGATTAGGTATTTATTACTTAATTGATCTGTTGGCTGGAGATAAACGTGGAGATACCTAATAAATATTAGAATAGTCTCTAAGGACCATCTAAGTTATGCGTCTGTTTCTTAGTTAATCCATGTTAAATGTTAGTGTGCTGTAATACATTTCTAATGTGGGCAATAATACATTTCGAACTTATCATGCCAAGCTATGCTGTTTACTGTGTTTAGTAAAATGTTAAACTTCTAAAACATGGAAGTAAAACACTATCTATATGAACAGTCATAATCATAAATACCTTACAGTTACGCAAAATTAAAAAGCATCTTTTTCGTGAAATTACAATAAAAAGTTATACATATTTCATAAAAGTCCGATTTTGATAATAAACAATATATTCGTAACACGCTAAAAAACTATATCAATACCACAAGAGAAAAATGATGACTCTTAAGTACGCGTAAGGTATTTGTGTATTATGTATATGACGTTCATAATAGGATAAAGTATCCAGTATCATATCAAACAGTAAAATAATTACAAAATAAAGAAAAAATTGTGTACAACTTTTTACAATAAAGTCTTACCCACAACCTGCAGCAGATGAGTCTGGCTCATCATCGGCTCGGTGTTGACCTGACACATGTATCGGCCGCCGTCAGAAGGGCTTATCTCCTTGAGCGTCAGGGTCCACGCTCCGTCTCCGTGGCTGACGCTGACGCGGTGGTTTTTCGTGATAACGTGGCCGGCAATCGTCAGGATTGTCTGTGTGTCCACTCGGAGCCACGCCACCTAGATATGGATATTTCTGATAAGAATAGAATAGGTTTTATTGTTGTTCACCATATTTTTATATCTACAGCTCAGGTACAATATCGATACAACGGCGGTATTTATGTTGATATTCAAAGAAAATCTGCACCTGTATAAAGATTGAGAATCAATAACTGTGTGACTGGCATTTATTCAAGTGCCCCATTTATATTTAAGTAGGTACTAAATTAATGATTCTTGTAACGCCACAAACGAGGAATGGAAGAATCTGAACATATTTCTTTACAAACATCGGAACACAAAACACCCCAAACGTTTAACGGCAGACAGTAAAGAAATTGATCCAAGTTAGTCAGTTAGTTGTCAGAAGTTGTAGTTTGAAACAAATCTAAAAATGAGAGAATAAAAATCGTTTTTCTAATAGAAAATTGAAAATGAACAAGCAACTACAAAAAATTGCGAATAATAAAATACTAATAAAATTTGTTGATTCAAAGAAAGTTGAGTAACACCTCAGAAGAGGGAAAGTTAAATTATGAAAGATGTATCTGAATGTTGAAAGCAAAGAATTTTGTAATTATGAAACAAACTTTTCCAAAGAACGAACGTTTTATTAACTTTTGATGATTACAGTGTTATTACTCTGCAGAGAAGTTGTTTTAAATATTGAATAGATTTGGAACTCATTGCGGTTAATATTAAAACTTTGGGAATTTAAATTTTTATAAGTAATTCGCAGAGATATGTTTGAGAGAAAACTACAATTTGTTGCGCTTTCTAAATTAGTAACTGGGTCTGTTATTTTCAGGAATAAGTACTTTGCTATAAATAAATAATACGTATTGAAATAGAACGAAGAACGGTTGCTAAAATAAATGATCCGTTTTCATTTCGAACGTTTGAAAGGCTTTTATTTGCATCCATTTGCTCACAATTTTTTTAACAGAACCTTTTTTTCAGCCAAATACGCGTCGCACCAAAAACGTTGCCTACTAAATCAACATCAGTAAGTACCTCAGCTTTATAAAATATCCGAGTATCTAGAAGAGATAAGTCACCCAACATTATGATGCTGGAAAAAACGCGAGGAGTAATTAATATAGCGAAGAGCCTTGTCCCACTAATTGTGGAGACTTCTGGCCCTTCGCTGATTCAGCAATGTGACTTGTTCACACGAACAGACCTCGATAAGGAAGCCTGGAAAATTTGTTACGACAACGTTACACCCATAAATCACTCAAATTTTCTAAGGGCAAGACACAACAAAAATAACATTTTGTACCACAGTAAATAAAATATTGTTGTAAAAGACGTTAAAGTTTTTAATCAAAGCCTTTGAAAATACTTCAACAAATAGAGGCAACTATAAGTACTCGTAAGTCTATTCAACAATGTTTATAAATTGAAAACTCCGGACTAATTTCCGCCAAAATGTCTGTCAAATAGCCATTTGATAACTTAACAGCCACTTCACTCTCGCCTACACCAACTCACACTTCAACAAAGAATTACTCAAGAAATCCTAGAAGAGCTAAATTCCATTTTCAAAGCCACATGGGCCCAGCAATTGCGTCCTACGTTTAATAGCGGGGCCTACCGGGTGGAACGCGGAACACTTTTCTAAGCCTCGTTGGGCTCCGGGGCCTATCTGCGAGACCAGACGGAGAGTGATAAGGGGTTAAGTGAGCGAGAAACTAATGGAAGAATGTGTGCAGCTATTGTTGACGGTATCTGGTAAATTGTGGTTTTCTTTCAGGCTATTTAAGGTGATTTATTTGATGAGTGATTGTTCTGCCTGCGGCTTCTGTGTCTGGGATGAAGAGTGTTCTACGCCTTCTTCTAGGAAGGTTTACCTTTTTGTCACGTAAATGTAGAAAAAGGATCGTCCCAGGTAGCGTTCTGTAGTCTCTGCCTGCCCCCATGGGAACAGGGCGTGAGTATACGTTTGTATGTGTATACCTTTTGGTTCATAAAATCAGACGTTATTAAAAATAACTATGTATGAAGATTTGTCATTTTTTTAAGTTATAAATTAAGAATAAGTAACTAAAGCTTCTATGACTTTTGTTATCATATTATTTGCAGTGACTAACCTTGAATGTCTGTAAATTATCAACCCTACAGGTAAGTGCTGCATCTCTGCCGACTGCCACGGTAACGTTAGACCCTGGTCCCACGAACCGTGGCAAATCTGAAACAAAAGAACACAATCATTGTAGAACAACTAACAAGCATAGATGACGTCATTACAAAACCAGTCTTCTAATAATTAATAAACAGCACTGAAATTCGTAGCTCCCAAACGTATGGTCACGTTTGGGAGCTACGATGCCACAGACAGACACATACATAGATGTACAAAAATACAGAACGGCTGAAACGTCGAACTTTTAACAACCTTCTACATTCTTCGGAGTTAAAAAACAATGTCAAGAGTTTATGATATTTTAAAGTAACATTGGTTCTGAAAACTGTTCACAATCATTCGTTGCCGAGGATCGTTGATGTTTAAATACAAAATAAAACTAACAAAAGATTCGTATTCTTAATTGCCAAAAGTTTGTGTTAATTTAAAATTATAGGTATATTTAATTATATTATACTAGCTGTGCCCGCAACTTCGTTCGCGTGGATGTCGGAACACAATAATGTGTCGCTTAGGAAGGTGTAAAAGGAAGAATCTTCCGATCTTGTCTGGTAACGCTTCCCTTGCCTGGGGTTCTCAACCATAGCCCTTTCGACTGTACAGCAGTCACTGCGTCTTCAGGGTTCATAATGACAATGCGACGAAGTGTCACTTTGATTTTTGAGGATAAATAAAAAAGAAAGCGCCTGCTCGAGGCTGATTGTCTGACCAAATAGCCATATTATGTCCATTTTATTTTGCATTTGTTTTAGAATACTAAGTTAGACCGGAATAAATCGTAAAATCATACCACCATTTTATCTAAAGTATATCTGAGATTAGTAGGTGAAGTTTGAAGTTAGTTTTTATAAGTCTTGTCGTCTTCTCTGCCGCTCTGCGATAAATTTAGAAATTCTTAACTTGATAATGTAGATATCTTACATACCAATATTAAGACTTTATCATAGCGTCGAGATATCTAGAAGATAAAAAGAAGAATACATCAATGGTGTTACTCTTAAATCGTACCTACTGAAGTTTATCTGAAAAGTAGTTTGAAGTCTTTCTTAACTTATTCTGTAAACCTGTGCCCACATTTGCTAACTACGCACTACGCCGGGGGGAAGATTCGCTTCCGCGGCAAATCGGTGCGGAGCGGACAGATCTCCGGCGCGATCTCATGGCTGCATGGAAAGAGCGACTGTCGCTACCCAGCGCAGGGCACGCCGCGATAGCGGCGATAAGACCCCTCTTTAAGGAGTGGCTAGAGAGGCGCCACGGCGCTCTCACCTACCGCCTGACGCAGGTCCTCACCGGACACGGAAGTTTCGGGAGGTTCCTGCACATCATCAGCACACGGTGGAGGTCTGCCCCGCTTGTGCGGAGCACCGCCGTGTCCTCGTAGAGGCAATCGGCAGCGGCGGCGACCTCTCGCGTCCGGTCCTGGTGCGAGTCATGGTCCGGGGCGAGAGGGAGTGGGAGGCAGTCACCTCCTTCTGCGAAGCAGTCATGCTAGCAAAGGAGGTGGCGGGATGGCTCAGGGAGAGAGCCTCCCGTCCCAGCCACCGTGGGAGACGCTCCGGGCGTCGGGAGCCGCGTGACGACTCCCGGCCACCATAGGCGCGGGCCTGCGCGCGGAGAGTAATGGGTAGCTGGGTTTTAGTCAGTAAGAGTCTGACACTCCCTTCCGCTCCACGCAGAGCGGGAGGGGTCATTTGATGATTTCCCATCCGAAAAAAAAGGGGTCGATATGGTTTTAACCAAGACAATGGCTAAAAATTTAGTTATTGTCTCGAAGACATAATTTACAACACCTTTTTACGACATGGCAGTGCTACTTGTATTGGGTGTGCACCTTGACGTATCGCTGCCGGCCGTAGTCGAGTCGACGGCAGCGAAGAGTCCTGGGACGCGGTGGTTTCCTTCTGCGAAACGGTCGTCTCGAAAGGCTGTGGAAAGGGAGAGGGAGATCACCTCACCTCACCTCACCTCACCCGGCCCGCAGTAGGCGCATCGGGCGTCGGCGGAGAGCGGACAACGCTCTCCGCCGACTAAACGGGTCCAGGGGCGACGAATTCGGGGACGTCTGTCACCGCCAACACATCAGGACTTGAGCTGGCGGCGCGTAGTGTCCCACACGCGCCCCTCTTTGCCGTCACCAGTCGGGGGTTGCGGAAGGATCGTACGGTCCCGCAACCCCCGGCGTAGGTGTGAGACGGAACACTGGGGTGATTTTTAGTCAGTAAGAGCTTGACAGACCTCGCCGCCCGCCCCAGGGCGGCGAACATCCATGAAGATTTTCCACCCCGAAAACAAAAAAAAAAAGGGTGTGCATCTGCCGAACCTATACTCAATAAATCAACAGCCCGTCTGGAGGTGTGCGTTGAAGCGTTATCATGGTAAAGAAATTTTAAAAAAATCGAGAAAAAAGGCAAAAACTATGAAACTATGATATGATCTTAAAACCTTATGTCACTAAGAAAATGCTTCTCTATTAACAATGTTAGAAAGGTTGCTTGCCCCTCGAAAGAGCTCCTACATAAACTGCATGACGTGATTATTCACATAATAATGTTATAAACACAATAATTATGTTTTCGTTAGTACTATAAAGCGCCAATAGATGTCATTACGTGTATCCAACTTACGTAATGAAAGTTGTTGTAGAATACTTTAAATTGATTATATCTTTTGATACAGTGAACCGATTGCGATGAAACAAAAACTAAACACTACTCCGAGTTCTACACTATATTTGAGTATAAAAATTAACCATATTGGTTTGGTACTTTTTACGTTGCACCTGTTCAAATCAAATTTTGTCACATCCAAACAGACAAACAGACAAACCGACAAACAGACAAAAATTCTAAAAATTGATGAAATGGCATCTGTTGGTTATCCTATAACACCCCAACTATTTTTTTTTTAAATATTTTCAATGTACAGAAACGCCTCGTCTACAGATTTATTATATGTATAGATTATTTAATATATTATATCCAGGATTTTGTAACATTTTCATTTAAAAGAATGTCCTTGGAGTTTCATGCCCGTTTTTCTCCATAGAGACCTACGTATTGGTATTGGCAACTAGCTTCAACTTTCTGACTTACTGACCAATTCTTGAATACTCAAAAGTGCCTGTAAATGGTCCAAATGAAATGAATACTTTGAATTTGAGTTTATAGGTATTGGTAACGAAAACTGTTCCCTATTTCTCGTGCTGGCTGTTGCTCTTTTTTATAAATTCAGTCTCATAATTGTTTTATAATTATTAGTAAAGAAAAAAAAATACAAAATAAATAATTAAGAGTGACATCTTTCCTCCGTCAAATGTTCGATCAATGATTGTTGCCGACAGGTTTTCTGAACAAACACCAACGTTGAAACATCAGTATCATCGGTGTATATCTCGAAACAAATCAAAACGAATAAATCTTTTTTTCTAGTATTTTCTGGAAACGCTTTTGTCGAACTATGTTTATTCATGAGCGACGGAACTCGCATTCTTCATTTATGATACATTCGTAGCAAGTTATTATTTAAACGTGGTCGGGCTCTTTGTTTTATAACATATATGACCCGCTTGCACCACAAATACCTAAAAACATTTAGCGCTAGACAAAATAAATAGAACGTCGTTCTATTTGTGTTTATTGTTTGAATTTGACAGAGACGGATTGATATTTTAAATAAATACGCTAACTGTAAAGTCAGGTAAATTTATTGATAAATAAATTGACAGCCAACTTGAATTGTCCGTATATTCAAATTGCAACTGTCACTCAACTATAACATGGGAATTTGAAGAAGGTTGGCAATTTGCTTTACCATGAATTTCCCTGACTGTATTGTAGTGATTTGTGGTGCAAGCAGGCTTTACTCTCAAAATTCCAGATTTAAATCTTATCCTAAAACTTCACAATATCTTTCATGACAGGCAATTAATTGGGGCCAGCCCCGGCTAGTTTCAAACTCAAACCAAAACCCATAACCATTAGTTGGTCACACAGCGAAACGCAAACTAAACGCGTCGGGTTGCAATTTTCACTTCAATTAGAAAATAGCCGAATAACCCCGATAAAATGCAGACAAATAAATAAAAAATATTAGAACACTTATTTTGATGACTTCTAAAGATAAATAAAACGATAACCAGTGAAGTAAATACACAAAATACACTATAATTTAAAAGAACATTATTCAAAATAAGAAAAGTACATAATTTTTTTCGACATGGGCAATACTCCAATATTATTACAACCCTTTGAAATCTACCCGCAACATTTTACCTTCAATATCTTATTATAAAAAAATACCCGTACCACATTCATTTATAATAACTTCGACAGAACACTAAAAACAAAACGTCCGCTGCCAAAATAGTCTCGTGAGACGGAACTTGTAGATACAGTTATGACGCAAGCGTCCCAGTCGGGACGTTTGAGGACAAAAAGAAAGGAAATAATAGACAACTCGGTATTGGTCGAAACGTACGTCCGCGAGGGACACATTTTCTGTTTCTCTTTGTCATGTTGCCGTTGTTATTTTGAATGATGAATGTCCTTTGTTGGTGGATTTTATTCGGTTATTTTAATGATTGCCGTTAGTTGACTTTTTTGTAATTTTGATAGTCACGACACACCCTTAGACGACCCACTAACCTACACACGCATACACATACAACATAACCTAATTGTTTGTTGTATCTTAAGCGTACTTCACACCGGCAAAAATTTTGCACAAAATTATGAAAATGTCGTTTCTGTGGAAATATATTGAAAGTATAAGGAGAAATATTGCGCTAAGAAGGGGTATTCTATATTTTGTGGGGCATTTAAAAGTTTTCTAAAAGTTTGGAAGTTTTTGCGGATCCGTCCATATTTTCTCAAACACCTCTTCATTCATCCTCAGGGTATAAAGTTTAAGTTCAGTTCACGAAGTAGGTTACGATGACAATGAGACGATCGATTCTTTAATCAATTCTTGGCCCTTGAAACTGGCAACCTCTGGGACAGCCCTGGGTAAAGCGATGTCGGCAACTGTGGCTGGGTACAAAGCGAGGCGCCGTTTTTCCATCGCGAAAAGTTTAATCACACTTAAATGTTGTCCAATAATTTTAAACGTCGTCCACGACCATTCAATATTTTGCACAAAAATTAAGTTCGATATTTTTGCACATTTTGAGCGACATTTTTGATAATGTAAGGAACTCGTTACGAGCGATTTCATGAAACCACGGTTTGATAGACGAATTGCTGACTATAATTGTATGTGTTCCTCTTGATAATACATTCCTATTGCCGGTTTAATGAATTCTTTGCGTAGTTACTACAAGTACATTTGGGTACAAGATACCACTCACCAACAAAATATAAACCATATTCTTCTCCCCACATCTCAAACATAATCAAAATCAAAAGTCATTTATTCAAACTAAGCTGAGAATCAACACTTTTCGAACGTCAAAATTACTATAGACAGTCCCCAAAACGCCCGCCGTTCACCACTTCCTAGTGCTTTCGCTGGGGAGAAGAAATGGCGCATCAAACTCCCCAGCAGCACAGTCTTACAAAGCAAGCAATTTAATTATTACCGACGCAGTACTTCATTATTCACATTAAATCTGGGAACATTAGTCACTCGCTAATCCCGGCTTAGTAAACCGGCTGTACCTACAACTTTACTCAAATAGAAACGGTCCGCTAAGTACGTGTAATTTTTCAACGGCTGAGCGGCTTTAGTAGGTAGTCTGTGAGCTGAAGAGAGGCACCCCTTTGTGTTGGGTGTTTCAGGTGGTATATTAAATTCTATGGGGACAAACAGGAATAAAAAGTTAAAGATAGGAGTGAATAAAGTTCGCACTGTCATGTCGTTGCTAACAGGGGGATAGATCAAACGTTTTTTTCCGATCTGTCCCCCTGACCCCACAAAGCAGGGTGACAGATCGGAATACTTCGTTTAAATTAATACACGATTTTTAGTTAATTTAAAAATCAAATTAAATAATAAGAAAAGGAAAAAGAGGAGGAACAGAGGAGAGGAGGAGGGGAGATGAGGAGGGAGGGGGAGGAAGGCAAGTTTAAAAAATAACTTACACATAAACTTATTTTTTAATATTTACATAAACTATAATATAATCTCTCACTACTTTTTTTTTTTTTTTTTTTTTTTTTTTTTTATTACTAAATGGGCCCGCTCTTGACCCCGATCACGCCTGATGGTAAGCGATAGATGAGGTCTATGATGGAACGAGCGTGCCCAGAAGATGCCTGTTCACTCTTGCTTTGAAGGCAGACGGGTTAAATGTGGGCGGGAACACAGATGCCGGCAGAGAGTTCCACACTTTGGCTGTGCGCATAATAAAAGTGGAGGAGAAGTGCTTAGTACGACTCGTGGGGATATCAACCAAGTGCGGATGGTACGCTGCAGTACGTCTTGTTGTCCGGTGGTAGAAGGGCGATGGTGGGATCAGGTCATGGAGCTCCTGCGCACACTCTCCGAAGTACAATCTGTAGAAGACCGACAGGCAAGCAACATTACGCCGATGAGCTAGGCTGTGGAGCGTAGCAATCAACGTCTCGTCGCCTATAAGCCTTTTAGCTCTGCGTTCCACCGAGTCAAGTGCAGCAAGCTGGTATTTTGCTGAGCCATCCCACAAGTGGCTGCAATACTCCATACAGGAACGGACCTGTGCTTTGTACAGACTTAAAAGCTGTCCTGATGTGAAGTATCGCTTCACCTTATTTAGGATGCCCAGCTTCTTGGCTGCAGTCTGAGCTTTTGACTCGATGGTTGAGCCGAAGTTGAGATCAGATGTCAACTCCATGCCCAAAAGCTGTAGGCGGTCGGCAACCGGTACAGATGCACCTCGGAAAGTAGGACATAACTGGAACTGGCTCCTTTTTGCAGTGAAAAGACATGCCTGTGTTTTCTGAGCATTGAATTTGACCAGATTATCGTCGCCCCACTGGGAAACGAGATTTAATGTCGAATTCATTCGCTCTACCATGGCCTCTCTAAGAGTAGCTGTTTCCTCTCTGCTGGCTCTTGCACTGGACAGGTATCTTTCTGCGACTGTGCTGTGATTTTTGTCTCATTACTTTATCATACCAAGGTTGCCTCCAGTAGGTATGTTGGATGTATTTTGTATGTATAGGTACTTAAATGTCCCATTCACACGCACCACCGAGACCTGTCTGTGTCATTCAAGATTATTAAACAGAACTTATATAAACATTTAATCAAAACTTCTGCTACCTACGTTTAAAACAACCCATAACTTATACAATCGCACCTAGGCCCGGTCCGCCTAAGTAGCAAGTTCCCGACACCCCGTGAATTAGTTCACATTAAATTCTTCGGAACCTGGGTCCCACGTTTATGTGATGGAATTAGGGATAGTTATATGTATAGTAGGTACCCACGTATAGTGCCCGGTATTAGGGAACAGGACTTGTAGTAAGTTAGGTTACTTTTAATTCAGACCTTTAATTTTGGGTTACCTGCCGTGTTTTAGTTATTTTAGTGGATAACCAGATGTGAATGTAGAGGTTCAGAAGGGCAGTAACATAATCAGTTAAAATGCGATCTTGTTACATAGTTGGAAGAGAAATAATTTGATTAGAGGCATCTTTAACAGCCGTCTTTTATACCGTGACAACTCATGAAAGTGCTTATGGTAAAATCTCTTTGCGTCACTCTTCTAGCCAAAAGTTAGTAATAAATATTACTCTATATCAAAGTACAGCCGCAAAGAAAATGTTTTGTCAAAAAATCATAATACGAGTAGATCAGCTGAACCGTTATAAAGAAAAATAATATTTTTCTACCCCCGAGGGTACGATGGCAAGTGAGCCGAGTCCTTGGACGCGATGCTACTTCCCGTTCAAAGTTCTGTCGCATTTTATCGGTACGTGATCAAACAACACACGTACAATCGGTAGCCATTTTGTTATTACTTTTATCGATCATCGGTTTCATCTTTTCATCATCATCTGCCTAACCTTTTCCCAACTATGTTGGGGTCGGCTTCCAGTCTAACCGGATGCAGCTGAATACCAGTATTTTACATGGAGCAATTGCCTATCTGACCTCCAGTACCCAGTTACTGGGTTGTGGAATTCATGTAGGCTGTCGGTTCTGTGTCCAAAATAAGACAGAACCAGAGCAAGGGTAAGAGCACTCCTTTCCTGACACCCCTAATATTTCTGTAGGTATGGGTAGACTAACGAAAGAATATTTCCGCTCCGTTTAGACAGAGGGAATCTGGCAAAGTGGGGATAGAATAAGCATTCAAAATCGTTTATTTGCATAAAATGTGGTAGGTACAAAAATATGATATATAAAAATTACTTCATATAATGTGTTTGTTGTGCTCATGAGTTAAGAAACTTCTCAGTGCTGTCATAGTCCATTCCTGCCAGAAATTTTGAAAGGTGATTTGCATGCATTATTTCTACACATGCATTGCATTTATTTCTACTTATCGTCAGTATATCCATTTCACTATTGAGCTTACTGTAAATGCCGTTTAGACTTACTTGCATTTCCAAGAGAGCGCACTTTGGTGTGTGTTACTACGCGATGGGCATTTTTGTGGAATCTTAGTGCCACTGCCACAATTCACAGTTGGCACACATGCAGAACTCCAGTCTCTTGGTACAGTGTGTCAGTCGAGAAGCACATTAGTTTCCTATAAGTTACTTTAAGAAGAGCCCGTTGTGCACGCTCTACTTTCATTAGTTGCGTCTTATGTGCTATACCCCATGTTACAATGCAGTAGTTGAGAACATATTGGCATAGTTTGTGATACCGCATTTTCAAAAGAGTCTTGCTAGCAAACCGGCAATTTTTTTAAAATGTGTATGAGATTTCTAACCCGAAAACTTACAAGCTCCCTTTGTTTGGACCAGTTAAGGTGTTGGTCTACGAGTATTTGAACGCCAAGATACCTGATGTGTTTGATTTTCTCAAGGCATGGGCAGGTACATCTTGTTGGTGGAATACCATCACAGGAATGCAATTTAAATGACAGATGATCCGGGTAGGAAGTTCTTATGGGGACAGTAACATTCACAGCACATTGTGGGTAAGCCAATTGGAAACCAGTGTTAGCAGCCTCTTGGATCCCTTCCCAAGTTTTGTCAAAGAAGACTATGGCGGTATCATCATCGTCGGCGAATATTTTTATGTAAAGGATAAAGAGTGTCCATAAGTGTTTATTTATTTATTAAAAAAAAAAACACAGCCACATCACGTACATTAAACTTATGCTAGAATAATCTTAATAACTAAAGGACTAATGTACATGACAATTACGGCGTACATAGCATTGATTATGTAACTGTAGTGTCGGCCCGAGCACACTACCCTGAGGAAGTCTGTAGTTTTTGCCGCTTTTTCTAGGTCAAAGAAGACACCAGTGCATTTATAGCCGCTGTCCACTTTATTTACAACAAAATCAACTAGATCAGCGACTGCGTCTTCCGTTGACCTGTGCTTGTGACAGCCATATTGATTTCCCGATATCAAGCCGATTTTCTCAAGGAAATTGAGGAGTCTGTTGTTCATCATCTTCTCCAGGATTTTGGATAGAAACGTGAGTAGAGATATCAGTCGATAATTCGATGGGGCTGTTTTATCGCCTGATTTAAAAATAAAAATACATTCGCGGTTTTCATTAGTGTAGGATAGGAATTTTATGGATATGGAAGTGTTGGAAATAGGTGTAATTTTACTGTTTGTTTTATTGTTTTCATTTAGGCCTTATGGTGCGTTTAAACTACAGATAAATCTGTGGTTTAAACATTGCTCAGCAAGCATCTACATTCCACAAACCAGTTCAGCGTGTGTTTTGTGCATTGGGACCAATCAATAAATATTGTATGGCTCGCACCTTTCTATGGACGTAATAATTGATGATTTTTAATTCGCCGAAAAAGATGTTTATTAAAATAATTTTACATCTCACCGTAAACCGATTATTAGGAGACCAATCAAGCATTTCTAGGTAGTTAAGTACATAGTAAATCATATAAACAAACAGGTCAGTGATTCTATGAAATGTGTGCAATGTGGTAGTTCTGGTAATGAATGGTAATCGGAGATGTTAGCTCAACGCTGAGTAATTGTGGTAAACACTCCGAATACACGCATATTGGCCTAGTTAAAGGGAATAATAACTAGAACATAATTATGTCTATTTACAGGAATATTCTCTACAATAAACATTTCACAATGTAGGTACTGCTATAACTAGCAGCTAAAGCTTTTTGAAATATTAAGTTAAGTTCTCGATATTGTACTTTCCATAACAACTACCTTCCAAGAGATCATGACATTAACATGCCTACTGAATACAACATCGATACATCACGTGTAATGTAAGTATCCGACCACATCACACGCTACGAACATTAACAATATTTTATACTCATACATCAATCAACACATCCACACACCCACACACTGACATGCTTTCACAATATAATGTACAATTTGAGACGCGTTGATAAATTAGCTTTTAACTTTGAGTAAGCTTGTTTGGATGAAAGTGCGTAATCGCTTCGCTCAGCTTCAAAAGGGCTGTGGGAATGTTGTCGAGTTGCGTTTTTGTCAGAGTTTTTTACGCAGATAGCAGATACCTAAATTATCAGATTTTTATATTTTACATCGCAACTTGCGATTTCTCGCAAGAGATTTTTCTAGCGTTTTTTTTGGAAGATAACCTTTAGATACATCAACTGTGTGTAGCTATAATTAGGAGATTTCGTGTAAAAAGAACAATTTTATTTTCAAATCAGTCATAAAGTTTCGCAAACACGTGTAGGTAATGTTTTACAAATATGAATACAACAGAACACCCGTCCTTCAACATCACCTCTTCCTTTCCCGACTCAACAAGTAGAATAGGCTATTTGACAATGTAAAAAATGAGGTCATAATTATTGACACTCGTATAGATTATCGCTTTTAAAATCGATTTGCATTAATTTTACTACAAAACAATGTATTATTTATAAAAAAAATCCCGAAAAAACTTCATCTTTTTAAATCTGGCGCCACGTAATCGAAAACGGTCTGGATTGGCTGAACTTAAGATGACGTCATGATTTAGTAAATTTCTGTCTATCGTTGACAGAACAGATGACTTTTGTCTAGTATCTCGACCGTTTCAACGTTTGTTTACGTGAATCGTGACGTCACGACGCCATATTGTTAAAGATAGCGTTTTGGCGGCTTGTTTAAACAGTACATTTTTATTTACTATTTTTTAAAAGAAATACATTATGCAATTTGAAGTAATAGGTTTTTGTAATCTGAGATGTTTATCAGAAACCAGTCAAATAGCCTATTGTATCGTAAACAGATGCTGTGAACACCTGTAAACAACTGAAATACGAAACTTTACAACCGTTCCATTGTGGACCACAAACAAATCAAGATTATTCAAACAAATTCAGAGCTTCATTTGTCAACAGTTCGAATGGGCGAATCTAATTATATATTTCGAATTGTGTCTTTACTGTGATTCAAGTTTAATTAATAACAAGATTGATTCAAAATGTTGACAAGTTATTTCGTACTATTTGTCGCCAAGTATGCCATAGTGTCGTCTTGCTTCACATAGAGGGTATTATTGTATCTGGTTATGAATAATTATTATTTACGAAGCCTTGAATCATTTCTGGTTGGCTCCAATTATCAAGTTTCAGTTGAGATTTGGAACAAATAGCATTAATCACAAGATTCAAAAATTTTCCTTTAAAAAAACAATGAAATACCTAATAAATAGCGTTCATTTATTTACCGCAAAGAACAGCAATACATTAACAACAGAAAAACCTTCAAACGAAGAACTAAAGAACTGCCATTTAATTCCCACAACAGCATTAATTTACAACGTCCCTTACAATTAGGAAATTTCTAACAAGGCGCGATTATTAGAATTGATTCGAAGGCAACCCTCAAGGTCCCCTACTCCGTACTCTGTAGTTTTAGCAACGGTATCCCTGAAGGTTATCCGTTTTAATTAGGGGCACGACTCGTAAATGGAAGATTACATAGTTAAAATTTCAAATAACTTCGGTGAATCGAGTCAAGATTAATTTCTGGGATGTCTACCAGGGTTATGGAAATCGCGCTGTGAAATGGCAGAATAGGGTGAAATTTGGATTAGTTTTAAAAGATTTTATCCGGATGAGGAAAATGGTAAGGTTAAGGTTATAATAATTTTAATAACAGCTGTGTCCCGGGTCAGTTGTGCTAACGAATAGGTACAATAAATACTGTTTAAAACTTAGTCATAAATAATCACGTCAATCGGTTAAGTGGGTTTTCATTTGCCTCTGAGCACATTAGCAATCTGAATAGAATAATACGTTCTTTGCGAAACCAAACCGCTACCTGTATCATGGTTTGGTTAGGTATACAATACAATGGCAATTGCAAATTGTACTTTTAATAACTAACATACTGTTTGAAGAGTTATTCCGTTCTGATCCCCTGAACCCCTCCCTCCTCGATCCCCTGCTTGTTCGTCTTCCGTTTTAATCTCTGTCTTATCCACTATAAACTTTCTCATTCCGAGAAACATTGTTAGCCGTAATCGACCCTTTCCTGTGACAGTACCTACTACCGAAACTATAAGAACTACACTGTTGAAATTTGGTAAGTAGATGTATTCTGTGAACCGCATTAAGATTTTTACAATAAAATAGAAAAAAACAATAAACTATGGGGGTTCCCCATACTTAGAACTGAAACTCAAATTTTTTTTTTCATCAACCCTATTCGTGTGGGGTATCTATGGATAGATCCTCAAAAATTATATTGAGGTTTCTAATATAATTTTTTTCTAAACTGAACAGTTTTCGCGAGAGACACTTCCAAAGTGGTGAAATGTGTGTACCCCCCCTGTAACTTCTAAAATAAGAGAATGATAAAACTAAAAAAAATATATGATGTACAGTATCATGTAAACTTCCACTGAAAATTGGTTTGAACGAGATCTAGTAAGTAGCTCGCCGGTGAAAATTTAAAAACATATGATGGTACGGAACCCTCGGTGCGCGAGTCCGACTCGCTCTTGCCCGGTTTTTTTTATAAAACATCCGTCAGTTACGTCATCGCTTATAACATCCACAACATACCTCTGACAGGTGGTTTTATTTTACTCCAAACAAAAAGACAAATTGATTAGCGAATAATAACACCTCTTTCAACAGGTAGGTATTTCATAATTATAAAATGTGTAATACGTTAACAAATTGATTGATATTATTCGCTAATCAATTTGTCTTTTTGTTTGGAGTAAAATAAAACCACTTTATTCGTATTTGCTTGTTTTGCTAATGGAATTTGTTCCGGAAGTCTTTTACGATGAATAAAGTGTTAACAATGGGGAGCCTGCCGTTTTGCCGAAAAGATTTTGCCAAAATTTCACTACCCAAACAAATTTTCGCAACCTTTTATTATACCAATGCAATGTTTGGAATAATTTTAGTATGCACATTTTCATTTGGTCGAATTTTTACTTGGCAGAATATTATTAAGGATAATGTCATTTAGGCATTTGGTCTTTAATCAAATGATTTATTACGGCAAACAATCTTTAGACAATAAACGTTTGGTCAAACGATTTTTTATGACAAAAAATATAAAGGCATAAATAAGATTTTTTGAGAATTTTTTTTTTTGGGAATTAAATAATTAAAAAATGCAATTTTATTTTAAAATAATCATTTATTTAATACAAAATATTTGTAACTTACTATTTTAATTTTTTTGCAATGGACATTATCGAGAACCGAATTAGTTACGAGGTTAATTATAAAAAAAAATGCTTAGGTTAGGTTAGGTTAAAACTGTGACCGTGTCCTACGCACGAGCCGAGCGAGCGAAGCGAGCGGTGCCGCGGCAGCGGCCGGCGAGTGCCAGAAACGACTAGATTATATAGAAAAAAAAAATGGAAAAAAAGTCTACCCGAAACTAAACTAGTTAGACGAGATTAATTATTTCAAAAAATACTACCAGAATACTTAATATTATTATTACCTGTTTAGAATTTGTCCCAAGTGGAAAAAACACCCTTGTAATAAAACGTCTTCAAAGTTAGATCTTATGCTTGAAATGGCTGCCTTAAAACTGCGAAAACTGACGATACTAAATATTTGGCAAATGTAATTTTGCGTAAAATGAGTTATTCCAACTGAAATATCTGACTAAATAAAAATTGGTAAAAGTACTAGTTGGTAAACAAGTTATTGTTTAAACGTTCACTTGCCAAACATTAGGTTTGGGTTACAATTATTTTTGAAGAGATTTTTTGCTAAGTAATAATGGCAAATGAAATTATGCGGAAAATTGTTTGGGAAGTGATAATTTGGCAAAATCTTTTCGGCAAAACAAGGGAGACCCGTTAACAATGTTTGGAATAAAAGTCATACGTATCAAACCGGAAAGGGATCGGCATCGTATCCACTCGAGCCGTTCAGTATTCTTTGTATGAAACTCCCTACTGCAACGCACACTAATCGGAATCGTAACGTAATCGCCTCGCCTCGCGACAAGCTCACGAATCGCGGTGCGGTGCGTTACGGCTCGTCGTCCCCGCGCTTACGTCTCTCCATACCCGAGCTTACGTCTCTTAGTCCACCCTTGCCCCTATCAACCAGCGGTCGGCGAGCCGTAAGCGCGGCGTCGCCGCGTCGCCTAGCCGTAGCCGAGTCGACCTATAGGAGCTTCTGATCCGTTTTGGTTACGTGCTTACGTTAGGTTGACGCCTGTTTGACGTCGAGGCGAAAGGCGATACGGTGCTGATCCCTTTCCGTTTTGATACGTGTGCTAGAATGTATTTTGTGATGTGGTCACTGGTGGGTATATTGATTTCCTTACTTGTGGAGGCCTTACGACACAGGTTGGATTAGTATGAAGAAGGTTTTGGTTTAAAAATAAACGCGTGAAAAGCTTTCTAAAATAAAAACAAATAAATATTTTATTTCACGTTTTAACAAACTCAGATCAATATTACACAAGGAATAGGTATTTGATAAAAATAACACGTTGAACAAAATCAATCATATTTGATTCATCGGATGGTAACAGATGGACGAGACTGAATATTTATTATTCAATTTTAGAAAATGTAAGACATGGAAGAAAATAAATGGAATAGAATAGAATACAATTTAATTATTTGTAAGAATGTAGTTTCACATAGTATGGTGTTAATATTTTTTAAGTTCTATACACTCTACCATAACATTTGGTATACAAAAATTCTAATGTATTTTATATAACTAAGTACAATTAATTATAAGATTTAATGATTAAAAATATGTCCAATATGAATTATTATAATTAGGTACCTAGTCGTTACTTAAAAATCAATGTCAAAATTAAGTACATGTCATCTTGGATTTTTACAATATTCCATAATTATATTCACCAATGTCATTACAAAACAATTATCCAATAACCAACTTATCAGCTTTTTCTTGAACATGGGCTTGGGAAGTTCCTTAAATGAGTTTGATAACTTGTTATACACCTGAATGGCATTAACATATACATTCCTCCTAAATATTTGCAATCTACATTGAGGTACATTTAATTCGTGTTTGTATTTGTTTCGAGCAGAAGACTTTTTGTGGCTCACTTCTGATTGCATGCGAAAATAGTGCCGATTTTTCTTTACTAGCATACATAGTTCCTTGATGCAGGTTAACGGTAAAATGTGAAGTTTTTTAAATAAAGGTGTGCAGCTGTCCAAAAACCAGACGCCAGATATTGCCCTAACATACTTCTATTGTGCCCGAAATGCCATTAAAACTTCAACTGAATTGCCCCATAGTATCAGACCATATGACAGCACAGATGCTACGTATCTGTCGGCGCATCATCGCCGTCGTTGTCGGAGTTACACATATTATTGATTTATATATCACTCAAATATACAGCAATACACAGTAATAGGAAATAACAGGAAAATGTTTAAAAGAGTACAAAGAAAATACCTCACTTCAATTCAGGATGTTTATTCCACGAGCAGCGAACTAAGAATGTCCTTCCATTCGCATTACAACAGTTTTATACACAAAATTACCGCCAAAACTTGGCGCCAAACTTAACCGCGAAACTTTGCCGCTAAATAGAATTTATATAAATCAAGCGGGAGTCAAACTAATTCTAGATTGTCATTTTAAATAATTCAAGCGGATATGTCAAAATAAATCCTTAATACTACCCACATAGAAACAATATAAAGTTAACCGGAAACTACAATATTTAAAATAAATAAGAAGGAAGTATCAAAATAGAAACTTTATACAGATTCAACCGGAAACCACAATATTTAAAACAAATAAGAAGGAAGTATCAAAATAGAAACTTTATACAAATTCAACCGGAAACCACAATATTTTAAATAAATCAAAATAAAAACTAAACATTTGACCGGAAATACAAGTATTCATTCAATAAATAACACGGAAGTCAGATTAAGTACAAAATAATCAAAACAAGCTTAAAATTAAATAATGGTTTGCCGCCCATATATCCGTAATATGCAGTGAGTACTGCGGCTATTGACACTGTTGATCGAAGACGTTTTATTGCGTATACTTTGTCTAGCTTATCACATACGTAATATTGATGTGTGATTTCCAACTGCAGTTTTGATCTACTATTATGCCTAAGAATTTTGTGTTTATTACTTGTTCTAGGATAGTGTCCTCATATTTTATACTAAGACTCTGAAAGTTTGATTTAAATTATTTTTGTTTTATTTAATTGTTGTTATTAAGCCAAATTATTATGTCTTTGACTACTTCATTAATTTCCTGTTCCAACTTATTTTTGTCCTTACATTTTATTATTAGTGTCGTATCGTCAGCAAATAAGATTGTTTCGTAGCGTGTTGCATTGGGAAGGTCTTTGTTATATAGCAGAAATAAAAACGCTCCTATCACGCTCCTTGGGGTACTCCAACTGCGTTAGTTTTAAGGTTAGATTTATATTCTACTTTGTTTTCATCAATTACTTTTGATATTTGCACACATTGATGCCTATCACTTAGGTACGACTTAGCCAATCATTGGCTTGGCCCCTTATGCCATATTTATTAATAGCGTATGATCAACGAAGTCAAAGGCTTTACTCATGTCTAAACGCGATGTTTCATGGAAATTGATTTCTTTACTAACACAAATCTACTTAGTATTTTATTCTTCTTACAACTCTTTTCCAATACAAGAGTGATACCTATATAATTATATAATTTACTTTAATATGTACCTTATAATTAATGAATTTTTGATTTTATTTAATAAAAGTATCTCTTCATGAATAACTTCTTCAAGTAGAAATTCATCATTGAAGTCAAGATTTACTAGCTACTTTGTAAAAATACAAATGTTAGATCATATTTAACAAACATGGAAGATAATCTATTATAGAGGTATGAGGAACAGGATGTAAAGTTCACTCATCCTCTATAAAACAGGGAGGATCCTTCGACCAGACGAGTGTTGAGTCTGGCGAGCAGTTCTGCGCACTGATTCATACCTATAGACTATACACATTGTATAACTCTTAACTTAGTTCGTTTAATGCTTAATTTGGTTTAATTCATACCTAAAAAATAAAACCAAACTTTTCATACATTTATAGCACGTTGTATCAAACAAAATGAAAATTCTCGTTCGTTTAATTACAGTAGGACTAAACTAATGTTTACCGAGTAAACCCATTCAAAGTAAATACCATTACAGAATCCAGTGCAATGAGTTTAATCCAATTAAATTTTAAGATACTTGGCAACAAGGAATATTTATCAACTTGACTTGAATTTGGATCTTTTGGCAAATAAATAAGAGTCAATGAGCCAAGTACTGAAGTCTTTATCTCTAGTCATCGCGTCATTTCTAGCAATGCTCTTTCGTCGTGTGGCCTACTCAATAATTAAAGTAACTTGAGCATTTGCTCTCGGAAATCATCATTTGGTAAAGTGGAGCTGATGATGAAGACCACAGATAGCCACCGGAACTACTCAATGACAAATATTTCACGGGTTGCGATTCGGTTACTTTAATATGGTTGCTAAGCAATTTATGCTCGTTACAATGCGTATGGTGAGTGGTTGTTGAGGAGTTCTCCTGGCTCTTACCAGGAGAACTCCTCAACAATAAACGTCCCAGCATCGGGAAAAGCAATATTTTGTAACATGTGATGAGCAGTTGACATTAGGCTATTGTAACTTAGATAAAAAAGCTTGTAATTACAAACTGACCTACTAAAAAGTGAAAAATAAAAACTTTTTACAAAAAAAAAACAACCGACTTCCAAAAAATACACTACAAATTGAAAAATAACTTTAATTTCGGAAGTCGGTGTCATTAAACGAAAATGAGGAACCAAAGACACCGACTTCCGAAATTAAAGTTATTTTTCAATTTGTAGTGTATTTTTTGGAAGTCGGTTGTTTTTTTTTTGTAAAAAGTTTTTATAGTATATTGTGGTAGATATCTTACGACTTCCACGCGAACGAAGTTAACTTGCAGAAGGGTAGAAGCTAGTGTAAGTGTATACTACAGTGTGTGAAGTGTGTGTATTTGTAACGAAAAACATCATAATAATCGAAAAGGTACAGAAATATTCTCAAACAACCCAAAAGAGTGACGTAAAATTTATTTCCATGTTTTACGATCATATTTATATCTTCTAGGTATATGTAAATATAAAATTCACAGACCCTGAAGATTCCTGACTGACTGATATATCAACGCACAGTCTAAACACACAGGCCAAAGAGACATGAAATTTGTAGGGTGTGTTCTTTGTTAAGAGTAGGTATCCACTAAGAAAGGGTTTTTCAAAATTCCAGCCCTAAGAGGGTGAATGGGGGGAGGGTGAAATTTCACGCGGATGAAGTCGCGGGCAGAAGCTAGTAGTACTATAAAATAGACGTTAGGAAAAAGAATAGCTGTCTGTACGATAGTAAAAGTCGAAAGAAATATGAAAAAGTCTGTCAATAACAACGCCGGTGAATAAGACATGTTTATATCTTAACTTGTAAATTATACTTTTACTGCTAAGTAAAATCTGGATGTGAAACAACCTTTATGTATATTACAGAAATATTTGGGACATTTTTTTACCTTATGCAGCATTAAAAAATATTGTTTAGGGCCTGGATATAATGATAATCCTCTTAGCTTAGTGGTGATGCGGGTGAATATTTGCGGGTGGGTTAATTTTAAATTGGGCGAAGGCGGAGAGAATCAGTTCTAGAACTTGCGGAGGTTAATGGATATCACTAATCCTATTATATAAAGGGGTATGAGCAGAGGACACGCAGCCGAGAAATTACACCAACATGAAGGAATTCAAGATAAGCACTAACCTGTGATGCTGGTGGCAACGGCGAAGACTCGCTGGGGCGCCCCAAACCTGCTCTGTTCCAGAAGATTATCTGGTGCACGGGCTCAGCAAACCCAAAGGACCGGTCTTTGAATGGGTTGCGAGCTGGTTACTTGCGGATTACAAAAAAATTAGTTATGGCGACTTTTTCTGCGCTCGCGCAGCTTTTTATAAGCTCGTCTCCTCCCACCTCGCGTGAGACAAAGGTCGGGCCTCTCTTTCACTCCACACGTTGGTGATAGGTAAACGGCGTAACCATCCTCCCCCCTTTGAAACTCCGTAGGGGTTTCGAAAGAAAAACATAAAGGAACTCTAAGGGCGATGACAAGTGAGAGGAGGTCCAACTAGCTGGAAGTAGCATCATTGTTATGTTAAACTGAAGGTAATTAGCGGGAATGATATAATATAATAATAATAAATACTTAAATACTACAGGTGCGACCGTGACTAGGTCAATTACTGGTTGAATTATTGCGAAGGCAGCGGGCATAGTTTTACGACGGGACGTTTAAAAACTCCCAACGCGGTGCGTACTAGAGCCACCCTTACAACCCCGTCTTTACCAGGGTATACTTGTTCGATAACGCCAGTGGGCCAACGAAGCGGTGGTGAGTCATCCTGGTGTACTAGGACAAGTGTGCCCGCTTGTATGGGTGTGTCAGGCGAGTTCCATTTTTGACGTAATTGAAGGGTGTGTAGGTAACCCACATGCCATCGTTTCCAATAACTTTGCACTAAGCTATCTAACAGTTTCTTCCTGTTATGGAGGCTTACGGATGCGTCAATCTCGCAGGCAGGTAAGGACTGTAGTGGTGTTGTATTTAAGAAGTGTGCGGGCGTCAGAATCGAGTGTGGCTCGTCCGCTAGTAAGCACAGTGGACGCGAGTTTAGCAAACACTCAATCTGAGTTAAAACGGTCAGCAGCTCCTCATAGCATAGCAGCTGTTGGCCGATGCAACGGTATAGATGTGTTTTTATACATTTTATGTTACTTTCCCAAAGCCCACCCCAATGGGGCGCGCGCGCCGGGATATTGCGCCACGTTATTTTGTGTTTATTTAGTTCAGTTTGAAAAGCAACAGAAGCGCTTCTGGACGAAAGGAAAGTGTATAGTTCGTCCAGCTGACGTTTTGCCCCTATGAAATTTGTTCCGTTGTCTGAATACAATGTAGACACGGGACCTCTTCTAGCTAGAAAGCGCTTAAAAGCGTCTAGGAAGGTTTCTGAGCTCAAGTCTGAAGCGATCTCAATATGTATGGCCTTAGTAGTCAGGCAGATGAAGAGGCAAATGTACGCCTTCTGGCTTTTCACACCTCGCCGGCGCGTGAGCGTAATGTTTATGGGCCCGGCGTAATCTACCCCTGTGTGCGTGAAAGCCTTGGCTTCCTGTACTCTGGCTGGGGGTAGGTTAGCCATCATGGGCGTAGGGTGTAGTGGAGACACCTTGAAACAAAAGTTGCATTGACGTATTCGTTGTCGTATAATATTACGAGCAGATATAATCCAATATCGTTGTCTCAGTAAAGACATAAGCAAGTGGGAACCTGTATGACAGTTAGAGCGGTGACAGTCGTCTATTAGCAGATTGACCACGTGATGTCTACGGGGCAGTAGTATCGGGTGCCTGTTGTTGAATGGGATATTGGCATTAGTTAATCTGCCGCCTACTCTAAGCAGACCGCTTTCGTCGACGAACGGGTTAAGTTTTCTTAAAGGATGCGAAGGCAGATTGCCCTTTTTTATGTTTTGTATTTCAATTGCAAAGCATTCCTCTTGCAATTTGTGAAGGATTGCTGTTTCAGCAGCTTCTAGATCTGTCGCTTGAATTACTTCGGAGGTAGGTAACTTGCGAATGAAGCGCAAAACGTATACCATTATTCGTAATAGTTTCTTCCACGAAGAAACCCGCATGGTTAGTTCAATGATTACCGACGTTTCCCGGTTGGAAATGACGGTCAGTGTGACAGGACCCTTTGTCTCAGGTATAGGACCTTCAACTCGGGACGGCTCAAATGGCACTGTTGGCCATTCGGTTATGGGGCGACAGACCCAGGGCGGACCCTTCCACCACAAGGGGTGATCAATTATCTGCGATGGCAATAAGCCTCTCGACAGGCAATCGCTAGGATTATCTGTCCCATTTATGTGGAAAAAGCGTTCAGGAGATAAGTTTTCCTGGATCTCAGTCACTCGATTGGCAACAAAGGTTTGCCATCGGTGAGGAGATGAATGAATCCATGATAAAGCAATCGTGGAATCGCTAAAGGCAAATATATCCTGTATTGGATAGCGGGTATGGAAAATACTACGTACCTGCTGGACAAGTTTAGCTAGAAGTAATGCGGCGCATAGTTCTAGTCTTGCCAACGATACTGTCTTTAACGGAGCCACTTTAGACTTAGCGCATACTAGCTGAACGGATATATTCCCGTTAGGGTTCACCACATGCAAGTAGATGACGCAACCGTAAGCCCTCATACTAGCATCGCCAAACGCGATTAGGCTCACCACGCAACCGGCCGCGACGCCCAGATGGCGCGGCACTTGTAAAGTGGGCAACAACGATAGTTCGTTTTTAAACTTAGAGAAGCATTTAACAATATTTTCAGGAGGTTTATCATCCCATCCTATTTTAGCGAGCCAGAGCTCTTGGATAAGCAGCTTGGCATAAAGAATGACAGGCGCGACAAGTCCGAGCACATCAAAGAGGCGAGCAATAGTGGACAGTATAGTACGTTTAGTTATACCTGCCGTTTCCGAAGATGCGACGAACGAGAACACATCAGATACAGGTATCCATTTTAAACCTAAGACCTTCAGGTTTTCGTCATCATCTGTGAACTCGATCTCCGCACGGTAGGACTCAGGCAAATGTTTCAGTAAAGTTTGCGAGTTACTCGCCCATTTGACAAGCTCAAATCCGCCCCGACGGAATAGCTCCAGCAACTCGTCGGCTAACCGAGTTCCATCCTCTACCGAAGGTACGGACGTAGTCAAATCGTCCATGTACAGCTCTCTTGTGGCCACCTCCGCAGCGAGAGGTAGGCTTTCGGCATGGTCTGCGGCTAACTGGTGAATAGTACGCATTGCTAGGAATGGACTGGACCGGAGGCCAAAGGCCACTGAGTTAAACTGGAATATGCGAACCCGCTCGGAGTCGCTAAAGCGGTATAATATTTTCTGATACTTGCGATCATTTTCTGACAGCAGAATCCTAAGATACATTTGACGTATATCAGCGGTTATTGCCACTTTAAAATATCTAAAGTTAAGCAGAAGCGAAAAAAGGTCAGCCTGTAAATTAGGCCCGGTATGCAGTATGTCATTGAGTGACTTACCGGAGTCAGTTTTGGCACTGGCGTCCAATACTACTCGGGTTTTCGTCGTTGACTTATCAGGCCGAACGACAGCGTGATGGGGTATGAAGTACCCTTCGGTTATAGCGGAGGAGGAATAAGGTATTTCCAATAAATAGCCTTTCTCTAAATAATCATTAATGACGTCATTATAGGCGTGACGTAAAGCGGGGAGCGAATTAAATTTGCGCTCTAAAGCAGTTAACCGGCGTTGAGCGTGTATGAATGAGTTACCTAATGAGGTAGGTTCGACCTTGAAAGGCAAAGACACGATATACCTACCCCCGGGATGTCTTAATACCGTGGATTTATAAAATTCTTCACAGACTTGATGTTCTGTGTTTGTTATCTTTGTAGGCAGCACCTCCTCTATTTCCCAAAATTTCAATAGCGTAGCATTTAATCCACTCACAAGAGGGCCGAAGGACCAGGCGACATTGTTGGAGGTAACCGCAGGTAATTCTCCCATTACAATGTAACCAAGCGTGGTTTCTATAGCGTGAGGTGCCGAGCCCGCGGGAACGCTAACATCAGCTGATTCCATTAATGGAGGGGGTATTATTTTACCACCTAGCAAAATGAACGCGAACATTTGCGTTCCTAATATGGCGTCGATATTGCCTGGTAAATTCCAGCAATCATCCGCGAATGGTAAGTTTTTGAAATAATCCATAGCCGACGCCTGTATTACCCTACTAGGCAATGGGTCTGCGATGTGGTCGATTACCAGCATGGTTAAACTATACTGCGCGTCGCTCACTCGAGATTGTATAGTGACGGTTACATAACCTCGTATAGGTGCCGAAATGGCGCCAACTGATTTTAGCGACGAGTTAACTAGCGGTTTGACTTTCAATTTCAATCGGCTGCAACACTCAAGCGTGATAATATTGTTTTGAGATCCGCTGTCAACCAGACATCTCATTATAAAACGATGCCCGTCTATTGGCACATAAACTTGTGCAGTTGGCAATATTATAGTACTGTCCAGTTGTGTGCAAGATAGAACGTTATTATTTTCCGCATAAAAGGCGGTCGATTTTACCACATGTGGGCTATTTACCGGCGCATCTGGCAACGAGGCGGCCGATTGCGTCATCAAACATAACGGTTGCGAATCAACAGGTGGCTTAGTGCTAATTACCGCCGCTTCACTGTTATCGAAATGTAGTAATGAGTGATGTGTTTTATTACACCGATTGCAGGTATGTTTTGACGCACATCGTAACGTTGTATGTTTGTCACTAAAACAATTAACGCACAACCTTTTATCCTTGACATACCTAAAGCGATCCCTAACGGCAAGCTTCTTGAACTCTGAACATTCGTACAAATGAGTATGACTGGCATCTTTACAGAATATGCAGGTAGACGAAAAATTCGTTTTGTTGTCCGTTATCGCGAAACTATGCGTAGTTCGCGGCGTATTCCGATTACGTGACTTATCGTAGCTTCTCGTTTTATTCTCTGTCGCACTAATTTGATGTACCGCGGCTGTTCTTTCTATTATTTTGATGTGGTTCCGTATGTAATTTATTAATTCTTCACTTGACGGTAATTCACTAGCGCGGGCTGTAAACTCAAAGGTCTGTACTAGTTGAGCATCCAGCTTTTTTAGCATCAAATGCGTAAAAATAAAATCAGGCAAGTCCGGAATATTTAAACCTGTTAACGCCGACCACGACGAATTCATTCGTTCGATAAAATCGTTTAATTGGTCTGACGCGGCGGTGGACGCTTTTATGTCGAGTATATTGTTCAAATACATAGACCCTAATAATCGTTTGTCTTGATACTTCGACACTAATGAGTTCCATATTGACGCATAATTTTTCTCATTTGGTATAATTCCAGCGAATATATTCAGTGCATTTCCACTAAGTTTACCTACCAAATATTGCACTCTTTGACTGTCTGTTAACATCTTATTATCGTGTACGTTAGCTTTAAAACACTCGTAGAACAACGGCCAGTTTTCTGGATTACCCGAAAAACTTAATAACTCTAAAGCGGGCAGTCTTGGCGAGTACGTTTCTTTGGGAGGTACCTCGGGATTTTTTATGCGTTGAGTTTCAATCAAGTTGTTTCTTATGTACTTGACCTGGGAATAAAGTGACTCAAATGCACTCCAGTCACTGAAGCTGATTTTATACTCTGGATCCACCTTTAAAACAACTTCATTGTGCTCATCGCATAGCGTATTAAAACTACGGTATAATTCGTCTATACTCGTAGTTGCAGCAAGAAATTCCTGTACACTTCTTGTGCTTGTAGTGACTGGAACCACTTTTTTTCCCGACTCGTATAACTCATTTATTTTTGCGAATACGGCTTGCTTCTTAGCCGCCAGTATTTTTATTTTTGCTTCGTAACTCATTGTTACTTAGGGTTTACCTACACTCCGTTATCGAACAAGTTTCCGTTAACGGTTGTTATTTTTTAAAAATATGCCTGTCACCTTTCGCAAGGTCAACAGTCGCGAACAGTCACAATCGCAACCTATGTAGGTAGATTTTTATTACTTAATATGGGACTTTATTTTACTTTAATAATTCACGTATATTGTACATATAATGTATTTGAATATGAATATGTTGGACTTTTTTTCATAAGGTACTGGTTTTTTATATAAATATGGCTCGAAGTGACCAAAAATGGTGATGCGGGTGAATATTTGCGGGTGGGTTAATTTTAAATTGGGCGAAGGCGGAGAGAATCAGTTCTAGAACTTGCGGAGGTTAATGGATATCACTAATCCTATTATATAAAGGGGTATGAGCAGAGGACACGCAGCCGAGAAATTACACCAACATGAAGGAATTCAAGATAAGCACTAACCTGTGATGCTGGTGGCAACGGCGAAGACTCGCTGGGGCGCCCCAAACCTGCTCTGTTCCAGAAGATTATCTGGTGCACGGGCTCAGCAAACCCAAAGGACCGGTCTTTGAATGGGTTGCGAGCTGGTTACTTGCGGATTACAAAAAAATTAGTTATGGCGACTTTTTCTGCGCTCGCGCAGCTTTTTATAAGCTCGTCTCCTCCCACCTCGCGTGAGACAAAGGTCGGGCCTCTCTTTCACTCCACACGTTGGTGATAGGTAAACGGCGTAACCACTTAGTTTAGTTTTTTAGCAAATTATTGCGCCCTGAGTTTTTGTATGTTTCAGTGGGATGGTATCAGAATGACTGGATTGCAAATTGACCACGTCGCTCTTAGTCCAAATCTCAAAATGTTGAATATTTGATACAATAATGTATAATTTTATACTACGTTTTTAAAAATCTGCTTTCATTGTGAATTTAGCTTTCAATGATAAAAAAAATGCTGATAACATAATTGGTGCTTCGACCGTTAACTTCAAACTTTTAATTTTTGGCTAAAAACTTTTCAACTCCTACTCCTAAGTTGGTTCTTCAATGAACAAATTAAAAGCCAAGAAAATCATTATAATAAAAGTATTTTCACTGTCGGAAGCTCTTTTGAAATGCACTCGAAGAACACTGACATTTCTTACCAACACAATGTAAAACTATTTAAACATGACCCATCTTCCAACTATCCTACATGCATACCCATACAAGCATAATACAGAATCGTTCATAACGTACTTTGCTAATGCCTCCTACACACGAGGAAGAGTGCAGACTTGGCAGCCACCGAAACACATCAGCTCGTTATATATGGCCGTATGTTGCAGCGAAATGAAAACTGATTTTTCTGCCTTTTCTGCAATGAATATTCTTGTATGTATGTTGGCTGAATGGGGTTAATGAACTGTGGTTACTACCAACCTGCACTGGGCTCGCGTGGTGGATTACCGCCCACTCCCTCTCACAGCAAGGCCCCTGTGTCCCAGCAATGGGAACGTTACAGGCTGATTGTATGTGTCGTATGAAGGTATTTTCAACGACACCGCATATTTTTACAACTTCAGTAAGTTAAGAAGGCTAGACCATTTATATAAATGACAAATGAGTACAATGTTTCGATTGAATAAAAACATTTTACATTCGAAGACACCCATTAAAAATTGCACATAAAGCTTCTAATATGTAAAAGGTAAAAATCCGTTGAAATAAGCAAAGTTTTCATAATTATCTTGCTGGAAGCTCTCATTCCAATTGTAAAGAAACCAGCTATTCTCTCCCAAGACACACTAATAGTGATTTACACGGACGTTTAAATAATTTACCTTTTGTTCGAAACCTCTGCAGCGTGGTCGCTGCTGTTAGTGCTTGGCCAGACTGGCAACGCGGGGCGGGGGGCGGCGCGGGTGCGGGAATGCGCGATCTGCCTGTCCGCAGTCGAGCGCGGCTGCGTTCTGCGTGTTGCCGTGTCCAGTGTTTGTCAAAATATAATATGGATGAAGAAGACTTACTTTAATTTACAAATGACTTTAAATCATACACTTAAATAAAAATATTATTATATAATATGAATTGTCAATATATCATGGGGAGTGGCCTTTGCCCAGCAGTGGGATGATACAGGCTAACAGTAACAGTAATGTATTGTTTTGTGTGACATGTTAGACCTAGTTAACTGTTTTAAATTCTGGTGTCTAGTCTAGCCACAGGTTATGTTATTTACAGAGCTTATCCAAAACGCTTTGATAATGATATTACACTACGAAATTTAGCCAGTGCGGCCACTTATTCTCAACCATTGTTCGGTCCAGCATTTCAGCTTGGTCAACCCTGGCTGCAGGTGGAGGCAATTTGAACAATTCAATTACGTAGTCACTGCACGAGTATTATACATGTGACTTTAATTGCGTACACAATGACTCATTAGTCCCTGGTGAATTGATAATGAATTAAGCTAATTTGTCATTAAAACCGTTTTGAAGTTTTTCAATTGATTCATGTGAGAATGGCTGGAAAATTACCTGGTTCTGCAAGGTCTTTGTAGTTCTGTTGGATGTTGGTAAATACTTATCGGTTTTAAATTGATATTGTTTGTTGGAGAGATACTGTTGTTTTCACAACATCATACTTTAAAACCATGAGAGGACGGTTTTTTTAAATAATTAAATTATTTTAACAATATGAGAAACTTATTATAACCTACCTACTAGTGCCCTAATAGGTAGGTTGTCTGACTGCCTGCGGCCGGCAGTTAGACAATTCTTCGAAGAAATCGCAAAATCCAACTAAATACCAACAAAAATAAGCAGGTATCTTACAAACATAAATTACCTACCTAGGTACTACGTTTCTAAGAACTAATATGAATAGTCGTGTGTAAGTACTCCATGACTTCAAAGTGGAGTACGAATGGAAGTCGCGTATAATATTTCCAATAACGCTGCCGTCGTGAAAGCTTTTTGGTTAGCTAGCGAACGGTTCTTAGAGCCCTTGGCAATCTGGGCATGCCGATGATTTGAACAGCCAATATAATCATCCAGAATAGTATGATTGTGTAATAATGTGTTTTAGCTTTTATATCAAATTGCATGGGTACTAGACAGGTCACGTAGTTAAACTGGTAGAATAATAAATCTTTCTACATTATAATCTACCTCAAGCTGTATTTACTAAATATAAATACTATAATTCTTTTAATCCATGCTTTTTGATTTCAATAATAATCATGTGTGATTATGACAGATACCTACCTGAGTTTGACTAGTCTAATAAAATCAACGCATTATAAATCTAAGTCAATTTCAAACAATCTGTATTCATATTATATAGTATATACAAGTATATAAAAAAAAGAAGGGAAAAGAAAAAGAGAGGAGCTCATTGGGCATCAAAAAATTCGTCCGCATCGCTGTCAATGGCATAAGTGCCCAAAAGGCTGGCAGCATTACCACGTTGGATGGCAATGCTTATTCTTTGGGCTAAAAATAGGCCAGCCCTCTGGTCACGTGATGAGTCAACCAACCGCTTGGCGATGTCCCGATATATTTGATGAGCACTCGGACCCCAAGGCCCTAGTGTTTCAACCCCAAACGGCTCAAACATATAGCTCCCAATAAGGTTGTTATATTTGCGCCGTTTGAGGTTTTCTGCTCCTGCAGCAGCCGCCCCAGCACAGCCCACCGTGCTAGGAAGATGGGATGGCGCGAGGGTGTCGACACAGGTAGCATCCCACACCAAAGGCCTACCCAACTTCCAAGGCATTATGGTCATTCCATCTGGCCTCTTCCCATCGTCGCGTGCCAAGCCATTGGGTTCTAAAACAGCTGGCACCCCGGCGGTGACAAGAGCCCGACGGATGATGTCGTTAATGCTGGCGTGCCGTGCCATCCGACCAGCGCTCTTGCTGCAGGATAGGCCATGGTGTCCGAGGCAGTCGACTGCTTCACCGCATTGACAGCGATGTGGAGCTCCGCAAGGAGCACCCAGACGCAAACATGTAGCGAGCCGGAATGTGGTGTCACCCAGCATAGTGCCTATGTTGGGTGACGGTAGCGCCTGAAGCCAGAGGCCCGACTCCCATTCACCCACAGCCAGCAGGCGGGCTCGCTCAGCAGTATTGGTGGACGTATTAATAAGTTTATTCCGTACCAACCTGCAGAGCGGCTCATCCCACTGTCTCTGGGAAGACGGGTTCTCGGGCTGAACCGTGTCCGGGCAAGCCATTTTCCAGGCGTTCACTGCATCGGTCAAACACGGCACTTCAGAGTCAACCTGAGCAGGAATCAAAATTCGTGTGGTTAACTTTTCTGTGCTGTGGACCGAGGATAGGAACGCCGGTAGGCTTACGCTAGAAATTTTGCGGACGCCGAGCCCACCAAAACGAATGGGTAGTGAGGCTTGCAGCCACGCGCGGTCGTCCAAAGCCACATTTAAAATGGATGTAAGAGTACTGCGAATAATATGGTCAATTTTGTCCAAAAGATGTGGCTGCTTCCATAAAGAGGAAGAGCGGAGAAAATACATAAAATTTGGACCGAAACAACAATATCTGATAAGGGTGAAAGCCGAATGTAAATTAATTTTAGAAAGCCTATCCGAAATATCGTTAAAATGTTTAATTTTTTCGTCGACGAATGGTGAAAAACTGTCTTCTAAAATTGGGGAACCTAGGAGGTGCAATGAACTTTTTTCCAAAACTTTGATGTCTGGGGCTATTAAATTGAATTTCTGTATAGTTGATTGTCTGTCAGTATTGTCACAAATGTAAATTTCACATTTTGAGTTGTTGAGGTCAAGGCCGATAGATTGGAACTGCTGCTTAAGGAATTGAAAATCTTTTAAAACGGTATCCACGTCACCTCCCAATGTTCCATCATCTAAATACCACACATTGAATTTTGAATTTAGTTGTTGTATTATGGGATGGATAGCCAAACTGAAAATGACTGGCCCGAGTGGATCACCTTGTTGGCATCCGACTGCAGATTCTAAAACGTTGTCTTTATATAATAATTTTGATGGGTGCCTGTAGCACTGCCACATGAAACCATAAATTTCTGGTAACTCCTTTTTTACTTCAGCCAACAAAGTGTTCCTGTTGACAGAGTTGAAAGCGTTATTAAAGAGTTTAATCCATTGATGAATGAGAAAATAATTTTGCCAAGCGTAAACAATTTCTTAGTTATAGTATGAAAATTAAATTATAAACTGTTTCATAGTAAGCTACCTAGACGAAGCCATTCATGCATGTTGTTATTAAAAAGTTTCCAAGAACTTTTTGTTACACCTTTATACGAATATTATGTATAATATTAATAAAGATAAAAGGATAGACATTGTTAAAACAACATCATACTTTATTTTAACTGTGAATCTTTTCTATTGAACTGGCATTATTTTTAGACAGCAAAAAACGTACAAATTCAAATCGCAATCTTATCTCAGCGACAATCAAAGTCAATAACTTGTCAAAAATTTCCTTTGGGCGCATTATGTCCAATTCGCAAAATGTCCAAATGTCCAATTCTCAATTGGTCCAGTTCATAATTGGTCCAGTTCGCAATTAATCCAATTCGCAATTGGTCCAGTTCGCAATTAGGGGTGTCCTTGATTACGAGAGGCAGTTTTTGACACGACCCCCACGTGAGATCGGGTGAGATTCGGCTCGAAGTAAATATGCATATTATAATTTATGATCAGAAGTTTTTTATGCAGATGCTCTTTTCAACACGGAAATTGACCCTCTGGAATTATTCGCGAATATAGTACACAAGTGAATGGCACAGCGCGTAGCCGCATTATGTAGCTCGTAGCACGTGACGTAGCGTGTAGCACATTGGCTCGTAGCAAATATGCTTATTTGCTACGTTCTCGTAGACGATAACTGCGTTCCTAAACGTATTGTAGATGAAAAAGAGAAGCATATAGTAGTGAAGTGTAAGTTATAGGCAACTGCAAAACATAATTTAATTTACTAAGCCATTAATAGCAATTTCATAATTTATATATCTACTCTAATGCAATCATAGCCGTTTAAGTATCGTACAACTTATGAAAATTCAAGCAAAATTGGAATGAGATTAGGTGTTGTATTCTATTCCCGTTTAACAACATTAAACAAAGATTACAATTAATAAAGATCAAAATGATAAAGATTATAATATCGACTTTATAACATCCTTATTGATGACAAATCCAACAAACGGTATTTAAATGTTGCTAATAAACTTTAAAATGAATATTTTTCCGGTATGATTCACGTTTACGGCCGTGGCGGCTTACAGCAATGTTTTCATTGCGCTTGGTTTTATTAAAGTGCTTCAATATTTAATAAACCACCGTGAGCAGCTAATGTGGTTATTGCATATCGAGCAGTTCATGGCAATATTAACGTGATACGCGGAAATGCTAACATAATTATTTTGTAAGAATTTTATGCTGTTGGTACCTAGTGGTTATCGATTTGTAGCAACTATACAAAATTTTGTGCTGTGTATGTTATATTTTTCGCGAAAAACTGAAGCTTCCATTTTGGGGACTAAAGTTGGTCTTCTTTTTATTTCATTCAACATTTTGAAATCCGTATTAAAAGGCACGATAAGAAAATAGCCTAATTTGTAACATCAAATCTTTCTACAGTATGTGAGCCGCATAGCTGCCATAGTGATCCCTTTTCAAGGACTCATAAAAATAATAAAAACATATTTTCTCCACCCGGTTTAAGTAAATATATTATGTACAATTCAGCATTAAACTTTAATACGCTTTTACCTAGTGCATTGTTTTTAGGTTTTTAGGGTTCCGTAACCAAAGGGTGCCCTATTACTAAGGCTCCGCTGTCCGTCCGTCTGTTATAGGGCTGTGTCTTTTGAACCATTATAGGTAGACACTTGTCATTTTTACAGAGTATGAACTAGTATGGCTACTACAATAAAAATAAAATAAGGTAAAACAGAAAAACTGGCCAACTGCGAGTCGGACTCGCACATGAAGGGTTCCGTACCACAAGGCAAAAACGCCGAAAAAAACACGTTTGTTGTATGGGAGCCCCCCTTAAATATTTATTTTATTTTAATTTTATTATTTATTATTAAAGTAAAAATACAACTGAGTATTTTGTGAATATTTCAAGTGCCTACCTGTTGCCATTATTGATATCGAGCAAAAAAGGCCAAAAAGTCGCGTTTGTTGTATGGAAGCCCCCCTTAAATATTTATTTTATTTTGTTTTTAGTATTTTTTGTTATAGCGGCAACAGAAATACATAATTTGTGAAAATTTCAACTATCTAGCTACCGCGGTTCTTGAGATACAGCCTGGTGACAGATATCGAGCAAACAAGGCGAAAACGCGGAAAAAAACACGTTTGTTGTATGGGAGCCCCCCTTAAATATTTATTTTATTTTGTTTTTGTATTTTTTGTTATAGCGGCAACCGAAATACATCATCTGTGAAAATTTCAACTGTCTAGCTATAACGGTTCATGAGATACAGCCTGGTGACAGACAGACGGACGGACGGACAGCGAAGTCTTAGTAATAGGGTTCCCCATACAAGAAACTTGTTGAAGAACTATGTAATGGTAATATTGTACTACATGCATTATTCATGTAAATTCATTAATTTATTAAAGTAATAATTAATTAATAATAATATATAAGTAATATTTAATTTTGGTGGCATCGGGCTCTTCGTGTTTGAGTCCGACTCGCACTTGGCCGCTTTTATTGCATGTTCATACATTACATAGAGTATACTCAGCTACTATTTACTAAACATGAATAACATCCTGAATAAACATTCAATTTTTACTTTTATTATTATTACGTTTTACTTTTTGCAAAACAATATTATGATTGTACATAACGATAATTATATTACTTTCAGGCACAGTCGGGTAAACAAATAAGTTTTGTCATTTTAAACTATGAAAAGTAGTTAACTGGCTTACGTTTCACCTGAAATTACCTTCAGTAAAACATGTGGGGTTTGCATGACCTATAGATAGGTAGATCCTTATAGTTTGAATATGATAAAAAAGGTAACTACGAGAATATTTGAGTTACCCAGTGTCGAGTCCATATAGAACTATTTGATTGCTCGGCTCTTAGAAATTGAAATACCCATTTAGCAGCATTTGGTATCGGTTATCAAAGTAAGCATTCTCCGAATTGCCTGTTACAGACATGTAACGGGACCATATAATGGCATATCGGAAAAGATTCGAGTACCCTACAATAGTTACCTTTGGAGACGTAATGTTGGACTTATGTGTTATCATTTCCTTCTATTTATTTTGTTAGATATATACTATAATGTAAATATTGTATCAAGTTTAGTCATTAGTTTAGTCAACAACTTATTATTTTGACAATAAAAAAAAAAAAACAAGTGAATCAATGACAGATGATACTGACCTCATTTTCACCAAAAAATATTGTGAGTCATTATGAGTCAAAACAATGGGGCTGGACCTAAAATAGAGTAATTTCATAATTATTATTAATTTAAATCAACAATCATTAGTGTGTTGATTTAAGTGGAACTATTATTTATTATTTATCGATATCTCTTAAAAATTTTTGTTTGCTCTTGTGCCCCAACACTGGGCAAAGGCCCATTTTACATTAATATAATTTTAAACCTGCAGTATGTTATTCCTAAAATAGTAAAATATTTTCAAAAATAATGCAAGGCCTAACAACTGAACTAAATAAAACTGTTTTATATACAAAACATAGTATGAAACAATGGACTGCAGAACGATTGAATACCTTTCACCCACTAACCTACTTAAGATAAACTTAGAACATCCGATCACATTTAACAGATGCTCACTAATGATCGGTTCCTATTATCTAACCGACCAGCAAAGTTTAACCAATGTTAAACTTTGGTTCGTATTTCATTACTAATGATTACAGACATAGTGTTTCAAACGACCCTGTAATCTGTTAGTGTCTTAAATTAGCTGGTCTACTGTTGTTTTGACTAGATTACTTCCCTTATCGGGGGGAAGGAATTAGCCTATTAAATGTTTTAATTAAAAAATGACAAATAGATTCTTGTGACGGGGTGACGCTGTTAGTTGATATTTTTGTCCTATTGTGTTTGTGGTGTTAGTTTCGATGTGGTTACGATTTTGGCCACGCGCCAAAAGATCCTGCACAGCTATAGACATAGGTAGAGTACCATTTTCTGTCAGTATCTGTACTAGCGTCTGCCCGCGACTTCGTCCGCGGCCGCCAGCCCACTTCGCCGCATCACACAGCCCGCCCGCGCTATTACTTTGTTTTCGCTTAACTTTATTTCTGACTTTTAATCTTTTTGCTCGGCTCTTAAGGCTCTTAGCGCGATGTTCAATAGCTTTCTTCTTACCCTCCTCAAGAATTGTGCTAACACTGGCAAAATATTTTTTCAAAGACTCAAGAGAGGAGGAGGAAGAAAAGAAGAAGAGAAGAGAAAGGAAGAGGAAGAGGAGGAGGGGGAGTGGAAGAGGTTCTAGAGATTAGCGCGTTCAAACAAACTCTTCAGCTTTAATATTATTATAGATAGAAGATAGATAAGAGGGCTGATTAAGGCACTTTGTTAAATAATAGTTCTTATTAGCTATAATAACCTTATAAAGAAGGAACAAATGCAGCCGTAGATGGTATTAAGGCCGATGAAGATGATGCCAATAACTATCATCTGTAAATAGCTAACCAATTTCCGAGTATAACCATAAGTACGTCAAACGATTTGTTACCGTCTATACAAACTGAAGATCAAAGTAGATAAATGAACGAACCAGGAAATGTATGTGTAATGGTGCAGGAACGTTGAATAGTTTGATGTTTCCTTTGAGAAATACTTGGCTTTCGATATATCTTGTATCTTTTCTAGAAATAAATAAGTGCTTGTCAAAGAGTGCATTAAAATAGCATTTAGGAGTAACGATACTTAAGACTATTTACTTTTTAGTATATGAGGTTTACTAACAGCCTCGCTGACTGGCAAATCTTTTGAACATTTTCTCGATACCTCTTGCCAACACAAAATGTTCGAAGGATAATATGGGCTTCATGATTTAAAGTCCTAATGAAAGCTGTTAATAGTTCATATTACAAGATATACATAGTTACATGCTTTGTTTTGTCATCATTGAGTAAACTCGTGAAACAAACTCAACATAATAATAAAAATCTAAAAAGATTGTGTAGTTAACGTTACTACAGATTATATTTTTGGTCCTTACGACTATTCGATTAATTATTGTTTAATAATTTAATACCATATTAATACCACAGGCTTCAGTCTGTATTAATTTTATTCATAGTAAAATATAAAATATTAGCCCGGCTTTCCGCACATCATATTTTATCAATAAAAAATGTTTAAAGCCCCTTCAAAGAGTTGATGCTCAATATCACATCGATAGCCCTTATCATAAGCAGTGTACTTTCCTGAAATCTCCCACAAACCCCTTTTCGATAATATCGAGGGGTGCCATAAAACCATTCTAAAGGAAGGGACATCGGCACTTATGGGTTTATATGTGTTTCTTAACAATGGGTGCTATGGAAAACAAAATAAATAATATTTATTTATTCACTTAAGAACACAGTATATACGTTCGACATTAGTTTACATAAGTATTTAGGAAAAGTAGTACTGTTCATGTATATTCTCACAAATACGTGTATATGACATTAAAAGAAAAAAGTAATTGAACGGAAGGTGCCTATAAATTAATCTTTTTTTTCATAAAAAAAAAAATATAATAACTGAAATATTACAATAGTCATTACGTTATCAACAGTGATATCTTATTGGGCTGAAATAATCGACCGATAGATTGACAGCAAGCCTTGCATACACATGACATTACACATGCTTTCCCCGAAGGTTTAGGCAGTACGTACCCACAGCACAATCGCATATCGCTTTACATAGGTGATATCAATATCTAGACGATTATTTAATCGGTGTACCTACTATTTATTGGCTTTGTTTCCCACATGACATGTGGACCATGTTATTAGGAGTAGTTACAAGTATTTAACTCAATTCGCCGAAATTTTGAGTTCGGTCCCTTTCATTTTCACTGTGCGATGTGTTGAGCTGAGTTGCGCTGCACGATTACTGACAAATTCATGCACTGACTAGACATGTCCACCCAATCTGTGTGGTTCTGTCCTCATAAGACCATTTCAGACATCCATCTACATAAATGGATGTCTGAAATGGCCTTGAGACTAAGTCTGGACTTTAAAAGAGACTGTGGCCTCTGATTTTATTTCGGCATTTCTTCTCAGAGTAGTCGCGTAGGAAACGCCAAACTCATCTAATTTTTAAAATATGATTGACGTGTAAAAGTGCTTGTGCAAACCTAGTTACAAAAATTAAATCATTTATCACGGACCAAATAATTATGATATATATAAATAATATGATATGATATGATTTTATGATTTATATTTTTTAATATGATTTTATTATTATTATTATTGTGTATGACCTCATCATTTCAGCCGAAAGACGTCCACTGCTGGACATGGGCCTCCTAGGTGTATGGCATACATGGAGCTATTTCGCTATTTTGCTTAAACATCATCATCATAATTTCTTTGTTCCTGTTTCATGTTTATTATTATATGTATATATTTATTTAGATTAGTATAATATACGTTACGTATTTTTTATTGTATTATGTAATAGGTACACCACAGACTACCTACAGTATTTGTCTGTCCTTCCCCTTTTTAATCCATCCAAAAGTTGTCTTTAAAAGATCGCTTTTAGCGATAAGACCGCCCATTGTGTCACCCTATGTACAGTTTCTATTTTTATGTCTGTAATTTATTTGGTGTACATAATAAAGAGTATTTCTATTCTATTTCTATTCTATTTCGGGTCTGGATGTTCGTGGTTTGTGCAAATGGAATGTGTGTCAGTCTGGCAAGTAACAATACAGGAAAACTTAAAGGAAGAAATGTTTGCAAAAAAATAAGAATGCCAAACTGACAGAAAAATATCTGGAACTACCTACACAAAACATAAAATTGTAGTGACGAAAAATTAAGTATTTCACAGATAAGTAAAATAATGATGGTACTATGCAAGTACTTGTTAGTGTGTCACAATTTAATATCATAAAAATCAGCCCGTAACCACTCCAGAGCATAAACCTTCCACTAAATCACTACAATAAATAGTACTTGGTACTATTTACCATACACTTTGCATAAACCTGACGTGCCGGAGCCCAACATTTATAACAAGTATCTCACAATTTCTCATGTCTTCTTTCATGAACAGCGTAAAAAATTGCGACGGAAAAATCCCACAAAAATCCCCTTGTTTCGTAATTTCTGTCTTCAAAACCTACCCTTTACATCTTCAAACTCACGTCAATATACGACTATACATACATTTCCATATGATTTAAATACATGAATGCTGAATCAATTACGCCGAGAGTACTGTCTAACACAAATATATACGATCGTCAATGTTAACAGCCCTCTCGCTGCTCAAATCCTCAATTCCCTTCAACAACAAAAATACTTAACGAGTGCCTTATTATACGAGTCCTCAAACTTTCCGTTCTCATAATCTAAAACGAAGGATCGCTGCTTAATCCCTTTGTGTAATACATATACTTTTGTTTGATAATCTCGAAGACCGGCTGTCGACGAAAATTAATATAAGGTTCTCTTTATTAGTTCTCGTAACAACCTCACTTGCAGGGTTAATGAACCGACGAGGGAAATATTTTAATCCAAATGAAGCCTCATCAAAAACTTTTTGATGGCAAAGTCTAAGGCTTCTAAGTTGGACAATTTTTTCTAGTAGGATTTAATCAGGATTTACTTTGGATCGGACCAATCCGATCCAAACGAAATCCTCATTAATCCCAAGATTATCACTTTATAGGGCCTGAAAACGTGCTCTAATTAGTACTACCGGGTGTGTTGTTTATAGTTTATCTTCTTGCGTTGTTGATGAATAGTGTATATGTAATAAAATACTGAAAATTAAACTAATTTCGTGATTCACTACTACGTTGTTTTTCTGTACTAAAAATCTCACCAAACTTGAATCGGTATATGTATCAGTAAGCCCTTCTACTTGTTTTAAGCGTAAATCCATCCCGCACCTGAAGGTCACTTAATGAATGAATAATCACTTAGTTCTCTGAGTCCTTTATACAAAACACGTCATTTTATCCACATTTTTTTCCGAATTCTTTACAAACTCAGTACCTACCTTGTAGATTTTATTTAAAAAGCTCGTGCGTTTTTTCATCAAACAAAAACGTTTTTTAATCTAGAATGTTCTAAAATAAAAATAAACGTATCTCCGCTTTTCTTCGCCCGCCATATTACCCAGAATAACAATAATGAGAAAGTAATCCGGTATCGAGTCGATCGCACGGTAAAATGATAAAATTTAGCGCTGAATACGCTGAAACAGCTGCCTTTGATTATGTTTGTTTCTTGATTAAGTTTTTCTGAATATCCGATGTATAATTTTGCTGAAAAGCGAAAAGGATGATTTTATAATCGGACGGAGTACACATCCTTCCCATTATAAAATCATCCTTTTCGCTTTTCGGTATTCGGTTTTCTGATAAGGGATGTGTTTTAATATTTTTTTGAAAGACTCATAAATAGGTAATACAGAAACGATCACAATCAAAATAACCTATGTATACATAATTACTAGGTATACAATGAACACAAAGTCAGAAAAGAGGTTTGTATGGACTAGAATTTTATAAAGTCTGAAATAAATAAATTATTATTTCTTTATTTAAAAGCTCCATCTAGAACGATCTGACAGGAAATGATCTAAGTGATAAGGCCTATTTGCACCACTAATCACTAAATAATACACACAAGACATGTTTGGCGTTTAGCGCCAAATATAACTTTGTATACAACATTAGTTTTTGTTTATACTAAACCCTAAAAGGGGTCATTGTATTCATCATTTTGAACAACTTTTTCTATGGGACCAACCTTCAAATCGCGAAAAAAAATCAGCTGTTCCATACATTTTGTCGATTTAAGTGAACATAAATGTATGTAACAGCTGATTTTTTTTCTCGATTTCAAGGTTGGTCCCATAGAAAAAGTTGTTGTTGTTGCGATATCTTTGAACATCACCACACCATGGGGTAGAAGAGATAAAAAAACATCCCCACTTTACGTGTACAGGAGGTACCATAATTATTTTTTTTTTTCGTGATTTTATTTTACCACTTTGTCGGCGTGATTAATATGTATATCCATGTCAAATTATAGCTTACTAGTACTAAGAGTCTCTGAGCTAATCTGCGGACGAACAGACGGACATGGCGAAACTATAAGGGTTCCTTGTTGACTACGGACTCCCTAAAAATGAGAGAAATGGGAAGCTGCATGGTCTGCTAGTCTAATTCGGTGACCACATAAAACCAGAAGCCTACGTCATCAAGTCTGACGTCACACAAAAATCCGATTCGAAAACAACAGCAAAAAAAATAAAATAAAAGAACTAAAAAACAAGAACTGTCAGTTAGTAAAGTTTGCGGATATTTATCTTATTACTGATACTTTGGGGGGGAGGGAAGTTGCTCACGTCCGTAGGATTTACCATCTCTTCCTAGACCCACCCTACACGTCTCCCCCGGGTGGTGCTAAACGAGCAACAACGCCGAGTCTCGGGCGGCGGTTACTAACCCGACTCAGATTGCCTAACAAGCAGATCCTTGTTGGGGGTAGGAAATGACCTCCACAACCCGCAACTCCATTGTATTATGGAATCGGGGGCATTGGCTTCACCGCCCGCGTCACGAGGTAGAAAGCCTCTCTAAAAATTCACCCTAATCCTAAGGTGGGAAGCGCGCCGAGAGGATGTATGGCTTACGGGTAGTAAGTTGCTAGCGCCAACCTCAACGGACCCGGCAAACGTTGTTGTATGAGCCTTCTTGAAGGAATAGGCGTCACCCTTCAAGTGACTAATTATTTCGACCTTACTCGTGGGAACAATATGAATGAAACAAATAAAATTCCAAATAATCCTAATAATATGATCCAACAACAATTTCACAAAAGTATGTTCATCAGAAACCGTAGTAACAGTCTACCATCAGTTGCAGCAAGTAAAAACAGCGATAAACAAACACCAAATAATGAACTAGAGCTAAAAAATAAGGAGAAGAACCATTTCAACCCATGGCAAAATGATCAAGTGCCTCCTAAAAGGCAAAAAAGAAAGGAAACAAGCCCAATTTGCAGTGACAATACTAAGAAATTAAAGAATACACCTACTTTTGCAGTGCCAACGCACAATCAATTCGACATCCTCAACAGTGAAGAAACAGAAGAACGGGTCTCACTTACAGAGTATACACCTAAACCGGAACCTATTTTCGTGACAGGAGTCATGGATGTTACAGCTTTAAAAGCCACTCTAAATGAAATTGTTGACAACAAATTATACCAAATGACAACATTAAGATCAGGCCATATCATTAAGTTAATGCCCAACAATATACAAACTTATAAAACAATCCGAGAGCAGTTTGTAACTAAAAATATATCACATTACACCTACAAATTAAAATGTGAAAGAGCATACAGAGTTGTACTACGAGGACTACACTCCACAGAAGATACTGCACTAATAAAACAAGAGTTAAAGGAACAAGGGCATGAGGTGAGACAAATAGTAAATGTTACACATAGGTCTACCAAAGAGGCATTACCCATCTTCTTCGTGGACTTGGAGCCAAACAAGAACAACAAAGAAATATTTAACTTAAGATACCTAAGTCAAATGAGAGTAACATTTGAAGCTCCTTATAAGAAAAAAGAAATCATGCAATGTAAAAGATGTCAGAGGTTTGGACATACTAAAAATCAGTGCTTCAGACCATTCAGATGTGTGAAATGTGGTAGCGATCATTCTACTTCTTCGTGCACCAAAACACCAGAGACAGATGCTACATGTGCAAATTGTCAAGAAAGACATCCCGCAAGCTATAAGGGTTGCTTAAAATATAAACAATATAAGGAAAGAATACTAAAGACCAAACCAACAAATAAAGATAACCACCCAACCCTTAATACAAAGGAGATCAAAAGATTGGAACAAACAGTAGAACAAAACCTAAGACAAAATAGTCATACAGAAAAAAGAAGCTACTCGGATGTAGCAAAAGGCCGACCACTAACTGGAGGCATACCGGACCCAGAGGACGGTCCAGACAGATTAGAACTAATGTTCGCCAAATTTCAACAAGTCATGATCACCATGATGGACAAAATGATGGACAGAATGATCCAACTTATCTCAAGCCTCATAACAACAAAATGATTAACACACTCCGAGTAGTCACTTGGAACGCCAACGGCTTGACGGACCGTCGTCAGGAGTTTCAAACATTCCTTCAAATTGAGAAAATTGACATAGCTTTAGTTTCTGAAACAAGGTTCACTGCAAGATCTCACTGCGCTATACAAAATTACACAGTGTACACAACAGACCACCCATCAGGAAATAGTCATGGCGGAACCGCAGTAATTATTAAGAATAATATTAAACATTATGAACTGGAAAAATACCAAACGGATAAAATACAAGCAACGTCAATAAAAGTAGTATTTAATGATAAAGTTGAGACAACCTATTCTGCAGTGTATTGTCCACCCAGACACACGATAACACAACATGACTACAACACGTATTTCTCTTCACTTGGCTCCAGATTTATATGTGGTGGAGATTGGAATGCAAAACACACATACTGGGGCTCGCGCTTAATCACACATCGTGGAAGGCAACTCCATGACACAGTACAGAATCTGAGACTCGAATGCATGAGTTCACGTGAACCAACATACTGGCCAACGGATAGAAGTAAAATTCCTGACTTGCTAGACTTCTATATAACTAAAAACATAGGTCGAAACTACATGACCAGTGAAGCGTGCACGGATCTATCTTCTGACCATACGCCAGTCATATTAAATGTGAGCTCATCAGTGGTATTAGTGCAACCCGCAGAAAGACTCTATAACAAAAATACTAACTGGGAGATGTATAAGGAAATAATCACGATGGGAATTAAGCAATTAAATCCATTAAAAACGGTGGAAGACATAGAAGAGGCTATTGAAAACCTCAATAAAATCATACATAAAGCAGCCACTATCTCAACAAAAGTGCGAAAAAACTTACCCATAAAGCTTAACAAATATCCGAAAGCGATCAAAGACAAAGTATCAAAACGTCGTATTCTAAGAAAGATATGGCACGAATCCCGATATCCAGCAGACAAAGCAGCGTTCAACAGATCTTCGAATGAATTAAAAGACCTCATTAAAAGTTTTACCAATAATAACCTTCAAACGTTCCTTTCTAATTTGACCCCAAGTTTAGACACAAATTACTCACTATGGAAGGCAACACAGAAATTAAAACGTCCCAATTAACACATCCCTCCTATCAGACAAAGTAACGGGAGCTGGACCAGGTCAGATACGGAGAAGGCTACACTCTTTGCTGAACATCTTAGCAATGTGTTTCAACCATTTCCTGAATCGAGACCTGAGCATGACGCCGAAATAAAAAGTTACCTGGACAGTCCACACCAAATGGATTTCCCATTAAAATATACGAGCCCTACCGAAGTAGCTGGTGAAATAAAACACCTCAAGGATGGCAAAGCACCGGGATACGACCAAATCGACAGCGCTCTTTTAAAAAATCTGCCAAAAAAGGGTATAGTGGCAATTGTCAACATATTTAATGCCTGCCTAAGACTCAACCACTTCCCAGGTCAATGGAAGATAGCCCAGGTAAAAATGTTACCTAAACCCGGTAAACCACCGAATGAAGTAGCGTCGTACCGACCTATAAGTCTTCTGCCTATAATAGGGAAACTTCTTGAGAAAATGTTACTGAAAAGAATGAAAGCACACCTAAGTGACATCACTCCAAATCACCAATTTGGCTTCCGGGAGAATCACGGAACGATCGAACAAGTTCACCGCATCGTAGATGTTATAAGCAGATCCCTGGAAGAAAAGAAATATTGCTCGGCAGTCTTTTTGGACATTAGCCAGGCGTTTGACAAAGTTTGGCACGAGGGCCTCCTATACAAAGTCAAAAAAATGCTACCACACTCATTTTACTATATAATAAAGTCTTATCTCAGCAAGCGATGCTTTGAAGTAAAGTTCAATGATGAACTTTCCGACTTGCATGAGATCAAATCAGGAGTACCACAAGGAAGTATACTGGGACCGGTTCTCTACACCATATATACTGCCGACATACCAACATCAGACGAGACTACGGTTGCAACATATGCAGACGATACAGCCTTACTATCTACACACACGAATCCAGAAACCGCATCTGAACACCTACAACACCACATTGATAAAATTGAAGAATGGCTCAAAATCTGGCGAATTCATGCAAATCAAAGTAAATCAACACATGTGACCTTTACTCTAAGAAGGGACACATGTCCACCGGTTAAACTTAACAATGAAGAAATCCCACAAGATGACAATGCAAAATACTTGGGCATTCACTTGGATCGAAGATTGACATGGAAAAAACACATATGGACAAAGCGGAAGCAGCTAGATTTAAAACTACGCAGTATGTACTGGTTAATAGGACGACACTCACAAATGAGCACACACAGCAAGTTGACAGTATATAAAGCCATTCTGAAGCCAATCTGGACCTATGGTATACAGCTTTGGGGTACTGCTAGCAACAGTAACATTGAGATATTGGAAAGATTCCAAACCAAAACACTGAGGGCCATATTTAACATTCCTCAATATATCAGTAATAAGAACATATATCTTGACTTAAATGTACCAACTGTCAAACAGGAGATAGCAAAATATAGCACCAACTATCAAAAAAGACTCTCAAACCATAAAAATGAGCTTGCCTTCAAACTCAGTGGAGATCAAGGCCTTCAATATACAAGATTGAAGAGACATAGTGTCCCAAACCTAAAAGATAGATTCGTCAGAATGGAATGAGACACCCACTCGAGAAGTGTCTCACCACGCTAAAAACCCTAAACAGATACACTCGTATCAGACAAAGCAGTGGCTTATTGTTGTGTCCAACAGATTGCCGCGGAGCAGGAAAGAGAAAAAAAAAAAAAAAAAAAAAAAAAAAAAACTGATACTTTGGAGAGGTTGGGTCTGTCTTAGTTCTCATATATCTACGTTCTTGTTGGTTATTTTTTTGTTGTTTACATTAGGCATAATGTGTAGGTACTTTATTTTTTCCTATATAATGTTGTGTTTTCAGGAAACCCTTTAGGCAAGATCTTTTGTTTTATTTTCCCGTGTGTTTTAATTCATATGAACACAATATAGTAACGGCATCTGCCTAATACGACTTTTTTTTGTCTTGCCAAATGAAGGGATAACGTTACACGAGACAAATGAGGCTGAATGATGTTAATGAAGATCAAAATTCCATTAATTGACGTTTCTATTTTTGAATTATCTTCTTACGCTGGTTTTGATTTGGAGCCGAGCAAAAGGTAAAAAGACAGAAATAACGAAGTGATAGAGTGGGAAGGTGATGCGATGCGATGGGATGGGTTGACGGAACAAAAACTTTACGCAGACGAAGTCGCGGGCAGAAGCTAGTATTACATAAAAACATTTAACCGTCACTTAAACTTTACATTTTTGGTCGATGATTATGAGTGTTAACCTAACAACGTTACAATCCCATATAATAATGCTAAGAGTAAGTTGTCAGAGTAAAACTAATCTCGAGCTGAACTCGGTGCAGCCAGGACTTGCGAGTGGTACATGTCAGATTTAATAGTTAAGCTCAAGTAAATCAAGTTACGGAACAGAGAGAACATGTTGAAACAAGTTCCAAGTGTACATAATGCTTTTAGTATAAACTTGTTAACTAATTCTTTCGAGTATTCGGGTTAGGAGCAGAATACTTAACGGTTTGTTTGTATTTTTAGCGGTGTCCTGTCAAAAATTAATTTATTTGTCAATTCACTAAAAAAAATAATTACTATCCGATACACTTTTTTAAATAACGTATTATTTGAGAAACAAATCTTTTTTTTTTTTCATTTTATCTCATAAAACAACGTTTGGAATAAAAACGTATTACATTTTGACTTATTATTACGCAATTTCCTAAAAATTAAACTCATTAAATAGGCATAAAATAGGGATTATGTTAGTTAGTCATTTTAGTACCTAGTGTAAATGGTTACTTTTGTTAAATATTGTAAAAGTTAACAACGCAAAGCATAAAAATAATGATTGACGAAATGCATTGCTTGATAATTACTTACTTCATTTATTTGAGAAGTTTTTTCAAGTTTCGCGTCGGTCCAAGAGCGAGCGAAGCGAGCTCGGGACTTGGGGCACCCTGAGTCGGACAGGTTAGGTTCGAAGGGTATAACGGGGTCTCAAGTGAGCGAGCAAAGCGAGCAAACTAGCCCCCGTCATCTCCTTCGTGTTAAGTTCAGACAGAAATAGAAGCCCGGCGATTGCGTCTTATTAATTATTATTGCTTGTAAACCAACTTGTGTGTCGTCTTAGGAGCGGAGTAAAATTCCACCACCTACCCACTGACCCTTACCATTTTTACTCACAATACCTTCATGATCACTTTGTGACTGGTTTAGAAAATGTATAATAAAATGATATTTTGTACTTATATTAGATGTGATTTTTTCAAAATTAAAAAAAATATGTAAATTATTAAATGTCATCTGAAACATTTCTAAATAAAAGCATTAGCCAAATAAATGTTTGTAAAGCGAGTTTTTATAAAATAAAACATTTGCGGAATAAGTTATTTGTGAAATAAATAGTACGAGATACGAAACGTTGGTTGTAAACTAAAAATTTGTCACTGGCATTTCGGTGAAGCATTAGTGAACCCGTTTAGCTTATAATTTTTATCTTGGGTAATAGTTATATTATAATTATGCTGGTTTAATAGGTCAGTATTTTATAAGACAGGAGAATAAGAACCCAACTGTGCTTCTGCTGCGGCCATTTTTCAGCAGGCATAAATCAAGTTTTCTTGCAATACGTTCGCGTTTTAAGATATTCAATCAAGAGAAAAATAATTTAGAGGTAGTGTAGTGTAACATTAATTACGATTATTTATTATTGTACATAATACTACCCTTAATTATAGCCCTAAAGGTTGTTCTCAAGAGTAAGTGCTTACGTATAATATGAGATTAACGTCTGTACAAACACCCGTGGCATGGGAAATGAAATTAATTAAGATTAACGACGCCGCCGTGGCATTTTGTTTTAAATATCTAATTCCCGTTTTACTAAATTGCTATCAATAAAATTTTGATAACAAGAAAATGTCGCAAATTTATACCAGTGTTATCTCCAAATAACACCATACCATTAATAATTTTATTTTATTCTAGGTAAATGACATCGCGCAAACTGAAACGTGTCTCAAGTAAAGCAGCTTGCCGTGCACCGGTCGGCAATCGAACGTGTGTACCTAATAATTATCTTGTGAACAGATAGCGAGCGTTCTTATACATGAGCTGCTGAGGAGACGTGCATTGAGGACGAACATACATCATTGTTATGGAGGCTGCGATGTAATAATGGTAAAGGTGTGAAAATTGTTAAGTCAAGGTCGTTACTGAAGGGTTTGAGAGAGTTCAATCTTTAATAGTAGGTATGCTTTGCGAGCCTTTACACAAATCAAACATAACATACCTTTAGCTTGGCTACGCCAAATTTTCATGATAATTGGAGTATCGTAGACTCAATAAATTATTTAACACTCATAAAATAATTCAGTTAATTCATAACATTGACCTTGATATTTAATCAAGGTCCTTACCCAAAAACATTAAAAAGCGTCTAGTGCCTCCTAATTATAGCTTCTAAGAAGAACTAAAAACAAACAAGCCTTAAATCAAACAAACTCTTAACGAAAATCAACGGAAAAAAATGTACGAAAGAGCCTCAATGGCAGGATGAATAAAAGATGGTCCACTGTCAATCCATTATTGTTCACCTGGTGACTCCGGACAATGAACTTTAAGCCATTATGTAGACAAACAAACAAACGACACTCGTCAACATAATCTGGAAATCAAACGACTCCGCGCCATTTTAATCAAAGGACGCTATTGTCAGTTTATTTGTGTAAGATACTTTAAGGGGCTTACAGGACCTAAACACAAGAAACGCAAGTTTTAGAAACAATAAAAGTATATGATCGACAACAGTAAACAAAATCAGAAAAATATATGATATTCTTCAGGATATATGCTATGGTAGATAGTGTGTTGAAAACATAATACAACTAATTTGATACGATAGATAAAAAAATCATGAATCTATATATATAAAATGATAAACTGACTGATTGTTGATATATCAACGCACAGTCTAAACCGCTGCTCCTAGAGACATGAAATTTGGAGGGTGTGTTCTTTGTGAAGAGTAGGTATCCACTAAGAAAGGGTTTTTCGAAATTCCACCCCTAAGAAATTTCACGCGGACGAAGTCGCGGGCAGAAGCTAGTATACCTCTAAAAACTTTCTTTGTACAATAAAAACCATAATATTATACACACAATCATTCTGATTTTTTGTCCGATTTTTCTACAAGCAAGATACTAAAACACTAGTGTTTTAATTTTTTAGTCCAAACAATAGATTGTAATTAAATAAATGCTTAATTTTTTGCAATAAATTACCAGCGCGTTGTGTCATCGCACTTCTCTTTCTTTTCTATGCAGTCCGACAAAGACCGCGCTTTAGATCATATAGTCGCCTTAATCGTCAGCCGCCATGTTCGGAATTGTTCGGAAACTTTCGGATTTATAACTAAGCTCCTTGAAAATGAAAATAATATACGGAGTCTTATGTAGTAAGACTTTTCAGGCGTGGAAATGTTGAAGTAGAATGGATGTGTGTTAGGAGGTGTCTTAAGTGACTTTGCTGTATGTTTGATGTACCGAGCCCTGGATGTGGTATTACTTATTACTTTACTTTCTGTCATATATTCCGAAATATGCAGTGAAGTCATTTCAGAAAATTTCATAAATTTGTGAAGTGTGAGTGTGACGGCCAAAGCATATCGACTGTTGCTAAGCGTAAACTACACAATAGCTTTATGGGTAAATTTAAAAGCTCCCGAATTTTATTATCATAAACTTTGAAAGTACCATTTTGTAGTCGTTGTTAATCTTGAAATGGCTTACAAAAATACCTACTTTGAGGGAATAATCACTCTACAAAACAGCCACTGATATAATAATACTTCAAAATAATTGTTTCGTAATAATACTTCCCGGTGACTTTAATGTAAAATGTTACGAAATGTACATGAAGCTGACTGCTCTACTCCACAATTTGTACAAAATTATTCAGTACCAAATTTAGTTTAATAAGCTTAAAATACTTTTAATTAATTTGCCAAAGGCCTTATCACAGGAACTGAGTAAATTTGTTCAGAATATTCGTAAGATTTCAAAGTTTTCGAAATACGGTGTACATCGGCGAAATGTACGAACTCGCTAGGACGATAACCGAAGTCGGCCGAAGTGTACCGAATCGGAATATCGGAAAACGATGAACGTCGAGGCCCGACGCCTGAGACAAGCGATTAAGTTTTAAAAGATGGCCACGAAATGCGGTCCCGCATTGTTCTGGACCATTTACTTGAAAAAATAAGAGGGGTATCCAAAGGTGTGAACATTTTGCTAGAAAGTTACACTTTTTATTTCGAGTAAGTGTAGGGAGTCAACTCAATGGATGAACTTGGTGCCAAAATAAATTGCCGATTTTTGACGGCCGCTACGATATTTCCGCTTTCCCCGAAAATGTTTTGTCCCCCTTATATTAAATGTTATTCGTTCATGGATCACTGGTCACAAAACGAAACGAGAAAATAGGGAATAAGAGGGCGAAACGAGAAAGTCTGAAATAAATTAAGGTATTTTCCATTTTTTGATCGGCGAGACGAGAGGCGGGACCTTGATGGATTTTATTTACCTTAAGATTGCTCAAAGAAAGGCAGTCTTGTTTTGAGTTCAATTATCAAAAGCTTGATCTTATACAGAAATCTTAACCTCCATTGCGGAAAATTCCTTCTCTGCAGCTCAGCAACGGGATTCCATTCACTCTATTAATTGTTCGCACTAAAATGGATATCCTGGCACAATCTCCAGTAATAGGCCACTTTGCGATGAGTGATCCGGGGTGCATAGAGTGATTGAGTCAATGTGGTCCGTATCTGTTTTATGATCTGCTCTTGTCATGTCTCCCTCATTAAGCCATGCGGTATTAAGATTTTGATGAGGCACTTCAGAGAAATTGGAAGCTACGTCTAGTACAAATATGAAGGTATATATATTATGTTTATCGAACCTGTTACCAATGCAAAATTTTATTTCAAAGCTTTTATGATAATTTGTATCGAATAAAATTGATGGGTCATAAAACATGTCTAGCGGTTACCGATTTTATTTATACGGGAAACGAATGATCGTTCTTTACAATCTTTTGTCGAACGAGACCTAAAAATGGAGCTATCAAATTCGATAGATCATCAAGATGCAATAACAGAGCATACCGCCTCGTAAAACTTGGACATTCCGACGAATGAGCACTTTGTTAGGGGCAACACATCCAAACTATCGTATCTAGCGCCCTTTAGCCCGCAGTGTGTGCGAACGTCGAATGGCTGGTAATTTGGCGACAGAGAAAGGGTGGGCCCCGGCCATTTGATAAAAGGCGCGTTTTATGAGAGAGAGGAACGCGTTAGATAGACCACCAGCGCGTGTTCACTTGATTTACTGGGATAGGAGGATACTTTTTAAAATTGATAATGAAAAACTTTTGGGCTCGATAAATATCAAGACAATCTACTAAATCTTAAATTTTTCCCCATAATTTATTATAATTATTTAAAGTGTTTATGCTTTTTACCTATCCTGAACATTTATTTTTAAAATTAATCTTTTGTGGGAATCTTACTTAAGGGTGGCCCAAGACCAATCGGCTATTTGTGGCTTTCTTGCAATAAAATTAAACACACAATTTAAAAAGAAAACGTAACAATACGAACAGTTTTACCAAATCCTTTGCTGTAAACAAACTTCCGTAAACCCAAACCATAGCCATTACATTTCATCCTTACAATTTCATTTCTCTCTTATTCAGGCCGGACCAGCAGGTCTTTGTCAAATAATAGTTGTGTTTATTTGGCGGCAACTTCATACGCTGGTGACGCGTGACGAATGTCGGCTATAAGCGGAAAAATGGCTGCCGTCGCGTCGCTTACATATTTTATGAAAATACTGCTATAAGGAAAGCCGAGGTTGGCTGCGCTTAGTGTAGTTTGCTTATATGTAGCTCTAACGCACGTTATATGAACGTAATGTCTTGTCTTAGTATCCACCTTTAATTCTATAAACGGATTATGATAATAATAAGTAGGTTAGTAGTTTCTCTATATATTGCGGATTCTGGCTTTGTTTCGCACTTAGAGCATTTTATGAGTTAGTAAATTTTTCCTTATTGACAAAAAAAAATCATTTTTTTTATGAGAGAAGTACCTACTGCCAGTTATACTAATAAAGAAAACATTTCCTATGCACACGCGAATCAAATAATTTAAAACAGTGCTGGGAATTTGGCTGCTATACTTAAATGTAACTACAAATGGACATTTTTAGAAAGGCCCTTCATTATACAAGAATAAAATATAACTACTAATTTCGAGAGATATTTAAGCCTGTAAGGGTAATTAGCGAGATGGATAAATAGCTTTACACGTAACCACGTAGGCAGTGTACCAGGAAGTGATGGCAGCGATCCATCTGACAACACGACCGTCTGTCAGGCCGACCGACCGACACTGACGGGCAATCGCTCTCACACGGGCTGAGGCATAAGAAACTAGCGGTGAGACTTGCCGCTTGACTTGCACGAGTCATTATCATCATCTGCCTTGCCTTTTCCCAACTATGTTGGGGTCGATTTTCAGTCTAACCGGATGCAGCTAAATACCAGAATTTACATAGAGCGACTGCCTATCCGACCTTCACAACCCTGTTACTGGTTATGTATATGTACGAGTATCAATGCAATAATTATTGAACCTTTTGCTTCACACCGTTTTAAAATTTGACAAAATAGCGAGATTTCATTAATATTATATATACGTTTAATCACCCATAATTAATTTTACGCTAAATTTCCGGAATAAATACTCTAATTGATGGTGAGTGGATAAGACAGTGATTAAAACAGAAGACGAACAAGCAGGGGATCGAGGAGAGGGGGGTGTAGGGGGGTTCAGGGGATCCGAATGGAATAACTCATGAAAATCCGTTACATAGTTTAAAAGAACAACGCGGTCACAAAGATAGACACGAAAAGTGAAGTAAAGTAATTAATAAGACACTGGTTATTATGAGAGAGCATAATTGGCCTTTCAATTAATAATAATAATAATAATTCAAAAACTCAACTCAAACTCAAACTCAAAGCATTTATTTCAATTAAACCAATTACAGGCACTTTTGAATTGTCAAGGGGTCGGTCAGTCATAAAGATGAAGCTAGTTGCCCATTCCAAAGCATAATCATTTTATTGTCAGGCAACTAAGGCCCATAGATAAAATACACAAAACAATCTTATAAAATAATAAACTAATACATAATAATAATACCTCTGTGCGGATTAAACCAAAATTCTACTACCTTCTAACACTCACAATACAGATTCGTTAACCTTCCCGTAGGCTATCCATTGTTACTCATACTTCAAAACACGAGGCGTGTGAGAGGTGATTCCCATACATTTTGGGTAACGTAACCGACGACACTACCCTCAAATAGATTGCTGCCATATTTTAGTAACTACAGGACTCCGGAATTGTTGTCCCTTTGCATTTGTTAGACTGTGTCGCCGTAGCTGCCTATTTAAAATTTTAGGTGTTATGAAGACCGGGTTTGTTTACTGTATCTATGTATACAGGTGAAATTAAAAACTTGCGCCTAATCGAAATAGGAGATAACAGTAACTGTAACATAATCATTATAAATTATCGTTTTCCAAATCTAAATTCTTGAAAAACATCGTGTAATAATCATCTTAGATAGTGCAAACTAACTTATTGCCTTCAAGTATACACGAATTATCATCGTTCCAGTATTTTTTATTCCAAAATTATCAAAACAAATAAGAAAATTAAAGTATACCTTTAAGCGCGCACCCGATAAGTAATCCATTCATAGCAGAGTTCAAAACATGAAGCAAGTTAACAACACAAAAGCGTTGAAATAGCGGTATTTAACTAATTTTGACCGTTCCTACAAAACTAAAGGTCTCTGCACACAGCGGGAGCGGCGCGGCGGAGCGGGACGGGGCGGGACGGCGACGCGACGCTGAGCAGTTGTAATGTACTAGATATTACGGACGACTTCACACAGAGCCGTCGCGCTCGATGGTCAGAATAGTCAGAATGTTTTTCTTACTTTCTTTCTTTTAGATAGGCAGTCGCTCCATATTCAAACTGGTATTCAGCTGCATCCGGTTAGACTGAAAGCCGGCCCCGACATAGTTGGGAAAAGACTAGGCAAGTATGATGATGATGAATGGACGTGAACCAATACGCTGCGTGCTTCTAACTTGCATGCCCGCTACACACGAAACTTGTCTGGGCACCACAATGATAAGTTAAACAGATTGTTGCGCGCCTCGTGTGCGGCTTGTCATTAATTCTTGGTGTAATTTTGCCTTCAATTAGCGGTAGGCGGGACAAGCCAATAACTCAGGATAGCGGAGTTCCACTTAAATTAAACAGATAGAGGTGAGTAAATGATTTAAGAAAATGTATGAGGTTTCAATTGTGTCATAATAGAAGATAACTTTAAAACGACTCGACACTTCCAATTTAGTATGAGAAGGATTTTTTTATAAGGTACTGTAGGTATATTGGTATTTTATTCATTATAATATTATGTTTCTGCTGTTTAGACAGTTACAGTCTTTTGAGGAAAGGGTCAACTCTTAGAAATGCTTAGGTAGACAGCTGATGATGAGTTTGCATTATGGCATTATACCTTACAGTGGTAATTTCTGTTTTCCTTTGAATACATTTTTTTTTCTATAGTGTGCTGTTGGGTACTTCATTTGAACCCTCTTTTTGTGGCACATGTATACAATACTTTGAATTTCCGACAGGTATCAACACAACTACAAAAAACTTAGACAAAACAAAAAGAGGAAACGTTCAATGGTCCCCTGACGCGCTGACTCGTCACAATGTCATAAAATGTACCATATCACATGGGTAACAATATATCATTTCGAATTCCCCCTTACACAGAAATGAAAGATATTTCCGTTACTTGTCCTTTCCACATGTGACGCAGTAAACGTCGCGACGCCACTCCTTATCTGCTCTAACGACTTGCAACGATAGTATTTAATAATTCATATTTCCGAATAATATACTATAATATAACATTTCCCCATTTTCCCCTTATTGTAAGCAACAAAGGATCTTTGACGTTCTCCGTGCTATTGTTATTTCGATAACACACGTATTTCGTTTCCACGTGTTATTGCTAATATCCGTTCAGGTGAAAATAATTTGTAAAAGGCAAGGTGGTAAATTTCGGAACTAGGGGCGAAAGGTGTTAATTAACAATGGTAATGGTAACAGTTCATTCGTCATGGTTTTAGGATGGATATGCAACAGTTTCTATAGGTCGATACACTTCTGTGACACACAGTAAATGTTTTTCGTATCTCTCCAAAATTTGATGAAACGTGGGCTGTGTTAGCTTTGCACGGAACGATAAGTCAACACAGACCGCGAGCGCTGGCTCCACACACCCTGTGGATTTTGCCCGCTGCAAACACACCATTCGTACAACAAATAGTTATAAAATAGTACAGTTTAGTCGATCATCTTTGTAAGCCCTTTCTATACTCTCAAAGGTGGAGTACAATGAGAAGGTTGGCAGAATAACATAAATATAACAATTTATTAACCACAAAGTCCGACACTCGATTTAGTACTTCAAAATAAAACGAGATGAAACCACCCGTCAATCAACTCAAAGTCCACAAGACCCGTGATCACTGCGGTCGACTAAATTCGAAATAAAAACCTTTTAGCAGATTTTCAAATTAATTTGGTCCACGGGTCCACCTCTCCCGAAATCCATTTAGTATGTAAAGAAAACCTTGACAAACCAATGTCAACTACCTAAGTGTATAAAAAGTCCGCCTAGCAGAGAGCCACTCGCCGGTAAATCTTATTATTAGCAATAATCGTGGCATTATGACTCGCAGGGCCATAATAAGACCAGTAATAATGGACTGCCACACAATAGGCCTGCCTAGTCCTTTTTACCGGGATTGTGGACCTAGCACTGTGTTCAGACAGAATTTAAAGTAATCGCATCAAAGAATTATGGGCCAATTCGTTTTATGCCTAGGTTGTGCTTTATTTCATTAGTCTATGAGAATAAGTTACGAGTTTTTGTTCGCTGTGTTTTAGCAGACAGACGTGTGTATATTACAAATTAATCTCAGCTTAGATTTCTAGTCTTGTTTGTAGTATTTTTCAAAAAGGCTTTTCTTTATAAAATCCAACCTTTTTAGTTTATTATAAAATACGATCACGTCACCATACAATAGTAATATTATTATCTGTTTCTAAAAACAAATAGATATTTATTTATAACAAGTTGACAGCTAAACGTAAAGCAATAAAAATATATTTGATAAAATTCAAATGTTTGACGTGGTTCGTATTAATTACAATTTTGATTCATTTGATAAGTGCTTAATTTTAAGACGCAATTTGAGAGCAATACTTAAAAATCCACCAGACGTTGCATATTCACGACTTTCCTCTTCCATACATCTCTACAGATCCGACTAATTGGACTGCGCCATTCATTGGGCATCCCTTAACATAATTAAACTTTGAAATGTTTTATGAGGTTTCGTTCCGTTGACCGAATTGCTTTGTGGGTCAAGGCTTGAATGTACGAGTTTCACATGGAAGAAACTGTGCAGCTGAAAGGTGAAGCTTATTTTTATTTTTATTAAGAGGAACAGCAAACAGTTACATTATGAAAACTTAAAACTAGTATAACAATATTTGTATTTTGCTAATAATGTAACCCACAACACTGTCCACGGGTTATCATAATAATATTAAAAAAGCTTAAGCCTGTTCGTCCACGACGGTACTCAAAAGTAATGTGTTACAAATTGAATTTAACTGAATAGGCGGACAGGTAAGACATTGTTCTATCGCCGATGAAACTTCCTATATTTTGGCGTCGCTTGTCTCGTCAGATAGTTTTGGTTAAAACGGCACTTGTATAATAAAATAATATGATCACAATGTATTTGCCGTCATTTTGACGACAGAATTAATGGATTAATCATGAAATCAGATATTATTGCCGAGGTTATGCTCATGACTGTACATAATCATTCATTGATGATTTGAGTTCGTAACACACATTGAAATTATTGGTAACACAATATTACTTTTGAGTAGCGTCGTGGTCTATGGACCATAAACTTCAGAAATAATAAAATAATGTGTGAAACAAAGCATTTTTGTTATATCAAACCAAAAGTAACATTAATTACACACTCAACATTATCCTTAGTCAACTGAAGCCAAGTTTACCCAGACGGACAGAGTTTACTTTTATTCTTACAAAAAAACTTGAGCCAAGCAAAGGTGTTACCTCATAGCACGTCACTTTGATTTATGCGCACAGATTCTGTCGGCTCATGCTTGTAAATTCAGGTTTTTTTAAGATATAAAAGGTACTTAAGTGTCCGTTTAACGTTTTAATTGACTTGCATTTTCTTTTTAAAATTAAGACTCATGGTTTTAAATATGTATGACGGGGTATGTCACACAAAAAAAGGGATTCTCAGTTCGTTTTTATAAGACTTGGTTTGAGTTGACATAGGACAAAGTTGATGTGATAGGTGCAAGCCTCAGGGTGAAGTGGGAATGGTTACCTGTGGTTGAAGTTGCGGGCCTACCTACTGTTCTGTGATGTGATTGTTGTTGACTGAACGAGACACAATAGAAGTGTCCCGAAAAGTTTTAATTAGACTATGTATACTGTATAGCCACCGTGATTCAATCAATCGAATATTTCAGCTTTAGGAAATGCCAAATTATCCAAGACATTGAGATATAAGTATATTCTAAGGTTGACTACCTATAAAGACTGTAAAATGTCTTAAAAATAGATTTGACATTAATTGCGAGTAGTTAAGTTGTATCAACAACAACGACATGACGAGCTGTCTGTTAAGGTTTTGCTGCGTCACTACACACACATATCCACAGGATGATCCCAATTCAGCGCAGCTTAACCCAGTAGATTGTTTAATCGGATCGATCTGTGTGATCGTTAGGTACCGCAAACACTCTTCCCACAAAATAAAACCAATACTGCGCAAAAACCGTTACTTGCTCAATTGGGTGTCAATATAAAACCGCAAATTATTTAATAGAATACCTACATTATTTGTAAAATTAAACTCAACAACATGGCATTTTAGGTTTCAACACGATTCCACGTGCTGTTTGTATGCCATTTATTTATCACGCGACAATTGATGTAATTACTTTTGCGAGTCGCCACGTAATAAATTCATACTCAATTAATACTCATAGCAGAGCGTTATCAACAAAATAAATGTGATTTTTCGTTTAATATGTAAATTACGGAATAATACGGATTCTGTAGTGACTCAATATTAATTACCCCTTTATGAAGATCATCATTTACAATCATAAAGTAAGTGTTTTTTTTGTCAGATTGTATTGGGAGGTAATGTAATAAGACATTATTCAAGACTTTAATATAATATTATGATTCATAATACATACTGTATTCACTATCTTCAAAAATGTGTGTTTTTAAATGTTTGTTACTTCTTCACGCTCAAACGGCTGCTGGACCAATTTCGATAAAATTTTGTATGGAGGTAGATGACACCCTGGATTAACATATAGGTTACTTTTTATCCCGATATTACCACGGGATCGACATTCACGTGGGTGAAACCGCGGGGCGCAGCTAGTTTTATCACAAATCCTCTCCAGACATATCACCATTGTTCGTCATTGTTCAATACATCCCCAGTTAGTAACACGTCATAAATTCGTCGTGTAATCGAGTTGGTAAGCGAGTGCGGCCCATTGAGCAATGCGCAAACATGTCAAGTTTACCTGCCGTTCATTATAGCTAGGTATCGCGACTCACTGATCGTCTTGCCTTTTGTATAGTAAGGAGTTAATATGTAGGGATGCTAGAGTTCAAGGGTGAGGCGAGATGAGCGTAAGGCAAGCGTTGCTCATAATGAGTGCAGAAAATGTGTAGTAACTTTGTCCGTACGGTTGACATTTCGATTCCTTGCCGTAAACAAGACACGGTATTGATGTAGATTGCACGTGGTAAGATTTCGCGGGGAATAATACAGAATTGGGGCCCAGGAGATTTTTCCGTCTTCCCTTAACAAGACGTAACATCGTTTTACAACGTATACTTAATAAAACTGGCTTGTAACTTCAAGATCGTAATAGGTAAATTAAGAATATTTTAGAGTACGTAAAACAAATAAGTTAACTGTATGCAGAACATTGTAACGTTTACAAGTCGCATACAGGGTGGAGACAGTTCAGCCTATTTATTTAACCCTAAATCAGTTTTAAAACTCTAAAAGGCCTTATAAGTGATTAAGTGTCAAACAGTTCTGCATCCATCCATACCTACTAATGTTTTATTTTTAATCGAAGTATCGCAGAATAATTTCCGACCATGGGCAAAATCGAGGTACACGCTAGTAAAAAAATACGTAAATAAAATAGTAGGTAAATAAAACGTTTCTCAGAATATTTTTGACGTTAATGTTGACCAAAAACCCAACCCTTCCTATTCTATAACGTAGCCGGGTAAACAAAGGTTGTATTTTAATAACTGTTGCCTTCCTCAAAGTTACCCCCCCCCCTCCCCCCCCCGTTTTACCGTTGTCAACGATGTGGTTTTATTAGTAAGTACCGCCCGCGGCTTGCGGTATCTTTTACCAATTTCAAAGCGGTATTTTTTGCTGAGTTATCAGTCATTTTGTTTGATTTGGCTCGTAGTCGGATGTGCCTGCGGTTTCCTGTGAGCCAGCCATCCCTTGTTTATTTGTGTTTTCCTGATTATAAACGAATTTACTCGTAATAAGTTAAGAAGTGGTTGGTGGGTCGCTAAATTAAGTTTTTGAGGGAAATAAGGCGTTACACAACTACACAGGCAAGATTTAGTTGGATTTCTTGACACTTCTCTGGAAAATAATGACATGACCATCAAAGGGTGGAATGCCAAAAAATTACAAAAATGAAAATAGGCTATTTGACTGGTTTCTGATAAACATCTCAGATTATTTAATGGTGTCTAACGAGCCCACAAAAACCTATTACTTCAAATTGCATAATGTATTTCTTTTAGAAAATAGTAAATAAAAATGTACTGTTTAAATAAGCCGCCAAAACGCTATCTTTAACAATGTGGCGTCGTGACGTCGCAATACACGTAAACAAACGTTGAAACGGTCGAGATACTAGACAAAAGTCATCTGTTCTGTCAACGATAGACAGAAATTGACTATATCATGACGTCATCATAAGTTCAGCCAATCCAGACCGTTTTCGATTACGTGGCGCCAGATTTAAAAAGATGAAGTTTTTTCGGGATTTTTTAAATAAATAATACATTGTTTTGTAGTAAAATTAATGGAAATCGATTTTAAAAGCGATAATCTATACGAGTGTCAATAATTATGACCTTATTTTTTACATTGTCAAATAGCCTATTGTAAAATGTTTGAAGTCCAATTTCTCGTGTTTTAGCTTTATATTATTTTATTTTAAAACAAATAAACATCATACATCCACACAAATTGATAGACACAGAAGTTATTGAAACATCATCAATCTATCTATATATATAAAAGAAGAAACTGACTGACTGAATGAATGAATGACTGACTGACTGACTGACTGACATATCAATGTACAGCCGAAACTACTGGGTCTAGGAATGTGAAATTTTGCACACGGCTTCCTTTTATAATGTAGGGGAGCACTAAGAAGGGGTTTTTGGAAATTCAACCTCTAAGGGGGTGAAAAAGGGGGATTTCGTTTGTATGAAAAATCTTATTCCTTGAGTTAATAAACTTGAAACTTGGCACTAATACTTATCTAAGTAAATTATTAAGTTTGGCATTTTTTGTTTTTCTTAACTACCCCCTAAAGGGGGATTGGGGGGTGTCAAAGTTTGTATGGAAGAATTTTAACGGGCTGTCCGATTAACTCGAAACTCAGTATTTATACTTAAGACCAAAAATAGAGAATAACGTGTATCAGGGTTTTTCGAAAATGTACCTCTAACGGGGTGAAAAGGGGTAGTTAATTTTACAGGGGAGGATTTTACTGCGTGACTTGATTTACTCGAAAATTGGTATAAATAATCTTTGAGTCAAGTAATGAACACATCACAAACTATTTTTCGAAATTCCACCCCTGTGGGGGTGAAAAGCGGGGATACAGTTTATATGAAAAATCTTATTCATTTGGTTAATAAACTTGAAACTTGGCACGAAAGTAAATTATGAAGATTGACACTTTTTGTTTTTCTAAACTACCCCCTAAAAGGGGATTGGGGGGTGTCAAAATTTGTATGGATGAATTTTAACGCGCGGTCCGATTAACTCGAAACTCGGTATTTATACTTAAGACCAAAAATAAAGAATAACACGTATCAGGGTTTTTCGAAAATCTACCCCTAACGGGGTGAAAAGGTGTATTTAATTTTACAGGGGAGGATTTTACTGCGTGGCTTGATTAAGTCGAAAATTGGTATAAATAATCTTTGAGTCAAGTAATGAACACATCACAAACTATTTTTCGAAATTCCATCCCCGTGGGGGTGAAAAGCGGGGATACACTTTATATGAAAAATCTTATTCATTTGGTTAATAAACTTGAAACTTGGCACGAAAGTAAATTATGAAGATTGACACTTTTTGTTTTTCTAAACTACCCCCTAAAAGGGTATTGGGGGGTGTTAAAATTTGTATGGAAGAATTTTAACGGGCGGTCCGATTAACTGGAAACTCGGTATTTATACTTAAGACCAAAAATAACATGTATCAGGGTTTTTCGAAAATGTACCCCTAACGGGGTGAAAAGGTGTACTTAGTTAGTTTTAGGGTTTTTCAAAACTCGACTCCTACCAAGGTGGAAAAGGGTAATAAAGTTTAAGGCGTGATTGCTGGGAAATATAGTAGGAAATGCTGTATCCACTAGCACATAGCGCCACCAGTGGTTCGCAGAGCACTGGCTCCAGCGAAAGAGCCAATATGGTCTCCGACACATGACCCTTTACACGACAACATCCTTGTGCCACAAAGGCTGAAAAGCCGAAACAGTTTTTAAAGTGTGTCGTCAACTCACTGGTGAACCATGACAAGAAAGACTGAAGCTGTGGCGAGACAGTCCTTCCTTACCCAAACCGTTCGTCCCACCCGCTGAAGACCTCCCACCTGGACATGAGTAACCTTGGGTAATCTGGAAGTCTTTAAACAGACTCCGGACGTAGGTTAGCTGAAGTAAGGAAAACCTTTTCAGGTGGAGATTCATAGACGACTCCGCCTTGGAGTGTAAATGTGGTGCTGTTCCACAAACGATGGGACACTTAATATCGTGTCCTGCATGTCCTGTCAGCTGCACGTTATAGGAACTGGTGGACGCTGGTAATGGCGCCAAACAAGTAGCCGAATTCTGGGCCGAGTCCATTTTGATTGCTATCGACATGCTAAGAAGAAGAAGGGGTGGATTTTACTGCTTGCTTCCATTAACTCGAAAATGAGTAGGTATCGGTCTTTGAGTCAAGTTATGGACACGTCATCCCAAACGATTTTTAAAAAATCCACCCTTGTGGGGGTGAAAAGCGAGGATCCTGTTTATTTGAAAAATCTGATCCCTTTGATCTACAAACTTAAAAATTGGCCCGAATACTTATTAATCTAAATAAATGATAAAGATCATAAACATACATATTCGAAATTTTTAGAGGAAAGTACGAAATACACGCGGACGAAGTCGCGGGGGGCAAAGAGCTAGTAATAATATAAACTATGTGGGAAAAAAATCGTATTAAGTATTGAAGCTAACTCAAAAACTACCCAAGCAAAGTTAATAAAAATATGAGAGCATCCCTGATGCATAGGTACCTTATCTATTAAAAAAAGAATTTAGCATCTATATTTATGACGGAGTTATTAAAAAAAAAAACGAATGAACATTTAAAAAAATATCTCCTCCTTTTTTGAAGTCGGTCTTGTTGACTGCCACCGTGGTCACATGGTGTCCGCCAACAATAGATTTTCTATTGTGTCTGCTGTCTGGCAGTCAACGTGATAATAACAGAAGAAAATGCAGTGAAGATGTGTTTGCTGCAACATCCAGCACGTAGTCTAGATATTTATTACACATACGTGCAGACCACTTTGCTTGTACGGAGGAAACGTAGATTGGTACCTATTTTTATGTTGCACTTGCTCTCTTAATGGCAAGCGACATCGCGGCAAGCCCAGACGGAGATGGCGGGATAAGCTGGAATCCGTCAACAAGAACTAGTCTTTAGCAGCTTTGAACAGAGACAAGTGGAGAGAGAGTACGTAGACCTTTACCCTGCAGTGGGACATTAATAACAATAAAAAAAAGGATAACTTGCTACTGGATAAATGGACTTATTGCGAGCTAAAGTGTGGTTACAAACATTAATTTATTATGTGATGGCGTGGCAAAATAATAACGGAAAGCACGTTAAGTCGTTGGTCCTGACTGTCATTCGTGGATCTTTGATAGTCGTTACGGGTAGTCAGAAACCCGAAAGTCTGACAACCAGTCTTACCAAGAGGTATCGTATTACCCAGTAACTGGGTTGTGGAGGTCAGATAAGCAGTCACTCCATGTAAAATACTGGTATTCAGCTGCATCCGGTTAGACTAGAAGCCGACCCCAACATAGTTGGGAAAAGGCTAGGCAGATGATGGCGTGCTGCTGCTGCGGCTGGGGAAAACTCAAGCAGCGAAAGTATATTATTCTTATCGGTTATTATATTTTCGAGCCTTTGAGTGTTTGGGGTTCAAACCCTGAGGCCGTGGGGCCTGAGTGGGGGGCTGGTTGGGGGCTGGTGGACACTTCCCGTGCCCCACGGGCTGGCTCTTACCTTGGCCGGGAGAAAGTAGAAAAGAAGAAAATACGTTTATTTGCGGTAAACATGACACAATAAAGAACATAAACAAGAATAAATAAGAAGGGGAGCTAAGTATTGCCATACAACGTGGCAATGCCGCCACTCTCTTGGGTACATTACCAGTCGACAGCGATGCGGGGGAATATTTCATTTGTTAATAGTTTTAGTGAGATAAGGATATTATATTTTTATTTTAACAGTTTGTTACGACAGACATAAAATGTTGTTAAAAATGATCACCTCTCGGTTAACATCGCTATAAAGCTTTACATTGTATTACATAGCTGGGGACATTTTACCAAAGTATACAATATAACGTGACATAACAACAAGCCTGTTTCCTTGAAGAGATAGACAGAAGTTTACCCATAGTACACCCACATTTCGCTAGTTATGTGTAAGTCTCGGACTCTCAAGTAATAAGGGGCGAGCCTATTGCCATCAGCCGGGCACAAATAAACTAAACCCCGGGCTGCTACTGAGAAATCTATAATATAAAAATGAATCGCTGAATGTGTTGCTAAGCGCAAATCTCGAGAGCAGCTGAACCGATTACGCTAATTATTTTTTAGAATATTCCTTGAAGTACGAGGATGGTTCTTACGCCGAGAAAAATGTAATATATCTATGGGAGTAGGGTAGGAGTAGGTAATGAGTAGGGTAGGAGTAGGGTAGGAGTAGGCTAGGATTAGGCTAGGAGTAGGGTAGGAATAGGATAGGAGTAGGGTAGGAATAGGATAGGATTAGGGTAGGAGCAGGGTAGGAGTAGTGTAGGAGTAGGGTAGGAGTAGGCTAGGGGTAGGGTATGGGGTAGAACACCACGCAAACGAAGTAGCGCCGGGCAGCTAGAAATAATTTATATGGCGAAACAACGTTTGCCGGGTCAGCTAGTTCTTAATAGAAAAACCTAATAACACTTTGCCCGACCTGGAATTCGAAACCAGGACCTCTTACTCAGCAGTAGCGTCTGCGACCAACGCTATTATAAAATAAACTTAGGTTAAATTTAGGCCAAACACAATTCAATGTACCTACATAACTTCTGCGCGTAAGCGTAGTGTGGGTCGCGGAGGACAGGGTGCTGTGGCGCAGTCTGGGAGAGGCTAATGTCCAGCAGTGGACTGCGATAGGCTGAGTTGATTGATTGATTTGATTGACATAACTTCTAAGAACCTGATACAAAATGTAAAGAGAATATGTTCGTAATACCAACTCCTGGTAAACTAATCATGAGTGAGAATTAGTCATGTGTTTAAGGTTACTGAGCGCTGTTAATTACCCCAATTATTACTACTCTATACGTAGTAGATACGTTGCTGGTAGAATTTAATTGTACGTATTTTATGACTACCTATAACATCACGCCTGTATTTTCCGAAGGGGTAGGCTGTGTTGTATACAGAAAAAGAAATCTATATTTATAATAAATCTGTAGAAGTGAAAATTCTGTTTATTGAAAATATAAAAAAAAAAATAAGTGTTACTAGACCGACACCGAACCCACAAATGTGATTAAAAAAAATTTGGTCTGTCTGTCTGTTTGTTCAGGCATCTTAGTATTCTTTAATGTCCTGGGCACCACACTGGGTACTTTTTATCCCGGAAAAGTATCTATATTATATAAATAGTTCAAAGTCCTGACTGACTGACTGATATATCAACGCACAGCCTAAACCGCGGGTCCTAGAGACATGAAATTTGGAGGGTGTGTTATTTGTGAAGATTAGGTATCCACTATGAAAGGGTTTTTCGAAATTCCACCCCTAAGAGGGTGAATGAGGGGAGGGTGAAATTTCACGCGGACGAAGTCGCGGGCAGAAGCTAGTAAGAAATATATTTCTATGGGTGTATAGTTACAACAGCTGTAAATACTCATGTAACAAACGGCGAGCCTTTACTGAAATCTGCAAGTCGTCCTAAATGAGCCTGAGCGTCGCAACTATTAACTCTATTAAGCTAGAGTTTAGGTTTGGATAACACCTTGTGTTGATTAAGCTGCATTATTAGTAGGTAGTAGCAGTAAAGCTCTTTGTGAAGACCTTGTCCGGACTATGAGTACCTTGGTGTTAGTACCTACAACTTTCTAGGCACTAAACAGTATTGCTATGCTTTGGTTTTAAAAGTGTACCTACGAATGCTATAGGCACAAAATGACGTTTCAGCTTTGTTTGTAAAGTGGATACTCACCCGAGATACTCCGCCACTTACCATCAGGTGGGCCGCCATTTATTTACCAATTTCATAAAAAGGTGTTAGGTACATAAGTGTGTACGAAAATATTTTTAAATCATGTAGGGTTAGACAAGATTTTTAAAGCATTATTTTTAATCAAGTGTTATGTGCTCAAAAACCCTTTTGAAAAGGGTACTGCACTCTTTTATGAAAAATCTCATCAGTACACAATTGATTTAGTAGATTGATCGAGCTTGTATGATTGAACGTGTATTAATAATAATGCCTAAATCAATTTGGAATATTTTTTCAACTAAAAAAAAAACATTTTTGATGTAATTTTACCGTATCTAAAATGATTAATAACATACAGTAAAAAATAAACATCAAAAGATGCCTTCTAAGATGAAAAATACAAATAAAATGGCAGGTACCATTATAGACTAGTTACCAAATAGACCATTTTTTGACCAGATTAAATTTTAAAATGAAAACTGTAACTCTTTTGGGGCCGTTTCTTTCTCTACTTTTAATATAGAGGTTTTCTTTTAAGCGGTTACATTTTTCATCTAAATTATAGATATTTTATTATTTTTGTGTAAGAGAAAACCAATAAACGTTTTTCTTTTTTTGAAACCTTCACATATTCAGTGAGCTCACTTAAAATTATTTGATGCGATACTCAAATAATATCTATTGACCCATCACAAATAGACAGATCTTCAACAATTCCCTTTTCATGCCAATGCCAATATGGCATGACATATTTCTAAACATACATCCCACACCCTTCTTACCGCCAATCAAATAACAGGAGGTCCTGATGCCGTCGCGGGTACTTACACCTAATCCAATACACGGGTGGATCCAATTACGCTGCCCTCCCAGTAACCAAATCAATTGTTCATTCGGACGGTACCACTAAACAAATTAATACCTAATTGCTTCAATACTCGAGAACCGAACCGCTTTCAATGGAACCCAATTATATCCGGCATGCACACCGACGATGAGGACTTTCAAAAGAAACTTAAGAAGTGTATTTTTATCGAGTATTCGTTGTATTGAACGCATTTGATTTTGTTAGTGTTGTGTGCGGAATCGGGAGGGCTTGTTGATATAGCGTAAAACAATAAATGGATAAGCTTTAATTAGTTTACGGAATTGTAAATAGGATTTCAGAGGCTTGGTTAGGCACGTTTGTTTTGGAATAATTCTACGACTTCAGAAACAAAGTTGGCACCTCATTAGAATAGCTACATCATCCCCTCAGGAATGTGGATTAGCTAACTTTGTTGATATTTCTTTGTCCCTTCATAAACATCTGGCCCCAATGCCAATTTATACAGATAATTATGCTATATCATAGTACCAGTGCAGGAAGTTACTGTCCAATCGGCAGATTATAAATGGAGTCAAATATTTGGTGGCCAGCCAGGAACCATTCAATAAAAAATCTCCAACAAACATGTAAGCACAATACGTAAAACATTGCCAAGAAACCAGAACACGAAGATTAAGTACCACAGGAATGCTTCACCATACAGAACTTCTACATACGCGAACACCTCAGTTCTTCGCCACACTTAGTCGTGCGGTATGGTACGATTCCGTGCGGTTCCCGGGAGAAACATATTAACAATTTATTAGCTGTACCGCCGAACTTCGCCACAGTATTGAACTGATATTAACTTGAATGTCTGTTGAGACCCTAAGCTTAGCACGGTTGTTATTTATTAGAGTGTTATAAACTTTGTGGTTGAGAGCTAATAGGTGCTGATAGAAATAGGATGTCGTTTAGTACAGTCGGCAATAGAAGTTGACTTAGGTTCACATCAATCTCCCCCCCCCGATGGGTTCCCGCATTGTCGAGGCGGGGGCTAGCTCAGTAGCCGTGGCTTGGTCACTGGTACTTATAAGAATCATGGATTGAGGTATTTTATAAGTTTCTGATCTATTTCTACGACTGCTCCACGATAACAAAACGATAAAAATAAAGAAATAATAGAAACAAAACGTCTCATGAAAGATGTAAAAGTGTCCGCTCAATTAGCGTTACATGGGTTTAGCCATTTAGCCAAAAGCAGTAGTGGCCCAGTGGTAACGGCCACCACTTACCTACGTGTAGTAGGTCGTAGGTTCGAACCCAGACAGGTGCTTTACTTTGTGTAAATAATTTCATCACCAAATCATCATCAAAACGTTGAACACGAAAATTATCGACAACAGAGTCATCGTACCATAACATGATTTTAGTAAAAAGAGCTTTCTCAACAAAAATCATTTATTAATTCATGCTTAAGTTTATTCCTCAAAGTGTGTTCAAACAAGAACAGTTTGAAAATGAAACGCGAATAAAATGACTTGGCGAGTCTCAGAATTCACAACTAATCTCCATTCCATTGGCTCTTTATTGGTGTTTAATAACGAATTAATTTTAATGCAAATCAATCGTGATTGATAAGCTGTATCCTAATATTGAATTAACATTTCAATCGTGATTGATAAGCTGTATCCTAATATTGAATTAACATTTCAATCGTGATTGATAAGCTGTATCCTAATATTGAATTAACATTTCAATCGTGATTGATAAGCTGTATCCTAATATTGAATTAACATTTCAATCGTATTGGTTTGGTTTGTGATGCGTGGATTTAGTTAGTATTAATTTATTATACTCATATCAATGTTACAATGTCAAAGTCAAAGTCAAAGCATTTATTTCAAATAGGCACATTAAAGGCACTTTTGAACGTCAAAAATTACGATAAATAAAATAGAATTGATTCTAGTCGCCCATTCGAAAGGGTAGTTTTCGTATGGAGAAGAACGGGCAAGAAACTCCACCGTTACTCTTGTTAATTTTATCACTTTGGTGACCTTTAGCGTATTTTATCAAAAATACCTTATTGGTATTAAAAAGGATTATAACGGTGCAGGTGTGAGCCGAATTTTAATTGGGGCTAAACTTTTACATTAAAAACTGAGAAAAATAGGAGATCCATGAAAAAATATTCGATACTCAAAGTTAAACAGGATGGATTATTCAATGGTTTCATTTGAACTTCATCATTGGATTTTTATCATAGGACAATGCGACACATTTGTCAAAAAATTACAAAATTTACACATTTTTGCGATGGGTGCTGTTTAATAAAGTCATGGAAATAGTATGTACTTGTACCTACTATATAGATAAAAGACTTTAATAATGATTGTCGAATTGTCAGATAGCGCCCACCACCTGTAGGTTTTATTAAATAGGCTTCTGGTTATTCAGGAACTCAATGTGCCGACATTGTGCTGAGATGCCGATCTCAGCGTCTTAATGCACGTCCGGGTAACCTTCCACGACATCCTTGTGGGTCCATAACAATACGTGAAAACAACATGCTGCGATTCTCCCAAAGGCCCATTAATGGACGCCCGGGGCTCTCAATCGAAAAGTTCGCGACCTCAAAGACCAACCGCTAGGTATAGGTGCGTGGGTCGAAGAGATCAAACTGCCTTCAGATCCTTCTTTGATAATCCGTTGATTTACAGATTCAAAGGGTTTAATTAGCACCTGCCATTAAAGCTCTTTACAGAAAGGTATATTCTGTACCTGTGCCAACCTGTAGCTATCTTCTGTGTGGTTTCAAGTTCTCAAGCTTCAAAGGTTAATTAGTATTAGTACCTCTATCTGCTGAATAAGGGCTAGTTGGATTTCTACCTTTATGTGGCGGAGCCCAATGGGCAGGTAATGTTTTTTTTTACGTTATTGGGTTTCTATCGAGCAGGCGAACACCTGATATATCAGAGGCTTTGTCCAACATAGGTAAATCTGAAATGTCTCAAATGCCTTACCTTTATTAACATCAACACAACTCAAACCAGTTAAGTACCTAGTATTTGGTAGCAGCTGTTTTTCTTCATATACCTTAGGTACTTACTTTCAGGTATAATCCTTTACCTTGAACCCTTTACATTACCTGACTCTTACGACATGCGCTAATCGAATAGTAGGTAGGTATTAGTACAGTCATAGTCTCAAGCTATTCTTGTATTATAATAATTTTAATAAACCATTTATTTACTGGTAACAAAGACCCACAATATACATATACACAATACACACCTTAATTTAAGTAACATATCTAATAATATAGTAACAATTTTGTTAGTAAATAAAACTTAAAAACTATGTTAGTATCACTTAGTTGCACTAAGTCTTATACACAAGCACAGCCAGTCTTATACAGCGAAGCGTAACTAACAACTTCCTATCTTTGGCAAGTTAACATAATGTGTGTGTAATGTTAAAATAGCTAATATCAAATGTACAAATCTGATATCATGTATTCTATGGTAGAACTTACATCGTAATCGATCCGACACCGATACCAATTTTTAACTACCAATACGCAGAACTGACCTTTTAACGTGATAATAATCAAAAAGTTCATACATAAAGAGGGTTATTTAAAAAGTTCATTTCAATTTATAGCTATTACTGAGCTTAGTAACGAAAAAGAAATAACTAGGCACCTAGTTATTTATAAAAATGAAAATAAAATTCACCAACATAAAACAAATTTAATCATGGCAGAATAATTTTTGATCTGTCCCGCGGCTACTTCAATAAGTAACGGTGAGCTATTTATTTACTACAAAAGACGAATCAACTGCTGACAAATTAAGTTATATAACTTTGAATGAAGTTTCGCGATTAATTAGCGTCGACGAGTGAAAAATATACCGACGTCGAAATAAGGTGCTTTTATTAAATACACGGGTGCTACCCTTAAATAAATTAACCTGGTAGTTTGTGATACTTTAATAATATACGTTTGTATATATATTTATATTATTTTCTACAACTTACCGACAGAATCCGTACATCGAAACAACACTGAAACTCCGAGTACAAACAACTGTGACCACTTCATCACAAAGTTCTTCAACAAACTCATCTTCACCAAATACATCAATTTAAAAAAAAACAAAAGTTCAAAATACGTTCCAAATTCTAGAACGTCGCATTTTCAGAAAAGTTTTCTTAAATCGAACGTGGGAGCGACGACGGTAACAATTGGCTCGGGGTGATTCGGTGCGATCGTGAAACAACTGTTTGACGGAACGGTTGAACGGAGGCTGAGGGCTCCAAGCCACGCATGCGCGAATCCTTCTTCGCTTTTCAGAAAGCGGTGTTTCTAGTTTGAATTATACTGTATTTCCTTTTGACGTTACGCTCAATGCGCCTTTGACTTAGTGCATTCCTTCAAAGACCCTACGAAATGAAACAAAACGTTTTCGGTGTCCCCAGGGAATGATTCTTTAAATGTTTTATTTCAAACAAATCAATGCAAAAAGGGAAGGGAGGCCTTTGGGACAGAAATGGCTGATAATAATAATAATAAAATCAATATAAACAAATATTATTATTATTTGATATTATAATTCATCATAAATGGTGGGAATGTGGGATATACTCGTACACTTATGAAATAATTTGAAGTTTGTTTCTCTTACCTACATATTTAAAAATATTGGAGTAGCTAATTCCAATAGGGTAATTAATTAGTCTAATTTTGGAAGTGTTCATAACTTTTGTTGAAGACTATGTTCATAACTTACCTATAATTGTCGCATAAAAAAAAAAGAATGGCACATTAAATTTTTTTTTTCAAAAATCACATTCAATAATAATATTACAGAACAAATGTTAACAATTTCTATGAACTCTCAAATGGTCGACAGATATTCTTCTGTTAGATTATTTGAGCAATTTAAGTGATCGTGGGAAGTCACCGTGACATGTGTCCTGTAGCTAACTGAAGAGCATTTGTGGCAGGAAAGATGAATGGAGAGATTAGATGGCCCTAGTTCCGGGAGGCGCTGACTAACCTAAAATATAGTGCTAGCGGGCCCATTAAGTAATAAAAAAAAAATTGTGCTGGCTTTTATTAGGAAGCTAAATGAGAAAGAGATGGTAGATATTTTAATACTAGTTTGTTAATTTTTTTTTTTATTTCATGAGCAATGGCCATGGATCATGAATTCATGATACTGCACGTAGGTATTTGTAGAACGTAATTAGACAATTTTTAATTTCTTCCTGTAAGTTTAGTTCTGATCTGTATTTAATTATGAATGGGTGTTTCAATTGAGAGATTTTTTAATGGCCATTAAAACATACGAACAATGTAACCAGCGTTTAATAACAAACGAACATGTAGCAGTCGTATAGTAATTGTATAGGGTGTTTGGAAGCTGAGTGCAAAGCTTTAAAAGAGTGATAGTTAACACCATTTAGTACTTCGTCTAAGACATGTATGGCTCAAAATGCTCAAAATGGTGTCAACTATCATCCCCTTGAGGCTTTGCATCCAGCTTCCAAACAGCCTATATAACTCCAACATCACAGAAAAGCCAAACAATTTCCTCACTCCAGATGTCGGTTCTTATTGATTTTTATAAAAATAAGAACACATAAGGTATGTGTTAACAAACTTAACAGACACCTGCAGACTTTAGTACCCAGACATTCTTAATTTCCTCTTAGCGACATTGTTGTCGTTAATATTGCGAAGTACAATTTTCCTTTTTCCTATGAGGGCAAATAGCATTTTCCCCGATCTCTCGCGAAAAACACCATTTATAAAACTCTTGCCTAGAAAGTAATAAAGGAGTTTTTAGGTTTTATTTAGGTACCATGCCCAGGTAATCCAGATTTCAATCAACTAAACATTTACTCTGCCTTTTGAAGTATATGGATGGATCCGGATGTCCATTTTAGATCGCTTACTGCCCGTTTCTAATCTTAGCTCTAATTGACCAACGGGTACTAAATTCGAAGTTTGCCAATTTGAGCTCTTGAGTAAGTTCAATACCTCAACAAACATGGTTAGGAAACCTTTGCTTGCTAAATATCTACAAGGAAGATTTTCACCAGTTAGATATTTTATTTCAATACCTACATTATGTTTTATTAAAAAAATATAGGAGTCTAATTTACTAATACATGATTTCCAACTACTTTGAACTCGTTTCTCTGAAACTCGTAGATACGCTAAAATTATGCTGTACTAACAAAATAAAATAAATATATCTAAAAAAGAAACAAAAATACTAGTGATGTGCCTCACCCGTTAAAGTTACGTACAATTGGTTCCCTCGCGAGCCCTCACAAGCCCTCCATTACCATAAATCACAATAACAGTATATTGAATCCGACTGAACTAGGATCGCGGCGTCTGAACATTAGCTATTCACGGCAAGACCAACATCATCAATCAGTGGCGTGTTACTCTAAATATTATATTGTATGGCTGCGTATTATTAGTAAACTAGCTGCGCTCCGCGGTTACACCCACGTGAATGTCGATCCCGTGGGAATATCGGGATAAAATGTAGCCTATATGTTAATCCAGGGCGTCAGCTACCTCCATACAAAATTTTGTCTAAATTGGTCCAGCCGTTTGAGCGTGAAGAAGTAACAAACATATGAACACACCCTCACACACACTGACAAACTTTCGCCTTTATAATATTAGTGTGATAGTTTGATTACGTAGCTGTAAAACGTATCAGTCTATGGTCTCGTCAAAAAGTATCTGATAAAAGTGTAAACAAACCCTATTCAGATTAAATTCTTACGCAACCACTCATAAAGGGTAACACTTTTTGTATTGTACTGTATTTAGAAGGTTTCAACTTTATACATCAGTGCTTTTTCCAACAATAATTGTATGAATAATTAAATTTTAACTGAAAAATCATCAACAAACATTGAGGTTATACTGTAAATCGACATCCACAGATTCGTTTTCTGATCCATTTGTTTACATTTTCCTCAGATACTTTTGGAACAGAAATGTCTATAGTTGCATGGGTTAATAGACGAAAAAAAATTATTTTAAATCACTGACGTAGGTACTCTATCACCCTACATACGAATAAATTGTAAGTTACTATTCATAATATCAGTACTTAGATTGAATCCGCTTAAACTAGACTAGCCACATTACTTGAACGTAAACTTGTCCGCGGTCAAAAAAAAACAATCAATCAATGGAATACCTATTGCTTTATGCGATCGTCGTAGTTTAATTAAGCATTGACTTCCAACAGTTAAGTATTCAATCGTTATGCACAGGCCGAGCTGGTCAAAGTAGGCCTTGAAAACGCACTGATGGACACGGACCCGACAGCACCACTCCCTGCCTTCCGCGGATACCCACGGGTAGCGGAGGGCACAGTACAGATATGGTGTGAGGACGATTACGCCCTGACATGGTTGACCCGACATGTACCCCTCCTTAAACTCCCCGACACTGACCTCGCTTTGACGGTACTTCGACAGTCCGAAGTGCCCACCCGCGTCAGAGCCTCGCTTTTCGTCCCTCGCTATAGAGGTGACATACGGAGGCTCCATGGTATTCTGATTCGTCAGAATACGTGGTATGACATAGCCCGGTGGTCACTATACAGGGCAACTACCGTCGGTGGCGACAACTACGGGACTTATATGACCCTGGGTGTGCCACCGGAGGAAGTGGAAAGGGTCATGGGGCGGGAGCGACGGATATCGTACCTACTGGGTTCGATATACGTGCGCTTCTGGCCCACGACCCAGCCCTCGGACAGCACGACAGACCCGACGACGACACCGACAGTGACACAGACGGACGACGCAGACATCGCCCAACTTGAGGAAGTCATGGCCCGCGCGGCGATGGCTGACGACGTAGCCAGTATACCACCCGCATCCCCCGGCTGGAACGAGCAACTTCTTGCATCGTCGCCGGGTGGGCAACACGAAGACCAGTACAGAAACCAGGCGGCGGAGGTATTGTCCGATGGATCCATCACAGACTAACCCCCCCCCCTCATCACCGTCACAACCACTCAACATCATCCAGACTAATCTCCAACATAGCCAGACTGCCACGGCTAGCTTACGCCGGGCACTGGAGGTTAACCCCCAAACAATTGCACTGATCCAAGAGCCGTGGATCAGGAACAACAGAATCTGCGGCCTCAGTAACATCGGAGGTAAGCTTATCCTTAACACGCACAGCTCAGACAAACCCAGAACCTGTGCCTATATACCCAAAGATATCCCTACCACGCTACTCACTCAATTCTGTTCCAGAGATCTGACAGCTGTCAGGCTCCAGACCGAAGGTGAATTCCCAGATGTTGTACTAGCCTCGGTATACATGCCGGGCGAGGACACAGACTGCCCGCCGAAAGAAATGGCCGACCTGGTACAGCACTGCGAGCGCACCAATTTGGACCTGATCATCTGCACTGATGCGAACGCCCACCACCCGCTCTGGGGCAGCGACGCATCGAACTCCAGAGGAGAGGTACTATCCACCTATTTGTTCTCTACTAACCTTAACATCGTTAACCGAGGCTCTGAACCCACTTGGGTCACAGTCCGAGGACAAACTATCATTGATTTAACACTTGCTACAGAAAACGCGACAAATTTTATAACTAATTGGCACGTATCGGACGAACCTTCTTGCTCAGACCATAGAAGAATCCGCTTCACATTAACTACAAATATAAGGAAACCCATATCGAGGCGAAATCCACGGCGCACCGATGTGCCCGGGTACAAGCGACTCCTAGCCGCCCTACTAGCCAGGCACCTATCACAAATAACCATAAGAGAACCTGCACAACTTGAATACACTGTGACAAAGCTGTCAGAATACCTAACCGAGGCATACCATGCATGCTGCAAACTAAGGGCACCACGTACCAACAGTGAGAGAAATCCCTGGTGGAACGCCGAACTTAGTAAACTCAGAAGCACACTACGGAAGCAATTTAACAGAGCAAAAAATACCAGGCTCCCGGAAGACTGGGAGCTATACAAAGTAACCCAATACACATACAAAAAGCAAATCAGAACCGCCAGAAGGGCAGCGTGGCGGAAATTCTGTGAATCCATCGAAACCAATAATGAAGCCGCAAGAGTAAGGAAGATCCTATCAACAGATCAGGACCGAACCCTTGGCGCGCTGAAGAAACCCGACAACTCATACACACTAACAGACCATGAAACCAGCAAGGTCCTTCTGGAAACTCACTTCCCAGACTGCAAACTCCTAGAAGACAGGACCTGGGAGGAGGTGCCAGACTGGACCCCAACGGAACAAGACTGGTCCAATGCCCACAATCTAGTAACAGAAGACCGAATAAAGTGGGCCATCAACACATTCCAGCCATATAAGTCCGCAGGACTAGATGGCATCTTCCCAGCCCTACTACAATGGGGTGTTAATCATATCACACCATGCCTGGTAGAAATCTATCGGGCCTGCATAGCACTCAGATACATACCCCTTGCATGGCGCGAAGTGAAAGTCATCTTTATACCAAAACCGGGCAAGACTGACTACACTCAACCCAAGGCGTACAGACCCATAAGCCTCACATCCTTCCTACTAAAGACCCTAGAGAGGCTTTGTGATCGACATATCCGTGATGGACCTCTCCGGGCAAAGCCACTCCACAAACAACAGCATGCGTACTCCACAGGCAAATCAACAGAATCTGCGCTACACAGCGTGGTATCCAAAATTGAATGCGCAGTGGATCACAAATGCTCAGCACTGGCAGCCTTCATAGACATCGAGGGCGCCTTTGACAAAACCACTTTCAACAGCATCAGTACGGCCCTAGACAGATACAATATAGACCCGTCTCTGAGCGGCTGGATCACCAACATGCTCAAACGAAGGGCAGTACAAGTGACCGTAAACGACACCACGAGGGCCATAGTGGCGAAGGGCTGCCCGCAAGGGGGCGTCCTGTCGCCGCTTCTATGGAACCTGGTCGTAGACAGTCTAATAAAAGAACTCAACGACAAAGGTTACTACACTGTAGGATACGCCGACGACATAACCATAATAATAAATGGCACCCACGAAAACACCCTGTGCAATCTAATGCGCCAGGCCCTGAAAATAGTGGAAAACTGGTGTGGTAAACACCAACTATCAGTGAACCCCACAAAAACTGAACTGGTTCTCTTCACAAAAAAGAGGAAACTGGCGACACTACAATGGGGATTGTCCAAAAATTCTAACCATTAGATTTTATTTTATTTTTTGAAAATATAGAGAATTTTGAGAAACTAATTTGAATATTTTGATGATTGGCTCAATAGTTATTTAAAAAAAAAAATTTAAATTATTTTAAGTTTTTAAGGTAGGTGACGTCATCTTTGGCTTAAAAAAGATTGTGCCGTTGCTTCACTAGTACATAATTAAAAATTTAAATCTGTCAACACAACGTCATCCATAACACATCTGTCAAAGTGTCAATACTGAATACTCAAATACTGTCTTATATAATCGAATTCGAATCCTATCCTATTATCGTATTTGTTTACAAATGGTTTTTTTATGAGTAAGTGTCGTCCAAGGAATATACTACTCTCTGTCGTCACTAGAACAATCTACGCGGCGACTTAGAAATAGAATAATAACGTACGCGGCGACATAATTTTATTGTTCGTTTTCCTGAACCACAAATGACCACAATGAGCGATACTTTTGTTAAAGCTGACTCGCGAAACCTGCCTAAAGTTGAGACCGTTATGATATCTATCTATATATATAAAAGAAGAAACTGACTGACTGAATGAATGAATGACTGACTGACTGACTGACTGACTGACATATCAACGTACAGCCGAAACTACCGGGTCTAGGAATGTGAAATTTTGCACACGGCTTCCTTTTATAATGTAGGGGAGCACTAAGAAGGGGATTTTGGAAATTCAACCTTTAAGGGGGTGAAAAGGGGGGATTTCGTTTGTATGAAAAATCTTATTCCTTGAGTTAATAAACTTGAAACTTGGCACGAATACTTATCTAAGTAAATTATTAAGTTTGGCATTTTTTGTTTTTCTTAACTACCCCCTAAAGGGGGATTGGGGGGTGTCAAAGTTTGTATGGAAGAATTTTAACTGGCTGTCCGATTAACTCGAAACTCAGTATTTATACTTAAGACCAAAAATAGAAAATAACGTGTATCAGGGTTTTTCGAAAATGTACCCCTAACGGGGTGAAAAGGGGTAGTTAATTTTACAGGGGAGGATTTTACTGCGTGACTTGATTTACTCGAAAATTGGTATAAATAATCTTTGAGTCAAGTAATGAACACATCACAAACTTTTTTTCGAAATTCCACCCCTGTGGGGGTGAAAAGCGGGGACACAGTTTATATGAAAAATCTTATTCATTTGGTTAATAAACTTGAAACTTGGCACGAAAGTAAATTATGAAGATTGACACTTTTTGTTTTTCTAAACTACCCCCTAAAAGGGGATTGAGGGATGTCAAAATTTGTATGGATGAATTTTAACGCACGGTCCGATTAACTCGAAACTCGGTATTTATACTTAAGACCAAAGATAACATGTATCAGGGTTTTTCAAAAATGTACCCCTAACGGGGTGAAAAGGTGTAGTTAGTTTTAGGGTTTTTCAAAACTACTCCTACCAAGGTGGAAAAAGGTAATAAAGTTTAAGGGGTGGATTGCTGGGAAATATAGTAGGAAATGCTGTATCCACTAGCAGGAATAGCGCCACCAGTGGTTCGCAGAGCATTGGCTCCAGCGAAAGAGCCAAAATGGTCTCCGACACATGACCCTTTGCACAACAACATCCTTGTGCCACAAAGGCTGAAAAGTCGAAACAGTTTTTTAAAGTGTGTCGTCAACTCACTGGTGAACCATGACAAGAAAGACTGAAGCTGTGGCGAGACAGTCCTTCCTTACCCAAACCGTTCGTCCCACCCGCTGAAGACCTACCTGGACATGAGTAACCTTGGGTAACCTGGAAGTCTTTAAACAGACTCCGGACCCAGGTTAGCTGAAGCAAGGAAAACCTGTTCAGGTGGAGATTCATAGACGACTCCGCCTTGGAGTGTAAATGTGGTGCTGTTCCACAAACGATGGGACAGTTAATATCGTGTCCTGCATGTCCTGTCAGCTGCACGTTATAGGAACTGGTAGACGCTGGTAATGGCGCCAAACAAGTAGCCGAAATCTGGGCCGAGTCCATTTAGATTGCTATCGACACGCTAAGAAGAAGAAGGGGTGGATTTTACTGCTTGCTTCCATTAACTCGAAAATGAGTAGGTATCGGTCTTTGAGTCAAGTTATGGACACGTCATCCCAAACGATTTTTCAAAAATCCACCCTTGTGGGGGTGAAAAGCGAGGATCCTTTTATTTGAAAAATCTGATTCCTTTGATCTACAAACTTAAAAATTGGCCCGAATACTTATTAATCTAAATAAATGATAAAGATCATAAACATACATATTCGAAATTTTTAACGCGGACGAAGTCGCGGGCAAAGTGCTAGTTAGAGTATATTTCTACTAGCAGCCATCATAGCGTAGCTGAAATAAGGGGAGCAAAAATAATAATATAATAAATATAATTTGACACTTGACAGATTGAAGACAATTGCCTCTTACTTTTTAACGATAACGAGGTAACGATACAAAACTGTACAGCCAAACCAAAGGGCAAACAAGGTCAATCGTATTTTATCAAAAATATCAATAAAATATGAATATTTTTCGTAATTAATTAGTCCGTAATGATCAGTAACGCTATTCTTCGAAATGGTTTTTCAATTACAACATTTAAAAAAATATGAACAATGCCCATTACCACGTTTCTTTGGTACAATCCTAAGCCTATCAACTGAAACCAAATACCTGGGCATCTTTTTGGACAAACAGCTGAACTGGGCAAAACACACTAGCTATATTACCACGAAAGCCAGCATATCCCTGTGGCAATGCAAGCGAATGCTTGGCAAGAATTGGGGGATCAGCCCCAGGGTCACCCACTGGCTATACACCACAGTCATCCGACCAATCATTACATACGGCTCACTAGTCTGGTGGCCCAGAACAGACCTGAGCACAGCCCAAAAAGACCTAGAAAAACTGCAGCGGTTCGCGTGTGTGGCGATCACTGGCTGTATGAGAACCACACCCACTGCTGCCCTACAGGCTATGCTTGGACTGCCGCCTCTACACCTCATAGTGAGAGAAGAGGCGACCCTGGCTGCCTTCAGGCTTTCTACATCAGGGACCCTGAGCAAAGACTCTAGGGTCAAACACATACGGTTAAAAGAAGATGCGATCAAACGGCAGCCAATGATGGCATCACCCTGCGACAAAGCCCCGAAACAATACTGCTTTCAAAAGCATTACAACATAGTGCTTGAAGAGGAGCGATGCGACCACTCAGGCCCGAAAGAACTGAGAATTTACACCGATGGCTCAAAGACCGACTGCGGAACTGGAGTCGGAGTCTTCTCACACGACCTCAACATAAAAATATCCAAACCGCTGGGAATGCTCAACACGGTTTACCAAGCTGAGTGTGTGGGCATAATGCAAGCGGCTTACGCTATCGCGGCCAGGAGGGTCACGAACACCCATGTTCGCATACTCTCGGATAGCGCCTCAGTCCTGCAATCCTTAGACAAAAAATGCATTACATCGAATCTAATACTAGAATGTCACAATGCGCTCGAGAGGGTAACAGCATCGAACTGCAATACAGTGACACTACAATGGATAAAAGGACACAGTGGATCGCTAGGCAACGACGCAGCTGACGAGCTGGCCAGACGGGCTTCCAGTATGTCAGTCTGTGGACCGGAACCTATCGTGCCCATCCCCTTCAACCAACTACGCAGGTGGCTACAGGAGCACACCCATACACAAGCAGAAAGCTGGTGGACGTCGTCACCAGGCTGCAGGCAGTCCAAAGAAGCCATGCCGTCATTGAATGGCAGGCTAACCAGGCGCCTACTACGACTGGACAGGAAAGGCTTGCGCCTGGTGACGGGGACCATCACGGGACACTGCTCATTAAATAAACACTTTTACACATTAGGCATAACGGACAGTCCTCTGTGCAGAGCATGCATGGAGGCTGATGAAACCATTGCGCATGTGCTCTTTGAGTGCACAGGCGTCACCCAGATAAGGTCAGAAACCCTCGGGACACCCAGATCGTACACAGATGTTCTTAACAGACCAGGAGAGTTGATCAGCTTCTGGAGGGAGGTGGGCTGGTTGGAATAACCACCGACGGCCGCCATGGCCCACGCACAATGGTCCACTGAAGGACTAAGTGCGGAAACCAAACCCCTTAACATAGAACATAGAACATCGTTATGCACTCATTAAACAGATTGCTCTACTGAGGGGCAACTCTCGTAATTTTAAGAACGTTCACAGTCTGATCTCAGTCTCATTCTGCCCTACATTTTGACAAGTTTTTGACATTTGTTTGACGCCGAGATGAGACTGCGACTAGATTTTGAACGTTTTAAATTACGAGAATTGGCCTTTAGGTATTTCTATGACAATCTACATGAAGAAATATAATTAATTAACAGCGTATTATATTACAAGATCTATTTAAAACATGATCATTATGAGTACAAAGAGGCGGCGAATACGTAAATATGTATAAAAAATATCGTATTCTAAAAGCTTTACTATGTGTTTGACTATGTAATTCGAAAAGATATTTGATACTGTTTACTTAAAAAGTGATTGGCAAAAACTTTCTTTAACATTATCAATCATGTAGATGATTGATAGTGTTAAAGAAAGTTTTAGCAAGCAAGCACGCAGAAGGACTTTGATTGATACCTACGTATACTTGCTAACGTGGTATTATATAACAAAGTTCGGGTTTCTATGACCATTCTGATGTCAAAACTATCGGCTGGTGTTTGCTGAAACATTAGCCGGCTCACGGCGCGTGCTCTCTAAACATCATCAATCAACTGCGTATCACGGAGGTTGACTCCAAATAAAACGTATGGCGTAGTATTGTGTTGAAACTGGGCTTGTTATAAACTGTCTAGAAAAGACTGTTATTTAAGAATTGGTTCCCTCATAATTTGTGTTATTTTTTTCAATAATTGTGTTTAAATGAAGTATAAATTATTAATACTACTAATAAACCAATGTATTCTAATATTTTTTCTGTGCAATTTATTTCTAGATAGTTTACGTTTTACCCACAAAACAATTATTATGAAAATATATATATATATATATATATATATATACATATATATACACGGGTTCTGGCTGATCAATGGCTTTTCAATGTAGATAATATTAAACACTGAAATTGCGATACAAAAAGTTTCTGCATAGCTAAAAGTTGAAGGTTTATTTACTAATATTTAAGCTTCATTCAAATAAATCAATTAGGTACACGTAAAACACACTATAAAAAATATCATAATGTCTTTTTGCCACCTTTAATCATCAAAAGAGCCAACAAAGCCGATCAAAATTGTTTGTTCAGCAAGCTCGCCACTAAGATAACTTTCCACCTACATTGTTTTCATAAAACAGCCACTGTTTACGGCCCTAACCCTCTCATATTATCATAGATCAGGCATCCAAAACCATAATTCGTCTCAGCAGTGGAGCCGCTCGCTCATACATTAGTATGCGGGTCGGCGCTCCCAGCTATTGTGGTTTGTGTATAGACAAATTTCCACCTGAAAATATACTTGAACACGATGAAACGGACTGATTTGCGTTTGATTTACATCCATCCTTTGTGTTATATCTATTGTTCGGGACCCAATCAATCGTACCTTTTATTTTTTCGTCAGGATTAACTGAGATTATGGTGCGGGCGTTTGGGGAAATGTCGGTGATATGGGAATTGTCGGAGTTAGTTCGCGACTGCGACGTAAATTGCAGTTGGATTCATTTGGTGTGTGCGCGCCGGAATTAATTTGTGTTAGCCATTGCAAGTTTGGTTCGTTTGCAGATGCCATCAGTTCTGCGTGCGTTTGGGATAAATACAGACTGCATATAAGCCCTTTATGAGTTTTGTTGACAATACTTTTAATGAAAAACAGTGATTTCATTCAATTAGTATTAAAATGTGATTTGATTGTATATCTATGGTAATGAGGGTTGAATTATCATAACAGTTAACTTATAGGACTCGTCAATTTAGAATAAATGTTTAATTCAGAAACGGTAGGTAATTCAGAATATAATGATTCTGCTACTTTGGGAGCGAGTGTAAATTTTTTAACGTAACCTGCATTTGTATCAAGGGTGCCTTTCCAGGTTTCAAGAACGATGTTTAAAACAGGTATGTAAATAACATGTGCCGACAACCTTGACTTCCAAAAACCGCTTTTTAAAACCCTTTACCTTTACATTAAAAAGACTTCCAGTAACAAAGTACTAAGCGCTCGATCCACGACTGGCAGCAATGCGCTCTGGACAATCGAATTATTGCCGCTCGGCTGAGCAAATTAACTACACGGGAACAGAACGTAGGGCGCTGTTGGTTCAACTCATTTGTACGAGTGATGTTTGTTTTGGTAGTGTAAAGGCATAATGGAAAGGGAATCGGTTGCCTGGGAAATCGTTAGAAAGGAAATGCTGGGTGTCGTTTACGTTAACTTTTGGCTTATAAATCTGAATGCGAGCGTGTGGTGAAATATGCTCTACTTCCTCTTACACAGAAGAGCCCTCCCAGTCCCAGCAGTGAGGACATTGCAGGCTGATTACCTATATTAAATATATGTCGGAGTTTGTTCTCAATTATTACAATTGTGGGTAGTCAACAAAATTTGTTATGATTTGTTTTTCTTATAATTTAAGTGATTTTACTATCAATTATTGTCTAACAAATTGGAACATAATTTATTGAGTACGCACTAATTGATTTTGGCAACTTATCTTGATTATTGTTATCCATGATTTTATTCAAAACAATTGACGACATGTAACTTTGATTTCAAAATGATTTACTTTGTAAAATCACCATTGTTTATTTACGACAATTATTCTTGTATTATTTGATTACATCAAATGTATAAGTCTTATTATCTATATTACGTCATCTAATTGTTGGTAACAGAAACGTTTCCTATGGAACGAATTTCAAATTCGTTCATCCTAGAAATTTCAATATTGGCGCCGATCTGGCTACCGAGAACCCAAAACCAATGGTTTAAATGATGCTAACTTAAGCTTCAAAATCATTTATTAGATTGTGTTAACAGTTGTAATGCAATTATGATATTCTGAGTCAAAACTTACATAATGTGCGATTTTGCTTAGTCATTCTTCGCTTCAATACATAAAGTCATGGCTTTTCTCAAGAATGTAGGCAGAAATAAATCGCAAACATTACTACTACTTTTGCTTTGTCCAGAATACATTTGGTCATAAACTTATTCCCGGTTACAAACTAGTACATACCTACATCTACGTATCTGACCTTTGTGAAAGACATCACTAATAAGGTCAGTATTTGCCCCTCCAACAATCTTATAAAATATTTCTTGTCCTACAGAATCAAAACAAAAGAGAAATGTTTAAAATCACGTGAATAAAACATTACAGGCCGCAATGTCATGAAAAAAAAATGCATTCGAGATTCGAAGTTGTTGCCCAACCTGACCTCTTTTTTCACAACCCTTGTTTGCAGCTTAGAATTGACATTAATCATAACTCTTTGTTGGTTATTATCGTAAATTCGCCTTAACTGAATAGCAGTTAGGAATGGTTCACAGCCCACTTCATCTGACCAATATTATATCTAGACTCTAAAAGAGACTGTGACCTCTGAGTTTGTCTCGGCTAGTTTTTTATCTCATCTAGTTTTTTAAATATGATTGACGTACAGAAATAAAATCATTTATCTTTAAAATTTACTTAGAGTTCGCTAAGACTTGTAGAAATGTGCCTTAGGAATTGCGTTTGCAGTAAAGCTCTTTGTGAAGGTGATCGAGAAGTATTGAAGGCGACGTATTTTACGTAGCACGCATTAAACTTCAGGTGCAACTATTCATCGAATAAAACCCCGCTTACAATGTAAGAATTACTAAGCAAAACTAGGTTAAACTGCACAACTCGTTCCTTAAAAAGCAGATACCTCTCTAATCTGAAGCACTAGTCGAAATAAAAACAGAGAGTGTATCAGCTTGTCCCGAACAAGTTTAAGACTAACTTCACTGAAGCTAGTGAAACTGGGTTACTAATGTACTCAGTCGCAGAGTGAGCGAGCAAATATACTCCTTACCTTGCAGTATGTGTCTTGAGATGTGCATGAATGTGTATGTCGTAATGTAGGTACCTACTGAAAGAGATGGTGAATGCATGCATTGCAGTGCATGTTAATTATTTGCACACCATGTGTAATGGTAGGATATATAGTTTCAGATCATCATGTAAACCTACATTCTCGCAAATAAATAGATTTGATTTGATTTGAATTATTTCTAGTAGTTTTATAGATAGTACCACTAAAATTCTGTTTTCCATGACATCGAAGCAAGTTACGATTTGTACCCATGTGTACTCGGAAACAAAGCGATATTTTACTCACATATTTTTCCTCTCCAAAAAAATATACACACAAAATAATCCATGTTTTTATAACATCAAAAAATGAAAAACCATATGCAATAACAATGCAGCTTGGACATGACCAGACAATTTGTTATCCCCTGTCGGCCGTTCATACAAGTTAAATATATCATGCGGGCGAGTATGCTTGTCGGTTTTCAATTTACCTCTTTTTATATCGCAAACAAACTGACGGTTATAACTAGCATTTTGACGATTTACATACTCGTAATGCATATAATAATAATTCGGTTTGATTGGGTAAGAGATTTTTTAAGTTCTGCAAAAGTTCTTAAGTGAAATACCGCAATGTAATTAAACGCGTCCGTTCAGTTAAATGGAGAAGAACGTGAACTTCAGTTTTCATTCTGAATTATCCATCAGTTTCTGAAAATTATTTAACACGTGAAAGAGAGAAGGGAAAATATTGATATATAGCTAAGTTAATTACAGGAAGAGGAAATTAAAACAAATATGTTTAATAAGGATTTTTTTATACCTATATTTATTAGGGTTCAAACATTCTAGGCCTTCCTAAAGTGCCTTTCAGAAGTTATCCGTTACAAAATTAGCCTTACACAGAATCTAAATTACTGTCTTGTTATAGTTCGTCCTTCGCAATATATAGGATCTACTTAATTGCTTAATTTTGACGCAAATAATCAAATTGTAAGGGCCCTTATTGTATTATATTTCAATAAACTTGCAGAGAGGTTCACTGTAATATTATTGTAAACTAGCTTCTGCCCGCGACTTCGTACGCGGATCCTGTTGGTTATGCCAGCGACAACGGGGTAGTCAAAATCGAAGATCTGAAACGTCTGATGTCGAATTTTAAGAACCCGGGGACTGGATAACAACGGGATGCGCGAGACGATTCGAGACGTAATTTTCAGGCAATAATGAACCAATAGGGTGGTAAACTTGGCCTTGCACTTTGAATGTTGGCATAAATGGGCCTTCTGAAATCTGTTTCGCAACAAAAGATGTCATTTGATAGGCATTATTGTACGAACGTATGTTGTCCAAGAAATGTTTTGACTGTGATGGTCACCGATTAGCAGTGATCTTAATATTTCTGGAGGATTTTGTAATATTTCAATATGTACTTTCCCACCTGAGCAACACATACCGTTTGTTTCTTTTTGCTATTTAACAGCTTCACAAAAAGTAAAATTTTTAACCATACCTCCGATGGCGGAATATGTGGCGTAGTCAATCATAGGAGTATACGTAAATGCACTCCGTTCCTTATCAACCCAAGGAAGGTCGCCATGCCCTACGGCTATATCTTGAGACACATCCGATTCTTCAGATGATATCGACATTCTGTTCAGGGAATGTCGAAATCGATCAGAATTCAAACGTTCGTTGCGCTCTTCTTAATCTGTCTCTTCATGCCGTACTCCAGCAATTCTTTCTTTCTCACTTTCTGATTAAGAATATTTTGTTGTGTGCGTGTTCGGAACAATGTATGATAATCTCACCGTATCAGCGGTCAGTCGCGCATCATATTCTTCACTGGTCTCTAGAGATCTGGATGTAGATGCGTAAATACGCTGAGAACGCAGGCGTGCTTCGCGATCCGAAGAGGTTTCCACGGAGCGAGTTGCAGCCTGATGTTCTCAAACAGCATCAAGTCTCTCCTGACGCTCTTCGGTAGATTCTTGGGATCTTATGATCCTCAATCTTTTAGCTCCTTTGGAACATTGGGAAAGATTTGACCTCTTTCTAGGCATGGTTATAGTTTTATTATGAAGATACCTGATCAATTAAAATCTAAGTGACTGCTCCCCTACCAAGGGTGCCCAGACACGGGATCGTCTGGCCCATGTGCTGGTTTGGTCCCTGGGGTGGTCACGGCGTGCTATGTGTTCTGGTGCGCCGGTGATGGGGAGTACTCCCCAGCGGAGGGTCCGGTGACGGACAGCCGCGGCGGGTTCACGGATGAGTGCTAACGCGTGCCCATGTTCCCGCCGTAAGCGGCAGAGGAGGACACAGTGGAGTTTTAGTGGGTTAGAGTCCCACATAACTGCACTATCTCCCCGTGGTGGTGCAGATTGCTTGTGCATTTCTTCACGTTAAAAAAAATAAATGGGAGTTTTGGCCAGTAGAGTCAAATTTTCAATGATATACCATCGTCATCGAAAATCAGTCCTAAACTGTTACCGCCTTCACCGCGTGGAGGTGAAATTAGTGATAGCTTTGATTTCCACATCAGATGTTTCTGATCTTCGATTTTTATAAGTCAACAGGAAATGCCCATCAGACCGAATAACTTTTACTAAGACGTCATTCCTATATGTGTTATGGTGTAGCTGGGCTCTTGGAGTTCCCCATCAGGTGTTCCAGATCTTCAAATTTATTCTCTCAGCAGAAAATCCTCATCACGTGGAACAATTTTTGCTATGGTACCATTTTTGTATCTCTTATAGTTAAGCTGGTCTGTTTCGGTTCTGCATCAGGTGTTCAAGTTTCCAAGAAACATTATAGCCTGAATGTTGTCCAGTCATAATAACTATACAACAAAAAAAAAAATCATTCAAATCCGTCCAGTAGTTCCGAAGAAGATCGGACGCGCAGGCCCGAGGCGTGTACGTACTCTGATAGAATACCTTAACAAATGTTCGCCGTGATTCTTTAAATTGACATAACTTTTTTATTTATGAACCGATTGACATGAAATAATCACTAAATGTTAAGTGAAGCCTACTACAATATATTAGTGAAAACCGCATCTAAATCGAATAAGCCGTTTCTGATATTAGCGTGCACAAACAAACAGACAAACAGACAAACCGACAAACAGACAAACAGACAAAAAAAAAATTAATTACAATTTCGGGTTCGGCATCGATATAATAACAACCCCTGCTACTTTTTTTTTATATATTTCCATTGTACAGACACCACTTTTCTACAAATTTATTATATGTATAGATTTAGCAGCCGAGAACATTTTATTGTGGAATCACGCTCAGGATTACATCTGCAAAACAAGCCGTGGCTTTGGCCAACGGATTGATATTTCTTTTTTCATTATTTTCATAGCGTTATGTCCTACTGCATCCTACTGTGGGGCAAAGCCGCTGATGTTCAAAATATATTTGTTCTTCAAAAACGATTAGTTTGAGCAATTTACCAGCAAGGTGCTAGATAATAAATGATAATTGATATTCTCACGGCGGCGGTGGATTACAATTCATCTTCGCCAATATATTATGTATTTGGCAAAATATACACTAAACACAGTGATATCCATAATATTAACACTAGAAATAAGGACAAACTACGTGCGGGCTCCCCCTTCCACCCGTTACATAAGGTTCATAACTCATTTGTTGAGCTTGTAGTAGTCTGTTAGTCGCACTGATTAACCCAAGACAATGTTTATGTTCGTTCTCCAGAATTAGCTTACCTACTGAAAGGCTAAACGAGTTCATATAATTGTTTATTTTATTAGACTGTAAAGTCAATTTATTTTAATAAATTAAAATAAATTGATTGATTGATTTTTTTTTGATGAGTTGTATTGCAATGTATGGTTAGCTAATGACCTCTACAATTGATCATATTATATTATTATTCTTGTCTGTGCAAGTGGCAGAAAGTTCGTCATACTCGTACATACCTTACTCCCTTAGATGTCACTGCTTGCGGTAGCATCGGGGGTCGGGTTACCTCCTTCCCTTAAATATGGCGAGGGGGGTAAAGGCTGATCTTTGCGTTATGCTCGTGAATGGGAGCTGCTTGTTTAATATTAATTAACTATTTATTTATTTTACTTCGATGGTCCCAGTTTATCATTTGTGACTTCATAAGTGACCATAACCCAGCATTGCATAAATATGTCAGCTGTCACGCCCTTTATGCCTGGAGGCTTTTATTTAGGTGTTAAATTTTGTTTTCATTAATATTTTTAGTATAGTTTACATTCTATTTATTGGTATAGGTAATGGCGTGGCTAGCTGACATAAATATGGCAAATAGTTTAATTAATGTTCTGTATTTATTTATTTATTTAAACTTTTCGCACAAAAAGGTACAAAGGCGGACTTAATGCCTTAGGCATTCTCTACCAGTCAACCAAGGGTGGTGAAGAGATTAAATGGTAGGTGCTTTGGTTGAGAGGAACAATGATATAAATTAAAAAAAATACTATTAAAACTAGGTACACAAATACATAAATAGGTTATATACACATACATACTATTTACTCTAATATATACTTATAATATATATATATATATATACATACAAATTCAAGGGAGAGAGGTGTTGAGATGACTCTACGCTATTTGTTTCGAAAATAACTCTGCAATTTCCGCTTAAATGCATACCGACTGGTGGCCGTCCTGATATCAAGAGGAAGTGCATTCCAAAGAAGAATGGATTGAATATGAAAGGAAGAATGAACAAAGTCAGAAGTATGAGAAGGGCAGAGTAGGAGAAGATTGTTAGAAGAACGCAGATTCTTAGCGTGAGAAGAACATAGATATTGGAAGTGAGACACGAGATAAGAAGGAGGAGTGGGAGAGTTGAGAAGGGAGAAAAGCGTGGTCAAAGCGCGCAAACTTCTTCTTTGGCGAATGGACATCCATTTGAGCTCAGACCTGTAGTTCGACACATGGTCATATTTCCAGAGGTTGAATATGAACCGGATACCATTGTTGAGTAATCTGTCGAGCTTATCCAGCAAAACCGCGTTCAAGTCAAAGTAACACACGTCACCATAGTCAATTATAGGGAAAATCAAAGTCTGCACAAGCATGGTTTTCGTCTTAGCGGGCAAAAAGTTCCTCAGACGATACAGGGATCGCAGAGTACCGTTGACTCTTTGACTAACACTTGAGACCTGGCGTTGCCAGCTAAGTGTAGAGTCAAGATGCAAACCGAGATCTTTTACAGTAGGGGTAATGGGTATGACGGTACCATTGAAAATAAGAGGAGGAAGAGAGCTAAGCGTTACCCTACCCATCATGCGAGAGCTTCCAATTAAAATGGCTTGAGCTCGTCAGCTGCGTCGTTGCCTAGCGATCCACTGTGTCCTTTTATCCATTGTAGTGTCACTGTATTGCAGTTCGATGCTGTTACCCTCTCGAGCGCATTGTGACATTCTAGTATTAGATTCGATGTAATGCATTTTTTGTCTAAGGATTGCAGGACTGAGGCGCTATCCGAGAGTATGCGAACATGGGTGTTCGTGACCCTCCTGGCCGCGATAGCGTAAGCCGCTTGCATTATGCCCACACACTCAGCTTGGTAAACCGTGTTGAGCATTCCCAGCGGTTTGGATATTTTTATGTTGAGGTCGTGTGAGAAGACTCCGACTCCAGTTCCGCAGTCGGTCTTTGAGCCATCGGTGTAAATTCTCAGTTCTTTCGGGCCTGAGTGGTCGCATCGCTCCTCTTCAAGCACTATGTTGTAATGCTTTTGAAAGCAGTATTGTTTCGGGGCTTTGTCGCAGGGTGATGCCATCATTGGCTGCCGTTTGATCGCATCTTCTTTTAACCGTATGTGTTTGACCCTAGAGTCTTTGCTCAGGGTCCCTGATGTAGAAAGCCTGAAGGCAGCCAGGGTCGCCTCTTCTCTCACTATGAGGTGTAGAGGCGGCAGTCCAAGCATAGCCTGTAGGGCAGCAGTGGGTGTGGTTCTCATACAGCCAGTGATCGCCACACACGCGAACCGCTGCAGTTTTTCTAGGTCTTTTTGGGCTGTGCTCAGGTCTGTTCTGGGCCACCAGACTAGTGAGCCGTATGTAATGAATGGTCGGATGACTGTGGTGTATAGCCAGTGGGTGACCCTGGGGCTGATCCCCCAATTCTTGCCAAGCATTCGCTTGCATTGCCACAGGGATATGCTGGCTTTCGTGGTAATATAGCTAGTGTGTTTTGCCCAGTTCAGCTGTTTGTCCAAAAAGATGCCCAGGTATTTGGTTTCAGTTGATAGGCTTAGGATTGTACCAAAGAAACGTGGTAATGGGCATTGTTCATATTTTTTTAAATGTTGTAATTGAAAAACCATTTCGAAGAATAGCGTTACTGATCATTACGGACTAATTAATTACGAAAAATATTCATATTTTATTGATATTTTTGATAAAATACGATTGACCTTGTTTGCCCTTTGGTTTGGCTGTACAGTTTTGTATCGTTACCTCGTTATCGTTAAAAAGTAAGAGGCAATTGTCTTCAATCTGTCAAGTGTCAAATTATATTTATTATATTATTATTTTTGCTCCCCTTATTTCAGCTACGCTATGATGGCTGCTAGTAGAAATATACTCTAACTAGCACTTTGCCCGCGACTTCGTCCGCGTTAAAAATTTCGAATATGTATGTTTATGATCTTTATCATTTATTTAGATTAATAAGTATTCGGGCCAATTTTTAAGTTTGTAGATCAAAGGAATCAGATTTTTCAAATAAAAGGATCCTCGCTTTTCACCCCCACAAGGGTGGATTTTTGAAAAATCGTTTGGGATGACGTGTCCATAACTTGACTCAAAGACCGATACCTACTCATTTTCGAGTTAATGGAAGCAAGCAGTAAAATCCACCCCTTCTTCTTCTTAGCGTGTCGATAGCAATCTAAATGGACTCGGCCCAGATTTCGGCTACTTGTTTGGCGCCATTACCAGCGTCTACCAGTTCCTATAACGTGCAGCTGACAGGACATGCAGGACACGATATTAACTGTCCCATCGTTTGTGGAACAGCACCACATTTACACTCCAAGGCGGAGTCGTCTATGAATCTCCACCTGAACAGGTTTTCCTTGCTTCAGCTAACCTGGGTCCGGAGTCTGTTTAAAGACTTCCAGGTTACCCAAGGTTACTCATGTCCAGGTAGGTCTTCAGCGGGTGGGACGAACGGTTTGGGTAAGGAAGGACTGTCTCGCCACAGCTTCAGTCTTTCTTGTCATGGTTCACCAGTGAGTTGACGACACACTTTAAAAAACTGTTTCGACTTTTCAGCCTTTGTGGCACAAGGATGTTGTTGTGCAAAGGGTCATGTGTCGGAGACCATTTTGGCTCTTTCGCTGGAGCCAATGCTCTGCGAACCACTGGTGGCGCTATTCCTGCTAGTGGATACAGCATTTCCTACTATATTTCCCAGCAATCCACCCCTTAAACTTTATTACCTTTTTCCACCTTGGTAGGAGTAGTTTTGAAAAACCCTAAAACTAACTACACCTTTTCACCCCGTTAGGGGTACATTTTTGAAAAACCCTGATACATGTTATCTTTGGTCTTAAGTATAAATACCGAGTTTCGAGTTAATCGGACCGTGCGTTAAAATTCATCCATACAAATTTTGACATCCCTCAATCCCCTTTTAGGGGGTAGTTTAGAAAAACAAAAAGTGTCAATCTTCATAATTTACTTTCGTGCCAAGTTTCAAGTTTATTAACCAAATGAATAAGATTTTTCATATAAACTGTGTCCCCGCTTTTCACCCCCACAGGGGTGGAATTTCGAAAAAAAGTTTGTGATGTGTTCATTACTTGACTCAAAGATTATTTATACCAATTTTCGAGTAAATCAAGTCACGCAGTAAAATCCTCCCCTGTAAAATTAACTACCCCTTTTCACCCCGTTAGGGGTACATTTTCGAAAAACCCTGATACACGTTATTTTCTATTTTTGGTCTTAAGTATAAATACTGAGTTTCGAGTTAATCGGACAGCCAGTTAAAATTCTTCCATACAAACTTTGACACCCCCCAATCCCCCTTTAGGGGGTAGTTAAGAAAAACAAAAAATGCCAAACTTAATAATTTACTTAGATAAGTATTCGTGCCAAGTTTCAAGTTTATTAACTCAAGGAATAAGATTTTTCATACAAACGAAATCCCCCCTTTTCACCCCCTTAAAGGTTGAATTTCCAAAATCCCCTTCTTAGTGCTCCCCTACATTATAAAAGGAAGCCGTGTGCAAAATTTCACATTCCTAGACCCGGTAGTTTCGGCTGTACGTTGATATGTCAGTCAGTCAGTCAGTCAGTCAGTCATTCATTCATTCAGTCAGTCAGTTTCTTCTTTTATATATCGTCACCGGAAAGGCAAAAGTACTAAAGCGCCATTTTAGCTAAAATGAGTTTTATATATGGTTGGATTCGGTTTTTTTTTCTCTACACACTGGTCTTGGTCTCCTATCAATTTGAGCAATACTTAAAAAGTTACTGGCGCTTTAGCAGTGACATTTTTGTTTTTTTTCGATATGTCTTTTTTACTTACCTAAAGGAATTTATATGACTTTTATTGATAATGTTGGTTAGTTTTTTTTTCTTATTGCCATCTGCCTGTCGACCCTTGTTGAGAAACCTAAAATGCGTAATTTGTAACTAATGGGGTCGCTTAGTAAATTTGCCTTACGTAAAAATTTATGGACTTAACGCTTTAGTACTTTTGCCCTTCGACATTTTTAAATGAAAATCTTTTTAGTACCTTTGCTACAATTATCTACATTGTGTGGTGATTATTAGGCGTATTTGACGTTTTACTTTCTTGATGAAAAAGTATTTTAGCTATAAAAATTTTACTCCAAGAAAACTGTGGTGGTACATTAGTATTGAAACCAGTAAAAATCATCATCATCATCATCAGCCTATAATGTTCCCACTACTGGGACACTGGCCTCCTCTCAATGAGAGGGAGTTGGGCCGTAATCCACCACGCGGGCCCAGTGCGGGTTGGTGGATGTCACAGGTCTTCGAATTTTTGGTTCTAGGACATGCCGGTTTCCTCCAGTAAAAATATTAATGATAAATTGACAGTTATTGCAGCTGTATTTTTCTGGATTTTGTTATGGTATGTAACATTTAAGGATCATACGTTTGAAGCGTTGCGCATAGTCATTGGCGCTTCAGTCGATTTCCAAATTAAAATTACCAAAAAACGTAAACAAAAAAAAAGGATAAAAATAGAAAAAAAATATCAGCAAAAATTGTGTTAGATGACACTAAAGAGAACACAGAGCTAGAAAAAGGAAAAAAAAAAAGCGAAAAATTAGCAAGAGGAAAGTTAGGAGCAATCAAATGAACAGTGGAAAACAATAGGTACACAACTAAAAGTGGAAAAGTTATAGAAGACAAAAAAGTGAAGACTTCTACATGTACACCAGAAAATTGTCATAATAATGATAATAATTTGTCAAAAGCTTCAATAAAAGTTGATTTTCCGTGTAGAACATAAGTTTATTTTCCTTGTTTTTGCTGCAATCGCTGCAATTGTTCAGTAAGTATACAATCACTAGCTGACCCGGTGAACTTCGTACCGCCTCGAATATAAATTACTACACTACCCTAACCTGCACTACGTACGTTACACTACGCTTCCCTACTCAACGCTACTCTTGGCTATGCTGCTCTACTGTACGCTAAGCTAAGCTACCCTACCCTACACAACACTGTAACACTAGTACTACTACAATCATTACAACAACAAAAAAAAACTATTATTCGGGTCGGAGACAAATTCAACAAATCAAAGATCATCAAAATCAGTCCAGTCGTTATTAGGCGTTATAAATAGTGTAACTATTATTATTATTGACTTTGTTTTATTTATTGAGATTTAGATTGTTAGAGTTGATACACGTCAACAAGTAACCCCGTTATGAATCTGGCAAACGACCCGAGAGCTAGATTGACCCGGCACTATACCGAAGACATCCCGGACGTCCGCCTGTACGAGATTAGGATGGCTCTGAAGCAGCTCAAAAACAACAGGGCGCCGGGTGATGACGGAATTACGGCCGAGTTGCTGTAGGCCGTCGGAAAATCCGTTCTTAAAGCCCTTCAGAAGCTGTTTGGTTCCGTCATACTCGAGGGCAAAACACCACAGGCATGGAGCAGAGGTGTGGTGATAATTTTCTTTAAGAAGGGCGACAATGCCCTTCTTAAGAATTATAGGCCCATCTCACTCCTGAGCCATGTCTACAAGCTGTTTTCGAGAGTCATCACGAACCGTCTAGCGCGCAGGTTTGACGACTTCCAGCCTCCCGAACAAGCCGGATTCCGTAAAGGCTTTAGCACCGTAGACCACATACATACGCTGCGACAGGCTAAACAGAAGACCGAAGAATATAACCTGCCTCTCTGCTTAGCGTTCGTGGACTACGAGAAAGCCTTTGATTCGATCGAGACATGGGCTGTGCTGCAGTCTCTTCAACGGTGCCAGATCGACTATCAGTACATTGAGGTGCTGAAGTGTTTGTACGAAAACGCCACTATGTCAGTCCGACTCCAGGATCAGACCTCGAAACCTATCCTTCTGCAGCGAGGTGTAAGACAGGGAGACGTTATCTCTCCGAAACTGTTCACCGCTGCACTGGAAAGGGGCTGGCATCAACATCAACGGCGAGTACATAACTCACCTTCGGTTTGCCGACGATATCGTAGTCATGGCTGAGACTTATAGAGGACCTCAGTACAATGCTCGATGACCTCAGTAGAGCCTCCGAAAGAGTGGGTCTTAAAATGAACATGGACAAAACGAAGGTCATGTCAAATGCCCATGTAACACCCACTCCCATAAAGATCGGAGACGCTACACTCGAAGTCGTGGACGAGTATGTTTACCTAGGACAAACTGTCAAGTTACGTAGGTCTAACTTCGAGAAAGAGGTCAATCGTCGAATCCGACTCGGCTGGGCAGCGTTCGGGAAGCTACGCAATATCTTCTCGTCCCACATACCGCAGTGTCTCAAGACGAAAGTCTTTGACCAGTGCGTGTTGCCAGTGATGACTTATGGCACTGAAACGTGGTCGCTCACAATGGGCCTTATAAGAAGGTTAAAAGTCACCCAAAGAGGGCTATGCTTGGAGTTACCCTGCGTGATCCAATCAGGAATGAGGAGATCTGCAGGAGAACCAAGGTAACCGACATAGCCCGAAGAATTGCCAAACATAAGTGGCAGTGGGCAGGGCACATTGCTCGCAGAACAGATGGCCGATGGGGCCGAAAGGTTCTGGAGTGGCGACCACGTACCGGAAGACCTAGCGTTGGAAGGCCTCCCACAAGGTGGACCGACGACCTTGTGAAGGCCGCAGGAACCCGTTGGATGCGAGAAGCACAGAACCGGTCGAAGTGGAAGTGCTTGGGGGAGGCCTATGTCCAGCAGTGGACGTCTTTCGGCTGAAATGATGATGATGATGAGAGTTGATAGAAGTAGGTAAGTAGCAAATATACGACTAAAAGGCAATAAGTCAAATTGTTTTAGATCTTTACACTTAATTATTACGTATAAGTAATAATGACTAAGAATGTATTAGTCTGGAATGCATGTTAGTTGTTTTTGCGTTCTTAAATTTCAATGGATTTATTGAATAGTGTTTATGCTTTACTGTACCTGAATATTTTTATGAAGATAAGTATTATTGCCATACGAAGTGGACAGAGCATTTATACTAAAGCGACACTATCTTCGGAAATACAGTAATTATAGGCAATATGTCAACTTTAACACATAGATAATAATATAACAATGATTTTTTGCCTTCAGCATATTTAAATTGGAATGCTAGAAAAAAAGATATGCCAGATTTAGTATTTAAAAAAAGTTTAAACCGCTCTCCTGTAAAATGCCCTTTTTGCAGTTTAGTACTTTTGCCTTTCTAGTGACGATATATAGATTAGAGTATATTTCTACTAGCAGCCATCATAGCGTAGCTGAAATAAGGGGAGCAAAAATAATAATATAATAAATATAATTTGACACTTGACAGATTGAAGACAATTGCCTCTTACTTTTTAACGATAACGAGGTAACGATACAAAACTGTACAGCCAAACCAAAGGGCAAACAAGGTCAATCGTATTTTATCAAAAATATCAATAAAATATGAATATTTTTCGTAATTAATTAGTCCGTAATGATCAGTAACGCTATTCTTCGAAATGGTTTTTCAATTACAACATTTAAAAAAATATGAACAATGCCCATTACCACGTTTCTTTGGTACAATCCTAAGCCTATCAACTGAAACCAAATACCTGGGCATCTTTTTGGACAAACAGCTGAACTGGGCAAAACACACTAGCTATATTACCACGAAAGCCAGCATATCCCTGTGGCAATGCAAGCGAATGCTTGGCAAGAATTGGGGGATCAGCCCCAGGGTCACCCACTGGCTATACACCACAGTCATCCGACCAATCATTACATACGGCTCACTAGTCTGGTGGCCCAGAACAGACCTGAGCACAGCCCAAAAAGACCTAGAAAAACTGCAGCGGTTCGCGTGTGTGGCGATCACTGGCTGTATGAGAACCACACCCACTGCTGCCCTACAGGCTATGCTTGGACTGCCGCCTCTACACCTCATAGTGAGAGAAGAGGCGACCCTGGCTGCCTTCAGGCTTTCTACATCAGGGACCCTGAGCAAAGACTCTAGGGTCAAACACATACGGTTAAAAGAAGATGCGATCAAACGGCAGCCAATGATGGCATCACCCTGCGACAAAGCCCCGAAACAATACTGCTTTCAAAAGCATTACAACATAGTGCTTGAAGAGGAGCGATGCGACCACTCAGGCCCGAAAGAACTGAGAATTTACACCGATGGCTCAAAGACCGACTGCGGAACTGGAGTCGGAGTCTTCTCACACGACCTCAACATAAAAATATCCAAACCGCTGGGAATGCTCAACACGGTTTACCAAGCTGAGTGTGTGGGCATAATGCAAGCGGCTTACGCTATCGCGGCCAGGAGGGTCACGAACACCCATGTTCGCATACTCTCGGATAGCGCCTCAGTCCTGCAATCCTTAGACAAAAAATGCATTACATCGAATCTAATACTAGAATGTCACAATGCGCTCGAGAGGGTAACAGCATCGAACTGCAATACAGTGACACTACAATGGATAAAAGGACACAGTGGATCGCTAGGCAACGACGCAGCTGACGAGCTGGCCAGACGGGCTTCCAGTATGTCAGTCTGTGGACCGGAACCTATCGTGCCCATCCCCTTCAACCAACTACGCAGGTGGCTACAGGAGCACACCCATACACAAGCAGAAAGCTGGTGGACGTCGTCACCAGGCTGCAGGCAGTCCAAAGAAGCCATGCCGTCATTGAATGGCAGGCTAACCAGGCGCCTACTACGACTGGACAGGAAAGGCTTGCGCCTGGTGACGGGGACCATCACGGGACACTGCTCATTAAATAAACACTTTTACACATTAGGCATAACGGACAGTCCTCTGTGCAGAGCATGCATGGAGGCTGATGAAACCATTGCGCATGTGCTCTTTGAGTGCACAGGCGTCACCCAGATAAGGTCAGAAACCCTCGGGACACCCAGATCGTACACAGATGTTCTTAACAGACCAGGAGAGTTGATCAGCTTCTGGAGGGAGGTGGGCTGGTTGGAATAACCACCGACGGCCGCCATGGCCCACGCACAATGGTCCACTGAAGGACTAAGTGCGGAAACCAAACCCCTTAACATAGAACATAGAACATCGTTATGCACTCATTAAACAGATTGCTCTACTGAGGGGCAACTCTCGTAATTTTAAGAACGTTCACAGTCTGATCTCAGTCTCATTCTGCCCTACATTTTGACAAGTTTTTGACATTTGTTTGACGCCGAGATGAGACTGCGACTAGATTTTGAACGTTTTAAATTACGAGAATTGGCCTTTAGGTATTTCTATGACAATCTACATGAAGAAATATAATTAATTAACAGCGTATTATATTACAAGATCTATTTAAAACATGATCATTATGAGTACAAAGAGGCGGCGAATACGTAAATATGTATAAAAAATATCGTATTCTAAAAGCTTTACTATGTGTTTGACTATGTAATTCGAAAAGATATTTGATACTGTTTACTTAAAAAGTGATTGGCAAAAACTTTCTTTAACATTATCAATCATGTAGATGATTGATAGTGTTAAAGAAAGTTTTAGCAAGCAAGCACGCAGAAGGACTTTGATTGATACCTACGTATACTTGCTAACGTGGTATTATATAACAAAGTTCGGGTTTCTATGACCATTCTGATGTCAAAACTATCGGCTGGTGTTTGCTGAAACATTAGCCGGCTCACGGCGCGTGCTCTCTAAACATCATCAATCAACTGCGTATCACGGAGGTTGACTCCAAATAAAACGTATGGCGTAGTATTGTGTTGAAACTGGGCTTGTTATAAACTGTCTAGAAAAGACTGTTATTTAAGAATTGGTTCCCTCATAATTTGTGTTATTTTTTTCAATAATTGTGTTTAAATGAAGTATAAATTATTAATACTACTAATAAACCAATGTATTCTAATATTTTTTCTGTGCAATTTATTTCTAGATAGTTTACGTTTTACCCACAAAACAATTATTATGAAAATATATATATATATATATATATATATATATATATACATATATATACACGGGTTCTGGCTGATCAATGGCTTTTCAATGTAGATAATATTAAACACTGAAATTGCGATACAAAAAGTTTCTGCATAGCTAAAAGTTGAAGGTTTATTTACTAATATTTAAGCTTCATTCAAATAAATCAATTAGGTACACGTAAAACACACTATAAAAAATATCATAATGTCTTTTTGCCACCTTTAATCATCAAAAGAGCCAACAAAGCCGATCAAAATTGTTTGTTCAGCAAGCTCGCCACTAAGATAACTTTCCACCTACATTGTTTTCATAAAACAGCCACTGTTTACGGCCCTAACCCTCTCATATTATCATAGATCAGGCATCCAAAACCATAATTCGTCTCAGCAGTGGAGCCGCTCGCTCATACATTAGTATGCGGGTCGGCGCTCCCAGCTATTGTGGTTTGTGTATAGACAAATTTCCACCTGAAAATATACTTGAACACGATGAAACGGACTGATTTGCGTTTGATTTACATCCATCCTTTGTGTTATATCTATTGTTCGGGACCCAATCAATCGTACCTTTTATTTTTTCGTCAGGATTAACTGAGATTATGGTGCGGGCGTTTGGGGAAATGTCGGTGATATGGGAATTGTCGGAGTTAGTTCGCGACTGCGACGTAAATTGCAGTTGGATTCATTTGGTGTGTGCGCGCCGGAATTAATTTGTGTTAGCCATTGCAAGTTTGGTTCGTTTGCAGATGCCATCAGTTCTGCGTGCGTTTGGGATAAATACAGACTGCATATAAGCCCTTTATGAGTTTTGTTGACAATACTTTTAATGAAAAACAGTGATTTCATTCAATTAGTATTAAAATGTGATTTGATTGTATATCTATGGTAATGAGGGTTGAATTATCATAACAGTTAACTTATAGGACTCGTCAATTTAGAATAAATGTTTAATTCAGAAACGGTAGGTAATTCAGAATATAATGATTCTGCTACTTTGGGAGCGAGTGTAAATTTTTTAACGTAACCTGCATTTGTATCAAGGGTGCCTTTCCAGGTTTCAAGAACGATGTTTAAAACAGGTATGTAAATAACATGTGCCGACAACCTTGACTTCCAAAAACCGCTTTTTAAAACCCTTTACCTTTACATTAAAAAGACTTCCAGTAACAAAGTACTAAGCGCTCGATCCACGACTGGCAGCAATGCGCTCTGGACAATCGAATTATTGCCGCTCGGCTGAGCAAATTAACTACACGGGAACAGAACGTAGGGCGCTGTTGGTTCAACTCATTTGTACGAGTGATGTTTGTTTTGGTAGTGTAAAGGCATAATGGAAAGGGAATCGGTTGCCTGGGAAATCGTTAGAAAGGAAATGCTGGGTGTCGTTTACGTTAACTTTTGGCTTATAAATCTGAATGCGAGCGTGTGGTGAAATATGCTCTACTTCCTCTTACACAGAAGAGCCCTCCCAGTCCCAGCAGTGAGGACATTGCAGGCTGATTACCTATATTAAATATATGTCGGAGTTTGTTCTCAATTATTACAATTGTGGGTAGTCAACAAAATTTGTTATGATTTGTTTTTCTTATAATTTAAGTGATTTTACTATCAATTATTGTCTAACAAATTGGAACATAATTTATTGAGTACGCACTAATTGATTTTGGCAACTTATCTTGATTATTGTTATCCATGATTTTATTCAAAACAATTGACGACATGTAACTTTGATTTCAAAATGATTTACTTTGTAAAATCACCATTGTTTATTTACGACAATTATTCTTGTATTATTTGATTACATCAAATGTATAAGTCTTATTATCTATATTACGTCATCTAATTGTTGGTAACAGAAACGTTTCCTATGGAACGAATTTCAAATTCGTTCATCCTAGAAATTTCAATATTGGCGCCGATCTGGCTACCGAGAACCCAAAACCAATGGTTTAAATGATGCTAACTTAAGCTTCAAAATCATTTATTAGATTGTGTTAACAGTTGTAATGCAATTATGATATTCTGAGTCAAAACTTACATAATGTGCGATTTTGCTTAGTCATTCTTCGCTTCAATACATAAAGTCATGGCTTTTCTCAAGAATGTAGGCAGAAATAAATCGCAAACATTACTACTACTTTTGCTTTGTCCAGAATACATTTGGTCATAAACTTATTCCCGGTTACAAACTAGTACATACCTACATCTACGTATCTGACCTTTGTGAAAGACATCACTAATAAGGTCAGTATTTGCCCCTCCAACAATCTTATAAAATATTTCTTGTCCTACAGAATCAAAACAAAAGAGAAATGTTTAAAATCACGTGAATAAAACATTACAGGCCGCAATGTCATGAAAAAAAAATGCATTCGAGATTCGAAGTTGTTGCCCAACCTGACCTCTTTTTTCACAACCCTTGTTTGCAGCTTAGAATTGACATTAATCATAACTCTTTGTTGGTTATTATCGTAAATTCGCCTTAACTGAATAGCAGTTAGGAATGGTTCACAGCCCACTTCATCTGACCAATATTATATCTAGACTCTAAAAGAGACTGTGACCTCTGAGTTTGTCTCGGCTAGTTTTTTATCTCATCTAGTTTTTTAAATATGATTGACGTACAGAAATAAAATCATTTATCTTTAAAATTTACTTAGAGTTCGCTAAGACTTGTAGAAATGTGCCTTAGGAATTGCGTTTGCAGTAAAGCTCTTTGTGAAGGTGATCGAGAAGTATTGAAGGCGACGTATTTTACGTAGCACGCATTAAACTTCAGGTGCAACTATTCATCGAATAAAACCCCGCTTACAATGTAAGAATTACTAAGCAAAACTAGGTTAAACTGCACAACTCGTTCCTTAAAAAGCAGATACCTCTCTAATCTGAAGCACTAGTCGAAATAAAAACAGAGAGTGTATCAGCTTGTCCCGAACAAGTTTAAGACTAACTTCACTGAAGCTAGTGAAACTGGGTTACTAATGTACTCAGTCGCAGAGTGAGCGAGCAAATATACTCCTTACCTTGCAGTATGTGTCTTGAGATGTGCATGAATGTGTATGTCGTAATGTAGGTACCTACTGAAGGAGATGGTGAATTATTTCTAGTAGTTTTATAGATAGTACCACTAAAATTCTGTTTTCCATGACATCGAAGCAAGTTACGATTTGTACCCATGTGTACTCGGAAACAAAGCGATATTTTACTCACATATTTTTCCTCTCCAAAAAAATATACACACAAAATAATCCATGTTTTTATAACATCAAAAAATGAAAAACCATATGCAATAACAATGCAGCTTGGACATGACCAGACAATTTGTTATCCCCTGTCGGCCGTTCATACAAGTTAAATATATCATGCGGGCGAGTACGCTTGTCGGTTTTCAATTTACCTCTTTTTATACCGCAAACAAACTGACGGTTATAACTAGCATTTTGACGATTTACATACTCGTAATGCATATAATAATAATTCGGTTTGATTAGGTAAGAGATTTTTTAAGTTCTGCAAAAATTCTTAAGTGAAATACCGCAATGTAATTAAACGCGTCCGTTCAGTTAAATGGAGAAGAACGTGAACTTCAGTTTTCATTCTGAATTATCCATCAGTTTCTGAAAATTATTTAACACGTGAAAGAGAGAAGGGAAAATATTGATATATAGCTAAGTTAATTACAGGAAGAGGAAATTAAAACAAATATGTTTAATAAGGATTTTTTTATACCTATATTTATTAGGGTTCAAACATTCTAGGCCTTCCTAAAGTGCCTTTCAGAAATTATCCGTTACAAAATTAGCCTTACACAGAATCTAAATTGCTGTCTTGTTATAGTTCGTCCTTCGCAATATATAGGATCTACTTAATTGCTTAATTTTGACGCAAATAATCAAATTGTAAGGGCCCTTATTGTATTATATTTCAATAAACTTGCAGAGAGCTTCACTGTAATATTATTGTAAATTTACCAGCCGAGAACATTTTATTGTGGAAACACGCTCAGGATTACATCTGCAAAACAAGCCGTGGCTTTGGCCAACGGATTGATATTTCTTTTTTCATTATTTTCATAGCGTTATGTCCTACTGCATCCTACTGTGGGGCAAAGCCGCTGATTTTCAAAATATATTTGTTCTTCAAAAACGATCAGTTTGAGCAATTTACCAGCAAGGTGCTAGGGGTATCTTTAAGATAATAAAAAAAAAAAGATTTATTGATATTCTCACGGCGGTGGATCACAATTTATCTTCGCCAATATATTATGTATTTGGCAAAATATACACTAAATACAGTGATATCCATAATATTAACACTAGAAATAAGGACAAACTACGTGCGGGCTCCCCCTTCCACCCGTTACATAAGGTTCATAACTTGTAGTAGTCTCTTAGTCGCACTGATTAACTCAAGACAATGTTTATGTTCTTTCTCCAGAATTAGCTTACCTACTGAAAGGCTAAACGAGTTCATATAATTGTTTATTTTATTAGACTGTAAAGTCAATTTATTTTAATTTATCATTACAATGATTTTTAATGAGTTGTAATGCAATGTATAGTTCGCTAATGACCTCTACAATTGATCATATTATATTATTATTCTTATCTGTGCAAGTGGCAGAAAGTTCGTCATACATACCTTACTCCCTTAGATGTCACTGCTTGCGGTAGCGTCGGGGGTCGGGTTACCTCCTTCCCTTAAATATGGCGAGGGGGGTAAAGGCTGATCTTTGCGTTATGCTCGTGAACGGGAGCTGCTTGTTTATAAGTTATTAACTATTTATTTATTTTACTTCGATGGTCATAGTTTATCATTTGTGCTTCGTATGTGACTCTGCACTTATTTTGTTAGATACTAGCTGCTTTTGTTCTTGGTACGACTTAATATAAAATAATAAATACTCATGCAATGGTTACGGTATCCAACCGAGGTTGACTGCCCAGTGCGCGCGGGCAGTAAACACGTAATGCCACTCGTGGAGGCTATTTTAAAGTGGGATGCATTGAAATAGCCTCCACGTGCCACTTGAAATACTATCTGTTTGGCCCCCTTTTTCTCACGTGTAATGTTTTTAAATCGGGATGTTAATTACTATAATAATATGACCTTCTCCAGATTCTATGAAAATAAAGCAAAAACAAGCCGACTCTTTCCGCATTAAGAAAACGAGTGAAGATTGAAGCGGTATTGATGCCAAATTCGGACTGTGTGCACTGTTATAAACTGAGCCCTTGTTATGATGTGTTTTCGAGTAGGGAGAGTAGGGAAGTAGGTATATTAATGCTAAAATGTATTACCTATATTACTAAGAATAATCGTGTTTTGTCATAGTGACTAATCCTGAGAGATAAAGCTAGGCTGAGGTCGACTCTGAAAAATATTAAAAATCCAGAATGAAAATTGAAAAGCCCTCTTGAATGCACTTCTGTAGTTATAGCGACATACTCTACTTAGTTAAATTGCTTTTTGTACATAATTTAAAGTGAGCTTTTTATTGAAACACGAAACAATTTCAAAAGTAGCCCATGGCATACATTTCGAAATTAGGATATTTCATAGGGTTACTTAATTATTTGTGTGGAGCACTATTATACTTTTTATTCAAACAAATTCTGTTTCCATCCCCATTAGTGTTGCTGTTTCTCTTTGATCATTTTTCAGTCCAGTTTACTAAATAATATTATGTTTTTAACTAGGCTTTGTACCGTAATTGCGTTTGTTCAATTTAGTTGTAAACTGTCAGTCTCAATACACGGAATTAATCAGTCGGTGGTCGGACTAGTCGGGTTAGTCGGTAGTACAAAAGTGAACTCTGTGGTCATTTTAACGGATGCATGACATGGTATAACAATTCAGTAATTATTTTCCTATACCTTGTTATTTATTTATTACACACGTTAAATTGCACTTTGACAATTTGAAAACTTTTCTACAATGTTATTAACATTGTAGGAAAGTATCGTTTTTAGGATTCCGTACTCAAAAGGTACCAACACGACCCTATTACTAAGGCTCCGCTATCCATCCGTCTATCTGTCCGTCTGTCACAGGACTGTGACTTTTAAATTGTAGAACGTAGACTGATATTTATAGGTACTGAGTGTACTTCTATAGCCACTATAACAACAAGTTAATCATAAAAATAAACTAAAGTAAAACATTAAAAGGGGTCCCCATACTTACCAAAAACATATTTTTGTCTTATTCTGCTCGATCTTATTAATGCCAATACATACAAACGTTTTACTAATAAACTACAATGCATACTCTTAAGTAAAACCCTTGGAAGCCTTTGTGTGCTAGTCCGACTCGCACTTGGCAGCCAGTAGCTTTTGTTAAAAAATAAAATTAATGATAAACAACAGCCTGGGGTCTTGGTATTATATTATTTATATTTTGCTAAGGTTTAAACTTATTCTTAAGGGCTATTTTTAACAAAGATATATATTTTTTATCCTTGGAATAAAACTGACTGCTGACAGTTTTTGTTTGAAAATACGATCATAAATTCAATACTATGTAAAGTGCAATAAATAAATTTTGTTGTTCGAATTCGTATAATTTAAGTAACTGCGATCGACGAACCCAAAGTGGCGAAGAATGAAGAAGTCCTACATTCAACAGAATCCAATGTTTAAACCATGGCTATACATCACGAGGTTATTTCGTGACGTCACGATATATATCGGCGGGCCATTGTTCCGTTACAATCATGATTATAGTATCTATTGTATGTTGTGCATTGTGGAAATTTGCAAGGCTGTGAGCGCATCGTAGTGAAGACAATCAATGGACGATCTAATTATTAGATCGTCCATTGATGAGTCTGCCTATGGTGCAATGTTAGGATCGCCTACCAGGCTCAGTATCAGAATTTATTTATTTACGAATCTGGGACTGTGTTTTGCACCTGTAATGCCTCTGATACCACAAGTTCGTTGGCGGGAAAGACTTCTTCGTAGGAAAGCTGCTGACTTTTTGTCACCTAACAACATAAAAAACATCATCATTAAAACCGTGGAGTCGTCGCATATTAATTCCGTGTCAGAAATATAGAAACGGAAACGTCCTACGTTTGTAAATAAACACATTTTACATGGACACGAGTATTAGTACGAACATCGCATTTAATGTCTGGTATTATAGATACAGTTGAGTACTATATACAAGTGTTGAAAGAGATAGTCACTCGTTGTACTGTGTCTAATTAACTCAGTATAGTACAGATCAGGCTTCTAATATTTCTCTTCTAGATTATTAAAATGAATCTGTGCTTGAAGGATAGCTTCATGTGTGGAACCACCTTTTTTTTATTGGTGCTGTATTTTCGTTAAATCTGTTCACAAAGCTGTTTTCTTGTTTTTTAGGCAATGCAGAGCACTTTGTATTGCAAAACTGGTTATAACAAAGTGCACAGTTTGAAGGTGTGTATTTGTTCGCTTTGTGCGTAGAGTGGAAATATTTTTCACTCTGATATCTGCTGGACAAAAAGAATTTGGTTTTTAAAACCTGATCGACAGCCTGTTATTCTGTTGTACGTAGAATTTTTATATTATTATTTACATAAAATAATGTAATTCTCGATAAGATTTTCCTTCAGACGACAAAGAACTTTTTTAAACTTATAGTACTTATCAAATCAAACTTTTATCCAGCCGGGCAACCAACAGTAGGATAAGATGTTGAAGGATAAAGTTAGATCAGACAAGATCGAATTGAATAAGTTGATTTATCGAGTTTAGATAACGATACGCATCATGTCCGTGGCGGTTCGGTAGCTAATTTAACTTTACCCCGCATGAAGTTCTTAGTCTCAACTGATATTGTTAGCATACTTAACAAATACTGAAAGCCGTCATAATAATATCTTACACAAAGTTTTGCGCTAAGTTAGCTGTAAGTTGTTATGCCTAATTAGCGCAACCCTTCTCTTCTACTTAAGTATAGTTCACTGTGATGCCATTGGTCGGCCACTTTTGAGTGTAGGGTGGCTGTGGGTAGAGTTTTAAAAGTCGTAAAATAATTCAACTGTGGTGTAAAGGCACGTACATCACGTATAGCACATAGGATAGAGATGCTGTGTTAGTAGTCTTAGTATCTGCATATTGTCACATACAAGCTATGTATATATACGTTACCAAATAAAGTTACAAGGGCAGTCAGTTGTGAGTTGACTCTTGGAGAACTACACATCATGTTGTTTACTTAACCTCTTCCCCCTACATCGCATGGCGACCCTGCCAGTCGGCTGGAAGGCGTTATAGTTGCCAGTGGGGCAAGTCAAAATCGCGGTTTAGTCGGTTTCGCACGTCACGTCGGGTCACAGGCCATGGGGAGCACAACGTCGAAGGAAGAGGTCGTTATCGCTCAGACGGCGGCTGGTGGTTCAAATGCCGCAGCGGTTACGCAGGAGCAGGTAGCAACTATCAACACGGTGCTGTTGTTCATTGCTGTGTGTTTGACGGTTGTCATCGTTGGCGTGGCAGTCCGGTTGTATAGAAGGTGTCACCAGGGTTGGATTGAAGAGAACATCAATCAGCGGGAGGTGCAGAAAGCTGTGCAGATGGCTTGACCGGGAGCAGACGGAGCGACGAGAGACGTAAGTGGTTTTAATGTGAAATTAAGTGTTGTGGCGAGTGCAAGTACTTGCAGTCATCGGTAAATTTAGAGACAATAGTTTTAAATGGAACTAGAATTAACGTCACTGTTTGTGCAACTTAAAGTGTTAAGGGAATCTATTGTTAAGTTAGGTCCTAGTAGGCGGATAGGCAAAAATTTTGATGGGAAAATAAGCGAGGCGAAAGCCTTATACGGTAAATTTAAGTGTGTAGTTGCAAGGTCGAGCAAATTTACATCACGTATAGCACATAGTTAGGATAGAGATGCTGTGTTAGTAGTCTTAGTATCTGCATATTGTCACATACAAGCTATGTATATATACGTTACCAATTAAAGGTACAAGGGCAGTCAGTTGTGAGTTGACTCTTGGAGAACTACACATCATGTTGTTTACTTAACCCCTTCCCCCTACATCGCACAACGACAAAAACATAATCAATTACTTTCGTAAGCTGCGATTGAGTAACGATACTGTAGATAGACAAAAAAGTAGGTACGTTGTACCTGTATAAGTACGGTGTATGTAGGTACTTATAACAAATATTAATCGATACCAACTGATTGACTATTGCGTTTACTAGCATAATATCTCGACAAGGAACATAGATGACACTGACTTACGTCACTCAGATAATTGTCCACCTAAGCTGTCTATTGTACCTGACGTCTGTCTGGTAAATTAGGGCCTCCAGGCAGGAGGCCCTAATTTATTGAGGTACCTTTACGCAAGATCAGTTAAACAGACAACAACCTCCTAGGCTGACCTGCGAGACGCAATTACCAAAACAAAAAGAAGTTTCTACGTGAATTTTATGCTGGTAATTAAATTCCCTTACATTCATTTTGTCTGTACATGGTCCATCATTACGTGGGGATCGGTTTACCCTAATCATTGTGCCCGGAAGCTATAAAAACTCCTTATTCCTAAAAGGCCACATAATCGATGTTTCCTACAGGGTGAATGTAACATCGAACCGTACTCTGCTTTTAACGTCATTTGCGTTTTAGTGCTCACTATTCGCGACACACTTTTTGTTTATACAGCTATTTTACGACCTTTGTACAGCTATGGAAAGCATAAGTTTCTGGAAAATGCCTGTTGAGAGTATAAAAGGGTACCAGAATTGAGTGACGAAAGTGTGTATAGTTTGGAAGAAGATGTGAGGCCCTTTTTTTCAATCCTCTAGGCTCGCCCTGAATGGGTATTTTCACTATATCTGCTAGCCAGATGATATTACCGTAAGCCCTGGTCTTGTTTCAAACGGTATTGACAAAGCTTTTCAAATTGTACACCGAATAGTTAATATAATAGTTTCTTAGGGTGAATTCATACCTAAGTTACTTTTTGTAGAGCAATATTTTGCATTAAGTAACTTTCTATAACTTTTATTATTTTTACTAAATAATTTTTGCTATCCACTCGATCATACGTTGTGGGCCACTAACACGTGCAAACGTAACTAAACAAAAAGTAACCTCGGTGTGGATGCGGCTTTCGGTTAATATTAAGGGCAGAGTATAAGTTTGTGTTGTGTAAGGTTGTGTTGTGTTTTTTTGTTTGTGGCATTACAATGTATTTTCTGAATTGATGTTTCTTATAGTCATTATTTTGATAATGATTATATTTAATAACAAATAACAAAGGACTCAAATATGTTACTGACAATATTCCTTAACAACTACGTTAGTAAATTTAATCTACACATTTAATCTTAATCTCACTGCAATCTTGTTAATGCGAATCCCTGCTACAAGCTCAACATCGATGTGGGAAGTTTGCAGCAGCGTGCAGCGAATCAACACGATTACGACAGCCGATTCGACACGACAAAAAAAGTAGGATCAAAGTCACGTACCCAAATATAACTAAGTTGGTGTAAAACTATCTGGCACGCATAGGTGTGTCGGTAGATAAAGTTGAGCGCGATAGTTGAGCGGCAGATAGTTGTGACGCGACACTACACACGTGACCTGACACACTAATAAGTCTGACGTGCGGCATCGCGTCAATGTGATAGTAATGCACCCTTTATTTTATACGATATAGCAAGTGGGATTAAGCACAGCACATAACCATATATCCAGATAGATCTGTTGGTAGACAAAGTTGAGCGCGATAACGCGACCTCACAATTGTTAAAATTCTTCAAACGTGTTTAGATACTATTCCCTTATCACTTAAAGTAATGAAAGAAGAGGTCTAACCGACAATTTAATCAAATATTTTAATAGCTTTATCCAGAGAACCGATCAGAAAAGTTAAAAAATGTTACTAAACGCGATTAAAGCCTTAGTTTATCTTACATCGATTATCATATTACCAGAAAACATTTTTGGAAAATAATATGATCATAAATTCAGGAATGTTATAAGATTGTCTACCAACCTTTTTTTTTGGTGAGAACTGATTTATGAAATTCTTTTAATCTGATAAAAGATTGCCTCGGTATTTTTATACCTGAATTATTGCTTCCAAGATCCCTTTTCATCTAAAGATTATTTAACGCGGTTCGCTTTTTGTGGGCAAAATTAATTTTAAGCGTAAATTTTTAAAGAACTACTTAAAATTATCGAAGTTAGTGATATCTGAAAAAAATAACAGAAAATTAACATGTGGGTGTTATCAAATTACCTTTTTTAAACACATACTTAATTCAATATTCTTTTATTTAAATAAATAAGATAATGCGACTTGCGAGATAATTGATTTCAAACCATTACAGTCTTTCTCATTATAATTTAATTTTACTCATGTCAATATAAAATCAAGGACAAGCGAGCAACTCATGGAGGACATTATCAGTAACATTACATCCTGCTTGTATTCCTTCAAAGGAACAAGCAGAGGGATCTGTATCGTATTTTTCCAATCTAAAAACACTACCATGACACTGTCGCCGTTTTCAACCATAAATAACAATATTTTTCCCTCAACACCAAATGCTCAAACCATACAAAGAACACACCCGTTACCAGACAGTACCGTGAAATGGGTGCACAAACTCGCAAATACAATTTGGTAGTAACTGCGTATCGGACGAATTGAGCCACCTCATCTCCCGCCCGGCTCCCTAATGTTTCATGCTAATAATAAACATTAACCAAAGGATAACCGAATTTGGAGCAGGAAATGCGTATTTACGAAATGGTGGTAGATTATCTAATTAAACTCTTTTAAAAAGATGAAATTAACAGACACATATATTACTATAGATACACCTCTACCTACCCATCGAGGGTCACAGGCGTAGCTACGGTTCAGTCTCAGTTTTTTTTAAACTGAATCTAATGTATATGTCGCAGCCAACTGGTTTAATTAGCCGTTTAGTAAACCGCCTAGCCTTTTAACTAAGGGCCTGAATGATATTCAATTATAGTTTAGGTTGGAAGTCTGTATCCAATCACGCGTGAGCCGAATTGGTCGCAATAACTAAGCCAAGGCATCCGATCCGAAAAAAAAAAACAAAGTGCATCCCGACAAAATGGGTTAGGTTAGAACTGTGATCAACCGCGTGCGAGCCGAGAGAGCGCAGCGAGCCGAGCACTACTTCTAAAGGCTAGGCGGGCTACATATCATATACATATATTCGGAATCAGTAAAATTTGCTGATTCCGAATATGTATTTAACTAATATTGCAAAAAAAATGTCGCTTAGACCAATTTGCCTTTCAACCGTCGCGCGTCGATATATACTCTACGTTATTTAAGTTTGGTAGCCAATAACTTTGTAAAGAGAATTCTGGAAAGATGCACGGTTTCATTGATTACATGCATTAGCATCATAGATATTGATATCCGTGATTAGCATGCTAATTATATACATCGAAGGAGAAGGACGAGTGTTTACTTTTAATCGTAAAAATGAATGGCTCAGGCGCAAAACGTCTCTAATTAATAAGTCTATTTGGATGTACGAAGTAAAGCACACTGAAACACAGCTTAAAGTAACCGAAATCGCTTGCCTAATCACTTTACAACTTTTAAATTAATTATGTGAACTGGTGAGATCTACGCACTTTCTTTTGTTTTTAGATACGAATGGGTATAATTGATTTTCGTGGGAAACCTTTATATTATGTCCATTCCAATTTATTTTTGTGAGTGTTTTTTCGTATTATTATTACTGGATTGCGTTTGAACATTTTCCTTTACTCTTAGGACTGCGGCTTAACCGATTGAAATTAATAGTCTCTTGTGAAAGTAGGTACAGGCAAAATAGAGATTTCAATTTTGTGTCTAAAAACGTAAAAGAAGTAAAGTAACTTAAAATATAATGAGACCATTATAATCCCCGTCGGGCACAGAAGAAATAGTAGGAAACGTCCAGAGTGGAAGCTACCTGTCCGTTTGTATGAACACCTACAACATAAAAATGACAAGGGTTCTCATTCCAGCTGGGAACGAATCATTTCCAACCCTGAGGTCACGACCCGCGTGACCTTATGCGCTAACTGGTAATGCGGGTTACAAGGGTTTCTTTTTAATAATACATACAAATCGGTGGGTCATTCTTGGGTCACCTCCTAGAACAATAAAAATAGTTATTAGGACTTACGTCTAAATATTTCGGTACCTGCACTACATTGCCGCTAGTGTTTACAACTTTATCCTCCAGAATGGCCATAATTATCATAAATAATAATTAAAACACAATCTCTTCACTCAAAATATTGGGCTTGTTTACCCCTAAATTGTTGTTTGATATTTTGAGGAAAGTTCTTGTTTAAATATGCTCCCTTAATAATTTATAACAATGGGGTAGGACTCCCCTTCTTCTCCCCTTCGTCTGCAAAGTGTACATTAACGTAAACGCGAATAAATACAATTTGGTGCATATTACTTTCTGCCGAGGATCAGTAATAAATACTTGTAATACATAATTTCACACGTCAGTTCCCGAAGGGTTATGCAAATTGCTGTTGGTTCGAAACTTGACTTTATTAGCTTTTTTTTTTTTCAGTAACATTTTGCGTTTTTTGTTAACTTCCCATTTAAAGTGAAGTCAAAGTCAAAGTCAAATCATTTATTTCAAATAGGCACATTAAAGGCACTTTTGAACGTCAAAAATTACAACTAAATAGAATTGATTCTAGTCGCCCATTCCAAAAGGTAGTTTTCGTATGGAGAAGAATGGGCAAGAAACTCCACCATTACTCTTTTAAAATGTTTTACAAGGTCTTGTATACATAAAATAATTATAATGTGAACACGATGCACATATAATAAAATTAGTCTACCACGAAAGGTAAAAAGAATTAAAAATTAAGCAATGACAGGTAAATCAAATATGTGATAGATACATGGTGCTCACATATTTTCAATTTATTTTAAAAAATGTAAAAGTAGATGATTTATCTAGATTTTTTTTTTTACTCTGATAGGTATCCGGGTTTCGGGGTCAAGAGCGGATAGTTTTACTTACTTATTCTATTACTTTATTAAAAGTCTCTGGTTTTTTTTAAATACTGTGCCTTCACAGTATTTAAAAATTAATTAAAATTTAAAATCATTTATCCACCTAACATAAGGCCATGTTTCTAAACCACTCTGACATCACTCAGTAGTTCAGTATCAACAAAATATCTACTATCATACTATTTTTCCAAAATAAACAAAACGGCAATCAATTCGCAGATATTCGAAACTAAACTGCAATTCAATCGTATATTATTTTTACACGCGATTTCAGGTTTGGTCCCATAGTAAAAGTTGTTCATAATGACGAGTACAATAATCCCTTAAGAGGATAACTGTGATTAAAATTACACCTAATAATTTATGCGCGCGGTAAACTCTGCTTGCGAGATGCAGGATATTGCGGATTTTTATGTTAGTAACTTAATATAATACAAGAAGTATTAGTATACTGTTCTATAAGTTTTCATGCTATAGTTATTATGATTGCCTATCCTTACTAGTGCGCAAATTGTTTTACTCTACGAGGATCCAACTCCTTTTTATTTAACAAACATTTTTTTAAAGCAACATTTAAATGTTGCATGATTAATTTTTTTACGTTTATTTATGTACATACTTTCTTGTACACTTAGAAAATACGTAGCAAAAAATACATTTGTACGACATTTATACCATAATCAGCCTATAATGTTCCCACTGCTGGGACACAGGCCATTTATACGTTTTTATGACATTTATACATTTTACACGATTTAAACATGTATTGTGTGCAATATTCTAGCCACAAAAGTGCTCATACCTCATACCTCCGAGCGCGCATCAATCGAGGTAATAAGTGGCAGATGGATTGGATTGCAGCGCTGAAGCGGCTACATCCCCATGTCGCGTCAAAGCGTGGCCTACGTTATTAAACGGTAGGGATGGGAAGCGGAGGGAAAGTGAGCGGGACTTTTGATTTTTGTTGCATTCGGTTGTATAATAGTTGGTATGCACTTTAGAACATGTTACCAACCCCAACTGGGCCCGCTTGATAGATTACACTCTACTCTGTCACGTAGAGAGGAGACCTGAGTCGGGAGTGCCAGCTGTAGGAACATTGTAGGCTCATAAGTTTAGCTGATAGGTTTTTAACAATTTTTCATTATTTTTAGGTACTTTGAAGAACCAGAAATAAGATTTCACCAGACATAAGAGATCACGACCAGCCAAAGACCAGACTTCATTTTCATTTTCAAAAGTCTTTCTCAGATTGAGATGAACTATTCAGTAAATTAATCAACAAAAAATATTGTGATAATGTACATCACTATAATCAGAGCATAACACGATTCTTGCATCGATGCTGCAACATGGAGCCGGCTCGGATCAGTGTAATTACCAATGGCACTATGGTTTCTAGTTCACAAAGCTGTAATTCGATACCTACTGAAATCATTTGCTGTTACAATGGCTGAACGTGATTAGGAATGATTTTCGCATTTCTGATTTACAGAGGTTATGTTAGTTAGAATGTTGCAGTTGCAGAATTCTTTTTTTTTTTAAGGTTAGGGCCGTAATCCACCACGCGGACCCAGAGTGTGTTGATAAATGTATCAGTTTATTTGTGAATAAACATTAATATTATTCATGCACTAATGTACACTACAGATACGTTAGCATTTCAAACAGTTTTGCGTCGAACAATACCGGAAAATCAGATTTCCAGATAAACTTATTTGCCCTAGGACAAACTAGTTTGTATAAAGCCCGTTAGGACCAAATAGATTGGCCTATACTAGGCCCCTCACTATGACCACTTAAACATTCATTACTTGGAAACCACGTCAATTCCTTAGCTAATCCCGCCAATCTTACGATGATGTCGCGCGGTTTCGTTCATTGTGTCATAGACAAAGACTATATAATCTCTTTGGTCATAGAGAATTACGGCCCTGGACTGGTTTGTCCTTAACGCGTTAGGAAAAACCAACTACGCTTACATAATAATATTGAGTGTCTCGTTAGTGTAGTGGTCGCAAGTGCTACTGCTGCGCATGAGGTCCTGGGTTCAGTTTCCATGTCGGGCAAAGTGTTATTGGGTTTTTCAATTAGGAATTTCTCAAAAGCATTGTGGTTAATGACAAAAGGCTCGCCCCCTATTACATGGGACTTAAGGCACATTTTCATTGGTAATGGGAAGTTATCAAATATAACTCATAGAGAGTCATAAAATATAACTAGCGAAATGTGAGTTTACTATTAACAGGTACATCTCTGCCCTTTTACAGTGCACAGGCGTGATGAGTTTATGTCACAATATTCTAAAGCCGTACATAAATAGAGTCTTCAATACTACCGATGACCAAAACATAATTAATTATGGGCTACCAAAATTCAAACTAACCGAACGGGGTAATCGAAACACAAAATCGTTTACAATTCATAAATTTAAATCGATTCAATCCTAATATTGAAATGAGATGATGGCAACATTTGCCGGAGTTAATACTGTTCGTTTTAAAGTCCACTGCTGGGAAGGGTACGGAACTCTGATTTGCTTTTTTAATATCAATTGTGTTTTGGGTTTGTTCAATAATTTAGTGATTTTGTTGCTGAAATATTAGTGTAATTGAATTTGAGGCTGGGAAATAAGGTGCGCAACATGTTATAACAGTATGTTGTCTAACAAGCTCTGCTCGCAAGCTCTTCAAATCACAACAAACTTTTACAAAATGGTTACATTAATTTTAATTATTATTTTAAAATAGATATCTCCTAATTGTGTCTAAACAGAGCTTTTTTATCTTTTTCACTAGCCGTGGTTTCTAATCTGACAAAGCAATAACATTAAAAAACTATAATGTATCTCATCATTCACACGGCTTCTTTTTATAAGCGTATCTTTCACGTGCTAAAATCTGCCGACTGCATTCCCCGCAGTGTGAAGTTAATTCAAAGACTCGGACAGTCCCATTACTGGCGCTAGAATAAAAAGCTAAAAGATGAAAAAAGTGTTCTGTACGTTTTCCTTTTTCATGAAACCCTGTAATTATATATATTTGTGAAGTTATTTTTCTATACATTTGCTAAATTTATAAATTATGTTTGAAGTACCTAATTTACTTACATAATCAGCAATGTTCAAACTACTGGGACACAGGACTCCTCACTTTTTAGAGGGAGTGGGCCGTAATCCATCACGCGGGCCCAGTGCTGGTTAATTTCTCTAAATTGGCAGTGTACGCTTATAACTACGTATATAATTTAAATATTTACTTCTGACTACTCTAACTATTACACAGAAAGTCACTAAGATTAATTTACGACAAAAACACTCACTGTATTATACTGTAAGAGTTTTGGTCCAAATATTAGTACTTAATAGGACCGGAAAAACATTTAAAACAAGATTTTTCCACCCCAAATAAACCAACCCATTGATAAATCCTCGTTTATTCTTCCACAAATTATCTCAAAAACGAATGAATCGGAAATACCATACTTGAAATACCCTAAAAATTTTCTATAATACTCCCACTTTATTTGTATACCTAACCCTGAAAAAGGACAGGGACGCAGTACAACACCAATTTTTTTTAATTTAATTAAATATAACCAAAATATTTGTATACGGACCGGAGTCCGATTTAATTTCTATTCAAATTACTCTGTGCAAAGAATCTGTCTTTTCCGATATCCACGAATATAGAATAAAATGAACAACTCATAGTCGTTGAAATGCCAAAATTTTAATTAATAAAGGGTTATGAAAGGCTCAAGCAAGTTCTGTTTACGGAAATTGATGAGAAAATTTAATTTAGATATTGTTTCCTTAGCTGCTGTTGTATTTTCTGAACCCCTACTCCCTGATGTTTTTAGTCAGTAGGCAGGTTGATAAGGGATTTCACATAGGTACTTATTTTTTTAAGTTTGTAGAGAATATGATTGGAAACACTGGTCAATTATAAGGAATCGGAAGATATTCGTCAATTAATCAATGTCGAGTTTGTTCATGAGTAGGTATGTTTGAAAACTCTTTTAATGAAATAAGAAAACCCTTTTCCTTATATCAGCAGATGTTATAAACAAAAAACGCATTCGTGACAATGACTATGCTGCCTTCCTTTAAAAATTCATACAAGTGTCTTTTATTATCTTAATTCCATATTCGCACTAATTCTTTGTTCCGACATTTCATTTAAATATCCTTGTCATCTTTCCAAGTAGTAAGCCTTGTTTTATGTTCAAGCGCATTGCATTTTCCTCGTAATAGTCACAGCTATCCAAAAGACCTGACCTTACACTTAATTCTCTCATATTTTCTCACTGTTGTCACTTTAATTACTCCGCAACGCTTGCCAAATATTTTTTTTACGAGAACAACTGAAATGAAAGCTGAAGTTTAGTAGTCTACAAAAATATGAGTAATATTCACCAAGAACTCATTTAGTGCAATCAAACTGTTTGATCTTTGGCAACGTTTGATTCCAAGTTTTTGCCCAATCACGGGCTGTCTCGGAATCTCGGAAGAACAGAGTGCAAAATGTTACTTTGTTATAATTTATGTGTGCGAATGCATCCCCCCCCGCATTTCCCCAAATATAAAAGTTCGGGCTAGAAAAAAAAGTACGGTTTTCTTTAGGCAAATAACATCTTGAGCATTTTTACTATAGATTTTTTACTTTAATTTCTGGGTATAAAATGTTTGGAAGTTAAAACTGAATAAGTACATTTTTTTCATTGTATATTTAAATCTGCATTTTAACAGCCCCATATAAAATAACACTCGGCACCGCATTGCTAATCTAACAAAAATGTATCCTAAACCGATTTGTTAGAAACTCCCCAATTTATTAACAAAAAATAAAGTTGTTAATAAAAAAAGAAACGTCCCGTAAAGTCCGTCTAATTATTTCCATCATTTAATTAATTGAATTGGAAGTGGCGGCATGAAGTGGGGGGGGGGGGGGAAGTGATACAAATGTAAATCAGGTGTCCATTATTCTCCATTGAAGTCTTTGAAGCGAAGTGAAAGATTACTAGGTACATTAAATGATGTGTGATTTGAAGTTCTACATTTTTTAAAGCACAAAGGTAGATGTAAACATCTACCTTTGTTTGTACGTAATTTAGCGAAATAAAAGAAGAGCTTCACTACATAAAGCACGTATATTTTTTATAGAAATAGAACCAAAATTAAATAAATGTAAAAAGAAAAACTATTATTATAAAACAGTTCGGAACAATATTGTAGCTAGTAAAATATAATGGAAACACGAGAAAACAATAGAGACCTATCAATAGTCATGGTAAAATATATACCGCTGGTTCGCGAACTAGCGAGTCGATTGTATTCGGTTTTTAGGCTCGTTACCGCTAATCTGCACAGGTTTTAAACATAATACAATCTAACCTAAGTTGTCCCGAAATTAAAAAGGGTCTAAGCACTTAAGTGTTCATAATAATATTAGATAAAGATAGTAGCTTTCTGGACTCTGGCGAAGGTGGCTTCGAAGTTCAGCAGACTTCAACAGAACTGCTGGTGATGTGACGGGCCAACGTCGTGGAATAAAAGGTCGCTAAGTGCAGGAATGCTCTGCAGCTGGCCTGGCGATAGCGGCACCATAGACTCGCAAGCCTGATAGATAAACCGGTATCGGAAAAAAAAGCCGAAATAGCACTTTTTGATTGACTATATACCGACGACAAATAAAATAGAGAGCTGGAGATTAAGAAAGTACGTACCAGATTCGAAGAAACTCGTATATCAATTTGCAGGGACATCACAGCACGCTGGCCGGGATCAGTGCATGCTTGTACAATTTTTAACAACAAACTATTGCAGCAATTTGGAAATTGTGTACCTACTAAGATTCCAATTAAAATTACGTCAAGTCTCCGGTTCGGTTATGCCGTAATTAATGATTTTTTTTAATGAAAAAAAAAAATATTTGCTTGTCATGTCAAAATCCGAATTCTGTTTAAAAATATTAATGACGTGCCCTGTTTATCAAAACTTACAAGTCTACAAGTTCACAAGTAACACTACAAGAAAGTTGTTACAAGTTCGTGTAAATTACGTTTATTTAAAAAAATCTACAGGATTTGTAAAATTGATTTGCGAAATTGAGAGTCGCCAGAGTCCAGACACTCTCAGGATTTGCCATGATTTTCTACAAGTTGTAACTTACAAAGGATTTTTTAATGAACAAAATCACAAATACAATTTTAAAAATACACTTGTTAAATAAATAACGACACTTGTAACCCGTAATTTACAAGTGTAGTTTTGATAAACACATATTTGTAATACTATTTTTTTTACAAGAAAAACGCTTGTAAGACAAGGCTTGTAAGTTTTGATAAACAGGGCACTCTGGCACAGACATATTAATTAGAAAAGAATGTTTTAACCGCAGAGGTAACGCTGCAGTAGGTATGTGTTTAAAATTCAGCACTAATTACGAACTCTAATATCACTGTAATTTTTTTTTTATTATAAAACACTGTCAGCAGAACTTGTTGAAACTTGAGAGAGGTTGAAAGGCAGCCTAAAGTCTAAACGTAGTCAAAGTAAGCTAAGTAACAAAAAACGCTCATCAAAATGGAATTAACTTGAACAGATCTTGGCGGATTATCTTAGCTAAAAACAGCTCGGTCAATTTAAAAACAAAACAATAAATAAAACAAGGCCATCTAATGAAAATATCTTCACAGACAACAAATCTGTAATTTTCTCGTAATTTAATAAAAGAAATTTATGAGATAAAAGAAATTTAAAAAAAATCAGACAGCGATGAAATAAATTTGACGCCCACAACATATTCCACTTATACTTCTTAACGTAAAGAGGAAAATCCATCGTCAGAATTTTCATGACTTTTAATCAATTCGAAAGTGGTGTCCACATTTTTTCCACTTAAAGAAATTACTTTTGCACAAAGCCACTGGCAAATCGTTATTTAGAAAAGTAAATAAGAAATACTGAAGTCCAAAGCATCTTAGTCGCTTTTCCTTGACTCGAGTGAAGATTGGAATGTAGAAGTCTTGCAACGGATTTTTTCCTTTCTACAGGCTTGAGTTTTTGCCTCCCAGCGATTTTTATTATTTGCTAGAGATTAACTCTATTATGCAGAGTTCACTCGGAACCGTTCAGTTTATTCCCGACGTAAATTAATATTTTTTAGAAGAGATTGAGAAAGTTTGTGAAAGTTTGATTTCTTGACTTTTATTCATATTTTGCTGTTCGTCAGTTACAATTGGTTTTTAGAAATGCTTTAAATTGGATGCTATTTTACTTTTCTATAAATTTTTGTCACTGCTGACTATAGGTAACAATCAATCATTTAAAAAAATATGTAAACTTTAAGATGTGGCGTGTCTGTCTTATTTTTGTGACAGTTTATTAAAACAGTATACTAAGCTTAATTTACGAACATCATAATTTTCCTCCCCAACCTAATTATTAAATGTAATAAGAAACATTTCTCTCCCTGTATTCCGAACACAACATACATTTACACGCGTCGCCAGCACGTTCATACGACACTTGTTGAGACACTCTTATATCAACAGCGCACAGGCGCTCGGATCGTGTTTTAGTCACAAACAGTTGCTGTAGACTTGTATTGTATAGGTGCAAGCCTTGTACGAAACAAATATTTGTGTCTAATTGTTTCTACGTGAGAAATTCATACACGTACACAACACCACGCCTTGTTTACCCGGAGGGTAAGCAGAGGTGTACCCATGGTAGGTCAGGTACACCCACATTTCGTCAGTTATATTTAAGTCCCATGTGATAGGAGGCGAGCCTAGCCAAAAAATCCTATTTCCATTGACTGGGCACAAGAGTGCCCGGTTAATGGCCATTCTAATTTCTCAGTAGCAGCCCGGAGTCTGGAAATGCAAATCCAGACTCCAGACTCCGGGCTGCTAATGAAAAATTCCTAATAACACTTTTCCCGACCAAGGAATCGAACTCAGGACCTCAGCAGTAGCACTTGCCTGGTGGTCGCAAGTGAGAGGTATATGTTTTAAAGGTTTAATTTCGGTAGTCAGGTACCGAATGTAAATTTCAACCTCCCCCATTCTTAGGGGTGGAATTTCTAAAAACCCTTTCTTAGTGGATACCTAGTCTTCACAAAGAACACACAATCCAAATTGCATGTCTCTAGGACCAGCGGTTTAGGCTGTGCGTTGATTTATCAGTCAGTCATGACTTAAGTTTTCGTTTTTATTTCCTGGTTTCTAGAGAGGAGGTTATCTATAAAAAAAGGTTAGGACTATCAATATTTACTGGTCAAAGTAAAGACAATTTAGGCAACACAAAGCTGCTTTCAAAACGTCGTCTATCATTTACCTTCAAGTCACAACGAATTATGCAGGGAAAACCCCCTTACAGCAAAGAAAAAAAATCTTCAACAAAAAACAAAAACCATCTACAATGCAAATAAAAACTGCTATAAACAATGGTGAGCCCTTTCATTAATTTACTCGTTCCCTTTTTATTTGCAAAAGCAATTAATTGCTAGTTATTCAGGGGCGGACATTATAGGGGATGTTAAAAAACCCTTTCATTTTTCTAAAGCTTCGGTTGCCAAGAACTAGACAATTAATTAAGACGACCGACAAGATGGATGCCCTAAATAGGCAGAAAGAGACAGAAGGTTCATTCTGCTTTTTTTGTAAAGACAAAAATAATACATGAAGCACATAAATATGACATAAATGCAACCTCTGTAACCAACAATTTTAGTAGTGACAACTATTGCGAACTTCCTGGGAAGTATCGTTATTCGGTTAACCGAATAACGATACTTCCCAGGAAGTTCGCAGTAGTTGTTGTAATTGAATTTCCCCAGAATTTTTTTCGTTCGGTTTGCCGTACGATTTCAAGACAGCTTCTTGCAGTATATCCGGTTTTCACTGTTGAACAAATAGAAAAAAAATAACAAAGCTTCGCGTACCTTTCATTATGAAGTTAAAGTAACTTGGTTTTCAATAAATCTTAATATTCAGAAACTATACAAAAATTATACTTACACCTTACAAAAATGATATTTTAATAATAAACCACATTTTTTCTGAGCAGATCTTCTGACTTGAAATTTTGGGATTCACTATAACGAGGTGTTTCGTTCCCGATTGTATAAAAGATCTCTCGTCAGACGAAGAATGAAATTGAAAACGTTAACAATTGTTTGTAGACAAGACGTACTTACCACGGTTTTGTGAACGTTTGGTAGATGACTCGGAACTTCCGAAAATAGGAGTAGGTATCTAGTATGTAGTGGAACGTTATTTTTTACTACAGAAAATAACTTTTGATTTTGCGTGTCCTGTAAACGAAATAATTAGTTGAACGACGGTTTTCTAAATATATTTTTTTATCTCTTTAAAACACAAATCGATCATTCAATTTCGATAAGATGACTAAACCTTTCAAATACATTAAATATCTGCAACGAAATATCCTCAATATGAATAAAATGAAATGCTTTGAAATGATGATGAAATGATTTTATTTTTTGTAAGTAGGTTTGTACAAACACACACGTCAATCATGTTTTTTTAAAACTAGATGAAGTCGGCGTTTCCTATCTGACTACTCTGAGAAGAAAGGCCGAAACAAACTCAGAGGTCACAGTCTCTTTTAAAGTCCAGACATAATCTTGGTCAGGTTATATGAAGACCATGTAGATCGATGTCTGAGGTGGTCTTTTGAGGAAAGAACCACACAGATTGAGAGGACCTGTCCAGTCAGTGCACGCATTTGTCAAAAATCGTGCAGCTCAACGAAAGACTTAAGGAGCTCAACGATTCGACGAACAATACCAAAGAAAGGACATTTGGGTAGGCCGCATAAACTACTCAAACTGCCAGATCATGATTAAAACTAAGAAGGAAAAAAAGAAATGACCCACATAGTCCTCACATTCACAATAATTAAATAAAAAATAAATTACTTACAAAGTAAATATTCATGTCATTGTCTAAATAGAATTCTTTGAGGACCATGTAGATTAGTGTCTGAAATGGTATTTTGAGGAAAGAACCACACAGATTGAGTGGACCTGTCCAGTCAGTGCACGCATTTGTCAGTAACCGTGCAGCTCAACTCAGAACTTAAGGAGCTCAACGATTCGACGAACAATACCAAAGACAGGACATTTGGGTAGGCCGCATAAACTACTCAAACTGCCAGACCATGATTAAAACGGAAAAAATTACCCACATAGTCCTCACATTCACAATAATTAAAATAATATAATACTTTATACAGTAAATGTACATGTCATTATTTAAGTAAATAGAAACTTAAAAAAAAAAAGAATTAAAGTGTAAAATAGCAAAATAAAAACAACATTCATTGTCTAAACCTATTGGAGCAGCTCAATCCCAAGCCTTTTTGTCCTCAATATAGTCTTTTACAGTACTTATAATAGGCTTTCTGACATAGTTTTCGCTTTATAAAAGATTTGAATTTATTAAGGCTTAGTTCTCGAATGTGGCTAGGAAGTATATTATAAAAACGTATACATTGGCATCTAAACGAGCCACCTATTTTTTTGAGCCTTGTTGTAGGAACAACAAATTTGTGTTTGTTCCTAGTATTTATGTTAAGGATATCACTGTATTTTTTAAACAGATTAATGTTTTTATGTGCATACAAAAGATTATCATAAATGTACTGAGAAGGCACAGTCATTATATTAATTTCTTTAAATTTGTCTCTGAGGGAGTGTCTGGGACTTAATTTATAAATGGAACGAATTGCCCTTTTTTGTAAAATGAAAATTGTCTGAATATCGGCGGCATTTCCCCACAACAGAATACCGTACGACATCACACTATGAAAATAACTAAAGTATACTAAACGGGCTGTCTCTAAATCAGTCAAATCACGAATTTTCCTAACTCTACACCGTGTTGTACGATTCAATAACGGGGTGCACCGCGACACAGAACGTGCGCCAAACACAAGCAGCTGCCGCGACCGCATCACTCGGAAACACAAGTGTTGTGTGTGTACCAACCCTGGAATATATCCTACTATTTACTAAACATTACACACCTGTAACAATGCATAGTAAGTTCCTACATAACATCTACAGGTTTATTTTGGTTTCTTCCAAATACATTTCTAGGTCAGTGTGCCCAACTACCAGAAGAAACGAAAGACAAATGACAGAATATTTATGTAGAAAAATATTCCTACGGGGCGATATGATATCTGATATGATGAAGATATGATGGCCTCAATCACCACGATTGCCAGATTTAACTAATCGTGGCAATCAAGGCAATTTGGCAGCTCCATTGGTGGTTGAGGTGTTTATACTTATAGACTTTCAAGCGCCGATAATATGCCAAGATCGAAAAAGTAAGGTTTTACTAAGTACATAAGGAAGCTACTATTAAGACGTGTATATCATTATTCTATCTACCTATATAAAAGCAACGTCGAAACAGCTGTGTTACAAAACAAAAAAGAAATCACCAGAGAGAGAAAAATCACCAATTCCTGCTTTAGATTATAGAAACATTCTTATTTATTTTCTGAAAGCAGTTTCAGAAGCTCCCATAAGCTGAATTGCATTCACACATAAAAATGCGATACAACCAATAGTGAATAATTTTAAATAGCCCGTGAAGTCCTGGGTGTGCCTCCATTCTGCCAATCTGCCAAGCTGCCAGCGTGCCAGACTGCCAGGCCGGCCATATTCCATTCATTCTGGCACAAAAACTGGCGGTATATACACTGTATGGAGTTTGGCAGTGCAGCGAATGTACGAGAAAAAGACGAGCGTGTTGTGGTGAGGGGCGTGTACCGAAACGAAATTGTTGGCGCGAGTTGTGAGCAACAGCGATTGTAGGTGCGTGACACGTGGTTTATTTATCCTAGGAAAAGTGGCGGCTATTATCACGAGGTGATCATATTAACAGTATTATTGATTAACGGTCCCTATATGATACGTATCACAGACACTGTGCGAACGATCAATCAACCTAGTTTCTCTGTGTCAGATACTCAAAAGTTTTAATTTAAAATGAACCGATTTCTAACAAGAGAGTAAAACATTTGAATCATTCAATTTTATAGTAGCTCTATCAGAATCGAATATTTTAAGTTTAATATTAATCGGCAATAAATATGGTGTCAATGAATTCATCATCTCCCGTTCCCGTGTACGCTTCTCCCATACACTAGACCCAATTCCAAGTGTAACTGCAGTGCTTGGCACAGCCGAGTGTTCACAAAAAGTAAAGTCGCGTATGAAATACAATTTATTTATTGGTTCATTGACGTTTGTACGGACGAATGCCAAATCACGCCGTAAACACACTACACACACACTTACTAAATAAATCGCGGGCAAAGTTTTACCGCGTCCTAGAATGTGGGCCATCTATGCTAAAGTTTCGTGAACAAAGGTAATTGGTGGAATTTGAACGGAATAGGACTAGATCGAGTTTGAAAAGATCATAGTCATATTTTCATAAGTCTAATACACTTTCGTGTTGAAAGAATACTTCAGTTTTTCGTAGTTTTGAACCTTAAAAGTCGCAGTAGCACCAGGTGTGCGAGTAATGGATGAAAGAATGTATTATGATACTCGTACATTCTATGGTAGTTTAAAACACATTTGCAAAATCACCTGAAAATATTTCGCTTGTTTTTATTTTAAGACATGCATTTTCATTTCATTTAAAAATCTGTGAAGAATAAAATTCTACAAGTATTCTGTGAACGCGAACGCTATTCAGAAATATTCCTTTTTATTCAACAAATGAAAGCATTAAAGCCATATGGAACTTAAATTTAATGCATAATTTTGTCGAAATTCTCATAATAAATTCGAAATTCAATTTCTGCAGCGAAATGAACCCACATCTTTACACATGGTACTGAATTAGACAATCTTGTACCACAGAGTAGAAAAGAGAACTTCAAAATTTTGTCTGCCTGTTATATTTGGCGTGTTAAATCAATAGATAATTGTACACTGTGTTCGAGTGCTGGTAATTAAGTCTATAGAGATATATGATCGCCTCATATCGTGCTTTCTCGTCGATTAAGCAAGCAAATGAGGTGAAAGGAATGTATTGTGTGTGAAAGAGACAAAGAGTGGAGCGAAGTAAATGACTATTGATTATGTTGATTTTGTTTGTGTTAGATACCTGAGATAAAGTCTCTCTTATTTTTGTTCAATGTTGCTTTCTTAGCGTTTACGTGTAAGTGCTTTGATTTAAATAATGGAATTATAATTATTCCACTTCCAATTGCCTCTTAGAAATTTTTCTCTTCTGCTTAAACTGACTATCTCTGTTCGGAGTCTCATGAACTTTCGCATATAATCAACTTGGCGCAAATATAAATATTCATTGCACTTATCGATGAATCCGCAAAGCTCTAATGCCACTCTAAGCTGATTGTTAAAATTGTATTTACTCTGTAAACAATACTCACTGAGAGATATTCGTGGTACAAGTCTAGTCTAAACCTAAAGCGTTCTAATAGCCTCAATGTTTTATAAAATAGAATGAAATCTAATTCGAGATTCAGTGCAAATACTCCGGTATCTCAAGGACTAAACGACATATTATAAAAGAATATTACAAAAATGTTGGGCCTACTGAGTATATCGTATTACCGTATAATTAAATGGCACCGTGTAAATCAGACGGTAAGTTATAAATAAAAATATCAAGTTTCCATTGAGATATTTTATTATAAAATCACTGACATATTTCAAGAGCGTTCGTTGTTTTGTTTTGATACAAGTAAAACCGTATCTCCATAGCAAACGTGCCAACAGGGGGTGGGACGTGGGGCGCGGGAAATGGAAGGAGTGCAGCCAATAATAAAACATTGAGATAACACTAACAATATGTTTAGACGTGGACAGTTTACTGGGAAAAGGAGACCTGTGACTTAGTACACGTAGTATAGAGCCTCGATGTAGGCATAGTCCACGTCTTCATTGCTTGACCACCCTAAGGTTGGATATCGCTTGCACCCATTATGTCTTTTGCTGCTTTACTTCTTACTGAAAACCTTAGTGAATTCTCGATTTACAGATAGTTTTTTTTCTTCAAATGTGGTAAAGCTATAACGAGTTCCATTATAGCCGACCTCGTGATTGTTTTACGGTATAATAATAAACATTTACAAAAGCCTTCGATATTAAGTTATTAAAGTGTGTATTTAATAGCTTTAATGCAAACCCATCTATTATCGATCTTCTACGACTTTATCACCTTCAAAATTAATATTACATAATTTTAAGGTCAAATTATTATGAAAATTTTATTTCAGTGTGTAGTTGACGCGGGCTACTCACTCGGGCTTCTAACATAGTAGTTTACAAAATGCACAATACAATAACCTGCACAGTGCCTGAATAAGCCAATTTAACATGCATCGTGCACATACAGGCAACATTACAATAAAGTACTACGCGAGCGCTACGCCGTAGCAGTAACGTAGTAACCGCTACGCGAGCTACGCTTTCATAGCAAAGAAGAATATCGAATCGACTGGCTTTTGAGTATTCAATATTGTTAACAAAGGAACTCAGAAATATATAAGAAAACAGCATACAGCATGTATCAATATTTTTTTCGTGTTTATACATTTCTGTAATATCTAGTAAACCCATAAAAATGTATCAAGGATTAGATTTGTTGCAATGCGGTGCTCCGTCTTACATTACTGTAAGCCGTGATCGATAGCTGCGCCTGTGACTGATCGCTCAGCGTGGTTGTTGCTACGTTTGCCTGTATTGGATATTGTTGAGAAATTGTAGTGTTAACATTTTTATTGTTGTCTTTTTTGTTCTGGAGCACTTTACACAACCAACACAATTGTCACACAACACAATTTGTCATACAAATTGTGTTCCATTTTTAATCTATCTAGTAGATAGTGCCACCTACCCAGATCCGGTACAACCAACCCTAAGTAAATTTTCTCATTCGTTGATAGATAGATTTATTTATTTGCACAGAATGTAGGTAATTAATACAATTAGGTGATACATTAGTCGACTTGTAAGCCATAAAAATACTTTAACTGTTATAAAGAGCGACTACGAGATAAAGTCAACATCCGCTGTTCTGTTTGTTTGCTTTAAAAAAAAAAGTAAATAAACAACCTATTCTCAGCTGTAATAAACAAAACAAAAGTACTTACTGAAACCCTTGTACTTCGTAGCCGAAACCTAGAACAACGCATTAAGAACAATAGAACCACATTCGTTAACTGTAAAAGCCATTAAAAACATTAGCGTGAAGACACACCGTCCCCCGCCGTGTGTACGCGGCGTTACATTAAGCGTATTCAAAAGGCGGCCGTTCTGCTAACGAGTGACAAAACTCCGCGTGCTACTATGTACCTTCAATAAACCGTTGGGTTAAGACGTGTTGATAAACGGTAGCGGAAAGTTGAACAATAAACAGTTATGAAATTGTTAAGTTCACATCACCTTCACTTTGATAAGTAGGTAGGCCGCATGTCAGTGTTAACGAAGCAGTATAAGCAGGCCTGTTATTCTATTGAACCTCCTTACTATGCTAGGCCAACATAAGAGGAAAGGCCGTTTTTCCATAGACGCGCCTGTTTTCTTTCTGGTTAATGACCATAAAGCAATGATTTTTTACAGAACCATAAATATTAACTATTTGTATGTCCCTTTGTTTTCCTTTTTGATGATAAATTATTTTTATGAGCACTAGAACCCTCAAAAAATACCGATTTAAACTGCTGTCAACAGAGGCCTAGTGGACAAATTTGACAATTATTAATGAAAAAAGAAAAACCTGGGGACACAGTATATATCCTTCGTATTCAGTTTATGAAATATCTTTTAAATTGGTCCAATATTGGAGGAGGAAATAGCCGAGTGCCGAACCTCGAATTAAGACTTTTAACTTAGGCTTTTTCAAAAGTATCTCCGACCGCATTTTCTCTTAAACTCAAACCGTTGCCACTGACGTGCGGCCTACAGCTGTACATTCCTAAAATATTTCCTGAAAGTTTACTGCCACTGGAAATACCATTTGCTCTGCATTGAATGTGTTATTGTCTTTTAAAAAACCCCTCGATATTTTTTTTTCTGGATATGTAATTTTTTTGTTTTTTTTTCAGGCACTAATAATTGTTCAAGTTACTTAAAAAATGTGGTTTTCTATAGCTTATTCAACTAACTGTAATTTTACTCAAATCTACCTTTACCCAGGATTACTCTCTTTAATACATTTATTCAGATTACTTTATAATCGAGTCCTGAAACAGTACTTAAAATTAGATAACATTTTTGATTGCCAAAAATTACTTGACTGGGCTTTAAAGAATTTAATTATTTATTTCGTATTTCTGAAAACGTTTACGACTGAATAATAGTCTAGCCTGACTTCAATTAAAGCTTTTGATATTTAAAAGATAAACGTTTATACGCAATCTTTAATCGGAGCTTAAAAGTTATTCAGAGGTTTTCAACCGTGAAATTGTTTTATAGTTCAAACTGCAAAATCAGTTAGAGATCACAAAATCAATAGAGGTCAGTGGTTTCAGATGATATTTATTAAGCTTTGTACATACATGAGAAGTCATCACATAGACAAAAGGAGATATAAATATTTAAAATTAAGAATAATAAGAATTTTCAAAGAGGTTTTATACATTCGTGTTGACTCGAACAATATTGCCAGGCAAAAAAATAAAATAAATATATCGGTCTGTTTATTGTTTGTAAAGGGTAGATAAATGAATGAACTTCATCATCATCTGCCTAGCCTTTTCCCAACTATGCTGGGGTCGGCTTCCAGTCTAACCGGATGCAGCTGAATACCAGTATTTTACCTGGAGCGACTGCCTATCTGCCCTCTACAACCTATAATGAACTTATTGTGCTAAAATTATTGTGTATCTAATTATAATGCATTAAATATAATGCATTGATGCATGTATTTTACTATCAGCTGTTCTAATTTCAACAAACCGAATCTTCTTATCAGAAGCTGGAAATGTTTTAGTTATTCTGCCCAAAGGCCAGTGAAGTGTTTGGGTTTCTAAGTAAATTGGAAATATGATGTGCAAGTTTAATTATCAATAATGCGCCATTTAGCTTCGACATAGTCAACTTTGAATGTAATAAGTATTCGTGATATTTACCGTCTACGTCTATTATTTCGTGACATTTTACGTCGTGATTTCTTGCAGTAAAAGCAACCAACTGAGTGCGCTCAATAATGATCGTTTTGTAGGGACAACAGGATTTTCTGTCATTATTTTAGTTGCAAACGTGAAGGAGCGATCAGAAAAATATATGTCGCTCTCTGTTGACATTGATATTATAGCAGTTAATGTGTATGTCGGCAGACACATTGATTAGCAGCTGTGAGAGACGGCGACTAGATGGCGCTAGTGGAACGTGCACCAGACGCAAATCATTCACTCTATCGATCATTTGGCCTAAAGGACTTGGTATCCAATCCAGTAAAATATTGTAACGGTTTCCCCCCCACTAGCGATCGCCTTTATAAGGAGCTGCGCTGTTTGATCGGTACGCATTTCCAACGGTTGCGTCGTGGTGCACGGACCACTGTCTCTCGACAGTCAGTACTGCCCGATTATTGGATGTGGAACGCTGTCTCTGACAATTAGTACTATCCTTATTGCGGTGGGTGCATGGACCACTGTCCCTGACAGTCAGTACTGCCCTATGTGACCGCCTTTTGCCGTTATTAGTTTTAGTATTTCATTTCTGTATTTTCTAGATTTGAGATAACTGATTGTTCAATTGAATAAACTTGTGTTTTACTTCTGATGTCTGGGCCAATCCGACATCAGAAGTGGGATCGGATTGTCCGCCCACCTCTGGCACTTCATTATCACAAAATGGCCAGAAAAATATTCCGCTACCCTCAAATAATTTAGAAGCATTTCTTTCATAATTAACTGATGCTCTACTACCCGGTCCAATGCGCCACCACAACCATTCACAGTGTTGGTACCATTTGATCCTGATTACCCCAATTCATACGTAGAGGGCTGTCAGACACCATAATTAAAAGCAAAAATTTGAAAGGTGTCAATTTAATCATGACGCTGACCTTGCCTTCGAGGCGGCGCAGCCACATTACTGGTCAAGATGCCTCTCAGTCATTATCAATGGGATGATATCTAGACCAGCAAATATGTACTGTAGGGGTTGCAAGAGTATTGTGACCTAGTCCAGTGAGCTGCAGGGATCTCATCCATGGGATGGTTATCTGGACCAGCAAATGTGTTCTGTAGGGGTTACAAGAGTATTGTGACCTAGTCCAGTGAGCTGCAGGGATTTCATCCATGGGATGATTATCTAGACCAGCAAATATGTACTGTAGGGGTTACAAGAGTTGTGACCTAGTCCAGTTGTAGCTGCAGGAATCTCACCTGCTTTAGTGGGTGACGATTTAGACCAGCATGTTTGAACTGTAGGGGTTTTCTATTGTAAAGAAATACCTAGACCAGTGATATTTGCTAATTTGATATGTAACGATGATGACGATGTGAATTGATGACGAATGAATGCACTCGAGAACGAGTGATTTATCAGGATGGCCGTGTCGGCAGACACATTGATTAGCAGCTGTGAGAGACGGCGACTAGATGGCGCTAGTGGAACGTGCACCAGACGCAAATCATTCACTCTATCGATCATTTGGCCTAAAGGACTTGGTATCCAATCCAGTAAAATATTGTAACGGTTTCCCCCCCACTAGCGATCGCCTTTATAAGGAGCTGCGCTGTTTGATCGGTACGCATTTCCAACGGTTGCGTCGTGGTGCACGGACCACTGTCTCTCGACAGTCAGTACTGCCCGATTATTGGATGTGGAACGCTGTCTCTGACAATTAGTACTATCCTTATTGCGGTGGGTGCATGGACCACTGTCCCTGACAGTCAGTACTGCCCTATGTGACCGCCTTTTGCCGTTATTAGTTTTAGTATTTCATTTCTGTATTTTCTAGATTTGAGATAACTGATTGTTCAATTGAATAAACTTGTGTTTTACTTCTGATGTCTGGGCCAATCCGACATGTACTTAGCTGTGCTTGTTATGGCGATATTCCTTGGTTCGTCGCAATACGATTTTGTTTATTTTACTAAACATAATATGGTCGCAAAAATTGGAGGCACAATATTTTTACACTAATATTAATTATTATTAGACACGCGCACATAAATTTTATTACACCTATAACTTTTTATATTTGTTTCGTTTTGGCACCAAAATTATTAGATATATGCAAAAATTATTAAATCTCTTAGATACATGAGATGTCACACATGGAAGAAAAAACAAAAGAAGTTAAAGAATATTTTAAATTCAGAATTTTAGAATAATAAAAATGAAATAATTAATATAAAAGGTATTACACCTTCTTTTTTTTGCTCGAACTTAATATAATCGTTGTATTCAAGTTCCTCGAAAGCTAAATATTAAAACCCTAATGTTCATGTTTAGATGCTCGTCAATATTGAAACGGTTGGGGATTGATCTCACGAATTGTTGCTTGTCAGTTGAAAGTCCGAACCCTTAGGCTGTTACCAGTATATCAGGTAAGAGAGCTGCTCCACAGACTAACCACATATTAAATAATAAAAAAAATACGATTGACACTCATGACATCTTTTATCAAAAACTCGCTACCCGCTCCGCTTTTCAATAAAGTCGCGGCCTCGCCCCCAGCACTCATTACGAACTCGTGAGACAAAAGCCTCGCTCAAGTTCCATTATGATATAAAAAGGAAGGGTCGCTCCCATACAACTCACACAAACAAAATGTAATACATAAATTGCGTTACACCGTTTCAACTGTTGAGAGTAAGTGCAGAAGGTTCACGTGTAATGTGAAATTCAAGATGACGTATGACGCCACTGTATTGGTTCACACGGCTACACATCAAGCTATATATTTTTTTTTTTTTTTTATTTATTTATTTATTTTGATTACATAATGCATATTTACAATATTAAGCCTTATACTAAAGTGGTAGGTATATAATAATGGGATCTACCTGAACTAGGATAAACCTGTATCTCATATAATTCCAGTTTTAGCTGACCTCACATTGTATAAGTTTTTCGTACAGTCAGAAGTCAGCTTATAATGGTTTAGTAGACGTGTGTACTTATGTTGGCAAATAACTCCAGTTACAAATTAAAAAATCGAGCATCAGACAAAATAAAGGTCAATAGTCAAAAGGCAATTTGAAAAAAATGCGGCCTGCGTCGAAGTTGGTTATAGACATTTTTTATTTAAGTCACTATGGTAGCGAGTTTGTGAACCTTCTGATTTGTTTATTCCGTGTCCCCGCCCAACCACTTGAAGTAAAGCTTGGAGTTTGTTTAGTTCTCCGCTTTCTTCAACTTTATTATCGCTTACAATGTTTGTGCCGCGAGTATTGTCTAAAGCTGTTATGGGACAGTTTTCATGTCGTATTGTGTGCAAACAAAGTGGCCAACTTGAGGTGTATCGCTTGCTGTGTATTTGTTCAACAAATTGAGTTTGAAGTTTTGAAAAAAAATTGTATTATTTCGCCTACTATGTATCATTTCCGGGATCTGCCGGTACACAGATTCATCAAAATGTTGTCAATAAAAACCTAAGTACCTACTCTGATTTCTGCTGACACATACCAAAGCTCGACAATTTGTACTATTACATACTATCTCGTAATATTAAGAACTTACACAGTCTGATCTGTCTCAATCTGTCAAAAATACCTGTAATTTCTCTAAATTTTTGACATTTGTTTGTCGCCGAGCTGAGACTGCGACTAGATTTTGAACGTTTTAAATTATGAGAATCGGCCTGCTGATCTTTGTTCTACGTAATATCAGGGAAATTTTTGATGAATTTTTCGACGCTATTTTTTAGTCTCTGTATAGTTTTAGATAAGTTAGGATTTAATTTTGTTATTTTTAGATTTGGTTAAAGTAAAGTTGTTTATATTGACAAGTGTTCACGACCCGACGACTAGCGACTTGAGTTACTACTGATCACACTAATATTATAAAGGCGAAAGTTTGTGAGGGGGTGTGTGTGTGTGTTTATATGTTTGTTACTTCTTCACGCTCAAACGGCTGGACCAATTTTGACGAAATTTTGTATGGAGGTAGCTGATACCCTGGATTAACATATAGGCTACTTTTTATCCTGAAATTCACACGGAATCGACATTTACGCGGGTAAAACTGCGGGGCGCAGCTAGTAAGCTATAAAACTAGTGTTCTTATCGTGAAGCACTGTCGGAGTGTCGGGGCAATCATCAAATGAGTAGGCGTTTGTAAGAGTATAAGTTCTTGATCAAATTGAGCAGGTTAGTTTTATTTAGGAGAATAAAAGTTTATACACTGACTCACGAAAAAACTATTAAAATTTAAATATAATATTCTATCCTAACTAATAACAAACTAAAATATGGCGTCGAAGAATTCCTCCGCATCGTTGTCAACTGGTAAGGTACAAGAGACTGGCGGCATTACCACGCTATATGGCAATACGTAGCTCCTGGCCAAGGTAAAAGCCAGGCCTTGGGTCACGGGAAGTGTCAACCAGTCATGAGCACTCGGACTACACGGCCTGAGGACTTCAACCCCAAACGGATCGAAAATATAATTATCGATAAGGTGATTAAACTTTCGCCGCTTGAGGTTTTCCGCAGCCGCAGCAGCAGACACCTTTCATGGAAATAAAGACATGCTGTCCGGTTGCCATCGTCGCGTGATAAGCCACTGGGTTCTAATACAGCTGGAAAGCCGACGGTAACAAGAGCTCGTCGGATAATGTCATTAATGTTCGGGTAGCGCGCTAAGTGACACGCGCTACGGCTGCAAGACAGGTTGTGGTTTGCGAGGTTGTTGACCTCTTTGCCACAGTGATAGCGACGAAGCAGGAGAGCAGCTAGGCGGAAAGCCGTTTAGAGTTTAATTAAGCATCACTAAAAATTATCGATAGACTACCTGAAGAAACGTACGGTGACTTATGATTTGATACCTGAATAAAAAGGTAAAGGAACTTAAGTTATTTGTTTAATTGCTCCCTCTTTGACTGAGATCACAAGAAGCAGCGTAAAAGCATGGCTCTTTGAGGAGAGCCCCAAGACAATTATGTATGAATAAAATTGAGATACACAGAGTTTATATTTTCCTTTTTCAGCTATAAAAAATGTTTCACTTTAGATTTTAAACACGACTTTAATTATGCTGCTTTCGTTTTGTATTCTTTAAAAGTAAACGTCAAAAGTCACAACATGTTACGTGACAGCTCGCCAGAAAAAAGAACAAAGGAAAATAAAATTCCACACTTCACTCCTGACTGTCCAAAAAGTTTCAATTCTAACTCAAAAAGGAGGTCAACTTTTCGCATGACTGGACAACGACACTCACCAAATAACTTCACGATAAGAGCATCGCTTGCTCTCTTTGTTTAAGCTGCGATTCGAACATTTTGAACTACAATAAAATAATTTTGAACTATCCAAACGATGTAAACGCGACACAGCGTGCCTTTTACAAACACGTCCTTTGTGTTTCAAAAATCGTTTGAACATGGAAAAGTGTTGAAGTTTTCTGGATTAGATAATTCGATGGACGGATCATTAGATCACACTAAAACTGTTTAAAAAATTGTTAAAGGTCTAAAGGCAAAACAATTTCGTACAGTCATGGAAAAAAATCAGCCAATTTTTATTTAATTGTTAAGCAATCACATTTCTTTAAAAAACTTTCCAAGTATTTAGTAAAGATTGCTAGTTATAGTTTAGCCTAATTGTTTGGGTTATTGAGAGGTCAAAATGCACTATGTTTCGAGGTCTCAATCATTCAAACACTAGGCTATATCTTCCGTTACAAACAAAGTTTTCAAGCGGCGCGCGGCGCCGTAATCTGGAAACACACGTCACCAGCCACTTCAAGCGCAACCAAACCACTGAGCACCACGTATACAGCTAAATATCCATGAAACGAATTAATATATCCTGCTAGTGGGCAGTAATTGAGGTTGGAAGGCGTCCAGCGTCGGCAATCACGTAGAAACACCGATCGGTACAAATTAGTCTGAGACTCTTGAGACAACGTGTTTGATACTTAGGTACGTGAGCCTAGTACCTACTAATTTTGAAGATACTTTTTCTCCGGTTGAAATTACAGCTAAATTACAGCTAGACCGGTATCTAGCTATATTCATAGAAATGATGTGCTGTTGTGTAACTTTTAGTACAGTGTGGAAGGCAACGTATAAAATGAAGTAATGTGCCCGTGTGTAATGTGTGTACGGGTAATCTTTTTTTGAAACAAACAAATACATTCAAAATGTTAACATGTAGAAGTTTGCGTCTTCTTTTATTTACTTATCCTCTTATCATTGGCCCTTGTCACCTACACGACTCTGCAGCTAAAACAATTGAAACCCCTTCAAGTCCACGTAATCAAACACCTACTAAACTGCCGCTATCCATATTGAAACTAGTCGACTCCACGACATTACTCCCTTTTATGACCGCCCCCTCAATCACGGGGCTTCTACAAATAGGATGGTCCTTTAAGATGGTCCTTTTCTCCGCAAACATTGGGAGTTCCGTAATTGTGACGTAATAAACGGCCTCTTTGTTTGATGTTGATCGCATTTGCGAAGTTGTTCGAGAACTCAAACTTGTTATTCAGTTATTAAATGGAGAGGAAGTAAACAGTTAAGATTTTCGACAGTGTTTGTAGGAGCATTGTCAGTAATGGTATTTGATTTATGTTCTTTTTTCCGCTCGCTTTAACAGATTTGTTCACATGGCAAAATGTTTTCTGTGTGCAAAATATGAAATATTTTATCTTGGTGACGTCTTGAATATGACTGCAGCGCTATTTACCTGTATCGTAACTGAATTCCGTTCACAAGAAAAGTAGCCGATTTCATACTAGATTTTTCTGTAAGACCGACTGCCGCGTGGAAGCTTTCAGATTTTTTTAAAGTTTAAACTTGTTTCTATCTATGATTACGTTTGAAAACGATAAAATTCTTCTTCGAGATTTCAGTTTCGAAGCGGACACTTCTTGATTTGGGATTGTACTGACTATTTTACTTTCACTGATCCTCTTTCACAAAGAACCCTATTGTAATATAAGACTAGGCTAGTGCCAGTGGTTGTTAAAACTTCTAAGATTCTTGGATCTTAACCGGTTGAAGGACACTGAACGAGACACTCTGGAAGTTGTATTGTAATTACGCCTGTGGACGTTTAGTTTTCCTCAAAGTATTCATATTCTTCGCAACTTTTTAAGACGTCTGTTAATATAAGGTAAGTGTGAGACAATCGGACTGAATTGTAGTCAATATAATGTGCTCGCCAAGCGCTGACGATATATATATTTCATAAAAGACTTTCTAGCCTGTGTCATACTTCCAAACTTCAGAAAAATATTTCATGTTTCTACCATCTAAGATCACAGAAACAAGATCTTTATTAAATCGATGCCCGATACAGATTTTTCGAACTTCCATCACTTGGCAGACGTTTTTTAAGTTTTGACAGCATTTCTCGAAGTTTGCAGCGCCTTCAGCTTATCGAGTAGAACTGAAACTGATATTTTACTATCTTGCAGATTTATAGCCATTTTAAAAGAAACTAATTAAAAACGTAAGTCCAGAATTTATAAATTCATTTATTTATTTAATTATGGCACTCCAACGACTTATCCACTTTTAAATTTTTACGGGTACTGTTACAATTGAACTTAAAATCTAGAGTGAATTTGTCACTTAAAGGTGTACATTACTGCAGTGGCCTGCAGAAGAGGCAAGACTCTACATGACCTAAAGCGGCGGCAGTCACTGTCGGACTGCATAGACAAGAAAGACAAGCGCGATGACACAACTCTGGTAATTTATTGCAAAATATAATAAAAGGTCCTGTAGTGCCCTTAATGCCTGGTTGCGGCCAAGGCTTGTATAGTACTTTTCTCAAATAATGAAAATTCAAACCATGTAAATTCATTATGAATTCCTTCCTATCAATGGCGAACAACAATATTTTTTCACGCGCCAATATTATTTTCGTTTGTTTCTTTTTTACTTTAATCAGTTCTATTTGCAAGCCAGTTCGAAGTTTAAAATGTTTGATAAGTTACACCATGTTTCGAAGGATACAATTCGTTCCAGTCATAAATTACACGTTAGTTAAGAGTTTCTATAGTAATGGACTTTCATACTAACATTGTCGGCCGCTGCTAGCATGTATTTGACCAGTACAGCATTTTTAATTAATATCGCAGAATTTTGTCAAAATAATGCTCGAATTTCTAAGCGTGTTTGAAAAAACAATAATAAAAACCAGTTTTGCTGTTTGCACTTAGGATTCGTCAAGTGCAATTTTGGTTGCATGTTAAACGGATATGTACTTACAGTGCTACATGTGCCATCAAAATTGCCTCAATAATTTAATTTTAATTGTGAGAGGCAATTTCGTTTCGATGTCAAGCTTCTACTAAGAAGGTTGATATCGCTGAAGGAAAATATCTACAGGAAACCTAGATATAATATAAGTCTGAAATCACCAATCCGCCTTGAGCAAGCAAAGCAAGCTTTCTATTCTTTTGCAGATTTACAAATTATACTAAAAAGTAACAACCTGATAGTATTATTTTATCCCACTCCAAAAACCAAAGAGTCGTCTATCTAGAAAAAATATAAAAAGTGCTCGAATAAAAATTTACGACACCCCGTAAAAAGACAGGATACGGTAAAATTGTTGCCTTTAAACACAATTTTATACAGTTCTGAGAAAATGTTTTTATAAAAGGGAATATTGAATTAGAAAAGAGATATTTCAGTTTATTCGTCAGGTAGGTTGGAATATCAGGAACCCAAATATTTTATTAGAAGCTATAAAATATAAAAAAATTATGGTATCGCGAAGTAGTGTCAGTATCAAAAGTGCAATAAACCCGGTGACACGTTTGTCGATATTATTGACGTCTATGTGAAAGGAGTCTACTATGTAGGAACTGCATAGGAATGTTCCTTGATTTTAACGCTCTCGTATTGGTTGTTAAAGACGTGATATTTTATTCGCATCACTTTTCTACATCAGCTCTACCAATATCAGTTATAACATTCTAGGTATATTTCAGGATTGTATAACCAAACTAATTCTAACTTAACCGATTTCGATTTCTTGAAAAACAAATATTTACTAACTGTCCAACTTCCACGCGATATTATAATACTAATCATACATAATAATATAATCTATCTGTGGTTACACTTAAAAATATTTGTATTTTTATTATATAAAACCTAGAATGGTACCCACATTATAAAAAAAGGCAAGTTGATTTAAAGCGGCAGTTGTTTACTGTAGATAAGCTAAATTAAAAAGGGTTATTTTAAATTCGCCGCAAAGTGAATTCGTCACATTTTTGTACATTCCATACATTGAAAGTGCATTCGCCACTTGCATTAAAAATATGTGTAAATTCGTCACAAGTCTTCATATTTTTTTTTTTTTTTTTTAAACGTTGCCCCTCACTAGGAATTTCTCCTGTATTGTGGGTGCGTTTACAAACATTTAAACTAACATACACAAACAGCCTGACCCGGAACAACTACTTGTAGGTCATTCAAATATTTGTTCCGTGCAGGAATCGAACCCGCGACACGCAGCTCAGCAGTCAATCGCGTAACCACTGCGCCGCCCGTGCCGTAAAATTATAGGTAGGTACATCATTTTTGCATAAAATACGTCTTGTTATTACAAAATGCTTGTTTATTAACACGTTCTGCAATAAAAAGTGAACAGTAAACTAAATAAATAATAAATATTATAATGGGTAATTAAATAAATATTGAGCAGTGAAATGGCTTAAGAGCGTTCAACCCGCGCGGGCTGGCAACGTCGCATTTCTAGTGGTTTGTCGTGATTATTATAATAAATTTAAACCCAAGTAAAATTTTTTACGTTACAGTCAAGGACTAGATCGTTGATATTTATAAGTTTGTAAGTATGATATTCTTACAGTTATTTTGGTATTTACCTACTCATCAATATTTACATGTCTATTTTCTTTATGCAGTACTTATTACGATTAAATATGTTTATTTAAGAGTAAATGTCAAAAATTATTATAAATACCAACGATCTAGTGCTTGGCTGTAATAAAATAACACTTTGGTACTCATACGGGCAGTTACCTACATGTATGCAATAAAAAAACCAGAAAAAAAAGAAAAATAAAAGTAAGCAGTACTTCTAACTTAGAAGTACTGCTTACTTTTATTTTTTCATATGTTCTGTTACCAACACTCGAATAATAAAATTACTGCACTTTCACTTTTTTTCACTTTCACTCTCAACTGATCATAATAACCTCCCTAATGGTTCAATAACAGTTATAAAAAATATTACCCTTAAAAAACTATATGTGACGTATCGAGCCACTAAAACATCACTTACAGCATGTCATCCCCACGATGCCAGTACAAGTCCCCTAAAACGTAACCCGTGGGTCACGCTGGCCACTCTTCATGCTGCTTTATGTCCGGGAATGGGCAGACTCGGCGCTATTACCATAAATACTGACACACTATCTCGATTTTATGTAGCAGGGGATTAGTCATGATAAATGATGGCAGATGAGAATAGTATATTAGGGTGTTTTGTGGAGCCTGCTGCTAATTTAGTTACCCACTAGTTATTTTACTTTAGGGTAGGTACATTAGCTTCATTAGAAAACCAGCGTCAGACAACATCTGTCCTGCATTAATGCCGAAATGAATTTTTGGCGCAGCCGTGAGGCACACACTATTGTTGTTTGAAACATTATTTCTATTTTTGTTAATTTTGTGTTTCACGAACTGTGTCCAAATAAACTTTATTATTTCTTTTTTTAATTCATTTGCTTATTTATACTTTATTAATCTCATTGTTTTATTTTCAAATCGTTAAAAATCCACATTTTAAGCTAATTGGTTATTATATCAAACTCATTTGTAGCATTTAGTTTAATCCAATACTTCATTAACGTTTAAAGAAATTATATTTGTTCATTAAGTGTACTAGTTCACTGTATCGTACGGAAACAGTGTGTTTGTCACGCCTGCCTCAGTTTCAAGTAACAATACTAACTACCTTGCCACTAATGACAGTCATTTCGCCCCCTCGGTATCACGCACGTAACATTCCATTCCTACGTACCTACTTCCGTAACCTACTTTACTTATAGAAAGTAAGACCAAACTCGTTAGTGAAGGAACAAATTTGCCAGAAAGACGAAGAAAGTTGAGCGCGATGCGACGCTATAACTCAGCGAGAGATGATATAAATCATCGCACGAGTTTCGGCAGCTATTTATTGAGTGCTCGGTTTGTGATGGAGTAACGGAAATGTGCTAGAGGAGGTTTTGGAGCTGATCCCCAAATTAATTAACAAGCTGTTTATTCAGCAAGCATAGGCTCAGATTTAAAACCCGTCAGAATATTCAAATTAATTATTACAAACTGTTTCAGTACTAACACTAACATACTCGACTCACTAAGTGTAAATTAAACAACACAAGGAAACGAACCATCCGAAACGGAACAAGAAACTAATTACAACAAACTGTCATGGCGCCACACAACATTCTAAGCTGAAATCTCACAAATATAAAGGGAAAATTGTTTTTCAGCGTACAAGCGCTCTTGAAAACTGCAATTGTACGTTGCACGACTTGAACTGCACGATTTAGTTAAAATGTTTCAGCTAAGGGTCAGTTCACACCGAGACGTGCCGCGATGCGACGCGGCGCGCACATTTTAATAGAGCAATTTAAAATATAACTTTATTTAGGTACTACACGAAAAGATACACACTTCACTGTGAGAATTCAGAATAAGTTGCACCGAGCAGCGCAAATGATTGGCCTCTTCCAGTATCGTCGCGTTGCATCGCGTCTCGGTGTGAACTGACCCTAACATATCATTACGAACATAAAATTGTGTTATAGTCGTACGAATTTAATTTGCAAGTACGAATGTAAAGAAATTAAATGAGTCTGCGAAGTGCTGCTTGAATTCATGATAACCTAGTACTTATTAAATGTAATTTAGTAAAAAGTGGAGGTCTTGAGAATCTCTTGAACGGTTTAATGACTGTAATATCTTTCAGTATGAAAACGTGTTGGGTTATTTTCATTAGTTTCTTAGAATGCGACAGAAGGACGGTGAGGAAGGACGTAAGACCAAAAGTATTGGCCTGCTATGGAACACTTCTAGACGACTATTATAAATTCTGCGAAACAACATTACCTTTACCTAACGGTATTTTCTCCTATTTACACCTCTAGAACATCATCATTTAATTATATTGCATGCACTGCTTCACTACTCTTGTACGCCCTAGAGGCAAAGCATAGCGCCCTCAACGCATCAATAAATAAGAACTTATAATGTACCTGTGTTTTACAATGAATAAATGATTATGATTAACAATATTCATTATCATTGTTTATGTTTAATAACACCCACTAGTTATATACCTGAGCTAAAGATCCTGATTTATAATGCCCACTTGTTTAAAACAAAATTAAAAGCCTTTTTATTAGAAAAATGTCTGTATAATATATCTGAACTAATGTCACACAATAATAAATGAATAATCTATACATAATGTATTCTAGAATCTTTTGACATTATATTTAAAACTGTTTGACATTACATTGAAAACTGCTTGACATCATATTTAAACCTGTTTGACATTGTATTAAAACTGTGTTGACATTATATCTAAAACTGTTTGACATTATAATTATTTAAAACAGTTTGGCACTTTTAAATTTCACTTGGATTGTTATTAATCATTCATAATTCTTTGTATTTGTATTTAAATTGCATGTGTATATTATATTCAACACAACGAAAATTGTTTTATGAATAAATGAAATGAAATGAATGACCCAGTGGCAAAACACTAACAATTTTAACGTTAAAAACACTTAAAATTGAAGTTCTGTTTCCCCACAAATAAAAAAGATCTAGGTTAGTACCATTAGTATTTATGAACTGTAGCAAAATACTCATTGAAAACTCAGGAAATGCTTTTAAAAATATACAAAATAAATGCCAGTTAACAACATCAAATTGAAAAGAAAAATTTAAAGAAATAAGGTGCAAAAATCGCTCTCGACTGTAGTATTTGTCGATGGAATCGAACAATCCGCTCGTTGCAGTACCGTCGGCAATCTGATCAGCGATTTGATAACAAAATAACACTGTATGTACAAGTCTGCCGTGTGCGGAACCGGGACGAGAAATTGATACTACTTTCGAGAAATGCAAGAAGAAGACGTAGAATGTAATGATAGTTTTTATTTAGTCTTTACGTATTCTATTCAAAAATAAACATTTAATTATAAAAAGTCAAAAGGTCACTAGAGAATAACGTCTAAGAATGCATAGTATTGCATAGTCTCCTACTGTAAACTGATTACAGCAGTCTAATATTATGCTAATTTTCAAGGTGTCAGGATGATGCGAATCACTTTACAACACAGGGCCAATAGAACAGTGGTTCCTAACCTTTTCAATATTGTTACCCCTGAACCTATTAGGAAAACTGATTTTACCCCGAAATGTTATCAATACAACCAAATACAAATATCTTTATTAATCACAAATTGCACAAATCTTACAATTTTAACGTATTTTATTTAAATAAACAATGAAATAAGTAAAAATAGTTAGTGTTTTCATGTTATATTGTTTTTTTATTAGATTAGGTCTTTATTACGTTCTTTGTTACCCCCAAAGAATAGCTGATTTACCCCCGCGGGGGTAATTACCCCCAGGTTCGGAACCACTGCACTAGAATGATGCAACGGACGATTTTTGGAACATAAGGTTATAACACAAACGGTTTTTATTTTTTACTAACACACAAAATATGCTTATCGAAACTATTATTACCCACAAGATTAATATACTTAGGTATTATTGCCACTAGGCCAGTTTTTCGCGAGCAACCGATACATTTTAATAAATTACTTTTATTCTGAAGAAACACCGCCCCACAATGCGTTCCCATTTGAGATGGATTACTTCCAAGTAATAGTTAAATGTTGAGTGCTACTTTGTTATACAAACAACATTATTTATAGTCTATGCGAAACCCGAAACACGTGTCTAGTATTTTTATGTAAAGAATCTATGTACACAATTTCAAAACTGTATCATGAAAAATCACAAAGTTATAAGCTTGTTAAGTTTGTCCGTACAAAAACATACTCACCCACGCCGCTAGCGCCGCGCCGTCTTGCGCTCATTGATAATAATAGTACCTAGGTACCCGTTTAGCGCGGAGATTGGATAACCTACTTAGTGTCGCTGAGTTTACGTTTGGCCAATGGAGCGTATCGTCAAAATATACGTTACCTCAAAACCTCGTATTGTCACTCGGTGTCCAACTTTTAACCTTTTTAATTATTTCTGGGACAAAATATAACATGGGGTAAAAATTATTGCAATCGATTCAGTTACTTATTCTGAACAAATTATATTCAGGTTTCGCATATACTAGAAATAACGTTGTATATCTATTATAGACAATGAAAGAAGATGCTAGTTTTAATTTTGGTTTTTAGTTATCGAGTCAGAAATCATTTCGTCAGATTGATCTAGTCCATTTATCTAGTCTACTATTATGGTGTTATATATTTTTTTATATGAATATTTTTTGGTCACGGTTATGCGATAATCGAAACAACCATGGAAATAGATTCATCCTTTATAATCGAGAATTAGTAAATAGTGAAACTCTATAATATTATAATTAAACCTCTAGAAACGAACGTGACATTAAAGTTTTGACTCTCCCTATCTCAACAGTAATTTAGGTTGCGAGTTACAGTTGTATAACCACACTATACAACATAAGCTATGCGCCGCAAAACACCAATTAAGAGCAACAACAGAACTGTTCCATTATTTAGTAGTGTCAGCTACTTAGCCCAGTTTTGCCTTGGGCATCCCAATCGTGGAGGCTACATTTTTTTATCACGTCATTTCGATGAAATATTAAGTGGAAGGCGTAAAAACCGCGCGCTGGTATCTACTGCCTATAGGGTGTAGGTACACTGAGATATGAGCAACAGAAAATATAACAATAATCTTTCTTTTCTTTGTATCTAAATACCAAAAATTTGATACATAACATAAAATCTACTTTTTTTAATCATGTTGTATCCAATTATCACATTTTTGCAGTATGTAGTTCAAATTCCTGTAAATGACCAAAACTACTAGGGTAACAAAGCGTCAGTAAGGCATCGCCGAGTATTATTCCGCCAATTTACTCATTGCTCAAAAAATATACACAAATATTATCAGCCAGAATGTTTCCACTGCTGAAAAAAAGAAAAATACAACATGCCAAAAGTAACAATACATTTCACGAATACCTAGTGTATCCCTCATACCAATACAGGCTATTAGAAGGCGTAAAGGTATCGGGGGTAGGCAGTAAAGCAGGTTTACGAGTGGCGTGCACAATGAGAGCCCATATGAATTCGCAACGTATCGGCTTGCGAACAATTTCGATTCGGCTACATTTTAAATGAACTTGCTTGATAATAGGAGTTGGTAGTATCTAAAGATTCCGGATGGTTTTATTGTATGTGTTTAGAAATTTTTATTGTTTTAACTTCGTCGATAACAGAAAATATTACAGGAAATATCTCTAGTTTTATAGAATACCTATTATCAAGACATATAATTCGGTTGGATGGACTTTGTCTAAGTCCTCAAAAAGAATTTTTTTATTTTTTTTATTTAGCCTATACTGTCCCACTGCTGGGCAAAGGCCTCCCCCAAGTCCTTCCAGGAACTCTTTTCCTGCGCCGCCTCGAACCAGCCCTCGCGGTACGCGTCCAGGTCATCTCGCCACCGCTTTCTGGGTCTAAAAAGAAATTAATCAGGTATAATAATCAGGTATAATATATTAATATATTATATAAATATATTGATCAGGTATAATAATCAGGTATAATATATTAATATATTATATAAATATATTGATCAGGTATAATAATTTGACGGCACGGTTGGCGCAGTGGTTAAGCGATTGAGTGTTGCGCTGCGTGTTGCGGGTTCGATTCCCGCACGGAACAAATATTTGTATGACCTACAAGTAGTTGTTCTGAGTCTGGCTGTTTGTGAATGTGAGTTTAAATGTTTGTAAACGCACCCACAATACAGGAGAAATTCCTAGAGTGGGGCAACGTTTAAAAAAAAAAAATGGTCCCTTAACTTTGTTAACGTCTTCCTTTCGCTTTTGGCCAGTCGTTTCTAATAAGGTCTTCCAAACATCCAATAAACGAAACTCACTTATAGAACTATGAAAATCGTTGAAAACGGAGCAAATGGAAACATTAAGCCAAAATGCAAGCACTGCCGACAGCTGCTGCTGCGATCGATCACGAAGCAGACAAAGATAAACTACATAGTTGCAATAAACGGCGCAAGTGCTAGATATCTTAATTCAGGCTCAAATTAAATCGCATCAGTCGTTCCCGTAGTAACAGAGCTCCTTGTGAAGGGGCTCATCTGGAAGCCTACTTTTGCCGCCAAGCACTATTATGAAGACAATTTATTAAAAATTGCAAGTACATAAGGTATTTCAGCTGGATGTCTAAAATCGACACAGCGCATTGCGCTAGCACGCATCGGCATAGCTATCTCAGTATTGATGCTTTGATGATGATGTGTATATATATTTTTTTTTAAAGCGTTGCCCCATACTAGGAATTTCTCCTGTATCGTGGGTGCGTTTACAAACATTTAAACTCACATACACAAACAGCCAGACCCGGAACAACTACTTGTAGGTCATACAAATATTTGTTCCGTGCGGGAATCGAACCCGCGACACGCAGCGCAGCAGTCAATCGCTTAACCACTGCGCCAACCGTGCCGTCATATATGTAACGATAACTACTTAACATCAGGTAGCATTTGGCGTGTTTGCCAAACCTATCACATAAAAAGAAAGTTTAGCAATTCTGCTAAACGATGCCCGAAATTTCGGGCTCTAATCCCCAATACATGTGGGGATCTGTTCAGTTTAAAGTTTTAAGCCACTTACTGGTTCAAGAGCACATTACATCAGCAAACGGCGGTAACTGCGGTGTAAACACACTATAATGGCCACGAGACGTCAATCTTGCCACTACGCTCTATTGACGCACTGGCGTGCCGCCAAATACTTCGGAATCTCTTTCAGCTGCTTAGCTTAACTTAGAACCTTATTGTAAGGAAGTAAGAAAAGTATGTTGTACATTGACAAGTTTGTTCGTGCGGTCAGCATGACCAATTTATTTTTGCAGTTCACCGTATCTGGTTTTCAACTGTGTGTCTAGGCAATATGGTTGAGTATTATATTCCGGAAATAGATAGGGTTGGTTATAGCTGGATGATAGTAACGGTAACGGAAAAATGCTTAAGGGTCGTCTGGGGTGAGATGTTCAGTTTTTTTACACGTTGCATGCAAAAATGAAGCAATAAGTACTTCAAAAGAGGCATCTGTGATCTGGTTTTATTGAAGTTCTATTCCAAAGCAATAAGGTTGAGAATCTGTTGTTAAAAATGAGATTTTGGATATCTACCTATTTGTCATGAATTCTGTTATAGTGGATTTTCGAAATGGTTGATAATAATTTTGTGCTAAAATAGCAATCCGTCGGGAATGAAGTCCGGCGACCTCGGATGACCTCTGTTGACCAATAAGACAAATATTATTGGACTTGAGATAGAAGTTATAGAAACACATAAACGTATCGCTAGGATAACAAATACCGGACGATGTATACCTACTCAAAGTTTTACAAACAGAGCAGATTCCAAGAATGATTATGTACGGGTTTGTCATCCTGATATAATAATAATGTCCTCCAGACCGTATTTCGGCCACGGCGGCCATCTCAACGGAGACTAGCCTTCGGCGCGGGAGATATTATAGTGCACAAGTGTATGCGCAGACACAGGTGCACTCCCTCTTCCCTCACTCTCATAGTCCGATGGGACGGCAATTCGACACGACCGGAGAGAGATCAGGCGCACGACCAACGGCTTCACGTGCTTTCCGAGACACGGGGGTATCACACCGCCAACTTTCAAACTCCGGGCTGTTGCTATGAAATTCCTAATGGAAAAACTCAATAACACTTTGCCCAACCCGGGAATCGACACAACAATAACAATTAAAATAATGTATTGTTTGTTGATAAGCAGGCATCGGACTAGGCCTTCCTACATACAGAGATAGAACGAGAACACTTTACTACCTCGTGCGTCACGTCCAAGGTCTTGTAGAATATAAATTTAAATTTGACATATTTATCATTAATGCGGCCAAGTGTGAGTAGGATTCGCACACGAAAGGTTCCGTTCAATATTAAATAATTACCCATTTTTAGGGTTCCGTACTCAAAGGGTAAAAACGGAACCTTATTACTAAGACTTCGCTGTCCGTCCGTCCGTCCGTCCGTCTGTCTGTCACCAGGCTGTATCTCATGAACCGTGATAGCTAGACAGTTGAAATTTTCACAGATGATGTATTTTTGTTGCCGCTATAACAACAAATACTAAAAATAAAATAAATATTTGAGGGGGGCTCCCATACAACGTGTTTTTTTCTGCGTTTTTGCCTTGTGGTACGGAACCCTTCGTGTGCGAGTCCGACTCGCACTTGGCCAGTTTTTTACTATAATCTGCTGTTAAAGAGAGTAGTGCCAACTCTGTGAAATTTTCAAGTGTCTACCTGTTACAGTTCCGAAGATACATACAGCCCTGTGACAGACGGACGGACAACAGAGCTTAGTGTGTAATAGGGTCCCGGTGGCAATGAAATTGTCACATTTCTTGACAGTTGTTGTTGTCGTGTTTTTAGTAACTATTAAAAAAGTTGTCGGAACGTCACCTGTCGGTTTTATTAAATAGGCCAAAATTAGAATCCTCACGATGTTTTACTCCAAGTCCACGTCGTACCGTTTTGGTACCTTCATGTCATTTTTCATTCCTGCAGCTATAAGACCATCAGTTGGCACATTCAGAAGCAAACAAGTCACATCAAGCGATTATATTATTTTGTTTTAAAACAAAAGCAAGTGCAAGACAAAGACGAATCACTGAGCGACGTCGTGACGTCACGGATAGCTCTATTACCGGTCAAACAATCGCCGACGTAATCGATTTAGTTGCGCTGCGCTCACGCTGGATAGATTGATTTCAGTTTCACCATGGGACAAGTTATAAGCTATAGCGATTAAATTTGTCAGGACTTAGGGTGCGATTTCACCAAGTATGAGCGAAGCGCCCCACTAATAGGATACCCTCATCATTATAACGCTGTAGTCACACGGCTATAGATGCTATTGTATATTATTGTGTTAGTCGAAGATTTGGAAGATGGTACATCTCCAGAAAAATATACCTTTTTACAATGCCTGCCGATTCCAAAACAGGAAACTCTATTTCCTTCGTCAATTCTGTCGAAAATGCTACTCGCTTTAATTCCTTACTACAAGGTAAACTGCTAAAAATGCATTATAAAGTTCTCAGTTCTAAAATTCTAAAGAAGAACAGCTATTACAATCCTATTATTGTGTTTAAGATTTTTTTATTGTTTTTGTTACTGCAGGTTCCACAAATACCCGCTATAAGTCACTATCTTATACCACACCATTCTCTCGCTAAAGTCATCGCGACGCGTTCAAGCGAACATAGCTATCGTTCGCCGTGCAGCGAGAATTAATTTATTCGGATATTTTTATTTTATTTTATTCATTTGATATAGCGCTGAGTTCTCCGATACTGGACAACAACTCCCAATACATATCCGGGACATGTCTGAAAATGGAACAAACCTCGAGAATTGATGGCGGCGAGACGATGTTCTTCGGTGCTTCTTCGTCGAAGTGATTGTTTTATTAGTCTGCGTTTTGATGAGTTTTGTGCGTGTTGTGTGCTTTTGCATATCATTTGTTGGAGGAAGATGTAGAAGTTTTTTTTAAATTAAATCTGAATTAAAGCCGTCTTCAAGTGAAATGACGACATGGGCAGCAGAATCTCGGCTGGACGGCCACGGCTAACAACATATCAACCTCAAGAGCCAAGCCATAGCGAGAGCCAATGTATTTTTTCCATTTTGTAAATGTAAGAACCATGGATTCGTTTATTATGATATTATTTTGATGTTGACTTGAAAGAGAATGGCAACTGATGGTGGCGCGAGTATTGGATCATTCGGTTCCCTACAAAACGGTTGAGCTGGATGGTGCTGATCCACGTGTCATGTTCGTGAACGGGCGCCATCGGTTGAGACGGCTTATTTTTAATCTTATATTTTGAATTGTTTCTTCATTTGATTTATCATTCTATTCATATAGAAGCAGCAAGAATAATGTACCCAGGATTTTGTTTTATCTTAATTTAATCGTCGAATCGTTGAGCTCCTTAAGTTCTGAGTTGAGCTGCACGGTTACTGACAAATGCGTGCACTGACTGGACAGGTCCACTCAATCTGTGTGGTTCTTTCCTCAAAAGACCATTTCAGAATCTACATGGGCCTCAAAGATTATGTCCGGATTTTTTATATACACATTGACATTGATGACTTTTATTTAGACAATAGGATACTTATCTACTTGCTACCTACTTTTTATCTCAGTAGTACCTACGTGTCCGTGATATTGTTTCCGACCTCAAAGCGAGCGAAGCCGCACGCAAAAGCTAGTGTATAGGAGAATCGGCAAAAATTTATGGAAACTGGTCCAAGCGCCAATAACAACCACATACGTCATTAGATAGGTATTCAAATATAATACAATAACTACTATGGCGGGTCATTTCAAATCGCTGTGTGAAAAAAGTTATGGCGATGTTTCGTTGGACTGACCTGAACGCTAGATAAGCCAACCTTTTAATGGCTATAATCACTTCTTGTGGTCTTAGTTTGAATATTCGCAAATGTATGCATCAATGATAATATAATAGCATGGTACCATCGAGCTGGCCTGATAAGAAACGGAACCCTTGAAAAGCTATTATAAGTAAACCCATGCAGTGTAGATTCATTAGATGTGTCTCAACGAGTCCTGTACATTTTACCTGATTACAAGGACTGGTCAGTAACTAGGTCCTCGTAATCAGGTAAAATAAACAGCGCTCGTTGAGACGTTATCAAGCGTCCAGGTTAGTCATCAGGTCATCGTCATCTGGTAAAATAAACAGAACTCGTTGAGACATATCAGATGAGCCCACACTCGATGGGTTTAAGAGGAGTGGAGCGGTATTCCACGGCTATCAGGGCAATCCCGGAAGTACGGAAGGAAGCCCAACAACTCGCCACATGCTGCCCTGCGGGTTTCTGTATCTCTTTTGGCCAGACCTCCTCACAATAGACCTGTTCCGGTAAAGTAAACTCTTCCGGCACAGGCCTACAGTTCGGAGCACGCAAGCCCCACCATGTCGTTAACGTAAAGATACGGTGTGGTGGGTTATTATTATTAATATTTACATACTAAGACCCCTCCGTGGCTCGGAAAGCACGTAAGCTGTTGGTCCCGGCTGTCATTTGTCAGATCTTTCACTGTCGTTACGGGTCGTCAGAAGCCCGAAAGTCTGACAACCAATGGGGTTTCGTATTACCCAGTAACTGGGTTGTGGAGGTCAGATAGGCAGTCGCTCCATGTAAAATACTGCTACTCAGCTGCATCCGGTTAGACTGGAAGCCGACCACAACATAGTTGGGAAAAGGCTAGTCAGATGATGATGAGTATTCTAATTTAATTAACTTGTTGATTTTATTTAATTTTAATTACGGGGAATGTCAAACCTCACCTAGTGTGGCATGTGAGGTTTAGTCACCTAGTACACGGACGGAAGGTTAATGCAGAACGTAGGTACGATCAGTAACAAAAGTTGATTAGAACTTTGAGCCTCGTTTTAAACTTTGGTCAAAGTCTCATCTAATTCTATGTTATTAGACTATTTTTCTTTATTTCCTAATCATCAAATTCGTAGATCCAAAACAAAGTTGGCGACATACTAACGAAGTCATCTTTAAGATTATCTCAATAATTCTTCAAAACTTTTGAATTTACAATTTTTAAACTATTTAATTACTAGAACTGCAGTTTGCGACATAACAATACTCAATTTAGAATTTCTTCGTCAATTTGCTTTATTGAGTTCCAATTGGGATTACTCCAATTGTCAAGGAAGTTTATAGCGTTTTATTCAAAAGAGATTATTTTTTCTGACAATTGGACGCTGAGAGCGTTTTAAACATTATTTGGCAGGCTCTTAACGTTAATTTTTAATAGAATTCTTGAAAGAAATTACTTTTCTGTCTATTTTACAAAGTGGTTAACTTGGCTAGTATACACCGACCTCCAAAAAAAACATTGAATGAGTTTCTGAAAAGTCTATTCTAATATTTTAGTTCTTATTTTTTGGCAATGCAAATTAATTTTCATAAAGTGCGAGTTCCTAATAAATCCTTCCTTATTTAAAAAGGGAAAAAAAATCTGATTCATTACATCCATATTTGTTAGAACAATTACGAGCTTACAAAATAGTGTTAGTAATAATAATTGATTAACCTATAATAATAATAATTTAATTAAATAATATGCAATAATAATAAATAAAAATTCCATCATTTAAATTAAAAAAATATATATATACATTAATTATACTTAAATTGACAATTATACATTAATATTTGAGAGTGAATTTATAATAGATCAATAAAATTAAAATAATATCTTAACACTAGTCAGTACGTGAACCATGCAGCAGTGGTTCACGTACTGACAGTCGAAACGTTCAGCAAAAGCTCTCAGGATACTATTGGGGCTGGCCCTACGCACCAGGGATGTGCACCGCTTGCGCATGATTGTGTGGAAACAATCCACACGCGCCTCGGCAAACATACCCGACGTGTTACAGAAGTGAGGCAGCCCCAAGAACACCCTGAACGCGTTGTTGTACTGGACGCGTAGAGCACGGTACTGTTTCTGCGTGTAACCCATCCACAGACTGCCAGTAGAAAAAGACGTACAAAATGCCCTCGAACAACGAGCAAATCTGCGGGCTATCACATTCGCACGAACAGACAGCGCCCTACGTCCCCTTTCAATGTCTGCATCGTCTTCCAGGGTTAATAAATGACCAAAATATTTAAACGTATCAACTTTTTTGAGTGGGCATCCGTTAAGCTTAATTGCCGGTAAGTAATCAGGACACCTCCTCTTGCCCCGAAACACACACACTTGCACTCGCTCTTTTTCGTGTTATAGGTACAACAAACCATACCTTCAACATACTTTTCACAGATGCCAATCAGCCTTGACACACCACAGATAGACGCGCTCTAAGATTTAATGACTACACAAAAATTGAGAATTTTTGTGTAGTCAACAACAAAAAAAATTAAGTTCACTCAGGTGCCATTAAAAATCGCATACCTAAAAATCCTACAACAAGATTGTTTAAAATACTCCTTTAATTAGCCTAATGGCCAAAAAAACCGTTCACACTTTTCTGCTTCCTCAATTTCCTTACAAAAAGTGTTCGAGTTCTCGCACTAAACACAAATTACTCGAGTATCGATTAACAAGTAATGGACGAGGCGAGAGGCATTAAAAACCTTATTGACTTCACTGAGCGACGTTTAGACTTCGGACCGTCGGGAGATTGGTTCAGGAACTTGGTGGAGGACTTCAGAGTAGTTTTGAAACTTTTGAGCGGTTTTATTTCTTATTACTCGCCCTTGTGGACTGAAGGTGGTGAGTTTGGCAATTCGCCTAAACCAATATAATGCACAAGGCTTTTTCAATGTAATACTTGGCTTTTTCAAATTAAGTACCTGCCTACTTTACAAGTTAATTTTGATCATCACTAAACGTTGAAGTATAAACTGTCGAGGAACGAGTAAGCGCGCAACGAGTAAACGTGTCAATGACTGGTCCCACCTTTTCCGTATGAGCATATACTCTGCATTGGGATACCCAAAAGGTTTTGCAATAATCGTCTTTATTATAGCTCCTATTCCGAACTAGATTTATTCAAAATTGGCTATCCGTATCCTACTTTACATAAGTACAACGCAGAACTGGCGCCCATTCTCCTTGACCATAAAGTGGCAGTGCCGTGGCGTTCTGCCAAACAATACAGACGGGATCGTCCGCTGAGTGCATGAGATACTTCCTAACAGAACCTCATCATCCTCTGCATTTTAAACACAACATTTTTTATTTAAATCACTGTTTTATTTAAGTGTGTCATACTGCAGTTTGCGAGGGCTGAGCATTGAAGTGGCACGCTTGGCGGCTTGCCAAACTGCACGCAAGGGAATCACTTGAGCTGAGCACTTAAGGCGTTTTCTTCGGACGCTCAATGCTGCGTTCTACCTTAAGTGAGTTGCAAATCGTTGGAACTGTAAATGCATTGTATGGTATACGATGGACAAAAAAAATATTTAAAATGAACAGTTATGTTGAATTTACTTGGGTGAATCGTGGCGTGATCATGACGTAATTTTCCCTCGAGCAAGACATTGTAGTTTAAGATGAGGAAAGTTTAATTAAAAGATAAATGAAATAGTAAATTTTTTGTGAGCTTGGGAAGCTTCGTCGAGTCTTCAATCAGTGCGTCCTGCCATTTATGACTTACGGAGCCGAAACTTGGACACTCATGGTACGGCTGGTCCATAAATTCAAGGTCGCTCAGCGAGCTATGGAATGGACCATGCTTGGAGTCTCTCTGGGGGATCGAATCCGCAACGAGGTGATCCGGCAGAGAACCAAATTTACATAGCTCACAGAATAAGCAAGCTGAAGTGGCAATGGGCCGGCCATATTAGCCGTAGAACCAATGGCCGTTGGGGTAGACGTGTTTCAGTTCTTGAGTGGAGACCGCACATCGGTAAACGAAAGGTAGAACGTCGTCAGGCTAGATGGAGTGACGATCTTCGCAGGATGGCTGGTAGCAACTGGATGAGAGTTGCCGAAAATCATGTTGAATGGCGTGCATTAGGAGGGACCTATGTCCAGCAGTGGACTGCTATAGACTGATGATGGTGAAAAGACTAGTCAAAAACATGTCGTGTATAAAACATAATATATAATACATGTTTTGTAATGGTATTTTAGACATTATATAATATTGTAATCTAATTGGTTACCTTTTTGACCAGTTTTCTACAAAATTTACGTTCCCACCCACAATAACTGAAATTGCAACACAAATATTATTGTGGGGCAGTCGTAACTCGTAGGTTTCGGAGCCCGATGGGATCGCCAGACGAAGTTTTTAATAGTGTTGTGTCGAGTCACCGTCCGTGTTAATTTCTGGCGCTGGTTTCTGATACCTTTCACACGAGTCTCGACCTTATTTATGGCTATATTGATGGTCAATTAGACGATTTTCATATTATTTGGTTATATTGGAGAAGTGGGAATTAGTGTTGATATTTCAAGTTTTTTTAAATTTATTTAATCCTGTTATAATGCAACAACTTACCATATTTCCTTTTTTTTTTAATTTACTATTAACGGTAACTGCAATATTGTGTATTATTTTTTCCCTAACGTTTTGGGAAACCAAAGAGTTAACTTGACTTTAATTTAACTAATTACCTTCAACAACTTGATTGTTATTATAAAAGAACACTACAAAACAGGACAATAATTATTATCTCTTCAAACTGTAATACTTACTATCATCGCTGCATCTACAATTTTATGAAGGTACCTAACATCAGTTCGAAGTTGGTTGCGTACCAACATTTTGACGGCGATTACTGCACATTTCCGATACATTGCCTTCAGCGATGCTGCTCCCAATATTGAGGCAATTTCTAGGAATAGCTTCCTATGTTTCCCGTCATATGGGATATCTTGAAGTGGATTCAATAGCTATTATCACTGGCTATATTGAAAGTCAACGGGCGGGGTAATCACGTAACACACATGAATAAACAGACAATTGGTCGCATTTTCTTTAATTTTGACAGTTCAGTTACGTTCATTGCATTATTTATGTTGCTGAACAGAGGAATTTATTAAACCTACGAAGCAATGAATTAGAAATATCCTTCAAAACTCTTGGATTGTGATTGAAAATAGGGTGCTCAATGTTAATGTGGAAAATATTTTCCGTGACTTTCTTTTGTTTTTAAAGAAGCATTTATTTGGATAAAATAGTCACATCTGCATTTCAAAACACAGTTTGTATTCAGTTTGTTGGTTACCGAGGTACTAAGGCTGCATAATATCTAAGGAGCATTAAATATTCACCTATAAATTGCCCGAAACTTTCTTGATACCACCATTCCTTTTAATGTCGTCTTAATGTTTTACCAACGTCATCAAAGTTATTAGGTAAACTATCCCTGCTGAATTTAAGTCTCCTCAGCAACCTCGGCACAGCATACTGCAAGTTCACTGATCCTTCGTAGAATAGGGAGGATCCTCCGACGAGACGGGTATCGTGTCTGGCGGGCAACTGCCCTAGGATTCATGTCGGGCCGTCGTATCTATGCTAGTTGCACGGTAAACTCTGCTTGCGAGATGTAGGATTTTGCGTGACGTGAGTATGACGGTATCTACAACGCCACATGTTCGCATGTGGCGTTGTAGATACCGCTACAGCTTCAATAACACGATTTTTATCCACTTAGTTTAAATTGATGATGTTTTAATAACTTCCTGTCACTGATATTTACAAAGCACGTAGTGTTAAATGAATCTGTGTGCGGTAGGTACAACTAAAAAGTGAAAATAAAAACTTTTTACAAAAAAAATGACCAACTTCCAAAAAAAACACCACAAAGTTAAAAATAACTTTAATTTCGGAAATCGATGTCAAAAAACGAAAATGCGGAACCAACGATACTGACTTCCGAAGTTAAAGTTATTTTTCACTTTGTAGTGTTTTTTTTTTTGAAGTAGGTTGTTTTGTTTGGAAAAAGTTTTTTATTATATAGTAGTTAAAAGGACAACCCACACACAGGTTTATTTACTTTCTACAGCTGAATCTCAATCTGTCAAAATTACGGTTGATGGATCCAAAAGCATTTAATAACTCTTCTTAAAGTTCACAATAGCATGTATAAATATTGTATCCGTAATACATTGAGCGGTCATTCGTACTACGAAGTGTAGAATATTCTAGACTCAGATTTATTCTGCAAGAATTTCCAAATCAAATCTTGATTTTGGGTCGTATACGAGAAAGGTCCCAAATGGAATGGTCGGTCGTGTCCCAAGCCGTGGCTAATTCAGTTACTTCGATCTGCGTGCAAGATAGGTTTCATCGCATATTGAAATAAGATTTGAACTATTATGCGTAAGTTGGTAATGAAAGGCGTTTTGAGTGCTCAGGTGCGGTTAGCCCAAGTGCGGTTGAAATCAGGTCTCCAAGTGGAATACCTCCATTTTAGGAGTTAGTGTTTTTTTGATAGGATTGTGCAATGGGCAAATGCATCGATCAAAACAGCAATGCTATGTTCTAGGTTCAAACGTGCTAGTTATATGAGACATTAGAGGTTTTCTATAAAACTGACAACAAATCGGTTAAAATTATTCGGTGTTGACAACACGAACAAATTAGATAAACACAATTTGTCAAAAAATGCGCAATTAAGTTGGTGTTAGCGCATTTTTAGATGCAGCAAATAGCGGTATATCACCAATGCATGTTTCCTTCTCAACTTCCACCAAATAAAAGTCTTCCAAAAAAGGTTTGCCTCTCCAAATAGACACCGTGTAATGGGCGATCGGTTTAACGACTACCTTCAGGCCTAATTGACATTTCCGCCAAATTTACTGTATCCAGTCTTGACTGACAGCTGTGATTAAAATGAGTTACGCGAACGTATGAACGAAGTAAGTTTCGGAGGTGGTGGTGGGGGGGGGTTAATAATGCTCTTTAGGTGCTGCTTTACGAGATATAATAACGGAGTATATTGTAGTGTTATGTAGAATCATCCTGTGCCTCGTAGCGCAATTCCCACAAATTGAATGTGATGTGGACGAAAAAACCATTGATTTATCTTTAAAGAATAGTAAGTACCTACTTAAACATAATTTATGATGTAATAGACAATGTAGACAATCGAGGCAAAATTAAGTCGAACGTGACGAATGGTCATTTCATGATCCAGTATTCCATACGCCGCCACCGCGCCGCGGTGCTTTTTTCGTGTTCATTATAAATATTGGCAAAAAAAATCTAATAGAAAATCGTGCATTCATTATTCAGTTCATGAAAGCCTTGTACAAAAGGATTTTTATTTTGATGCCCTTGTGTGTTGACCAACGCTGCTAATTTTAGCTTCGAAGGGATTTATCATTCGCCGGTGTTATCTCCATATTTGCCGATATGCAAATGGTCCATCAATGGAAAATCGCAAACGTGGACCAAATCGGTAACATTAATATTTGGCAAACTTTGGAAACATACGGAGCTATTTTGCTTGGAGTTGGCATAAATGTAGAACTTATTTTTTTTGTTAACCGTTATTTATCACGTAAAAGCACTGCTCTATCGCCACTCGCTGTCTCACGAGATCTAGTGGCAATTTTCCTGTAAAAGGCTAAAAAAATATAAAACGATAGAAAACTTTTGATTAGGTATATACCTACCTACAGCCTATAAATTACATTAAAAAAAAAACAAATGTCGAAAGTACATTTTTAAACACACTGAAATAATTACTTGAATTTTTTCGACTAAAAAATAAAAAAAAATTGTACAACAAAGTACAATTTTTTTTTTTTTGTCGAAAAAACATTATAATTTACTACTAATTACTTTATAAGATGCCCATCGTCGTTCACGTGGTTTTATGAATGTTTTTCGTTTTTATTGATAACAAATAGTCAGTCGTGTCCACAAACTGTTAAAAAGCTCTTTTTTTCTAATTCAATCATATTAAAGTATGATCATCATAAATAATGATCATTTAGTGTATTAAACCGTAGTTGCTAAATGTACCTCTTTATTTTTCTAAAAACAGGGGGCAAGGGTCTACGATGTTTTTGCTGCTGCAGGAGCAGAAATCCTCATACGGCGCAAATATAACAACCATAATGGGAGCTATATGTTTGAGCCGTTTGAGGTTGAAATACTAGGGACTTGGGGTCCAAGTGCTCATTGAATATTTCGAGACATCGCCAAGCGGTTGGTTGACTCTACGCGTGACCAGAGGGCTGGCCTATTTTTAGCCCAAAGAATCAGCATTGCCATCCAACGTGGTAATGCTGCCATCGTTTTGGGCACTCATCCCATTGACAGAGATGCGGACGAATTTTTTGATGCCCAATGAGCTCCTGCCTTTTTCTTTTTCTTTGTTTTATTATACACTTGTATACATATAATATGTATATTTTAGTGCTAAATTGTAAAATAGGTTAAGTGTGTTAGGAATAAATGTTTAATAAAAGGTTTAAGTAAATAGAGATATGAATATATAATCTAAACTGGAAACCAGCGCTCAGGTAACCTAAGCATAATGCTAACGCTTAACCCGTTTGGATCCGGTATTATAGTTTTGTGTGAGTATTTACTACCACTAGCTGTAACACTGAAGACACTAAACGTAATTCCATTATATTCGATACTTGCGATATCAATCAATTCAAATATTACAATATGATGATAAAAATGACAATATGATGGCCTTGAGCTGAAGCTATACCTCTCTTAGCTATATCTGCTCTTGTAAAACAAACTAATAATAGAATAGAATAGAAATACTCAGCAATAACAGCGATAGGTCTGCCCACCATACATTTTCGTATGTTTCTCAATTAGCTTAATCATAGCAATTTAGATTTCAATAAATACCATACCGTCCGATTAGTTCGTTAATTTTAATTTAGGCCTTGATCTGTACGCAGTAGTCAGGGCTGTCACAATACAGATGAAAAGAAATAATGTCAGATAAAATTACTTTGTTTGTTTTATTTTCCAATTTGATTGCAGACTTATATTTGGTAGCCACGGCCGCGTTCCCAGCCATAAAAGATTAATAGAATATACACCCTAGTAAGTTGCACCAAAAGCGTAAACAAACATTCCGCTAAACCCGACAGTCCGACAGCCCTAGTGTTAGTAGTACCAAGAAAAATAAAATGTTTCGTTTAAATTCCACATTTAGGGGGTTATGTCACGAGAAGCGCAGCCGGCACGACGATTATGTCTAATTTATGTAGGTACTTACATAATTTGTTGAACAAAATGGCCGCCTGTTTTTGCTCTGAGCTCCTTATAACATTAATAAATTTGAGACTACGCCACCACACCACAATATCAGCTACAATGCCTGATTACAGACGATTTGATGTTGGATGGGTAAAAGCAATTTTTCGAGAGAATATTTTGTTATTGGGAAAGCGCTTGTAGTTTACTTGTACAGTAGATATTGAAAAAGAAAATTAATTTATGCCTTGCAAAGAATCATTGCAACCACTGCATGTGGCAGCGATGATTCTTTCTGAGCTAGTAAACCTGACCAATAAGTTAGTTAGTAAGTAGTCTTTAATAAAAAATAAAAGATATTGTGATAGTGAAGTCTTTAACTCATCATTTGTAGTTGAATAGTTATCCCACAAGAAACACATCGAAAGAATAAATCATACATAATTGAAGCAACAAGAAACCATTTAGAACATATTCCTTACCTCCCAAGAGACGTGTGTAAGGCAAGATATTCTTTGTAAGAACGAGTAGAATACCAGCATTTACTGTGTGTTACAAAAATAAAGTTATTCAATATACCCACCGGCCCCGGAGCGCCGAGCAACCAGGAATTATTATTTTATTCACACTACAGTATCGTTTACATAATATTAATTCATAAGTAGACAAGGGCCTACTTACCGATGCCTATACGTATTGTAGCTACTCATAATGATTCCATTGTGTGTTCGGGCAGGGTCTATGTGATGTAGATGTATATATAGTTTCAACATTTACGATTAAGATTCCATGGTTATACAGGAAATTATTTGTCCTTTGAAATCCTAACGTCTATCTAAGTATCATAATATCTCTTGGTTCTAAAGCCGGTTTTACACTGTATCAACCTCGTGCTACAGCGCACAAGACGTTACCTGTATTTACATTATGTTAATACCTGAGTACGTATAAACGCCAGCATATCAAGCTACCCGAAACTGTAAAAAAAATCCTATCAACATTGAATCTTATGATTTAGCGATAAAGTTGAAAATCTATTAAAGAAATTGGACAGATTGTAGTAACTCGATGTGCTGGCGTCTGTACATAATTGTGGCTTATGATGTCTTTTTGCATACCACACACAGTGATAATTCTGCATTACCCAGCACGTGTATAGAGACAGATTTTAGAAATATCAATAGGGGCGATATGCACAATGACGACACATGGAAGTGGTCATAATACGCGCACTACAAATTAGAAACACAAGAAAGAATAATAGCAATAGCATAAATATTTATGATGTGACCAACACAACCAATAGACTGTATTTGTTTTACGGATACAATCGAAATAATTAAAAAAAATATTACAGCCAACATACAGGAAGGGACTTGTCAAACACCAAGTTTAGATGCTCTGTCCCAAAGCAGAGAACATCTGCAAGAAACTCCAGGGCCACTGCTATCAGTCCAACAATTACAATTAAACTCGTATCCCTCCAAGTTACAAAACACTTGGTAACTGGAATCCAGCTCTTTGCTCGTTCTGCTACAAACAGCACTTACCGGCATTGCATCGAACACTCAGATTGCATTGAAACTAATACAAGTTGTTTGCAGCCGATGAATGTACTCGGTACTGTACTGGTGGGTGTGGTACATGCTAGGAGAGATTAGTGGTGGACTATATGAATATTCTTTCTTGAATCTACTTCATTCTTCATGCAATGCACCCGGCTAAAATCGATAAAATTTTGGGGATAGACAAGTAATATTTATATGGGCGATGTATACGTTAAATATTACTTAACATTCCATTTTATTTAAGAACGGAACGACTCCGACACTGTGAACAGTGACTTGTTATTTTACTATATTTGTTTTACCTTCTTTCTACAAGTCGACATTCCAGCAAAAAGGTTTTATTAATTTGTTACATAATTAACTGCTAATAATTAGTAGTACCTACGTATTATAGAAGTAACTTTACTGAAAATATAGTAGTTTTCATTGCTTGCATGAGACATTTTTGAACAATGCAGTATTATTTTACTAAGTTAAACGGTTGACATTGAGAATTTAAGCATTAGTATTTCTGAATACAATTAAGCAATTTATCAGTCACCTTCGCTTAGAACTTGCCTCTCTAATGTAAAGTACAAGAGAGCGCCAGTTGTTTTGCAAAAGGCGCGCGTGCAGGACAGGGCCCACAAGCAAACCGCTCAGTAACCCGGCCAGACAGGCGCAGGCCACAGGGAATGACGATCACTGAGCTGCCCAAGGAAACCTTTACTCACGAAGATTTAGCTGTTAGAGCGTAACTAATTACTCTGTTGTTCGAACAATGGTTGTATGGGATTTATTTATAGCGTGTTTGTTTGCCAGTCGACACACAAGGTAGATGCAAGCTTGAAAAAAAGACTAGTTTTTTCCCACGGTTTGTTTTCCCTATGTCCTAACATAGGTCATGTTATATCTAACAGAGTGACTGACAGAGTTACTTTATACTACTAGTGTGGATTAATATTTAAATTATACCTATGTACTTTCAGCATTGTATTGCTTTGACCGCAATACCGGAGACCGCCGCTGCATATTAAATGCTTGCAGTTTAAAACTATACGGTTGCCAAATGTCAGATTTTTTTATTGACTTTTGTAAATGGTAGAAAGGGCTTTCTTTGACGAACAATCTAATGCAGCAGCACCAACACCCAACACTATAGAATACACCACATTTCTTTATAATACACCACACAATATGATAATTAAGTTAAATTCAAAGTTACACGTGCCACTAATTCATAATGAACGTGCGCTAACCGCTGCCGTAAATACTGCTAATGAGATAATTAAAAGCGAAATAGCGCTTTAAGGAATTAAAAATGGTGTATTTATTTGCTAGCGGCGTGTTGGGATAAATGAGAGGATTCTACGGAATTATGTTTTGTTACGATGTATGGTGGTTGTAGTTTATTTGTTAGTTAGTTACGTTACATGAAGTGCATTATTTTTTTAACACACATGGGAACAGATTTTCCTTGTTCATTTGTATCGAGGCGAGTTGTTTGACAAAATCTCATGTTGTGGTCAATATTAGAGATAGTATTTATAATATATTTTTATTTTTACTTGTCACTGTTTGATTTGATATTCTATGTTTAAACTCTCTTCTCCCTTCTTAGTCGCAGTATATCAACCGGTCTTAACATTATAAGGATACATAGAAAATACTCTACATACTTTGAAAGTTACGTAAAGCATTTCAATGGGTAACTAGTCTTGTTAATTATATTAGCAATAAAAATAGTGTCGCTTTCTTTTAAATTGCTTTAATTCTAGCGTATGAAGGATGGTTAATTAGAATAGATGAACAGGTGGTCATATGCTATACATTTAAGTCCAATCTAAACAAACTCCGACACAGCCCACTTATGGTTACGCAACCATCTTGATCGGCTAACTGGCACGTAAGTAGGTCAATTGTAGCGGAGCCTGGCTCTCTGCCAGACCTCTTGATCTAAGCTTAGGTAGCGTGCAGATGCTCGTGTGTTGAATGCTGGCCTTCTGTTTGACGAAGAGCTTTTGTATCTACAGTTTTGAATGAAAACTAGCTGTTGACTCTTGCCCTAGGGAACTTTAATGTACCCGGATAAAAAGTATCCTGCTACAGTTCTTGATTTGTTGAATTAATAGAAGCCTGTACCTTTTCCACTGGAAAAAGGTCTCTTTTAACAAAGAATAGATATTTTTTTCAAACTTTTGGCTTTTAGTTGTTTATTTCAGATCAAGGCAAATTTTTCTCGCTATAATTTACTTATTCATTATTTATTTAATTACTAGCTGCTGCCCGCGACGTCGTCTGCGTGAAGGCTCTACAGCACCAAAAATACCTAAGATGCCAGTGTCGCTATAGCATTATAAAATAAACAACTTTTAAAATAGCATTAAAATATAAGTTTTTTTTTGCAAGCGAAGCAAGTGAAGAGAGTTATATGGGAATCCTGCTGAGTTCAGTCATAAGAGGTGACTGAAGGAAATAGAGAAAATAATGCAGGAATACATTCCAGGACACAAAAGAGTAAAAATACGTTCAAAGGTATCATATATACCTTACAACACTTCCCTATAAACTACGTTGGTAGTTATGCTGCCAGGAGCCAAAATGTGTGATGACGCGGGAGCAAGCGACGACGTACAGTTGCCCGTGTGAGAAGCAACTCGTCCTGACGTCGACACCCACTGCCCTCAGTGTCTGCCCCTGCGACTTATTGATGGTCATCGCGAAGCAAACACTCACGGGGAGCTGTACGCGCTTGAACTGGAACGGGAAGTTATGAGGTATGAGGGGAATGCGTGGTATAAATACTGCCTCGCCGACGCCACAACCCGTAAGAATTTCCGCCTCAATGGTGTGTCTGTGGAGCGAGATGACTTTAAGGCGGGTCCCGTTATACAACTTTGGAGGAGATAGGTTCCGAAGAAGCATAACCGGGACACCGCTTCAGCTTGATGGTATGCGCTGGAAGTCCACTTGCTGACAGGGAGTTCAGAAATTCCACGGGATAATGTGTGGCGTCATCTTGCTTGACAACAGTGTTTATCGAGGTGTAGACCACTTCATTCCCCTCAATTTCCGAGAGAATGCATTCGTTAATTGCTGCAGCCTGATAATTTTTGGGCGTCAAAATGGCCCGCTCACACACCCAAGAATTCTGTTGGTGCGGTATACGACTGAATGTCCCCGTACACACAGCGAATGAGTTCTTCTAAGCTGGAAACCACTCTACCGAGAGACTCTGGAAGCACCACCTGTCTACCTCTCTCTTCTGGTAGAGTGCCTTCGCCAAGACTTAGAAGGACATCGGAGAATTCTTGAGCGCATGCATTGCCGCCGAGCCGAGCTCTCATATTAATGGTCAAGCGCAGCGTACGAACTCGTGACCACAACGAAGATCGCTTCAACGAAGCATTCACTTCGTCAGCCCTCGATCCTCGGCCATCGTACACTCATCCCATACGATCAGAGAGCAATCCTTGAGCACGTTTCCCTTATCGCTGTTACGTGACACACCACAAACAGGCGTTTCGGCGCTCTCTAAATCGATGGGAATTTTAAACATGGCATGTGCTGTCTTGCAGTCCCGGAAGCAGTGTGGCAGCGATTCCCGACGACGCTACAGCAATAGCAATTTTGCCTTGCCTCCTGACCTCTGCAAGTATGCCAGTGGTAACAAATGTTTTTCCTGTTCCACCAGGAGCATCCAAGAAAAAAATTTTACCCTGGTTTTGCCAAACGCTTTCAAGGACGGTGTCATAAATTTGTTTTTGCTCTGAAGAGAACAAAGCGACATGGTCATTTCGTATGGTGGTCATTTCGCCGTCTCCGACTTCGTCTCCAGTAGCACGCCTCAAAGCTCGTAGAAAATCTTCAGACAGATGATGGCGATACTTCTCCCACAAAGCTACCGGGTTCGCGACTCCACAAAACACCAAGATGACGGCAAACAGGTGACGCATGCGGCTGGGACTGTCACTGACGCTCGCCTCCGCGAGGGTGTCAGCCCAATTTTGGTCACCGTCGAGAAGGTGACGTGCTACGCAGGCTGCGCGGTAAGTGGGAAACTCCACGCCATCAAATGTCCTCAGAAAGGCGAAAGACTTTGCCTCGGGCAGTGTGAAGTAACAACCGCAGAAAATCGCATTCGCCGTTATTCGGATGCACGGTATAATTTAAGTTTATAATTAGGTACCTATACGACATGAAAATATATTAATTACCAAGCAATAATCACACAGATAAATACCGAACAAAAGTATTAACAGTCAATGTTTATTTTGTACTAACAACATGAAATTGATGAAGAAATGATCATCATCAATGAACATAACTTTTTTGTAATACTTAACATCATCATCATCATCATCAGCCTATAGCAGTCCACTGCTGGACATAGGCCTCCCCTAATGAGCGCCATAGCGCCCTGTCTTCAGCTTGACGCATCCAGCATCTGCCTGCAGTCTTTCGCAGGTCGTCATCCCACCTGGCCGGAGGGCGTCCCACACTACGTTTGCCGAGTCGTGGTCTCCACTCAAGAACTCGTTTACCCCAGCGGTTGTCGGTTCTTCGCGAGATATGGCCGGCCCACTGCCACTTCAGCTTGCTAATTCTTTGAGCTATGTCGATAACTTTCGTTCTCTGTCGGATGCATTCGTTACGGATCCTATCCTTCAGAGAGACTCCGAGCATAGCTCTTTCCATAGCTCGCTGAAACAATTTTGAGAGGGAGGCCAAGAGAAGGATCCAGCTAGGCTGGGCAGCGTTTGGGAAACTACGTCGAGTCTTCTCGTCATCTATACCGCAATGCTTGAAAACGAAAGTTTTTAATCAGTGCGTCCTACCCGTCATGACCTACGGGGCTGAAACGTGGACACTCACGATACGGCTGGTCCACCAGTTCAATACTTAACACCGCATTTTTTTTAAATTGTCTTCCTCAACTCTGCTCAAGATTTTGAGGGTTTTGTTGGAACTTGAATTTGTCAAAACGAACTATACGATACAACTTTTATGAAGAAAATGCACATTACCATCTATGAATTTTAAGAATAACTAACTACTAACCTCACCAACATGATCAAATTTAAACTATTAATTTCCAAAAAGTGTTGACATGTAACTTGATTTGATTTTTATGAAATCTCACAGATGGCGCTGCTTCAAAATTGTCTTATACTACTAACATTCATTAAACTATGTTTCTCTGCCCAAGTTACTTAAATGGCGTAAAAGTTTTTATAGTGTAAAGCTAGATAATAGCATGACTTACTCAAAAACAACATTTAAATATGCGTCGTTAGATTACACGCTGTCACAGAATGCGTAAGAAAAATAAAGATTCACAGCTCCTCCTCGTAGGTGATAGCGTGATAATATGTAGCCTATATGTTGACCCGACCTCTTAGTAATATTCATGCAAAATTTGAAGTAAATCCATGCAGTACTTTTTGAGTTTAGCCCGGACATATATACAGACAAACAGACAAAAATTCTAAAAACTATATTTTTGGCTTCGATATCGATTGTAGATCACGCCCCAAGTATTTTTTTTTATATATTCTATGTACAGTTTTGCCTTTCCTACGATTTTATTATATACGATTTTATTATATACTAGCTGTGCCCGCGACTTCGTTCGCGTGGATGTCGGAACACAATAATGTGTCGCTTAGGAAAGGTGTAAAAGGAAGAATCTTCCGATCTTGTGTGGTAACGCTTCCCTTGCCTGGGGTTCTCAACCATAGCCCTTTCGACTGTACAGCAGTCACTGCGTCTTCAGGGTTCATAATGGCGCGGAGGCACTACGCCGCGCGCCGGGGGGAAGATTCGCTTCCGCGGCAAATCGGTGCGGAGCGGACAGATCTCCGGCGCGATCTCATGGCGGCATGGAAAGAGCGACTGTCGCTACCCAGCGCAGGGCACGCCGCGACAGCGGCGATAAGACCCCTCTTTAAGGAGTGGCTAGAGAGGCGCCACGGCGCTCTCACCTACCGCCTGACGCAGGTCCTCACCGGACACGGAAGTTTCGGGAGGTTCCTGCACATCATCAGGCGGGAAGAAACGCCCGGGTGTCACCATTGCTAGGATCGCCCAGAGGACACGGTGGAGCACACGGTGGAGGTCTGCCCCGCTTGTGCGGAGCACCGCCGTGTCCTCGTAGAGGCGATCGGCAGCGGCGGCGACCTCTCGCGTCCGGCCCTGGTGCGAGCCATGGTCCGGAGCGAGAGGGAGTGGGAGGCAGTCACCTCCTTTTGCGAAGCAGTCATGCTAGCAAAGGAGGTGGCGGGATGGCTCAGGGAGAGAGCCTCCCGTCCCAGCCACCGTGGGAGACGCTCCGGGCGTCGGGAGCCGCGTGACAACTCCCGGCCACCGTAGGCGCGGGCCTGCGAGCGGAGAGTAATGGGTAGCTGGGTTTTAGTCAGTAAGTCTGACACTCCCTTCCGCTCCACCCAGAGCGGGAGGGGTCATTTGATGATTTCCCATCCGAAAAAAAAAAGGGTCGATATGATTTTAACCAAGACAATGGCTAAAAATTTAGTTAATGTCTCGAAGACATAATTTACAATACCTTTTTACGACATGGCAGTGCTACTTGTATTGGGTGTGCACCTTGACGTATCGCTGCCGGCCGTAGTCGAGTCGACGGCAGCGAAGAGTCCTGGGACGCGGTGGTTTCCTTCTGCGAAACGGTCGTCTCGCAGAAGGAGGCTGTGGAAAGGGAGAGGGAGATCTCATTCACTCACCCGGCCCGCAGTAGGCGCATCGGGCGTCGGCGGAGGGCGGACAACGCCCTCTTCCAGCCCACTAAACGGATCCAGGGGCGACGAATTCGGGGACGTCTGTCACCGCCAACACATCAGGACTTGAGCTGGCGGCGCGTAGTGTTCCACGCGCGCCCCTCTTTGCCGTCACCAGTCGGGGGTTGCGGAAGGATCGTACGGTCCCGCAACCCCCGGCGTAGGTGTGAGACGGAACACTGGGGTGATTTTTAGTCAGTAAGAGCCTGACAGACCTCGCCGCCCGCCCCAGGGCGGCGAACATCCATGAAGATTTTCCACCCCGGAAACAAAAAAAAAGGGTGTGCATCTGCCAACCCTATACTCAATAATTCAACAGCCCGTCTGGAGGTGTGCGTTGAAGCATTATCATGGTAAAGAAATTTTGAAAAATTCGAGAAAAAAGGCAAAAACTATGAAAGTATGATATGATCTTAAAACCTTATGTCACTAAGAAATGCTTCTCTGTTAACAATGTTAGAAAGGTTGCTTGCCCCTCGAAAGAGCTCCTACATAAAGTTGCCCGTGTGTGTGTTTGTTTCGGCCTTTCTTCTCAGAGTAGTCAGATAGAAAACGCCGACTTCATCTAGTTTAAAAAAAAACATGATTGACGTGTAAAAGTGTTTGTACAAACCTACTTACAAAAATAAAATCATTTATCATTTATCATTGCAATCTTTATCACTCAGAACACCACATCACATAATATTATCTTACATTATCCTCACTTTTTATTTGAAATTCTTTTAGCGCCACTAATCAACCAACATTATGTAATCATTATCGGGGGGCACGGCAGTGCCCCCGCCAAGTCGAGCAAAAAGCGGCACGGCCGTACCATCCTTTTCTCGAAGCAGTTCAAGCCATTTTCGACCCCCTATAACTTCGTTGTGGAGAAAACTAGAGATCTGAATTTTCAGTAATCAAGCAGGTATTGTATAAACACGGTATATTTCAAATTTCATTCAATTTGAACCAGTAGTTTAAGAATTATAACTAGTCAAAGTTTCTTAATTTTGTCACTCACTGACTGACTGACCGATCATCAAAATTCTAAGGCACTTCTAGCAGACATAGAAGCTTCAAATTTAGAATACAATTAGTGTTTAGTGTATAAATCAAGGAAAAACTAAAATATTTTGCAATTTCGGTCCGCTTTTCTAGATACACAAACTGCACAAATAACTTTGTAATCCCATATAAATATATAGGATTACAAAGTTATATTTGCAGTTAATGAATCAGTGTACCTGTATAATTATGTACAATCTAATGGAATAATAGGTGTAGATAGGTACCTAGATATAATTATGTTCAAAGGTAACTTGTGAAATAGTCAATCAACGGATTATGTTCAAAGGTAAGTTTGGATTACCTATATTATTTGCCAACGATTTGGACGTTCTGACTGACCGATCATCAAAATTCTAAGGCACTTCTAGCAGACATAGAAGCTTCAAATTTAGAATACAATTAGTGTTTAGTGTATAAATCAAGGAAAAACTAAAATATTTTGCAATTTCGGTCCGCTTTTCTAGATACACAAACTGCACAAATAACTTTGTAATCCCATATAAATATATAGGATTACAAAGTTACATTTGCAGTTAATGAATCAGTGTACCTGTATAATTATGTACAATCTAATGGAATAATAGGTGTAGATAGGTACCTAGATATCTGGGGGCACGGCAGTGCCAGTGCCCCCGCCAATTCGAGCAAAAAGCGGCACGGCCGTACCATCCTTTTCTCGAAGCAGTTCAGGATTTTCGACCCCCTATAACTTCGTTGTGGATAAAACTAGAGACCTGAATTTTCAGTAATCAAGCAGGTATTGTATAAACACGGTATATTTCAAATTTCATTCAACTTGAACCAGTAGTTTAAGAATTATAACTAGTCAAAGTTTCTTAATTTTGTCACTCACTGACTGACTGACCGATCATCAAAACTCTAAGGCACTTCTAGCAGACATAGAAGCTTCAAATTTAGAACACAATTAGCGTTTAGTGTATAAATCAAGGAAAAACTAAAATATTTTGCAATTTCGTTCCACTTTTCTGATACACCAACTGCATAAATAACTTTGTAATCCCATATAAATATATAGAATTACAAAGTTACATTTGCAGTTAATGAATCAGTGTACCTGAACAAAGTCGCTTCCCGCTGTCTGTCTGTCCCTATGGATGATTGCGCAACGGATTTAGATGCAGTTTTTTTAATAGATAGAATGATTCAAAAGGATATTTATTTATAATTAACTAAAAATAACAAAATTAAATTCTAACTTAACTAAAACTATACAGAAACTAAAAAATAGCGTCGAAAAATTCATCCGCATCGCTGTCGACTGGTAATGTACCCAAGAGACTGGCGGCATTACCACGTTGTATGGCGATGCTTAGCCTCTGGCCAAGGTAAAAGCCAGCCCTTGGGTCACGGGAAGTGTCAACCAGCCGTTTCGAAATTTCTTTAAAAAGACCATGAGCACTTTAAAACCTTTCAAAAGGAAGGTTTATTTGTATAATACATGCATAATATAGTAGAGAAACACTGATAATTTTAGAGGTTTCTAATGTGATGTCGTAAATAAACAGATTTTCTTGCGCTTATATTGCAAAAGCTAGCTGAACCCTACGAGATAGATCAAAATAATGTACTACAGTATTGCACACCTTAAAAAGGTCTACAAAAAAGTCCGCGATGGTATATGTCTATCTGTTAGGGATAACCCACAATAACCATTTTTTATCCTTTACTTTTTACGAGAAATAGTGGCTTGTTTACGAAGCGATTTTAAGCAATACAGCATTAATCTATATCCAATTAGGTACATTAAATACATTGTGCATTTACTATAGATCAATTTGGCCCTTTGAAGCATGTAATTTAAATGAATATTTTTGAAGATATTACAGATTTAAAAAGTAAGGAAATTGCGGTTGCGCTGGTGAGTTTACCTTAGGCAACGACAGGATAATACGGTTAAGTAGTCACGACCTCTCATCGTTTGGGGTGGGGTGTACCTCGAGCTCAGCAACTCCCCTAAATATCTTGGTATTACCCTGGACAGGTCTTTAACATTCAGCAAAAACTGCAAAAATATCAAGCAGAAGGTGCACACTCGCAACAGTCTTCTTCGTCGACTGGTCTCATCGAAATGGGGTGCTTCGCCTGAAGTTATGCAGACTACTGGACTGGCGCTATCTTTTTCTGCGGGAGAATTCGCGTGCCCCGTGTGGAGCCGTTCTGCCCATGCAAAGATGGTACTTAATATCGTGTCCTGCGTGTCCTGTCAGCTGCACGTTACAGGAACTGATGGACGCTGGTGAAGTCGCCAAACAAGTAGCCGAATTCTGGGCCAAGTCCATTTAGATTGCTATCGACACGCTAAGAAGAAGAATAAGGTCAACTACGAGATGCCATACTTAGTCAAAAAACAAAAACGCGCTTCGCCCTATTAGCACTTTAAGATTAGCAGCGATCGCACGCGTTTATCGGAGCTCTCTAGCGAGGAAAATAACAATTATCCATATTAATGTTATAAATTCGAAAGTAACTCTGTCTGTCTGTCTGTATGTTACCTTTTCACGCCTAAACCACTGAACGGATTTCGATAAAATTTGGCAGAGAGATAGATTGCATCCCGGGGAAGGACTTGCGGTAGTTTTTTTATCGAGCGAAGAAGCGGGCGGAAGCTAGTATATAATATAATGGAATAATAGGTGTAGATAGGTACCTAGATATAATTATGTTCAAAGGTAACTTGTAAAATGGTCAACGGATTATGTTAAAAATAAAAAGTTAAAAAGGTACCGGAAAGGAAAAAAAGTAGGACTATCTACAAAAAGAAGTGAGATGCCATCAAAAACATACCTTGTAAAAAAAGCCAAGTCTCGCAACTCAGTTCTTCTACCGTAAAAAGTTGTGAGATCCATGAAATACCAAGTCGGTTAATTTATTCACTCCCTACTTAAGGAACCTTCTGTCTTAAGTTATTACATAATTAGCTAACCTAACAACATCTTGTAGTGACCATCAATATTAAAAATCTTCTATGTTTTAAATAAATAAATTGACTTGGCTATCGCCATCGCATGAAAACACAATGTATCTCACAGTGCGATTGCCAAGTCAATCTGTTTATTTAAAACACAAAAGATTTCTAACATTGATGGTCACTACAAGTTGTTGTTAGGTTAGCTAATTATGTAATAACTTAAGACAGAAGGTTCCTTAAGTAGGGAGTGAATAAATTAACCGACTTGGTATTTCATGGATCTCACAACTTTTTACGGTAGAAGAACTGAGTTGCGAGACTTGGCTTTTTTTACAAGGTATGTTTTTGATGGCATCATTACTTTTTCAAATAACACAGGCAGAAGTGACTGTGATAGTCATCTTATAGGTAAGCCTGCATGACGTGATTATTCACATAATAATGTTATAAACACAATAATTATGTTTTCGTTAGTACTATAAAGCGCCAATAGATGTCATTACGTGTATCCAACTTATGTAATGAAAGTTGTTGTAGAATACTTTAAATTGATTATATCTTTTGATACAGTGAACCGATTGCGATGAAACAAAAACTAAACACTACTCCGAGTTCTACACTATATTTGAGTATAAAAATTAACCATATTGGTTTGGTACTTTTTACGTTGAACCTGTTCAAATCAAATTTTTTCACATCCAAACAGACAAACAGACAAACCGACAAACAGACAAAAATTCTAAAAATTTATGAAATGGCATCTGTTGGTTATCCTATAACACCCCAACTATTTTTTTTTTTTAATATTTTCAATGTACAGAAACGCCTCGTCTACAGATTTATTATATGTATAGATGTTTATATTATTTATTTAAACATTATCATTATTTATTTTTTTAAATAACACAGACATAAGGATCAGAATTATTTCGTCATAAAGGCAAGCCTTTACGACGTGATTAAACACATAATAATGTTTTAAAGATCACATTATGATTTCGTTAGTACTATATCGCGCCAATAGATGTCGTTACATGTTTCCACTTATTGCAATAAAAATTGTTATAGACTGCTTTAAATTGATTATATCTTTTGATAGACTGAAGCGATTGCGATGAAACAAAGACTAATCACTGCTCGGAATTCTACACTATATTTGAGTATAAATATGAACCATATTGGTTTGGTACTTTTTACGTTGAGCCTGTTCAAAATCTGTCACATCCAAACAGACAAACAGACAAAAATTCCAAAAATTGAAGAAATGGCATCTGTTGGTTATCCTATAACAGCCCAACTATTTTTTTTATTTTTATTTTCAATGTACAGAAACGCCTCGTCTACAGATTTATTATATGTATAGATTATATTATATGTTTGACCACGTTGTTCTTCTAAACTCCGCAACGGATTTTGAAGCAATTTTCACCATCATGTAGAGAATTTATTACGGAAGTTGTATGTACGTATATAAAAATAAATTAATATTAAACGTACATATAATAACAAACCGGGGGAAGCAGGGGCGGGTTGCTAGTTTTATTATAAAATGCAGTAATAATCACTCCCACAGTTAGTACCTTCGAGGGAATTACACAATTCCACATTTAGCACGAAATCCAAAAAGCGTTGGATGAAAGCCGAATGATTTCGGAAACCCACGCGTTGTTAAGTAATCGTGCGTAATGTACAGAAACCGCGGGATGCGGCATCTGTCAGATTCAAATGTGAACTTTGACATCTGTGAAATTGGGAAAATGGAGGATTTTCCTTTTTTACAGCGAGATAATTTTAACTTTTGTCAAGATTTTTTTTCTAGGATTTTAGTTTAGTTTGTTCTTCACATAAACAGCTGGAAGTTAGTAGAAATGATAAAAGCAAAATGTTTCGTTGTTTGTTCACTTCCTATAATTGCCGTGTTGGCAAAAACATGGAGTAAATAATTCATAAGCCTTTTGTTATTACTTGTATCATCAGCGATTTAGTAGTACCTACTCGTATAACGTGGAACATACTTGAACATATATATTTTTTTTTTTATTTGATTTTGATTTGATTTGATTTTAAAACCCACCACTGCGCCAACCGTGCCATCGATATTATGTATATACCAGGACATATATTTATTTCTTGATAAAAAAAACAGCTGTTGCCTGCAACTTCTGTCTGCGTGTGGAGATTTTGTATATGTCGTAGATTATAAAAGTTGAGCGATAATAGTCTCTCAATTGATATTATTGTAGTATTAAGGTGAGTGTAAACGCCGCGACGCGCTCGGCGCAGGGGGTGGCACGTGGGCAGACTCGTGTGGAGGGAAGTGACCAAAAGAGAAGTCAGTCTTGTGAAGACAACGAACGGATGCAGACCTCCATTACTCCTACGCCAAACTGTCGGTTTTGCCCGAACTTGAAAAATAGTGCGTGAACGTTATTAGTATTGTACTGTGTTTATTATTCTGAAAGTGAAATACTAACTAATTTGCTGTAGTCATCGTGTTTTTTGTAAACCTGCACTATGGAATCCATACCACTAAATAGAGACGATGACGGCGCTATCGCTCAGTCATCGCTGACGCGTCATATATTAATATTTTTTTATTACAAATATCATGATGTCATTCTCCAGGTCACAGGCTACTATCTGTCAGAACGATTGGTTCAGACATTTAGGCGTGAAAAGGTGCCACAGGCACTTACTTAAATAAGGTCACAACTTCTTAACAAAAAATGTCAGTGGATATGCAAAACATGACTGTGTAATTTATACTTGCATATAATTGTCTTTTGTTTTTTCCAATATTATATTTATCAATTAGATAAAAGCTATTTAATATTAGTCGATCGTGAACCTCTCCCGCGGGAATACTACCTGCATTATGTCTGCACTTAGAGATTAGCATAATCCGGAAATTAGCGAGAACGGTGCGGTGGAGTGGCTAGTATCGGTCATTAATATTAATGTTGGTATCTTATCGGAAGAAGAATCATCCGGATATTTATAATGACAGTAGAACTTAGCTTCCAAAGAGCTTCTAGGTGATACAGGCAGTAAATAGGCACCTAGTTAAAAGTACAAATTCTTGAAAGGCAACAGTGCAGTACACTGTTGCCTTCCAAGAGTTTGTACTTTTAAGATGCTTTCATCTCGGATCAAATTAAAGCTTATGTCACATAGGGAGGTGTGAGGAAAAGGGTTTAAAGTTCACTGATCCTCCATAAATAAACCGGCCAAGTGCGTGTCGTGCCACGCACAATGTAGGGTTCCGTAGTAGCCCCGCTATCACTGTATAGTACGATTCTGTTGTTCTTTATTCTGAATATAATGAATATAATAATGTAATGGTAAAGATATTAGGAGTTTATGGTTATAATAACAATATATGTAAGGGTGTCCAGAGTAAAACAAAACTTTAACATATAACGTAACCATGGAGGTCATACCTTGCAAGAAAACCTTAACACCGCGATCTACAAAAGTGACGTCACGGCACAACGCCATCTGTTATCGAATAGCGATACGAAACAACAAAATATTGATTTTCGAAGATAATTATTTAAACAAATTCGACATTAACTAATAAGAACCACTTTCTTCCTTGTAAAGCTAAAAAATAAGAGTACGATTGCTGCCAAGTTATTATTTCAATTCACAAAATTGTAATTCCATCATTCCATCGCGGCAGTATTGTGAAACTTATGATAATTTAGTATGGTTTTTTATTTCATATTTTGTTTTTTAATGCAAGTCTTTACCCGTCATAAACAAGTAACTACTTCGTCTTAGTCAAGTCACTATATAGGATAAATGCTAAGGATTTTGTACTTAGTACAAAATTATCCAACACCCAAGTTCAACGACTATTACTGCTAAACTAATAAAGTTATCTTAATTCCTATAGTTTTCCTTTAAAGTTCATGAAATGCACTATCATCTTGAATTTTTCCAGATTTTTCAAGACAGCAGTTTAGCTTTTAGAGGGGGGGATGCCCTCCTGGAACAAAATTTTTCACTTTAAAGTATAATATTTCGTAAATGGAGCATTAAATCGAAAAATATCTTTAGCAACCCACCAGTCATTTTAGAAGACCTATTCAATGATACCCCACACGATGAGGTAGACGACGAAAAAAATATTCATTCCCACTTCACATGTAGGGGAGCTACCATAAAAAAAAATTTTTTCCAAAATTTTATTTTCCCACTTTGTCGGCGTAATTTATATACACACTCCTGCAAAATTACAGCTTTCTAGTACTTACGGTCTCTTAGCAAAACCTCGGACAGACAGACGGACATGACGAAACTATAAGGGTTCTTTGTAGGTACTACGGAACCCTAAAAAGAGGATCCCCGACCAGACGGGTGTTGTGTCTAGCGGGCAACTGCCCGATGATTCATGTCAGGGCGTTGTATATATGCTAGTTGCGCGGTAAACTCTGCTTGCGAGATGCAGGATTTTGCGTGACGTCACTATGACGCGTAGTTAGCATGTCGCGTTGTAAATACCGCTACATCACTCCCCCCCGGAGACCGGAGGTCAATAGTATGCTGAGTCTTGTACACATAACATTTTTAACAATTAAAAACGAAACAAATAGAAAATTTTAGAAACGACAATTATAAGGCTAGCATTAATCGCACGCTTACCGGCGGCGCGCGTTTACCGCTGATTAACGAGCGGTGCCACCTGCGCCCGTGTGTGCACCGCTTTATACAGATTACCCGTAATCTTTACTTATTGAACGATTTTTTGTTTTTGCATTGATAGATGGTAGGGTTGGAGGGAAAAATAATGCTGCAAAGTGGTGGAGTGGTGCTCAACGTTGTGAGTACCTGGGATCAGGAATCGCTAAACAAAGTGGTAGAGACCACGCTGTGAGTGCCTGAGATCAGGAATCGCTAAACAAAAACTGTTTAAAAACTGAAGCCCGCTGTCCCACAAATCAATAAATGCACTAACCATATTTATCACATTATTCGCTCGCTTTCATCTTCAAAGGATTGGCAGACACACCAATGTTTTCAATACGTTTATCGCTAAATGTTTATAGTGTCTTTAGAGTCTCGAATGTTCGGGAACGTTCAATAATATTTCAGAAGTCAGTGTTCCATTGGAACCTGACGCGGGTTCGTAATTACTGTAATTTGAGGCACATTATACCTCACACGAACCTCCAAATTCGAGCTCGGATACTGTATAAGTACATACATACGTATTATCTTGTATTCTGTTGTATTAACGTCATACTTGTAATTTTTTAATGTTTCGGTGGAAATAGACAATGGTAGACATAATAAATAAAATTATCAGAACAATTTGAGGAAATGTAAAGTTGAAGTCTAAATTAAGTGTTAGTAATATCAATCATTCGTAGACGAAAACAGACTGCTACGAATTTTCGTAGCGCGGCGCGGCGCGCCGTATCACTTTCGTAGCTATTTCGTAGCACGCGAATAGCATTTTGCTATTCGCGTGCTACGAAATAGCTACGAAAGTGATACGCCGCTACGTAAAGTGAGTGATGCGGATAAAGTGGTGTCTGTGAAATTAATACGGGGTCGTTAATTTTAAAATGATGAAATGATTTGTGTAATAGGTTGGCACCGGTAAGTTTTTAAAACAGGAAGGTTTAGCCGCAGACATATTACACCATATTATAAGATTAAACTTAAGTTTTAACTTTTTTTTAAAAGCTTGTACAATTTTTAACTGAGATATAATAAAATAGAGCCTTATTATAAAACGATTTTGGTTTGTAACTTTTGATCTTTGTCAATATTAATGCTATTTATTACAAAATAAATACCATTAATATTAAGTAGATGAGATTTCTGAAACTGGGACCAACGTATTATATTCTAAAGTACTTATTATTCTTTAAATTTTTTTTTTTTTTTAGGGTTATAATTTTTATTATTATAATTTAATTATTTTGTATTTTATAGAAATATAATTCTTTCTTAAGTTTTCAAAACAAATGCTTGTAACAAGCTATTTTTGTTTCCGTTTGTTATTTCTCTTATTTTCTTTATAAATACCTTGTTGTTTATAAATTTTCTATATAACGCCTTGGAAGGTAGGCCTTTGGTGTGGGATGCAACGTGTGTGGACATCCTTGCGCCATCCCATCTTCTTAGCATGGCAGGCTGTGCTGGGGCGGCTGCTGTAGGTGCGACGCAAATTCTCCAATCTTAGTGGGAGTTATATGTTCGAGCCGTTTGGCTGCTGCCAGCCTTTTCTGCACTTTTCCTGTGAACAGTGATGCGGACGAATTTTTTGGTACCCTATGATTATTTCCCCTCCTTTTTATATACTTGTACATATTATTGTTTTAAAACTGTTAGCTTTTTAAATTATGTAAATATTATCTTGGAAATTGAAATAAACTTTTATTTTAAAATATTTAAACATTCAAAAGCTATGTGTACAAATGAATATCCATTGATATATAATAGAATGGAATAGTCCATTAACGAATAACACCAGTCCGCATCTAGATAGATGACACTTTCTTCCCAGAACAATCCCTTTTTCCAATAGCTATTAGAGTCGTATTCCAGTCTTAGCAGAAGCCGCAGCTTTATTGTTATTGAAATAGTATTTTATGCAAAGCATTTGTTATTCTACCTAATTAGCAGATAGACTGCCTCGCTGATCAACTAGATCTACTGCGAGCGCTACTCCTATGCATGAGGTCCTGGGTTCAATTCTCATGTCGGGAAAACTGTTATTGGGTTTTTTCATCAGGAAATTCTCAGTAGCAGCCCGTAGTCTGGACTTACGCCCGATTGATGGCAATACGTGGGATTTAAGTAATCCCGGTGTAACCCATTTGAGGAAAAGTGGCGGGATATGATAAGTTATGTTTATTATAGAAGAAAAACATCAATACAACAGATTGTTTAAGCTTCATTTTATTTAGTGTAAAAGTTGTAATTGTATTTAATTAGGGATTTGTAACTTAAAATAAATGTTTTATTTTAACTAATTAGCCACAAGATTAATTGAGAATAAGCTTGTTTGTAATCATAATAATTGTGTTAGTCTACTAATATACAGTTTATTAGTAGACTAACACAATTGTTTTGATTACCGTAATTATAATATCACAGAAGTTTGTTCTGAATACACATGTCGGCAGACACATTGATTAGCAGCTGTGAGAGACGGCGACTAGATGGCGCTAGTGGAACGTGCACCAGACGCAAATCATTCACTCTATCGATCATTTGGCCTAAAGGACTTGGTATCCAATCCAGTAAAATATTGTAACGGTTTCCCCCCCACTAGCGATCGCCTTTATAAGGAGCTGCGCTGTTTGATCGGTACGCATTTCCACCGGTTGCGTCGTGGTGCACGGACCACTGTCTCTCGACAGTCAGTACTGCCCGATTATTGGATGTGGAACGCTGTCTCTGACAATTAGTACTATCCTTATTGCGGTGGGTGCATGGACCACTGTCCCTGACAGTCAGTACTGCCCTATGTGACCGCCTTTTGCCGTTATTAGTTTTAGTATTTCATTTCTGTATTTTCTAGATTTAAGATAACTGATTGTTCAATTGAATAAACTTGTGTTTTACTTCTGATGTCTGGGCCAATCCGACATCAGAAGTGGGATCGGATTGTCCGCCCACCTCTGGCACTTCATTGTCACAAAATGGCCAGAAAAATGTTCCGCTGCCCTCAAATAATTTAGAAGCATTTCTTTCATAATTAACTGATGCTCTACTACCCGGTCCAATGCGCCACCACAACCATTCACAGTGTTGGTGCCATTTGATCTTGATTGCCCCAATTCATACGTAGAGGGCTGTCAGACACCATAATTGGAGGCAAAAATTTGAAAGGTGTCAATTTAATCATGACGCTGACCTTGCCTTCGAGGCGGCGCAGCCACATTACTGATCTAGATGCCTCTCAGTCATTATCAATGGGATGATATCTAGACCAGCAAATATGTACTGTAGGGGTTGCAAGAGTATTGTGACCTAGTCCAGTCAGCTGCAGGGATCTCATCCATGGGATGGTTATCTAGACCAGCAAATGTGCACTGTAGGGGTTACAAGAGTATTGTGACCTAGTCCAGTGAGCTGCAGGGATCTCATCCATGGGATGATTATCTAGACCAGCAAATATGCACTGTAGGGGTTACAAGAGTTGTGACCTAGTCCAGTTGTAGCTGCAGGAATCTCACCTGCTTTAGTGGGTGACGATTTAGACCAGCATGTTTGAACTGTAGGGGTTTTCTATTGTAAAGAAATACCTAGACCAGTGATATTTGCTAATTTGATATGTAACGATGATGACGATGTGAATTGATGACGAATGAATGCACTCGAGAACGAGTGATTTATCAGGATGGCCGTGTCGGCAGACACATTGATTAGCAGCTGTGAGAGACGGCGACTAGATGGCGCTAGTGGAACGTGCACCAGACGCAAATCATTCACTCTATCGATCATTTGGCCTAAAGGACTTGGTATCCAATCCAGTAAAATATTGTAACGGTTTCCCCCCCACTAGCGATCGCCTTTATAAGGAGCTGCGCTGTTTGATCGGTACGCATTTCCACCGGTTGCGTCGTGGTGCACGGACCACTGTCTCTCGACAGTCAGTACTGCCCGATTATTGGATGTGGAACGCTGTCTCTGACAATTAGTACTATCCTTATTGCGGTGGGTGCATGGACCACTGTCCCTGACAGTCAGTACTGCCCTATGTGACCGCCTTTTGCCGTTATTAGTTTTAGTATTTCATTTCTGTATTTTCTAGATTTAAGATAACTGATTGTTCAATTGAATAAACTTGTGTTTTACTTCTGATGTCTGGGCCAATCCGACACACATACCATTATGTAATTATTTGAATTAGTATTCATTGTGTGCGCACGTCGGCAGTCGGCACTACACATAATTAGATTATTCCCGCTTACTTGCTTGTATTGACTTATTGCTAGCAATTGTATGATTACCTGGAAGCTCTTACATAAATATTTTTATCTTAAATTTACATAAATATTTTTATCATATCTATGATTACCTGGAAGCTCTTACATAAATATTTTTATCATAACTTTACTTACCTGTCTGCACACATTAATACACACCATGTTTATGTTTATCGGGAATATAAAATTAAATAAATGAACTTAATAAATACCAAATCGGCCTACTTTTAGCCAAATTTCTTATAATATGCAAGTAACTAGTAATATAATTGTATGTAAAACACAGGCATTTAGATGGGCTTACCTTAACTTACGTGATTTTAAAACGTGGCTTGATGTCTCACATCACTTCACCTTACCTTACCTGTGTAGTGGTATTCTTTAAAAAGATCACCGTGATAACATAAGTGAAGTGAGCTTTGGGCTGTCATTACACTATTGACAGCTCACTTTTCTTACCCTTCCATCTGCTGAAAATTGCTTACATGCAGCAATTCGGCTGCACCATTTTATTCGGAGAATGGAGCTGCTTTGCGTAGTTGCAGTTTCCAAGCACGGTGTCGTCGGCGACTGATATTAATCAGGGGAACGCAGTATGGTACTGCGGCCATCTGATTAACGTACCCCGGCAAGTTATAAGCGATTTTGTCTTTGTTTATTATGAAATACTTTCTATTTTAGCTGTAGTCTTTCACGGTCTACATGGACAAGAACTACTTAAAATAGCTTACAGAAATGTATTTTTTATTAATTCATCACTTCCATTCTTGGCCTGCCTTTTTTTTTTTTTTTTGCGGATGGGAGATCATCAAATGACCCCTCCCGCTCTGGGTGGAGCGGAAGGGAGTGTCAGACTCTTACTGACTAAAACCCACCCGTCGTCGTCGTCGTCGTCTTGGCCTGCCTGTGATATGTATTTTGTACTTTAAATATTATGCTTGAGATGACTTCAGTTATTAACTGAATTACAAAAAAAAAACTGACTATAACTTTAATACTAATGACTTTGCATCTACGTTTTATCTTGTGGATTAAACATTTCTCTGAATCAAAATTTAATTTCTAATAAAAGTCCAATGCTCACCGCAATAGTGTCCACGGAGTTTCATGCCTGTTCTTATCCATAGGAACCTTCGCTTTAGAATGACAACTAGCTTCACCTTTTTGACTGACTGACTCCTTGACAATTCAAAAATGCCCGTAAATGGTTAAATTGAAATAAGTGGTATAAGTTTTAGTTTTGAGTTTATAACTTGTACAGTCACGAGCACTAATATGTCAACACTTGGCAACTTTCTATTGCGATTTTTTCACGAAATACCGAATGCAAAGTTGAAATACGACACTTTACATAAACCTATAGGTTCGGAAATACTATGTTCGTAATAACATAAAATTTCATTCAAAAATAAAGGAGAAAATCGCCTTTGAATAAAGCCAAGTGTATACATACTTATGCTCGTGACTGTACCTCATCCACTCGCATATGGTAGGGAGAATACTCTCTACCATTATTATGCGAGTCAGACTGCGTTAGTGCTATGTTCAGTTCCAACCGCTTCACTGCGGTGCAGCCCCTCTAAATTAATTCTAAAATTCCTTCAACATCGCGTACGATAACAGTGAATGGATAAAAGATACCCATTCTGCGTGCCAGTAGGAATTACTCGGGTAGTGAGCAGCAATGGTTACTTTGGTTCAGTTCCTCTGACAACAGACGTTTACAGCAGTGAATTGAAATTCACTGCTGTAAACTTTCTCTAAGCACGTACCATTCCTAACGATATAAGGTTGACAGTCTGATAGGTAAGGTACTTAGCTGTCGTCATAATAATGAACAAAAGAATCTGCTGTTGGCATAAATGAGCAGTGTTTAGACCATAACTGTGCCTTTCATTGCGACATGAAGCAAAGACAAAAAGTTGTTACGCTGAGCGATGTTACGTTGCGTTACGTTGCGTAGGTATTACGCATTGGTCGGTGCTACGCCGCTCGTCGCTTATGACTTATGTCCCCGCAACGCAACGTTGTCCTCAACGTAACATCGCTTGCCATTCGTGTGACCGGCTCAACAATTCACTACGGCCATGCTGGCGCCGCATGACCGCATTTGTCTCCTCTGACGGATATACGAGGCGTTTTGGTAACAACTGACTCTTATATTGTGGTAGCACTTGTTTTTAAGGCAAAATTCAACAGTCACGTAACGAAAGTATTTATAGACATTTTATATTTATTATTTCTCATTAGTCAATAAGTTATTGAATAATAACATAGGAAATAAACATTTTGGGAAGTTAATTAACTCAGTACATGTATGACTTTAAAACTAAAACTTTGTAGCAAAAAATCCTTGCACTTTAAACTTTCATGAAAATAATTATGCCTTACACATTATACCAAAATGCCTAACCAACAAAATAACAACTTTAAAATTAGCCTGAAACCGAAACAAACTGGTAGTCCAGTGACATTATCAAACTCCCAGATTAATTAGCTAGCTAGGTATCACAATAACATGTAGAAGAGCATTGATAGTGGACGTACAGTCGGACAAAAGGTATGCAATGTCTTGTTTGATGAGACTACATAGACATGTATTTAACGCCAGTCTTTTTTTTTTGACAATCTCATATCACCAATGAGTAGTCAGAATATCCAAGCACTACAAGATATTTCACTAGCGGTCCGTAAATGTCGCAACTTCTTACGCGTTAATAACATATTTGTGATTGGTAGCCACGTGTGTCCTCAGTGTGTCTTACGCTTAAATAAATATATTGACAGATATTTTTCATTTATTTATTTTAGTACATGGAGGACTTACAGCTAACAAAAACAAACACAAAAGGAAATCATAGTCACCCTGCACCCTATGTTTTGCCTGTATACCTAACTTTTTGTTTGTACGCTTACACAAAGTGGGCGGAGTCAGGGAACAAAGCTTTGTAAATCGCCGGACCTCCCGAAGGAAGCGATGTTTCTACCAGATTGTGTTTGTGAAATGATGTAAGAAGAAGTGTGGATCTACTTTAAGATTTAATCAAAATCTGGCCGATATAATTGTTCTTTTGTCTGGACACAGTTCTTGTACATTATGGTAGCCTATAATGTCGTGCTTGCTAAATAGAACCACCTGATAAACTTATTGTAACCAACTGCAGGTTTACTCAAATAAGGTTCGATACAATATTGGATAAGTTTAGAAAGACAAAAATAACTACTTCGAAGCATGGCCAGTTTCAGTTATTGAACACGTACCTTTTACGTGGAAAAGTACTTATTCGATATCGGGGGGCACGGCAGTGCCCCCGCCAAGTCGAGCAAAAAGCGGCACGGCCGTACCATCCTTTTCTCGAAGCAGTTCAAGCCATTTTCGACCCCCTATAACTTCGTTGTGGAGAAAACTAGAGATCTGAATTTTCAGTAATCAAGCAGGTATTGTATAAACACGGTATATTTCAAATTTCATTCAATTTGAACCAGTAGTTTAAGAATTATAACTAGTCAAAGTTTCTTAATTTTGTCACTCACTGACTGACTGACCGATCATCAAAATTCTAAGGCACTTCTAGCAGACATAGAAGCTTCAAATTTAGAATACAATTAGTGTTTAGTGTATAAATCAAGGAAAAACTAAAATATTTTGCAATTTCGGTCCGCTTTTCTAGATACACAAACTGCACAAATAACTTTGTAATCCCATATAAATATATAGGATTACAAAGTTATATTTGCAGTTAATGAATCAGTGTACCTGTATAATTATGTACAATCTAATGGAATAATAGGTGTAGATAGGTACCTAGATATAATTATGTTCAAAGGTAACTTGTGAAATAGTCAATCAACGGATTATGTTCAAAGGTAAGTTTGGATTACCTATATTATTTGCCAACGATTTGGACGTTCTGACTGACCGATCATCAAAATTCTAAGGCACTTCTAGCAGACATAGAAGCTTCAAATTTAGAATACAATTAGTGTTTAGTGTATAAATCAAGGAAAAACTAAAATATTTTGCAATTTCGGTCCGCTTTTCTAGATACACAAACTGCACAAATAACTTTGTAATCCCATATAAATATATAGGATTACAAAGTTACATTTGCAGTTAATGAATCAGTGTACCTGTATAATTATGTACAATCTAATGGAATAATAGGTGTAGATAGGTACCTAGATATCTGGGGGCACGGCAGTGCCAGTGCCCCCGCCAATTCGAGCAAAAAGCGGCACGGCCGTACCATCCTTTTCTCGAAGCAGTTCAGGATTTTCGACCCCCTATAACTTCGTTGTGGATAAAACTAGAGACCTGAATTTTCAGTAATCAAGCAGGTATTGTATAAACACGGTATATTTCAAATTTCATTCAACTTGAACCAGTAGTTTAAGAATTATAACTAGTCAAAGTTTCTTAATTTTGTCACTCACTGACTGACTGACCGATCATCAAAACTCTAAGGCACTTCTAGCAGACATAGAAGCTTCAAATTTAGAACACAATTAGCGTTTAGTGTATAAATCAAGGAAAAACTAAAATATTTTGCAATTTCGTTCCACTTTTCTGATACACCAACTGCATAAATAACTTTGTAATCCCATATAAATATATAGAATTACAAAGTTACATTTGCAGTTAATGAATCAGTGTACCTGAACAAAGTCGCTTCCCGCTGTCTGTCTGTCCCTATGGATGATTGCGCAACGGATTTAGATGCAGTTTTTTTAATAGATAGAATGATTCAAAAGGATATTTATTTATAATTAACTAAAAATAACAAAATTAAATTCTAACTTAACTAAAACTATACAGAAACTAAAAAATAGCGTCGAAAAATTCATCCGCATCGCTGTCGACTGGTAATGTACCCAAGAGACTGGCGGCATTACCACGTTGTATGGCGATGCTTAGCCTCTGGCCAAGGTAAAAGCCAGCCCTTGGGTCACGGGAAGTGTCAACCAGCCGTTTCGAAATTTCTTTAAAAAGACCATGAGCACTTTAAAACCTTTCAAAAGGAAGGTTTATTTGTATAATACATGCATAATATAGTAGAGAAACACTGATAATTTTAGAGGTTTCTAATGTGATGTCGTAAATAAACAGATTTTCTTGCGCTTATATTGCAAAAGCTAGCTGAACCCTACGAGATAGATCAAAATAATGTACTACAGTATTGCACACCTTAAAAAGGTCTACAAAAAAGTCCGCGATGGTATATGTCTATCTGTTAGGGATAACCCACAATAACCATTTTTTATCCTTTACTTTTTACGAGAAATAGTGGCTTGTTTACGAAGCGATTTTAAGCAATACAGCATTAATCTATATCCAATTAGGTACATTAAATACATTGTGCATTTACTATAGATCAATTTGGCCCTTTGAAGCATGTAATTTAAATGAATATTTTTGAAGATATTACAGATTTAAAAAGTAAGGAAATTGCGGTTGCGCTGGTGAGTTTACCTTAGGCAACGACAGGATAATACGGTTAAGTAGTCACGACCTCTCATCGTTTGGGGTGGGGTGTACCTCGAGCTCAGCAACTCCCCTAAATATCTTGGTATTACCCTGGACAGGTCTTTAACATTCAGCAAAAACTGCAAAAATATCAAGCAGAAGGTGCACACTCGCAACAGTCTTCTTCGTCGACTGGTCTCATCGAAATGGGGTGCTTCGCCTGAAGTTATGCAGACTACTGGACTGGCGCTATCTTTTTCTGCGGGAGAATTCGCGTGCCCCGTGTGGAGCCGTTCTGCCCATGCAAAGATGGTACTTAATATCGTGTCCTGCGTGTCCTGTCAGCTGCACGTTACAGGAACTGATGGACGCTGGTGAAGTCGCCAAACAAGTAGCCGAATTCTGGGCCAAGTCCATTTAGATTGCTATCGACACGCTAAGAAGAAGAATAAGGTCAACTACGAGATGCCATACTTAGTCAAAAAACAAAAACGCGCTTCGCCCTATTAGCACTTTAAGATTAGCAGCGATCGCACGCGTTTATCGGAGCTCTCTAGCGAGGAAAATAACAATTATCCATATTAATGTTATAAATTCGAAAGTAACTCTGTCTGTCTGTCTGTATGTTACCTTTTCACGCCTAAACCACTGAACGGATTTCGATAAAATTTGGCAGAGAGATAGATTGCATCCCGGGGAAGGACTTGCGGTAGTTTTTTTATCGAGCGAAGAAGCGGGCGGAAGCTAGTATATAATATAATGGAATAATAGGTGTAGATAGGTACCTAGATATAATTATGTTCAAAGGTAACTTGTAAAATGGTCAACGGATTATGTTAAAAATAAAAAGTTAAAAAGGTACCGGAAAGGAAAAAAAGTAGGACTATCTACAAAAAGAAGTGAGATGCCATCAAAAACATACCTTGTAAAAAAAGCCAAGTCTCGCAACTCAGTTCTTCTACCGTAAAAAGTTGTGAGATCCATGAAATACCAAGTCGGTTAATTTATTCACTCCCTACTTAAGGAACCTTCTGTCTTAAGTTATTACATAATTAGCTAACCTAACAACATCTTGTAGTGACCATCAATATTAAAAATCTTCTATGTTTTAAATAAATAAATTGACTTGGCTATCGCCATCGCATGAAAACACAATGTATCTCACAGTGCGATTGCCAAGTCAATCTGTTTATTTAAAACACAAAAGATTTCTAACATTGATGGTCACTACAAGTTGTTGTTAGGTTAGCTAATTATGTAATAACTTAAGACAGAAGGTTCCTTAAGTAGGGAGTGAATAAATTAACCGACTTGGTATTTCATGGATCTCACAACTTTTTACGGTAGAAGAACTGAGTTGCGAGACTTGGCTTTTTTTACAAGGTATGTTTTTGATGGCATTAAATATTACAGGAAAGTATTAGTTTTTGCATCGTTCATTTTTGCCAACGCTGTTTTCTTTTTATACATAAAATATACATATTATTATATTTTTTTATAGACCACCGAAAACCGTAGCCCGAAGGCACTTTGGAAAATTTCTGTGTTTATTTATTTATTCTTTAATTAAAACGGTTTACAACCAATTACAGAAATTAAAGACAGTTTATGTATAATATGTGTTAGCTTTTTTATACCCATAATAAAATATATTCGTATTTAACAAGCAAACAAATGCATGTGAAACAGCAGCTACATGAGATTATGCTCCGTAATCTCGTCCTCATTGTTCCTTATTTACTATGTAGTTTGCGCTTCTTGCAGACTCGCCAATCACATTATTTAAAGATTTTTTCTTCATCAAGAAAAAACAAATGTTATCTATGGTTCACTCGTTGGCGCGCTCTCCTGACATCTGTCAATCATTGTACTTTTTTGTGCCGCGCGCTGATCACGTTTTCGTATATAAAAGTTCAGAAAAGTTTTAACGAGATGGGAAATCTTAGAAGAAAACGAGACAAGAAATGAAGGAGCTGACCGAACGTCTGCGAGAACTGGAAAATCGCTTGAAGAAGCGAAAACGGAGCCGTCATCGAAACTCAAGGTATCGGCAGTTGAATTCATGTTCCTAAAATAACATAGGATGCCGTTATACTATACGCACAACAGTCTCGAGAGTTTTCACGAGAGGTTAACCATGAGAACGTAACTGTGCCGTATACTTACACAAGAACGACACCACATGAGCTTTCACGAGAGGTTAGCCGATGGTACATACGTTCAGTGTTATAAACACGTTTCTGCTGGATTCCTGGCCGTCCCTAAGAGTTTTCACGAGAGGTTAACTATGATAACATTCAACTGTGCCATATATTTACAATAGAACGACACCACACGAGCTTTCACGAGAGGTTAGCCGATGGTACATACGTTCAGCGTTGTACACACGTTCCGGATGGATCCCTGGCCGTCTCTAAGAGTTTTCACGAGAGGTTAACCATGAGAATATTCAACTGTGCCATCAACACCATACAAGCTTTCACAAGAGGTTAGCCAATGGTCTGTAATAATAATTTATTTATTTCAGGTAAATAACCATTGCCACAAAACATAAATTAACAGAAAACATAATAAATAATTCAAAATAAAATCAGATAAAAACCAGTCTATATGTCCAGTATTAAAACACATGCTGTATCCCTGGAGCTATCACGAGAGGTTAGCCGTGGATTTAGATCTAAGCAGTCTGGACTTAACTCTAATTATTCTTCATAGATGAGTACAAAGGTCAAGTAGGCAGTCGCTCCATGTAAAATACCGGTATTCAGCTGCATCCAGTTAGACTGGAAGCCGACCCCCAAAATAGTTGGGGAAAAGGCTAGGCAGATGAGATGAGTACTAAGCCCTCTTCCATGGAGGGTACTACAGTTGGACTGTGACCGAAGTCAACGCAGCCGGACTGAGAATATCCATACTCAAGGCCGCTAATTATAATCTAATTCCAAAATGCTCCATATTTCTATATGTTAGTATAGAATGTAACTTACATATGCTATGTTAGTACTTCAATTCTACTAAAATACAGTCTAAGAGTGAAACGGTATACATACATACCCCAACCTAAAGCCTTAAAAATCTACAAGTATTAAAAATCTACTTGTGAGATGCTGGGGTACAGTTAGTTACTGTACCTATGGAACTGTATGGCAGAAAATAAATATGAAACACGCATAATCTGTAGCATAATGAACCCACCAAAATTGAAAAAGGAAGGGTTGTAGCATAATGAACCCACCAAAAATGAAAAAGGAAGGGTTGTAGCATAATGAACCCACCAAAATTGAAAAAGGAAGGGTTGTAGCATAATGAACCCACCAAAAATGAAAAAGGAAGGGTTGTAGCATAAAGTATTAAATAGGAGTGGAATCAAATGGAACCACCATGATCAGGGAGCAGCGAATTACAGTGGCTGCTGCTATTACACTCATTGGAAAAGTTTATAACAGTCTAATAACCTCCCAAGTGTTTGTATAGTGCAGATCAAATCGAAATATTAAGTTACCGAGCTAGATTACTGTGTGACATTTATCATGAAAATTGCAACACACAGATCCTTAATCCTACCCAGCCTTAACGAGGAAATGCAAGAATTGATGTAAGTAAACACCAATATCAGAATACCAGATAAATTCAATGCCAACAAATCATCGCCAGAACCAACATCATCACTAGCTCAGGTACAGACTGGTAGATTGCAGTATTTCTCTGAAGTATGGTATTACTAATCCAACTATACATGAGTTGGATCAAGGGTTATAAAGTACCTTTTACCGAGTTCCAGTTCAAACTTCTGAATAACAACTTCAGTCAGAAAGAAAGCAATCTATCTTCATTGAATAATCCTTTACCAGGTGCCATAGAAACATGCTCCTGTCAATAATCAAATTTATCTAGTAACTGTATAATTTTACCAAACTCACATGGTACTTGGAGATACATATTAAATCTCACATAAGTTTTTGTCTACAATAATACATAGATAAAAAAAAAAAAAAAAAAAAAAAAAAGAGGAAATCAATTATCCATATGAAAATATGTCAGAAGATATCTCCAGTTTCTATTTCAAGATATGTTAAAAGTGACATGCCTCGTATTTGGGCTAAGCACCGCATCCATGTATTCACAAACATCATGAAGCCAGCTGTCTGTCATTAGAGTTCATTAGGGTTGCATTTTGTCATACATTTTGACAATTATATTCTGTGCCCTACCAATTCATATGTAAAGTGTTTAAAAAAAAAAAAAAAAAAAAAATGTATCTGCTACTTAAACAAAGACGAGTGCCTAGACAGTGCTGCCAGTGTCTAGGATAATTGTTGGATTCAGTCCAGTCTGCCATTTCACTTTCTCAGGAAAAGATAGAGTTTATCCTATAGTCCATAATATAAAGAATATTAAGTCTGAAATTAGATACAAGTAATAGAGTTTATCTAATTACTAGGTATTCTAGCATCTGCACCGGCAGCAGCTGTAGAATATAGTTATCTTTCCAATTCCAATTTATAGTAACGGCTCCATCGTTTTATCAATGATTCTACCAATGTCAAGGTTGAAGGAAACAAAGTGTATTCGCTGAGGTTGACCGGTTGTACTGCCTTAAGCACAGTTTAATTGCAACTGGATCTGTTTGAATAGCCTGTAAGGACAACACAATACATTTAATAAGATAAATTGTTAATAACCAGACAACACAAATTGATTTTATTATGGGACAAACACAATGAACCACCACTATGATGGTTAAATTTATACCAAGATAATGGAAAGTAACAAAACAACAATGAAAATAATAAAGTTAGAACTAGATTAAAAATCAATTATTGCAAATACAACAAAACTAGAAACAAATTCAAAATCATTTATTTGCAGAGATTGTTGGTTACCTTACATTCAACAAACCATAATAGAATTAAACAATTTGACTTTGTTCTTGAAATATTGCCTGATACTTCTCAAACTGGCTGGGGACTGGTATTTAATGACATCAAAATCCACAGGCACTGGACAGCTAATGATGAAAAGTTCCTTACCATACCTTGAACTAAGTACTAGCAGCAATTATGGGGCTCAAAACATTTGCAAGCTAAGTCAGATATTGTGAGGACTTAGAAAAGATATCACAATGGCCATAGCCCGTATCAGTCAGATGGGTGGTACGCGCTTTACTCATGTAAATAGCTTGGCTTGACAGTTTTGGCAATGGTGCGAGGAAAGACAAATATGGGTTTATGCATGAACCCATGAACCTGTTGTAAACAGGTCCAATACTAAACGTCAACATAACATGACTTCCTGATCCAAGTGCATGTTTATAGATCTATTTACTGTCAAATGAGATCTTCACACCCAATGCACAGGAGTCACTCACTGATTGCTACCATAATATTACCAGAGACGCTTTCCTGAGAGGAGAAAGACTGATCCCTTCAATTGATATAGTGCTAGCTTCCTTGTCTAGCAAAACAAAGGAAAACTATTTATGGATTTGCTCTAAATCAGTGGATTCTCTTCTGTTAGAATCAAGACATTGGCCCCTAGGCTCAGTCATGATAGTTATATAATTTTTACCACTAAGTTCAATGAAGCACTGTCATATAGCTCACTCAACATCCTAATGGTATTGAGTGAGCTATATAATAGACAGCAAATTCTCTAGTTTTAGCCCCCACATTGACACAGATGACAAAGGGGCAATATTTATATTAAGTAGTAAATAGTTTGGGACCCCAGTATCGTTTGGGTTATTTAATTTATTTCCTAATCAAAACCTTGGTTTAGAGTTACTAACCAAACAATTAGTAACCAGAATAGCTCCTGTAATTGCATACAGAATTCAAACCTTGTCATTTATTAGTATAAATAACATTCTTGTAATGAGGATAATATTAACACAAACATTCCAGATATAATTAAAACCTGGTAGATCTCAACTCTACTTGATACTACCATTATAAAGAGAATTTATCTATCTGTACTGCCCACAACCCTTAAATTGTCCTATCTAGATTTTATTATGAGTATACCTAAGACAATATTGTAAATCATTAATTACAACTATAAAAAAAAAAAAAAAAAAAAAAAACCTTATGATGTCACCTCTACTGTAACCAATAGTAGATGGATAAAACAAATTTTAAGTAATAGTGGAATAGATATTTCTAAATAAATTCAATACATGTCTCTACTTCAAAGGGCTCTGAAGAAGGTGTCAATATGCTGGTTGGACCACAATTCCTCAACCCTTGCTCGGTTTTATAAGAGTCCTTTTATTAGTGATTCTAATGATTTTGCTCCAGCTGTGTGCTATACAGAGTGATTGTTCATAGAACTTATTACATGTGCCTTAAAGGATTATTAATTAAACTAGTTGATTCAAAACGGAATAAGAATTCCAGAAACTAATAGTAATTAGAGAATTATAAATTAAGTTAGGTAACTATTTACCTTAATGGTAGACTGATTCTTAAATAGAAATACATATACAATTATTAAGTAACAAACTTAGAATAACATGTTAGGTTACAATGTTCAACTATTGAACAATGCTCATTTTATGTATTACCAACACAACTATTGAACAATGCTCATTTTATGTATTACCAACACAACTTTATTCTTTGAACATCTACATAGTAAATAAGGAACAATGAGGACGAGATTACGGAGCATAATTATACAGATCGGACTAACTTACCTAGTGACGTCCGATCCTCAATTATGTGAAGTAATCTCGTCCTCATTGTATCCCAACCCTTCCCAGATAATCATCCTACTTGTATGTGTAGGATTGGATTCACCCCTTCTAAAAGTTGTGTTGTGCTGTATGCACTATGCCGGGACTATAATTATGATGCCCATATAGATCATCATGAAGTCCCGTTTTTATGCTTTGAAAGAATGATTGACAGATGTCAGGAGAGCGCGCCAACGAGTGAACCATAGATAACATTTGTTTTTTCTTGATGAAGAAAAAATCTTTAAATAATGTGATTGGCGAGTCTGCAAGAAGCGCAAACTACATAGTAAATAAGGAACAATGAGGACGAGATTACTTCACATAATTGAGGATCGGACGTCACTAGGTAAGTTAGTCCGATCTGTATAATTAATTTACTTTAAAGAATTCGAATTTAACTGTTAACTTTGAGCACGCAAAATGTGTGCAATTAGTTATTTAATAAAATATTGATTGTCATATTTTTATATGAGATGAATATTACGTTTGTTGATTGAAAATAAAACCCAATAAAATAGTAGATATTTTAATAATGCATGACGTAACACTGACAATATCTATTATACCACACACGTTAATTTATATAGGTACATACTTAACTATTGGTCAGTACAACATCTAATGTTAGGTGTGTTGGTCATGTCAATATACTTAGCAGAAAGAAGTCCAGGACACAAGCCATCTATACATAAACCTATACGCCTTCTGTAATAAAAGCCATCTGTATACCTCCATAGTATTGCATACCACATCCACAACTTCGCAGTTGTAATTCTTGCAGCGTCCAGTGCACTCCACGTCCGCCCCGGCTGGGAATCGAAGCGGCGACTACTAAATTAAATAACTAAAACATCTCTCCGTTGCGAGCACTTAAATAATTCACTTTGTGGCCGCTAGATAGCGGTGGCTCGCTTTAAACGTATTTACGAGATTGCACAAGCCTCACACAGATGTATTTGTTTGTTTATGTGCCTAATCAGTCGTTGTGAAATGTACAGGATTCTTTTGAAGCTGTTTTTTTATTCTGTTTTGTTCTATGTGGTCAGCATGATATTTGCATGGCTTGTTTTATAATAAAATAAACTTATAGAGACCAAGCTGAACTACGTAAAGCCCCGCGACTTTAAGTAGTTCAGCATTGTCTGGAAGGTAAACAACGCTTAAACAAAATTCTTAGTATTGTAACCTCGCCTTCTAAATCAAACTAGGTACAAGTAAGCGCATCACGTCTTTAAAACCATTAAAATTTTGATCGCGTACAGGTGACTCACCTTTGTTCCCTACATACTACCCACGTATTGAAAATCTAGTCGCAGTATCGCTGTATTTTCCAGTGTCAATGCACCAGCCAATCACAGGTTGTCTGCAAATAATTGAATCCATTTAAACATGAGATAGACTTAATTACTGAAATGAAATGAAATGAAATGAAATGATTTTTATTTTTGTAAGTAGGTTTGTACAAACACTTTTACACGTCAATCATGTTTTTTTAAAACTAGATGAAGTCGGCGTTTCCTATCTGACTACTCTGAGAAGAAAGGCCGAAACAAACTCAGAGGTCACAGTCTCTTTTAAAGTCCAGACATAATCTTGGTCAGGTTATATGAAGACCATGTAGATCGATGTCTGAGGTGGTCTTTTGAGGAAAGAACCACACAGATTGAGAGGACCTGTCCAGTCAGTGCACGCATTTGTCAAAAATCGTGCAGCTCAACTCAAGACTTAAGGAGCTCAACGATTCGACGAACAATACCAAAGAAAGGACATTTGGGTAGGCCACATAAATAACTCAAACTGCCAGACCATGAAAAAAAAACAGAACAGAGAGAATAATAAAAAATATATATATATATGTAAAATGACCCACATCGTCTTCACATTCACAATGAAAAAATGATATAATACTTTACAAAGTAAGCAAATGTCATTGTTTAAAAAAAAATCATCAATGTCAATGTGTATATAAAAACGAAAAAAATCATTCAAAATGCAGAAATTGGAAGCAGCTCAATCCCAAGCCTTTTTGTCCTCAATATAATCTTTAACGGTATAAAAGGCTTTCTGGCACAACTTACGTTTAATGAAAGATTTGAATTTATTAAGGCTTAGATCTTGAACGTGGCTTGGTAGTTTATTGTAAAAGCGTATACATTGGCATCTGAACGAGCCACCTATTTTCTTGAGCCTGGTTGTAGGTACAACATATTTGTGTTTGTTTCTAGTATTTATATTATGGATATCACTGTATTTTTTAAACAATTTTATATTTTTATGGGCATATAAAAGATTTTCATAAATGTACTGAGAAGGCACAGTCATTACATTAATCTCTTTAAATTTGTCTCTGAGAGAGTGTCTCGGAATTAATTACTTACTGATCTGATTGTAAATGTACAGTCGCGGTCTAGTACGTAGTGTGCAGTAAAGTACAAAATACTGTATCTAGGTACAAATATATTCTAACAAAAAGAGTAGTATAAATGACTTGTTGATATGATTAAACTCATTTCTCAATTTAAAATTTAACACTTTTACATAATTTCATTCATCAAAAATATTAGGTGTGAAATATCGTAAAAATAGATTAATTGTAATAAAATGACAAGTTTACCCTGCAACAAAGGGCTGAAATATTATTTCTCCATGAAGATGGCTTGAATATTAGTGCTTTAACACGAGAACTCAATATATGTGGTGGATTTTTAAGACCTTAACCGTAGTTCCTACAAAAAAACGGTTTAAGGACAGTCTCCTTCAACAGTTTTTTTGTAGGAACTAAGGTCCTTGACTTTTCAATAAACTTTGATGTGCATTCATAGATTTAAAAAAAACCGTCACTAAGAAAGTCGTACTACATTTTTGCCTACAGAAAGTAGTTAGGATTTTTGACAAAAATCTACAAGATCTCGTTTGAATATAGGAGCGGCTGAAAGGAAAATTAAAAATTTAAGTACTTGTTTTTCTTTCGTTTCTCAAATCTTTTCAATTCTCTCCCCACGACAAATACATTCAGGTATATGTTTATCCTAAAGTGTTTACTCGGAATAGATTCGCTTTACATTCTTAATCAAATTAATAGCAGTATGTTTGCCAACTGCCGGCGGTGGAATCGTTAATGTGCGGTACTCGCAGTTCTCTTTGTAATTCAAGTGTTTCTAATCTCACTTGTTTGTTGCGCAGTTTTCAAGAATTATGTTTGTTTTGTTAGATAGATAGAGGTGTATGAGGTATGTGCTTGTGGACACATATTATTCTGGAAAATTGCCCATCAGTTCATTATCTAAACAAATAGTTTTGATAAACTATGCTGAATTTGCACTTTAATGAAAATAAGCAATTATGACAAGAAGGTAATGTATTTTAACAGTTCGTAATTAGGTACAAAGGTACCTATTTACGCAATTTGCTCTAGTTTTGATTATTTTAAATATATTTATCACCTTATATACAAAACTTTTAATTCATGAAATGAGTAGGTTATGTGCTATTTTAAATGCCTAAATTAAATAAACATCACCAAAACAAACAACAAAATAATTGTTTTTAAATCAGATTTTACATTCACAGTATGTTCATCTTTCCGCAACCCCGCATCACATAACATCCAACTTTGCAATATGTCTAAAACATACAATATTTTGTTCCTAACAAGATAATAATTCAATTAAACAGATCGCCCACAAAGCACAGTTTGTCAGTTCAACTTGTTTTGCTAATCAAAAAGCTATCTAACTTTTCAGAACAACCTTCATAAGTGGATAGTCAGACCTACTTATGTACCTAAGTACATACATAACTATTAAAATTTTTGTTGTTACCAGGTTTGATCTTAGCGATTAGAATAAGACTTTTGGTACAACTTCTTGAATGATATTTTCAGATTTTAGTATATTTGACGTCGTAATTGCTTTATCACTTTTGACAATATCTCTTGTTGATATCATGCAATTGTCACATAGACACCAAATAGACCTTGTCGTTTTATGACGTGGAAGTGACATTCAAGCTTGGATATTTTTTCCGGCAATTCCTGAAATGTTTTTGTCCTTCTAATGCTTGTCTTATATATTTTATCTTTATTTTATATTTTATCTTTAAATAGTTACTACTCAGCTCTGTGTTGTAAGGGATTTAAATGATCTAATATGGGCGAACTTTTAGATACCCTTTTCTACTTCCTCCGGGTATTAACTCAAAAGGTAAGAAAAAGGTTGTCCTCTTGTTTTATTCATTAAATGAAACTTTTATAAAGCAATAAATGAATCTCTTTTTTAGTAATGATATGGGTAGGTTCTCCCTCCCTACTAACGATTTTTATATATATATATATTTTATTACTAAATAGGCCCGCTCTTGACCCCGATCACGCCTGATGGTAAGCGATAGATGAGGTCTATGATGGAACGAGCGTGCCCAGAAGATGCCTGTCGATTATATCGAGAAAATGTCCATTAAAAATGTATATTTTATACTTTCATTTTTGTGATAAATTAATAATAACAGGCTATTGAACTACAAACTAAACTAAAAGGTAAAAATCGATCAAAATGTTAAAAAAAATATTGTGTGTTTAAATGTTAAAATGTTTTCCCAGTTATAAATTAAAATTCAATATTAAAGGTTTAACTAAACATACCGTGACCCCTCCGTGCCTCGGAAAGCACGTTAAGCCGTTGGTCCCGGCTGTCATTCGTGTATCTTTGACAGTCGTTACGGGTAGTCAGAAGCCCGAAAGTCTGATAACCAGTCCTACCAAGGGGTATCGTATTATAACTGGGTTGTGGAGGTCAGATAGGCAGTCGCTCCATGTAAAACACTGCTAATCAGCTGCATCCGGTTAGACTGGAAGCCGACCCCAACATAGTTGGGAAAAGGCTAGGCAGATGATGATTAAAGGTTTAACTAATTCCCAGTAACAGAGATTTCAAAGCAAAAGTGTTGGCATCTCATTGTAATTACCTCTCAATATTAGAGCTTCCTCACTTTTCCAGGGCCCACCTATCCAGGTTGCACTGTTCTTATTTCTACCAATACCGTGACCTTTAAAAAACCTAACTAACCAGTATGTACTTAGAGAAGGTTCAAGGTAATTTTACACGTAAATGTTCAATAAAGATAAAAGGGCCCCAGCTAAGTCACTACGCTTTGATATTGGCAATAACTTAAACTGGAACAAAATCAAGACACTTAAACCAAGACAGAATAGGCGTAAATCGTCATCATATTTAATCAAAATACAGGCATTTTGACAAAGTTATACAATACCAGTGACTCGATATCAAATAATGTATTTTCGTGATCTTACACCCAGACAAACAAAATTAATACCAGCTGATACAACCTACATTTCTGAACCGCCCAAAATAAGCAGTCACAAATGAAACTTCCTCAGCATTCCTCACGTCGCATTGTACCCCTTCCTACTTATCCTGCAGATTCGTATGAAGGCTCCGTGTCAGTCATTATGAAGGGAACTTGTTCAACTTGAGCGAGCATGTCGCTTGCCTGTCACGTACGTCTGCTACCTATTATTTTTGTGAGAAAACAAACCCAATATGCCTGAGAACAAAATTATTGTAGGATGTTGTATGTTTGAAGTTTAAGACTTTGATTAAAGGTTGGGTTTAGTATAAGGTTTTATTACAATTCTAGGAGGTATTAGGATATTGGGGACCTCTAGCAATTTTCCTTATTATGTTCGCATGCGCCAGGCAGAAAGCGTAGAAGTAAAGAAACAGGGCTGGTACCTGCCTAATTTTATAGCATTCTCGATAAAGTTTTAGAGTTCATATGATATTCATTGAACTTGATTCATTTTATTATATGTTTAAATGAAACTTTTGGCGCCTGCAACCTTTGTGTTCGCCTCACGCGAAGGGTTGAACGCTTTGTTGAGCATCAACATCCTCTTCCGTTTATTGAGCAACAAATTCCAGTGTCTAGAGTAGACACAAACTAATACTAACATCGTTTTAATTGGGATTTTTATAACAAGTAGGTACGGATTTTTTGTACTAAAGATAGAAAAAATATATTCTTAATAATTTCCATATTTTTTATAAGGTTCTCAGCAGTGTAGGTATTTGATTGCATACTCGTAAAGGAAGATTGTTTCGTACCCGCATTTATTTTGATTTATTAACAAACCTGTACTGTTCCAATGTTCGACAAGTTCCCAATAAACCGACAATACGTAATACGTGACTACCCAATAAGCCGATAAAATGATTAACTCAACTACAATTGTAAGCATGACGCCACAATTCCTTAAGTACACACTATACATACTCACGTATTATATAATCCTATATCCGTATTCTGTAACCCACGCCGAACTCATTGTGCGCAAATAATGCTAATGTCGCAGACGGATTGTCGAATCCGCTGTTTTATGTAACCACTAGACGTTTTGCAAAACAGCTTCGTTATGTAAAACAGCTGAACAATATTCATGGATTGTCATTGCATTACGTTTAACAAAACTACTACCAACGTTTAGACATAATGCAGAATGACTTATATGCAGTCACAATAAGTGTTTGGTGTGGCTTCTAATGCTGAATCGGTCGCATTGACTAGGCACTCTGACCAGTTTGTTTAGGTTAGGTTGGAATTGTGTTACAAACCGCGCGCGACCCGAGCGAGCAGAGCGAGCAGTGCCGATTCCGCGGCAGCGGCCATCTACTTGACTAGCTACTTCCAAGTTGGTCACAGTTACTTGACTATTCAGTATTTATAGGATTAATTTTCATAAAACACTGAAGATTTTATATGGATATCCTTAAAATCACTGTTTTCACTTGAGTTAGGGTCATATTACTCGTTTAATTTATTTCTGTTTCGGACGCTATTATTGTTGTTATGACACACAGAGCCACGAGCGTTAAAATGTAGAACTAAAATCTACATCCGCTGATCGTGAAACGTTTATGCAATTCTGCGTGTTAGAGTTCAATAATAACGAAAAAATTGCTAAACTTCATTAAAACGGTTATTTAAAACAGCGGATTCGACAATTCATCTGCGACATTAATACCGCGTTAGCGAGCGACGCCGCGGGGCGTCAGTTGCGTTTCAAAAGATAATAATAATAACATTGGAAGCAGTTGGCAAGCGAGCGACAATACGCCACTAGCTGGCTTTTTGTTAAGTTGTCCAAAGTAAGAGCTGGTGGGGTTTTATAGTTTTTGTAATATTTGGTTCAACTTAAAGTAGTCTTTGTTAATGTACTGACATTTTTTAATCACACAAATACCTACTGAGATATTTGTGTGATTAAAAACTGTCACTATACTCTTGGATTCTCCTAAATGATTTCAGTCGGTCGACTGAAACTGTTGAGAATCTTTTGTCTGTTACTGAAAGATTTTTACCGACAACAGACTTTCAATAGGTCCGTTCAATATTTTATCTGACTATTGTTCTTTTAGTCACCGAATCTGAGTTAAAAAGAGACGGCAGCCAGTTCACCTACGAAATGCTTGTGAAGGGTGCTTGTGACCGACGAAAAGAATTCGTGGGTCGGTTATGTCACCTTTACGTCGCGTATAACTTGCACCACACACCACCGCCCGTAGCCAGCAGAATGAACGGGCACCTCATAAAATATTATAACATGCAAAAAACCCACACACACACACCCACACACCCTACAGATAATTGTTATGGGACGTATGAAAAACTTTGTTCTCGATTTTTGGTCGAATACATTGGGCGGCCGAAACGCGTTACCATGGCACCGGGTTTTTTGTGCCAAACGACCGTATTCGATACGACACCTTTATGAAATTGTATTGTGAAATTGAAATTATTGTTTTATGTAGACTTTATACATAAAGATAATAAGTTCCATTGGCATTCCCTAGCTGCATCGGGTATTAAGTTATAAGAAAGTACCTACCTAGTGTCTATCAAAGTGTGCTTTATTAAAGAAACTAGCTGACCCGGCGAACTTCGTACCGCCTAAATGTATGAGAAAAAGAATTATCTTCTTTTTTTTTCGTGAATCTTCCCCATTTGTAATAGTTATTCTGCTATTCAAGGCGGAGACAAATCCAAAAAATTAAAGATCATAAAAATCGGTCCAGCCGTTCTTCAGTTATAAATTCTGTAACTTACCCGATTTTGTTTCATTTACTACTACTAGCAGCGCCACGCGGTTTCACCCGCATAAGTGTCGACCCCGTAGGAATATCGAGTTATAACCTATTTCCCGGGATTTAAACTATCTCTATACCAAATTTCATCTAAATCAGTTCAAGGGGTTTAAGCGTGAAGAGGTAACAGACAGACAGACACACTTGCCCATTTATATTATTAAGTATGGATGGAGTATGGATATAGATTAGTATTAGGAATTGCTGCTTACAGTGCACCTTTTTGTACAACATTAAATGCAGGCGAGGATTTCTTGTTAGATAAATAAATTATTTGGGAAATGTTTACTTTTCCCTTCAGATTTGTTTTTTTTATAAGCCAAACTAAAACGTTAGCATCACCATTGGGTCTCATTTCCTCAATATTTTGGAAAACTTAGGTACCAAAATAGCACTACATACATACCTACATGATTGACATTGAACAGACACCTGTCATATCAAAAACCTGTATTAGTTGTTTTAATTGGTAATTTTTAGACGAAACGAATGCGGAAGTAGGTACCTACAGCACGAATTAAGAAAATATTTAAATGAAGACGATTCTTAGTTTGCAATACCGTCTGCAGAACTTTTAAAAACCAAAAAAATATTAATATAAAAAGCGCTCCCTAGTTTTTCTTCTTTGTTATAAAAGACTAGGCAAAAGTAAATTACGACTGAAAAACGTATAGTCTAATGAAATAATTACGTGAAAGATTCAAATAAAGAACATTATAGTGTAGAAGTAATAGTAGGAAAGAATGCAATGTAAAGGCTGACGCATTTGGGCGAACCGCACCGCATTGGAAACATCCTCTTACATGACTTTCGTAACTTTTCACACTACAGGCGCGCCGCACCACGCTTTGTTGCACTGAAATACGATGCGTTGTGGCCCGGTGCGGCTGTGATGTGCGCTTGGCCTAAGTCCACAAAGTTATAAATTAATGACGTAGCTAGCTGTTGAATAAGAAGCAATTAAAGAAGTTATGATTTCGTTTACAAATAAAATACTCACGACGATACGACTTCATATCTAAATAAAACACAACATTAATATTTCGGAGCCAAGAAACACAAATCACGTAAAAATACCTCAAAAAGTAAATCCTAAGAGCTCTGCCAGGTGAGCAGATATTCCTACATTAAGTAACATGATTCATAGCTCAACAATATCTCACCCTTCGTGAATATATGAGCTGTCGTTTAGCTCAACACTGATCTTGGAACGGGGCTTTATTTTTATTAAGCATAGATTTTTTTGAGATCAGACTTATTTTAAGACATAAATATTGATTTATACACTAATGAAAATTGACTACTTTTTTACGTTTTTATTTATTCTACTAAAAAGTTATGTCTCTTGGCATGCTTTGTAGAATTTGGTATAAACTATTGTGGGTCAAGTCAATAAAATCTGGATTTACATAAAATTCTACAAAAGGAAGCTCGGATCATGGGCCCTGACTGTGCGTCTTCTCTTTCAGGAAATTTCTCGACGCCTGGTTTACACTTCACGTGACCAAAGGGAAAAGAATTAGCTACTGCTACTGCAATCATTTTGGGCCTCTAAGTGACCTTTTGTTGTTGTATTTATTTGTATAGTTAGTTACTCATCAAAATTACCTAGTTTGAATAGTTAATTAATATATTAATAATAACATTCACAACAAGAATAACACGTCAACCTAGTCAAATAACCCGCTCCTCAAGGTGCCCAAAATGCTTGCTGCATTGCCACGTTGGATGGCAATGTCTAACCTTTGCACCAAGAACGAGCCGGAGCGGGAGTCACCCGATTTGTCATGGAGCTTGTGCCCTATCTCACTAATGAGCTTCCTGGCCTCAGTGCCCCAAGCACCCATGGTCTCCACGGCAATGGGTACAAAATGGTAACGTGGTAGTTAATTGTGTTAAATATATATAAGCATCTTAAAGGAAGTCTGATACGATAACAAGATATGAGTAGTTTATTAATCGATTTTCAAGATCTTAATTCGTTGGGCAGTTGTGACTGGAATATGCGGTGATATACGGACAATAATTTACGTTGGTAGACCTCAGCCACCTAGAGATGTGTACCTACTCTGTCCATTATTATAGGTCTTCTTCCTGTTTATTTGTTTCCACGTATACATAACGCCACCATTAACCAGCCATTTCATTAGTGGGAATGAAGTTTTAGTGTGAGGCTGCATCAGTGCAGGCCGGCGATATCATTAAGTACTGAATAATGGATTTGTGTACCATGTGTGTGGCGTAATACCACGGATTTAAGAAAATTGAGGAGTTCCACTTCAAACAATGGGCGCCAACAAAACTTGTGGTTTTCTAACTCGTTGTTACATCGTAAATAAACTACCCGTGTTAAACTTGGTACTTTTAAGTCATCTACTTTAGTATCATTAGTTTTGCCTCTATTTATCTTCTGTTCTCAAATCCTTTTCCAATCTTTAGCGTCTGGTGTGCACTACGCATGTTGTGCGCGACCTATGACCGCGCATAGCATGCATGGACCTTCTGGGTGTACGTCTTTACCACCATCCATTCCCCACTGCTTGCGATTCTATATTACAGCACTAATTATTTACAGCTACATATTTAATTGTAATACGCGCTGATCCATTTAACCCGTTGATTAGCCCGATTTGTTTGTAATTAATTTGTATAATTGTATTGTGCTTGAGGCAGCTAATTACTATATTCAGGCAGGCACATGGTACCTGTGTACAGCAACCAAATATTCTAATCATGACGCTGAGAATGAGACTGAATCCATTTGAGAGAACTAATTCATTTGGTTCACAGCAGGTCAGGTTCAGGTGCCAGGTACTCAGCAGCACCACATGAAAAGAAAGTTGTATAAGTTGTGTATGGGTTTATTTATAAACGATGATTAAAATAAAAATGTATGGTTAGACAAAAATGTATGGTTAAAGAGTCGCTAATCACATTTAAATAAAAACTGATAAATAAATCTGATGCTTTTGAAATAAACATAACCCCTTTGAAGAGATTACTAATTTTACGGAATTAATAAGTAACTCCTCGAACTTTACTGAAGAATAAATTGTAATAATGGCGATTGAACACAAAGTCACGAGCTCTCCCGTAGTGTCCAAGTGCGTAAAGCACTGCCACTGTGGCCAGTCTAATAGCACTTAATCTATGCATGGTCAGCCCATACAGTCCACGTGTACTACATTGTAACGCTGACAATCAAATATAAAAGCCTCAACTCCTACGTCGTTCTCTCGACTGTCTTCCCTCGATCTTAGAAAACAAAAGAGAAAAACAAAATCAACGTAATAAATACATTCCTCAATTCGATCATAAATTTTTAGTTTTTTTGAGTTATTGGTTCTAAATATTATTGTTGATTAGATTTTTGTGTTGAACAGGTTGTTCTTAAGTATGTCATTTTAATCATTATTAACATACACAGACTATAGTTTTATACTAGATTATCATAACGATTATTACAGTACTTTGTTACTTTAAATCCATTCAATGATTAACTTTATGTGCACTTTGAGCATATTGAAGGACAGTGGGTCATTCTCTTGATTGTATGTTTCTATCCGTGGTCTGAGGTGCCACCATTTTGTTTGTATTTATTTAAATATGGTGCGCCTTTGTCTATGAGCCGGTGACTCATTAGGTTTAATTTTATTCATTGCCACCTGTATAATGGGGTATCGTGTGGGCTTTTGGCAGTTTGTGACCCTTTATTCTGGTGTGAATTGTGTTATATTACCCACATTTTTCTCAATTCCCCCTTTAGAACAATCTCGTCAAACAAAGCAAATATAGGTAATGTTTCCATAAAGATCTTTTACTCCGATTTGGGGAAAAAGACAAAAAGCATAATAAAATATTAGCCGTATAGGAGCAAACGGCTAATATTTTATTATGATTTAAATAATTATTTATGCTGCTTGAAATAATTCTTGTCTAACCGCGTTATAACAGCATGAAATAGGCTTCCGGAAAATGATGTGAAGGCTCCTACACTGAAGCTTCAAGAATCGACTGGACAGACTAAATATCTCCAAGCTATACGATACACACGCATCAGATAGTTAGCTGCTAGTGTGTCTAACCAATAATATTGCACTTTTATATGAAACAGCAGATAACTGACGAAAAATTTCTACACTAGGGAGTCTAGAACCACGTGCTGAATTCATGGTCACAGTTTGCGTGTGGATGTCCCTGCCACCCTGTGTACACTTACTGAGACTGCCTCGTTGGTCCAGTGGTCGCAAGTGCTACTGTTGAACATGGGGTCCTGGGTTCGATTCCCGTGTCGGCAAAGGCACTGGAAATTTTCAGTAGCAACCCGGAGTCGGGAGCAGTGTCCTCTCTCCCTATTACATGGGACTTAGACACATAACGAAATGTGGGTGTATACCCTTGCTTAACCCTCCGGGGAATACAGGTGTGAAGTTATGTCACACTTACTGCTACTGTAGGTTCCTGTAATGTTCTTCGATCGAAGTCGAAGTTAATGACGACATAACGCTATATCAAGATAAATTCCTTTGTTTACTTTACCTTCTTAAGAGGAAATGCGGGTGGTCGTTTCTCCATAGAAACGCTCTCGCCTGTTATATTTCTGCTTCATTTCCATAAAGCAATGACTTTATACAGAATAATAAATATTAACTACTTGTATGTCCCTATGTTTTACTTTTTGATGATACCTTATTTTTATAAGCACTAGAACCTAGATTTAAACTACTTTTAACAGAGGCATAGTGTACAAATTTGTCAACTATTAATGAAAAAGAAAAAGATAAGGACACACTATATATCCTTCTTATTCAGTTTAAGAAATATCTTTTAAATTGGTCCAATATTGGAGGAGGAAATAGGCGAGAGCCAAAGCTCGAATTATGACTTTTTACCAAGACTTTTTCAAAAGCCTATCCGACCGCATTTCCTCTTAAAAGAAGTAAACAAGTAAGTATTCTAAATAAATAAAATATAAAGCTAGTAAATACAGTAGAACGTGTCGGCAAGGTGTCGGGCAGCAATCGATCTCTATTTAGCTCAAACTATTGAGATATAGTGAAGTGTTTAACGAAAAAAGATTCTCTTTCCTGTTTTTAGCTCAGGAGGCTTTAGAGGAGTTTATTTACCTGAAAAATAAATAGCACTTGAAAAGGATTTAATTTCAAATCGATGTTTTATCTCATTTGACTATCTCACCTGATAGTAAGTAACGTTGAGGTTGACAATAATGCGCGCTTGCGCAAAGGTGGCCTATGTACTAAAGTTAAAAGGTTAGGTAGATACTGTATTAGTGAGGCATTCAATTTCGGTATTACTTAGTAGGTGATTTAAACCAAACATGAGAATTCTATGCGACCGCCTTACATGAAGTCCTGGGAAGTAAATCACAGTCTAAGTTCAAAACCAGCCCATTGTTATATTTAGCCTAGTTCTATCCGTATACCTAAACCACTGACCTCTGTAATACATGTACTAAAGAGGTCAGTGACCTACATGGTTAGCGACACTACATGCTTATTTTCTTAAAAACAAATGAAGCTCGAATTTTTCTATACAAAAGTCTGCTTTTCCTAATTTCGAAATCGACCCCAGCTTCTGATTCCACAACCTAACTGGCTCGACATTCGCGATTGGAGAGGTATCTTTGTACTTCTCATTACCACTCAACGTAGGATTTGATTCGATTACGATATCTTATGGCATTCAAGGAGATCCGAGCATTATTTATTCAACGCTTGACTCGGTTTGTGTCGATCGCTGACGGAGCCCACTGGAAAGGTCAACCCAACCAAAAACTTGGTTTTGGTTAGCTCAGTACTCATTTGAATATTAAATATGGTTTTTATTTTTAGAAATATAGATGCAAGATGAAATATGTATACGTATGCCTTAATTCAAAGTAAACATGAAGTTAGTCAAATTAAGCTCGTTGTGGCTTCACAACCGTATCTTGTCGAGTTATTAGTAGGTAAGTGTCTAAACACTATTGGACTAATATCACTCACCCATTGCACGCTGCTCCAAACTACACGCTGCTCAGAACTGCACTCGTAGCTAAACCGCGCGCTCCTTGCGGTAATATCGACCGAAAGCTACGGCCGAAGACCACGGCCGATATTACCACACGCTCACGAACCTGCAAGCTGTGCTGAGCCGCGCGCTTCCTGCGACCCTACGACGGCCTGACCGGCCACTTTACGAGTCCTGTGCTGACAGATCACCTCGTCTGCCGCATGCTGCCAAGGCACCGGTACCTTTCTTAACCTTAGTGTGTGCGGGTGTTCAGATCAGTCAGTGAACACCGTGTTCTCCAAGAATTATAATAATGTTTTGAAATATCCTGCTAGTTTCTCTAATCTCTCCTTCATAATAGTTGACGGCCTGCGCAGGCTACCTGCAAAGCCCTAGCCCTGGCTATTTTCTGTGTATCTTGTAACGCAAGATACACAGAAAATAAAGTTGTGTTTGACAACGCGTCTGTAGTAACATGTTGGTTGGTTGAGGTAGCACGATCACAAGATACTGTTGTATTCAGATAAATATTTATTCATCTATGTAAACCACACCAATACCTGGCAACGCAATAGTCACTAGTAGGTACGTTTCAGTACATCTACTTGATTAATTAATTACCCTTTGATATTCGATATCACACGTGACATGGAGCAAGATATCAAATTAGGACCAAAACTAAGAATGGGTACAGTGCATACAACAAACAGTAGAACAACTGCGAACAAATGACCGAAACGCGCCGCTCACGCTATGGCGCCGCTTCAGTGAGTTTTGCTAACTTTAGCAAAACTCACTGAAGTTCCATGTTAATTACTTAAAATGACTCCCGCTCCGGAGCGTTCGGGTTGTCGACCATCATCATCTTTCTACCCTTATTCCAATCATCTTCAATCGTGATCTTTGCGTTAACTTCCTGCCTTTAAAGATGAGGTAACAGCCACTTGGCTGTTACCTCATCTTTTACCAGTGAAGAAAAGGAGCAATTAGGTGTAACAAAAGTATTAAAATTGGCTATTATCAGTATTTCTATTCATTAATATCATGATTATATGGAAGGTTTTTGTTCCTTTATTTATGTAAAGTTGACTATTAATTAGCAAGATTCCTGATGATATTATGGCTAGGAAGGAAGTTAACGCAAAGATGACGATTGAAAATGATTGGAATAAGGGCAGAAAAATGATGATGGTCGACAACCCGAACGCTCCGGAGCGGGAGTAATTTTAAGTAGCCCAGTTGAGATACCGTTTTACATTACTACAGTGACAAAGGATAGCTATCGGGTGTGAAATGTGAGGTGGAAACACAATACCTTTACAAATAGCTCCGTTGGAGCCCACAAGGGTTGTGGTCTAGTCTCCGGGCCTCGTGTCTCCGGGTAGGGTTTGATAGCCTTCTGAGGAATAGGTATTAAGTAGGTTAGCAATAGGGTGAGATCGAAAGGCGGTATGAGATGTCGTTGATTTAGATTTCTTTAGATAGCTGATACACTGAGGCAGTAAAGAAAATAAGTAATTAGTTGTAAAAAACTTAAAAGTCGAGTATTTACACATAAAACTAACTCCCTAAAAGAACAAACGAAACAGAATCACTTAAATATCCACATGCACACACCTTCTTACCTGCAGTTTAAAAACAAACCACGGTCTAATCCAAAGAAGTCTAATCAAACCCGAGCTAGATTAAAGTGGACAATTACAAGCGTCTGACCTGACACCTGAGAGCTTCAAAGCAGAACTAAAAAACGCGTCTGGCGAAGTGGTGAGCTAAAAACGCTGCGTTCCCGTTCTGTATTTCGCTGCTCTACGCTGATTACGGAACGTTTTCTCGCTAAGTCATGCTCCGTAAAGGTCTTTGGAAAGGATTTTTTACGCGTAACATTAGAACGAAAGTTTGAATGTTCGTCGATTTATCTAATATAACTGGTGGCGTGAGTGTTTTGTATGTTCATAAGTTTCAAATTGAGGTATAAATATAATACAAAATGTGATTTGTTTTTTACCCCGTTATTATTTCATGATCACACTCATCTCACTTATTTTTCATCACACTTTCTTCTGTCGTGTTAAATGGATTAACTATTACTTACATATAATAAAATAGTAACGAAGTCAAAACTGTACATTTGATATTGTTTAAAACAATATTGTTTTAAACAATATTAAATGTACAGTTTTGACATTATTAAATGTATAGTTTTTAAAATTTTTGTTAGTTTGTCTGGATGATGTTCCGGATTGGCGCAAAATCTGCTGAATAGATTCTTCTCAAATTTTGCACAAATATTATTTCTTGAAGATATGGTCATCGAATATATCACATATTGTCACGCTATTTATTTATTTATTGATAAAATTTATTGATTGATTTGCTATGCGGTATTAGCAATATTGTATTATGTCCGTATTCCTCAACAGTTTACCGCGAGATTAAAATAGACGAGAAAAATGTTATACTCTGGCAGATAGATACAGATTATATAACCTCAGAAGATACAGATTAATTAACCTCAGAAATTAATATCTTCACTTGACTTATACAATGTGAACAGCTATTTTAGTCAAATTTTCAGCAAAGTATACGTACGACTTTCACTCGAACGAAGTTGTGAGCAGTAGCTAGTCAGTAATATAATATGAAAATGAACAATCACTGTACGAAAAAAATCACCGAGTTACTTCAGTTCATTGATATGTACTTGGGTAATTATAGTCGATATTTTTCTTCACACGAAATTCAACTACCGCGTAAAACAACCTCCGTCCTTACAAAAATTCTCTCGGTACAATTTTCCCTCTCAGTGCGTTAAATCGTAAAACCTTTTTGTACGTGTATTCTTTCTGGCGACCGTAAGCCGCCGTAATGTTTGTAAATAAGAAAACAGTAGAATCATAACACTTAATTTTGGATCTCGTTCGACGCCGCGAGCGCAAGAAGCACTTCCAGACGGAATCGTGTTTGCAATCTTATTTTAGTTGAATAAAATTGCCATTTAGCGCCGAATAAAATATTGTACAATCGTCTTTAATGTAGGCCACTTCTGGCACTTCAGTTTTTCTTGGAATGCATTGTATTGGTCGTTGTGTTACGTAAACGTTTGTGCTTGGGGATCGATGTGACTGAATTATACAGTACTAGCTGCGCCCCGCAATTTCACCCGCATAAGTTTCCAAGTTTTTTCTTACAACGTAACATAACATCACGGCTGTATTCCCCGAAGGGTCAAGCAAAGATGTACTTTAGTAAGTACATCCACATTTCGCCACATGTAATAGGGGTGAGCCCGTCGCTATCAACCGGACACAAATCCCAACTCTGGGCTGAGACTGAGAAATTCCTGATGGAAAAACACAATGACCCTTTGCCCAACCTTCAAATTAAACCCAGGTACCTACTTACCATATTCAGCAGTAGCGCTTGCCACCATCAGACCAACTAGGGTTAGGTTATAAAACACGTTTCCGACTGACAGCGATGCGGACGAGTACTTCGACGCCTAAGTGTCCTTTTGTTTTTGCATTTATTTGTTTTGTAGTTAACTAGTCATTTAATTTTGTACTTTTTTTTTTGTTGTCGGGGGGAACCTTCAAAAGGCACCCGACCTCCGAGGATCCCAGGTCGGGTAGTGTGGGTTTTTTACCTTACATTAGCACATAGGGGTGGTCCCGGTTCCTCTTAAAAGACTAATTCCGGAACCCCGCCGCTCCTAGTGTTAATAGTTAGTTATCTATACATAAAATAAAATAAACTTTATTATTTGATTTCAATAGTCAAAGACAAATAAATAATTTATAAGAAGAATGGTCTCTTCGTAGCTGATATATAGCTGAGCGTAGGATTTGATGGAAACAAAACACAATTGGAAAATGGATCATAATTTATAGCGCAACCCTAATTTCACATAATTATAGTGATTCCCCAACTCCCGTTACCCACTCCCCAATTATAATCCCTCGGTTGAGTTATTTCAATAATGTTTTGATGGATCTGAAACAATTTCCCTTTGTTCATTTCTGGTAGGTTAATTCCCAAACATAACGTATATTAAAATTAAATACATGCTCGGCTTAGTGTGCATCACGCGGTACTGTGGGGCTTATGTTAATATATCTTTGTGTTGTGAATGTATGTTGTTGTCTAATTATGTTGAATATCGGTAATTTGTATTAATTGGTTACTAAGTTAGAACATGAAAGGGTTGACTGTGTAGGTACAATTAGGCAACATTACGCAAACAATATGTACCTACAGTTGTGTTATTAGCAGTATGTATGTGGATGAATGAGAACCGGGTACTGTATGTAGGACAGCTGAAGCTTGTTTCCATGAAAACACTGAGAGAAAGAGCACGACAATACCTATAACTTCGTATTATAATGATACGCCACAAGTGCTCGAACGATCGATGATGATTATGCGCATTATTTATGCGTTTTGTATTTACTTTCAATATTTTTAGCTATAACCTTGATCATTTTAAGTTACAAAGTCTGCTTATATTAAAGGATATCGTTTTTTTTATAATAAATGTACCGTAGTACACCGTCCATTCCTAAGGATTATTAAAAGAAAGTTTTCTTTTTCATAAAAATATTAATATTCAAAAGTAACTAACTACTAAATAACAGCCAACACGGTTCTGTAAAGAATGAAACGTTCAATAATTTGTATTTAACAGCCGCGTACTGCGCGATGTCTCGCGATACGCGGCGTACTGCCCGTAAAGCTTAGGCCTTACTTACACGGTAAGTACGCGGCTTGTGGATACCGCGGTTTAGCCATTAAAACCAGCTATTTTTAATATAATATCTTTGCATATAATTTGTCTAGTACCTACGTGCTCTTTTTAATAGTTGTGGGTACGTTTTTTCGTGTAAATACTACGTGGTGTTTTATCTAGGATTGTTTGTGTATTTTGGGTAAAAATATTTCATGGTCACCTATCCGGTCAGACAAATCAATTGATAAAATGAATTGTAGTGATGAGTTGATAGATACTGGTATATCTATCGAATAGACTACAGAATAGATAGTGCCAGCAAAAACTAAAAACCACAACAGTATTTGCTGACAAATTAGACACACAAACCATCGACAAAGCGGGTCGGTTTGCTCCGAGTAATTGACGTAAGCGGGCCCGAGAGTGCTTTATTATAGTCTGTCGCGGTCCCATGTCGCAGCAGAGTGGACCGAATACCGAATACAATGTGAGCAGTAATGCACTTTTGCGGAGTGAAGTACGCGGCGTACTATTTGTTTCGTACCTCTGATGTGGTCTGCGCTTTACCTGCAATAGAGGAGCCCTTTATTTTTTGGTCACAGCTAAGTGCAATGCGTTGTGCTATTTAAACTGAACACGATATGTGGTAAATAGGTACCTAGGCATGTCTAAGCCGTTTACGCACTAAACGTGTATTCCATACCGACATATATCACTTATTTAAAATTTGTTAGTGTTATAATACAGAGGTCAAAAGTTGATCTTATTTCTGAGTTAAACAAACTGTTACACGGGGCTCTCGCCGTTCTAGCGATTAAACAAACTGTGGCGTGAAATCTAAGCGCCCAACAGCACCCACGGGCCAGAGGTAAAGTTACTGGAACTTTTCCAATATCCAGGGTTATTGCGCCATCTCGCACCCGTCCCGCGCCGTCCCGCGGCCGCCCCGCCGGGATGAGGTGGACTTTCACGTCTTCACACTTTCTCGCCTGTTAGTTGGCCGTTTTGTATTGGGATGTTAAATGGGTAAACATCGATATCCGTGGTAAACATGGTGTTTGATAACTGATCGTCTTTTGTTAAATAACTGTTCGCGCAAGGTCGCGGTAACAGTTAAGCAAAACTATCTTTGTATGATGTGACTAATGGAGGACAGTAGGCGCATAAGGTGACTGAAAATAGAGCATTGACATGTGAGTTTTATCAAGTGAAAAGTAGAAATAAATTGTATCGCAAAGTATTGATAATAAGATTTTTCCATTATAAGAATTTGTACGTTATCACCGTTGGCAAATAAAACACAATCATAATTTTGTACGAGTGAGCGACGAAACGAGAGGAATTTTAAGGGAAAATGTAATATTGCTAATGTCAAACTGGATAAAGCCTGTACGAAGTGATTGAGGCGCGGCTAAGAAACACGCGGTTTTAGTAATGCTTGCGATTAGTTATGTCATATTACTTGATGACCCTGAAATATAATACGGATGATGTAGCGTCAATGATTTTCAAATAAGACAAACTTGAAACCTTCTGCGCCATCGAAAAAAGATTTCTTCAGCTGTATTTTATATAAGATTTGTAAGAAATAAAAATGTTTGCTCAAAATGATCATAAACAAACCCGAGCCTTTATTTTGTGATGCCCACGTTTGTCCTCTATTAACTTGATGTTAGGCAAAGAGGCATGATCCTGAACTTGCGACCTGCTGACTTTCTGGTTACATCTACTTACCATCATGTTATCGCTAACTTCGTGGCCACCAATCAGTAAATCTGTCTCTAATTTGATTAGATTCCAGTGGGCCATGAAAGAATTTCGTGAGCACCTAAATAAATACGCGCCAGGATTAGTTAAGGAGCGCATAGTCCCGGGATCACGCCTCATTGGTCTAATGAGCGTGGGACCCTGTGCTATGTGTTGAGGAACCAGGAGTTTAATAGAAGTTGTGGTTATTATCGTATGGTAACTGAGATGTTTTTGGTTCATGTTAGGCCAAATGAGATAATGAAAGAAATACCTATTATTTTAGGGTTAAGTAATGAATAACGTCTGCTGTACTTTAATTTTTTTACTTTATAACGTCCCCTTTTTTTTTTTTTTTTTGCGGATGGGAAATCATCAGATGGGTCCCGCTCCACCCTTACTAGACTCTTACTGACTAAAACCCACCCGTGTTCCTTCCTTAGCCCTTTATGTTCCGGGCCAGCGGTAACCCTTTCGGACAATCCCGCTGACCCGGCAGGCTTCGGCCCCATGGGGCCCCTCCTCGATGCTGACATCTCTTTGAGGCGCGCGTGAAACACGTACGCGCCGTCCGGCACGGGCCTGGTCCTGATCGGACGGTGAGCTACCCATTACTCTCCGCCCGCAGGCCCGCGCCTACGGTGGCCGGGAGTCGTCGCGCGGCTCCCGACGCCCGGAGCGTCTCCTGCGGCGGCTGGGACGGGAGGCTCTCTCCCTGAGCCGTCCCGCCACCTCCTTCGCTAGCATGACTGCTTCGCAGAAGGAGGTGACTGCCTCCCACTCCCTCTCGCCCCGGACCATGGCTTGCACCAGGGCCGGGCGCGATAGGTCGCCGCCGCTGCCGATCGCCTCTACGAGGACACGGCGGTGCTCCGCCCAAGCGGGGCAGACCTCCACCGTGTGCTCCACCGTGTCCTCTGGGCGATCCTGGCAATGGTGACACCCGGGCGTTTCCTCCCGCCTGATGATGTGTATAACGTCCCCTAACTTTAAATAACGTTTATAAATAAACCTTCTGTTACATCCCGAAAGATAAATATACCTATAGACATGCATCGAGAAAATATAGTTACGACTTTAGCTCGGTAGTTTCAACAGAATTGTTAAGAATGCAAGGGCATTCTCACAAATATTCTGTCTGATTATTACTTACAGGATGAGGTAAGTACTTACAAGGCGTAGTTTAAGATTACAATGTGTCATTCACAGGAAGTACCAATAGAAACGTATGACAATAAGTAACGACTACTATGAACCTTCGCGAGGTATTTCAATGCCTCTGTACAGCTGTAAAGAGTTGAAAGAAAAAAGCAATGTACTACAAGGGGTCATTCAATATGATACGGCGGTTTATTGTTGTTCTAAATGTTATTTAAATTCGTGAATTTAACACACACTCTACTTGGCATAATTCTACTTCATTATAAACGTGTAGTTACCGGACTTCATCATCATCTGCCTAGCCTTTTCCCAACTATATTGGGGTCGGCTTCCAGTCTAACCGGATGCAGCTGAATACCACCGGACCGGACCGGCCGGAGTTACCGGACTTTTCTATTGAAATACCCTCCACGTGTGGCATTACTTAAAAAAGTGTCGGACTTGAAAAACCTCCAACTGTCGGATCAATCTTGTATACGATCTGTAACTATGGGACTACTTAATAGTTGACAATTCCATTCTGCATCTCCTACCATTCTTCTATAAATCTAGACATAATATATTTAAATTAAAACGGCTTCTCGTGTCTACTTATGTGCCCGCATTGGTCTTCTCAACTACGCTACGGGTTTTTATTCGTCTTTCACCAACATTTACAGATTTTATTCTGGAAGGTTTATGTGTACAATAATATTTATTTATTTAATACTTCAAGCACATAAATGTACAGAGGCGGACTTAATGCCTTAGGCATTTTCTACCAGTCAACCTTTAGGTGATGCAGAGACAAACAGTTGTAGGTGCAATCATGAACATTGAGGAATAATTGTTTTAAATAATAAAGATACGCATAAACCTATTAAAACTATGAATATAATATATACCTAATTACATATTAATATAAACACAAATAAATATACAATAAATACATGAATATACTTACTAAAAAGAAATGATACAAACAATGAGAAAATATTACCGTTGTGATGATACTGCCATTCTTGCGAATGATAAAAATAATAAACTTACAAAGCTTGGACCCTGTTCCCGATACCGGTGGGCTACTATTTTTTATATTTTTAAATGTTTTTATATTTTTTTATACTTATATTTAAAAATATAATTTATAAGTATTTAATTAAATAAAGGAAATAAAAACTCACAAACAATAAAGAAATCGTACGAAGCAGGGGCAACTCGCTAGTACAAAATAAAGCACCCACTCAACATCCCTTTAGCCGAACACCACGAATTCTCGTAAATCTAGCGCGGAGTACATAATTCAAGTCCGATTACGCACGGCTGCGGCAAACGGCGCGTACACGAGCCGTCGCCGCCGCGCCGCCGCCGCCGCCCGCCCGTATCGCAACGCACCGCGCCAGCGGCCCCCGTACTACTCGTATATGTACCTACGAATGCTTTTGTTTTTACGCTTAATGATCTACGGTAAAATATGGGAAAGTTTTTCTGTTTTTAAGTCTAGATTTTGTTAGCCTAAAATATTTACTGCATTATAAACTTGAATTTTGTTGTTGGATAAATTGAGTCATTAGAACCTTGGTTGGTGTAAGAATCAAGTCCTATCATGAATTTTTTAGGAACGTTTACAGTCTGATCTCAGTCTCAATCTCTCAAAAATGCCTCTAATTTCCCTACATTTTTTACAAGTTTTTAACATTTGTTTATCGTCGAGATGAGACCGCGACTAGCTTTTAGAAAATAAGTACAATAAAAAAATAGTTTATTTGCATCTTCAAGTAAAACCATGTATGATTTGTACAGCAAAAATAGGCCTAAGATAAATAGAGTTGTATGTTGGAGTTGCAGCCAATACCTAAGTTAAGATAACTTAATATCTTGTAATTATAGGTATCAGCGCCCACACTCGTTAGCAAATTATAGCCGAAGATCAATAACATGAAAGGCAATGGAGTGGGTTCACTGCCTTCTATAGGTATAAAGATATGTGTGTGGTGCTTCAGTGGTAAAATTTAGGTACCGACTTCAAGTTGTGGGTTTGATTTCATAGCGCTTCATTATACGGTTCTGTGCAGTCCACGCCTGTCCTTCACATTCAAATATTGCTTTACCAACGAGCTGCTCTTTTTATCAGTTCTTTTTTTAGCTTTCAGAAAGAAATGTTCACGTAATTTTCATTTAAGATTGCTTTGATAAGACTGCCTTTTTGTACAATTGCGTACGGACTTTATTTGTTGATCTTATTTTGAATTATACTTAGGTATGTTATATTGGATGTTTATGAAATCTGTGACTACCTTCCACCTTACATAGATCATCATCATCATCTGCCTAGCCTTTTCCCAACTATGTTGGGGTCGGCTTTCAGTCTAACTGGATGCAGCTGAATACCAGTATTTTACATGGAGCGACTGCCTATCTGACCTCCACAACCCAGTTACTGGGTAATACGATACCCCTTGGTAAGACTGGTTACATACACCTTACATAGATATAGAATCTAATTCCAACAATGTTCACAATCACGTTACCTCAACCGACCGACCGACAACTTCTCAATACAACCACGAAGTTTGGCACCCATTTCCAATCCACCGGTTCCACCGAGCTCAGCACTGCCGGAGGAGCCGTGTCCTGCGGCCACGCGCCGGTGTCGCCCGAGTTTGCGGTTCGGTCTCAATTTTACGTCGTACTTCTACAGTTGTGGTTTTCTTCTATAACTACGTACTTTTCATTTTTACCGACTTCAAAAAAAGGAGGTTATCAATTCGATACGTATGTATGTAATATTATTGGAATTGCATTATATTCACATATGATGATCTATTAGGGCTTCCAAACAAATACACAAAATTTCATAGACGTATGTATGTATGTATGTATGCATGTATGTATGTATGTATGTATGTATGTATGTATGTTTGTCCACGCATATCTCCGGAACTATTAATCGGATCGTGACCATTTTTTTTTTATTGGCTTACATTTTCTTCAACTTAGGGAACAGTGCAAGTTTCATCAAGATCGATTCAGTAATTTTCAAGATATGGACTAATACGTGTAAGTGTGACGGCCTGGCTTATTGATAAGAGCTACGGGTGTAGTGTCAAAGGGAAAACATCTCAAAACCTTGGTCAAATACTAGTGCAAAAACTAAAAATTACGAAATAAAAAGTAATTTAAAAAAATTAAACCGACTTCAAAAAGAAATTAACTCAAAATTATGAAATAACTTTAATTTCGGAAGTCGGTGGCATAAAACTAAAATACAGATCCCAAGACACCGACTTCCGAAATTAAAGTTATTTCATAATTTTGAGTTAATTTCTTTTTGAAGTCGGTTTAATTTTTTTAAATTACTTTTTATTGTGGTTTAAGGTGAAATAAAAAAAATTGGTTGTCTTTGAAATTATTAGAATTGTAAAAAAAATATGTACCTTATTTAAACTCACTTAGATAATAGTTAGGTGTATAATATTGTTATACAGCGTGTTTGAAAGTTGAGTGCTCTTTTTTATTAACTAAAAACTGTTAGTCAAAAATAACTTAAGAACTTTAACTAAGAAAAAATAAAAAACATACTTCGACTAAGACATGTATGGCTCAATATGCTCTAAATGATATCAACTATCACCCCTTAAGGCTTTGTATCCAGCTTCCAAGCCCCCTGTATACGTAAGCAATTTAACGTTGATAACAAAAATCTGATAGTTTAGGAAATTAGAAACCATTCATTATGTTATACTTATTCATTTAACTCATTATGGTGAGTGGCGGCTGTTTCACATTAAAATAATACAAATTATTCATTACCATAAATAAACTAAACGGTATACAGTATGTAAACCATGTTCTCATTTCACGTGAAACTACTTTGTTTCCGTAGAGCTTGTACAAAGTGCTGCATACGTTTACTTTTACTCCGCTACTTGTTTCGACAAAGCTCCGAACTTAGTTCGCATCAAAGCTAAATATTCGGTTTACTTTGCGTTTGGGATAACATCAGTGAGAGGATATTATATTGTGTATAATTATGCAATTAAATAAAGGAATACATACAATTTTAATAGAAGTTGTGTATTTGAGTACAGTCACGAGTATAAGTATGTATACACTTGGCTTTATTCAAAGGCGATTTTCTCCTTTATTGTTGAATGACATATTAGGAACATAGTATTTTCGAACCCATAGGTTTATGTAAAGTATCGTATTTCAACATTGCATTCATTATTTCGTGAAAAAATCGCAATTTAAAGTTGCCAAGTGTTGACATAATTATTAGTGCTCGTGACTGTACAATGCTTTCTCCGGTTGCTACGGCGTAGCCCGTAGCAGCGCTGCAACATCTACGGCGTAGTTGATCTTGCTACGCGTTGTGGATACAATTTCAATTTCATACAACTTAGGCAGTGTATTTATTTACTAATAGTTGCCTATGGCAACAATATTATACCTTCCCATCATATTATAAGTGATTATTTTTAAAGGACTGTGAAAGAATATTCGAATAATGTAATTTACACCATCTTGAAAATTTTATTTTTTTAAACTATGTACTGCTTGTTTTAACTAATTCACTGTGTTATTATTTGCGCATAATGTAGCGCATGCTATGCTTTTCTTTAAGTGATGAGGCGCGTAACAGTGTACTCATTGTTGAATAGCCAAACAATAAATAAATTTTACTTTACCATCCTCCCCAACCAGATAAAATAAAATACCTAATCATAATCGATACCTAAAGTCTGGCCTGAAACAGCTCGCATCGCCGCTGAATCAGCTGAAGTCCGCGTGACACGTAAACCCTCTCGGAGCAGACACTAATGCACCGCTAACGGCACAACTATGTGAGGAAAAGTGTTTGTGGAGTTTGCGTTATGGAACTGTGAGACTAAAGTTATTGGTATGGAATCTTATATCTTGCAGCACTTTATGGCTTTGCTGTAAATGCGTGGAAATGAGTCTGTAGTTCGGGAAACGTCTAGCCATAAGGGAGTTTACTTGGGGAGGGGGTATCCTGATTATGCGCTTTGACATTATTTCTCGGTAATCTGTCAAGTAAATTTCTATGAATGTGAAGTGTTAGAGGATAAAATCTGTCGAACAGGGAGGGCCGGGAAGTCACTGTAGAGTTTGTCGGTTGGGTACAAGAAAGGTTTCTTGAGCATTGCCTTAATGACGGCTCTTTGTGCTGTTTCAACTTCGATAAATGGAGTTTTACCAGCACCAACCTAGACAAAGATTTTATATGTATTGTAGGACAGACTGGGAGAATAGTAGATCGTATCTGATTGTAAGAAGCAAATATCAGAATGTGAGTGAGCTTTACGTTTTATTTTTATCACATCCATACAAAAAGAGCTAGTGTATTCATCGTAAACAGGGACTTTTAGCTTTTTAATCCCTAGGGACTAAAAGTGATTTGAATTTGGAATTTGGATGTTGTTAGTAAAATTTCCAATCACCAAAGCGATCAATCACGAACATTGTATGAACCAGTCAGGCTGTATGATAAAGCAAAACGAGCGCGAGCCAAAAAAAAAAATTTAAAACGCGCGTAAAGCATTCTGCCTTTGCTCTTAATTGTTTACTCAAAATTGTATGTAATAAACAAACGTACTAAATAAACGTAGGTACTATACTTATTCATGCACTTATTCCCGTACTTATTTTTTCATAGAGGGAAATAAAAAGTACCTACATTGTCTACCTCTAAATATGTAGTTGTTTGCTCCCTTGGCAAACAATCTACTATTATTGTGTACCCAAACATGTGACTAGGAATTTATGTTTTTTTTTTGTTTTTAGAACATTCAAAGATTTTGCTTTGTTTTGAGGATGACAATAATAATGTGAAAAGTCAGATTTGAATGATTAATATTTTAGCATAAGTTAGGTATAGTTTTAAGTAGTGAATTGCCCTACAGTCAGACAATATCTTAGATGAGCGTAAAGTCTAAAGTTATAAGCACACAAGCTGATGGTTATAATTGTTATTCTAATAGTCGCTGTGATGATTATGTTTAATGAAATGCGAACACAATGAGCGCTCTTGTCATTAACAGTTACTGGAAATAGGCTTTGTGTTGCAGATGAATTCAATAATTGTTAACAATCAGGCTTCTATGAGAAAATAATTTTGCCATGAATGTTTCTCTCGGATAAACTATGTAAATCTTCAATATACATCAGATGTAGTTTTTCTATGTAAAATTTCTCGAAGCTGCCCGGGGCCGCGGAGTGTTACGTAATATTCTGAGTAACAGCCAGGAGTTTGGCAGCTGGCGATGTGATACGGGGCCATCGGACTATGAGAATGAGGGAAGAGGGAGTGCACCTGTGTCTGCGCACGCGCTTGTACACTATAATGTCTCCCACGCCGAAAGCTAGTCTCGGTTGAGAGATACGGTCTGGAGGCCTATAATTATTATCATGAACTTAGGCCAAGATATCCAGGCAAATTTTTCATACCTACCATGTAAAAAGTTACAAAGTAGGTGCGCTCCTTAACGCAACTCCAACAGTTTCATTAAGATCCACTTCTTTGCAGCCTACGCTTCGGAACAAAAACTGTACAAAGTGCTTCACATAAGTCTAGACAGAATTTGCGAATTTATTTTCTACCGCCCACAACTTAAAGTCACGGAGTAAGAAACAAATGGAATATTATAATGCTGTTTTGCTATACCCTAGCACATTGCTTCGTCTGCTACATCGTCTTAACAGATTACGCCGTGTAGGGTAGAGAAATAGCAGAATTAGGTTAGTTTAACAAAAAATACACAACAATCAAAATTCCATCCTCATTTATGCATGACATTTATTTTTATGAACGATTTGCCGAACCTGACTTTAATACCTAAAGTTTCTGATGACCTAATGGTCATCAATGATGCGACTAATGTCTCATCGTTGCAGTCAGCACTCATTTATGTCACGATACTGATGAGAACTAAATTTGCTATCTAATGAGTAGATACTCCATTTGTTAATTACTCTGATATAACCAGTAATTAGGTAGGCATTGTGGGTGAGTCGAGGCGTCTCAACTGAAACTGATGTTCGCACTCATTACTCAAAGTCACCACAATAGAGTGATGGTATTATCTAAGTTGTAGCGACGCTTGTTAGCGGTGAGTGGTACGTTCATACTGGTTGTGGTTATAGATTATGTTGATATTGTGGCGTGTAAATGTAAATAGTGTATCGCTAGACAATAATTTCCTAAACACATTGCTTCATACAAAAATATGATCTCGTATCAGAACAAGCCAAATAACAATTGGTATTATTTGACTGCTTCGTATTCGCCAGACTTAGTACACAGTTTCCCGCGGCTTCATCCGCGTGGGTGTCGGAAAATATTTCATAGGTCCGTACTACCGGGTTTAGTACTATATGTGTGGATCCAGGATAATTATAAACTATCTTACAATATGTACAAGGCGCTCGCCAGTATAGCTTCCAGTCGGTGTGATTTTTTTTCGACATCTTCAACAATCGTCGTCATACCTATTTCAGTCAATTTACACAAAACTTTAATAAATAATACATCTTAACGTTCCTCATGTATCACTCTGTCTATTCGTGAAAATTGTATGAAAATCCGTTGGATAGTTTTTGAGTTTATCGCATTCAGACAGACAGACGTGGTGGGAAGGACTTTGTTTTATAATATGTTGTGATTTAAATATGGCTACTCATTGCGGCTGTTTTAATTTAAACTGTGTGCGTGTATAATTCCCCTAATCAATAAACAATAATGATTAAAGCAATTACAGCTAGCACCGTGACGACCATTTCTTGGAAACGACGCGAACGTTGTCACTACCTCATTAAACCGATTCCATAATGATAATAATATAAATTGGCTTTCAGTAGCATTGAGACACGGCTGACACACTCGAGTACACTCGAGTGACAAGCAACGTTATACGCTTGACGACCAATGAACCGGGAGACGCAATGAGGGTAATGATACTAACACAATTATAATATGTACCTGGCAACTGGTGTGGTTATGTTCATGTTGTGGAAGAAATGAGAAATTAGACAATGTTGTGATGTGTGTTTCACGCTGTACTTACACAAAACGCCCGCAAACTTGGAACCAAATGAGATTCGAGTCCCTAGACCGTGATTATGATTATTTATTATCTACAACGAGTTAATTTTTGGGGTTGTGTTTTTGGGGTTGTGTTAAAATAGCTTCCACGAATGCTGAACGTAGGGCGCCTCCTGGACTGTCAATGGTGCTGCTAACACATTACAGCCTGGTCATTGATATATACCGCGGTATGAGCTAAATACTTACGCGGTCCGCCCCTATACGAGACCGGAGTAAATCGGGAAAAGACGCGACGTTCAGTTAAACCTAAACAGGTCGCAAAAGTTGAGTGTTGAATGTCTAAACATAGTGTTAGAAATATTAACATAACATAACACTGTTTAGTTGATTCACAAAGATAACGAGACGTCCGTAGGTACCTGCTCGGTTTTCGAGATCTAATAATACTCTAAACACTTCACACGACATTTCTAAATATAAAAGCCAATAAATCCCTAAACCAGATACCACCAAAACAAATGGCCATGGGTTCACAACAAACATTTTAAAGCAAATACTTTATGTCTCGGCCTCACGCAAGCTCTGGCAGTCGTCCAACGTACGAGTATCTGCGACCAACTTCTTTACTGTTGGTCGTAAGTCGCGCTGACGTGTGGCACTGTGCGACCTTCCCATGGGCTTAGGAGCTTACTGCATTTGTTTACTGAAAAGTTCTTTAGAAATGGTTTAAAGTTAGACGAGGATTAAAGAGTTAATACTATTTTCTATCTTTGAGAGATGTTTTAATTTTTTTTTGTGGCCTCTTGTAAATGAACAGTAATTATTTTGTCATTTAGATCTTCTTCGAAAGCTCAATAATACACTGCAATTTTTTTAATTAATTTGTCATTCACAACTTAATAATAGTTCAGATTGTCAAATTAATTTTTAGCAAGAGCATTATAGAGTGCCAATTAATCATCTGAACAAATATATTAATTTGAAGTGTCTGTTTGTAATATCAAAGTAACAGCTTTTTACTAAATGCATATGAAAGTGTAAACGGTACTTATAATATAGGGTTCCGTACCTCAAAAGGAAAAACTTCTAAGTCCACGCAATCAAAAGATACGGGCGTTTACGTTCCTTTTATCCTACTAATAATATAAATGTGAAACTTTGTGAAGATGTTTAGATGTTTGTTACTCAATCACGCGTAAACCGTTTAACAGATTTGGATGAAAATTGGAACATAGATAGACCATTTCCTGGATAAACACATAGGATACTTTTTATCCCGATATTCCCACGGGATCGAAACTTACACGGGTGAAACCGCGGGGCGCTGCTAGTAACGCATAATTTGACACTCGCAAGCGAATCAAAACCTATAGGGTACTTTCCGTTGATTTAGAATCATGAAATTTGGCAAGAAGCAATGTCATGTAGCAGAAGTAAAGGGAAAAATCCGAAAACCGTGTATGGAACCCTTAGTGCGCGAGTCCGACTCGCACTTGACCGGTTTTTGTCTTTCTGTATATCAATTTATTTGTTCCGGCTAATCTCCGAAACGCCAGGGCCGATTTTGACGTGATTTTCACTGGCAGATAGCTGATTAAGGAGCTATTATAAGGAGTAACAGCTCTTTCTCCAGTAGCCCGTCCCCGTAGGATAATTTCCGGCACCCACGCGGGCGAAGCCGCGGGTAGCAGCTAGTTTACGAATATAAACAGCACCTTATCTGAACTGATTCGAACATAATTATTATGTATATTTTTCTCAACAAGCTCACAGCTGGAGTCACTCGCTGCAGATGATAATAATATGTTAATGTTACTACAATTTCTGCTTTGTACACGAGATGCTATAATTGAATTAAAACTTGTTTACACACAATAAACACTCTTTCTCTCGCAGTCATACGTGTGATTATCCCGTGACGAAAATTCAGTTATATCGTTATAGGTCTGCGGTCGCCGGCGAGGTAGTGTTGGTGAAATTTCATTACATTTCAGTAATCGGAACACTAGACAATTCCGTCATGGTCTATTGCTTGTGTTTATTAGGAATGTTCAAATAAACCAATAAAGTTTTATTGAAATTCTGTGGAGTTACGTCATAATTAGCGGAAGGTATTGATCACTGATGGGAAAAAGGGTCGATTTTTGACTTACTATGTTACATGAAGAGGATTTTATGCATCAATTGTTTTGTGTAATCTACATAGGTTACGTATGTTTACAATAGTTGTAGGGTAAAGGTAGATAGCAAAGGTTTTTTACAAAAGGCTTAATAGTCGTAAATTCGACATGCTATTCTCATTATGAAGAAGTAAGTGTTGCTAATACATAATTATAATATTATTAAAAATAACTTAATACTTAATACCTACTCACAAACCCGCACTATCAGCATAACATCAATAGTTCACTACGTATCACTAAATAGTGGTACTGAAACATTTTCTGTTGCGAAACAACTTCATCCTACAACACCCTTGACTTGATTAAGTACCCGTCACGCGAAATAAGGGTAAGTACCAATATTTACCCTTACTTATCCCCAGTGAGATGAATTATACCATGAGTACCCATTACACTTAAGACGTAGCTCAGAAGGTGGCATTACGGAAACTCATTATGGAAGACGGCTTCCTCATGAGCAACCAATATTTATTCTAAGCACGTTAATCTCCCGTTATTGCCTGAAAGGTGATTTTGTCCACTAAATATTATAAATGCAAAAGTAACTCTCCTGTCTATCTGTCTATGTTTTCCTTTTTACAGCTTAACGCCTGAACAGGTTTCGAACAAAGTTAGGCCGTAACCCGGGTTAGGACATAAGATGCTTTTATCCCGTTAGTACGTTCCCTCGGGAGATAGTTTCCGACCTCTATGCGGACAAAGCCGTGGGAAAAAGCTTATGTAAAATATATTAACTAATAAGCTTGAGTTATCAAAATTGTTATTGGTTACGCTTGTGCGATTCAGTAAGCATCGAGGTTCTGCTGTCCAATCGCTCTGTGATCAGCAATCAGTAGTCTTCGTTTAGAACTAGAAGTTTTTATAAACCCTTTATACAAGTCTACCTGCTGAATTTAGCTACTTAATTCAGACCCGTAATGGGTAGGTCATGTTTATGACCCGGCAAAAGAAATATATGTGTTGTGATTTCGCGAAACCTAATGAATGACAAAATACTGTGTGAGGAAATGTTAATGAAAGGTGCGGAGTTTCCTACCCCAGCATTATACGTGACCAAAAAATGGATGAAATAACTTCGAACGCGAATTTTCTCATTCAACACTTCAGTGTCAATCACAAAATCCTTGGTAACGGATTACAAAAAATATAGTTCGCTCGCATTTGAATGGTTGTTACCAATTACCTTTCGAGAGTATCTGCTGTAACAATCTGACAACCGACACAAATACACTGCCTAGTCACGTTTAAAGCCATGATTGACAGAATTAATTCAATACACAAAATGTAGTAATTAAACGTTATTTCATTGTTAATAGATTACATTTTGATAATTGATTGAATTTCGAAAACGTTTTCCGGTTAACAAATTTTACCCGCGCCTCCTTGCCTCCCCCTCTCATCAAACAACAAGTCGATAGGGACATTTTGTGGAAATTATAAAATCCGATGTAACTCTCTTTCCGCAAAGTATTTTTGTCTTTACATCTGAACACAATCGAATACATTTTAACAACACGTCACTTAAGTAACTCCATAATTTGAGTATTTTTTAGTTTTGTCCCATACATTCAGTAATGTATGGGAAGAAATACTCATCAATATTAGTCAACCTACCCTGCAAAAAGTTATACCAAAACTGTGTTATCAATTTCATGAAACATCTAATTAATTTAATTCAATTATTAAAGATAGGCAATTATTCTTAACTAACTGACATGGACATTAATTAACGGTTCGATGAACAAAAATTAATTGCTGGCGAGAGCCGAGCTTAGAATTTGACAAACGAGTTGTTAATTTTGTTGATTTAGTGGTTTCCAGCGAATAGTGAAGCGGTGTTTATGATGGGAAGCGAAAATAAATTACTTGTTATGTTTTGAATGGAGTAAGGCGTAAATCTGCAGGAAGTTAGTGCACACTCTCATCGACACTCGTGACACTGTTGCTGACACATGTTGCCGTCGTGACGCTGTCTTTTAGGTACACTCATGTCGCTGTCGCCGACTCTCGTGACACTGTCCTTAACACTCGTGACACTGTCATCAATACCCGTGACACTCTCGTAGGCAATCATAAAAATCGCGTAGACACTCGTAAAAATCTTAATATAACATAAAAGTTAATTTGCAGTATTCAAAATTATTCATTCTCGTAATTACGATGTTTTAAAATGTAGATAGCCAAATAAATAGTTGTATGAGATATGACCTAATACTTATATACAAACGTTATTTTGTGGAAAATTCTTATTAAGTGTGCAATGTGCAACAGTTTTTTTCCAGGTTTGTTTGTTGGACGCGACAGATTGCTCAGAAAAAATCTTACGATTTCAAATAGACTATTTTATGACATTTTTGTGTTAATCAAAACAAGTTGTGTTATAAACCCAGCCACCAGATCTAGGTACCTATGTGCAAATTCAAGGTAGGTACCTGGAGTCACGTATTCCACTTTCGTTAATTCACTTTTCATCAATGAGGTTATATGAAACATATTATCTCCGTGCAGCTTCTATGCAATTGAACTACCCTACAATTTATTGTAAATATTTTATCATCCCTTGTATTTGCATGCTATTCCACATCAATTTCCATATTGATCAGTATCTCCCTCGGAAGTAAGTCAGCTGTAGGAAAATAGGTTACTGCGGTGACCGGGGGCCGTTAACCAGACCCTGGACATCTATTCATACTTACTATTACTATACGGCACTTTGCAGATAGAGCAACTGTTAACTGGCAACTAGCTGTTTACATACATCTCGGGCTATTTGGTTGTAAGCAACTGGCAACTTTTACAGTAAAGTTTCAAGAAGTTGATAGTTGCCTCAACTAAAGTTCTTCAATGCGCGTAAGATGTTAACAAAAAAAAAATCACACTTGCTATAGTTACCATAATCGATTGATGACGGATTGGTGATTACAGGTTTCTTCAAAATTACGATCAATTAAAAAAAACGCTTTTGAATTATTAAAAAAATTAAAAAGGTTCGATCTTTAATATTACTGTTCACAAAAATCTTTATTTGCCGAGTCTCTGAATTCCTAAACTTACAGTGCTTTATTCTAAGAGTTACGAAAAAGTCCTTCTTGATTTATAATACGTTACGCACTGAAAATAAACATTACCTTGTAATGGAAAAACGTTTATTCCCAACAAGACAAACTCTCTTGTTCCCCCTACATGTGTCTGTACAGACGCGCTCAGCGCTTCCAGCAATTTACCACAATTCCGTGTAATGGCGCGGCAGACCGCTCACGACCACAACTTGCATCACACATAACAATTTATCCTCACTTTTGTGCACGTTACCGTCTGCTTAGAGGTTGTAAATGTCTCCAAGTGTACACGATTGGACTGATTAAAGTAATTTGATAATTTCAAGCGCAGCGTACGGTTATTTACTAATTGTTGGTAATAGTTGCAAGCGCTACTGCTGACCATGTGGTTCTGCATTCGACCACTAAGTTTATATAAATAAATAAGTTGGGCAAAGTGTAATTGGATTAGAATTATCTCAGTGGCAGCCCAAATCTGCATTTGAGTCTGGTTGTAGGAATCGAATCAAATCCTACGTAATGCGAGAGATGATCACACGTTAGCAATTCATGGGCGCCCGCTTCTCTATACATCGCCTGCCGCTCGTAAACACGTTTTATTAAGTTGTGTAGTGAGCAAGAAATTAATATAAAAGTACTGAGAGTACCACGGATATCTATGGAGAGAACGAACGATGCATATCAAATTTTAATATGCTATGTTAGTGAGACCGCCATATTATTTGGTTTAGATTAATTAAAAAAGAGATGAGGATTATTGTGTGTTCAATGAAAAGGTGGATTCAAATCGTTATTTTCTATTTCATTTCAATTTTCCTTCAATAAAAAGAAGTAGTTTTTTAATTGTATTGCAGAAAGCATATTACGTGAAGGTGAGATGTACCTATAGCCTGGCATTTTAAATAATCTGACATCATTGTTTATTTATTTATAAGCTAACGCTAAACTAACGCTAAATTATGATTAAACTCAATCTGTTTATGAATTTACGCTTTCAATTCAACTTAGTAGGTATTACAATTCAAGGAAGACTGGTCGCAGTATTCAACAAAGCGTTTTTTTATATTTCTATAAAATATTTATGCCTTCCAAGTTATACATAATTAAAAATCTGTTTGGAGAAATCATAAAACAGAAAATTCCATGAAGTGCCTTTTCATTTCAGAAGTTAATTATATACTTAAGTAAAATTGCATGCACATTTTATTGCACCAATGTAAATATTCTCGAAGAGTTCACGAAGAAATTGAAATCTCGAAGAACAAAGAAGTATGTTTGTATAAATGTCTGTTTTGAACTTTTAATATAAAGGAGTCAAAGACTTGTGCAGTGTAATGGAAGTGGCTTTATTTTTTAAATATTTTCGACAAAGAAGCTGGTGACAGTTCTGAGTTTTTATATTTAACTCATTGAATCTATTGAAAAATCAGCATTTCGCGGTTTTTTTGAATATGCAAAACGACCCGGACAGCAAAATTTCCCCGCAATTACATTTCTCCAGGCATGAAGGCATTTAAACTGATCACGTATTAAATTGTGGCTACCTAATTTATTTAAATATTTTAAAGTAAGAGTGGTGATAAAGAAACCTATGAATGTAACATTCATAGATTTCTATAAAAAAAAATATTCCGATAACAGTTTAAAATAAAGACACGAAAGTCACAACTTGCCAAAAAGCAATCACAAATCAGTCTAGAAGTGTCTCATTATTCACAATCATGATTCTCCTACGATACGATTTACAAATTGAGCAATTTCCTGATTTTAAACATCCGGTATTGGCAAAATAAACATACACTTACGATAACCAATAGGTACGTCAATTACGGATCTAATTTTAATGACTATCTGACCATTTGATCGGAGAGGCACATTTGATACGGGGCGGAGGGCGAGGCGCGGCCCAATTTGTGGTGATAATTAGTCTGGTACCAATTAGTACATGTTATGCTCCGTGGGACCCGTCTATTACTCCAGGAGACTTTGGGTCAGTATTTCAGGTAGAATTTAAATAATTACTTGATTAGACAGAAGAATGTTGGTGTAAAAGTTCAACACCAAGATTTTAGTTAAATCATTCCACGGTCAATTAAATGATAAATATATTAGGTTTATTTAACACAGGATTGCGCATCTTTTCAATGAAAACAAATGTACATATTTTAAATACCTAAGAACTTCTTAATTGAGATGCTATAAAAATACGACCAAATGGTCACCTAATTTATCTTCTTGGAAAAGTCGTTAAATTCGCTGTGGACACTTAAGATGCGAGTCACGTACATAGATACGTCTCCTTAATTTATTGTGATCTCTTCGACTTAGGAGTGCCTTAAATCGAGACAATCTCGATTTGAGGCGCCGAAGGAACGTGATTTATTACTGAAAATGAATTCAAGTAGATAATGTATTATGTGAGAGTTCAAAGGCAATGAAAATATGAGCTTTAAGTAATGAGCTGATGCGTATTATTCAAAGCTAATATTTTACATTCGTAAAATATTCGTATACGTATAATATTAGTATTCACTAGTGACGTCAAAAATGTAACATTCGCGCGTTTAACATCAGGCGTAACACTGGCTCGAGTCACCATATTATTTATGTGTACACTCGCGCGTGAAACATTTGGGTCACCAAGAGACAGGCTGGGTATAATTATTTGGGACCTACCGATGACCTACCTGCTATTAACAGCAAGTGTCTGTCCAATATGTCTAAGTTTTCTGTTGGTTAGAATAAGTAAGTATGAACTTAAATTTCAAAACGGCTGGTCGACACTTCCCGTGACCCAAGGGCTGGCTTTTACCTTGGCCAGAGGCTAAGTATCGCCATACAACGTGGTAATGCCGCCAGTTTCTTGGGTACATTACCAGTCGACAGCGATGCGGATGAGTTTTTCGACGCTATTTTCTAGTTTCTGTATAATTTTAGTTAAGTTAGAATTTAATTTTGTTATTTTTACCTGTCTGGACATTGTTTATAAATAGGTAAATAAAAGTATGAACTAGATGAAATTTAAAATAAAAGAAGTTGAAAAAAAAGTACTTGCGTGACACTCAACCACGTGTAATATTCGCTCCACTTTGTAATTTGATTCTTGGTTAAACAAGTTCAACCATGAATCAAATATGTTTAACAAATAAAAGCTTAATAAGACAATTTTTATTTAAATGAAATTCCACAAACGACCAAACGCAAACTAATTAAAAATGCGTAATTTAAATTAGCAATCATTTGCTTCAGTATTCGCTTCCTCGGTTTATTGACAATTGCCTTATAAATTGTCAATGAAGCGAGGATCGTCCATGATTGATCGAAGCATGCAAGTTTGAAGCGCTACGTGAATCAATTTAATTGTTTCCGATATCCAAGTAGAGTACGTAACATACGTAATCACTGCAATTTATTTACCTGTTCATACTTTATACAGTTTCATGGAAACTGTTGTAATGCTATCTCTGTAATAAGTACGAGAGTAATTAATAACTTTCAAGTTGTAAACTTATTTATTTTACAACTTATTACATTAATTTAACAAAATATAAGCAAACATTTAAAATTATATTATGCACATACATGTGTATGAATAAAGAAGCAAAGGAATCATAGGGCATCAAAAAATTCATCCGCATCGCTGTCAACTTTCAAGTTGATGTAATAGGTTATTATCATTCGTGTAACTGTCTGCCTGATAAATTTTCAGGCCTGTGAGATATAGGATACTCTTCATTTAGGATATTTGTATAAACAAAAATGAAAAAAACAAAATACATGCAGACGAAGTCGCGGGTAACAGCTAAATTTTTCCCGACTACGGCAAAGCCAAAGAAGAGTTATGATTTTGACAGGCTATGTATGTATCTTCGTTTGTACCCATCGTTAATCTTAAACTACTGGTCCTATTTTAATAAAAAAGGCATTGATGAATGAGTCATGTGGTTCTGCAGATATATGACGTCACATAAAATCCATCATGGCGGCTTATAGCGGATGTAAAGTGGTACTGATTTTTTTATTTGATTACATTAGTATACCGTGTTTAGTATCTAATGAATCCTAAGGACTACTTTCTGAAAATGTATTACCATTATTCATCGTTAAACCACAAATATGAATGAAAAATTATGTTTCATACTAGCTGTTCTCAATAACACTAGAAACAAGAAGCTAGGCCGTCACACTTACACGTATTAGTCCATATCTTGAAAATTACTAAATCGATTTTGATGAAACTTGCACTGTTCCCTAAGTTGAAGTAAATGTACGCCAATAAAAAAATGGTCACGATCCGATTAATAGGCTTAGTCGTTAAATGCCCTATTCGTAAAATGCCTAGCATTCTACAAATGCCTTATTTGGCATATGGCTGATTCGCAAAAGGACTAATTCTTAAAACGGCTAATTCGCAAAAGGACTAATTCTTAAAACGGCTAATTCGCAAAAGGACTAGTTCTTAAAATGACCAATAGTTGCGGAGAAATGCGTGGACAAACATATATACAACTACAAAATTTTGTATATTGGTTTGGAAGCCCTAATAGATTGTCAAATGTGAATATAATGCAGTTCCAATAATATTACATACAAATGTGTCGAATTGATAACCTTCTTTTTTTTGAAGTCGGTAAAAACTAAAACCCATCTCCAACAAACTTCGCTCTTGCTCTCTACAACTGTCCTCTTGAGAGGGTTTACAATGAACTTATAGTTTAAGCCTCCTGACTTGATTGTTATTATATACTACTAGCAGTGCCCCGCGGTTTCACCTCGTTCAAAAGACATGTGGCGCTATCTATTATTATTAAAAACGTAATAGTTGTTTTCCACGGGAACAACACTTTTTTTCGGGATGAAAGCTGGTACCCTATGTCCGTTGCTGTACACCTGATAACGTATAATTATGCAAAATTTCAGGATGATCGGTTCAGTTGTTTAGGCTTGGAAAGGTAACAAACAAACTTACTTTCGCATTTATAATATTAGTTAGGATTACTTACTTAGGAATTTTAGATGCATTAAATAAGCCCCATTGTGTGACGGTACTAGTATTTTTTCAACTATCTGGCTATTCTTATTACCGAGGCATGATCTACACTCCTGTAGGCTGTGTCGAAGAATCCACATGACAAGTAATAAAAACAACAACAATTATGAATTGTAATCAAAAATAAGTTGAGATTTGGGGGAGGCCTATGCCCAGCAGTGGGACAGTAATAAACTAACAAAAAAAAGTGTTGAGAACATAATATTATTTCGTAAGTAGTTTTATATGGACATCAACAACTCATGAACATTGTAAACCCGTCAGGTGGCTAGTTAATTCCGTTAATCGGTGGTAATAAAATGTATATTTATCGGTTTATGTTTTCAGTTTTATTGTGTACTGTTTATTGCGTATAAACTGGCATGGGGAATTCATTAAACTGTGTCAAAACGAATTGAATTTATTACCGACTGTTACTTTCGATATTTTATTGCAAGTAGTAAATTCCTGCTCACTAAAATTTAAAATGTTATATAAAGGGTCCTACGTGATTGATTCGGAATCGTACTAAGTAGTAGGTCTAAATACAGATAGTTCACCTCAGCTTCAGAGTTTAACTTTTTGTAACGGTAATAAATATATGTACAAACTTAATGCAGGCAAAACATATTGTAGTAGCTTGATATGCTGGCATCTGTACCTAAAATGACAGTAATTAACTCTCTCAAGCTGCGAAACAACACTGTTTTTACCTTCCTGCCTGCCCCGACTGCCACTACTGAACGTCTGAGGTTTGTCTGACTGGATGCAGTCGGACGCTGCATTACCGAGTACTAAACGGATACCAGTCAAGAACTTGTTTAGCTTCAACGGTCAACTTTATTTCTGCCACATGACAATTACACAACTACTTTGTTTATTAAGAGCTTCTTATTGCTGCACAATTTTCTACAGTTTTCAACCCTTATTAATGTTAAATCTACATTGAAATCTTGGCTGAGTCGAGTGTCGTGATCAAATTAAGCTTGCTAATTTTGCAATATTTATTTATTTATTAAAAGTTTAAGCACAAGTAAAAAAATACTGTACAAAGGCGGATTTAATACCTGAGACATTTTCTACCAGTCAACTTTAGAATGATGCAAAGACAAAACATGGCAGGTGCAACATACGGGATAAATAACTATAAAATACAAGAATAAATACTAATACATAGATAGATACATACATACATATAAACAAAATGAACTAATACGCAACAAATAAATAAATATACAATATTTGATTTAATCTGAAAACCCCCTCCCCCCTGGATCCCCTGCGAGTTCTTCTGTTTTAATTTCTGTCTTATCCACTTTATCTAGGTTATTCTTTTTTTTAATATTTTATTGGGAATAAATTATTATTCGTTCTAGTAATATTTTACGTGGACTTAAATCCAATTTAAATTCACATAAGCAGTGGTTTCGATGGACGCTGTTTGTTTTAAAACAAAAGACGCATGGTAAAACAGAGTTAAGGAAAACGTGTTTCCATACATTTGTAAGAAGCAAGCGGTTTCCACTGACAGGTTCCTTCAAAAAATATTCATTACAATTTGTGAATAAATATATTATTTCAGTAATTATAATGTCTCGTAGAAGACTTCGTGGAAAAGCTGAGGGCCTGGCCTTGGCAAGGCTTTGCTTGAGAGTAAAGATTTAAATGGTGACTCTTTGTTGGTAGAATAATCAGAAATTGTATGTAACCAAAGGATATTATCGAACCAATTTGAATTTTTATGTGGACTTGTTAAACAAAATCCCCCTACGGGAAATATAAGTGTGTTGCTGTGAGCTGTTATATTATTATGTCATTTATTTATTTTCGTTCTTATTATACGTTATTTTTAGTATATGCGAAACCTGAATATAGTTTGTTCAGAATAAGTAACTGAATCGACTCCAATAATTTTTACCCCATGTTATATTTGTCCCAAAAATATTTAAAAAAGGTTAAAAGTTGGACACCAAGCGGCACTAAGTAGGTTATCCAATCTCCACGCCGAACAGTTATGTACCTAGGTATTATTACCAATGAGCGCAACACTTCGCGGCGCAGGTGAGCATGTTTTTGTACGGACAAACAGGTTAACAAGCTTATAACTTTGTGATTTTTCATGATACAGTTTTGAAATTTTGTACATAGATTCTTTACATAAAAATACTAGACACGTGTTTCGGGTTTCGCATATGCTAAAAATAATGTTGTACACATTTAAAATATTTCTTAAAATAAAAATATATTGGTCAAAATAGTGGTCCGCCGGTGTCGGGAACAGGGTCATTAATATTAACTAAGACCGTTGATTATCTTGCCCCTTTAATCACTTTGTCCGACCTTTGTAAATAATTAACTAAATTAGACTTTCATTCGTTAATTGGGAGACTTAACAACTTCCCTTTACTCCTGTTATTAGAATCCCAAATGGGACGCTCTCCTTTTCAAGATTCCTGAAAAGGTACTTAGACGAATAGGTTCCTTTTCAACCTCCGCCACCGAAAAATAGATTTCTTTAGGCTGAAAAGAAACCTAGGTCCAATTTCGTAATACACTCCGAAATGTTGAATAAAAACTGAGTAGGTTTAACCGACTGCGGCGAAGCTCAAAAGGAGGGTTATTTTGGTAATTTGTCAAAACCCGTTATGAAAATTATTAGCAAGCGTGTAAGTAAGATCTAATAGTTTAAATATTAAGAGGACTACTCACGTAGCCGCCTCGTGCTAGCACTAGATTTCAACCCGCTGAATATACATTATATGTATATATTTAAGCTCAAGGGCTATTTAAGCTCAACTAATTTGATACGAAAGAAAAAAATCATGACCTCTGAAAACTTTCTTTTTACAATAAAAACCATACTAATATACATACAATCATTCTGATTTTTTGTCAGATTATTCTACAAGCAACATACTAAAGTACTACTGTTTTCATTTTTTTTGTGCAAACAATAGATTTTGTGTAAATAGATAATAGGCTATTTGACAATGTAAAAAATAATTATTTTTTACATTAAGGTCATAATTATTGACACTCGTATAGATTATCGCTTTTAAAATCGATTTGCATTCATTTTACTACAAAACAATGTATTATTTATTTAAAAAATCCCGAAAGAACTTCATCTTTTTAAATGTGGCGCCACGTAATCGAAAACGGTCTGGATTGGCTGAACTTATGATGACGTCATGATATAGTCAATTTCTGTCTATCGTTGACAGAACAGATGACTTTTGTCTAGTATCTCGACCGTTTCAACGTTTGTTTACGTGTATTGTGACGTCACGACGCCATATTGTTAAAGATAGCGTTTTGGCGGCTTATTTAAACAGTACATTTTTATTTACTATTTTCTAAAAGAAATACATTATGCAATTTGAAGTAATAGGTTTTTGTGGGCTCGTTAGACACCATTAAATAATCTGAGATGTTTATCAGAAACCAGTCAAATAGCCTATTGCTTCATATTTTGCAATAAATTACCAGCGTTGTCTCATCGCGCTTCTCTTTCTTTTCTATGCAGTCCGACAAAGACCGCGCTTTAGGTCATGAATATCGCGTGTATTCGAAGAATTTGATGAAATTTTCTTCATGCTCAATTAAGTGTCCATTACTACAACTTATACTTAAAGCTATACTCAGTGCGGTCCAATTTATTTTCTTGTGTCACGCTGAGCCGGGTTTCGGTCGAGAATTTTTACGTATAAATCCCCTAAGATTCCTTACAAAGAGTTTAATTTGCATCCGAGTGTTTGCGAGGCCACTAAATCAGCGGATCATCCTCGCTGTACATAATGAAAGTACGATTCGATCCAACTCCAGTCGTCATGACTAATTCTGCTTTAAGTAAGACTTGGTAAAGAGTAAATCTTATTAAATCGTTCGTTGAATCGTTTATTTAGGAGCCTATTTTCTTTTTCTTTACAAATAGAATTGTGAATTATTAGTCAATCAACATGCAACTTTTTCATCGGACTACATTTGGATACTCTGCGTAAGGCACAACACACTAACCATTAACCAATTTACGCCACTACCAGTTTATTTCTTCTTAACACGTTTCGAAAAGCTACGCAACAGTCTACGGCGTAGTATCGTACTACGAAGGCGTAGCAGCCTCGTAGCATGTGTGTTAGGAACTTCAAGAATGAATAAGTTGTTTTTGTAAGCCTCACGCTATGATTTCCGTACAATATACCAGATGTCTAACACACTCCCTGCATAATATTATCTCAGGAAACCTCCCCACATTCCCGAAAACCTATAATATTATAAATTCGAAATTAACTCTGTGAGTATGCTATCTTTTCACGCCTGAACCACTGGACGGATTTCAATAAAATTGAAAGTCAAGGAGATAGATGGTATCCGGGGGAAGGATATAGAATAACTTTTGTTCCAATAACACGTTCCCGTGTGGTAATTTCCGACATCCATGCGGCCGAAGCCACGGACAGGATTATTCTATAAACAAACCTAATCATCCACCTGTATCGTCGCCGCTCACTTCATTGCCATAAATTTCTCGCCTCCAGATTTATTAAGGCAATTAAACTTGGTCCAAGTTGACAGTTTTTTTCTTTTGTTTCGGACATTTTAATGAGCGCCGCGAGACGCAGGGAATTAAATTCTTACGGCCCACTGTACCAGAACCCGTATATTCTAATTTTCTAAACTCTAGGCTCTAAAATTAAAAGGCATTTATGGAATTTAAATTGGTTTTAGTCCATCTTGGCCCGTCGTTTGTAAATAAACCTGCCAAAATCTATTCTCAGTTCAATTGAGTTTTACTGTGCAGATTTTTTTGGTAAACTCTTATTATGGAATATTGTCAATCTCAGTACAAAGTAAGTGTGACAAAGTATGTAGTGAGTATTTATTTTTTATTTTATTTATTTTATTTTTACAATTTTAAGAAAGCTTACAGACTAATACACGTAAATGGTAACGAAAAAGTAAACAACTGACAGTTGCTAATTACAAGCTTCCACATTTAATTGGAAACAGTAACAACAGTAACAACTTAGTTTTTGGAACACATTGGTTGTATGTGTCTGACGTGACATGGTAAAGGATGTTTTACAAAATTGATCTGACATCCACGATTGCTCACTATACCGTTTTTGGCAGTTGTTACGTTGTTTTTTTTTGTACCTACACAGCTGCGTTACTAATAAGTAAAGTAGCATTTACCTGAAAACATCAGTAGTACATTTTGAGGTTTCCGAGTATTATATTTCATTGTAGTTTGTACAATTGACTTTGGCCTGCACTTGATAGAAGGACTCATTCCTTCAACTGTATCTTGTCACTAGACTCTTTAGGTATCACTTTCTCACAATTAATTACTTTCCTAAAACCTATTAAATAAGTTTGCACAATAAATTAGATTAAATATTGAAAGGTTAAGTTGCAATGTTTACATACAAAATTTCATATGTCATTCCGTCGAACGTCAGTTTGACAGTTTAAAGGCGACCTCTGGCGTTCGCCGATTCACAGTTGTAGTTTAATCGATATTCTAACATATTGATTGCTGACCATCGAAATAATATCGTATGGAGCAATCCTTCATAATTTTCAGCTTTCAGTAAAAATTCATAATAAACTAAATAACCGAAAGCGGAAATAAAAGTAATTTTTTCATTAAGCATAGACTTATTTCTAGAAATTTTTAATCTGTGGATTGTCTTTGACATAGGGTGGCCAGAGGTGACAGGCGATTCTGCGCGAATTAGAACAATTAATGTAATTAGTTAATTAGACAGGTTTTTAGGATTGGGAATTGAAAATAATTTGATTGTTGGTCTGGATCATGAAGATTCTTATTGTTTCAGCGTTTAAACGTCACGTTGTGTAGTTGTTAGTGATTTTCAAGTATTAAGTATCTTGGTGTAATGTTTATTAGCAGTGATCTTCATCACCATGGTGTATCATTTTACCTGCAATAAGGGAAATTTTAGAAATGCTCCGTCTATTTCCGGCTGATCTCCATGACAGGATGACGATCAGAAGAGAGCGTCCTTTTTACATTGAGACGCGCTAAAGACACGACCAAATTCGGGTCCCTGTTTTATAAGGTAAGGATTTGTTGAAATAGTGTTTGGAAGTGGTCTGTGAGCCCTTCTCTGGCTGTTAAAAGGATATTGTCGTGATCCATGAATATTACTTACAGGATTATAATTGCGCACACGCAGACAACTGTCCAGCCAGTCGGCGATCACAGTCAAGTGCTTTCTTCATCAATCAACCGTGAGTATTTCACCCGCTGACTATTTATCATGGATTCCTCAGTGTTAACCACGGGATTAAAATATTGTTCGAGGGAATGAGCCCAGCCACGTGGATAACCCTCGTAGCTCCTATAGTTACTGGCTAATGTTCTAGCCTTCTAGATTTCCAAGCCCGGTCACCTCAAGGAATATTAATTAGTTTCAAACTATATTATTAGGTCTCCGTATTGTCGTTTCCAGAAGAGGCACCTCGAGAGGTTCGTCTCGCCGCCAGGATCGAGAGTAGCGTCTGGGGCCTGGACGCGAGACCCGTCCCTCGAGTCAGCTGCAAGCCTCTTGCTGAGACGACTGTGCGGCAGGCGGAGTCCGTCTTGCGATAGCGCAGGCGGGACGGTTTTTTTTAAATTAGAAAATTACCTACTTACATTTAGTACGGTTGGTATAAGAACCGGTTATGTACTATAGTCCGGTTTTCATTGGTGGAAGCCGGTCTTTTACTTAAGGATCTTGGGTTCGACATTCGGTGTGCATCAGGAAGTATATGGTTGGACACCGTCATCGGCTCCGGGATCCGGGACCTTTATTGTCCCTGGCGCCCATTTATTATATAGTAACGATTTATTAATAACTGGAAGGTTAGGTATCTAGAACTTTCAATTTATAATATTTAATTTTAATAACGGAACAGTACTGGGTTTATCTCCACTCCCCACGCCCATAGCTCTTTCTACCGAAATTTAAACTGGCTGGCAATAAATAAATTAATAGTACTTAAATTAACCTACCTAATTTATTTCTTATATTTCGAATTTAAACCTTTTTTAATATACCGTGTATGACTTAGTGTGTTGTTTACTTTTATTTTAATACCTAACCACCTACCTAGATTGTCGTAAGAGGTCTCAAATATTAATATGTAACACAGTGCAAAAAATAAAGTGGGTACTTAGGAGGTGAGCAGTGGTGGCCAAGTGGTAACGGCCGCGACTTACGAGTTGTAGGTCGTAGGTTCGAACCCAGACAGGCGCTTTACTTTGTGTAAATTATTTCATCACCACTGCTCTCAAAACGGTGAAGGAAAACATCGTGAGGAAACCGGCATGTCCTAGAACCAAAAATTCGAAGACATGTGACATCTGCCAACCCGCACTGGGCCCGCGTGGTGGATTACGGCCCACTCCCTCTCTCCGAGAGGAGGCCTGTGTCCCAGCCGTGGGAACATTATAGGCTGATTATGTTATGTTATGTAAGCTACTTAGGTAGATAATAGGTTTTGAACACCTCGTATTATCATCAGATACATAAACCGCCTACAGCGGTCAATGTAATGTCAATAATTACACAACACAACACAAGTCTAGTTTCCTTTATTTTTTTTTCTGTTATTGGGTATTTCTATGGCCCTAACTATGAAAAAAATACTGGGAGATGACTAACAGCTTTACTTTTTGAAATATACAGTTTTATTATATTGACAAAAAACTACAGAAAATTAATACTATTATGTTAACAAAATTTCTATTGAACACTATGAAATGATCTTTTATAAGATTTCCTTGAATGAACGACTTTAGGTAGATCTCGTTGTAAACTCCAGCAGTAGTCTGCCATCATATGCGAGTCCCACCGCCCCTGATAACGCTCTTCCATTGTCCGAAGATCCTGATGGAATCTTTCACCCTGTTCCTCACTAAAATCACCCAGATTTTGTGGAAATCGGTCTAAATGCGAGTGCAGGAAGTGGATTTGTATGCTCATGTTGCACCCTAGCTCTTGCAAGTTCGATAGCATGGACTCAACAAGCTGTACGTGGTTGTCAGATTTCTTTTTGCCTAGGAAATTACTCATAACCAAAACAAATGAATTCCAAGCTTTGGATTCGACTTCAGTCATTGATTTTACAAAAGTAGGATCTTTTACGAGTTGTCTAATCTGTGGCCCATCAAAAATACCAGCTTTCAATTTTCTGGAAACTTGCGTGAAAGAAAATTGAAGCATTCGCCACTTTTGTCAAGCGCCTTCACAAACTGTTTCATTATGCCGAGTTTAATATGAAGTGGTGGAAGTATGATGCAGTCTCGGCTAACTAAAGGTACGTTTGTAACATTTTTGGTACCAACTTTTAGCTCTTCCCGCACTGGCCAAACTTTTTGTGACCAATGGTGTTGTTTGTCACGACTGTCCCAGAGACACATGAAACAAGGGAATTTCGTGTATCCCGCTTGTTGACTTATGAAAGTTAACCATTTTCAGATCAACACAAATGACCCATTTATGATCTTGATACTTATTTTTTTCCATAACCTTAGAAACATTTGCGTATTCTTCTTTTAAAGTCACCGAATGTGCAATAGGTATAGATCCGTACTTATTACTCAAAAACAAAAGCTGTTAGATATTTTTTTTACCATATTTAAAAAATACGCGTCAATTTGAGATAGAAACAAAAAAAAATCACAGGAAACAAACAATTTTTTTTTGTTGATCTGTGTTATCAATGTAATGTCAATAATTATCAATGTAATGTCAATAATTATCTTCTACGGAAAAATTTAAGTTTCCATTACGATATAAACCTACTTTAGACTACGTTACCGATACACGGAACATTGAATAAACCATTTTCACACACGGCGGTCATTATTTTTCGCTTTGTTAGCTCCGGGTTAACTTGTTTGATAACAGGCAAGCAAAAGTGCAACTTGTTCTGTTGTGTGACGTCATGGGGTGACATTAGCTGATGTTACTTCAAGTGATGAGTATAGATGGTGTTCTACATTTTATTTTTGGCACTTTAAAATTTGAACCCCATGTTTCTTTTTTGTGTTTTGATTTTAAATGAGAATTTGTCCAAATTCCATAAAAAGTATAGTTTAGTCAGCCATTTAATTTAGTACCTACCTAGTGTAGACAGTTGTATCCCACCAAAAACATTTTCATGTAAAATGTTGCCAAGACGAGACCACATATGGCTCGCATTGCCAAAAAGTTATCAGATCTCATGTAGAGCCAAGCTTCTAACTCTACACGCCCTAACTTCGCAAACTCTACACCTTAGTCAAAATATGAGGCTTGGCCGTTTCGTTACTACAAAAACCATTGTATAACAGAAAAGTAATGAACAGTGAATAAATTTTTCACCTTACGCCCATGTGATGGTAGCGAAACGGCCAAGCCACATATTTTGACTAAGGTGTAGAGTTTATGAAGTTAGGGCGTGTAGAGTTAGAAGCTTGGCTCTACATGAGATCTAATAACTTTTTGGCAGTGCGAGCCATATGTGGTCTCGTCTTGGCAACATTTTACATGAAAATGTTTTTGGTGGGATTTCACATCTTTTTGAAAGTTGCTTATGAAATATTTTTTTTTGGGGGTTCTTTACTAAAAATCCTGAAATATGTATTTTATTATTTATTATAAGGAGTCCCTATATCAATTTTTAGAACTCTAGCATCAAAATTTGCGGAAGTCTCGTACAAACTTCCATCCCCTAGTTTAAGGGGTTGGAGGGTAAAAGTTCCAAGTTTTAGAGTTTTTTTTGTTGTTTGTGTACTATTACTAGCTTACATACCAAATTTCAGCTTTCTAGGACTTCAGGAAGAATCTTAGAATATTGATGCTTATGAAATAAAAAAAAAATTTTTTGGGGGGTTATTTACTGAAAATCCTGAAATACGTATTTTATTATTTATAACACGGAATCCCTATATCAATTTTCAGAACTCTAGCATCAAAATCTGCGGAAGTCTCGTACAAACTTCCATCCCCTATTTTAAGGGGTTGGAGGGTAAAAGTTTAAACTTTTAGAGTTTTTTTTGTTGTTTATGTACTATTACTAGCTTACATACCAAATTTCAGCTTTCTATGACTTCAGGAAGACCCTTAGAATATTGATGATCATCAGTGAGTCAGTGAGTCAGTGAGTAAGTGAGTCAGTGACGAAATCGGGGTATTTTAGATATCAATAAAATCTAAAGTATAAAAGCTATGCAATTGAAACTTTATAGGTTTAATAAGTCGACCACTGACATCATATCCCGAAAATTTTGTTTATCTGGTATAATCCAAACCCAAGTTAAGAAGGTTCAAAAATACGACGAAGTGCTTCGAGAAAAGGTAGGTAGTGCCCTTGCGCTTCGCTTGGCTCGTCTTGGCGGGGGCACTCCCGTGCCCCCAGATACTTATTTACTGTTGTAGGTATATAAGTATTACTTAACGGCAAGTTCGATGGAAAACAATAGGTATACCACCTTTTTCAAATCGTCAAAGACCAAGACGTCAAATTTTTCTAAAACTTCTCTTTTGAAGTTCGTAGTGACGTGAATTTTTAATGGCGTCCCTTCTTCATATCGTGTTTGATGTGCTTTTTGTTCAAATAACACTTTTGTGTGTGAGATTATTATTCTTCAAAATGTGACGCTTTTATTTACAGAGGTACCTACTAAGTTTTACTTGCAAATAAAAAAATTCTATTATATGCTTTCAAACGTCATTAGAAGACACCTTCCCAAGAGTCGAGGGACTCTTGGGAAGGTGTCTTCTAATGACGTTTATTAACAAACACTAATCACGTATTTGTCGAAGTTGGTGCACTGACTAGGTACATACAATCTCTCTGAGTCTGTTATAAATCTTCTAGACTATATTTTGCTATTGTGAAAAGTCAAAAACACTTATACAACCAACAAAAAACACAGAACACAAAAAAAACAACAACAATCGAAAATGACAAAGTTCTAAAAACCGTAAAAAAAAATTTAGGAAATGTTTATTTCATTTTATGTCAACAATTCCGTTTTCCGATGAAAATCACAATCAGTCCTTTCTCTCCGAAATTAACAAAAACTTTTCACCTGCAAGTTCTTCCCCTGTGTTTATAGTCTGCGCTGAATATTTAACGCTCAGGCTTCGTGAATGACGCCGCTCCACAAACTGACGCATTATTAATGATCCGAAAATGAAAATACAATCTGATGCTTTAGAATTAAAACAATTGAGATCGTTTACTTATCATAACATTATGCTTGCATTTCCCGAAAGGTTAGGCAGACCTGTACCAATGTATGGTGACACCCACAATCCCACATATCGTTAGGCAGAGCGGTACCAATGTATGGTGACACCCACATATCGTTAAGCAGAGCGGTACCAATGTATGGTGACACCCACATATCGTTAGGCAGAGCGGTATCAATGTATGGTGACACCCACATATCGTTAGGCAGAGCGGTACCAATGTATGGTGACACCCACATATCGTTAGGCAGAGCGGTACCAATGTCTGGTGACACCCACATATCGTTAGGCAGAGCGGTACCAATGTATGGTGACACCCACATATCGTTAGGCAGAGCGGTACCAATGTATGGTGACACCCACATATCGTTAGGCAGAGCGGTACCAATGTATGGTGACACCCACATACCGTTAGGCAGAGCGGTACCAATGTATGGTGACACCCACATATCGCCAGTTATGTTTATTTAAAGTCCCACGTATCAGGGGGTGAGCCTATTGTCATCAACCGGACACAAATCTGGACTCTGGGCTGCTACTGAGAAATTCCTTTTTAATACGTGTTATTTTATCACTTGTAAAAATCGATTTCGGAAACAGCACAATTTGTGTTTGAACAAAAACTCACCGACTCTCTCCAAGAATTATTTGTAGGTACTTAGCTATTAGGTTTACACGCGACTTAACAATGGATGTTAAGTCGCGTGTAAACCTAATAGCTAAAGTGCCAGAGGTTATCTCGAAAAAATGCACGATACCTCCATAGGTATCGTGAATTTTTTCGAGATGACCTCTGGCACTTTCCGGCCTATTAACTATTTCTGTGCAAAAAATTACGTCGATCTGTTGCTCTGATGCTACGTGAAAGAAGTACAAACCAACAAATGCACATTCGCATTTACAAATACCTATATGTGAGATTAGAATGGTGATGCTAATAAACTGCTTGTAATGATCTGCCTACACCACATGAACATCTCGCGCATAAAACATCACGTGGTTTATGACTGAGTCCCCGGTAAGTGCCTTTGTTTTATTGATACGATTGTACCGTCATTGCAATTACTTGATGAAGATTTGTTTTAAAAACATTTACTTTCATATTTTGCCACATTATTACGAATTATCTACATACACATTGCATGGTAGGATTTGACTCGAGTGAACTTGAGTTTTAAACAGTTGTAAAAATCACCGCGCTTGACGATCAAATTGGTGACCAAAGAGTTGTAGAGTATGGACGTGTTCTAGTCAAAATTGATACTCATATGAGCATATCAGATACTCAACTCAGTGCCAGCAGTATATTAACGTCTGATACGAACATATTGTAGTTTTATCGTCTATTAACTATTTTACGAGCTCGCGAGTGCTGCTCTGGTGCTTATCACGTAAATTGCTTCCTTTTGTCCGTGAAGGAAGGGTTTTGGCCGTTGACTTCTTGTGCATTAGTTGTAAAAAACTAGATAAACATGATGACAATAGTCAAAGAAGCGGTATACAATAATCTTTGACAAAGTATTAAAAAAAAAACAATTACGTTTTATCCAAAGTTTGAATTAAATTAAAGACCTGACCTGGTTTATCAACGAGCCATCAAATTGTTATTGCCTCTAAAACAGCTATAAATAAAGTAATTGTCGCCACCCTGATGATAAATCTACAAACAGTTACAAACGAAACGAGGAGAACAGTTTACTAATGCGTTTTATTTCCCTTAATTCCCCGATCATTAGCAACGGACATATATATCACGTCCAAACCGCTAACAAGGTTTTACGAAAAATGAAAATAACTAAAAATAACCGCTATTTTTCTTTCTCCCCTAACAAATGATTTGGGAAATAAAATTTATGAATCCATAAACACGGAATGCTCTTTGGATTCCGTATCCGCATGTCGCCTACTATGCATTATATTTTTACGACGCGACGTCTCTTCAGAAACATTAAAAAAAAAAAAAAAAAAAAAAAAAAAATTTTATTTACAGACTACATAGGCCCACATTGTGTTAGTGACTAAAATTAACTTATAAACTATGTTAGTACATCTAATATTAAAACAGAAAAAGGTGAAAAATAATAAAAATAAAAACAAAAATAAAAATAAAAACGACCACAGATAGTTTCATCAAGCCCCATGTAATACATGAAGCTTGATAAACCTACCCATGGTAGGCCCCTCCAGCCTTTCAGCAAACACCCTCAGGATACTGTTGATGCTTCCTCCCACTCTGCGCGTCACCGACGCCACCTTCTTACGCATAACTGCAAAATAGTCGTCAGTGTGTGCATCGGCGAACATACCTGACGCACTACAATAGGGTGGAAGCCTCAACAGCACCCTAAAGGTATTATTATATTGTATTCGCAGGGCATTGTCTGCTTTTTGGGTATGATTAGCCCAAAGGCTGCTGGTGTAAAATGTTTGACAATAAGCCTTGAACAGAGTAATTTTTACTGATACTGAGCAACCAGCAAACCTTCGAGCCACCATATTTCCCCTCACAGCCAATGCCCTGCGCTCCCTTTCCATATCTGTGTCATCTTTCAGATCTTCGGTAACAATGTGACCCAGATATTTAAACTGGGTTACTCTCTGTAAAAGTGAACCGCACAGCGTTACCGGAGGGATATATGATGGACTTTTGTTTCGACCTCTAAACACCAGCAGCTCACTTTTCTTAGGGTTGTACTTTAGCCCGTACTGCTCTGCATACCCCTCACAAATAGAAAGCAACTTTCTCATTCCACAGATAGATGGGCTCAGCAACACCATGTCGTCTGCGTAGCTCAAGTTATTTAAACTAACTCCATCTATGTGGCATCCGACATGTGTGTTGCTGAGCTCAACCAGTAATTTATTAACATAAATGTTAAAAAGTCTTGGGGAGGTAATTCCCCCCTGTCTCACACCACACTCTAGCTTATAGGGGTCAGACAGCGCATTTGACCATTTTACATAGTTTCTCTGCTTACCATACCACATAGATAACGTGGAAACCAACGTCCGATCTAACCTTTATTATAGAGGCATAAGAGCATTTTTCCTGAGCCTAAACGTCGGAAATGGTTTGCGGCGAGAGTTTCCGAGAATTCAGGGCAGAGCCGAAATGTGCTAAGTTTTCCGTTAAAGGCATGTGAATGTCTAATATTTTGCATATTGATTTTGGTAAAAATTAGAGCAAAATTGCCCTTCTCGGCTCAAGTCGTACAAGTTTAGTAAGCGGAACATTTTCTTGAATGTTTCGTATGAGGGAGAGCACTATTGGTTTTTAATGCTAATAAAATTAAATGGCTCCATGTATTGGTATAATTCTCGACTATATCATTGGGCACGAGTTCCTTTAATAATATTGAGAAAGTCCGGATTACAGAATGAAACAACCATTGTAATACAAGACTAGTACAACAGTATCACCAGAACGTGCACGTTAATATGTAGTTCATTATAACAACGCTTAAAACCCACCACAAGTTACCCATTTAAAACATGTATCAAAAACCAACTACTACACAGCTCCGTGCACAACTCCCACTTGACACAAGCTTCCTGTTCACACAATATTTATTCCACTCATTTCCCGTTAATCATATAATAGTTGGCGAGCCTACTAGTAAGGTAGAACAGCCAGTTGCCGACCTACTTCCATTCGGTCTTTGTTTTAAAATTCCCTCGGCGCGCCTGCCAAATGTGGCGTGGATTGAAAACGAGGTCGCGAGCCTTGTTAACGTTTTTTTCGACATTTTCATATGGCTTCCTTTGCATTCGGATTGTGTATATATCCGTTGACGTTTTGATATTATGCCAACATTACGATAAGCGGGTCTTTTGCTTCTGTAACAGAAAAATAGTCCTTTGAAGTGTTTGTGGGTGATTTTATTGAAATCTTATCATGGGTGGTATTCATAAATTGTTTTTAAATAACAGCATATATATTAAGTTAACTTTACATCTAATCAGGCGCCAAAGCATTTAATAGGAGTATATTTTATAAATTCATAAAATAAATTTGGACACCTTGTGAAATGATACGTGCAGAAAAACTTTATTTATTATTGTTTTATCGACCTAAAATCACAAAATTTATCTTCCCATAATCATGTGCACTCCCAATCCCATTCCCGCTAATATTTTCCCATTCTTTTTCCAAGAAAACTACCGTAAAAGCGGCGCTACAGACTACGGATAGATCCCCATAATCATTTGTCCTCTGCATACGTTACCGTAAGCTGTAGTTTCTCTCAACGATAAACTTCAGTCCGAGATCCTTTTTACTCTGTGACAGTTTGGGAGCACACATCCCTTTGGAAACATGTTTATTTGATACATTACTCGTATGCCGGGGGCTGAGCGGACAGTGACATGCGTGAAACTAGGCACTGTTTTTAGAAGGACCACGAATAAATTGGCTTATGAATTTTGTAGCGAAGTGATATTCCATGAGTTTGTAAGGTAGATTTGGGACAGCGGGGATTCTTGTAGGCAAAATTAATTTGGGTTTTAACAGACATTTTCTTGTATTGACATCTCTTTGATAAACTTAACTATTGAAAACACGAAATGGGAAATAAATAGGTACTTAATTAAAAAGTGTGTTGAAGCTTCTTCAGCAATCAGAGAGATGAAATAAATATTGACTATCGCTTCCCTGAGTTCCCGCTCTTTAAATATTCACCAAAACTTTTTAATCTTTTCGTCCTAAATACCTACATTAGCCACACAAATCTATTCGACAAGGCCTCCAAAAAGTTGCAGAAATTATTCCACGATAATACAAACAAACAGAACGTCCCCAGTTAATTGTTCTGCGACGGCTGGGTAGGCTCGCCGACCAACTTCGTGGTACCTGCCGCCACAATGTTGCCAGCATTAATTCTAATTATACAGGCGGCGCGATCCACTTCTAAACTTGAGGAATAACTCCCGGCAACTATATATTAATTAAAATCTATCGGCAACTGTGGCCACTGCGCGGGGTTGCGCCACGTTGATGAAATAATCAAATTCACTTTCGTGATTTAGGGATCGAGTTCATTCTGTCTGTGTTCTTTTGTGTTTATGTCATTAGTCATTTTAAACGTACAACAGTTAAAACTAGGTAGGTAGATCTATTTTATTAATGGAGCGAAGTTTAGTCTGAATACATGTGTCTGGAAATAGTATATTCTTCAGTGTTACTACTTTGAAATGTATGACTTAAAATTACCAATCTTATTTATCCTCGTTTAAAAATTAATAACGTATTAGAAGATTAATTTTGCAAGTTCAATCAAGGTCCAAATAACGTTGTACTTGTTAGCTTCATTTCTTACCCAAATATTTTGGCGCTGCATACCGAGATACAGGTTTCATCTAGTTCGGTTGCAGATGCTCCCATTTTGTATTGTATTTATAATAGCTTACTAGTTTTTAAGTTATTTTTTGTGCAATATTTTTTGGCAAATACATAAATTATTATTTTTATTAAATTATTATTATTATTTCTAGTACTATAATTATGTCTTTCACCTCTTTTACTAAAAAGATGTAATTTTTTCCTTACATGCACGATGTTTTCACAGATATATTGACAAGGCACACATGATGTTAATTTGCTTAAACAGTTCCCTTAGAATCGCGCCTGCGGAGATTATAATTATATGGCTCTTATGGCTCTTTACTGCAGAATAAAAATAGAATCGATGTCTGCAGCCCGTTCCCAAAATAAAATATCGTAAGACATGATACTATGAAAGTAGGTAACTAAAATAGACTAGTCTCGAGGTATCTACAGTAAATTGACGGATTTTTCTGATAGCATAAGCTGCTGAACTTAGCCGTCCTGCAAGAGATGTTAAATGAGGACCCCATATAGCTTTGAGTCGAGCGTGATCCCTAGGAAAACAGTTTTATCGACGAATTTTAGTTTCTCTTGATTCAATAATATCACACAATCAGTAGGTACAAAAAAAAAAAGAATATTAAATTACCGATACCTACGGGCAAATAATGTTAAGGTCAAGCCCTCTTTATACATATTATGTAAGGGGCTGATGAGTTTGCTTATAAAATCTTTTAATGCAACCAATCACGTTCTATATTCGTATATTATCTCCTTGGCCTCCTCAGTTATTTTAGCTAACTTGATGGATCGACTACCGAAATATACGGCCGATAGACAGGTACGTCTGGAATACTGTCGAATTATTTGCTAAGTAACTATTAGGAATGGCTACAACTATCGGATTGTTCGTTAGCTTTGCGCTGAGTTGTGCTAACTCTAGCGTCACTACGACGCTCTGTCAACATTTGCCTAGACGGGTTTGAAAATTGCGGTGCCAAGTATAGAGGGTACAAAAACGTTTGAAAAGTCTAACAAAATAAGAGCCTCCATAAATTAAACTTCTTTCGTATATGCACGAACTACACGGCAAACTTATCAGTATGGTAATATGGCTTCTTGCTGAGAACTTTAGATCTTAAGATGTCGTAGTCGTTAAGGTGACGTTTGATGCACCTTACTTGTGTAGTCCTGCCACAGCTGTTAATATTTCTTTTTTCTAGAAAGCTATTGCTACAGTTTTTCTTGATACGTTGTGATCTCAACAGTGGGCCTTCTGAACATATTTTATTACTACAACCGCCTAGAATTGTAAATGCTCAAGCGACAGGTCGCTTCTAGACACGATAATTTCTAAAGGAAGGAATATACAATCTAATTGTCAGAAGCTCGCTGTTGAAAGACAACCGCGGAGATCTAGCCAGCTACTACAGAGACTCTCGTTCCAGAATATATGTAAAAGACATAGGCAGACTTCTATCAAAAATCCCACATTATAGAGAAAACCAGTCGATCAATATTGTAACTAGTGAGTTTCCCCACCGATTACAATGCAAAGGAAAACATTCCCATAGGCGGCCATATGTGAATACAAACCGCGGGCCAAGTGTTTGCATAACAGATCCGTGGCACTCAACAAATCATTTTTCGTCGGTGCCTAGTGCTGGGACGTGCGGCTTTATTTTATGTTGCTCTTTTGTTTTTATACGACTTTGATCGTTTGTTAGTACTGGAACAATGTTGTTATTTAAAAACTTGATGCAAATAAATGGAGATGGTCATGGTGTCCATAAATGAATAAAAGCATTACTTACCTCGTGTGTTATGAATAAATAAAGTTTTTGCATCATCATCATCATTTCAGCCGAAAAAAATGTCCATTGCTGGACGATAAGGCTTCCCCAAGCATCGTCACATCAACCGGATCTGTGCTTCTCGTATGCAGCGGATTCCTGGAGCCTTCACAAGCTCACCGGTCCGAACCGGTCGAGAGGCCTTCCAATCAAGTTTATTCATTGCTACATATTTATATTAGAAAATTCAGAAATCACTGCATTTCCGTGCTTTTCACCCCCATCGTCATTTAGGTATCGCCACTCGTGGTACCCTCCACGAGTGGCGATACCTATAGTTTACCTATCTAGTCAATATTCATAACATCGCCTTATTTATAATAGTCAATCATAATTTATTATTCTGAACAATTCGTTGCGTAAACTTTTAACTATAAAAACAAATTCCTGACAATTATAGTTTAAAAGTCCTGCTGTATGCGTTATACTGTACATGTGTCGTGCATGTGAGTGTGGTCGCGCCCGACGGCGGCGCCCGAGTTCACGCTAATTGTGTTGAGATTTGTTCACAGCGGTTGATTTGCTTGTTTATACAATAAACATGCTTTTACGTGCAGTTTTCAGCGGGATTACGAGTTCTGATAGTTCGCGGGTTTTAACTTTTAGTGGTTGGGTTAGGTAGAATTGTTTTACGACGTGTGTGGTGCAATATTATCTTGGATGAGTATAATAGTTCTCTGAATACTAATGCCTCAATTTTCTATTGTTTTAATGCTAAACAGTAATGATAACAAAAAGTAATTTAAAAAAATTAAACCGACTTCAAAAAGAAATTAACTCAAAATTATGAAATAACTTTAATTTCGGAAGTCGGTGTCTTGGGATCTGTATTTTAGTTTTATGCCACCGACTTCCGAAATTAAAGTTATTTCATAATTTTGAGTTAATTTCTTTTTGAAGTCGGTTTAATTTTTTTAAATTACTTTTTATTTCGTAATTTTTAGTTTTTGCACTAGTATTTGACCAAGGTTTTGAGATGTTTTCCCTTTGACACTACACCCGTAGCTCTTATCAATAAGCCAGGCCGTCACACTTACACGTATTAGTCCATATCTTGAAAATTACTGAATCGATCTTGATGAAACTTGCACTGTTCCCTAAGTTGAAGAAAATGTAAGCCAATAAAAAAAAAATGGTCACGATCCGATTAATAGTTCCGGAGATATGCGTGGACAAACATACATACATACATACATACATACATACATGCATACATACATACATACATACATACATACGTCTATGAAATTTTGTATATTTGTTTGGAAGCCCTAATAGATCATCATATGTGAATATAATGCAATTCCAATAATATTACATACATACGTATCGAATTGATAACCTCCTTTTTTTTGAAGTCGGTAAAAATGTACCGAAACGGGATTGTAGGAGCCAATGGTTGTAGGCACCGTACACTATCACTTTGTTAATGTTGGTTTAGTTATGGAGCACACAGAAAGAACCACAGTTGAGTTTAAAGTTAAGTATATTAAAAGATAGAAGGTTAACAAGTTAAAGTGGTAGCGATTCTTTCCCTTGACAAGTGGTTAATTCCACAGTTATTGTCTGACTGTGGAATTAACCACTTGTCAAGGGAAAGAATCGCTACCACTTTAACTTGTTAACCTTCTATCTTTTAATATACTTAACTTTAAACTCAACTGTGGTTCTTTCTGTGTGCTCCATAACTAAACCAACATTAACAAAGTGATAGTGTACGGTGCCTACAACCATTGGCTCCTACATTAAATGGTCCTTTTTAGAAATTCCGGACCTTGCCACCAGAGATCGAAGTTTACTAGTTTGCTCGGCAACATTCCTCTAGATGCACAGTCAGCAGGGTTCTGTGCCGATTTTACGTAGCGCCACTTGTCGGAAGGAATAATTTGTTTTATTTTGTCAACTCTGTTGGACACGTATTTATCCCATCTTGATGCATCTCCTTGCAGCCACGCTAAGACTACTTGAGAGTCACACCATGCCTGTATAGTCAGTTTGTATCCAGCTAAAGCTTCCGTAGTTTTTTCCATGAGTTTAGCCAACAGTAGTGCGCCACATAGTTCCAATCTCGGCAATGTAGTTTTTTGTGATAAAGGCGCAACTCTGGTTTTGGCGACGAGTAAAGTTACAGTCGGCGTATCTTGTTCGTTTCTTACTCGGCTGTATATTACACACGCATACGCCTTTTCACTCGCATCGCAGAAGCCCAGCAGTTCTATTGATTGTTGTGCGCCAATCCATCGGTTTAGTTTTATTTTCCTTACGTTTGGAAGGTCAGTTTTCAATTTGACCCAATCATTTAGTATGTCACTCGGTAGTTCTTCATCCCAGGTCAGTTTGCTGTTCCATACTCTTTGAAATAATAGTTTTGCCGACACAGTTATGGGAGCCAACCAACCCAAAGGATCGTACAGTTTCGATATTTCGGAAAGTAAGTGCCTTTTCGTTGTCCGACCCTTCGATTTTTCTTCCAGACTCCAGTTAAACACGAACGTGTCGAGGTTTGGGTTCCAGCCGAGTCCGAGGGTTTTTGTCGAGTCTTCAGTTTTGAAATCAAATATGTTTTTAGTTGATATTTGATCGTCAATTAAACTCTCTAGTAGCGCGGGGTGGTTGGCTGACCACTTTCGTAAGTTCATGCCGCCGCCCTTCAGTAAGTTTAGAAGGGAACTTTGTAGGTCTTTAGCTTTGTCCAGAGAGTAGTGACCGCTAATCACATCATCAACGTAGAACTCGTTGAGTAATGTATTGGCGGCCTCTGGATATTTATGACCGTCATCCAAGGCTAACTGCTTCATAGTTCTCATAGCCAACCATGGCGCGCACTTGGTCCCGTAAGTCACGGTGCAAAGTTGAAATTCTTGTAGTCTTTCATCAGAAGAGTCGCGCCATATTATCTTCTGAAGTGCTTGTTGATCTTCAGCTAACCCGATGCAACGGTACATCTTCTCTATATCGGCGGTAAAAGCGTACTTGTAGGATCTCCACTTTAGTATGAGGGCTTGAATGTCCTTCTGCAGATTTGGACCCTTTTCTATTAAGCTATTCAAGCTGTACCCAGTTGATGTCCTCTGTGAGGCGTTAAAAACCACTCTTAGTTTGGTAGTAGTGGATTGTTCTCGCAAAACACCATGGTGCGGAAGGTAGCATTCAGGCATAGAAGTTTGTATTGGAGATGCGGGTTTCATATGTTGTAGTTGCGTATATTCTCTGATGAAGTCCCGGTACATTGTTGCAAGTTTGTTGTTCTTTCCCAGGCGTTTTTCTAATTGGAGAAATTGCGAGATAGCCATTGACTTTGATTTGCCTAGTTTGTTTTGCAGCTCAGAGCTCATAGGCATCTTAACGATGTATTTGTTATCTGCGTCTCGTTGTACTGTCTTTGTGTAGTATTCTTCACACTGATTGTCCTTGGGCATGTCATGGCTGCTGATAGTTATGTCTTCGTTCTCCCAGAATTTAGTTAATTCGCTTAGGTCGACCAGTGTTATGTGACAATTAAATGTTTTTAGTTTGCCACAGAGGATCCAGCCTAAGTGCGTCTGTTGCGCTACAGGAGACTGTTGACTGCCTTTCAAGACTCCGTCAAGGATGATATCGGAATATACATCTGCCCCAAGTAATAGGTCTATAGGACTTGATACGTTGAATTCCGGATCTGCTAGTTTCAAGTTTTCCAGGTGTGGCCAGTTAGCCTTTTCGAACGATGAGTTGGGTAAGTTGTTTGTTAGTTTGCTTAAGATGAGTGCCTGAGTTTCGAATGCGTAGTCTGAGTGAATCGATTTACAGGTAAGCTGAAGCCGTCCTTTGCAGTTTCCAGGTGCAGCTCCCACTCCCGTTATGGTTGCATTCAGCCGTTTCCTTGGGAGTCGTAGCATTTGTGCAGCGTTCTCGGTTATCAAGTTTACTTGCGAACCTTGATCAAGTAGTGCTCGAAGCGTAATGTAATCCCCATTCGCAGACTTTATCTTAAGTTGCACAGTAGTTAATAAAACCTCCATCTCGTTAGTAGATATATGGTTGGAGCTTTGCTTCTGTGTAGATGTGGTTGGTCGTTGACCTAAATTGTCGTTGTTTTTTTCCGTATTCGTTGAGTTGACAGTATTTTTCTTGTCTGCGTTGTGCAGTAAAGTATGATGCTTCATATTGCATTCTTTGCATGTTTTTGCTGACGCACAATCTGTGTTGCCATGACTGTATAAGCAATTTTTACACACATTTAATTTTGCGACTGTGTTATTCCGTTGGAATGAGTCCATGTTAATGAACTTTGGACATTTCATCAATACATGATTTCCGTCACAGTGTGGGCAGTGTCCATATGCTGTATGATAAGTTCTCTTGAAAGATTTCTTCCGCTCGGAGTCGTGCGGGTTTGCAGATTGATGTTTGTTAAACGACTTGGACGAGACTTGCTTCTGCTGATTAGGTACTTCTTTTTTCGTATTCTTCATGGTTTCATACGCCATGAACTTGTTTTCCAGGAAGTATAACAGCTCGTTCAAGTTTGGGACATCTCTAGGATCTCGCAGTTCCTTTATGTACTCGCTGTAGGTAGTCGTGTCAAGTTTCTGCGACATCAAGTGTACGATAATGGGGTCCCAAGTTGCGATATCTAAACCAATGTTTGACAGTCCATTCGTACATTCAGTTATGACGTCATGCATCTTCTTGAGGTTGAAGCTGTCGGGTTGTTGAATGACAGGCAGGTTGAGCATGGTGTTCAGGAATGACGTAAATTGCAGCCTTCGATTGTCGAAACGCTGAGTCAGTATTTCCCAACAGGATGTGTAGTTTTCTGCGCCGATACTGAGATGTTGCACTAATCTTTCAGCTTCGCCTCTCAACCTTGTTTTCAGATGCTGCATCTTTTGCGCTTTGTTAATCATCGGGTTGTTGTGGATGGTTTCCATGAAGATATCCTTGAAGGAAATCCATTGAGTATAGCTACCCGAAAATTCAGGAACCTCGATTTTTGGTGCCGACCTTTCGTAGTGCACTGTCGACCAAATCTTACTGTTCAAGTTTCTCCTTAGGTCGTCGTACTTGTCCTCCATATCGACGAACATGTTGTAGTAGTTACCGTTGGAGCCTTTGAGTAACGCTTCCAGCTCCCAGTGTTGTTTGTCGATGACATTCCACTTCGCCTTTAAAATGGAGAGATGGTCTTCCAGCTCCCATTTCTGTGTGACAGCTTTTATGTCAATTTTCGACATGGCGCGGTCGAGGGCTTTAAAATTGCATTCTTGCTTACTCAGCAATGTTTTGGTGGTATCGTCAGTATCCCGATCCAGCATTCCAGTTAAGTCGAACTTCACAAACTTTTTTCCCTGTAGTTGCTCTAGTAAGTTAAGCATGTCTCTTTTTGTAGATTCGTATTGAGCTTGAGTTTTGCTGTACACGTTATCCACGAAGTAATTGATGTTTTTGTCCTCTAAGGTTTGCTCCAGGATCGCATGTCGTTCCTCGAAGTCATTCCACTGTGCTTCGAGAGATTCTAGACGTTTGATTAAGTACTCTTCAGTTTTCCTTGAGGGGCCATCCTTTTTATAGTTAGAGCACAAAGCTTTGATGTTTTCGAAGCACGATTGTTGGAGTTGTAGCTCCTCCATAGTGATATTAGTTTCTCTTCTCTAGTTGTCGAAAAGAGGTCAGTTTAGTTTGAAGTATGTAGCTCAGTAGTCCAGCACGTAGTTGACGGTGATAGACGTATAGCTTGACGTTAGTTCCCGACACGAAGACCGCAGTTTGCAGGCTTCTTCTTTCAAAACTCCACGGAACCGTTCTCGTAGTTGTAGTAGAGTTGCGTAATCCTTAGCGTCTTGAAATTGTCGTTTGTTTCTATTTATTGCGTTCGTACTCTATGTTCGATATAATGCGCCTACTCAATCCAACTGGGGCGACCCGCTTGTGGAAGAACAGCTGAACCGATTTGCTATCGTAAATAGAGACACCACACACAATAAACATCCGGCTCGAAGGACCATAAATGTACGGGTTGTAGTAGTTAACTCCGTACACTGATTTGTCGTGAAGGTTGGTGAGTTCAGTTAGTATAGAGAAACACGTTCCACTGAGATGCACTAAGTAGTTAAGTTTATTTAAGTTAAGAGTAAGTAACAGTAAGAGTGGAAGGCGATTATTTCTCTCAGTTGTTGATAGCTACCCAGTTATAAGTTCACTATATTTTTATTCATTAGTCATGTCATTTTATTACGCTAACTTATGACGCGCATCGTTGGCCTAAAGTAGGTTACAGAGTAAGCAGAAAAATGTACGGCGATGAGACCGTACAGGGATAAACTGCCAATTGTAGGTATTGACTGATAAAACCGTCACCCTCCTAATATTACTGTATCGCCCATCATGGTGATATATCTATGAAGTTTCTTCAACATCCGTCTCCCACCTGGAGATAAAGCAACGCTATCATACTACTTTGAATCAATTCGAAATCCGCTATATGTATAGATTTACCTCCAATTCGACTTTTATTCGAGTACCTAATAAATCGAGTGGGCCCACCTCTAGCGCGCGGAAAAGGCGATGCCTATGTATGAAGGGCGCTGGTTATAAATGGCGGGGGTTCGGCTGTTTTAAGCAAAAATCGAACGAGTTCTTAGCCGATAGAGGGAAAGCGGTCAGTGTGATTTATGAAGTGGCACGGAGCGATATCTTGTAAGAATCGACGTGTTGACATCAACTGTTAATATAACTGACGATGGGGATAATCGGGCTGTTACTTTTACGCGTATTTAAGTGGAATTTTCTGCATTGTGTGTCGATCGTCAATGAGCGCAGACAGTACACGTGCTTGGTAGTAGAATTTTCACACCATTTTTCATTTTTACCGACTTCAAAAAAAAAGGAGGTTATCAATTCGATACGTATGTATGTAATATTATTGGAATTGCATTATATTCACATATGACAATCTATTAGGGCTTCCAAACAAATATACAAAATTTCATGGACGTATGTATGTATGTATGTATGTATGTTTGTCCACGCATATCTCCGTAACTATTAATCGGATCGTGACCATTCTTTTTTTATTGGCTTACATTTACTTCAACTTAGGGAACAGTGCAAGTTTCATCAAAATCGATTCAGTAATTTTCAAGATATGGACTAAGACGTGAAAGTGTGACGGCCTGGCTTATTGATACGAGCTACGGGTGTAGTGTCAAAGCGAAAACATCTCAAAACCTTGGTCAAATTCTAGTGCAACAACTAAAAATTACCAAATAAAAAGTAATTTAAAAAAATTAAACCGACTTCAAAAAGAAATGAACTCAAAATTATGAAATAACTTTAATTTCGGAAGTCGGTGGCAAAAAACTAAAACTAAGATACAGATCCCAAGACACCGACTTCCGAAATTAAAGTTATTTCATAATTTTGAGTTCATTTCTTTTTGAAGTCGGTTTAATTTTTTTAAATTACTTTTTTACACCCAAAGTTAAACATCGCAGACAGTGTAATTATGTTTGTAGCTACAAAAACAGGTCGAACCTTCTGTAAAGTAATTTTGTAATTACTATAACTCAGCAAACATTCTTACGAACAACTTCCGAAAATAAACAACTTCTTGACGAACTCGCAACATGGGATTTGTATTAAATACTTAAATAGTAAAACAATTTCGCCGGCTGCACCAGATTTATCCCGAGTCCGACCCGAGTAATCCCGAAGTACTCCGGAACTTTTTAATTTGGCCAACCCAACACCGCGAACGTACCTGTTATGAAAGGTGAAAACGAAGAATATTTTTTTCCTCGTTTATTTTAATTAAAGTCCCACCGTGCAGTTGTTGTAAGGATTTCATTATGTGAATACCTATATGTGGAGTTGTGGACGAGTAACTTTTGTATTTTGTTAGTTTATGGCACAGCTTTAAGTTGTGAATGTTTTCACAAACATTCGCAACATAAAGCTCTGACATAAACTCCATAAGAATAAAAAAAATAGAAAATTCCAGAATAGAAAATTATTTTGTGATTTAATTATAAGCTCTACCGTTTTGTGCTTATATTTATTCATTTTAACGTACCTATGCTTTTAATTTCAAAATTGATTAATTTTCAAGTTTTCTTAGCTCTCAATTAAAAGCATTTATGACTTTTATGTTAACTTTCTCAGCGCATTGACATACCTGCATAGTGCACATTTTTTTTTTGTTTTCTTTTAATTTGTCCGCAGTATTCAGGTACATGTTTACATAATCATCGTGTACGGACCACAGTACTATTGTATTTAATTCGGAAAATGAGTCTCGTTATAATAACATCAACAAACAGACATACTTCAGATTCTATAACTGGAATCAACAAGTAAGACAAACTTACAAAGATTATTCATACTTTTTTGCGTTCACATCACATAGTTATTATCTTGAGGTCACAGGATATTAGTTCTGTGCTTGAAGAGCTTTATGTAGCAGACAGCAAAGTGATTGGAAATAGTTCGCTTTATACAAGTAAGTACGCTGGAATGCTACAGAATGTTCAAGCGCATTTTTGCTCTTAATTTTGGTTTGAATTAGTTTTTAACCCCCGACGCAAAAACGACGGGGTGTTATAAGTTTGACGTGTCTGTGTGTGTCACCGAGTCTCACTACACAGTGAGACTCGGTGACGTCACAAAAGCAATGCGTCAAAAATACTCGATTCATGCCATGTTTTATGTTGAATCACAGTTGACTCGAATGAAAAATCGATATGTATTATGAGGTTGTGATTTTGAATTTCAATAAAAACATGACTAAATATTAAAAAAAAAAAATTAATAATAATAATAATAATTTATTTAATCACAAAAAAAAAGCTTTACATTCTGGTTTCGAGTAACACTGGACCCCACACTAGGATACCCTGTGTCGTGAGGTCCAGTCTCTTTCATCACAATGTTTGGATTAGCTGTAGTTTATTCAGACTAATAAATAAGTACATATAGGTAATAAGTAGATTCAGCTTACTTACATATGAAGTTTTTTTTTTTTTTTTAAGTGCCTTAGAATCGATTTGAAAGTAGTTTTTATAAAAGCAATAGGGCATGTTGTTCTTGTACTTTTTCTGAGGGAAAGTGTTCGTAAGGCTTCTCCAGTGTTATATACATACTCTAAGGTTCAAATGAATCAATTGCCCCACGGGGTTCGTTACGTTAGGTATCGGTGCAGCATTCAGCTGCGTGACGCTGATCCCCTGAGAGTTGCTGGCAGATCGTAAGCTGTTTCCAGATATTATACTCTTTGTTAGACTCTTGTAGGGATTCTTCTTTATAGCGTGTTGATATCAATTTAAATGTAGAAGGCCCGGAATTTGGTAGGTATTAATAGATATTAATGCAACCGATGTCCAATTGTCAAGTAATTCATACGTACTAATATTATAAATGCGAAAGTAGCTCTCACTCTCTCTCGTCTGTCGGTCTGTCTGTTACCTTTTCAAGTCTGAATCACTGAACCGATCGTTATAGAATTTGACAAATAGGTAGCCTAGGACCTGGAGAAGGACATAGAGTACCTACATATCATCGTGGATCGTAGATGAAGTCGAGAGTAACAGCTAGGAAATCATAAATTTTACTTCCAATTATTCAATAAATTGGTTAGTCATACAATAGAATGAATATTATTATCAAGAAAATAATATGTAAGGTTGGTAGCAGGTTGCGTTCTGTGGTTTCTGCCTCATAGGAAAAAGGCGTGAGTTGATGTATTATTATCATGATATTCGTTTCTCATTAATTCCTTTGAAGAAAACCGTTTTGTATGTATTTAAATTGAAACAGGAATTACTCAGTTCTTATTGCAGAATTATAGCTGTATAACTTCGAACATAAACCAAAGACCTCGCAGTGTTTTCAGACGAGTCCAAAAACATACCAGGAGTAACGACACAAAAAGATAAACCGTCCCTTCAACACATTAGTTCGTATAAAAATAAAGCCTCCAGCTATAAAAATACCTTCAACATAGTTCGTACATCCCGTTTCCCCGAAACACCCCTCTTATTAAACATGGTGGCAATTAACAACAAAAACAAAAATAAATTGTTCCCGTCACCAACAAAGATTTTGTTATGGGAAACGGAAGAGGGCGGCACACTGTGCGACACACATTTATTGCGTCGACCTCGACTCCGGCCCGGACCACTGTGCACCGCCACGTCGCCGGAACTCACCTTGGTTTAATAAATAGATGGGTACTAAGTAACTTGTTTTTTTTTTCATTTATATTTTGTGGTTACTTGTTACTATCAGGCATTAATTACGGTGTTTGGAAAAAAAATAAACATTATTTATTTAACAGCTTATGTACACACATATAAACAGACAAGAAGAAATGCACAGAAAAATAGATAAGTATATAATATAACGTATTATTTTGAGACGCGACACGCGTACAGTCACGAGCACTAGTATGTCAACACTTGGCAACTTTCAATTGCGATTTTTTCGTGAAATGACGAATGCAACGTTGAAATACGACACTTTACATAAACCTATGGGTTCGAAAATACTATGTTCGTAATAACATAAAATTTCATTAAAAAACTTTTTAACAAAAAAAAAACCGACTTCCAAAAAAATACTACAAACTGAAAAAAAAACACTACAAACTGAAAAATAACTTTAATTTCGGAAGTCGGTGTCTTAGGGATCAGTATTTTAGTTTTTGCCACCGACTTCCGAAATTAAAGTTATTTTTCAGTTTGTAGTGTTTTTTTTTTCAGTTTGTAGTGTTTTTTTTGGAAGTCGGTTTTTTTTTTGTTAAAAAGTTTTTATTTCTCGCTTTTTAGTGGGTCTATTTATAATTTATCTAAGTTACAATAGCCTAATGTCAACTTGCCCATCGCCTTTTTATAAAATATTCCTTTTCTCGATGCAGGGACGTTAATTGTTGAGGAGTTCTCCTTTTATTAGTTTTTAGATTAGATGCTGATAATCCTGGTTGCAGCATCAGGCCAGACTTATGTCAACATTGCATTGAACTTAAAATTAGTCCTGTTTAAAATGAGCCCAAACACGACTACGGTGCTGTAATTTAAAGGTTTGTACTTTTTCTGATGCTCCTGGCTTCAGCATCAGGTCTTCGGTGTTCCTCAGTATCAGTACGTTTATCCACACTGCTGTTAGTTGTCGAGGAGTTAGGTACTCTGCAGACTATCCTGACTGCAGCATCAGGTCATGACTTGATGATCATGAGAGCAAATGTGGCAAATGCCCTATCAAACATCAAAACAATTTACTAAAACAGTCCTTGCCTGTTCGAGTAACTTCTTACTGTTAAGGAGTTGTACCTTCCATCATCAGCCCAGCTACCTGAGATGGTGACAACCATACACAAATACACAAGATACTTCATAAAATATGCGAAAAACAATAAGTGAGCCTATAAAATTTGAGGGTTGCCCTCGATTTCTCTAAGATCCCATCATCAGATCCTAACTTGGTGACAATCCCAAGTAGCAAAATTCTCCTATAGCAATTGACTTATAAGATTACACGTCTTATAGAAATCTAGTAGACACATTAACTCAGGCCACTGATCCTGCTAAAGCATCTTCGAAGATAATTTGCACTACAAGTACTTTCGAGCCTATCATTTAGTTTTATAAATGTTAATAGGATTATTTTACACGACTCTTACTAGAGCGGTCAGTCAGGTTCAGTCTTATAAGTGCAAGTTATAGAAGTAATTAGCAAAGTGTGACTTTTGATCCGATAATCGCATTTAGTAAGATCGTTTTATCTTGTTAACGTCTTGTTTCATACTTCTATAAGACATGCACTTCCTATAAATGCCACAGATATAGCTGCTAGAGGTAAAGATATTATAGAACAAATTTATCTTAGTCGTGACCCTTAACGGATTTTTAGCACCAAGCTAGCATAGCCTGTGATTTTTATAAGTAAGATTCTACTTAAATGTGTTCTACATTTGCTATTATTAGAGTAATTGGCCATCTTGTGATTAGTTAGAGAAAACTGGAACAATATAAATATGGATTTAAATAAATGGAGACGATTTAAGCGTAGTGGCGGTTATCGAATTTGCAACAACTTACAAGATTTGCTCATTACCGTATGGTTTAACTCACATTACCCACAGAACCCTAAAACTTAAATATGGTGGCGTAGGTATGTCATGTAAGCGTCTTAACTTTGATTAAAAAGTCATTTAAAGGTTCTGATAAATGCAACGTAATGGACGTGCCATTTTCGCCAGTTTCGACCATAAGTCGGATAGGTATTTATTAATTAACAAATAATGAAAATGTTAAATTTTGAAGGCGCATGAAGATATGTTTATTATCATCTAACACTTCATCAATAAAATTATTTTCGCAAGTTGAGTAGGCACTCCTTACAAAACAGTTACACGGCAAATTATGTTACTTTTTATAATGACAGGCATTATTAGAATGTGACTTTAATTACCTTTTGAAAATAAAAAAGTATTCAATGTCACGCACCAGCACAGTACAATAAATTAACGAAAAAAGAAGGAATGAATGACTGAATGAATCTCCTAATGGTATTACGCTGATCACTGTAGGATCAATTACTCTAGTAGCGGCACGCGCCAGATCATAAGAGGACCGAATCGCTTTTTAGATGCATTTACCGGATTTTTATAGGACAACTATATTTTGTTAAAGCACTTAATAAGGTAATTATAAAATCAAATAGCACTTTACCGGATTATAACAAAGCGACTATAGGGCGTAATAGTCCTATAAACTGCGCCCAAATACGGCTCTATAAACGTTTACAGGATATCTATAGGATTAAAAAATACGTGCTCCTAGGATAATTATAGGGCCACATTTTGCTACTTGGGATGGGACCACCTCAGAACTATCTACTTTCGAACAAAAAAAGAATTTTGAAAATCCGTCGAAAAAAAAAAAAAAAACATACATTCAACCGAACATAGTACCTCCTCCTTTTTGTAAAGTCGGTAAAAATAAAGGAGAAAATTGCCTTTGAATAAAGCCAAGTGTATACATACTTATGCTCGTGACTGTACATGTCCGCACGTCTGTCTTCGTATCCGATCGAATCCTTTTGGCTGTCGAGGGCTGTCGTCCAAATTTTTCTTTTCCTCTTCTGTGTTATATGATCATCTATTATTTCTTCTTCTAATTCAATAGCCAACAATATTAATCAACGTCAACCATTTTCAAAAAAAATAACACGTCAACACGGTAAGAATGAAACTTTTTGACTAGGCGCAGAAACGGATACGTTCGCAAGCGGTGGCGGCACGGTCGACATGCTGCCGGACGCGATCGGCTATCGCCGGATCCGTTCGTATCCTTTCCGATCCGATGCGGTGCGAGTGCCGTTTGGTGGAAATCATCTTTTACTTGTCTTAAGTCATCACTCAAATTTATCAGTCTGTGTGTAAGTAAGTTACTAAGTTATATAATTTGAATACGCTATAGCAGTGGACGGCTTTCGGCTGAAATGATGATTAAGATACGTCCATTATACTGTGAACGGTTTCACCAATCGAATTGAAACGTACGCGAAAAAGTACCTATATTAAGAAGCAGTAGGTAACGCTAACGATGCTTGAAATCGGTTTGGTAATCTGAATTAGTGTTTGTGTATTAACAAAGCCTACCTTTAAACTACCTATATATTTATATGACATAATCACAAATTGAGAACACGGTTTGACTTTTGGCAATAACCTCGAACAATATTCAACCATTAATACAATTCTCTTCTTGTAACCATCACAAGTCAACACTCTCGTCTCACGAATATATCTTGAAGAATCGACTGGCAGTAAATAGTTTAGCGCGTGTTTGGAAGGTGTTGCCTTTGTACCAACGCCGACGCGACGTGGCGACTACGGTGCAGGGCTCACACGTGACCGTTTAGCTGGCTCACGTGACCCGCGTACCAGGCAGGGAATGGGAGCCACAGTGGTGCGGAGATGAGTGGGTTAAGTAGGAACGATGTTGAAGAAATACGTCTGTGAGTCAACCTTGTTGGAAGCCGTGACCTTCAGTAAAGCTTGAATAAAAGGTAGGCCAATTCCCATACTTAAACATGTTCAAAATGTAGTCACAGTCCCATCTCGGCAACAGTCAATGTCAAAAATGTAGGTAAATTAGAGGTATTTTTGACAGATTGAGACTGAGGTTAGATTGCGAACAATCTTAAAATTACGGGATTTGCCCCACTGGCATTAAAGTATTTGTGGTTCTTTTTCAAGTGTCAAAACATTTTTGCCAAAGCAATTCACCGTAAAAGTGCGAAATTATTCAAAAAATATATATTTATGCAAATGATTTAAGAAAACAAAGAAAATAAGTTTATTTGCGCCTAATGACGCATAAAAGTAAAAATAAAACAAACATGGTGAAAATATGCATCGCATCAGCGTGAAACGTACGAAATGTGCTGGTTTTCAGCGTTGACTTGATGACATCGATCGGAGCAGCTTTGTAAATGACCTAGATAAATAAAATTTAAAAAATATACCAAATATTTAAAATGGGAATACTCCGTTACGTTGCTATCGACGCACGCGCAGACGCGCAACTTATGTAAACTTAAAATAATTATAATAACTCTGCGCGCACAGCTGTCATAGAGACAGAGGCATTTATTTTAAAAAGAACTTGATTATCTTTTTAGTGTTAAAAAATAATGGATTAATTGTTCAGAGTTGTTGTGTTCAGTATTTCTGATCTAAAAAGCATGTGCAGGTGACAAACACGATGCGTACAGATCTTCAAACAGACAATGACATTGTAAAACATCGTAGATTAGTAAGTTATTGTATCTTACAGCGACTATCTACCCGCGACCTTCCCCAGGAGATCGGTTCATCTTGTTAACCGTCGACTTTTCTACTTAACAGTTCGTGATTACAATTCAGAACCATTTCTGAATGAGAACTGAAAATATTTTTTTTATCAATAAATACCAATACAGAGGAAACACAATATTCACATACCTCAATGGACACACTGCTAATTAATTAAATTATAATTAATACAAACATTCCGCCCAATGAAGACATACATGCAAATGAAAGAGAAATCAACAATAACATTAAATAGGTAATAACAAATTCTTATCATTTAACACTTTATTAGCTTCTGAAATAAACTAATCATTTTAGTAAGTATTCCCGTTTTCGTTTAGTAAGTCGGTATAAATGTAAGGTGTTTTCATGCTGACAGAAACAAAGGAGTTACTTCGGAAAGGGTAATATATAAATAAAATGTTAAATGAAGGTATGTGAGCGCGTCAATCAGCGAGCGCGGGATTTCCCCGGAGGAAACACTTTGCTACTTAGAAAGGCTTTGTTTTAATTAGCTCACGTGCAGATTGATCAAGCTAACTGATTCTTGGGTGTCATTTTTTAAATTTTTTGACAAGTATGTCGCATTAGCTATTGTATTAAATAGGTCTAAGGCCAAGCGCGCACCACGATTTTTACTTTTTGCGTCACGATTTTGGAATCGCGCTGTAAAATATCGCAGAAAGTACAGTGCACGCACTGCGAAAAAAAATCGGTGGTCATTGCTCAGTCTCACCATGTATTCGGTACAAGTTGCTTGTCTCTATTTACTACTTCGGAGGGAAAGAAAAAAATTGAAAAAAAAATCGTATATATTCACAGCGGATAGATTTATTAAGGCTTTCTTTTACCAGAAATACAATGATCTGCGGCTATATCCCAAAAAAATTATATGGCTATTATAGAATTAAAATTCTAGCATTAGACAGGTTACTGAGAATGTTCCACGTCACGTAACCAACATGCATGCCAAGTTGAAAGGGACAAGGAATTTAGTTTTATGATCAAAAGGCCTAACGAGACCTCGTTTTGATTTGTTCGGCTAGCTCTAATAATATTACCAAATAACGTATCGAAACTTCCTCTGCGTAACCTTTTGAGGAATTCAGACGAGATGTTATGTTTCGTCACTGATGTTGGTACCTGCAGGTGGACGTTCTAGAAACATTGCTTTCCAAAGTTGCAATCACTCCACAATAATCATATCGCTTCAACATTTCTCCTCAGTAGAACAGCTACAAAACTATCTCAGTTTTAAAGTCACGGACACCGATCACATGTTTGCTTTAAGTCCCACGTTAGTGGACAAGTTGGCCGCGCGCCCATCGCCCTCGCCAGCTATCCACGGTTTAATGAGATTTTGTGGACCATTGACTAACACAAATAAAAGGATTGTATAAGCTAAAAGGTCGGATTAGTGTTGTTTTATTAGCTTAAATAATAGGTAGTAACTAAAAATAATTTAGGCTTTTCAAAAGAGCTGATAGGACATTTTTTTTATAGGTCAATAGTAAGTATCAAAACGTATTTGAGTCAAATAAAGAGCTGCATTATTCAATTATTGCGTTACAAATTCCTGTGGAGTCGCAATCAGACTGGGACATGCAGATCCTAACAACTGCTCCGTTCGTACGCGACTGTCATAAGTATCGAGGAGTAATGATATCGACGAGAAGCTCATTCGTTTTCTTTTACAGATAGTGATATACTCTTTGGGAGTTACAATCGAAGCTGCATAGTCAAAAGAACTCTATATTAAAGGTTTAAACTGTCCAATTGTGTTATAAAATAATAAAAAAAAAGTATCCGTTCTTACATTTAGCTGCTGAACTAAGACCAGTGAGCCGATTCTACTGATTTGCAAGGTTACTCGTTCAATCGGCAGAATTTGAAAGTTATTAAAGTTCATGATTAAGTAATTTTGTAATAATTGTTCACATAAGTCAAAAAACATAATTATTCGGAACGCATTTTGATTTTCTTTGAAAACTCTGAGACGATATTGATAGAATATCTTACTTACGTTACTTTTGAGACAATTTTGCGAGTTTAACTTTCTCGTAGTAGGTACCTACGTATACTATGAGAAAGTTAAACTCGCAAGATGCGAACACATTTCTAGAATAGCTCTCTTTGCAGCAGACGACACACGATGATCTAAGTTAAACTCGCAAGATGCGAACACATTTCTAGAATAGCTCTCTTTGCAGCAGACGACACACGATGATCTAAGTTAAACTCGCAAGATGCGAACACATTTCTAGAATAGCTCTCTTTGCAGCAGACGACACACGATGATCTAAGTTAAACTCGCAAGATGCGAACACATTTCTAGAATAGCTCTCTTTGCAGCAGACGACACACGATGATCTAAGTTAAACTCGCAAGATGCGAACACATTTCTAGAATAGCTCTCTTTGCAGCAGACGACACACGATGATCTAAGTTAAACTCGCAAGATGCGAACACATTTCTAGAATAGCTCTCTTTGCAGCAGACGACACACGATGATCTAAGTTAAACTCGCAAGATGCGAACACATTTCTAGAATAGCTCTCTTTGCAGCAGACGACACACGATGATCTAAGTTAAACTCGCAAGATGCGAACACATTTCTAGAATAGCTCTCTTTGCAGCAGACGACACACGATGATCTAAGTTAAACTCGCAAGATGCGAACACATTTCTAGAATAGCTCTCTTTGCAGCAGACGACACACGATGATCTAAGTTAAACTCGCAAGATGCGAACACATTTCTAGAATAGCTCTCTTTGCAGCAGACGACACACGATGATCTAAGTTAAACTCGCAAGATGCGAACACATTTCTAGAATAGCTCTCTTTGCAGCAGACGACACACGATGATCTAAGTTAAACTCGCAAGATGCGAACACATTTCTAGAATAGCTCTCTTTGCAGCAGACGACACACGATGATCTAAGTTAAACTCGCAAGATGCGAACACATTTCTAGAATAGCTCTCTTTGCAGCAGACGACACACGATGATCTAAGTTAAACTCGCAAGATGCGAACACATTTCTAGAATAGCTCTCTTTGCAGCAGACGACACACGATGATCTAAGTTAAACTCGCAAGATGCGAACACATTTCTAGAATAGCTCTCTTTGCAGCAGACGACACACGATGATCTAAGTTAAACTCGCAAGATGCGAACACATTTCTAGAATAGCTCTCTTTGCAGCAGACGACACACGATGATCTAAGTTAAACTCGCAAGATGCGAACACATTTCTAGAATAGCTCTCTTTGCAGCAGACGACACACGATGATCTAAGTTAAACTCGCAAGATGCGAACACATTTCTAGAATAGCTCTCTTTGCAGCAGACGACACACGATGATCTAAGACGACGGAATCGAGACATCGACACTTACTGTTAGGGACCATCCGTAAATTACCTACGTCATACGAATTTCACGATTTTCCCGCATCCTTGTCACAGATGTTCACTTATATGACAATTTATTTCCTAGTGTGATGTTGCATATCTATCTATATACATATAATAAATTTGTAGAAAAGTGGTGTCTGTACAATGGAAATATATAAAAAAAAAGTAGCAGGGGTTGTTATTATATCGATGCCGAACCCGAAATTGTAATTATTTTTTTTTTTGTCTGTTTGTCGGTTTGTCTGTTTGTCTGTTTGTTTGTGCACGCTAATATCAGAAACGGCTTATTCGATTTAGATGCGGTTTTCACTAATATATTGTAGTAGGCTTCACTTAACATTTAGTGTTTATTTCATGTCAATCGGTTCATAAATAAAAAAGCTATGTCAATTTAAAGAATCACGGCGAACATTTGTTAAGGTATTCTATCAGAGTACGTACACGTCTCGGGCCTGCGCGTCCGATCTTCGGAACTTCTGGACGGATTTGAATGTTTTTTTTTTTGTTGTATAGTTATTATGGCTGGACAACATTCAGGCTATAATGTTTCTTGGAAACTTGAACACCTGATGCAGAACCGAAACAGACCAGCTTAACTATAAGAGATACAAAAATGGTACCATAGCAAAAATTGTTCCACGTGATGAGGATTTTCTGCTGAGAGAATAAATTTGAAGATCTGGAACACCTGATGGGGAACTCCAAGAGCCCAACTACACCATAACACATATAGGAATGATGTCTTAGTAAAAGTTATTCGGTCTGATGGGCATTTCCTGTTGACTTATAAAAATCGAAGATCAGAAACATCTGATGTGGAAATCTAAGCTATCACTAATTTCACCTCCACGCGGTGAAGGCGGTAACAGTTTAGGACTGATTTTCGATGACGATGGTATATCACTGAAAATTTGACTCTACTGGCCAAAACTCCCATTTATTTTTTTTTAACGTGAAGAAATGCTCATGCATTCTGCACTACCACGGGGAGATAGTGCAGTTATGTGGGACTCTAACCCACTAAAACTCCACTGTGTCCTCCTCTGCCACTTACGGCGGGAACATGGGCACGCGTTAGCACTCATCCGTGAACCCGCCGCGGCTGTCCGTCACCGGACCCTCCGCTGGGGAGTACTCCCCATCACCGACGCACCAGAACACATAGCACGCCGTGACCACCCCAGGGACCAAACCAGCACATGGGCCAGACGATCCCGTGTCTGGGCACCCTTGGTAGGGGAGCAGTCACTTAGATTTTAATTGATCAGGTATCTTCATAATAAAACTATAACCATGCCTAGAAAGAGGTCAAATCTTTTCCAATGTTCCAAAGGAGCTAAAAGATTGAGGATCATAAGATCCCAAGAATCTACCGAAGAGCGTCAGGAGAGACTTGATGCTGTTTGAGAACATCAGGCTGCAACTCGCTCCGTGGAAACCTCTTCGGATCGCGAAGCACGCCTGCGTTCTCAGCGTATTTACGCATCTACATCCAGATCTCTAGAGACCAGTGAAGAATATGATGCGCGACTGACCGCTGATACGGTGAGATTATCATACATTGTTCCGAACACGCACACAACAAAATATTCATAATCAGAAAGTGAGAAAGAAAGAATTGCTGGAGTACGGCATGAAGAGACAGATTAAGAAGAGCGCAACGAACGTTTGAATTCTGATCGACTTCGACATTCTCTGAACAGAATGTCGATATCATCTGAAGAATCGGATGTGTCTCAAGATATAGCCGTAGGGCATGGCGACCTTCCTTGGGTTGATAAGGAACGGAGTGCATTTACGTATACTCCTATGATTGACATATATTCCGCCATCGGAGGTATGGTTAAAAATTTTACTTTTTGTGAAGCTGTTAAATAGCAAAAAGAAACAAACGGTATGTGTTTCTCAGGTGGGAAAGTACATATTGAAATATTACAAAATCCTCCAGAAATATTAAGATCACTGCTAATCGGTGACCATCACAGTCAAAACATTTCTTGGACAACATACGTTCGTACAATAATGCCTTTCAAATGACATCTTTTGTTGCGAAACAGATTTCAGAAGGCCCATTTATGCCAACATTCAAAGTGCAAGGCCAAGTTTACCACCCTATTGGTTCATTATTGCCTGGAAATGACGTCTCGAATCGTCTCGCGCATCCCGTTGTTATCCAGTCCCCGGGTTCTTAGAATTCGACATCGGACGTTTCAGATCTTCGATTTTGACTACCCCGTTGTCGCTGGCATAACCAACAGGATCCGCGTACGAAGTCGCGGGCAGAAGCTATTTTTAAATAAAATCTCATAATAATATTTATAAAGTTGGTTAATAAAATTCAACATAGCTGGGAAAAGGTTAGGCAGGTGATGATGATGATGATGGTTAATTAAATTCTACTAATTAAGTAAGTGTAATACTAATACTTTAATTTTCGTTAGAGTTGAAGTTTATAGTTTGAATACCTAAGATTATACATGTTACGAAGCCTATGTCTCCCCCCCTCTTGTAACAATTTTTTGATCCCTATTACGTGTGACATTATTTATGGATAGCCCTTAACTTAAGTCCCAACATTCCGAGCACATTCACCCGCCTGTTGACAAAATGACAGAAAATATTGAACGTAACACAATGTTGCCAACATTCAACTTTATTTTACTGGTGAACTTACATCTTGGCCACTTTTCTTTTGTAGAGCAACACCAATTTTACAAGACACCCCTCCCCTCTTTTTCATCATCCAACGTGTAACGATGAAGAGGAAACGTGTTTTACGAGTAGAGGTCTTATTACAATGGAATTATGACTGATATTTGAATGAAACAATGTAGTTTGGTCTTTGTGTGGTGAAACTTTTCTCAATAGCTCCACAATGTAGTAGATACTTACTATTAACAAAGCAACCTGTACAAGTTAGGGAGTAAATTAATGAAAATATTGAAGGACTGAATCGTAGAGAAACAGTTTTAGTAACGATTATAAAGTTCGCATTTATTCACATTGATGCTGAAGTTGGATCCGGTACCTACTTATAGAAAATAGTTAAACGAATACGCTTTGCTGAAAACAAAAAAAGTATCACACGTTTTTCCAACGTCTCAAATTATTATTATATTGTATTAAACTATTGACGTTTGTTTTATGGTAAGACAATCACCTACTCTCGCGCCATGATAATGGATAAAGACACGAATACTCTCAACATCAGATAATACATAGATTGAATACTCTTTATGACGTAGGTACACCATATAAATTCCAGATAATTCCTTTTACTCTAGGTAAGGCTAACGTTTGGTAGGTAAAAAGTAGTATTTTCTGATGAAATCTCAATAGATCATTGACTGTATAGAAAATAAGCGAAATAAAGTACCTACCTAAGCCAATTTGTGACAAACTATCCAACTTGTAAGACGCCTGTAGGTAGGTATCAATCTGGCTTATATAACCCTCAAGGAAAACAAATCTCTTTCATTTACCACTTTCATGTATAACGTTAAAATATTTCCCGAAATTACCACAAAATACGGAGCGCATTCATTAATTATACGAAATGAGATTCATTGCAATAAGTTTTATTGGTTTTGTTTCGTTTTCATAAATAATGCACGCCGCGCCAGCTGGGCACAGTGCGCACAGTGGGCCGCAGTGGGCCGCAGTGGGCACGCCACCGGGATATTGCTTAAATCATTTGATAAATTACACTCTGAAAGAAAGTGAAAAGAAAGTGAAAAGTTTTATACCCTGATCAAAAATATGAGTGCTCTCCAAGACATTTTGATCTCCTAGTTGCCTGTACCTACTTCAAATTCAAATCAAAAACAGCGAGATTACCTTCTAATAAATTCTCTCGAACTCTTCAGTTTCCACCCCTGACTTGCAACCACCCTCCTGACGTTAACGGTATATTTATTAATTAAATCTATAAACAGACCGGCTGATGAACGCAGGGCGATCAGTCCTTAGCAGAACAGCCGAGTTTTATGTTGGCAACACCTTGGCTTAACGTTGTATACAGAAGTTATGTTACTCATTTAGAGATTAAAAAGTTTATAAGCTCCTCCCTTTTTTTTATTTATTATATTACTTGTATATTTTTTTTTTGACACCTGCCCGTATTACCTACCTATAATATATATTTTAGTATTAGCTTGAAAATTGTAATTAAGGCTTTTTATCTATTAAATGGATTCAATTTAGACATTTAAAAAAAGTTTATTTAGATACTGATAAGCTTCTTGTTTGTAAGAATATTTCGATTAATAGCTTCTAGTACACATAATGTTGAGAAGCGTAAGCAGAGTTATTTTAAAAGGGACCACTATACATACATTTTCCAAATCAAACACAGTACGTACCTGACACCTGTCAGGCAAGACGACACATCAAAATTTTCCGTTTTTACAATTTTAATGTATTTAATTTGAAAAATACGTTGAGTCTCAAAAAAATCGCAAAGAATGTGCCCAATTGGGATGGAGTAATGGAACTGTGGAGTTAACGCTGTGTGAGCATGCGTGGTTCATCGCCGCCCGTTCGATGTCCACCGCGCACAGGATGGATGGAAAGCAGCCATTGACTTATATTGTTAAAGCAGCACATGAAGTAATTTTTCGCTCCGCCTGGTGTAATTGCTGTAAGGCGTACCAGTAGCAGGATAATTACATAAATAAATAAATACATAATTAAATATCTAATTATGTTTGATTCAGTAAACGGTATTTCAGTCCACTGCAAGACAAAATAATGCTCCTAAGTGATAGTTTGGTAGCCAACATTGTGCGTTGCATGCAATTCTTGTTTTTTTTTTTTTTTTTTTTTTCAAAAAACGTTGCCCCACTCTAGGAATTTCTCCTGTATTGTGGGTGCGTTTACAAACATTTAAACTCACATACACAAACAGCCAGACCCGGAACAACTACCTGTAGATCATACAAATATTTGTTCCGTGCGGGAATCGAACCCGCGATACGCAGCGCAGTTGTCAATCGCTTAACCACTGCGCCAACCGTGCCGTCAAGCAATGGAACATTATGTTTATTTTTTAACTTTATTATTTAAACTTTCGCGTAAGTGGTACTAATTAGAATGTTTCACTTACATTACACGTTGAGTTTTACAGCGAGAGTTCCAGTTAAATAATTACTAGAAAATTGCAACAGAGCAACTTTTAACTAATAAATTAAGTATAATGTCAACTACCTACATTTTCAACCAATTAGCACTTTAAACCATACTTAAAACTGTAAATCTCCGGTACAAACCGTCACACGGTTGCAGCGAAACGGTTACAAGTCCCGCGGCGACGACATTTCTAACATTAATTCTAACACTTTGTACAGTGTGGGATACTGAGCCTTACACTTGTGATATGACATAGTGAGGAGAGGAGCGGGTATAAGGACGTTTATTTTACCAAAGTGTAGGGCCATGTGACTGAAATATCCTTAAACATTTTGCATGATATAACTTTATTAAGTTTTAGGAAAATCGTTTCAATATAGATGGCATAACCAACAAACCTATGTTGGTAACTTATAAAACCTATGATGGAAAATAGGAAAACGTATTGTTAAGCTAATTGACTGGTGTTGTGCTGTTGTAGCTAATTGCCCTTTCATACCGATACCTTATTATCTATCAAAGAATGATAGTTGTGATTTTAATACATAATTTCAAATTTAATTTCAAATCAAATTAAATCAAATCTTTATTTATCTTTATGTAGTACATTGAAAATGCAGTGCAAATTTTTAGTGATTGCGCAATTCACTATGTTCCACTAATTAGCAAAATCGACTTGTAATGTTTCCACTGCTGGGACACAGGCCTCCTCTTAGTAAGAGGGCCGTAATCACCCACGCGGGCCCAGTGTGGGTTGCTAAATGTCACATGTCTTCGAATTTTTGGTCCTAAGAAATGCCGGTTTACTCACGATGTTTTCCTTTACCGTTTCAAGAGCAGTGGTGTTGCATTAAAATACACTTAGAAAAGCGCCTGCCTGTGTTCGAACCCACGACCTACAACTCGCAAGTCGGGGTCGTCACCACTGGGCCGCCACTGCTCTTAGTTCTACTAATCAAGGCGTGCCACATTATAAACATTTTGTTACTAACACTATAGACCATTGTAGTCTGAGTAAATAAAGATAATAACAATAAATATAAACATTTAGTAAGTTACCAATCCCATGAAAGGAGGGGGCCGTGGCTAAATAAGAACAACCGCACAGGTCGATCGATCAGGTTAAGCTACGCTTGCCGCGATTGGTCTGTGGATGGGTGACCATCTTTACATACCGAGACCCCTCCGTGTCTCGGAAAACACGTTAAGGCGTTGGTCCCGGATGTCATTCGTGGATCTTTGACAGTTGTTACGGGTAGTCAGAAGCCCGATAGTCTGACAACCAGTCCTACCAAGGGGTATCGTATTATCCAGTAACTGGGTTGTGGAGGTCAGATAGGCAGTCGCTCCATGTAAAATACTGGTATTCAGCTGCATCCGGTTAGACTGGAAGCCGACCCCAACATATTTGGGAAAAGGCTAGGCAGATGATGATTGATTACAATCTCATAAAAATCTTGAGCCCCAGAAATTGCCTTAATCTTCAAAAGTGCATTACACACCTACTTCTTACCATTTACCTTCCGTCTCCCAAGACCACACACCTTCCTACCTCGCGGGTCCCGCGTCATCTAAGTTGTCGGACACAATCTAAGTTGAGGCGCTCCTAATTCCGGCACCTGCCGCATTGCGCTCGCGCTCGTGATTAATGGCCGACCTGATGCAACGTGCTCGAGATTGATTCGTAACGTTATACAGCGCCTTCGTGTTGTAAGATTGCCTGATAGAATAGGTGCTGTACTGATAGGTTATTAATGTTACATTTAGTGGTTGTGGAGCTTTGAGTGACACGGTTCGTCCTGGTAATACAAAGAAAATACTTAATAAGTCTTATCCACAGATATCCTGATCGTATCCGTTTCTGTGGACCAATTTCTCTAAACATTACCGGAGAACAATATATAATTCTAACAGTTACCTAGATATAGCGAGTGGTGTGGAAATTGGTGGCGTTATGACTTTCCATCAGAGACAACGCCGTCTTTTGCTGGTTGTCATCCTAATAGTTAATACGTACAAGGTGTAATTACAATAAATGGACACCTGGAAAGGTGTCATTGTATCCTTCATTATGAACGACTCTTACTGTGGGACCAAACCTGAAAACAGTATCAGCTGCTCCGTACACTTAACAGTTCGCATAACTCGACTATGTTATTTCAACACAACAATACAAGGTAAATGAATGATCTATAAAACGATGTAGTTATAATATCTACATAGTTTTATTAGTATTACACTAGCTTGGATAACTGACATACCGTTCCATAAAACTGACCTGTAGCCACACAACACTGTTACGGTAAAAATTTTGTTCTTTGGATACACGGCGCAAAATAAACAGGACAACTGCTATCTTCCCTCCTTCCACTAGATAATGCCAATGACTTATTGAGCACGTCGGAAAGCTGTTGGCCTATATCTAATATCCAAGGTAAAAGTAAAAAACTAACACAATTTTTAATAATCGTAATCGAATCGTAAAGCCCACAAAATTCAGTAGCTCCGTTGTTGGCATCACAGAATATACATATTATGTTTGTGTCGTGTCCTTGTGAAAATAAAGATGTCAAACATGAAATAAAGGCCAACACAGTGTACAGTTTCGAGTTAGGGCGCGCGCACACTGCCCGAGCGGCAGATGGGCCGCCTATGTTAATTTTATATTGCACGGAGCTCCGGAAGTTTTTTAAATTAGTTTGTGCTGCTGCAGTTGAGTGCACTGTTTTAGAAACTTTTTTGATTATTTTTACTTTCTTTTATTGTGGAATTTGGGAAAATGCAGTGGCAAGGCAACATATTATTTTGTTGTACCTATACATTTTCAGTTTTGTAAGATGATGTTTAATTTGCTCTGAGCATACGTGTGCTGACAATTCCAAGTTGTACCTAATACTGTTTTATCAAAAAATAATAACCAGTCCGTATAGTAAGATCAATACTTGGGCAGGACGATTACCCGCAGGCTCCTTGCAAGAGCAACGAAACCAATCTAGTAACTGAGCTCTAGCTCAATGAGACTCTTAGGCTGCGAGGATAGTTGTGATTGACCTAGTTGTGATTTTCTCACCAAAATCAATATACGTTGCGATCACGACGTCACGGGCTACTCAGTCTGCACTCTCCTTAACGTTAAAAACGTGGAGTCAACGTTTTAGATCGCCGCGTTTTTGCCGCTTCCACCGCATTACCTCCACTGTGTCATAGTGTTGGTAGCTGTGCCGGACCGGGCACCTAATGGATGCCTCACTGCTTGCTGGGATTCACGGTATTTCTTTGAGTGTTGGTTTTATTGGTTGCTGTCAAAAGCCTGGCAGCCAGTCTGAAGGTTGACATATTGTTGATTGGATAAGAGCCATATGTTATTTATGTCCTATAGTTATTGGGTTTCGCTACTTATCGTAGTTGCTCCGTGTATGATCTGATCTGGGGGTCTGGGTAAGACTGGCGCTAACCTCAATTTACCTGCATAAAGGCTAGTCAGTCATGAAAAAGATCTAACTTTCTAACTATTGTTTTACGTACGAATATAGTAATTTAACTGTTACTATTATCATTTATTAACAGTAGGACTTTATATTATGTTTACGAAATGTTTATATTTACAATACCTGCGACGTCTGCGCGAGGAACAGCCAATTATTGCACATACTCGTACACAAAGCGTCTCGGGGAAATGATTTGTTAGTAACAAACAATTGAAAAGCTGACATGGTCCTAATATGATAATGCTAAGCTTGTTGTTCTATTGATACGGAAACATTTGCGTACCCTTTCATTTTGATATAATAATAATAATTTTGCTTCACGAAATAGAGTGTTTTCCTTTCTCAAATAGTAAATGTCTAGAAAATAACTTTCTGATTATTTCAATAGCCTCAAGCAGCTATTGATTCTAATGTTCAGACAATTTATACAATACTAGCAGTGCCCCGCGGTTTCACCCGCATAAGTGTCGATCCCGTGGGAATATCGGAATAAAAACTATCCTATGTCCTTTCCATCTAAATCGGTTCAGTGGTTTAAGCGTGAAGAGGTAACAGACAGACAGACATACTTTCGCATTTATAATATTAGTATGGATATACCTACATAATACTAGCAGCGCCCCGCGGTTACACCCGCATAAGTGTCGATCCCATGGGAATATTGGGATGAAACTATCCTATGTCCTTTCCCGGGACTTAAACTATCACTATACCACATTTAATCTAAATCGGTTCAGCGGTTTAAGCGTGAAGAGGTAACAGACAGACAGACAGTTTCGTATTTATAATATTAGTGTGGATATTAAATATGTATAGGTGTAAGGAATTTGGAGCCTATTCTATCACATGCAAAGGTTCATAACTAGGTGTTCATCGTGCAGGGCACAGGATTGCCTAATCGCACAATAAAAAGGGAAGTTAGCGGGATAGGAAGAGTGAAGTATGAGACTACGTGATGCGTGGGCGCGTGGGGGACCGGCTTATTGTTGCGATAGATAGGTCATCAGTGGGTTCCGTATCTTATCTAGATAAGTTTTCGCTAATAGGGCTGAATGCCGCGAGTATATTCCTTAGATTAAAAATCCCTCTTATATAGCACAATACACAAACACTTATCACATACAACACACATCACACACACACACACACACATCACACACATACAATACACACACATCCCACACACATACATCACATCAACATCTTATACTTGTACTTACCTTCATTCATAGCAAATAAAGTTCTGATTCTGATTCTTAAAATCAAATTAGCTATCTAAAGGCAATAAATATATAAATCCATTTACTATAGGATTCATTAAGAAAATCAAGAGCTCTTGTTAGTTTTAAATTATTAATAAAGGTCCCGAAGTAGCGTTCATCAGACGTAGATTTAGTCCATTGTCCCAATAGATCCATTACATGGTTTGCCTGTCTTAATTAGAAGGCTTTGTCATCTAAATATACCAATTGTCTTGTATAAGTGTTAGTCCACGTGTATTAATTGGTTTAGATCTAGATGAAGGATCAGTCGACCTTGGAGTCGCGCCAAGAACAGTGAGGCGATCTGTTTGTCTTCCCTGGGGAACGTAAATATGTACTCTCGTGTAAGCACAGGGTTGAACTAAATAACTTACACCCTCGTTAACTCAAAACATGACTGTAAATATAACTTAATTAGAGAGTGAAAACATTTTCTTCTTTTCTCGTTATTTTACTGCATTCCCCATATTTTACCAATTAAGGCTTACAGACTAAAGCTGCCTGGAGTTAAGTGAATGTTCAGAAAACGAGCCATGCTGCGGCATGCAGACGAGTATGACGTTATTATTAGGATAGACGTAAGTATGTGACTTACATTGTAGGATGTGGATTAAACAAGCGGTTTTGCAACTAAGGTACATTGTTGTTCAATGTGAGACGTTTCACAAAGTTATTATCATGTGGGTTATATAAATATGATGATGACATACTAAACAGCTTAATTTGAATTAATAATAAGTTCTATTAGTTATTTATTTATTGCAACTATGCTTGTAATACTTTAAATCAACGGCACTTATTTATATTTTTTCCGATTTCTCCTCCTCCTCAACTCCCCAGCAGCAGAATGAAATACCTATGTTAGTTTAACTTTTTTATTTACTACGTCATATTATTAGATAGTAGGACAATATTGATAAAATCATATTATCATATTTTATAAGAGCTATAACAAATACGAACTAACAGGAACAAATAAAATCGTAATTTCCTCATACGTCGTAAAAACATTATCTTTCTTATTTACCATCTACAAATTCAATAATAACAGAAATAGATTAGTCACGTCTGTACTTAGAACTTTCTTTAATAACGTTTTCCTCGAGCTAGCTGCTGATCGAACATTATTATTATTCCCTGTTAGTTCCGTGGACACTGTTAGAGGCGGTGAGACTGGCGGGCTACACGCTAAATACTGAATGAGATACAAACAGGCTTTTCGGCTTTGGTCATATTATCGTATTCAATAAGCACGCAATAAACGTTGTACATAATTCTTCCATAGCAAATGCGTTTTGCGCCATCCCTTGCTATTAATCAGACTTGTCGCAACAGTGTTTCTAGCTAGAAAACCTGCGCCGAATCGTCATCTCAATCCCTTCGACAAGACGCGAGCCCTAAGTATCTATTGAAGAGAGGCAGGTAGAGTCGGTGACGTCATTACCGCTCTCTCTAAAGACATCACCACATAGGAATGACTCAGAAGTTCCACTTGAAGATGTAAAGAAAATGACTTTCTAGTTCTCACTCATGGCGTTTTCAACGAAGCTTCGTCGTTGTATACATGAATAATCTTTGACAAAAAATTGACTTACGGTGTGAAGGCCATCAAAGACCTTAACGAATTTCTTTAAATGTATTTTATTGGGTGTAGTTCAGTACTGGATTATTAATCTCGACTAAGTACGAAACTGTCATGTGCGTTCAAACATTTTTTTTTATAGAGTAAGTACTACCGCAATTATAGACAGGGACAGTTTCGCCCGTATCGAAGGACCGCAAATTCTTGGTCTTTTGTAGCATTTCCTTTGTTTCCTTCGCCAAGTATATATTTGCTCGGTGCCTTTCATGCCCGTTATGGGCGTCGGCGTCGGAACGCTTTCGGTATGTAGGTACTGCGGATGGCAACGTCTTTGAGGTGAGATAAAATTTGACTACCCTCGCCTGCGCTGTACGAAATTGGCTGATATATAAAGTGAGAAGATTTTTCCTTTATAAAAGTCTTTTAGTTTCATGTTTCAGAAATAGTAAAAGAAATATTCAGCGGTTTATGTTCTAATAGCAGCGCCCCGCGGTTTCACCCGCGTAAGTTTCGATCCCGTGGGAATATCGGGATAAAAACTATCCTATATGTCCTTTCCCGGGACTCAAACAATCTCTATACCAAATTTCATATAAATCTGTTCAATGGTTTACGCGTGATTGAGTAACAAACATCTTCACAAACTTTCACATTTTTATAGTAGTTTTTAAAATGGCTTTTACATGGCCTCAGGCAGCATTTAGTAAAATAGAACTTTTATTTAAGTTCGCTAGGCGATAGAGCTTATGAGACGTAGGTAAGAAACCGGTATTCGCCAATCACGCAAGAGAGATTTGCTAACAACGACAGTTTTGTCTATCGGTAATACAGCCTTCCAATTTCATAACAACATTATTAGCTGTAGGTACTAGCATTTTGACAAACTGATCATAGCATAATTAGCCCAAACACAAGCATAAAGCATACAACGTAGCAACCTACAACGTTCCCACTGCAAGGACACAGGCCTCCTCTCTGTAAGAGGGTCCACTATGCGAGCCCAGTGCGGGTTGAGGATGTCACGTGTCTTCGAATTCATTGGTTCTAGAACATGTCAGTTTCCTCACGATGTTTTCCATCAACGTTTTAAGAGCAGCGATGAAATAATTTACACACAAAGTAAACTGATCATAACATGTTCAATTTCACATGCCCCTATAAACACAGATATCTATTTTCATTCCCAAAAACCGGGCAAGAGCGAGTCAGACTCGCGCACCGAGGGTTCCGTACCATCATATGTGTTTAAATTTTCATCGGTGAGGCCTATATTCATCAGAGAATTTTAACACTGTGCACTGCGGTGTAGAATAGAATAGAATAGAATAGAATACTCTTTATTATGTACACCATATAAATTACAGACATAAAAATAGAAACAATACAAAGGGTGACACAATGGGCGGTCTTATCGCTAAATATTGCAGATTTATGTCAGCGCCATCTCTTGACCGATAGTGGAACTAATGTAACTTTTGTTGGTCTGTCAGACTAGTCTCACTATAAGGGTTCCGTTTTTAACATTTTCGTACGGAACCCTAAAAATGACCAAGAATGGACCTGTTCTGATGCTGAGATCTTAGGGTTGTGTTCAGATACTTCCCAGTGAGTCGCGTGGCTCCAAGCGCTGGCTTGACATTGTGTAGTGACTAAGTCGGCTGTACAGTCTGTTAGTAATGACTATGTTTTATATGATGTGTTATGGTCGGATCATTTTACTCTTAAAATAGAATGCAATCTAAACGTGATAACGCCAATGTGTTCCGACTTTAATGTACCACAAAACAAAGTTGTTGTGGGGTGAGAGGAATTCCGAAAAAATACGCGTGTAAATGATAGACTGAAATAAATTGATTATCTTTCAGAATTTCATAGTTGTTGTGATAGCACCTGTAATATTGGTAGCCTTAGTAAAGTTATACATAAATTGTACGGTGATATTGTTCAGGCCTTGTGTGAGGCTGCGGTTGTTGGCAGAGAAACAAGTAGGCCTTTGTCGAGAAGGAAAGTGGTGGGCTGGAATAAACACGTGGCGGAGGCGCACAAGGAGGCCCGGAGTAAATTTATGCTGCGGGTTTGGTACAACAAACCTGCTTCCGGTTATATCTACAACCAAATGTGTGAGGCTAGGAGAGTTTTTAAATCACGTTTGAAATAGTGTCAAGATAGGCAAGACTAAATTAAGATTCGGACATTCTTGCCTCACACCTCCTGGACATGTCGGGCTCAGCATTGAATTGAGCTCACCAACGCTCTTTAACCTATATGTCGACGGGTTGATTGGTAGGCTCAGCAGCATAAGGATCGGTTGTCATATAGATGGAGTCTGCGTCAGTAGTATCTGCTACGCAGACGAAATGGTACTGCTGAGTGCGTCAGTCTGTGGCCTCAGGGAGCTTGTAGCCATTTGTGAGGAGTATGACTCACATGGCTTAATTTACAATTGTAAAAAAGTGAATTCATGGTCTTTCTGGCCGAGGGTAGGTATCATGTTTATGTACCACCAGTTTACCTTAATGGTTTGCCATTAGAGAAGGCCTACAAGTTCAAATATCTTGGCCACATACTTACCCCTGATCTCAAGGACGATGACGACATTGAGCGGGCGCGGTGGGTCTTGTCGGTTAAAGCAAACATGCTGACTCGCAGGAATGCTTGTTGTACAGTAAGCGTTAAAATTAATCTTTTCAGAGCGTACTGCACGACGTTTTACACGAGCAGCCTGTGGGCTAGGTATAGGTACTCACAAATCGTACAGTGCTCTCCGCGTGCAATACAACAACGTGTTCAGGGTGCTGTTGAGGCTGCCCCGCTACTGCAGCGCATCAGTGATGTTCGCGGACGCACATGTGGATTGTTTCTTTGCCACAATGCGCAAGCGCTGTGCGTCTCTGGTGCATGGGGTGTGGGGCAGCAACAACAGTATCCTGTCTCTAACTTCAAGCAGGCTGGACTGTCCGTACGTGAATCGCCGCTGCGCCATTTCCATGGAATGGTGCAGCCGCGGTGAAGCGTCGGAACTCGGACAGTGCTGCCGCTTGCTTTGTGTATTGTACAGGAGTTTGTTTTGTTTAGAATGTTTCTAATAGTTATCTTAATTACTAACTTGATAAGTTTTTTACTAACAAATAAGTCATGGTTACTTGAAATAACATTGAATTGATTTGAATTGATATCATAATAAACGATACAAATTCTACACCGATAGCAGAATACCCGCTCTTCGCTTCGGGTTTCATTCGATTTAGTACGGCTTTGGTTCCAAATCTTTATAGTGATGGTACGTGGCTCACAAACAGCATATCTGCACGTCTTTGCTCTCTCATTTATCTGTACTGAAACGATAAACTTTAAAGCTGATACCGACTGGTCACGTAGCTAGTGATGTTACGAGTATTTATTTTTGTATTCGGTGTATTTTTCATGTCTCAATGTGTTTTTGTGTGTGTTTTTCAGGAATATTTCTAAATGCGTGAGTAAATCAATACGTGGGCTGTTCCGAAAATTGTTAGCTACAGAATAAATACAATCTCTTTTTTCTAGAAACTATTTTAATTTCTAATTTCAATACAAATCTCTTTGCTAAAAATCATTGGCCACCATGTGTAGTTCTTTTTTAAATATTAAAAAAAGTAAATCTATCACTATTTATCACTGTTTGCAACAATAGACGTCTCGCGGGAAGGTTTTCGTGCTATGCAGCATCATATTGTAGTCTTTGGTGCTATGATGTTTTATGTTTGTAATAAACGAGGTAATAATTAACCTTCAAGGAATCTCAAGAAAATTTACAAGCTGCATTTGAGGAGTCTGCTCCTGCGTTAGCAGTACTTATTTGTGAGTTTAAACGTGGTCGAGAGAACCTAAACGATGACCCCAGACCCGACCGACCTACAACTGCAGTAACTCATGAATATGTCATCAGGGTAGAATGGCTATTGCGGGAGAATAGACACATTACACATCGAGAGATTCAGACTGAACTGAAGATTGGATCACAGGCAGTTTCCACCATCCTGCATGAACACCTTAAAGTTAGGAAGCTCACTTCGCGATGGATACCTCATTCGCTCACACAGCTGCTAGAACCATGGACTATTTAAATGAAGTATTCAAATAGTCCATGGTTCTAGCAGCTGGGGTAACCCCCAGCTGCTAGAACCATGGACTGTACTGGGCTGTACGGAGGCTGGGGTAATATTTTAACAAATATTACCCCAGCCTCCGTACAGCCCAGATTTAACTCCATGCGATTTTTTTTTATTTCTCACGGTAAAAATTTTTTTTGTGGGGGAAAATTTAACACTGCAGAAAAGGCCATCGAAGAATTTCGGCGGTTATTTTTCGACCTTCGCAAGATACATTTTTTTAATGTTTTGAAAGCTGGCTCACCCGAATGCATTGGAGTTGGAGGGGAATGTTTTGAAAAGCTGTAAATACACTTTTTTCACATTCCAACTATTTTTCATTTCACTTACAATTTTCGAAACAGCCTACATAGGCTGTTCTGGTACATACCATACGCATGTATTTCCTGATTCGTGTATGCAATTTAGGTAATTATGCTGTTTTCTTAGATGCTTTTTTTTTTTCGTTTTCTAGTTTCAGATCAGTCCGCGAAATCTCAAACAGCTATTATTTACATTATTTGAATTTCGCACAATAGATACTTAAGCGTGCCTATAACAAAGCAATATTCAATGCCCTGTAATAATGTTATCAGAAATATTGAACAATGGAGAAAATATTATACAAAAGTGGATCATACAAAATATGAAAGCTTTCTTTGACGTAGTTTCAATAAAATTACATAGAAACATAAGTTAACATTACTCGACTTCATATTTCTTTCATATGTAACCAATATGTACCTACTTACGTGTTAATATGGCTTCTATTGTTTTATTGCTTTTGTCCTTAATGGCCAGTCATTATGAGTACCTACTCTCCCAATTATGTTACGGTAAGAATGTGGATAAACAAGGGAATTTGATTATTGTGTCGAATTATTATGAAGGCGGTGATTAATTTGGTTGTTATTACTTACCTACCTTTCTTTGAGATTTATAATATCTTTGTAGTTATGTAGTACATAACTACAAAGATATTACTTACCTGATTATGATAAGTAGTAGCGTCCATCTTTTTGAATGACAAATTTCTGGGCCTTACATACATTTCAAGGCTTGTTATCTAAACTTATAAAGATAAAGTCCATTTCCAGTAATGAATGTTCAGGAGCGGTGATACAGATGAAGGCCGTCCTACAAGCTTCAACTTATATCTGCTAGACAATTTCTGAAACAAGATCCAAATATAAGAATTACACAACGTAAAATAGTATGGAAAATTTAATAAAGATTCGCGCATCATGGAACAACCCACATCACTCTCACTGTTACTCCGCTGACGTGATGACGTCAGGTGCGGGCGCGTCCGACTGGAGGCGAACCTCTTCAAATGGAATACTTACGTCGATGCTCACCGAACGCCACGCTAAGCATTTTCCATTGTTTTGATAACTCTTGCTCTGATACTAGCTTTAGAAACGATTGTTGGTACGAGATTGGCCACTGTTGACACCATATTTTCAGAAAATAACAAAGTTGTGTAAAAATATATGTTTAAATAGTAAAAAAAATATATGTTTAAATAGTGTATAAATTATATGTTTAAATAGTGTAATTGGCTTCGGCCGTTCTATTTAAAATACATAAATAGATAAACATCTTTACTTAACTTTTATAAGTATTCAAGAGGGTAGGCACTACTATTGTTCAGAAAAAAAATCACCAAAATGAGAGCAACAATCATTTAAGTATATCATACTTTCGTGTCCATTATTTATTTTTCAATATCCTCTACTAAAATAATTATTAACCACTAGTGACATCTATAACGGAGTTAAACACAAAATGTAAGTGTAGGTAGTTGCCAGAGACTGCTAACAAAATGAAACAAAGATCCAAGTCAAATGTTCCCATTTGATGTTACCACAAGAGTTTCCTTAGCTCCAAGTGCTGTCGGTAGATTGCGCTTTCACCGGTTGGTGACTCATGAAATATTGACTCTTATTTCAGCCGCTAGATGGCAGCACATTGGCATGTTTCAGGCACTGTAGTTTCTAAGTTATTCTAGTATAGGTCATACGTCTGCGTTATTGCTAATTTGTAAATAGGTACCTACCAACCCTTTCTTATTTTTTTAGTTTATGTTATTTATTGCGTCATGTTTACCGCAAATAAACGTAAGTAGGTAATTTCTTTCTTTTCTTTCTTTACATATTTTTTGCACTGCTTCCAAGGGCCACATTTATAAAATAAACACAATAGGAAATTGAGACTTTATTCTCTTTCAACCTCATCTCTCAAGAAATCTGTTAAACTGTTTCTACTTATAAAATATATGAGTATGACTACCTGGATACAGAACGCCTGCTTTTTCTGATAATAACCCACCCTGAACCCTTCCACCGAGAACATAACACACATGCACAGACACAACACACACCATTACCATTAAATACACACGCCATCGCCATCGCCACACACACAAACAAACACTAATAATACAAATATCAAATAAACAATTAATTGTAATTTCTGATTTCTGCAATTATGGTTTCATAAAAACACTCCCGGGGGCCTAAAAAGGTCACTTTGGCAGAATCATAAAAGGATAACATTATAAATCATAATCCATGTTTTTCTTTTTTTTACTGCACTACGTAGGTATAATCAAAGAAATTTGGATTGGATTGATTGGTATTTTAGCACAGATTAAAAAATATTGCTGAAAAATCCTTCACCAATAGGATTTGAAACGATTAACTACAACTTAAAGGCGCGAGAGGGAGATGCGACGCGACGCGTTGGGTCGGGGGAACGAGAAATTTCACGCGGACAAAGTCGCGGGAAGAAGCTAGATAAATTATAAACCTAATAATATTCATTTTTACAATTCACTAAATGGGAAAGTTGAGCAGCATACTATGTTGTGATACAGACATGCAAACGCAATACAAACAGTAGGTACTCTATTTTTTGCAGATGGCGTTAGAAGTCTGTACATTTATTATTCCCTTTGTTGCCTGCACATATTATTATTATTTTAAGTCTGTAAGGTTATTTAACTTGTTTGAAAATAAATAAATGTTATCTGTAGTTACTTAGTTCAATAATTAGGATTCTGGTTTCAAAAAAATAAAACAACCTCATGTAATATTCTTGATATTTATTTTATTATACGTAAATAAATTATTAGTTTCACTGATGTAGTTAACTACATTTGTAAAGGTGGATAAAATTCGCTTATTAGGTACAAAACTGACGCCTGGCTCACAGGGCGACATCTGGTGTCGGAACTGTGAAGAAATACATAATGATCTAGAAAATAGATGACAGTAAAACAAGTATTGCTTTCAAATTAACTTGGCATGCAGTGGTACAGGAATTTCAGCATTTTGTGGTGCATTCTAGTTTTACGAGGCCGCTGCTACAAGCTCGCAAGTCTCGAACCTGCTCTCGTAATAAGTGAGTTTCTTTCGAACCCAGAACACGAGTTTAAAAAATGTAGCACGTATTAAGTTTTATTAGACGTTAATAAGTGTGAGATTTAAAATCATGTGGCAAATAAAATCATGATGGCGGATTTTTAAATAGGTAGGTACATGTTATTTGTTTCTATGGTAAAGCTTTGCAGTATTATTCAGATAATTATATAAGTAGATAACTATTTGCTCTAACATGGATTTAACATAAGTATTATGAGTAATGTTAGAATCGTTGGTATACCTACATTTAATGAGCCCATTCGACATATTCCATAACAGTGGGTAGATAATGTGGGGTCAACAGTTTAATGTTAAGTTGCTTCAGCCAAGCTATTCTATGTAAATACGGTTTATCATTACCCCAGGTAAAGCTACGTTTACCCAAGCTTCTAAAATTACCCATAACAAACACAACCAAAGTAGAAAAGACGATAAATAGAATTTGATTACAGTGAATAGTAATGAGTATTGCCAGAGTGTTACCATATCAAAAGACTCTCAAGTTCTAACGTCCTATTATAATAAACTATTGATGAATGGCAAGTTACAGTAAAACATCAACAGACTAAGCTACTGATATCATTATGTTTATACAAACGTCTCGTACTAAGGCAGTGTATAACAATCAACATTTTGTATGACGGACAGACAGACAGACATACGCACAATAATCTGACTTCAGTTAATATCAAAGTCGATTAGATTTCAAAAGTCACTCTTGTTTTAGTTTCTCTGTTTGTCTGTACCTCATAAACGCGAAGCCGTAGTGTAGGTATTCGCTAAAAGGCAACTTGTTTACAATATACACCGTGGGGGCGACACTGTCGCTCCGATGTTACTCTTAAATTATTGCAATAGACTGACTGTTGTTGACACGAGGAGCACATGATCTGTAACAAGTTCTGGAGGACTAGTCAGGCTGTTAAAGATAGATACGCATCCAATGTAAAATAGTAAAGAGTCAAAACGTGTAGGCTGATAAAATAGATGCTCCATGTGGGCCATATAAACTAGGCTCAAAGAGAACATAAAACAATAGACCTTTTAAGTCTGAAAGTATAAATATATGTAAGTAAGTAAGTTAAACGCACATAAAGAGCACCTTCAAATATAACCTAGAGAGGCTGAGGATAGTAAACACATGAGAGTAAAACACGAACATTGTGTCATTGTATTTTTTCCAGTGATGGAACCACCGTATCAACAACAACAGACTTCATTATAACACGTTACACAATCTAAATAACTAATTATTATAATGTGTGGTATCATTCGTGAAACAAACCGTGCGCTCACAATCACTGTACATCTCATTAGACTAGACCATACCTACACAACTTTCACATAAAACAATTTAAGCGCAAACCATCTGAAACTCGACGACACCAATAGGCTGCTTCTAGAAGCGCACTGCCACTGTTCAGAGCAAATACATAATATTGTTTCAGATACAACGCTACAAGGAGGGTTCTTTTGGCGCGTGGCCAAAATCGGAACTAACGTCGCCATCTTGTTCTGTCAATGCATTCTTTGCAATTTCACAAATGCTTACCAACAACCCTCCCCTGTCAATGTCATTCAGGCGCCAAAAGAACCTTCGAAAACTCTATTGTTATAGGATGGAAGTCATACATTACTGAAAAACATGAAATGTCACATCTAGACAAATGCAGATCTTGGTGATTTCGTTTAGGTTAGTATAAGCTTAGGAGAAGCCACGCTTTGGTTCGAATAATTCTAGGTGATTCAGGAATTTCAATAAAGTCGGTTGAAAACCGTAAAACATCGTATAGTAGTAGAATATTGATGTCGTCGCTAAACTCAAGTCATGCGCATATCCCTTCTCTATACTATCGTATAAACTATGATTATGACACGAATCTTCTAATAATTACAATCCATATACACATTTTTATTTTTACAAATATATTTTTTTACATTTGCGTACACACCCTAAGTATGATATTTATCACATTATTCTTACAAAAGAGAACTTACCAACAGATACTAGACAACATACAATAATTTAATGACTCCTTATACATGACTATTTTAGATATTCTTCTTTACTCAATGATATAGAAATCTTTTTATTTTTGATTATTATTTATGTTTTATATAACAGTGAATAGGTATTTTTAATACGAAGATATTATTATTGTAATGTTTTATTTAAGTGAGAAATTATGATTTCAGCAATGTGCGTGCGTTTAACCATTTACTTTGTCGGACATGAATATTATGGCAAACTTGAAACTTTTTAAAATGATTTCACAGCAAAAATTAACTGCAGTCAAACGCATGTGATAGAATTAAGCACACAGCTCGCTACAAACACGTCCACATTTTGATCGAAGGGAATCGACTAGACTCTTCTGAGTCCACTTGCCTTGTTAAAGTCAGTGAAACTTTGTTTCCTCTGCGGAAACAGAAGAAACATCGAAAGTGAAGATTTACAGAATCACAGAATAGATCTAAAACAACAACAGTTTGCATAGTCTCGGAGAAAACAGTGTCCACATTTAGTGGCATTTTAATGGATCATATATAATGCCGCGGCCCCGGGGCCGCGGCATTGCTCACGTCAAGGTCAACAACAAGGGCGACAATCATCATCATTTCTCACTTCGACCGGTTCTGTGCTTCTCGCATCCAACGGGTTCCTGCGGCCTTCACAAGGTCGTCGGACCATCTTGTGGCAGGCCTTCCAACGCTACATCTTCCGGTACGCGGTCGCCATTCCAGAACCTTTCGGCCCCATCGGCCATCAGTTTTGCGTGCAATGTGGCCCTGCCCACTGCCACCTAAGTTTGACAATTCTTCGGGCTATGTCGGTTACCTTGGTTCTCCTGCGGATCTCCTCGTGCGACAATAGAACACAAATAATTTCACGATCCCGTATCCATAAACCGTCTCGTTCATTACTTTGTACGAAGCATTGTTTGCTAAAATGTCACAAAAAGTGGACGCAGCTTAAAAAGTGGTCTAAACATCGAGTTGCGCTAGAAAGTGGTGCTGGTGCTGCGGGTGGTTGGGGTTGTGGTGCGGCGTGTGCCTCTGCGCACGGTTGTCGTGCGCGTGGTGCGCATGCGCGTGGTGCGGGTGCGTGAGCGCGTCCAGGTCGGCGTGGTCGCGGCGCGCGGCGGGGGCGCGGCCGGCGCGCGCCAGGCGCAGCGGGACCGGCAGCAGCTCCGGCATCACGCTGTGGTGCGTCACTAGAGCGCACAGGGAACTGAACTCCTTTGTGAAGCCCTGAACGAAATGTTGTGTGGTTAGTCATTGGAAGTCGTGGATGAACGTGGACAACTTCAAGATTGGTCAAGATTTGCGAGCGGTACCTAACTAAGCATGTATGGGGCTCGTGGATAAATGATAACAGGTGCACGATTCGATCGATGGTTAAGCTACGCTTGCCGCGGTCGGTTCGTTAATGGGTGATGATCGTCCATTATAATTATATCGAGACCCCTCCGTGCCTCGGAAATCACATTAAGACGTTGGTCTCGGTTGTCATTAGTAGATCTTTCACAGTCGTTACGGGTAGTCAGAAACCCTAAAGTCTGACAATCAGTCTTCGTACCAAGAGGTATCGTGTGACCTCCTCCATGTAAAATACTAGCATTCAGCTGCATCCTGGAAGCCGACCCTAACATTGCTGTTAAAATGCTAGGCAGAATTATTTTGACCTAACTAAACATGTAATTTACATTGCTTTGGAATAAGAATTAAACGTTTCTGTACAGTACAAGACTATGAATACCCAGAATATTTTTTGTGGTATGTTACATAATATGCCGTGCAGGCAGCCGTGCAGGACTAACGCAGGCGAACGAGCTCCTTTACGCCGTATTATGAAAAGTTACAACGATAATTTCGCTGATATCGACTTGTTTGTTTTGTCACTTACCCAATTCAAAAAATGTATCTGTGTAAAAATTTATCATACTTCCTCATAGTGTCTACATTTTACAGATTCGTTCGTTTATATTTTAACCGACTTCAAAAGAAGGTGGAGTTACTCAATTTGGATGTTTAAGTCATTTAATTTTATTTTTACATGTTTTACTCTGTATGTTACCTACATATAGACGTATTTGCAAATTATTTACTGTTCGCCTGCATTTCAATTTCAATTTTATTATGTTAAGATCTGATGATGAGTTTCGTGGCATTGAGTTATATTGTACTACGTAGTGCATTATAGCTCAATGTTTCGAACTCGGTTGTTAAAAGTTCTCACCTTTTACTAAGTGCTGTGTAAATCACATTATAATAGTTAATCCTTTGTTTACTTTTACTAAGTGTTGTGTAAATCACATTATAATAGTTAATCCTTTGTTTACTTTTACTAAGTGTTGTGTAAATCACATTATAATAGTTAACCCTTTGTTTACTTAAGTTTGCTTATACCTAATTTTTATTGTATTATTATGCGGATAACGGTGCGTTATTACTCAAATGTACTAAAATCTAATTGTATTAGTATTAAGCATCATTACGCAATTGTTTGTTGTCCTAAAGAAATAAAAATAAAATAAAAATATAATAAAATATGGCTAGGAAGGAAGTGAAATATAATAAAAAAATAAATATGGTCCATTCTATGGTTATAAGTTTCAGAAAATCATCGCAATATCATATTGGAGAATCTGAAATGATAAAAAAGCTATAAGTTTAGCCTATGAGCAAAATTAATTAGCTCACCTTAATCTTATACCCCTTGGGCGTGCGCAATATGAGGTAGTGCGCGATGCCAGCGGGCGTGAAGTCGCGCGGCACGCGCACGGACAGCGCGAAGCAGCCCGTCTGTGTCGTGCTGCCGCGGACTAGGAACGCACCCACCGGCTGCGAGCTCAGCACTTCTAGTGCTATCTGTAATGTGGATACTAAAGACATAAGTAATAGTTCCAGGCTATCTGAAGGAACATGGTCACCAAAATCACTAACTGGGAAGGAGACGTTTGGACAAGTTCGCCTTCAGAAACGATACACTTACGCCAACGAATAATCCAATCATCAAAACATTTTTAAACGCTTTTTCTGGAATTGAATTTAGTTCTCGCCGCGAATTCTCCTTTATGTCTTCTACCGAATGAAAACGGGTGCCAAGAAGTGGCAATTTAAGTTTAGGAAAAAGAAAGAAGTCGGCTGGAGCCATATCTGGTGAATAAGGTGGTTGCTCGATGGTATTTGTTGATTTTTTGGTCAAAAATTCGTTTACAATGATGGCCTTGTGGGAAGGCGCATTATCGTGTTCCAAAATCCAACAATTTTCTCCATGTCCCTTGAGTTCTTGTACCTTCTTTTCCATATAAACCATGCTTTGGACAGAACAACCAGCGTCATCGTTCGGACTGACCGACCCCTTGACAATTACCTGCCTGCCTGTAATAGGTATATGTAAAATAAATATATTATATAAATATAAATGTTGTCCACACAGGCAGTTAGTTTTAAGTTTGAGACGCTTAGTATGACAAAATGTGTTGGATACTGCTACTGTGACAAGCAATATGACAGTCTTTTTCAATGGTATCAATCCGTAGAAGATTTATTTTAACTACGATCTATGTGCCAAATGATAGAATACCTTTGATCTATTCTGACTTCCTGGAATCACCACAACCTTTCACCAATATTTGTGAGCTGATGATCTACCTCTCTCGGTATGCCACATGGTATGCGTTATGTTGGAACCAAGGCGCCCGCGCAGCTCGGGCTCAGCTCATGACACGTTGTTGCTGGTGCGACTGCAGGCTGTTCACGCACGGAAGGACATAGCCAACCCTCACCTCTCTGGGTATTCCGTGTTGGAACCAGGGCGCCTGGCGCAGCTCGGGCTCGGCGCGCGGCACGTTGTTGTTGGCGGGCACGCCGCCGCACGACGACGCGCCCGACGACGAGGACGTCGTGCGGCTGCAAGCTGCTGATTCACTGGAAGGATATAGTCATGTATATGAGTTATTTAAAGTAGTAATTCGAGTTAAACACACAGTGCCGAGATTGCATATTATAAAGAAACCATTTAAATGAAACAGCAATTCATTGACTGTAGAAAAAAACTGGTACAGACAGTAAAGTCCGGATAAAAATTCATCGCAGAAATTGAAAATATCAAACACTATTACATTTTGCCTCATTGCAGAACGGAAAACTCCAAACACTCATAAAGCTTTCTTTCAAATACGTGTTCATAATGTTCATTCAACAAAAGTTCTGACGTCATTTGCTCTGTTCTCTAAGCTTAAAAGTATTAAAATAAAATATTGTTGGGCATTCACAAGAATGAAAAGTCGTGACCCAGTTTCCATTAAGCCGCTATCATCGCGGTAATTTAATATAGAACTTTTTTCAAAGCAAAAAGTAAATAGAATGGACCCCAGTCCCGCATCTCTCGTTACGGAATGTTTTAAATCTACGGAATAGATTTTATGAAGCCTTTTGTGCAACTTTAAAAGTTTTGGACAGAGGTGTCAATTGGGACTTTATGTCGTTGTATTTTTTCAGAGACCGATAAATCGTTGAATAAAAAATTTTTTAGGCAGAATATTTTCGTTACACGTTGATGGGTTCAATCCTCTTCATAGTCATGTTTTAAACTATCATTTGGTTGTGGGATCAAACAACCTACCCACCTATTCTTTATATTGTTACACCTTCTGAAGTCCACATCTAGATCCGAGTGTATCAGGTGCTCGGTCCGGCGGGGCGCGGCGGGCACGGCGGGGGGCTCGCGGTTGCTCTCCCGCGTGCGCGCCTCCGCCTCGGACGCCTCGTTGATATAGCCCCCGTTCATGCATAGAGGCAGGTTTGTGGGGCTGCAAATAGGAATACGTTTATTGCAGGTACATTCAAAATGAGAATAGAAACATCCTTGGGCAGTACATGAAAACGGGAAAGTTGATACAACCCCAAATGGATGATGGATCAGGATGAAAGAATAAAAACATTAAAAAATAAGTGCCAAAATATGCTAAACACCAATGCTGAAGCTATCGATGTGCCAGATAGCGTCTTCTTTCCATGATTTTGGGAAGCAAGCACCCTAAATATTCTGGTTGCATTAACAATAATGACGTAGACTTTATTCAGCCTAATTTAATTCTGAACGTCACTAGAAACTATTATAAGTAGTGATGTTTTATTCCCAGGAATATATTGACAGATTTCGAAGTTTTTGGGGTATATTGACAAATTTAGGACTACTGTCAGAAAAGTCCTTTGCAACATTGGTCACAATCACAAGTAACAAAATGGAGTAGGTAGTGACATAGTTCAGTTGCAACTTACGTGGTGGGTGTGTCTGCAACCAGAGGCGTGGAGTCATCGTCTGAGGGCTGCAGCAGCGCCCCGCTGAGCCCCATGGCCAGCCTCTTCATAAGAGGGGGCCTCTCGCCCAGGCGCCGGTAGCAGTTGATCTCTGTGGGGGAGTTTGATTCCTCCGAACTGCTGGGGCTCGGCTCGTTTACTAGCTTTGATACGCCCATTATGTTGCATTTCGCTGGAGACCTGGAAAGTTATTGTAGAACCTTGGTTAAGCCGGTTATAAAGAAAGTTAGCAGAACTACACATCATCCTCTTTCTGGAGCTGTCATCAAACCGACCTATCTTGAAACGCTTTAAATAATGGTTGTTAATGGTTTTATACTGTGCACTGTGCAGAAAGTTATTTAAAAGAAATTAAAGACTTTTTATGTGTGCCACTCAGTATCCTCAAACATAGTAAAAAAGGCCTTTTATCTCTGTAATAAGGAACCATCCTTTAACTACAGAGGGCGTTCTACAAATTGAAACTCCTTAACTGGAACTTTTTGCAGCGTGCTGCATACGGGACGGGTTCATACAATATTAAACGACATTGCACTGCATGAACGACGCAGTAACCCGTGTTGCATAGAAAGCTACAAAATATGTTACTGCAATACCAATTTAGGTCATAGTGTCGAAAATTGCAGGTGTTCTGAATAGTTTGAGATTAAACCAGTATTTTACAAAGTGTTGTCAATTTTAGTAAATGCCTTCCACTATATGGACACTTTAAAACTGAATATAAAAAACTACGTACCTATATAGAAAACTAAAAATGCCTATATAGAGCACCAATATTAAACAAAAGACATCCAGTGTTTCTCCATCTCACATCCCCCCCATGTAGGAAACCTCCCCACTCCCGCCTATTTCATTACTAGGGTTCCGATTTCTTAATCTTGATCTGGGACCTCTGTTCTAGACTCATCATTACGAAGACATTCGCAAAGTACATAATTGTAAGGATATCTGAATTTTCTTAAAAGCGCATTCCTTGGGGAGGTAAAGAAAGTGGCATTGGGTGCAAATCCTACTCGTCACGCTGTCAAACTTCAGGTAGGTACCTGTCGCTACAGTAGTGGTGTGTGAGACCGGGCAGGGTGTCGGGCGTGCGCACGCGCATGCCACAGTCGCTGCCGCTTAGCTCCTTGCTCTGAAACAACACAGAAACTTCATTACATGCCATACCTTTCTATGTTGTGTGTAAGAAGATTAACGTTTAATTTCCGTATAGAACTGCCACAAACTGTGGGGGTTTTGAGGCCTCGGGTGTGATAGCAAAGTTGAGTATGTAAAACCTAACCTAAAGTAAGTCATTCTAGCCCTGGGGTCTAGCCGGATAATAATATTGTATGAGTTTTATTGAAACCTGGGTGGTCAATAATGTGATTTGAATTTGGAACCTCAACCCGAAAATAACAAATCCGAAAAAAAAACGAGAATCGAAATGGTTTTTATTGTTGCCTCGCGTTAGGTGTGAAAAGTAGAGTATTCTCCTCGGGGATAAATGTGTCTTTGTCTTGGGCGAATATAGCGCCTGTGACATAGGTATAACTGCTTATCCCCATATCCGGAAAATCTACTATTATCGATTTGTCAACTTAAGCGATGGTTAACCTTATATTATAGCACAGCAAATAGGTACATTAAAACCTTTTAGATTTGAAATTTGGTCTCTGCCCTAAACCGGTCACAAATTGTTCGCCAAAATTCTTGCTACAATGTTTTACAACTTATCAAGTAGGTATTACCCAATATTTACTACGGAATGCTACCTTGTGCAGCAATATAAACGGTCCACTATGATTACTGACACCAGGCATACATTTCTAAGTGCTGACAGCCTCGAAAGGCCGTTCGATGAAGGACATTCTTCGATAATAACTCAATACAATGGGTTTTCAATATTTCGACTCGATTACTGCTCGATATAACCGCATTCCACGTTAAGAATGCAGTTACATCTCAAGGAAAAGTAAAGAAGTTCCATTACACACAATTCACAAAGACGTTCGAGATCATCTCTCTTAAATTAGAAATTGCTGTTGTTACAGTGTCTGGGTTGTGTCAGATAGGCAGTCGCTCCATGTAAAATACTGGTATTCAGCTGCATCCGGTTAGACTGGAAGCCGACCCCAACATAGTTGGGAAAAGGCTAGGCAGATGATGATGACAGTGTCTGCATGACAGTTATGATTATTTTTTGTTCTATCCCTTTCTCTATATTAAGCACCTATAAAGAAAAAAATATTTTTGATCAGTCCCTTTAAGTTAAGAGTATGCCAAGATCTCCAATGGTGGGCTCCATTACATAAGAGTTAACCACCAGTTTAGCAGACAGGTTATTTGTAACTATATTGGTGCCAGTCGCTCATTAGCGAGACCCGGAAGGTTTTAAGTTTTCATAGTCGCAGATGTGTTAGTCTGTGAACCGATGACGTTTGAGAAATGATTTCAGCACACATTCATCCTGCTGCTTCAAAATCGCGTTGTCAGTGGTCCTTCGGTGTCACCCCATTGCGTGTTTATGTCGCTACAATATAGCCGGTATCTTTTACCGCGACATTACGGCACATTACGGCACATTACGGCACGATACCGCATATTACCGCACATTACCGCGCATTACCACTCTTATTCATACCGCATCTGAATGGTAACGCGCAGTTAGCAGACTATTGACTGTTACAGATGCAGTAAATGCAGACGTGTAATTTCTAATAAGTGCAGCTCTGTGTTAGAATGAATTGAAAATTATCCTTATATTAAAACCTGTACCTACACTGACAGATAATTCTCAAATTATAAATTCAGAAATTTTCTATAGGTAACTAATAGAATTTACTGTAAATAATTGTCATAATAAAATAAAATACCCATGATATAAAATTGATCAATGCACGAAATCTCTATTCAACGTCAATCAAAGAATTAATTTATTCTTTATTAACAATCGATAAAACAGTTGGGAGTTGTAACCCGCAGTGATCTTCGAGACAATAATTACGACGGTTGAAAGGCTATTTGCTATAAGCGACATTTTTTTTCAATACATATTCGGAATCAGCAAAATTTGCTCATTCCGAATATGTATATAACACAATATTGAAAAAAAACCTTTCAACCGTCGTCGATTAGATTCCGCAACCATTCTAATTACACCTTTAATGATTATTAAACTCCTAAAAGGTTTGATGTTATTTTCTAATGTTTTCTTATCAACCATTAAAACTAAAAAAACAAAAGTTAACCATGGTGACCCATTATATCATAGTTAACCATTTCTAGAAAATTAATAACTCTAAGCACCATTCCAAAGCTTTCATTGAACAAATAACATTCCCAAGACAGTTACATTTGCGTCAGAGTTAACTACCTACCCACATAAATCAAAATTAAAACAATAGAGAGGCTTTTATACGATAATTTTATCTCAATTATTTTAAAAGGTTGGTTGAGCTAATAAATGATCATCTCAACTTAAAAGGTAAAACTTTCCTTTCATGTGGTAAGTAAGTACCTACAAATAGTAACTGATCTTGGTTCGCGTCTAAAACACTAACCTATAATGATACTGATGCCTAATCTAAGATGCGATATTCACTCAATAAGAAAATATCCTAAACAAAAAATCAATCTACTGCAAGTCGTGTGTCGTGTACAATCCATGATTGTTATAAAGCAAATTGTGTATCCAATAACTGTGATGACAACGCGTGCACCTTTCAAGGACAATAACAAAGATCTGGGACAGAATTAGAAAGATTTATACATACTCTCATATATTGATTTGAGGAATGTTAATAGCGACGTGTTCGTTCGCGTGACGCCTCGCATCCTGCCGATGCCACAAATAAGCCATGTTGTGATTCCGATATCCGTCCCCCTCGCTAATGTTCATGTGTAGACGTCAAACTGTTTGCGCTGAAGAAGGTATACCTAAAGAATAACTCATTAAATACGGTGATTGGGATTTATTTCTTTGTTTGTTTGTATGAGGATGACTTCGTTAAAACAACTGTTTTACATGAAAGTCTATATTAATAATATCGTGCTGATTAATATCACCAATGCTATGTATAAGTAGGTGCTTAGGGTGTCTCCACCCAAGCGAGTAAGTATGTCAAGTACCTACTGAAAGTAAACTATCCAGTAATACCTAGGGAAGTTATATGAACCCGTTGTAATGGACTCGATAGTGAAAGTCACAATCTTTTTTTCCACAACATGAGGGGCCAATGTGAACCAACCCTAAAAGTACCGCCACGCGCCATTGTGCTACGAGTAGTAGAACAAAGACGTTTAAATCACAATTAATTTAATAAGCGACAGTCTCTAGTAACTGGCTCAACAAGTCGACAAGTTTGTAGAAGTAGTCCTTATGTAAGCACCTATGTACTCGTATGTATAAGAGCTTCTATTGTGGTTCTGCTGTTTCAGGTTTTATTGAATCTAAATGTAGAGAGAGACTCTGAATAATAATGATAATGAAGGCGAACATTATGCAGTGTGATTCTATGCGACATTTTTTTATTTTATTAGTCTACTTTGTCCCACTGCTGAGCAAAGGCCTCCCCCAAATCCTTACGTGTCTAGGTCGTATCGCCCCCTCTTCCTGGGCCTCGGCGGTGCCGTCCATCCTCAAGCACCCACGGTGTGCGGACTGTTGCCTAACGGTCACTCTGCATGCGACCGACGTGAGCCACACAATCACATTACAATTACATTAAACGTGTAAAAAAATAACTAGGAAAGTCCTTGGTTTAAATCCCAGTTGGAACATAATAGTGTACCTAATTGGAGTTTTTATGGAGCTAAATTGCAATTCAATTAAACCACTCCAGAGTCACAAAACACGGGCAGAGGACGCGAGTCTTCTCAGATTAATGACGGAAAAAATAAATAGGACTAGTAATGAAGTGTCAGTAAACGAATGTGTTATCGTTTAAATACCAATCCAGTCCTGATTACGTTCACCTCGATTTATTATAGCAATAGTATTTTATATATGTTTTATAATTTCTTCACGCCACTAGAGACGGAGTATTTAGCTATTTATGTGTACCTACTTACTTAATTTTAAGAGAAACGCATTACGAGAACGCTTCTGTTTTGGATTTGTTACAAAACCAGTCCAACATAGCCCAGAGATCACACAGCACAGTGACCCAATTGACACAACAAACAAAAAACCAGCACATTGGCCTCTAACAAAACGTCAGGCACTCGACCACCCAACTAGACACTACTACACTAACAGTTAGCCGACCCGGCCGACCCGCGGGAACAACACTACACTTCACATTGGATCCTAGTGAAGATACGTACAGTTGGTCTGCATGCAGCAGCCACACGGATATACATAGGTAGGAATGACAACTGTCTAGTTTGAAGTGATATTAGAAAACCGTGTATCGAAGTGATTACTTATCTCACTTTTCAACGATAAAATCTTAAAACTTCAAATATTTGGTTCTATAAGAATATTACCAGCCTCTTTTAATATCAAAACAATAATTTTTTGTTCTAAAACTTTTGGAAGTACAAAAACAATATTTTCGTCTTTCCATAATGCTAATCGTTTGTTTGGAGTAAGAAGATGAACATTTTGTGAATACACAAAAAACGAAAAATGTTTGTTATTTTTTATCTGCCCGCGACTTCGTCCACGTAAAATTCGAACTTTCTTTATCATTTATGTATGATAAAGATCATTTCGTTCGGGATGTGTTCATAACTCAAAGACCCATACCCATTTTCGAGTTAATGAAAGCAAGCAGTAAAATCCACCCCTAAAACTTTATTACCCTTTTCCACCTTGGTAGGAGTCGATTTTTGAAAAACCTTAAAACACCTACTTTTTTTTTTTTGTTTACCGAGTTTCGAGTTAATCCGACAGCGGGTTAGGTACATATTTTTCTAACCTATCAACTTTGTCAGCCCCTAAATCCTCTGTAAGAAGATTTTTAAACTAAAAGTGACAATCTTTATTATTTACTGAGCCAAATATTGCCAAGTTTCAAGTTTATTAACCAAATAAATAAGATTTTTCATATAAACTGTATTCCCGATTTTCACTCCCACAGGGGTAGAATTTCGAAAAATCGTTTGGGATATGTTCATTACTTGACTCAGATTTTTTACACGAATTTTCGAGTTAGTCAAGTCACGCAGTAAAGCCCTCCCCTGTATAATAAACTACCCCTTTTCACCCCGTCAGGGGTAGATTTTCGAAAAACCCTGATACACGTTATTTTTTATTTTTGGTCTTAAGTATAAATACCGAGTTTCGAGTTAATCGGACCGCGCGTTAAAATTCTTCCATACAAATTTTGACACCCCTTAAACCCCCTTTAGGGGGAAGATTAGAAAAACAAAAAATGCTAGACTTCATAATTTACTTAAGTAGATAAATATTCGTGCCAAGCTTCAAGTTTATTAACCAAATGAGTAAGATTTTTCATATACCTAAACTGTATTCCGCTTTTCACCCCTACAAGGGTGGAATTTTGAAAAATCGTTTAAGATGTGTTTATAACTTGACTCCAAGATTTATTATACCAATTTTCGAGCTAATCAAGAACCACATTAAAATCTTCCCCTGTAAAATTAACTACCCCCTTTCACGCAGTAAGGGGTAGATTTTCGAAAAACCCTGATATACGTTATTCTTTATTTTTAGTCTTATGTATAAGTACTGAGATTCGAGTTAATCGGACAGCGCGTTAAAATTCTACGGAAAAATTTTGACACCCCCCAATCCCTCTTTAGAAGGTATAAGTTTAGAAAACAAAAAATGCCAAACTTCATAATTTACTTAGATAAGTATTCGTGCCAAGTTTCAAGGTTATTAACTCAAGGAATAAGATTTTTCATACAAACAAAATCCCCCCTTTTCACCCCCTTAAAGGTTGAATTTCCAAAAACACCTTCTTTGTGGATACCTACTTTTCACAAAGAATACACCCTCCAAAATGCATGTCTCTAGGACCAGAGGTTTAGGCTGTGCTTTGATATCTCAGTCAGGTCATTGAATTTTATATATATAGAAGAAGAAGATAATTTTAAACTAAAATAATAAGCAATCAGATCAAAACCATATTTACGAAATTAAAAAAATCATTCCCAATCACCGAAGATCTCTCCGACATCTGTTTGCTGCCCTAACACACGGTCATATAAAGTATTCAGACGATACAGCCGAAGCTTTCCGCGTGCAGTTCCGTAAATGCTCACACGTAAAAGTTTAGTGGGAGATGTGCTGCACGTCGTGTAGACTCTGTTTATGGCGAATGAAATAGGAATGTAAAGGGAATTGGAGGGGTTTAGAACGGCAATAATGTAGGAAAGAATGTGAACGATCCGCACACATAGTTAAGTGAGAGCAGCTTGGATTGGTTACAACTTTTATGTCATTCCAGGCGGCAGGTGTATGCGTAAAATTTGTTCCGGAAAGCCTGAAACACCGTCTTAAGTCGTTATGGGTCATCAATCGCCACATAATTTTGCTTATTGTTAGGAAGATGGGGAAAAAATGTATAAATTCAACTTTAACTATGATGCAACCACCAATATATATATGTAATATTCTCCACCAAATTAGACCCCCCATAACACAACAAACTATAATTACACCAAAGCCCTATTATTTACCGTAACAGCAATAAACCGTACGAATGATGATCACATTACACAACTCCCTCCGCGACACTAATGTGTGGTGAAACCTCAATAATATTAGATCACCCCTTATAATTTCATTACTTGTTTGTAGGGGAATATTAATTCTTATTGCTTTACCAGCTGTTGAATGTTTTCGTTTCGAGTTGATCGAGGGAGAGCTATTCGATCATTATTTGCGGTTCATTAATCATCAGTAGTTCGTCACCGGACGAGTTTTGAGTTTCATAACGAATGTGATTTCGAAACTTTTACAAGCTAAATAAAAACTTACACGAAGTCGGTTTTTTTTTTTTGTAAAAATGTCTATATTTTTCACTTTTTCTTTATTATTAAACTTTTCGCACAAAAAGGTACAAAGGCGGACTAAATGCATTTGCCTTACTTTTTATTTGTACCCACCTACCCGGATATCTATGTACCTACCCCACACAAATTAATAATTATAACACTACTTGCTATGTGAATATCAATGACAGGAAGCTGTTGAACACATTGCGCACCCCTTTAAAGGGTAGAGGCGTGCTGTTATGTTGTGTGAACGGTATTTTTTTTACATTTATCATGAAAAGTCGAAAACTATACGGCCTTAAAAAAAAGATAAAATGTTTGAGAATGTGCAAACTGCGCAAAAAAAAATATATAAATATATATTTTTATTTCTTTCTTATTTGCAAAATAGTTGTGCAAACGTCATCTAAAACTATTCCAAATTTCAAGTTGATAGCATTAGTAGTTCTTGAAATGTCTAGCTGTGACAGACGGACAGACAGACAGACTGAGTCTCACCATAAGGGTTCCATTTCACCATTTTGGCACGAAACCCTCAAAAAAAAAACATTCGAAGTCGGTTAAAAAGTGCTTAAAATATCTTTGAAACAAGAAAACTTTGTACAATTTCTCTAGGTCGGCTTTATATTTGAACAAATTGAAGAGCTAAATCGTCAGTACTTTAACTTCATAAAACCCATTCCAGACCGTTTTATATGAATTTGAAGAAACTCCAGCTGGCAATAAGGTCTTTGATAGACGATACTGGTGCGTTCCGTGCAGACATGCAAACATGGCATAATCCACAGACAATGAATTATTATGACTCGTCCACACCTGGCGTAAGGCATTGGAAGGTTGTTGCTTGTTGGTCATATTAGGTCGATGGCTATAAAAGCTACACAAGAAATAACACAAGTCAAGGAAAGTTGGTAATATTATATCTCTGGGTGGCACTAAATATATATAAATAAAAGTATGAACAAACAAGACATTAAAAAGAAAAAAAGCTAGAGTTTTCGCTATGTTCAGTGTAATGTGCTACCTCTCATGCAGTTAATCCTGTTAAAAATCACTCACCAGTCGCATCAGACTATTATTCAGATCTATAATCTGTCTTGATTGCTGAGAAGAACATCATTTTAGTTCTACGGACACAGATTTTGTCATGATTTGATTGCTGATTTAATTAAAACCAGCAAATACTCTTAATTAAGTCGAAAGGGTTAGAAACCAAAAGCAGGCCATAATGTGGACAAACCTTAACAAGCAGTTGCCGAGTTTTAGCATTGTTACGATCAGCGCACAATTAACGACTGTTCGGGGCTATTATTTCTTTATCTTTATAATGCCTGTTTTTATCGTCCGTACGCGACTAAATTTATTTCATTTGCCCAAATATTTTCAATGTTTTATTACTAGGTAATTAATTTCTAGATTTTACACAACGTTAGCCTTTTACTTTTATGCCACGAACGCTGGTTTTGTTTGAAACTATTTTAGTTTCCCGCATTAAATCATAAAACCTTGAACATAATAGTTTCAGACCGAATGTGAATTATGCGACCCAGTTATCGTGATGGTCTAGCTGAGAGGAACATTTTGAATTCAAATTTTACTCATATTTAATGTTAGAGGTAATGTATTCCTACATTATTGTCTAAGTTAGATTAAGTTTGGATATGTTGGGACTGTATGAGGTCTAGTTATAACCGCAGGAGACCATAATATATGGAAGCATCGAAGTGATCTAACTATCTTCTTGCCAAGCTACGTAGTTGAAAAATACAAGCTGAGAGCTCAATTTCTGAAAGTCTACTCAATTTTAGATCTGATTCTCCACACCGAACACGCGTTCGTTTATTTTTGGACATGTTGGACAAATCATCTTGGCATCACTATTACATTTGAGCAAATATTTTTTCCATTTAGATTTCGGAGAAAAGTGAAACCTTGATAAATAGAAGACTAAACAAACAACAACAAGTACGTATTACTGGAAAACTGCTTGATGAAACAAAACTGTCCCCTGAATTTAAAATGTTCTGTATCTAACCTTCAGCACAATATTTGTGCTCAAAACATTTAATATAATTAGTAGTTCAGCTACAGATGTATATCTTGCTCAGTATATTTATGACTCGCGTGAGAGTCCGCAGTTATGCCCGCGGCCACGACTGCGATACGCCGACTATGTCTTGCCCAATGTACGTACACTACGCACTACGCACAGTGTGTACGGCATTTTTTCACTAATTATTGGACGCGAACATGCTATTGTACGCTTTTATTAAATTAGGGCCAAGCCTTATCTCTGAGTGGGCGTTTTGTTAATGTTTAGCCTTTAAAACTGTGTATCTATATTATAATGTTGAATAATAGTAGAGGTAGCAAAGAAGTTGATAAATGGGGCGAAATTTTACGGGTATTACTTTTTAAATAAATGATATAGGCAAGAGCTCAATTTTACTTTTATTCCTCAGACCCTGTGTTATTTTAGTACCGACCTAATTAAATTAACTACAATCAAATTCACTGACGAAAGGGCACGAATATTTGATTTAACAACGGTTTTACGTTTAAGATTTCCCTATTAATATACTACCTATTTCAGCACCCGTTTCTCCGAAGACAAGCAAATTATTTTTACGGTCACTTGACTAACCCGATTAAGACCCGCTTCACTGGCATAATATCCATTTCGAAGAATTGTATTTCGAAATAATTGTTGTAATTTTCAAAATAGAATCAAATGTTTCAATCACAAAATCTTTCAGTTTAATAGAACCAAGTTGATTACACTATCTAAAAAAAAAACCCCATAAACCTTATTTTCGTCGCCGCCGCGCGCCGCCGCCGCCACTCCTGCGGGACACAGAAGGCCGTGGCCTATATGATTGTCACTCGCAAGGTTGGTGTAAACACAGCGGTCGAGGCCACGTTTTCTATCAACGTATAAACGGACGATGAATTCCATTTCACTAACGTCCCAAAGGATTGGTGACTTGCACATGTGAGTTGCGGTGCCAGATAAAGCGATTTTTTTGTGATTTTTCAAAGTCTGAATTTGCCAGAAACGGCACATAGGATGCACATGCATTCAAGAATGACTACATGTTTCACTATTAACTGCTGTACAAATACAAGTTAAAAGTTGAATTAACGTCCTTTAAAATACCACTTCTATGTCATTTGTTATATTTCTTCAATATTATTGTAATGAAGCAAGCAACGAAAGACAGTAACAACATTATCTTTTCAAGAAAATATTTTTCTAATTGTCTGTCAAGTAATATTTATTTATTGCACAATGTACACATACATAGTTATAGGCTAGGCTTAAACTAGTCAGTACATGACCCTGTTAGGGCGCAGCAAGATTACTTAAAAACTAATAATATTGTAATGAGTATTAGTAGTAGTATTATTAAACGTGGCAATGCAAAAATTTATCACACAATATACAATTATAATATTTACACACAGATATAATTATATTTCAACTCTATTTTAACATTTTATTATCCATAAATTCTTGAATACTGTAATAACATTTTTGTAAGAGCAAGACTTTAACCTAGCTTTAAATACACATGTTGTTTCCTGTAAAAGCAAAAAAAGTAAAATCGAGCCTGTTAAATCATGATAGTGTAACTGGTAATATTGGAGTAATAATAAATGATTAAAACATTTTAATTATTATTGTTATTTTTCTCATGATGAGCTCAATAATAGGCTACGGATGAGCTATTATAAAGGCCAGTATTCCTCAAAAACCAGCAGACACTTTTAATTCCACATTATAATCATAAAATTGTACACTTCCAATAAATCAAATTATCAAAAAGTAATAAAGACATACTTTATTAATTTCTTCACATAATCCAACATTATGAATTCTAAATAATTTACTGTACACATGTCCGATTGAATAGCCTCATATTTCATGTAGAATGACTTAGTGGCGTGAAGCACATTGGTTTGATGCGTCACTCATTAATATTATCATAAGCTGATTGAATATGCAAATCTATTTAGAAATATATAATGTACCCATTATAGGTTGACCCTTCGAGGTGGAGCTTCTTGCAAGAAAAATTACTGTCAATTAGATAATCTCTTAACGTCACTTTGAAATCGGGGGGCACGGCAGTGCCCCCGCCAAGTCGAGCAAAAAGCGGCACGGCCGTACCATCCTTTTCTCGAAGCAGTTCAAGCCATTTTCGACCCCCTATAACTTCGTTGTGGAGAAAACTAGAGATCTGAATTTTCAGTAATCAAGCAGGTATTGTATAAACACGGTATATTTCAAATTTCATTCAATTTGAACCAGTAGTTTAAGAATTATAACTAGTCAAAGTTTCTTAATTTTGTCACTCACTGACTGACTGACCGATCATCAAAATTCTAAGGCACTTCTAGCAGACATAGAAGCTTCAAATTTAGAATACAATTAGTGTTTAGTGTATAAATCAAGGAAAAACTAAAATATTTTGCAATTTCGGTCCGCTTTTCTAGATACACAAACTGCACAAATAACTTTGTAATCCCATATAAATATATAGGATTACAAAGTTATATTTGCAGTTAATGAATCAGTGTACCTGTATAATTATGTACAATCTAATGGAATAATAGGTGTAGATAGGTACCTAGATATAATTATGTTCAAAGGTAACTTGTGAAATAGTCAATCAACGGATTATGTTCAAAGGTAAGTTTGGATTACCTATATTATTTGCCAACGATTTGGACGTTCTGACTGACCGATCATCAAAATTCTAAGGCACTTCTAGCAGACATAGAAGCTTCAAATTTAGAATACAATTAGTGTTTAGTGTATAAATCAAGGAAAAACTAAAATATTTTGCAATTTCGGTCCGCTTTTCTAGATACACAAACTGCACAAATAACTTTGTAATCCCATATAAATATATAGGATTACAAAGTTACATTTGCAGTTAATGAATCAGTGTACCTGTATAATTATGTACAATCTAATGGAATAATAGGTGTAGATAGGTACCTAGATATCTGGGGGCACGGCAGTGCCAGTGCCCCCGCCAATTCGAGCAAAAAGCGGCACGGCCGTACCATCCTTTTCTCGAAGCAGTTCAGGATTTTCGACCCCCTATAACTTCGTTGTGGATAAAACTAGAGACCTGAATTTTCAGTAATCAAGCAGGTATTGTATAAACACGGTATATTTCAAATTTCATTCAACTTGAACCAGTAGTTTAAGAATTATAACTAGTCAAAGTTTCTTAATTTTGTCACTCACTGACTGACTGACCGATCATCAAAACTCTAAGGCACTTCTAGCAGACATAGAAGCTTCAAATTTAGAACACAATTAGCGTTTAGTGTATAAATCAAGGAAAAACTAAAATATTTTGCAATTTCGTTCCACTTTTCTGATACACCAACTGCATAAATAACTTTGTAATCCCATATAAATATATAGAATTACAAAGTTACATTTGCAGTTAATGAATCAGTGTACCTGAACAAAGTCGCTTCCCGCTGTCTGTCTGTCCCTATGGATGATTGCGCAACGGATTTAGATGCAGTTTTTTTAATAGATAGAATGATTCAAAAGGATATTTATTTATAATTAACTAAAAATAACAAAATTAAATTCTAACTTAACTAAAACTATACAGAAACTAAAAAATAGCGTCGAAAAATTCATCCGCATCGCTGTCGACTGGTAATGTACCCAAGAGACTGGCGGCATTACCACGTTGTATGGCGATGCTTAGCCTCTGGCCAAGGTAAAAGCCAGCCCTTGGGTCACGGGAAGTGTCAACCAGCCGTTTCGAAATTTCTTTAAAAAGACCATGAGCACTTTAAAACCTTTCAAAAGGAAGGTTTATTTGTATAATACATGCATAATATAGTAGAGAAACACTGATAATTTTAGAGGTTTCTAATGTGATGTCGTAAATAAACAGATTTTCTTGCGCTTATATTGCAAAAGCTAGCTGAACCCTACGAGATAGATCAAAATAATGTACTACAGTATTGCACACCTTAAAAAGGTCTACAAAAAAGTCCGCGATGGTATATGTCTATCTGTTAGGGATAACCCACAATAACCATTTTTTATCCTTTACTTTTTACGAGAAATAGTGGCTTGTTTACGAAGCGATTTTAAGCAATACAGCATTAATCTATATCCAATTAGGTACATTAAATACATTGTGCATTTACTATAGATCAATTTGGCCCTTTGAAGCATGTAATTTAAATGAATATTTTTGAAGATATTACAGATTTAAAAAGTAAGGAAATTGCGGTTGCGCTGGTGAGTTTACCTTAGGCAACGACAGGATAATACGGTTAAGTAGTCACGACCTCTCATCGTTTGGGGTGGGGTGTACCTCGAGCTCAGCAACTCCCCTAAATATCTTGGTATTACCCTGGACAGGTCTTTAACATTCAGCAAAAACTGCAAAAATATCAAGCAGAAGGTGCACACTCGCAACAGTCTTCTTCGTCGACTGGTCTCATCGAAATGGGGTGCTTCGCCTGAAGTTATGCAGACTACTGGACTGGCGCTATCTTTTTCTGCGGGAGAATTCGCGTGCCCCGTGTGGAGCCGTTCTGCCCATGCAAAGATGGTACTTAATATCGTGTCCTGCGTGTCCTGTCAGCTGCACGTTACAGGAACTGATGGACGCTGGTGAAGTCGCCAAACAAGTAGCCGAATTCTGGGCCAAGTCCATTTAGATTGCTATCGACACGCTAAGAAGAAGAATAAGGTCAACTACGAGATGCCATACTTAGTCAAAAAACAAAAACGCGCTTCGCCCTATTAGCACTTTAAGATTAGCAGCGATCGCACGCGTTTATCGGAGCTCTCTAGCGAGGAAAATAACAATTATCCATATTAATGTTATAAATTCGAAAGTAACTCTGTCTGTCTGTCTGTATGTTACCTTTTCACGCCTAAACCACTGAACGGATTTCGATAAAATTTGGCAGAGAGATAGATTGCATCCCGGGGAAGGACTTGCGGTAGTTTTTTTATCGAGCGAAGAAGCGGGCGGAAGCTAGTATATAATATAATGGAATAATAGGTGTAGATAGGTACCTAGATATAATTATGTTCAAAGGTAACTTGTAAAATGGTCAACGGATTATGTTAAAAATAAAAAGTTAAAAAGGTACCGGAAAGGAAAAAAAGTAGGACTATCTACAAAAAGAAGTGAGATGCCATCAAAAACATACCTTGTAAAAAAAGCCAAGTCTCGCAACTCAGTTCTTCTACCGTAAAAAGTTGTGAGATCCATGAAATACCAAGTCGGTTAATTTATTCACTCCCTACTTAAGGAACCTTCTGTCTTAAGTTATTACATAATTAGCTAACCTAACAACATCTTGTAGTGACCATCAATATTAAAAATCTTCTATGTTTTAAATAAATAAATTGACTTGGCTATCGCCATCGCATGAAAACACAATGTATCTCACAGTGCGATTGCCAAGTCAATCTGTTTATTTAAAACACAAAAGATTTCTAACATTGATGGTCACTACAAGTTGTTGTTAGGTTAGCTAATTATGTAATAACTTAAGACAGAAGGTTCCTTAAGTAGGGAGTGAATAAATTAACCGACTTGGTATTTCATGGATCTCACAACTTTTTACGGTAGAAGAACTGAGTTGCGAGACTTGGCTTTTTTTACAAGGTATGTTTTTGATGGCATTCAAACTTTGTAGAGATGAGAGAGAGATTTTTGAAGAATAAACCGGCTGTACCGACTTTTGAATGTATTTAGTTACATCGGTAGCCGCGTATCTAAATATAATGGGTACTCATAACTGGACTTGTGAGGAGGCTTAAGATGCAATTAAGCTAATTGCTTTCTCTAATGTACTGTTGGATGGATTAGATTTTGTTCTCAATCCTTGGATGATTATTTGAGGGCTTGTAATTCCCTTCCTTATATAAAACGTACCTAATAGCTAGACATTATAATTTTCCTTGAGACCACCGAAAGGCTTGAAGATAACAAATGTTAAACTCAATCTGTGCAAACTGTTGTACCTACCACGAGAGGCAGGCAACTGACTATGTACCTACCACGAGAGGCAGGCAACTGACTATGCGCGTGAATAACAATTTGCAATTTCAGTAAAAAACGTGTATTAAACTTGCAAATATTATAATTTATGTTAGAAAGAATCCTTGAATTTTTATTTCTATTAGATCGCGTTAATAACTCTTTGGGTAACTTCCAACGTATTTACAAACGCTTTAAAGTGATATTGAGTCGCTCTGCCTGGCACCACCCACACGCGGCCGGCGCCCAATATCGGTCGTTTATCAGCGGGTGCCAAATCGGCCGCGCGCTTTTTGTTTGCCCGTTAGTGGCCGTGAACACGAAACATCTAGATCTACATAATAAGTATGCTCAGAAGAACCACTCCTAGAAAAGATAATTTAAGCTTCCGAAGACACCTTTTATTCTGCGCTTGATGCGCTGCTGGGCAGTTTGTTGCGCAATTTTTTCTTCCCAGCTAAAGCACTAGGATGTGGTGAAGGGGGGTTTTGGGTGACTGTCTTTCGATGTTCAAAAAGTGCTGATTCTCAACAAAGTTTTAAAAAATGATTTTTGATTATGGTGTGTGAGCTTGCCATAAATTGTAGAGTCAGAGCCACAGAACCAAGGTTCACTAAACAAACATACATTTACATTGTTAACTTTCTGAGCTGTTCATTTTATGCTGCGATACGGACCCATGTCAATATTTATTACCTTTCGCCCGACCTTGCAGATTTTGTGGCTTTTCATTCCCAAAGTTTTACATGAGCAAACTAAATACTTACCTTTGTAGTTTTTTTACTGAAAAAAAGTAATAGGTATTGTGGTAGTAGTCTTTAAAATAAACAACAGGTAAATATTTCTACTATATACTATTGCTATCTTCTTTTTTTCTCTTTCCAGTCATCCTAAACCTCCAAAAAAATGTAAATAGCCTACAAAATAAAACGCACGAAATAATAAACATTTCTAAAAACAAGTACGAGCGTGTTCCATTATAATTTAAACAGTCGTAATAATGGGAATGCCGTCTGAAAGTCACTTTCGTTGAGAGTGGGATGGGTGTATGGGATTTAGTGCAGGTGTGAGAGGTAGAGAAGGCAGGGTCGTGCGGATTGGCGTGCGAGAAGGCAGTATCGGCGAACGGGGCAAGCTCGGCTGCTCGGATTTAATTATCGGGACAGCGGGACAAAATTCCACATTTAGAAAGTGTTTCACGTTGTTTGAACTTGCCCAACTACTGCTGAACTCATTCTAACGCAGGTATCAAAGGTCAATATGGGTGTCACTTTCTAAATATGGAATTATTATGTCGTGATTTGGGAATGGACAAGTGTGGGTCGGAAATGTTGGTTTGATTTATTCGTCATAATAAATAGCAAAAGAAGCAAAATCGTTGATCAGGTTATCCGTTATAGGTGTAAACAGTTTTATGATAATATTTTCTTAACCGTATGTTTAAGGATTTTTTCGGATAATCTCGGGTTACATTTTCGCAGTGTGTATTTTGCGGAAGGAATAAAAACAGAACTTAAAGAAGTACATAAAGCATCTACCGTTTTTCTAAAACTTGTACAATGAACATTTATTTTCACTGCAACAATGTTGCCAAGTTAATTTTCATCAATTAATTCTTTGCACTTCCAAGAGGAAATAAAAGCTTTTTCCTTGGACATGTCAGCTTAAAACTGTCTCCAATGAAAATGTATACAGTGTAATTTTAAGAGCAAAGCGCGAAATGCAGTAAAGCAACATTTTATTTATATTTAGCCAATAAGACTGCAACATGCCCACTGTAAAGCGGAATTGTGACAACCCTAATTTTGACGTGTACAGTCAACTGGACATTAGTGGTAACAATTTGACACTGACAGGGCCTTTATTTCGTAGCAGGAAGGATAGTTTTTATCATGCAACTGTTATCAGTTTATCACTGATGTGTGCATAAAAAATATTTCTACAGCTTATGTAACCACTCCAATAGTTAGGTAAAGTTTTCATTTTCCTACAATGTTTTATAAGAACACTGCACTGTAACTGATAGTTTTCCTACTGCAAAACTTAGCTGATATATTATTAGAATAGCAAAACAAACACATAAGAGCGATGAACTCAGTTCATTAAATAAATAATAAAATAAAATTATGTTTATTTATCTCCACAAATTACATTCTTAAACATAGGTATTAAGTTGACAGGTATTTCGACAATTTTTTTTAATTTGTGCCTAAAAAGGCTACTTTGGCAGAATCATAAAAGGATAACATTATGAATCATAATGGACAGTATTGGTGAAGGATTTTTCAGTAGTTTTTTTTGTCTGTGCTAAAATACCAGTCAATCCAATCCAAATCCAATCCCAATCCCAATCTCTTTGATTATACCTACGTAGTGCAGCGAAAAAGAAAAACACGGAGTGTTTCTAGGAGTCTAAACTAAGCCTAGGCCTGTGTTTTAGAACTCCAGGCCCCCAATATATCACATACCTAGTAGAGGTTGCCAACGTGGTACAATTACAAGTGATTGATTGTGTGTATGCCTACATTTATTGTACATACAATATTTCGTAAATATGTATACAATATAATTAATTATGTTAATGTGCGTAGACAATGAAATATAAATATACGTAGAAAACTAGCAAGCACTTGTCTCACCACCTCCGAGTAGCTTCCCATTGGTAAAAGCCACACACAGCCAGACACTGGAAAAAGCCCCAAGAATTTACTTAATAAAATATTATTTACAATAAATATACGTTACTTTACTATCTCAAGGACTTTTTCCGTTTCTGCGTAGCTTCGATTTAGTAACCATTAGATTTCTTTTGTTTTCTTTTTTGCATTCAATTTTACGACAATTCGCTATATTAGCAATTATTTTATTGAATAATTCGCCTCCTCGGAATGGGAAAAATCTTTGCGCAAAGGAGGTATTGACAGCAGTTGACTCACATATTGCGTAGTTTCTCCTGGAGAGGGCTATGCGTTTTTTCCTTTCTTTAGGTAAATCGGAGTGTTGAAGAAGTACAGTTAGCAATATGTACAGCTGGCGAACCGTTAGCGCTTCCTAATAAAGTTTTGAGGTGGAGAACGTATTTTCTCCTTGGTTTGGATAGACTCACTTTTAGTATCATCCTTTGGGCTCTTTCAACGTTTATCATTTTATTTTTGCATGCTCCTCTCCATGTTGTGATGCAATAACTAATGATTTATTAAAAGTTAAAAGCGAAAGGTTTAAAAACAAAAAGTAAAAAGTTTCGCAAAGTTCTATTGTAGGTGCGTCTACAATAAAACTTTGTCCTTTATCTAAATAATACACCGGAGAAAGTTTGGGTGCTAGGGCTGGCTACTAACTAGATTGAAGGGCCGAAAGTGATAGGATTGGAGATTCTCATCTTAGCTTAGGCTTTTCATTTCGCAATAGACGTAACGTAAGAAAACATGACATTGTATATTGTACATTCAACATGCATATTTTATTCATGCATATTATGCATGAATAAAATATGCATGTTGAATGTACAATATGCCTTGTTGCACATGCACGTTGTGTGTACGACATACATCTTACGAGCTTTTGCAAGTCATCATAATACTCGACATCGTCAACCGTCAAGATATATCGTGTTCGTCAAACGTGACATGGTCATCTGCGGTTTGGAGTTATTATTGTCGTCTGTGACAAACAAAAGAGTGCCGACACCATGATTTTTTTGGGCTATAGAACAAAAATGTGCTCCAAAAGTGATTATCCACTAGGAAAATTCGTTACCCAATATTTGGCAACCCTAACAGTGGAAGGAAGGCTTCCCATAAATCGCATGTTATCTGCGCGCGCGTCAGGCCGCGTGCTCGCGCGCACTAAACACCTTAATTTCCAAGTAATTAATTAAATATTTCCACGTCATTCTGATTCTTATAAAACAACGTAAAATACCCTCTTAATGGGCACTTGGGCACTTGGATTTATTTTTATCGTTCAAATTTTTAAAAAGTAAGCGGGACTCGCCGTTTTAGCACGATTGGAAGAGATATGCATCCAATTGCTTTTTCGATTGGATATTCGATACATAAGTTTATGATATTGTGATCGATTCGCGATTAGACACCCACCTTTATAATAACGATAACTCCGCAATTCATTAAACTATAATCATCAAATAACAATAACATACAACGTCACAAATACAGAACACAGCAACACCTTTTCAACAACCAATCAAAACAATCTCCAAACAATAGAAACTCAAAGACCAACTCCGGTGTGAAATCCAACAATTTAATTACACAACAAGAGCCGGACGGCCGGCACCCGGCAGCCGGACAGCCGTTGTCCGGGACGTGGTTGTAAATCGAGCGGCTTCGGACGGCGCCGTCCGGCCGGCCCCACGCAAAGTGGGCTAGATTATAGACCGCTCAGTCCGAACCAGAGCCGCACGTGTGCGGAATTAGGATGAAGCAGGAAATATGAAGATGTTTCCTGTTATATTTGTGTGTTTGAATAAAATATCTGTTTCATGTCAGATTGTATACCTACGGAGGTTCAGGATAATACAAACACGAAACTTGACAAACAACTGAATGAACTGAATGTTCCCTTTTTTATTTGAGTGAAGTGCTCAAAGCACTTCCCTTTTATTTAATCGTACATAACTTGTGTCCCTGACCAACTAACACTACGATAAACAGATTCAATCAATTGCGACCTAAGAGATCTGTGAGATAATTATGGACAAGGACATAAACAACAAATGTTATGTTAGCGCCAAACTTGCTGCGAGTTCGGTGATTTATTGAAGCCGTTTTGTCTTGTTTTCCCTAAATCTCTTCTTTCAGTTAACTTTATAAATCCCATTAGCCCGGATATAAGAATAATGAAACATTTTTCAAGTCTCATTAAGAACGTTTACCTGTCGAAGAGATTCGGTAAAACTTGCGAGTTGCGGGACACTCGAGTCGTAATCATTAGCAGCGTCGATAAGTTGCCGAGTTTTATCTCCAGCATCTACTTGAGGAGTTTGGAGCTGTTTGGAGATGCTCAGACTTCCGTAACTATTGTTATTATAAAGTTAGTATCCAATCTTAATGTTTTGATTGCCCAAAAAGTAATTTGAGAATCTTACAATTATTGTAATTATAACACGTAAAGACGTTATTTTCTATTTTTGTTTGACTGTTAAGCTCGTCGGCCTGGGCCTTGGAATTAAGTTAAGTTCTTAAAGATTTTTTCTCGTACACAATTAAATACTTCTAGACGAAAATGTTAGTATCTGATACATTAACTTTAGTGTCTTCTAGCAGCTCAATCTTGGATGAAGGTCCTTTCCAATGTCTGTTGTTCGACTACTTTTGAATTTCTTTTAAAGTGATTTGGTTCATAAAATATGCTCCAGGTTATCCAAAAGATACTTACATAATTAACTTGTAGGTACTTCAATAATAAAGGCTACAAAAACACTTGACTTGTTATGTTTTTTTAATGGTACAACAAAGATAATTATAGTTCATTAAGTCAACCTTACTTCCACTTACACTACACAAACCTCCAACTAACCCAAAAAAGCTAACCCCATCATCCCAACAGCAAACATGGCGCCTCCTCACACCTAACTTCACCTAAGTAGTTAGTTCATAACGTATCATTACCGCGCGCTGCAGTAGACCGGGAGCCCGGATCGTTTAGCGCCACTAATCATACACTCACTATATTGATAGCTTTACTTTTAATACTCTGCTTTGTTTATAACAGGTTGAAGTTTGATTGATTGTTTAAAGATGATGGATTTATTTTTAACTAAGTGTATTGATTTATTCGAAATTATAGGTTCAGGTGTGAACATTTAGATGAGTGTGCTATGCAGGCCTTTTTATTTGTGGTTATTTTATGATAGACACTCATAAATAGACCACAAACAAAAAACCTTAAAGATGGTAAAGATGAGATTTTATTACCACAATTTCATAATGAATAGTAGAACATCCGTTGGCAGTAATTCTCAATATCATTCGTTATAGAAGTCAATATGAGTTCTCCTGTAGGTAGGCAGGCTAATAACAATCGCAGCGGTTTATTAATACTGTCACGGGACACATTATTCACATGGTATCCAAATAAACTTTCGCATATAAAGAACGTCACATAAATAGATGTCAAATTACGCCTTTGTAATACCAGTTTCTTTCGAAACCGGTTTGTTCAATACTTTAGCGTAGCAATGTCACATCGATTACGGCCCCACCCGTTCTTACCGCACAAATAAAGCGATTCACTCTGCAATATAATTTTTCTTCAACATATAAAAGTATAAATTACCATAATGATTGTCACCGCACAAGTTGCACAATTATTATCTTAACTACTGTAAATTACTCGGGGCTGGAACCGAACCCCTATAATGCCCGACAACTATCAGATACGGGAGGAGACCAAATTAATTATAATGACAGAGATGGCATTTCATGACATATAAAACTAGTATATCCAGCGACATCGTAATATTTTACTTTTAAAATAGCTCTATAATATATTATAATTATCTTCTATATGAAGATTTGTAATGGCTTTTGTAATGTAAAAATAACCGATTATTAAAACCGGTTGCCGCTAAAACAAATCACGGGCACGCATTCACGGCGGCATTGCTCCCGGCCGGGCAGCCCAACAGTAGCGCCACATTAGCACTAAGTGTTTACAGCACTAAATCTTTGCTAATGTACACATCAGAGTAACAGAAGCATATTTTTACTAGTAACAAAGTGTCTAATCTTTTGATATATTAAAAGAAAAACATTTTTGCCATCGGGATTCGCGGTTTATACTTAGAATAATCAGCCTATAATGTTCCCACTGCTGGGACGCAGACTCTCACCCTGTCCACCTCTCGGTGAGAGGGAGTGGGCCGTAATACACCACGCGGGCCGAGTGCGGCTTGGTATGACCAGAATAGACTGACGCAGGAGGATTTAGGTAGCACAGTCTAAAAAACAGCACAAATCACAGTACATAACATTTCCCGTAGCACAACTCCCGGTATACGCAATAGTAGCAAACGAGCAGTAACTCAACGCTAATGTTCACCTGCACGTTCTAATAATAACGTGTAAGTGCAACAGATATTAAACTTGAGGTTGAGGCGCTTGCAGTGTGCGGTACGGCAGTTATATTATATACCGGATTATTAACTACTGAAGAGGACGTGGGAACCTCTAGTTACGCATACTAAAGGCATGAATCAAAGAAGTTTATGTGCACTTCATTTTACTGGGAATCGTCACAGGCAAAGGTTTTTTATTGGGTCTATTAAAGTCCACTCTTATCCTGCAACCATCGCGGGTACAATGATCGTTACCAACCGAATTGACCCCCTTTTTCAAATGTGTTCATCAATTTTAATATCTTCTAGCTTCCGTAATAGGCAAAATAGTTGCAAAATCACGTAATTATTAGGATACTGAATAGATCGCCAGACAAGTAGTTGATTCATTACTTTCTACATGACACTGCCATAGAAGGTAAATCTAAAGAATAGAATATTAAAAGAAATAAAGCCGATATCAGTCGCTTCACTCAAGTGAATTGTTTACTTGAGTGGAGCTTCATTTTTGTTTTATTCCACGTTTAAATTAAAATTAATTATGAATGAACGTTCATCAGCTCCTTTAATATTTCCTTTTTCGATTATTCGGGAGGCGAGTGTTGAAATCCGACAACGTTGTATCGGTTCACTAATGAATTATTTTTTCATTGTTGATTCATATCGTGTTCAGACGTTTCACTTTGAGCGAAATGATGCCGAATGAAAGGCAAACTAGTAGTGAAAGTGATGTTCATCCTCACCCAGAGCGGCGCGGAGGGCTGCAGCTGCGACGCGAACGCCATTCGGAAAGCATCTCCCACCAGCGAGTTCAGTTCCTCCGCCTGAAACAACACAAACAAATCATTTTACTAATTGCACTTCCGCACTTAAAATTTTTTGAAGTACTAGCGAAACTAGAAGTTTGAGGAAACGAGGGACATTCGCATTAACGCGCTTCGTCAGAAGATTTTCTCTTGTAAATACATCCAGCCAGGACCATTCCATAAATAGTGTTTACGAACATATTTTTCTCTCATATTTTAAAACCAAAAAAATTGATTTATAAAATGTAGAGCTATTACTTTTTTCACGTGCTACAAGCTCTTGTAACATTACAGGAGATGGTGCAGCACTACAGCAACTATTACTATAAACAAGGCATAACATTTTTCCGAAGGCTGTGCGGCAAGTTTTAAGTGAGTCTGCGCTATTGCGACCGCTCTGCTACCCACACTACTTGTACCACCAAGTATTACCACTTAGAATGAAACGCAGAAGTTTTACGACGCAGACGAATAGTTTGTTACATTTACGAGAAGTGCAGTGGTGCGTTTTATTTTATTTTTCTTGTTTCAACTGAGGAACGTTTTTCAGCGCCTTTGAAGAAAACAGAAAAATAACTTATTCACAAGTTGAGAATGATACGAAAGAACGTTCGTTTTAGACTTCTGCACTATGGTTTTATAAGTATAAATAGGTACTTTTTTTACAACAGATTGTTGCGAAATGCTCTATAAATAAAGAGCCAAAAAATATATTTTTCAAAAAATAATCACCAATATGTACTTAAAATACATATAATCGAACCCCCCATACGAAAACACAACAAACTGAACCTACTGTCCTACCTAAATCTCTGCTAGCACTTTGCACAAATGGTCCACTAGAGAACTATACGGTAGCGGAGCAATATTAAACCCAAACGTCACGGCTACTGTGCCGGTGCGAAGCCGGAAAGAAACCGTACAGAAGCCGGGGATGCCGGGAAAGCCGCCAGTCAATGTGGTCGACTTAATCGGAAAAGTCTGGTCCGGTCGTGGTAATAGAACCCGCACAATAGAATGGACGGGACATTACATAGGCGATATTGAAACGAGGTGCAGATGGAAATAACTTTAAACCTCTCCACAGCAGGATTAAATGGAGTGTTTAGTTGTTAAATGTAGCAACAGTTTTTTTTGTTTCGATGGTTGAAAATGTAGACAATTTTTTCCAAATTTAATTTGGCAGATAGCTTTGCAAATAATTTGTTCATAATTGTGCATAACTTTATGTTTTTTATGGCAACACATGTATGCTTAGGTAAAGATAAAGAAGTATTTATTTGTTTAAACATGTGTAACATGATACATAGATATGCACATAATTATGGATGGAAAAATATTGCTGGTTCAACATGTTTTGACATATTCGGCGTACAAAATAGTTTTAGTTTGTAGGAATTATAAAACGAAATAATTAAATTATAGTCAAAATACATTCAATACAAAAATATAGTAAAAAAATATATAATAATTAAAACAATAAAATTAATAAAACTAAATACCTACCTACATACATATTAAATTATCTTAATTCAAAATTTGTCATTTAGAAACTCCGTAACATTATTGTATCCCTTAATAGTTAGCGATTTTTTTATTCTAATTAGAATTACCTAATATTCATTTCCATAAGGGAATTAGGAATTTTGTTGTATATTAATGGGGCCATGTATATTATTACACTTTTTCTTAGAAATGCTGTTTTGGCGGAGAGTGGCTGCACCCAAAGTCTGTACTTCTTGCGTCTATTTCTATCTGTATTATTAATCCGAAGGGGAAACAAATGAGGATTGATTTTTACAAACAGCGATATTTCTACGTATGTAAAGTGACGGAAGTGTCAGAATTCTGTGCTGTATAAACATTGGTTTGCAACTGTCAGTAGTTTGCAACCCAGACATAGCCCGTATACAACGCTTTTGTGCTTTGAACGCACACTGCGTTCAAAGCACAAAAGCCTTCTGAGTTGAATTGCCCCAGAAAATTATTGAAATCTTAATACTGATTCAGTAAGCCCGTAATTAATATGCTGTAAGTAAAGTATCTATGTGTTGACATACGGTGCCAACTTATAAAGAGCATATGAGGAAGTACCATTTTTTTTACAAAGTTCGTTAACGTGAGTTTTCCAATTTAATTTTTAGTTCACATATAATTTTTATTATGTATACAAGACCTTGTAAAACATTTTAAAAGAGTAACGGTGGAGTTTCTTGCCCATTCTTCTCCATACGAAATCTACCTTTTCGAATGGGCGACTAGAATCATTTCTATTTAGTTTTTTTTTGACGTTCAAAAGTGCCTTTAATGTGCCTATTTGAAATAAATGATTTGACTTTGACTTTGACTTTGAATTGCTCATCAATGATTAATCACAAAAATCGGGCTGTTTCAGTTTTAGGTATTATTATCTTTGTATATTAAATTAAATTTTGATGTATTACTACGTAACTTTTCTCGTTGTCTAAAATGCATTATGTTTGTTTTACTAAGATTAATTTTCAAATTATTATTATTAAGCCAATTATTATTATTAACTATAGAATTCAATGAATCATTAGAATCAGAATGGTAGTTTATCATATTTTTAGGTGCTATGGTTACAGTACTGTCGTCAGCGAACAATGACATGGGTTCCTTAATTGCATTTGGTAGATCATTAATGTATAGTAGAAACAAAGTAGGGCCTAATACACTTCCCTGGGGAACACCTTATTAAAGACTTTAAGACCTCTTATGTGTCACTTTTGGCAAAATCACTTTTTTACGCCAGCCGATTCTACATTTTGAAGCTCTATCGAATGCAAAAACTTTCATGTGTATACGACGTTTAAATCGTAATTTATTTAAAAAATCTTATGTGTCAACTAAAATTGTATTAATTTTTTTTACAGTAAACTACTTTTGTTAAAAGCACGAAAATCATGCGGCTGATATCTATATTTTTGTTGTAGTTGGTTTCATTATATTTTTTTCAGTAGACGGTTTTTATCGATTTTCTCATAAAATTGATTTTTACACATAAGAGATCTTAAAGTCGCAACGACGATATGTGATGTAACGCTTGTTAGAGGAGAAAATCAGCTCCCTTTTACTTTGAATATTAAATTATGGGTTATATTTGGGTTATTTGTTGGCGGTCTGATAAATATGATTTTATCAATTCTAGGACATTCTATCTTAAACCATAAGTCTCAAGTTTATCCAGCAGAATATTTGTGGTCTACATAATCGAATGCTTCTGACATATCACAATAAATAGAACAAACAGGTAAAGATTTGTCAACTTGTGAAGAAACTACGTGTATGCCAGAAATATTACAAGAAACCGTCACCAAACACATGAACAAAACTTGAACAGAGAACGAAGCACCCGACACGTGGATGGAGACCGTACAGGTACCAATTCCAAAAAACAATAACCCTAAAAATGCGAATGAATATTGCCGCTTATCGGTTTGCAACACGGGTCACAGAATTTACACCTACTACGTACTTAAAAACTAGACGAGATAATAACGGAACAGGGAAGCTATCAAGCGGCCTTTTTACCCGACTGCGCGACGCAAAGGAGTGGTAAGTGAACGGGCGCCGTCAGTAGGGACTGGTCATCTCTTTGCTGCCATGGCTTATTTTAATTTAATTTAATATTTGAATTGTTTTTTTCATTACGGACGCTTTTAACGTTCTGCATCGTTCTCACATGCATAATTTTTAACATGAATGATGTAAACAAGACTTTGTAACCATATTATTTTGATTTAAAAGAGTGTCCATGGAGTTTCTTGTCCGTTCTTCTCCATAGGTACCTACGCTTTGGAATGGGCAACTAGCTTCACCTTTCTGACTGACCGACCCCTTGACAATTCAAAAGTGCCTGTAATTGGTTTAATTGAAATATATGCTTTGAGTTTGAGTAATGTGTTCATCAGCCTATGTATGTTTGTATGTTCCTTTGAAGCACTATACAGACCATACGCCTGGGCCGATTTTTATGATTCACACGTCAATCGATTCCTCTTAGTCCGATGAGTGTCACTAAAGACATGACGTTATTGAAAATTCAATATGGCGACTACTATGTAGGTATGTATGTCTTCAAAAAAATTTTTTTTTCTCAAAATCTATCGAGTGGGGTATCAAAATAAAGGGCTTTAAAAGATGATTACAAAAATATAAACAACTTATATGGTTAAAAGTAATTCGAAGTGACAAATCGTAAAAAACACGTACCAAGAACTAAATCGTCAGCGAAATCTTTCACATTTGTAAGCTAAAAAGCTGGAAATAAAAAAAGTTATTAAAAAAAATAAAAACCCGACTGCGGTAAAAAACTTAAGTTAAAAGAACTGAAAAGCTAAAAACAAGCCCATTTTAAATTAAATAAATGTTGGAAGCAGGCGGGACCCGGGAAAATATAATAAAAATGGTATGGGTCCCGCCTGCTTCCAACTTTTATATGTATTTAATGTATTTTTTTTTATCCCACAAAGTACAATTACAGTAAAATATAGGTGTTACAAAAAATATAAACAATAGATTATCAGACGACCATATATTTACGCTTAAAAGGGTCTTAGACGAAGAATGGCGTGCAGGTAAAAGAACTTATGTACTCGCCCTCGACATAGAAAAGGCCTTTGACAATGTCGACCTCAATGCACTGAGGGATATCCTATTACAACGAACCAACAAATCGCTAACCAACAGGATAATCAAGTGGTGTGGCCAGCAAAGCAGTTGGATTATTAAAGGTAAAGGAGTCAAACAAGGTTTCCTCCTGTCCCCTCGCCTGTTTACACTGGTCATCGACGAAGTCCTTAGAACCCTCGACGAGGAAACCCAATTAATAAAACTCGACCAGGATCGTGAAATCTCACTCCACCACACCTATTGCATGCAGCAATGCAGTACAAGGCCAAATCCAAGAAGATCGGCCGACCTATTTTACACATGGAACGACAATCTAAAGACATGAAGTACTTCGACAAGGGAATCAATTTTTAGATGGATACAGCGGAAGATAGAAGTAAGATCAAGATCGCTGCTAGTGAGATTTACAAAAACTGGAAACGGATAGTAGCGAAACTTCCGTCGAAGACATCGAAAACAGCAACATTTAGAACCGAGAAAGCAGAAGAAGTCCGCCAAAAGACGCACTTTTTTTTACCTGGAGAAATGCTCATGCATTCTGCACTACCACGGGGAGATAGTGCAGTTATGTGGGACTCTAACCCACTAAAACTCCACGGTGTCCTCCTCTGCCGCTTATGGCGGGAACACGGGCACACGTTAGCACTCATCCGTAAACCCGCCGCGGCTGTCCGTCACCGGACCCTCCTCCGGGGAGTACTCCCCATCACCGGCGCACCAGAACACATAGCACGCCGTGACCACCCCAGGGAGAGGAAGCTCGACCTGAACCAACCTAGCGGCAAGGTCGATAAAAGATGCCGCCCATCCATATATAATAATTACCCATCTCTCCACTAGTCCAATGCTTACTCTAGGATGCATATCCGGTAGGCTCTTAAATCCTTACCTATCCTGCGGGCACGTCTTCCCTACCATTACCGCGCCCCCTGGTATATCTCTTGATATGCAATGGTTGCTGTAGCACCATGAACATGAAGCTACAGGAGCTAGTGCGAATCTTGGGTTTCATTCGATTAATCGAGTCTGGTTTAACCACGCTGGGATCGGTGCAATTCATTCATCATTCATTGTGAAGAAACTACGTGTAAAAAGTCAAAAACCGCCATATTGATGTTTTTGGTACTGTCTTTAAGATTACGCTATCGTCAAAGACGCCGTTGCTAAAGTAAACAATAATAAAAGACGTACTGTTGAACTATCAAATAATCGAGTCCAAATATGATTGCCCAAAAACAAACAAACTAATATGGAAGTTATGTTGCCTTGTATGGTCTGTTAACATTCCTCAAACTCAACATTTGATTTCAGACTTTATTGATATTGTTTTACAGTATATTTTTAGTATGTGCGTGTGAGTAACATAAATACATAGATAAAGTTCGGTGGGTGACGTGGGTGTGAACGATATGTGATAATGATAGCTGTCAGGCACAAAGTCAAAGTCAAAGTCAAAGCATTTATTTCAAATAGGCACATTAAAGGCACTTTTGAACGTCAAAAATTACGATAAATAAAATAGAATTGATTCTAGTCGCCCATTCGAAAGGGTAGTTTTCGTATGGAGAAGAACGGGCAAGAAACTCCACCGTTACTCTTTTAAAAAGTTTTACAATATTTTGCATACATTCATTATATAATAATAATATGTGAAGACGATGCACCTACAATAAAAATTACTATACCACAATAGGTAAAAGAATTAAAAATGAAACCATGATATATAAATTAATTAATTATCTGATAGATACATGGTGCTCACACATTTACAAACATGGTAAAAGTAAATGATTTTCATTTAAAATAATAAACAAAAAAAAAAAATTATTTAAGTTGTCAGGGTCAATGTCAGGGTGTGAGTTAAAGAAAAATTATTACAGAATGTAATGAATGTCAAAAAATAAATAAATTATACAGTTAAATTAGCAACCAGTTTGATTTTGTCTAGCCTCTAGATTGTCCTATGGAGCAGGACCAGCATGTTTCCAAGCATTCTTATCTTGGATATAATCTTCTAATTTATAGTATGCTTGTTTACAAAGTGTACGTTTAATGTGAGTTTTAAATTTTTTTTCATTTAATTGCAATATATCACAAGGTATTTTATTGTAACATTTAACACAGTACCCCATAAAAGATGTATGTACTTTGGCTAATCTGAAAAATGGTTGATATATTTTATCTTTATTTCTAGTGTTAAAATTATGTCTATCGCTTATTTTATTAAAAAGATGTAGATTTTTTCTTACATACATAATATTTTCATAGATGAATTGGCAAGGTACCGTCATAATATTAATCCCTTTAAAAAGTTCCCTGAGAGATTCGCGGCGACGTAGATTATAAATGGCTCTGACAGCTCTCTTTTGCAAAATAAAGATGGATTCAATGTCAGCAGCTCGACCCCATAGTAAAATGCCGTATGACATAATGCTGTGAAAGTAGCTAACGACTAACCCACGACAAAGATTGACGTGACAGCTCACATCACACTGTGAAGCTGGCTATGCTAGCTTGGAGCGATGTTTCTCTCAACTAAACTTTAAAATAAATTTAAGAATCCAGTTATCGAATGTAGGTAATAATGCAGACTTAAGTACTGTTAATAGGTCCTAGCTTGCTTAAGTTTTTAGAAAGAACAAACAAAAATTGCTTTATTTTTATTAAAATTGATAAAAGCAAGTTGACAAAACATCAATCAGGTTTAAGTAAAAAACACAATTTAAATAAAACACGCGTAATTTGTTACTTTACCCACTGGATTAAGCTAAAGACCTAATTTATGGACAGAGATTTATCTCCCTAGTGACGTGATAAAGGAACTGGTGCAAAGCCACTGCTGAATTCTACCGGAGATATTATAGTCTCCTCTCTTATGTGCTTAAAACAATTACTACCAAGTCGCTTAAGTTGATGATAGGCACACGAAAGCATTAATACAAGAAACAACTTACTAACAATAATGCAAAACTACTGTAGTAATACATGGAGATATACACAAATAACTACTATCTATAGCATCATTAGCATCGCTCCTCAAGTGTGAACCAAACCCACCGAGCAAGACCACGGCGAACTTATAGCAGTGACTTCATAGCAGAAATATGAGAACAATCGACGTTTATGATTACGACGGCCTAACGGAACGGTACGAGACGATGGACAAATTACACCAATATTATAGCTGAGATAGGTTTCTGAGTCTCAAGCTTCGGTCGTCAAGTTTCAATGGGGAAACAACTGTTAGCTTTAACAGTGAGAGGAAAATTGAGGTGACACATCTTCCATGTTAGTGTAGGATCTCTGAAAAGAAAATTGGAATTATGTTTGAGTATTTCCGGCAGTGTCATATGGCTGATGGCTGTAGATCAGTCACTTTCATTATCTTTTCCAGAATGTGGATTTTCTCTTCAGTCAGGATAAGTTTTTGTCCAGTATAATAAATTAGTCGAACCTAATTAAGATAAGCAGTGTTGTATAATAAGTTTAAAAGCCAATTATAATGTACTAACAGTAACTATGAAGCTGGTTGATGAGTTATTATAAATACATTCAAGACTAATGTGAAAGGAACTCTCTCACTCATTATCTTAACATGCAAACTCATTGTGTTGGCGCCATAATAATAATATGTTGAAGCCATAGCTACAACATACATTATTATGATTTTTACTTGAAAACAAGGCTTGCATTCGATACTACGACACAGCCCCCATATTAGCATTACGTAAAGCTTACCAACATAGAGGCATATTATGTGATCGCACGTAATCGCGTGTCCACGTTAGGCTTGTTTGCTCAGATAGAACTGCGATACCGAGCGATAGCCACTAAACTGGCGGTTAACGACACATCGCTGACATGTGCTTAGGGGTAAACGATGCTATCGCTTCATTTGATGTTGAATGGTAATGTGCATGTTTGTAATAAATGGACCATTTGGTGGTTAAACTGTTTGAGTGCGATTCCGGAAAGACAGTATAAAGTGCTTTAAATATTTTAACAGTAGGCATTGTTATAACCAAAGCAAAATGTAGCAACTTGTGACATCCCAATGACTTTTTAACTAGCTTATAAGACACTTGAACGGAACGTTCTTCAATAGGATTAGTTAATTAAAACTGTCCTTGCCGACTACAGTGAGTCGGTACAGTTACTACAGTCGGCTCGCATTTGAAGCGGTTGTTGCGGAGTTAATTCCTACAGACTTACATAAACCTCGGACGTGCCTCGACGAGAGTCACACGTAAAAGATGATGGGTTCAGAAGGTGCACTCATTACATTTCTCACATCCGCAGTCTCTCTAATGTTTAAAAAAATATGTAAGTTTGTTTAAAAAATAATAGATATCTGATGTTCATCATCATCGTCAAATCTACATGTAAACAATCTACTGCTGAACAAGCCCTTATCAGGAAATCGCTGAACATTATGCTAGATTATGCAAGATATACTAGCAGTAGTACCTGTAGTAGTAAATTACAATTGTGACTTTAACTATACATCTTTAGCACTCTGTTAAACTGGTTATACAAGTAGGGTCCTAAAAATAAATAAAATCGATTAGCAAAAGCATTATCATCAGTCTGAGAGTTAGCACAAACCTAATCTTTTCTTCTCCTATCTGAAGGTGCTGGGTTAAAATAAAGTTCACTGTGTTGGAATAAAACTACATTCAAAATAAATAATTGACGTACTCTTAGCACCTTACATGCCATATAATATAAAGCTGGTGTGTAGTAAATCTAAATGGACGAAAAGTAGCAACCCTTAGTTTTAAAGGTTGCTACTTTTCGTCCATTTAGATTTCCTCGCTCTTTGGGCGCGTTCTGGGTGCGGTAGAATTGATTTAGCGGCACCACACCAAGACGTTATACAGTAGGTAATAATAGATTGACACAAAACCAAATAAACCTGTCTAATCAAACTCAACTCAAACTCAAACTCAAACTCAAAGCATTTATTTCAATTAAACCATTTTACAGGCACTTTTGAATTGTCAAGAAGTAGGTCAGTCAGAAAAATGTGAAGCTAGTTGCCCATTCCAAAGCGTAGGTACCTATGGAGAAGAACGGACAAGAAACTCCATGGACACTCTTTTTAAATCATATTTTACAAAAATATTAGTTACATCATTACTTTTGAATTTATAATTAAATAATGTGAGAACGATGTAAAAATAAACAAGACGTATGCGTTAAAAGCGTCCAGAGTACAACAAATAGTACTAAAACAATCCAAAAATAAAAATAAAATAATTAAAAATAAGCCGAGGCAGCTAAGTGATGACCAGCCCCAACTGACGGCGCCCGTTCACGAACATGACGCATAGATCAGCACCATTCAGCTCAACCATTTTGAAGGGAGCTAAATGATCCAACATACACGCCACCGTCAGCGAGACATTTGTGTGAGCATGACATACTATCAGCCGCCAGGGCACATTCAAGTCAATGAAAGACATATTACCCGGTAAATGGTAAAATAAGGTATAGTACTTACATAGAACTCACATCTGTGCTATGCAATTATACAATACAAATGAAATTGAGTTTATACAATGCAAAGATAGTCTTACAATCTTCAGCAGCTCCAACAGTATTTTCAGGTGTCAATCAATTAGTTGTGGTTGTGGAGCAGGACCAGCATTGAGCCAGGCATTTTTATCAGCTATGTAATCCCCTAACTTATAATATGCCTGACTGCATAGTGTGCGTTTTATACAAGACTTGAATTTTGTCTCATTCAGTTGAAGAATGTGGGGAGGTATTTTATTATAACATTTTAAACAGTACCCCATAAAAGATGAGTCTACTTTAGCCAGTCTGAAACCTGGTTGAACTAATAGGTCCCTATTTCTAGTACTATAATTATGTCTTTCACCTCTTTTACTAAAAAGATGTAAGTTTTTTCTTACATACATGATGTTTTCGTAGATATATTGACAAGGTACCGTCATGATGTTAATTTCCTTAAACAGTTCCCTCAGAGAATCGCGCCTGCGGAGGTTATATATGGCTCTGATGGCTCTTTTCTGCAGAATAAAAATAGAATCGATGTCTGCAGCCCGTCCCCAAAGTAAAATACCGTAAGACATGACACTATGAAAGTAACTAAAATAGACTAGTCTCGCGGTATCGACATCAGTAAATTGACGGATTTTTCTGACAGCATAAGCTGCTGAACTTAGCCGTCCTGCAAGAGATGTTAAATGAGGACCCCATTGTAGCCTTGAGTCGAGCGTGATTCCTAAGAAAACAGTTTTATCGACGAATTCTAGTTTCTCTTGATTCAATATTATCTCACAATCACTACCTTTGACATTTGGTAAAGAAAATCTTATGCACTTAGTTTTTTTTCCATTTAATACTAAATTATTAGCAGTGAACCAATTTTGGACCTGCAGAAGGGCGTTATTTACGTCGTCAAAATTTGTAGCACGTCTATTTACCTTAAAAATTAAGGAAGTGTCATCAGCAAATAACACCATTTGTGGTTGATTTTTTAATAAATGGAGTAGATCATTAACATACACTAAAAAGAGGAAAGGACCCAATATCGAGCCTTGTGGCACACCCATTTTTACTTTTAAACCATATGAATTGACACCATTTATTTGGACTTGCTGTTGTCTATCATTTAAATAAGAACTAACTAAACTGAGCGCAAGTTTTCCAAGTCCGTAATGCTCAAGTTTCAAAAGCAAGGTTTCGTGATCGACGCAATCAAATGCCTTAGAGAGGTCACAAAAGATTCCAATGGCGTCTTGGGCCTCTTCCCACGCGTTAAAAATGTGTTTTAATAAGGTTACACCAGCGTCAGTCGTACAACGTCCTTTGGTGAAACCAAATTGCTGATCGTGAAGGATTTTATTCATGTTAAAATGATTGAGCATCTGATTAAGCATTATCTTTTCGAACACCTTACTGAAAACCGGCAACACGGATACGGGTCTATAATTATTGGTGTCTTTACTGTCCCCAGATTTGAAAAGTGGTATTACCTTACTGTATTTCATTAAATCGGGGAAGATTCCTTGATCAACACACAAATTAAATACTAAGGCTAAGTAAGGTGCAATAGTCTCAATTATGGAGGCACAGACTTTAATGGACATTCCCCAAAGATCTTCGGTCAATTTGATCTTAATTTGCTTAAAAGCTTTTATTATTGAAGCGGGGTTTATATGTTTAAATTGAAATTCAACCGGGCAGGCTGGAACGTTCGCTCTTAATAAATCAATTGATACGTCGGATGAGGAATTTAAGGCTTCCGTCGTTTTTGATGGTATATTAGTAAAGAAATTTACAAATTCCTGAGCTACTTCTAAGTTAGAGCTTATGGCACCACGTGAAGTCTCCAATGTGTAATCAGTGTTTCGTTTTTTATTCCTACTAGTTTCGTTATTTATAATTTTCCAAACTGTTTTTATCTTATTTTCTGCTGATTTGATTTTATTGCTAATGTACAGGGCTTTGGCTATTTTGCAAGTATTTCTAAAAAATTTGGAATATGTAGCAACATACTTGCTGAAAGTTTCAGTATTGATGTAAGGCTTAAGGCCATACAGCTCGAAAAGTCTTTCCCTACTTATCCTAATACCTCTAGTTGCCCAGTCACTAAAAACAAAATTAGGGCAAATGTTTTTTGTTTTCTTTTCAAAAGTTGTATTAAATTGAGTGTGCACTACTGAAAAGAAATCCTCGTACAATTTATTAGCATCATCCCTATCATGGCCCAGATCATTTAACTTATTATTTAGGGTACTATTGAATCTATTTAGTTTACCAGTCGTTATTGGTCTAAATTGAATTTGCACTTTTTGCAAAGGTGTTTTAAACTTAAAAGATACCGTTTGTCCACTATGATCAGACGGCAGATAATTTACGATGGCTTTATCTAAATAATCACAATCGCAAAAGACATTATCAATACAAGTAGCAGAAGTTGGAGTTATTCTAGTAGGTTCTGCAAACACATTATATAAATTGAACGATTTAAAAAGGCTTAATAATCTACTGCTATTAGAATTATTTTCCAAAATATTAATATTAAAATCCCCACAAATAATTGCGGCTTTGTTATTGGATGCAAGTTTCGCTAAGACATCTTCCATTATTGACTCAAATAAAGAAAAGTTCTGATAATTAGGGGGTCTGTAAACGCACACTATGACATGCTTATCTAGCTCAACACAGGACAGTTCGATGCAATGTTCAACTGATAAACCCACTATGTCATTTCGTTGCTTGGATTTTAAACATTTTTTTATCAATATTAGAGAACCTCCACGCAGCATAGATTTACGGTTAAAACAACTGCCCACACTATAGTTCTCAAAATTAATTAACATTTGGTAATCCTTTAACCAATGTTCAGTACAACAAACAATGTCAAACTTTGTTTTTTCTAAAAACATTTCAATTTCTAATAATTTGGAAGAAATGCCTTGAATATTTTGATGAAATACTGTCAAGGCATTCTGCTGATCTCCTTTTTGATATTTACATAATTTAGAGCAAGAAGATACCTTGTTGTTGTTAGGTATAAGAATATTATTACTGGTACCTTCTGTTGTCTTACAAACTAGTTTAAATGATTATCCGGAGTTACTCCCAAGACTTCAATGTCATCACCAGGCAGTGAGCTCATAGTGCGTGAGAGAAATGGAACCTCCTTCGTATAATTTGTACAAATATTTATAGCATTTGAGCTACATTCATTCAGGCAAACCACCTTATTATTAGTATTATTACTAACTGTTGTGGTGTTAATAATACAAGACTTCGACATAATACTTATGTCTGAGTTTATATAAAAAGCTAATAGCCTTGCTATTATGTGTCTAAAACTAACAGGCAGATACACAGTACCCCTAGTCGACTTTAAAGTTTCAACATAACAGTTGGTGTCAAAATATACAAGCTTGTCACTGTAATGACTAACTAAAAAGTGCATATGCTTATTAAGCATATGAATATAATTGTTTTGTCTATTTGTTAATTTTTTAAAATATGGGAAAGCACACAATATTATTTTATTACAATTTAACTTTAACAACTCAGTTACACAGTCAGTTATTTCATATTTTTTGACCTTAGAACTGTTACCTACAAATACAGTAATGTTAGTTTTGGGATTAAATACATTTCCTGTTACTGATGCCATTATTTGTTTGTAGGTTGACCCTGGCATACAATTATTTTGAGTAGAATAACTCAGGTTGTTACTAATTAATTTACCTAAACCTCTTCCTATACTGTCCGAGAACATAACCGAATCATAACAATCATGACTACTGAAAGATGGACAACTACCAGTCTCAAGCTGTACCAATTGAGAAAGATCTTCTACTATATCAGATACATCCTGGTTAAGGATACACTCTTGAGACAAACTCTCAGTCTGGGACGGGTCCTCCGTTACCTCAGGCTGGACAGCGACAGGGTGTATAACTGTCTGACAAGTGCACTGACACATTACTAACTCATTAGCAGCAAGAATGTGTTCTTTAATTTGGTTCTGAGAACCCACATATTTAATGTAAAGAGAACTAAGTCTGCTTTCAAGTTCCTGTATGTCAGACTGTAAGCGCTGTGTATCAATTTCATAGATTTTCTTGCTGTCTTCTAATTTGATTTGATAATTGGTTAATTTATTCATTAGATCAACACGTTCTTTCCTCAGTGGAATATGTTTGGAAAAGTGTTTTTGATGTTTTCTAAATTGATTACATTTTTTAATTATTCTATTCATTCTTGCATATTTTTTCATTTTGTTATGACTAAATTTATAACTATAATTCTGTTTTAGCAAGGAATCCTCAGTAAGGTCAATAGTTGTCAAGGAATGAGGGTTACAATTACTATTTAATAATTCATTATATAAGTGGTTTGTTTCTCTAACCTGATTACATTCTATTTCTTTTTCTAACTGGGTGATACAACTATTAGCATGAACTAATTCATCTTCTAGGTCCCTAACTCTATTTAAGGCCTCCTCATACAAATTACTACAGGTGTTGAAACCATCCGTGACTACCTTCAGTTGATCGCGTTCATCAACAACATTCTGATACTGTTGATGTAGGTCTACTAGCTCCCGTTTAAGGCTTGAGTTTTTGTCAACTATTTTCTTGATTAAATAATTAATTTAAAGTCGGCAATGTTGTGTAAGTTTTAAAAAATGTATATTAATTTGCGCACTCCGGTGATATTTAATATGGTCGGTTTTAGCCATACCAGGACAAGTGCACGCTTATATTTATACGCTGCGTGAATTCTATACTTGTGTTTAGTGTGGACCTTCCGTGTTGTACTACAAGATGGCAGGCGGTGGTCGCATCGCACGCCGCCGCCGCGCCGCGCCCCGCTCCGACTCAATCTGTGAGCATCAGGATTAACACGTTTCTGTGTTCGCGCGATCTCGTACACAGCGGCTATTGACTGCTAATTAACTAGCTTATTTTAGCTAATTAGAACAGTTCGCGGTATTGACTCGGTGAGACGAGCTCGTAGCGCCCGAGGCTGTACTTTGATTAGCGGAGATTCTCATGTTACTATTATTTGGAAACCCAATATTGTATTGTCAGATATTATTACATCTTATTGTTAGCTCGTTTACACTTTTGAAAATTAATCTTTCAAATACCTACTTGCAGATAGAAAAAATGTAAACGAGCAAAACTACATCTATGATTATAAAGTGACCTTTTATTTTTTCCTGGGTACCCAAAGCCTATAAATAGAAATGCAATACTAATCAATACAATCTTTTATATTTGCCATTTCCGACACCTACACGATGAGGGACAACGAAGACTATTCCCACACGAATCAATAAATTTCCAAGTAGGTAGATACAAAATTATCATTGTTCTCCTAACGATGTAAATGTAAGTGTTGAATTAATCAACTTAGCATACTGACTGCATTAGATTTACAACCAATTAGTTACGACCACGACAACTATAAATCTTTAGTAAATACACGACAAAAAGTCTGTCAAAAACAATTACATTTACGTCATGTTATAAAATGTTGGTAGCACAACTTGATATGATAAATGTATCTTCGTAGGTCTATCACAAAAAATAGATTAATCGAGTAGCGAATGATCGATTATCGGTAGCCGATAATCGACTAATATATCACTCGGAAGCTTCAAAGATTGGCGGCTTTAATATTAATTGTAGGCATCAACTTTTCCGTGTAATTGTGCCACCGTTAGTAGGAAGGAGTCGGGAATAGTTCGCCAACAGCGATGTTTCTTCGTCGGGCGGCGCGCGGCCCGTGTCGCCGGTAGCAGTGGCCTAACGATCAGTTGCTCCACCGAACAACTGCGTTATAATTGCAACCGCACCGACTGGCCTAAGGGGAGACCTATGTTTTACCAAGAACCTACAGTTTCACAACCTTCTATTACAATGACACGAGGTCGGTTTTCGCTTGTTTTAAAAGCAAAACACGTAAGGTAAATTGGCACAATTTTCCAAAGCATGTAATTATATAAATAAACAGTCTCGGCCGCTGGGGCTCAATGACAGGATAATTTTCTAGTTCGCAGGAAACTGACTCGAATGGCTGTTATAGAGAATAGGCGAATGCGTTCGCAAACAATTAGCTTCCTTTTCCTGTAATTTAGCATTTGTATTCTTGCATAATATGAATAAGCCTGGCTGGTTGCTGAATAATGAAACTAAACTTAGGTGTACTGATAACTTTTTGACAGTGCGAGCCATATGGTCTCATCCTGGCAACATTTTACATGAAAATGTTTTTGATGGGATTTCATTTCGTTTTGTAAGTCTGTTGCTTATGACAATATTTTTTATTTGGTTCATTTGTCTTTCTTTTTTTGGGGTGTAAATATTTCTTTTTAATTTGTCATAAGAAGTCTGTCTACTTGTATAATTTTCAGATCTCTAGCATGAAATTAAGCTCGTATGACTTACTAAACTTACATCCACTAATTTAAAGGGTTGTGGGTTAAAAGTTCCAAGTTTAATAAATTTTTTTGTTGTTTGTGTACTAATACTAGCTTACATACCAAATTTCAGCTTTCTAGGACTTCAGGATACTTCCTGAAGAGTCACTCAGTGACGAAATCGAGGTTTTTTAGGTATCAATTAAATCTAAAGTAAGTATAAGAGCTATGCAATTAAAACTATAAATGTTTAATAAATCGAACCATTATTTATTTCTCCCTCTCACAAAGAGGAGGCCTGTGTCCCAGCAGTGGGAACATTATAATAGGCTGAGTATGCATGTTGTATCTTTAATAAATCCACTATACATCAAATCCCGAGAATTTTGTATAACTGAAATCCAAACCCAAGTTGTGAAGGGTTCAAAAAACGATGAAGCACTTCGAGAAAAGGTAGGTAGTACCGTTGCGCTTCGCTTAGCTCGTCTTGGCGGGAGCACTATTAAATTTACATGTAAAAAGTTAGAGAAATTAAATAATTCTTTGGCCAGTAAGTTATGTGATCAGAATTTTAATAATATAGGTGACCCAAATGAATTCTACGCCGAGTTCTTTTCAATATTAAACGCGCAGTTTAATGACACTTTTCCACTAAAAACTAAAAATATTCACACAAAGTTTTTATTTAGTGACTGGGCGACTCCAGGTATTCGTAAAAGCAGGGAAAAACTTTTTGAACTCTATGGCTTAAAGCAACATATGAATAATACAAACTTTCATCAGTATGTTGCAAAATATTCAAAAACTTTTAAAAGTGTGTGCCAAAAAGCTAAAGCTCTTTATATTAGCAATAAAATAAAATCAGCTGATGATAAAATAAAAACTACCTGGCAAATAATAAATAATGAAACAGGTAGGAAAAAACAGCCTAACACTGAATTTAATTTAGAGACTGCACATGGCCCCATCAACTCAGATGTAGAAATAGCTCAGGAATTTGAAAACTTTTTTTCTAATATTCCCCTTAAAACTACTGAAGCTTTAAATTCATCCCCCACGCTTTCTGCTGCCTTACTTAAAAAGAATGTAAAGGCATGCCCTTTGGAGTTTAGGTTTCAGCATACAAGCCCCCAGGCTGTTATAAAAGCTTTTAGAGATCTTAACATTAAATCAACAGAAGATCTCTGGGGAATGTCTGTAAAAGTATGTAGATCTTTTATCGAAACTATTGCGCCCTATTTAGCTTTCATATTTAACACCAGTGTTGACCAAGGAGTCTTTCCGGATCTTATGAAACATAGTAAAGTAGTACCATTGTTCAAATCCGGTGATAGTAAAGATCCTAACAATTATAGACCTGTGTCAATTCTACCAGTTCTCAGTAAGGTGTTTGAAAAGTTGATGCTCAATCAAATGTTACGTCACTTTAATAAAAATTCCATCTTTCATGAACACCAGTACGGTTTCACCAAAGGGCGTTGCACTACTGACGCCGGTGTTACCCTAATAAAGAACATTTTTAACGCCTGGGAAGAAGCACAAGATGCCATTGGAATCTTTTGCGACCTCTCTAAGGCGTTCGATTGCGTAAACCACGAGACACTTCTGATGAAACTGGAGCACTATGGAATTAGAAAAGCAGCACTTGACTTGCTAAGATCATACCTGAAAGATAGAAAGGTTAAAGTTCAAGTAAACGGCGTAAACTCATTAGGGTCTGAAATGACAATGGGTGTTCCTCAAGGTTCGATATTGGGTCCATTCCTCTTTTTAGTTTACATTAATGATTTACCCCAATTACTTCAAAATCAACCGAAGATGGTGTTATTTGCAGATGACACATCGTTAATCTTTAAAATAGACCGACGGTCACAAAATCTTGACGACGTGAATAACTCTATTCTTCAGGTCCAAGATTGGTTTACGGTAAATAATTTAGTACTTAATGAAAAAAAAACCAAATGCATTAGATTTAAATTACCGAATGTTAGAAGTAGCGAATGTGAAATCATATTGAATGGCCAAAAACTAGAATTTATTGATCAGACAGTTTTCCTAGGAATCACGCTAGACGAGAAATTACAATGGGGACCTCATATAACATCTATTGCGGGGCGGCTAAGCTCCGCCGCTTATGCTGTTAGAAAGATAAGACAGTTAACAGATGTAGAAACCGCGCGTTTGGTCTATTTTAGTTACTTCCACAGTATTATGTCATATGGCATTTTACTATGGGGTCGGGCTGCTGACATTGAATCCATTTTTATTTTACAAAAGAGAGCTGTCAGAGCCATTTACAATCTACGTCGTCGCGAATCTCTTAGGGAACTATTTAAAAAGGTTAATATCATGACGGTACCTTGCCAATTCATTTATGAAAATATTATGTATGTAAGAAAAAATCAACATCTTTTTAATAAAATAAGTGATAGGCATAATTTTAATACTAGAAATAAAGATAAATTAGATCAACCTTTTTTTAGATTATCTAAAGTACATACATCTTTTATGGGGTACTGTGTTAAATGCTACAACAAAATACCTTGTGACATATTGCAATTAAATGAAAGAAAATTTAAAACTCATATTAAAAGTACACTTTGTAAACAAGGATATTACAAATTAGAGGATTATATCCAAGATAAGAATGTTTGGAAACATGCTGGTCCTGCTCCATAGGACAATCTAAAAGTTTAGACAAAATCAAACTTGTTCCTAATTTAATTTATATATATATTTTTAATTATGACATCTTATTCTAATTCATTTTTACAATCTGCGACTACAGTGGCTCACACACTTGTTAAAGTTCAACTACTTTTGCATTTTTTTTTTTTAAATAACTTGTAAATATGTGAGCACCATGTATCTATCACTTATTTGATTTACCTGTCATTGCTTAATTTTTAATTCTTTTTACCTTTTGTGGTAGACTAATTTTATTATGGGTGCATCGTGTTCACATATAATTTTTATTATGTATACAAGACCTTGTAAAACATTTTTAAAAGAGTAACGGTGGAGTTTCTTGCCCATTCTTCTCCATACGAAAACTACCTTTTCGAATGGGCGACTAGAATCATTTCTATTTAGTTTTTTTTTTGACGTTCAAAAGTGCCTTTAATGTGCCTATTTGAAATAAATGATTTGACTTTGACTTTGACTTTGATAAAGAATTCCTAACTGAAAGTTTCTGTGAGCTTTAGAAATACTTCTCCTGTTTATTATTTCTCGTACATTTTTTGCCTTTTCGATATTTAATTTAACTTGTGTTCAAAACAGGCTTATTAGTCGATTCGCACAAATTTACTGACCCGACACGGGCGAATCATCACTTTTAAATAAATTATTAGTTTTTCTATAGACGTCTCGCACCAAATAAAACCTACACGTAGGTATATTTGCATATTTATTTAATAAAATTCAAAATGTGCCAATTGCCTACTACATTTTGGAGTTGTCGTCTCGGCCTCAAATAAATTAATTTCGTGCGATTCGCCTACAGAAAAAATAATATTATTTAAAAGTGTCGATCGGCCGTTTCGGGCGAGTAAATTTTTTCGAAATTTCTAGAAAGCCTCAAAACATCGCTCATAAATAAGTATTAGCCGCATGTGAACAGTACGAACTTACTAAATACTGAGCGAACGAGTCTTGTTAATGAACACGAGTTCTGAGCAAAAACCTCACATTGAAGAGCCGACATCATGCAGACAATGAACCACAAGAGTGGTAAAACATCCCTATTAACATTTCCGATGTTAAAATTCTGTCATTGTACGTTAGAGAGAAGACACCATAGAGAAAGTTACAGAAACACCAGTGCACACAAATCACAATTTCACCGAGGGCCCAACAAACACAATCCACATGCAACTTCGCTAACTTGCACTTCATATCATGTCAATAATTCAAAAGTACAAGCACAACCAATGTTGTTTGCCAATTTTGGAATCAATCGATCAAAGAAACCCAAGTTTTGAAGTCTACTTAAGGCTAGCTTTAGAAGTTTTATATTTATAGGTTCATACTATGCATGCAATGCAAGTTATTACGCTTTATAAATCGTGGGCCTTCTGTCCTCTGCTATTGCGTAGGAGGCGTGAGTATGAATGTGTAGACAGACATCATACATTTTCCATGTGGCCTTCTCATGCAATAACAATGCAACTCTGTAAACGGCCGCGGCTGCAACGATGCGGTGCGGACCGGTGCGGGCCGGTGCGGTGCGGATGAGGCAAACTGTTTTAATTGTCCGCTAAACCGCAGCGAGCTGTGAGCGGATGTGGAGCCTTCCTTACGTGCCGGGAACGTGTCAGTGTGGCAGAGGCAGTGGTATGACTTAGTAATAGGTAGTGGTCCTTCGGTTTTACATGTCACTGTCGAGATTCAATGATTCATTTTTAGGGAAGATTTATACTAAAGAGATACTTGCTGCACATTGAGTGCCGTGTTTGTTCATATACGTATATTAAAATTGTAAGAAACAGAATTAATTTTAGCTTTTGCTAAAATTGCACCTAAATACACACATATATACTTATACACATATTACATTATACATATTATGGTATCTGAACTGTACTAGCTATTTGTTTTCAAAAGCTATGATTTACTTTTTGTTCTGTTTAGAGTGAACGTACTCTAAAGAATATTGCTTACAATAAATCTTCGTCCAGAACGTTTTATTGCTACTTCAGTATTTTACTATTATACCTTCGCAATTATATGGAACAGAGAACCATAAAACACGAGCTTAATAGAATAACCCTCCATTAATATAAATATAACTTTTCAATAGTTAATTAAATACAGTAACTATTCAAAAACAAGAAAATATTTAATTTATTTAAAAAATAATAGCATGTTTCACAACTTCAAAGACCCGACTATCGGTTACATACTGCTTTATCGATCTATTGAATCGGTCGCCACTGGCGATTCGCCAGTCAATAAAAACGGAAAATGAAAAGCCCAAAAAAACGCACAATCTAAAAGCTATATCGAAGATCATTCTTGCACAAACTTCCTACCAAACCCAGATTGGTGAAACAACATAAATGTAACACGTTGTACAAATTCGCCTAGTTGTTGTGTTACATTTCTCGTTGCATTGCATACAGTTGGACGGCCCATTTGTTGCATGTTACGTTTCACCAATCTGTACAAACCAGCATTTACCAAAGACCGCTAGACTTGTCCCACTGTTCTCTCCTCCTCTGTGATCCGAATCCGGCCGCTATCCACATGCGCGCTATCTCTCCATCTTAATTACTTAATTAGGCATGCGGCCCGCGCGCGCGCATCCATCATAATGCGGGCCCGCATATTTACCGCACTGGGTGCCTACGTACTGCCTCCAGGCTCGGTACATAATGTAGTCGTTAATGTACATACAGGGAATATAAATAAGTACATGCTCATGCTGTTCTCGGACTAAAAAGGTAATTAAAATTCTAGGATTTACTTATGTTTCTGGAATGGTTTGCAGTAAATCCAAATGCGTGCGTTTGTAAAAACATTATTTCTTAACGTGTAATACTTAGTGCTTACATACCTACTACTTGAACAAGTTAAATCACAATGGTCATCAAACTGGGAAAATCTGCATTTTGAGCAAAATATGTAGGTATAAGTTTTTTCGTCTTCAGAGCAAGAGTTTCGTCTGTCTGCACACTAATTTTATGTTACTTTATTTTTGATATTGTAATATGTTGATCATTGATCAACGTTCCAGCCTCAACTACAACATGTTACAACACTATGCTGCTTAGTTTCAAAGGCATAGTTTTCACAGGCGTCGATCACTTAATCATGACGTTAGCCACTTAAACTTCTAAACTATCCTATAGATAAATATAGTCCTTCGGACCGAATTTCGGCCATGCCAACCAATCTTAGCGGAGACCAGCCTTCGGTGCGGGATATAGTGCACAAGTGTGTGCGCAGACACAGGTGCACGCTCTTTCCTCGCTCTAATCCAAACTATCCTATAATGACTACCTAAAGACCATCCTATCCGTGCCATTAGCCCGTAAAATCACACTCACGGTCAGTAGCTAATTGATAACGACCAACAAAATTGATATGTTGTACAGTTTCTCAACGCTTTGAAACTGTAGAAACTATAAGACTTGTGAAGCGTTCGGGATGCGGAGGTTTCTTTGTAAAGAAAGTTAGAAGATGTGGCCAACTGCTGAAGGGTTTATCATAATATCTGTTGTGAAATGTTACGGCTTTGCCGGGGTACATGGGACCATTAAGTTTGTGACCCTGCTCTAGTTTCTTCAGAGAGTTTCGAGTTTTCTATTAGACAGGAAATACAGACGGAATTTTTATTTTTTTTACCAACTGTTTTTACCAATTATTATTCTTCAATAAACCAACTAAACTATTTTATGTTAAGGCTCTTTTAAAGGATCAAGAAATGGTTAATGATCACTGGGATGATTATTTTATTTCCGAGTTTTTTTTTTGTCTGCAAAAGATTAGTAAGCATCCTGATGATCAAAATAGCTTAGTAGAGCTTCTGCATCACAAAATAAACATTCCATTTTTTATTAATAAACGTTTACCTACGTAACGACCGTCAATCAAGGTCTAAAATATATAAAAAAAACGGTTAAATACTGTAATCGTCATATTAAGTATATTTAACGTCAGCTGGTGAAGGTACCAGGGCGTCATTAGCATAATATGAACTAATTACTTATGCGACGTAACAGGGACCGCTAAACGTAGCGTGTATGTGTTACGTAATGTAATAGAACGATTTGTTATAATCTCTTTAGTTTTATGTTAATTTAGTAGGTACCTTTTTTAACGTTGAATATAAAACTGTTACCCAAAGAGTTTAAATTGTGTCAGAGACGATCATTTATCAAGTCAAGAAATAACAAATTAAATCTCTATCACCAATCTTTCTGTCAAGTGCAGTGATTGTATAATTTATGCATATCAACATTAATTGTATTGTTGTGTGGGAAGAGCGGAGAGCCCTATAACATATATTGTGTGGGGAGAGCGGAGAGCCCTATAACATATATTGTGTGGGGAGAGCGGAGAGCCCTATAACATATATTGTGTGGGGAGAGCGGAGAGCCCTATAACATATATTGTGTGGGGAGAGCGGAGAGCCCTATAACATATATTGTGTGGGGAGAGCGGAGAGCCCTATAACATATATTGTGTGGGGAGAGCGGAGAGCCCTATAACATATATTGTGTGGGTAGAGCGGAGAGCCCTATAACAACAGTAGGAGACATCGACAGATTTATGGAAGGAAAATTAAGAAAACTAAATAATATATAAAAAACACAAATATTTCTGGGTGTCTCAGTTAAGGCGTATACACTGTTAAACTTTACAACGACAGACTTTATTGGGCTGATAAATTAGAAACCTATAAAATGTCAATAAATTAGTAAAACTCTTAACCAAACAGCTAAGTATAAAAAAAGTAATTTAAAAAAATTTAACCGACTTCAGAAATAAATTAACTCAAAATTATGAAATAACTTTAATTTCGGAAGTCGGTGTCTTTGGGATCTGTATTTTATAGTTTTAGTTTTTTGCCACCGACTTCCGAAATTAAAGTTATTTAATAATTTTGAGTTAATTTTTTTTTGAAGTCGGTTTAATTTTTTTAAATTACTTTTTTATTTCGTAACTTTTAGTTTTTGCACTAGAATTTGACCAAGGTTTTGAGATGTTTTCCCTTTGACACTACACCGGTAGCACGTATCAATAAGCCAGGCCGTCACACTTCCACGTATTAGTCCATATCTTGAAAATAACTGAATCGATTTTGATGAATATTTCAAGTGCCTACCTGTTGCCATTAATATAATATTAATTGATATCGAGCAAAAAAGGGCAAAAAATTAAATTAAAAATAAATATTATTAGTTTTTAAGTAATCATGCTGCGCCCTAACAGGGTCATGTACTGACTAGTTTAAGCCTAGCCTATAACTATGTATGTGTACATTGTGCAATAAATAAATAAAAATCGCGTTTGTTGTATGGGAGCCCTATTAAATATTAATTTTATTTTGTTTTTAGTATTTGTTGTTATAGCAGCAACAGAAATACATAATTTGTGAAAATTTCAACTGTCTAGCTACCGCGGTTCTTGAAATACAACCTGGCGACAGACAGACGGCAAAAACGCCGAAAAAAACACGTTTTTTTGTATGGGAGCCCCCCTTAAATATTTATTTTATTTTGTTTTTAGTATTTGTTGTTATAGCGGCAACAGAAATACATCATCTGTGAAAATTTCAACTGTCTAGCTACCACGGTTCTTGAGATACAGCCTGGTGACAGACAGACGGACGGACGGACAGCGAAGTCTTAGTAATAGGGTTCCGTTTTTACCCTTTGGGTACGGAACCCTAAAAAATGGTAAATAGCAGTACTTTCACAAAGGAAAGAAATGACATAATTGTTTGTTGTCAAATATTTATAGTGCGTTCAGAAATTTATATTGTGACTAAACTTAGAAAGATTTAACAAGCTACATAAAAAAGGTCTGCCTTGATAATAAACTAAAATAGAAAAAAAATAAAAGAGTAAAGGATAGACCAAACAATTGAATAAATCAAACTATACAATCTTATTACCTCCTGAACGCACTGTTTGACAGGTACGAACAGTTTGTATGGGATAATAAAATTGTTTAATGTTTTTACTATTTTCCTTACAACTTCTTCATATTTTCTCAGTTTTTAAACCTTCTCCAAGGAATTGAATTTGTAGAAGTCCAAACATTCTTCATTCTACAAATATTTCAAACCGAAAATTAGCCAAATCGGTCCAGCCGTTCTGAGACTAACAAACGTTATTTCATTTTTATATATACTTACCTATAGATTTAGTTTTACGTGGATTAAGTCTGTCATTAAGGGTACCTCCTATTTTTTTATTTCAAAGAGAACTTTACGATTTGAGTGTAAGTATTATAATACTTATAAAATTATCTGATATTATCTATTAAAGCAGGTTGATGTTCGTAAAGTCGTTAGAATATTAATGTCTTCGTCTTAATTAATATAAATGTTCAGTGAATGCGAAACAAACTAGTTTGCTCGCCATAAAACATTCTATGTGCTGGTGCGTTGGCGCCAGCGAAATACTTCTTTTAAGATTGATGAATAGTTTTTTTTTTTATAATAATTTTCATTGCTATGGTATTCCGATATGGCCCGCTATAAAAAAAAAAGGTATTTAAACAAAGCTAAAAACAATATTAAATTTTCACACAAACTAAAAATTTAATTTAAACAATAAATTTGAATTAAATTGTCCTATAGTCTAATTATAAATTGTCAAAATTATAAAATGTCAGTAAGTATTTGTTAAATTCGTAATATTACACTTTGTCATTTAAAAACTCTAAAATACTGTAGTATGCTTTCCCAGCTAGATATAATTTTAGCCGCTTTTTTAGTACATGTGCGCTTAGTTCCCTCCATCCCTTAGGAAGTTTATTAAAAATTAAAGGCGCCATGCATAATACACTTTTCCGCATTAATGCTGTTTAGGAACCATGTGCGCAAAGCATAGTGTTATCGCGTCTGACGCGACTGACTTTGTCTGCCATGCGTGGAAATAATTGCCGATTACATTTTACAAACATGATAACTTCGAATATGTACAGAGACGGTAACGTTAGTATGTTATAATTAATGAAAAAATCAAAATTCAATTAAAAAAAAAAAAGAAAGGATCAAAAAAAAAATTCCAATACAACCGGACTCCTCGGTCGTCAAAAGAAACTCTAAACTGTCCACAAAATGCTAAGCAACCGCACACGCACACATTAAGCATCTCATATTTATGCGTGTTTGTCTGTGTGTACCCACGCAACCCGCGACCGGCAAGTCGTCGTCCGCATCGATCCGTCGGTAACAGGATTGCGATCGTTTCATTTACATTTTATTCGAGCCGCAAAACACTACAGTAATTCAATCGAGCGCCGCCGAATGCGTGCGAATTGATAGCGAGTGACGAGTGACGAGTAGCAGCGATGAGGGACGGGAAGTGATCGGACAGTCAACACATTTATTTTTCTATTCTTGCTCTTTGATCCACTTATCTTGTGCTATGAGCCTGCCATGTTTTCCTGCACAAAAGTTTCTCCGTGACTCCCAAAACTGACAAAGGCTCAGGTATTTTTCCAAGCGATTAAGCTTCGTCACTACAACAAGAATATAATTAAAATTACAAAATGCTAATGCGTTTTGTCCTCAGATGCCAAATTGGACCCTGACATCAGAGGGGACAATTCTCGTATTTTTAAGAACGTTCGCATTCTAATCTGTTAAAATCACCACTAATTTTCATACATTTTTGACAAATTTTTAACATTGATTGTCGCTGACATGAGATTGCAACTAAATGAACGTTTTCAATTACAGGTATTTGCCTTCAGGTTCAGGTTGAAAATCATAACATTTTCACTTTCTTTTGATTACAAACACTTCTAGCATATAAATTGAATTGATTTTGATTTTATTTTGTTATTTTAGTCGCTGACACTAGCACCACGCATTGAAAGCTTACATTCTTGCGTGTATCGGTATTTGTTTAAAAAAGCTAGGGAGACCCGACTCGGTGCGAATCGGCACTATTCGTACATGACGCGACTCGACACGACAATTGTGTGGAATCTAGTGGCGAGGCTCTCGTTTTTTGATAAGAAAATAAGCGGAAAATGTTACGAAAACTTTTCAGAATTCACATCACGTCGTCGTCTCGTATTCACATTTCGACGAAAAACATTGTGTGTATCAGCAAGTTTTAATTCATACGCATTTTCAAGTTTTATCATCAATAATAGAGTGTACTGTTGAAACTCAAAGGAGCAATTAAAAGGGAAAATTATCTGAACTTAACTTTGTACATAAAAAGTAATGTGTATGTACCTACCTACTTTTTTCGTGACCCGAGTTTTTATGCTGAATAAGATCACTCTCATGTGGAATAAAAAAATAAGTAGATTTACACTTCAGACATTCATGCTGAAAAAGTTTAAATTACAATTACCATACCAGTTTATAGCTAAATGTCAGCTGATGCTTCATTCAGTCACAAAAGATGTTAAGTTCAATAAATGATAAACGTGACTTTTTGATTCAGCGGAGGGAGCAAACTTTCAAGCTAGTTTATTGTCAGAGAATTCTACTCCTACATCATAAGTATATGAATAAAAAAACAGTAGTAGCGTTACTAAGACAACTCCCCCTAGATACTGGAAAAAACTCTTGTACTTAATCAAAGAGTAAACGTGATCCAACCCTTAGTTAGTTGCACAAAGAAGAACCAAGAAATAATCACAATAAACGTGAAGCTTTCAAGTTGATGAATATTGCGTTTACTTGATGTCTGAGAGTACGCGCGCTCGGTCAATTTGTGCGAGGGCTACATCTCATAACATTAGGAGGGGATCTGCTGGCTTTATGGCATTTCTATGGCAACCCTGACCCTTTCTGTTAGCGGCCAGATTCAGGGACGTCCCAAACTTAAACAGTGCCAGCCTTAAAATTACAAAAAAAAAAGCTGGGAATTATTAGTTACAAGCTGCGCCCCGCGGTTTTACCCGCGTAAATGTCGATCCCGTGGGAATATCGGGATAAAAAGTGCCTATATGTTAATCCAGGATATCAGCTACCTCCATACAAAATTTCATCAAAATTGGTCCAACCGTTTGAGCGTGAAGAAGTAACAAACATATAAACACACCCCCACCCACACACACTCACAAACTTTCGCCTTTATAATATTAGTGTGATTAGTATAAAAACTCTCAAAAAAGCAGAGGATTATCAAGTATTGCTACATTTTTATCTTCGCCCTACATGTTGCTGCTCTGTGGGTTTCGTCTAAAGATATAAATCTCGAATGCACAAACACCCAAACCCGGAACAACTAACAGTGGGTCATACAAATATTTGTATCGTACGGGACTCGAAGCAATCGGGTTAGCCGTTAGTGCCCCGGCTTATGCAAGTCGTCTTGAATATTGCTAGTACAGATTCTTTTGGAATTCTAACCAAAATATGAATGAAAAATGGAAAATTCATTTCAGAAATTCATAAAAAACATTCCAGTGTGAGTTGCCTCGCATTGTTTTGCTTCCCAACGAAACAAAGACACATCGCGGACTGCCGCCTACGCTCGGGCGCTGCAGCGCTGTGACACAGTAACGACACATCACACAATACATACAAATATGCTGCGCTCTGAAACATTCATGTAGGCCATCATGTGTATTTTATATCATTATTTATCCGTTGTTAGAATTTATTGCTGGGGTGAATATGCCTTTAGTCAATAAAGCACATGCATACGACTAACAGCGTGTAATCATCTAATTATATACATAGATAACTACATAATATACAATAACCTTTACTTATATATAAAAGTTTTCAGCGAAATGAAAAAAGGCTAGTCAATCTAAATACAGAACCATCCAGTCGCAAAGAATTGATGGTTCGCAGACACGATACGCAAAATAAAATTGTGGTCAATCGAAAGGAAAAAAAGAAAAAATCTATAACAACTGCGCACATTGAATAGACGAGTTCCAGACACGATACTGCTGAGGTCATGTTACACAATAGCAAGCTACTCAAAAAAATAGACCATCCCAGTAAGTTTGTTTAGAATAAAATATGTACTAGATAAAATGTTTTAGATATGGATCGTACAGTCAGAGATTGTTTTGACACACGACGTATGGCCATGTTATAGCTATTTCGCACTACTGAAGAATGACAATTAAATTATATAAATTAATCCGTTCCCCTGTCTCTACTTACATTGACAACATAATTTCCAAAGTTAACTATAAAATCTCAAAAATGGAACAGATTGGTTCAAAGTCAATAATATTAATTTAATCGGCGTGTCCCAGCCCTAAGCCCTCGCGGCCTCGCTTGTAGCCGGCGCCCGGCGTTATCTGGGGAAGTGCTCCCGCAGGACACGTCTGTTTCCTGTCCAGAACACGTGCACACAACAGAAGATTCAGTCAGCAATTAACATCAACATCTTTAACCCACGGCTTCGCACGCGTGGATGTTGGCAATTATCCTACGGGATCGAACTACCGGGATAAAAAGTCAAAAGTCGTTCTATGCCAGGTCATGGTCTATCTAAATTATATCTAAAACCGTTCTGCCATTTAGGCGTCATTAAGTCACATACACAGACAGACAAAGTTACTTTTTCAAAGTTACATTTCTAATATTAGTATGGATAACAAGGGAGACTGTCTTGCTTGCTACAGGAGCGGTTCACCAACAATTTTCAAATCATAATAATGACAAATTGTACATTATTACCCCCAGTAACCTGTACATTAATTTAATTTGGCTCATTAAGCAATTAATAATGACGCGGGGCTTCTGTATCTATTTATTTGGTACATCAATAAATATGCCACGGAATGCACGTGAAGGGTGATAGGTCACGAATCACGATCCATACTAAGGTGTATGGGTGCATTTGTTAAAATAATCTGGTTTATTCGGAATGGACCAGATAATAATAATAATTTAATGTTTTACGGAGTTTAAAGGTTTTAATAGACAGTTAAAGAAATATTAAAAATCATAATTATACCTACAGAAAATCAATCCTTTATCTTTGCATAGTTGTCATAATATCAATACCATCTTTACATAGGTAATTTATTTTATTTTTATTCATAAATTTAGCACTAATTTATATAATTTAAAAAGATAACAGTCTTAAAATAATAATAATAATATGCACTCGCTTGCTTGCTTGCTGTAGCACTTGAATTTGTTCACGAAAACCATTCTAAAATAATGATTCACAAAGACTTACCTACTACAAGCATGAAGCAGCTCATCTAGTTTATTTATTAATGTTCTGCTTGCATTATAAATATCTTCTAAACACAATTTATTTCCGTTGCAAGCCATGTGTTAGATGTTTACAAGCGAGTGCATGCTCTGTGTGAATGATGCACCGTATGTGAATGGTTCACCCTAGTGGGTGAACCAAGCACAAACTAGTGTAAACGATGCACAAACTATTGCGAACTCCACAATATTTAGTTATTGACTGGCGTGGATGAAAACTGCTTTAAAAGTTTATAACTCCACGAAACTAACAAAAAAGCTTATAAACGTACCCATTTAATTCCAATAGACATAAAATTGTAAGAAGCTAAATTGCAGGAAACCTCGAAACGCTTAAGTTAGGGGAAACATTCAAAGTTGGGGCAAAGTTGGTACGAATCTGACCCAGCGTTGTTTAAAGACGGGAAGTAAGTAACGGGCAGTAAATCTCTCCGCACGCAAACTGAGGTATACGCGACGAGCTGGAGACGTTACGCGACGAGCGAGCGGTTACGAGTATTTAAACGATAAGAACACATTATACTTTTAGAGACGGTTAGGTTTGGCGTGTGGTGTGTGGTGGAGCTTCACAGTCTTCACACTGAATCATTAGGTATTGCACAATATCGGTCATTGTAGCCGATTCTCGAATATGGGCTCTGTCAATAAACAGGTTTTAATTCTATGATGATGTCACACATTTTTAGATCCTTACAAATGATCTAAGCACAAAAAACATGAATGCCTAATCGTCATCCGATATGGTAGAATGATACCTATAAATTATGGGATGTAATATGACTCGACGTGGGTACACCTTATTTAAAGAAACCAACCAAATCACAGCTCCGTACACCACGGCCTCATAAAAATCTGCATGAATTCAAAAGTCAAAACCCACAAGAGACTTTGAATCGAGGACATATCGGTACCGGCGAGTTCGAAGAATCCCAGGGACCCGGCCGGGGCACCAGAGAGGTAACGTAATATATTATGGAGGGCATGGGCGCCCGCCCGTGACCGAGCCGAGCGCCCCGCGCCCGCCACGTGGACCCCACGGACGCGAAAATGCTGCACATTCTAACATTATAAAGGATTTAATATTGTGACACCAAAGTGGTGTGCATTTTAGAGGCCTTACTGATGTTCACATTAATTATAGGGGTCAGAATAAAACAAAATGCATTATTCTATCGCATAATTGCAAGACAATGGAAATATTACAAGCGACTCTTCGACAGCTCAGCGAAAATGTTGTTCAACCAGCACACCAGTAGCTCGTTGGTGTAGACATCAAAACCCGTCAAAATCAGAAGGGAATTATCAAATCAAATCATTTATTTCAGATAATTAAAATCAAAACTAAACTCAAAATTAAAATTAAAAACAACAACAACTAAATTAAAATCAAAATCAATTATCTCGTTGACGCGAGGGTAAATATATTTCGGGTTACTACAAATTTACACTCTTACAGACAGTATTGCGTTTAAAACCTAAAGCAGCAAAATTAAAAGAAACGTTCAATTTAAACCTTCTTCAAGATCTTGTTTCAAACGTTTGAACGTTAATAAAAGCTATGAAGTATGCTGTAAAACTCGCTATTACTCCAGTGTTGTACAATCGATCGCTTGAAGAACTCATTGAAATCTTGTTATAAAAACAACTAGTAGATGGTAGCTACTGCAAATGGTTGTTAGTGCTTCGTTACTTCGAACATTAAGATTTTAGCGCATCATTTACGAGCTATGCAATTTAGAACCATCACTTTTATCACTATCATTAAAATCTGTTCCATCTACTTACCTATTCATTTCTCCATTACCGCTTTAAAAGACAATTTTCATGCTTGACAACTATTAATTAAGCTTGATTCAGCTTCTTAGCTGTTGCTTTCGATAACCGGGAAACTTAAAACATCCCGGAATTTTGCATTTCCATATTGACAGACCTCTGGAAAGTGTCAAAATAGGCATGTCATGTTTGCGAATCAATCAAATCGTGCATGAATATATCAGCAGATGCGTTTTACATCGCCAACTACAACTCCGGACGTGCAGTAGCTCCAAGTATTTCCCCAGTATTGTCGTGTGTTTATTGTTGACATGGCAGTAAACGTTATTTTTACCCGACGAGGGACGGAAACACTTTGATCTGCGGCGAATGTGCTGTGACCAACTTTATTGATATCTTCCGCTTAGAGATTGTTGGGTTTATCACGTTTATCTTTATGTCACGAGCGGTGACGTTTGTGACGGGAATTAATAACTGAAATTAATTAATTAAAAGCTTCTTTAATTATGAGTGCATTAATTATGAAGTGCATTTCTCCCATCAATTTTGAATGGTTACATTATCCTTTGTTAGTCGGTACTTATCAAATTTTAGATTCGCTTCTGAAATTGAGGGGACAAGTTATTAGACTTATAGTTTTATTGCTCTCATAAAACTGAATGCGTGTGAGTGTGTGTGGCTTTTCTATAAAGTTGGTTATGTAGCACCTGCTCTATTAACCCGTAGTATGTCGGAACGTAGATCCACGCGAGACACAATGGCTTTTTAATTGTTTCTGTAATTACGACATTCAACCGGTTAAGCGTCAATAAAGACAAAGTGATCACAAGAATTCAGTTTGAGTCACATTCAATAATGTTATTGGCTAAAAAGTGGACAAGTGAACTAGTTCTTTCACGAAATGTTTTTTTGACTTTTGCTTCTCTATTGAATACTGCTGCAAGTATAAATATATTTTGAAGAAAGTTTCTTGCCTGTTTTATACAACTGAATTGAAGCAACAAATTACCTGCATTGTCTAGATATTGTTTAAACGGTGCAACTTGTATTTTGATGTCACAGGTCATTGAATCACACCGTGTAAACCAAGCTCTATAATATCCACCCGCATACCTACTTCAATCTTTGAACATCATTCTCCAAACGACGATGACATGAAGAACATTAATTTATTTAACTCCTCTCATTTAGGAGTCCTCCTGCGATATATTCCACGCACATCGAGGCCAGTACTTAAAGTCGTCAAGCGCCATTAAAGTTAATAAAACGAATAAATGACGTCACCAGTACATGGGCTTATTGACTGTTTTACGATATTGTACGGTTTTAAAGACTCTTTTGAAATGTGGGCGTCGGTACGAGTTCCGGTTTAAATCCGGCCATTATTTTTTTATAGTTGTCGTTATTTGTTATCCGAAGTATACTTGTGTAAGTAATCTTATAGCTGTATCGAATGCTACAGGTTAGGTATCATGTATATACTTACATATTATACATTCCTACATTTGATTATGTGAAATTCACATTGCAAATTGATTTTGTGAATCAATTTGCAATGTCGCAATCCTTGACGGGTCCAACTTTAAATAGCCTTAGCCCTTAAGTTCTATATTTTTTATCACATCGACATTATATTCTTGTACCTGTATAGCCTAGTACTATCATGCATTGTGGAATACAAATAACTGTACTTTTATCACTTCAAGATAATAAAAAGACTAACCCACATATCGTTGTGCTCACACCACACGCACCGCACATCCGGCGCACGCACTGCCACCACGCGCAGTGCTCACCCCACTCATACCTGTCTATGTACACAACACCACGTGGTGTTTGATCTTCATCAATATACGAGCAACTATCTCAGCTATTCCCCGAAGATACTTCTTATTTTATTTATCTTTCAGTTGTAGAGTCAACGAAGGAGTTTGTACTGTATGTACATACAAGGTGCCGCAAAAGTTGTTACACGATGTTCTCTGACTGTAATTTTTATATGAATGAAAAACTTCGGTTCTGCTCTTGGATTATGTTTATTTCATGTCTTATTTTTTTTCTATTAAGTCGAGAAAATGATATTGGATAACTGGCCGCCGCCAGATTGATGACCATTCGGGCCCGATTTATGGCATTTTTCATCACTCTTGCCAGAACATCCGGCGATAGGTCCTCGCATTCTTGACGGATATTCTCTTTGAGGGCTTAAGAGTCTGCGGCTTGTTGACTCGTGACTTCAAAAGACCCCACAAATAGAAGTCTGGAACGGTTACATCAGACAATCTTGCCAGCCAGTGCAAATCGCCAAAAAAAGAGATTAGGCGACCCAAAACAATTACTCCGCGTTCGTTAAGAGTATAGCATATAGCGGTATTTGTTTACTTCACAAATGTCAAAGTAGAATTGAAATGCCGCCATTTGCAAAAATTATAGCATATTCCGAAGGTGATGTGATGACTTTTACGTTTTATTGGGTAATGTTGATTTTTTACCGTGAGGTCTCCGTATAAATTCAAATGAGAGAGATACACTCAAACGATTACTGCCAAATTCTAACAAGGAAGCAGAAGCACAGAATTACACAATATGCTAAGTTATACCTAGCTGCATACCTACATGATACTTGTCACTTTTGATAATATTTAAGCGGTTTCCTACCTAACCTAGTTCCCCGTTTGTGGCAGCGCTAGTCAACACCACATCAGTCTCAATATTAAGTAACACTGTAATAGAGACTTGGTTGAGTTGTACGAACCTGTTATAATGTTATTTGATCAAAGCAAGAGATGTTGTGTAGCGTTATTATATCGAATGAGGAATCCAAGGAGAAAAAGGATTTGAGAGAGGAAATCATAGTGATCTCATTATCATTGTTAATATCTATAAACCTCACTAACTGAGAGGAAGTAGGTTCATTAATGAATATATCCCGTGATATAGAAAAGCTTTTACTGCATTATTCTGGTCTATTAACTTTCTTAGTACATTAGATAATAATGCTGCCGCCATTACGCTTTGTTCAATTAATATTAATAACATTAAATGTTTTTTCTTTTGTCAATTATAAATCAAACTCCTTTCATACTTTGAGCCACACAAATGATTAAATATGTGGTTTTAAAATATTTGCCAAGTTACAATTTAATGAGCAACTCTCGTGTAGTTCAACTGTATATGCATAGTTATTATTAAATTCCGTTGACCCTTCACACATGTTTAGAACAAAATTTTTACACAGTTTTGTAACCAATATTCTTTCGCTAAAAACCTTCGTTCCCTAAAACTTTAATAAACCTACTTCATTTCGGTTGTTAACCACATTCAATTTCCCTCTAAACAACTTCGGCTCAGTTTTCAATAGATTTCAATTCAATAATATTCATGTAGGAGTTCTTACACAACGGTTTTATGAATAGGCTCTTAAATAAAATTTGAAATGTATGAAAAATCCAACGGAACTCTACGACCCGGATCAAATATCTAATAGAAAAGTCGAGGCTTTCTATATAAATGTTGTGTTAACCTACCGACAGGTAAAGAGGATAAAATATTTGCAAAATATTCTCGCATGTTTTTTCAGGTCAAGTCCTTTTGAGAAGGTAGTTGGAATAAAACGCTTGCCAAATTGTTTTTGCCCCAATTTCTAGTAACTTAACTCCCAGGTGTTTATACCTTTATAGTTGGAGCACCTAACAATAAAACGCTTACGATTGTGTGCGCGGAATAAAAGAAAGCCGTTATCAAAAATAAAAATAAGTTAAGTAGTTTAGTAAGAATTAATTTGGAAACGAAGAACTAGAGGAAAATGTTCAGCATCTACTTCACCCATAAGTTTATTACCAATGGGTGAAGTAGATGCTGAAAATTTTACAATTTCAGTATAATCAAGGTGAGCGTAATAAATGGTAATGCAATAATAGTAACTAATCCTCGGGTGTTCTGTTCATCTGGTGCGGCATGATCGGCGGGCGGCTCTTATTATATTATTATATTATTCAATAGGTAGCTCCCAACGGCCGACATCTGTCTAGTGTAGAATTTATAATTAATGCCGGATACCGACAAATCAGCGACGATTACATTCTTCGGAAACAATTTTTTTTTTCTGTTTTGGGTGTTTTGATTACGGTATTTTCCTAGAGATGAGATTTTCGGGGTGGATCAAAATCGTATATTAAAAGGATTTTAATTACAACAAATTCGTTTTAGGTAATGACTAAAAATACCTGAAATTCTTTAATAATTAATCGATACCTCTGGGCTCAAAGGGCGTATAACCCAAAACATGGGTTTTCAGGAGAAGCAAAAAACAAAAAAAAAATGTTTCATTACTTATATCTTTCTCATTACCTATAAGAGCTACATAAAAGTATCCAAGGGACAAAGTTCTTAGATTTTTGATGTGTTTAAGAAGGTTTTTTCAAAAACGGCCCTGGTTTTGTATTGTCTGAGATAGCATGTGCTTTAGGACCACAAAGTTATCAATAATGTCCTCACCCCATAAAAATACGCCCTGAGCAGGTACACAAAGGCGTAAGCCCAACTTTTCATAAATGATGCAAAGACACAGGGGCGTATAAATTACTTGAATTGCTGTATAAAGGATAATATTTTTACAATGATTTTTCTAATTGATATATTATTTATTTAGGAGGCATCTATTCTTCGATAACTATTTAGATTTTTTTTGTTTTTTGCCGTTAATGTCCCACTGCTGGACAAAGGCCTTCCTACTCTCTTTCCACAATAATGTTTACATGGGGAACGAGATTATGATTGTAGATACAAAATTAAAGTTTATCATACTTTTCGACCACGTTCTTCAAACATTGCAACGAAAAAACTATAAGCAAAAATAATCAAACCGATGTTTTACGATCTCTACCGGAGCGAAACTTCCCAGAATTCGGCGGTTTTGGCGCGTTATCAAGTTACGCCATATTAAACGGTTAATTAACCGAGATTGTCTTACAAGAGGTATTATTATAACTTTGTTCATGTATTTCCATGTACCTAAAACTTAATACAGCGGGCATCAGATTAAAGAAGAGGAACAATATCCACCGGCTTCATTTTCTGCATTGTGTTCTTCATTATTAAAAATATGCTTCTAAATCTATGGCATTATAATGTCCAGGGGGCCTAAAAAGGCCGCAGAATCATAAAAGGATAACATTATGAAACCTATTGGACAGTTAACTGTTAGGTTAATCGTATCAAATCCCGTTGGTGAAGGAGTTTTAGTTTTTTTTTGTCTGTGCTAAAATACCAATCAATCCAATCCAAATCCAATCCTAATCTGATTATACCTACTTAGTGCAGACAAAAAAAAAGAAAAACACTGACTGTCTTCGCCATATATTCATAATGATATCCTTTTATGGTTCTGCCAAACTGGCCTTTTTAGGCCCCCAGATATCTGCTTTTGTAGCTAAAATATTCCTCCCTTTAAAAATGTCTTTAGCGTCATCATTTGCCAGATTGCAGTTTATTACGTCAGAATTATTAATATCCACGAGAATATATAAAATGACTTGAGTCCACTGGGAGGTGTGAACGCGTATAAATCTGTCACTGAAGTGGAACAGGATGTGAATACTTTTATAAACAGACTTTAGTTATTACGGTAGAAGCACGAACAAGCTTCAAATTAAGTGTTTCCTCTCTTATGTATTTCTTCGACAATTTACTTAGATTTAAAATGATACCAATGTTGATACGTCGCATTCTCAAGTCATTAACAGATAAGCTCTTAACAAAATTAAAGTATATCTGATAATTGGACATCGACTACATAGCAACCGAGTCCCCCATAGACAAGAACACAGAATCCAAAACAATGGAGCCCATTAAATTCCAAGGTATTTAGCATGAACTTCCGCAAACAATAACTGGACATTCAATAAAGTCGGGTACAATCGTAGTAAAACAATGACGAGCATCACAACAGTGAGCAGTAACAGGGACGGATGAGCTTGAACCGGCGTGTGACGCGTCGTAAAAACAAGAAACACACAAGCTCCGGTGGTGAGCGTGAGCCCCAAGTCTCCAACGTTGCGGACGTACTACATAAATATGACGATGTTGATGTATTGTTGGCTCATGCTGTACAGTTTCTGGTGGACGTTGTAAGTATGCAGTTATTGAAGATATGGTCACAGTAATATTTAGGTATTGTAATAATATGTCGTATAAATTCGATCTAAACAAATAAACAATGCCTTTGGTCTGTGTCTACAGGTTTAAATCAGTGGTGAAACTTTCCATTTACAATATTTTTCTTCAAGGCTTCAAATTAAACATTTCATTTTCATCATAACGATGCTGCAAAAAAAGAAAAGGTCTATTTCTTACACAAATAGTTATTACAAATTATGATTAGTGTACAAATACAGCCTGTCAAAGGGACTAAAGGGGAGTATACAATAGCTGCTAAACAAAACGCTGTCTGGACACAAAGGGAGCTGTAATTAAAAGATCAGGTAGACAGTGCAGCGGCAGTGAACACACGACCACCCGCCTCTCTATTGTGGCACTTTTTATACTGCCGGCAAAAAAATTAGACATAAACACAGCATTAAAGCTATTTTTAGCAAATGGAAGTAGAATTTATTTCTAAACCTAACAACACAAACCGACTAGATGCTGCAATCGAAGATAAAGCTGAGTACAGTAAAGGTGCTTAACAGGACAAAACAGAAGAATTTCTCCATACAGCTATACAAAAGCATACAGTTGCATACCAGAGGAAAGCTCCCACGATTTGTTACGAACAACAAAGTCGAACTATTCACAGGTCAATCACACCTCACTACACGCTGGGTAACACCACAGACACGCCGTGATCAAACAATCAATCACCACGACGACGTCACTCAATGACACGCGCGTTATTATATTAGTGATCGCGGGCGCGACGTGCGTGCTTCTCGAGAGCTTGAACGCGACTGCGCTCGGAGAGATGCTGACAAACTCGTTCTGAGCTCTACTAAAGCCTTCACGGTAAGTGGCGCAGGCACAATGGGAAACGCGAGCGCCCGCGCACCTGTGTCGTATACTCCTTTTTATTTTTAATTTTATAAGGCGTCGAACTTTTCTGCGAGCGGACGAACGGTTGATGACCCTAAACAGAAGTCCCTAATGATAATTTAATGGGACCTCAACCGCCATCGATCGAACAATTCACATTCAATGTTAATAGTTATTCATTTGGCGAGCAATCAGCGGCGGGTTTATTTGAAACAAAGTTACATAGCATAATATAATGGTCGGTAATTCATCAGGAGCTTTTTTCCGTACGTTGTCGGTGCGCGAAGGGACGTATGAATGGACAGCTAGATGAAGCTGACGATAGTGGACGTTTGTGAAACTGCAGTGTTTACTATTTGGGAGGCGGTCCGGTTGTGAGAAATGTGCCCCTGCGCGCGCCCCCCTCCCCCGGAGTGCGTCGTGCAAGGTCGTGCGCGAAGGAATGCGCGGCGCGCGCGCACTGCACTGCCAAAACGCAATGAAAGCACAAAAGGCCCACTGCAGATGAAGTGCAGAACGGAGCTTTCTCGCAAAAATTCGCTAATGAAATAGCAATAAGGAACAACGTTCAAAGATTTCCCACTTGCGTTTTAGCTGATATTTGTCTAGTCTCTATATAATTATATTTGCATTAATAAAACCTTTATTTTCAGGCTACTTTGGCCCATAGATAAATACCTTACAGACTAACATATGTATATATTATTTGAGATTGCAGATCGATGACAGTCACGAGTCGTGGCTAAAGTATTACAATGAACCGAAAATTTACAATCTGTCAGAGCCTCAGGGGGAGTGAGGATCGATTGCTCCCAAAATAAACATGTCGACGACGTTAATCCGATTACAGAAATAAAGACAACTAAATTTTAACACGACAAGATTGTCCGAACGATACAATAAGACAAGTTAAGTATTAATGGCCCATTCACGTGTTTATTATTGTTGTGAGCTTATTCTCGACGTTTGAATCTTTCGGCAATAAATTAACTGACGGAGTCACATGCGACTGTAGCCCAAATACTCAGACGTTGACAGGAGAACGAGTGTTTATTGATCTTTCGATGCTTACCCCGTTGATTGATTGTGAAAGCTTTAGCGAAACAACTCAATGTATTTTTAACACACTGTGTGCTACATATTGCGTAAGAGTGGATCCACTTGCAATCCCCTATACAAAAAGGATTACTAGACTCTATAGGTTCTCCCTAGCATCTGATAACACAGACCAATTTAAAGTAGTCGACAACTCTATAAGACACAAACTTAAATAAAGTCATTACTGTTTAAATAAGAATGTGCTTTGATTACCACTGCCTGGTTCCCCACAGAGTGTTCCAAGTGCCGCCATGCCGTACACATGTTCAAGTTCGGATGAACCTTCTGTACTATCTGCTCCTCACACATAGTGTCAATGCAAAACATTCACTCCCTGTGCTCGCTCGGGAAATTAAACAACTGATACACTCAATTTCGTTCATTCTTCTATTTCGTTCACTCTCATATAATATTCAGCTCAGCATATTCAAATGAACTACTTGTCTGAAGATAAACTGATACTATTGTATGCAACCAGGAGTTATGGAACAGATGAGCTTTTGAATTTGTATAGTCGCATGAACATTTTATTCCTGCTGTAGGTAAGCGGAGTCACATATATTGCAGGACAGTATTCACAACCATTTCTGGAATAATTTTATGGATGAAACTTAAAACAGATTATGCCACTTAGTGGTTGTAATGGGAATCATATCACTTGGTTTTATTAGGTTTTTATTTATCCTTTTGATAGATTCTTATTTTGTAAATGTGAGGACTTTGTAGGCCTTGTAGACTTTAGATCTGTAGACCATTTATTATTTTATCAAGTACCTGGTACTTGTTGACAGGCCTATGCTGTCCTCCCATACCTACTGTAATTTGAAAATATTGTAAAAGCCAATTATTTTTAAAAAGAGTAACCGTGGAGTTTCTTGCCGGTTCTTCTCCATAGGAAACGACCAATTAGAACCGCGCACCTAGCTTCTGACGTTTCATAAGTGCCCATGTAGGCTTATGTGAAATAAAAATATTTTGATTTTGATTTATTGATTTTGCCACTTGTCATGATATTATTAATTCACTAGATATACACTGCTCTCGCTCAAATGGCGTAAGTTAGAACTTGCCCTATTTAATTCGGTAAAACGATATAATACAACCTGTTTAACCCAGAGATGAATTCTGTGTGTAACGTAGTGCGACGGATGACTCGTCACTATTGTACAAGTCGTGACGAATGTGACCGTGTCAGTCATCACCATTAACTGGGTTTGTATAACAAGTACCATTTGTCAAACAGTCGTTAGGCAATTACTTCTGGTGGTGATTTGATAAGGAGATTAACTGGCGATAGTATTTTTTTTTCATGATATTTGAGGTTATAACCATGACTTGAAATAGGAAGAAAAAGGTAAATGAAACTCTTTCTGAAGTATTAGAAGGACAAAATATCGCGAGATTTACTCGTATGCCTACTCTTTAATGCTGGTGATAAAAACAGAATACAAAATAAGCAAGATATTAACAGAAGCCGCTGAACACGCAACCACGTCGGTAATGTCTTCGACAAACTTTGTACAGGCTGGCACTGCTGGCCGGGTCATGGACGCGGAACACTGTAACCAGGAATTCACCACATGATTCTAGACCCTAGTGTAGAAATGTTTCGTTCAGTATGAAAGAAAATCTGCTTTCATAGAAAAGTCGACCCTGCCAGTAGCCTGCCTGCCAGTAGAACTTACAAAATACTTCAAGCATTTATAACTGCAATCTGCGATCAATAACGAAGAAAACTGTAACTAAATTATAAATGACCATGTAAACGCGAATAAATTGCTCGCATTAGACGATCAGCAAGAACCCTAATTGCGCGTTATTGATCAGATGGTGGCGATAATGGCGGCTAAGTGCGTTTATCTGTTAGTGCGAACTTGTCCGATCAGAATCACTTGCAGTGGACGGTCGGCGGAATTATCGATGAACTAGTTCATGTACGTGGCGATGCTTGATATACCTCTATGGTATTAAAATAAGGAAATAATAATATCAAGCGTTAATTCATGTGTAATATGTCACACTATATTATTTACTAGTAGGTACAAATAGATACGAAGTTACGGGAATAGTAGCTGGAATAAAACTGAAACTCAAATAAAGCTGACCAAATCAAAGTAGATAAGATAGAGTTTAAAACAGAAGAATAACTCTCTCACTCAGGGGATCAGACCGGAATAAATCAATTAGAGTCAAGATTTCGTTCTATTTTGTAAACTAAACTCATATGTTGAGAAAAACAAACAAAATAGACACACAAAGGTTTCCCTTGTGACCTCGCCTGTTCAAAACAAGCTTTATCATAAGGAAATTACGTCTTATTTATCGACAAAAAAATCATAAATATATTTATCCTACTTTGGTCTCACACAAAATTTTATTCTAACTTCTGCAACACACACAAAAGATTATGCAAAGTCGCTACAAGATGCAAGTAAACAACAAACAGCATTCTCTATATCGGCTAGGCTTAGCACAAACCACAACTCAGTGCAACTTACACACGAAGTTGCAGCGACAGTCTGCCTGCTACAACTTGCTCCGCGCCTTCCAAGTGCACAGCGGCTCAGCCACAGCTCCACCGCCGTTTTAGCACAAACGCCGCGATTTCTTGCGCCACTGTGCTACATTGTAACTTTGGAATAAAAAGATAATGCATAATTCAGATTCCAGATGCGTCTATATTGTGAGCTTTTTACAGATTTTTTGTTGCGATTCCTTTTCTTTGGTTGGTACTTAGAATACATAGGTACATTTTTTTCGCCGCTCGAAGTTTAATAGCACAAAACAAAATTATTAGCTACAGGACACTATATAGGTATAATACAGTTGAAAACCTAACTTAATTGTATTATTATTTAGGGCTACTGTAATTTGCGATTAACATTATTTCTCTACTAGTAAATCCTCGTAGATAAGCGACTAAAACAGTGGCTATTGATTTTGTTAAGATAAGATTTTTTATAAACGAACAATCTATCTCTAGAGCTTAACAAAAAAAATACCGACACCCAGTACCTTCATTTAACATTAAAATACAGAACAAAGAATCTACTCGACACATATCTTATCCGCGCTCCACAGTTCATTTGTTTCTCTCAGCGGTTTCAGCGGAGCTGCAAACTGTTTAGTTCTTTTTTATTTCATTTTCAGCTCAAGACGATCGTTTTACTTGCACTTATAAAAGCAAATGATGTGAAATGTGGAGCGTTTTCTAAATATTTGTAATACTGTTTGTTGTACATTTCTGAAGTCGACCTAATTTGTAGTGGTTGATAAAATAATTATATTGGAAATGAAATATTGTTAAGTTTCTATATTTATTGTGTTTACTTTGAAGGTATCAAAATGCGCATAGATGGACCCTTAAAAGTACATAGAGATACAATTTATAAAACTCAATGCAGCCCAAACCTCCAAAAGCATCCTTTAATATGAAAGTCTAGATATTGACATGACTGCTCTAGCTTCCCACAACTTGAAGTGAAGTCTGCATTATAAGAAGAGCTAAAGTGCAATTTCCTTCCTTCCTTCGTACATTTGGTGAGATGATAACGCTACCTCACAATAGCGCTAACGTTACGTTTCGATAACAGCATAAAATCAGTAGAGGTGGTGATGTTGAAATTGTTAGTTTTAGTAAAGGACTATGCTGCTGTAAGAACGCCACGTAAAGAACAACCCGTGGGTGGAAACAATTAATGAAATCTAGAAATAGGATATGCATCTTCCACCATAATTTTATCACCCAGCAATTTTAATTTTAAAGAAGGAAAAAAAAGTTATTAAAAAAAATAAAAAACCCGACTGCGGTAAAAAACTTAAGTTAAAAGAACTGATAAGCTAAAAACAAGCCCATTTTAAATGAAATAAAAGTTGGAAGCAGGCGGGACCCATACCCATTTTTAGGGTTCCGTACCCAAAGGGTAAAAACGGAACCCTATTACTAAGACTTCGCTGTCCGTCCGTCCGTCTGTCTGTCACCAGGCTGTATCTCATGAACCGTGATAGCCAGACAGTTGAAACTTTCACAGATGATGTATTTCGGTTGCCGCTATAACAACAAATACTAAAAACAAAATAAAATAAGTATTTAAGGGGGGCTCCCATACAACAAACATGTTTTTTTCGGCGTTTTTGCCTTGTGGTACGGAACCCTTCGTGTGCGAGTCCGACTCGCACTTGGCCAGTTTTTATTATTTCAAATTCAAATGGGTCCCGCCTGCTTCCAACTTTTATTTAATTTAAAATGGGCTTGTTTTTAGCTTATCAGTTCTTTTAACTTAAGTTTTTTACCGCAGTCGGGTTTTAAATTTTTTTTAATAACATTTTTTATTTCCAGCTTTTTAGTTTACAAATGGTAAAGATTTCGCTGACGATTTAGTTCTTGGTACGTGTTTTTTACGATTTGTCACTTCAAATTACTTTTAACCATATAAGTTGTTTATATTTTTGTAATCATCTTTTAAAGCCCTTTATTTTGATACCCCACTCGATAGGTTTTGAGAAAAAAAAATTTTTTGAAGACATACATATGTACATAACATACATAGTAGTCGCGATATTGAATTTTCACTAACATCATGTCTTTAGTGACACTCGCCGGACTAAGAGGAATCGATTGACGTGTGAATCATAAAAATCGGTCCAGGCATTTGGTCTGTATAGTGCTTCAAAGGAACATACAAACATGCATACATATATACCACTCCTTTGCGTCGCGCAGTCGGGTAAAAAAGAAATAGGTACCTAATTCAACAGACGTAGAAATAGTGAAGCAAAATTATTATCTAAATTGAAGCTCAACAGGCCATAACAATGCGCTTTACAAGAACAATGACGTAACATGTACCGTTGCAAATATTATAACTAGATAATAAATAAACTGTGTGATAAACCAGCACATTAATGTGAGCACACGTCTTACAATAAAACTTCGAGTCTTGTTATTCAATATTCATGTCTAACACGAGTAACATGTCATGTGCTAGAACTAGCACAAAGCAAGGAATATAAAGGATGAGAGATACGAGCCTACGATGTTTAATGAGTCTCATACATTTGATGAGGACTTGGGACCATTTGAGTTAGCGAAAATGTTAACCACTGTTTCTAAAGCCATAGGTTAAATTCAAACTTGAAGATCCATAAAGAGATCGTGATCTGTAACTACCTCTTCAACTAAGTTAGATGAATTTACAAGAACGTAGAAGGTTTAGGACAGATTGCCACCAAAACCATTTTATAAGAGCCAAAAAGTACTATTTTCGCACATAGACAAGAACTACTAAAATTCCAAAGCCTGGCAGTTCTAGCACACGACTTGTTCCGGCTGTCACCACGCCTATATTGTATACCGCAACGGCTCGTGTCATCAGTTATTCATATCCCCACTAACTATATGTTGTTATTCACGAAGGCGCCTTTTGTCGAAGCTCGGTGAACGCAGGCATAGCGCGGGTGACCTCGAACTTGACGCGATACGTAAATATGTACTTGAAAGTCGTGCGTTCATACTTTCTCCGCAACTTTCAAAGTATGCAATACCTACTGTGGATACGTTTTGTTTAAATTTATAAATAATTATCTGATTGACATGACTCTGTGGTGAAATTATTAGCAACTGCTGCCAAAATATGGATGCTGAGTAAAGTTAATAAAATTAAGTTATACAAATCTGAGACAGTGCTTTATCATCCTTAACATTGATGAACCATTCTGACTATTACTGCATCATACTATTACTGCAAAATATGTAAAAAAAAGATCATCCAAAATATAAGCACAAGAAAAGAGAAACTAGGCACAAATCATCGCACAATCCACCACTATAAAAAGTTATTAAACAAATAAAAGTTGGAAGCAGGCGGGACCCATACCATTTTTATTATATTTTCAAATTCAAATGGGTCCCGCCTGCTTCCAACTTTTATTTAATTTAAAATGGGCTTGTTTTTAGCTTTTCAGTTCTTTACCGCAGTCGGGTTTTTTATTTTTTTAATAACTTTTTTTATTTCCAGCTTTTTAGTTTTCAAAATTAAATGTGAAATATTTCGCTAACGATTTAGTTCTTGGTACGTTTTTTTTACGATTTGTCACTTCGAATTACTTTTAACCATATAAGTTGTTTATATTTTTGTAATCGTCTTTTAAAGCCCTTTATTTTGATACCCCACTCGATAGGTTTTGAAAAAAAAATTTTTTTTGAAGACATTCATACATAGTAGTCGCCATATTAAATTTTCACTAACGTCATGTCTTTAGTGACACTCGCCGGATTAAGAGGAATCGATTGACGTGTGAATCATAAAAATCGGCCCAGGCGTTTGGCCTGTATAGTGCTTCAAAGGAACATACAAACATACATACATACATAGGCTGATGAACACATTACCCCTCCTTTGCGTTGCGCAGTCGGGTAAAAAAGAAGTCGCAACATTCATAAACCAAACTAAAACATAAGCAAAGCTTTCAAACGAAACAAAAACAAAATTATACATTCATGAGCTGTCTTATGAGTCCTCTCGTTTTCACAACAGGATCACAACAACGAACCATGTCACACTCAGCTTGCGACGAGCACCGGGTTAAGATTCAAAGCTGAAAGCCATCAGCCGGCGCAGGTATTAGGTGTGATGCAGAAAGTGTCGGGTTAGCCAAAGCCGGAGCAAAGTTTACCGAGCGGTCGGTAACGTGGGATCGAATTTGCATACACAAGGAAATGCTTTACTCCTTTGAACTAGAGATATTAGATTGTTTCATCGAAGGTTTATTAAATTGAAGTGTAATAGTGCTGCCTAATTCAGAAATACTCCAAGCAATGTACAGTTTTCAATCATCATTTTGTTTAGGTATTTTAGTAAAATCTGGTAGTTTTGCCATAAACTTAGGTAACATAATTATCCATGCGAATGAATTTGTATAAACTTTTACTTCTTTTAACCCTTTGTAGACTTTCAACTAACAGTATCGCCGTAAAATGATACAGGATGTTTCACACTGGCGTGTTCTGTTACACAGGGTGTTTGTACACTGACCTGTTCTATTATACAGTCTGTTTTTAATAAATATTCAATTGTACAGAATGTATCGTACTGACCATTTCTATTATACAGGGATGTTTGTACTGACCTTTTCTATCATACTTACATGGTGTTTTGCACTGACCTGTTCTATCATACATGGTGTTTTACACTGACCTGTTCGGGCGTGTCGGTCTGGAAGGCGTGGCAGTAGTGGTGTGGTGGCTCGGAGCGCGGCTCACGTGCCACCAGCGCAAACAGCGCGCGTGTCACCTCACACGTTGCGTACGAGATGCGCCGGAGCGCGTGACACATGCGCACGCTCTGGAACAAGCGTGAGGTTTAGTATGGGTTCTTTTATTGAGAACAAATGGTGTACTCCGGGACCTGACGGCGGGGGAGCCAACAGTTTCGTACTTAAAAAGTTTTTTTTCATTCAGTGATTATGAATTTTCAGCAAGGCATTGTTGCGCAACAAAACTCAAACCCAGCAAATACGGCGTAAAATAAATAATAAATAAATTTAAAATTATGTTTATTTATCTACACAAATTACAATCTTATACATATTATGTTGACAGGTATTTAGATAAAATATTGTTATTTGTAGGAGATCTGGCGTCTAAACTAAGCCTAGGCCTGTATTTTAGAACTCCAGGCCCCCCATTATATCACATAGTAAAGGTTGCCAACGTGGTACAATTACAAGTGATTGATGGTGTGTGTGAGGGTGTGTGTATATGCCTACATTTATTGTATACATACAATATTTCATAAATATGTATCTGATACAATTAATTATGTTTATGTGCACAGATAATTAAATGTAAAATATTATCCCACCAAAAACATTTTCATGTAAAATGTTGCCAAGACGAGACCACATATAGCTCGCACTGCCAAAGAGTTATCAGATCTCATGTAGAGCCAAGCTTCTAACTCTACACGCCCTAACTTCACAAACTCTACACCTTAGTCAAAATATGACCTTTAGTGTGCGAGTCCGACTCGCACTTGGCCAGTTTTTTACCTTTCTTCAGGTAAGTTGGAGTGTTGAAGAAAGTACAGTTAGCAATATGTACAGCTGGCGAACCGTTAGCGCTTGAGTTTCCTCTTTAAGTTTTGAGGTGGCGAAAATACGAGGTTTGGATAGACTCACTTTTAGTATCATCCTTTGGGCTCTTTCAAATGTTATCATTTTAGTTTTGCATGCTCCTCCCCGTGTTACAAGACAACCAAGACAAAGTCAAATGTTTAAGTCTGACAACCAGTCTTACCAAGGTGTATCGTATTACCCAGTAACTGGGTTGTGGAGGTCAGATAGGCAGTCGCTCCATGTAAAATACTGGTATTGAGCTGCATCCGTTTAGACTGGAAGCCGACCCCAACATAGTTGGGAAAAGGCTAGGCAGATGATGATGATGCTCCTCCCCATGTTGTGATGCAATAACTAATGATTGATTGCACCAAAGCTTCACCATCCTTATCATCTGTTTCTCTGCTATATCACGAAGCTCTTTAAAAATGTATGTGAGCTTACGTATTCTTTTGGATAGAGATTGATTATTGTTTTCAAAAGTTAAATTAGCATCAATTTCGATTTCAAGATATTTAATACAATTTATTATTAGGACAATTACAGTTTGGAGCTGGAGGAAAGTTACTTTTAGGTGCAGAGATATTATAAATGGTAAGGTTAACAACATCCATTATATTATGAATTAAGAAAATAATGTATTTGGTTTGTCTTCGTTTAATGTGAGATAATTTGATGATAGCCAGTCAGACACCATGTCAAAGGCAGTGTCATCAGCGTATGCGGAGATGCAGCAATTTTTAATCTTAAGTATACAGAGCTCATTTATGTAGCAGAGAAAAAGAGTGGGACCCAATATACTGCCTTGAGGCACCCCTTTCTTTTGGAATGGGCGACTAGAATCATTTCTATTTAGTTTTTTTTTTTGACGTTCAAAAGTGCCTTTAATGTGCCTATTTGAAATAAATGATTTGACTTTGACTTTGAAACGAATATATTCTTTAATACCTCAGGACTAATTTGATCCCGACCAGGAGAGCAGGCACTTTTCAATAGTTGAATCGTTTTTTCAACTTCTTGGACGTCACTAGGAAGGAGAACGAAAGGTTTAGAGGTTTTCTTGAAGCAAGGAATATATGTTGTGGAATCATGTTTGATAGTCGTTTTCCTATAATTGAGAAGAAATCATTCGTTTTATTGTTGGCTTCTTTAGGGGTTTTATCTGTGGTTAATAGTTGTAGTGGTAACTGCTTAATATTGTTGTAATTGTGTTAATGGTAGACTAAAGCTATCTATACCTAATTATTTTTCGATATTATCAATTGATCCCTCTCATACCGTTTTTTCAGTTTTTTTAAAAGAACCACAAGATGTGTGGTCTTAGCAGAAAACAATTTGTTATGTGCAGTGCCAGCATTCGCCCCCCCCCCCCCCGTCCCCCCAGTGCTATATATAGAAGCGATGTGGAAAACAACAAAATAAATGCATGAAGTGTTACCTGATCGTCGGGATCGCATACTTTGACCCCCGAGAGCGCGACCACTACCAACACTGGGACCGCACGCCCGTTCTCCTGTAGAACAATAAAAATAAAATGGTTAATAATAATATTTAGTAATACTTACTAAAAACCACCTATCAGTACCTACTAAATAACTAGATACTAACTAATTAAATAAGCCTGACTTGGTGGGAGGGGATAAATATGCCTTCAGTGTTGCTATGGGCCACAATCTGAAATATCATAATAATTTGTGACCAAAAAACATTTTCTATAGGACGTAAATTGTTCAATAATAAAATACTTCAAGTTAGAGTTAGCTGCATTATTACTTCAACATTAAAATAATATATTTGGGCACTATTATATATATTTTAATAATGAAATACGAGTATTAGTTCTGTCCGCACTAAGTGCGGTGCTTACGGGGGCTAATATTATTAACTTACGTAATAAATTATCTGAAGGCTACACACAAAAAGTCGTAATTTAATAAATGACGAACATTATGCCTTGACACCAGAGAAATCATTACGGGGAATTTGGTGAATCTGCGATAGAAAATTGTTTTTTCTGCAACAGTGAAATTGTTTTTCAAATTCAAATTCATGAAGTGTTACCTATCCTGTTATCAAAAAATGGATCAGAAGAAGACTTTAAATACTAATTTGTAGAAAACGAATCTTTATAATTTGAGCAGTGGTGGCCAAGTGGTAACGGCCGCGACTTACGAGTTGTAGGTCGTAGGTTCGAACCCAGACAGGCGCTTTACTTTGTATTAATTGTTTCATCACCACTGCTCTCAAAACGGTGAAGGAAAACATCGTGAGGAAACCGGCATGTCCTAGAACCAAAAATTCGAAGACATGTGACATCTGCCAACCCGCACTGGGCCCGCGTGGTGGATTACGGCCCACTCCCTCTCACAGAGAGGAGGCCTGTGTCCCAGCAGTGGGAACATTATAGGCTGATTATGTATGATGTTATGTATGAATCTTTATAGCATTGCAGTCCAGTAAAAAATAAACAGCCTGTGAGAAGTAGCTTATAGGGTGTTTATTTTATTAACAAATTGTGAAGAAAACGAAGTACTTAAGTCAAAGTAAAATGATTCTAAAAATAGTATTAAATAGTTATAAATATTTAAAACATAGAACTGATCCTAATGACTTCTAGTAATGTTATATTATGTTGGACAAGCTTCGTAATATAAGTAATCTAGCACATTTCCGACAGACGCGTTTTACTGCTCGCAGCGGATGAGAAACAACAACTAGCTGTTGTATTATAAATAACGTCTTTCTAATAACTGTTCAACCAGTAATGTACTGAACAAAATAATACTAACTTCTGTCTTTAGAATTATAAAACATCGTGGCTTTTACTATATTTTTATAAGCTTTAATTTAACTTGCACTGTTCGTATGTATTTAAGTAAGTTGTCCGTCAAAATATGCAAACCATTTTTCGACCATTTGTTAATATCCGATTGAGCTGTTTTGCATACTACTTTAGCTCTGCAATACTCAATATTGTAATAATTTCAATAGAGCCGCCGCTCCAAGATGGCGTATACATTTTCCTGTTCAATTCCCTTATTATGGGTATCAAATGATATCTGGTAGATCATTAGGAACTGCTGTGTAGGGCCTGGTCTGTATTTCTCTAGGGTTGCATTGGGATGTAAGGGTTCCAAATCATCGGCGCGTTGTGTTCCACGCGCGCCTCAAGGAGATGTCAGCACCAACTGACGGGGTCCGCTAGGGCCGATGCCCGCCAGGGTCGCGGGTTGTTCGAAAGAGATACCGTGGCCCCTGGCACAGGCAACTGAAGGAACACGGGTGGGTTTTAGTCAGTAAGAGTCTGACACTCCCTTCCGCTCCGCCCAGAGCGGGAGGGATCATGTGATGATTTCCCACCCAAAAAAAAAAAAAAAAAAGCGTTCCATATCATCATCTTTCAGGAGCCAAGTCAACCTTACCTGCTCGTGGTGTATCCTGCTGATTAACAAACAAGGCTCTGGCGAAATTATAAAGATTTAAGCGAAATCTTTAAAGGTACGTAGGTAAATAAATAAAAAACGGTAAAAAAAGATTTTAATAATAAATATAAAAGTAAAAAATAAAATGAAAATAAAAGCTGGTTTTTAAACACTTTTTTAATTTTAACTTTTTTAATATTCAATCTAGCCGCGCTCACGAAACACCATCGATCCTTCTTTAATTCATCTTTTTCAAGACCTGCCACTTCATACTAATATTATTATACCAATTTTCAAAATTTCTTCCCAAAAGAGTCTCAACATTAGTTAGAAGCCTGGTTAGTTGGTTACTCTGGAGGTATATTATCCTTGATTTAATGTATACATGTTAACTCATCAGTTCCAAAACGAGTTGATTTACGAAACTACATTTGTTAGTAGGAGGGTGTAACCTAATAGCAATGGTGATTGTGTGAGAGGTCGTGGGGTGCGGGGTGCGGGGTGCGGAGTGCGGGGTGCGGAGTACGAAGTGCGGGCCGAGGCTGTCCCGGCGGCTCTCATTAGGCATTTTAATTAAGACGGGCGGCCGCAAGTCGTAACGGCCACTATCTACCTGCTACACACTACATCTTTGTCAACTAATATTAAATTCTGGCGCAAATTCTTGACCTGATTTCCTGTAGAGGATCAGTGTAATGAGAATCGCGAGACAGCCTGAGAGACCCTCGACGTGCTGATCAATTAAAGGCATCACGAAAGGATTAATCACAGTGAACAGGAAAATGCAATTTTGAGAGGGACCAGAAGTGATCTGAATAAGCCGAGGTGATTATTTCTACGAGAAAAACTTTAGAAAACAGGCTGGTAACTGTTTCACTACAGAGTTATATCAATAAAAAGGAATTGACATAAGTGCACTAGTACTGAAACATCATCTGCCTAGCCTTTTCCTTACAATGTTGGTGTCGGCTTCCAGTCTAACCGGATGCAGCTGAATACCAGTATTTTACATGGAGCGATTGCCTATCTGACCTCCATAACCTAGTTACTGGGTAATACGATACCCCTTGGTAAGACTTTCGGGCTTCTGACTACCAGTAACGACTGTCAAAGATCCACTAATGGCAGCCGGGACCAACGGCCGTGCTTTCCGAGGCACGAAGGGGTCTCGGTATGTAAAGATAGTCCATCCACAGACCAACCGCGGCAAGCGAAGCTTAACCTGATCGATCGACCTGTGCGGCTGTTGTTATTTAGCCACGGGCCCCTCCAGTACTGGAACATTTCACTAGAAATATTGAGATCCTTCAGTATCAAAGGTTTAGGTAATTTCGGTAGTAATTTAGCATTGTTTGAAGTCTTTTTCTCAGTTTTTCTCATTATGTAACACGGAAATACACTAAAGAAACTAAAAAAACGTTAGTTCTTATCACTCCGTGGTCGCAAGTAGTGGGTGCTCAACGAGACGTACGTTTTAAAGCGCCGGAGCTATTAGTATGTAGTACCTGAAGTTTTAATGCGAACTCAGAACTGTTCTCACTGTGCTAATAACAGTTACACTAACGGACTTCAAGCACACTTGTTTCAAATTTCAATCTGGCAACACTGTGGTTAGTGAAAACACGGAGGAATCAAGATGGGGTCGCAAGTAGGTACGCATATTTCAACTTTGTATTAATTATAGTGATAAGACATCAGCACAACTTTCTAGTTCTAGCGCCCCCCGCCCTAGTGCTTCTCAAGGGACCTATTTATAGGTTAAATAGCCCTATGAAGTTGCGAAGCCCTAAAATCATTCAAATTAAAACATTGTATTAGGTAATTGCTTGCCTGCCAATATGTTTATTTCTTTGAAATATCAACTGCGTATAACATTAAAGTTACTAGACTCTTGTTGAACAATTGCTAACGTGGTTAGATAACACAGCCTCGCGTGTGAGCTAAACTGAAGAATGCAACCTCCCTAGGGGCGTTAAGAACGCCGACGTGGCTCGTGCCTACCGTGTGGTGTATGTGCCTTGGCTGCTCTAACAATATCATAATTAATTATGCAATTTAATATCAAACAAAACCACAAACCAAAACACAATTATTGTTACAAGAGCAACAAATTGTTGAGACTTAAAGTCCACAAAGATTGACCAGTTATGTAAAAACTGTAACTCACTTCGTGACAAAAATATTGAAAAGAAAACTTTCTGTATCTCAAGCAACTTGAAAAAATGGATAAAATATTCTCCTTCCATCATCATTTTGTCATAAATATACAGCGCTCTTCCCCTCCTCACACGCAAAATACATTTGAGGCTTCTTTATTAAATATTCTTTGATGGCAGTTTGTCGGGCGCAGCTGCGTCCTCCCTACATTCTCCACTAACACACTTTCCTGCTGACAAAGCAAATGAGCGGTATCGCCAGGTAAAGGCCCTCACTTTACCTTAGCGAGATATCATCTACTTTTTTATTCACGGTCGGTTTTAATCAGGCCGGAGTTTTTATATTCTGCGCTAGCGAGCGGTGTAAAGGGTCCCGGGAGAAGTATCGCGCGCGGTGGCGTATGATGGCGGGGTGGCGGCAGTTTGTATGTAAATGGTGAATTATTCGTGGTGAGGCTTATTGCGACCTTGGTGCTACGTTTTAGTGTCGTGCTCATCATGACTGCGAAATGTATAGCTACAGAAAATCAACCCCTAACAAAACGTGACAAGAAACTTCAAAACTTATATGCGTATGGCACAGGTAAATTGGAGCAGTCCCAAAATCTACACTCGTCAATCGAGCGATATTTTCACGTTGTAAAGTTTCGCATGGACCTGTACTTCTACACCTCCTTGTAACGTGTCTTTACTGCCTCGCTGTTGACGACGTCGTCGTAAGTTTGCTCCAAGGAGCACGTGGACTTGATTGTTCCAATAATAACATACAGAACGGTTCGCTGTTTCCTGCGATTTCATACGATTAACGGCTCCAAGCCTTTGACATTTACTTCGGCTCTGATTGATGGGTGAAAGGATCGCTTTTGTTGTATGTAGATAGGTACCTCCCTTACCGACTTCAACAAAAAGGAGGTTATCAATTATTAATTTCGGAAGTCTCGGAAGGATAATTTCGGAAGTCGGTGGCAAAAAACTAAAACTAAAATACAGATCCCAAGACACCGACTTTAGAAATTAAAGTTATTTCATAATTTTGAGTTAATTTCTTTTTGAAGTCGGATTAATTTTTTTAAATAACTTTTTTGCTAATAAGGAAAATACATGTTCACAATGGAAATGTATTATAAGTTTGACAGCAAGAAGCATTTAAATGAATCTGACATCGATACATAAATAATTTTCCAACAGTCCAATTAAATAGCTGCAGTTACAACCTGTATTACCCGGTCGAAGTGGAGGTGCTTGGGGGAGGCCTATGTCCAGCAGTGCACGTCTTTCGGCTGAAATGATGACAGCCTGTATTTGTAACATATCTAGTCAGAGTCACCAAGCTCTTCTAAACCCAACGATCTATTTAACAACGAAATCGTTTCCCCAGAGAGCCTCATGCACAGTACAATAATTTATCGACATAAGCGATAGTGCACATGTGCGTAATCTAGCGGTTTTGGTCGTCCCATGTGGAAACGATCACGACCGGTGACAGTACTCGCCCCTGGGGGACGCCGCAAACGAGTGCCAATGACATTTGTGGCCACAGGAACGACCCTATTGTCACCAAACCTTTATTGGCTATTTCATTCGAGGATCATACCACATACCGACATTTTTATGCTAACATCGGAATAGGAATTTTCTGTTGGGACTGTGCATGGAATATTTGTTTGCAAAAATGGTACTCACTTCGTTTGGTCAATAATATTTTGCTCACTTAAACAAGATAAATTCCAAATTGCCATTTGCCCCAATAAGATTAAAATCGTCAGTATGCTAATACAAAACCAAAACCATATTTAGCAAATTAATGTCCATATTTGGGTCACAATATAATTGTATGGATGCATGTGGGTCATACAGAAGGTACCGACTTCGTAGCTATTTAATGTTCTGAAAACAAGAAATAATTTAAAGCAATTTCAAGAACGTTTAGTCCTTCAGCTTACTGAAAACAGCTTACAACAACGCCACACGATTAAACAAAATATAATGGCTCAAGTTCGTGTTCATCATTCAACTAACTTCTGCCGGCAAGGTTAATTCCGTGATTTAGTACACGTCTGTGGGAACAGTGAGGGTGAACCGAGGGGTGAGCGGGGTGGTGAGTATGACAATCATCCCGCACACAACGGACTGAACTGAAGAGCGCAATTACCAGGATCGCATGGCACACAGGCGATGTTATGATCGCCTCATTACGTTCGCTGACAATTTTTCCACACAATTGTCTGATATCTGTCGTATAACGTGTCAACTGTTATGACCTTCTTGTATCTAGCGGTCTTTTTATGAGGCCTTAAATTTTAAGGGTCTCGTATGAAAGATAACTTTACTCACTTTATTTAGGTTTATGTGGGGCAAATATTTTCCCAAAAAATAGTGTAGGTAGGTATTTTCTTTGTTGAAACATTTCATTATGAATATTCTTTTAAAACAGCAATACAATACTCAATTAATTCCTGCTTCTAGTTTCGTCGAAAATAAAGAGAAATATTTATCTGCTAAGACGGGGGCACCGAGAGTGTAGCGGACGTTAAGAACGCACAACTGGGACTTACTTACTTTCAGCCTCTACACAGAACAGCTTTCGCGAGCTGAGTTATACCAGGCCCGAGTCATGAGAAATATGCGGACTGTCTAGTTAAATAGTCGTGTAAGTGTTACGACTATTAGATGCACAGGTTGGTGCAATGAGTTTCATTGATACCTATTTTTTTGTTAATCTCATTAAATTGTGGATATTGTAAAGGTTGACTACATAATGTTGTTATGTTGTGTAATATAATTTGCCTTAGATTAGTGAAAGGTCTTATTTCGAACAAACATTAATTTTAACCTCAATTTAAACCAGTGTATTAACGATCAAGTTTGTTTGATTACTATGGTATGAAGCCAGGATTTCCTACTAAAGAAAAAAAGTTGACGGCATACTTTTATGTCTAGTAAAATATACCTATGTATTTCTCGCTGCTTGCTCCATCTTCAAGCATGGATATAATAGTGCAGATCCATTAGCGCGTAGCTAGCAGTCGAGTACCGATACAAGTTTACGAGTTACCACTTACCGCCAGCCCCCGTACCGAGTATTTAGTAGAAACAGAACACAAAAAAAGAAAATAAAGAAAGAAAAACAAAAAAAGGATAAATGTAAGTAAATAAATAATAATAATAAGACCAAGACAATGCCATAAGGAACTAACAAAACGAGCAATGGAATCCACTGCTGACTGCAGTTCTACGACAATGGCTCACCGCAACACAACTTTGTAATCTCTGGTAGCGGCAGGACTAAACAAGAATAGCCCATTTTGTGAAAATGGCAGCCAGTCAACTAAGTGGTATGTGCCGCTTATGCCGTATTCGAGGCCAATTTTTATATAGGTACCTGAACTTCGGCACTGCTGAACACAATCGAAGAAATGTCTGGTGCTGATGAAATTGTAGAAAGAGGAATATATACAGATTATGCAACATTATTTTTCCGTTTACAATTTGCCTATTGTTAATCACCTGTCTCCATTGCCCAGTACTATGTATACCCTAGACACTTTTACAGCCGCTAATTACTGAATTATTGCTCCAAGGGTTCACTGGCCACGAGGCCGGACTGTTTCCTGTAACAATGCGCAATTGAGGATGCGATACACTACGATCTGGGTATTTCTAATTACGAAGACTTTAGTGTCGTTGGACTCATTCGTATCACCTGCCGCTGCCAAGAGTTAGAGTCGCAAGTGAGCAACGAACCTTCGATGTTTGTGTTCCTAGTTTTAATAGTATTTTTTTATCATCGTTCCTCTCAGACAAAGCATCTGCCATCTAATCTCTTCACCACCCTTGGTTGACTGGTAGAGAATGCCTAAGGCATTAAGTCCGCCTTTGTCCCTTTATGTGCGAAAAGTTTAAATAAATAAATAAATGTTTCGTCTTATACCAATTGACAGTAATATTTAAGATATATAGAGCTGATTGACACTTTTCTTCTTTATAATCGAGGAAAAACACTGAATTAAGAAAAGAAAACAATATCTGTTACATTTGCATAAGAAAGATAAATGATAATTGAAAATAAATATTGGCTTTTGCTAAAATTGCCTGCGGATTTGTTGGTGTATTTATTACTTTACATTCTTAGTCAAGTCATTTATTGTTTCTTTTTTCAATTCGTTGACTGATAGATTCTATTTATAAGCCCCTGTCCACACCATACACTAGCAATTTTTAAAACTTATAATTGAAAATAGTGCCAATATATTACATTTTATATAGGTACCTAAATTGCATTTATGAAGTAGCAATGATCCTGCATATCAATCACTCGAGTCACTCAACTCGATCATCAGAACATGGAAAACCTTTCGCTCGCTAAGTACTTGCTCACAGTCAAGTGTAACAATTGATGCTGAACGGATCGCAGTCTAATGACGCATTGATCGCATATTTTAATAAGAGTAAGCCAAAGTGCACTACACTGTACGCTCGTTTAAAGTGCGTTTCACGTAGTCGACGACTATTTTCCAATTTAATATGAACAATCAGTGAACCGTAAACTATTGAGTAGGACCTGTAAACTGTTGAGGGACACTTTTTGTATGTAGTTTTTTATTGTTGATATAAATTAAAGTGGAGGTGCGTAAGTATGAAATGAAAGACGTTCCTAAGTTACTATGTAATGTGGAATAGACATGTCTACAAGATATTTTTGTATAAACAAATCTGGTCCAAAAACTTTCTAATAAAACTACCTGTACCCTGTTCCCGATACCGGTGGGCTTCTATTTTTTATATTTTTAAATGTTTTTAGTAACTATATTTTTTCATTCTTATATTTAAAAATATAATTTATGATATATATTTATTGAAATAAAGGAGATAATAATAAACTACATGTTACATTTACACAACTTTTGGATAAAATGGTTCCAAGGGTCGCACGCCTGCTTGGCATCCCAGTTCCAGTCAGCCTTAGAGTCAGGGTCGCTGCCCCAGTTCCTAACGACAGGAATAACCCACCTGCTCCATAAATCAGGTAGTTCCGCGGATCCCAAAAATTATAGACCGATCACTTGTTTACCGACGGTCTATAAAGTTCTTACATCCATTTTGAGAAATTAACAAACATATAGACACCAACTCCATCATGTCTGTCTCTCAAAATGGATGTAAGAACGGGTCCCGGGGTACTAAGGAGCTACTCCTCATTGATATGGCCATTAGCCAACAGGTTCGTCGTTCCCGAAAGGATCTGTCGACATGCTGGATAGATTATAAGAAGGCCTATGACTCGGTGCCACATACATGGCTCATGAGGGTGTTGGAGTTGTACAAAGTAGATGCAACTCTGCGCACCTTCCTGATGTCGTGTATGGGGCAATGGAGGACGGTCCTTCGATATCCAGGATGTCGAAATATTCAGAGGAATAGCGAACCGATAAGGATCGAGCGAGGCATATTTCAGGGTGATAGTTTGAGTCCGCTTTGGTTCTGCTTAGCCTTGAATCCTCTAAGCACGCTGCTGGAGGATTCAGGTCTAGGCTATCGGCTGAGGAGAGGTGGTCAGGTTATATCGCACCTCCTCTACATGGATGACCTAAAACTCTTTACCCCCAACAATTTGCAACTGATGGAGCTACTGAAAGTAACTCAAACTTTCAGTAGCGCCATCAGGATGGAATTTGGCGTGGACAAATGTGCGGTCATGCATGTAAAGCGAGGGGAGATTGTTGAATCCGTGGGAACCCAACTCTCGGATTCCACAAACCTTAGAACCCTCTCCGCATCCGAAACCTATAAGTATTTGGGTATGTCGGAAGCGTTAGGCATCAATGTTACTGACATGAAGCAATCGTTGAAGAAGCGCTTCTTTGGCCGCCTGAAAAAAGTACTTAATAGTCTTCTATCAGGCGGAAACAAGGTGCGCGCCTTCAACGGTTGGGTCATGCCGGTTTTGATGTACTCTTTTGGCATACTCAAATGGACTCAGACCGAACTCGACGCCCTGGATAGGAGGGTCCGTACGTTGCTGACTGCAAATCGAATGCATCACCCACGGTCATCGGTAATGAGGCTGTATATCCCGCGAAAGTGTGGAGGTCGAGGGTTTTTAAACGCTAAGACCCTCCACAATCGCGAGATATGCAGTCTCAGGGAATATTTCCTAGAAACCGACGTGGGGATGCATCGAGATGTAGTCGCCGTGGACAAGGGCCTCACCCCGCTCTCCTTAGCTAAAGAGAACTGGCGCAAGCCAGTAGTGCTTAACACCAATGATCGCATGGAGGTATGGCAGAGTAAGGAGCTTCACGGACGCTTTTTCCGGGCCCTACATGGACCCGATGTAGATCTACTAGCGTCCGTAGCCTGGCTTCGTTTCGGTGATCTCTTTGGAGAAACCGAAGGTTTTGTCTGTGCAATTATGGACGAAGTTATGATGATGAACAATTACCGGAGATTTATTGTGAAAGACGGCACGGTTGACATCTGTCGGGCATGCCACCGGCCGGGAGAATCAATCAGGCATATTATCTCCGGGTGTTCTCGTCTAGCTAACGGAGAGTACTTGCATAGACACAACCTTGTAGCCAGGATAATCCATCAGCAACTTGCTCTGAAATACAGCCTTGTGGAATCGGAGGTGCCGTACTACAGGTATGTGCCCGACCCAGTTCTCGAAAATGGTAATATCACATTATATTGGGATCGATCCATCATCACTGACAGGACTATTGTTGCCAATAAGCCTGATATAGTGGTGGTGGATCGATCAGAGCGGCGCGCAATGATTATTGACATAACCGTCCCGCATGATGAGAACCTCGTGAAAGCCGAGAAAGATAAACAGATCAAGTATCTTGACTTGGCTCGCGAGGTTGTCGACATGTGGGATGTGGACTCAGCAATCATTGTGCCGATAGTCGTGACAGCCAATGATTTAAGGATGGTATTTAAAAGTACTTCAATTTATTCCCATTTCATTTACCTAATTTTGCCTGTGTTCCACCAAATATACTGAATGTGCACCAAAATATGTTCATTAAAATATGTCATAACGAGCATCTATTTAACAACTGTTGCAAATTTGTAAAAATAGTAATACACTTAATTTTAAAAACAAGCATTTATTTTTTTAGTTTTACTTCAGATAATGCACTGCAAAATGTATTTGAATCAAACACCAATTAATGTCCAAATTCGGTTCTCGATAGCCTGCTAAAAATAATCTCTTTTTTCCATATTTTTTTTCTATATAATCTAGTCGTTTCTGTCACTCGCCGGCCGCTGCCGCGGCACCGCTCGCTTCGCTCGCTCGGCTCGTGCGTAGGAGGTCACAGTTTTAACCTAACCTAACCTAAGCATTTTTTTTAAATAATTAACCTCGTCTAACTAATTCGGTTCTCGATAGCCTGTTAAAAATAATCTCTTTTTCCATATTTTTTTTCTTTAAAATTTAGTCGTTTCTGGCACTCGCCGGCCGCTGCCGCGGCACCGCTCGCTTCGCTCGCTCGGCTCGTGCGTAGGAGGTCACAGTTTTAACCTAACCTAACCTAAGCATTTTTTTTTAAATAATTAACCTCGTAACTAATTCGGTTCTCGATAATGTCCATTTCAAAAAAATTAAAATAGTAAGTTACAAATATTTTGTAATATTTGGTGCACGATCAGTATTTTTCGGGGAAGAATAAAATAGTTATTGTTACAATAGAATATTTGCAGCGCACTACAATAAAAAAGTGTTATATCTTGGTGTTAATTTGGAATTTGTTTGATGTAACATATTTTGTTGGCCGAGTAGTTTAATTATAGTAAAACAATTAAACGGGTTTAAGATCAATATTTTAGAAATGCATACATAGATGTACCTTTAGATTTTTGGTGAACACAAAAATATTATCCATGGTTTAATAGCCAAGAGCCTCGACCAACACCTAAGGAGGCTCTCGTTGGGCAGCTGGATCAAGGGCTTGATTCAGAAAGCGGTACTTCTGGACACGGCCCGCATTGTTAGGAGGTTCCTCTCTCTGGAGCCCTGACCGCCGGTAGCTTGGACCCTGTTCCCGATACCGGTGGGCTACTATTTTTTATATTTTTAAATGTTTTTATATTTTTTATATTCTAATATTTAAAAATATAATTTATATGTGTTATTTAATGAAATAAAGGAAATAATAACTACATGTTACATACTTTTTTCCGATCTATTACAGTGTTTGATATTAGGTACCTGTCATATTTGAATACAAATATGGAGCACCTTTTTAGTCAGGCAGTCGGTATCCTTTGTGAAGTCACGAAAGGCAAAAAAGTTCAAAACACACAAAAAAGACTCGTCGGCAGTAAAAGTGGCGATGACAAAGAGGGCGAGAGCGAAAGGTTATTTTTCTTAAATTACTTTAAGAGAAAAGTACGTCATTGAGTTGTGTCGTTCTGTACCCGAACTAATTACTCGAGACGACAGGTTGAGATGTAAAAGGAAACAGAGGGGTGCGGGGACCAGGAGGGGGGATCTCTAGTGACACGTTACAATGGGAAAAGTTACGCAATAACAGACTAACTTTCGGCTCTGCACCGTTATCAGTGCGGTCCCGTCGCTCAAATATAGCCCTTGGGAATACGACATAAAGTCCTTGATGAATACTTGTGTAAGTTAGCGAACTCCTCAGTCTTTTATTCGTCCGTCAGGCGTACGAGATTTATATGAATAAAACACGGGTTCGTGTTATGTTTTATGGTGGTGAACGTTCTAATCCAACGACCACATGGAAATATGGAATTTACGATACGTTGAGAACTTCGCTAAAAATAATTTTGATGGCTGTGAGCTACGTTAGAAGTAATAAACTATGTTGAAGTTCCGGATGTCGACAATAACTACTTTATTTTGTAGGACAGAATTATCTTTTTATTGAATAATATATTACAAACTATAAAGTTTTAAGATTATTTAACTCAGCAATTTACTAATCAGAACCTTTTATTTGATTAAATTCCTTGAATTACCGGAAATGTTATCAAATAGTAATCGGTGGTCTTAAAAAGTATAAAAGCTACTAATGTAACTTCTTTTTTTTAAAGCATTTTCCTTTGTGAATATTGGCAGTGTTTATTGATACAAAAATTAATTAGCATTTTAGCATCGTTTGTAAGTTTTTTTGAACTACCTAAGTAATAACTCTGTAAACAGGGGATACTTTGGCACGCGACGATGGGAAGAGACCAGACGGAATGACTATAATGCCTTGGAAGTTAGGCAGGCTTTTGGTGTGGGATGCAGCATGTGTCGACACCCTTGCACCATCCCATCTTCTTAGCACGGCGGGCTGTGCTGGGGCGGCTGGTGCAGGTGCAGTAAACAGCGCAAATACGCCATATATATAATATCTTATTGGCTTGTATGTTGAAACACTAGGTCATGGAGTCCGAGTTGGTTTTTTGAGACTAGTCGGACAACTCTTCACATGAGCAGAGGACTGGCCTATTATTTGGCCAAAGAATCACCATCGCCATACAACGTGGCAATGCTGCCAGCCTTTTGGGCACTTGTCCCCTGAACGTCGCTTCCCATAATGTCGCTTTATGACGTCTGTTGAGGAGCGACATTATGTGAAGCGACGTTCAGGGAAAAATTCGTCCTGTTGACAGCGATAAGAACGAATTTTTTGATACCCTATGATTCTTTTTCCTATTTTTTATAGACATGTACATATTATTATTATTTTATGTTTGTTAGCATAATATTAGGTATATATTCCGAAATAACTAAGTATTTAATAAGATACAGTACCACTTTGACAGAGGCACCCGTGCTCTGCGCGGTAACGCTTTCGTCGGTAGCGTGAGCGATAATAATAATAATTTCTTTATTGCCATAAAACAGGTTACAGAAAAAAATTTAGGCCCTGGCTCCAGACCTAGGTTAGAATACCTGTATTTCAGGAGCCAGTGACTTCATCCATTTAGGTTACAATTATGCAAGTTTTATGCAGCTCAAGGGCTCAAGGGATAAATCGTGTGTTGTAAATTTGTAAATTGTAAAACCAGTAAAGTAATAATAAAAGCTTGTAAAGACTGTGTCGAGTGTGTGTGTCGCTGAAGGTCCCCGAAGCGGACAATTGCAATTCTCAATGTGTACGTGATTGATCCACATTGACGCGCAAAGTGATCCTCTACCGAATGCAATTGAAGCGATTGACAATATACCTAGGTACAATAGCAATTGACAATATACCTAGGTACAATAGCAATTGACAATATACCTAGGTACAATAGCAATTGACAATATACCTAGGTACAATAGGAATTGACAATATACCTAGGTACAATAGCAATTGATTGTAATTGATTGCAATTGATCAATTGCAATTGATTATTTCGGGGACCCTTACCTTAGTGTGGGATTCAATTGTGATTTAATTTCCCACCAACTGCTAATAGTGCTGAAGTTAGACAGAAATCACTGAGACAGGCTCCCCGCCTCCGCTGTGTCATGCATGTCATAGTTGTACATACTGTATGCTTATTGCGCTTTCGTTATATTCGTCCGGTAATTTGAGCTGTAATCAAGATTGGCATTCATATTCAGTCATTTGCTGCAAAACGTAACGTTGTTAATAAAAGCTCACAATCGTATTTTATTGTTCACCGATGTACTATATTAACCAGAGTTTCGAACAAGCTATACGTACATACAATCTAATAAATTTCAATTATTGTAGTAGGATGTGTTGTTTCAAATCATCAAATCACTGAAACACCTAGATCAAATGCTGCACAGCCTAAATGAAGCCTCCCAGCGGGTTAGCCTCGGCATGAATTTGGCCAAGACAAAAGTCATGCACAATTCACACGTCTTGCCGAATCCAATCTACATCGCAGGGTATCTTCTCGAAGTTGTGAAGGATTATGTCTACCTAGGGCAAGTCATCCAGCTTGGTAGACACAACTTTGAGAAAGAGGCCGACAGAAGGATCCAGTTGGGTTGGGCAGCATTTGGAAAACTCCGTCAAGTCTTCTCGTCGCCTATCCCGCAGTGTTTGAAGACTAAGATCTTCAATCAGTGCGTCCTGCCCGTCATGACATACAGTGCTGATACGTGGACACTGACGGTCGGGCTGGTCTACAAATTCAAGGTTGCTCAGCGCGCTATGGAGCTAGCTATGCTCGGAGTCTCTTTGAAGGATAAAATCAGGAATGAAATTATCCGGAAAAGAACCGGAGTTACCGACATAGTTTGCGGAGTAAGCAAACTGAAGTGGCAGTGGGCTGGCCATGTCTGTCGAAGAACCGATGGCCGGCGGAGCAGACGAGTCCTGGAGTGGAGACCACGTATCGGCAAGCGTAGTGTGGGATGCCCCCCAGCTAGATGGACGGACGACCTAAAGAAGGTGGCTGGGGTAGACTGGATGCTGAAGGACAGGGTGTTGTGGCGCAGTCTGGGAGAGGCCTATGTCCAGCAGTGGACTGCGACAGACTGAGTTGATTGATTGATTGTTTCAAATCATAACAAAGGACATTCATAAATCAAGTTTCAACTTATTTAACAACATACATATTTATAACTATTTATATATATTGTTATATAATTGACTAGCATAGATCCTCGAAAGGGTAGAAAAAGGGCAACATCTACAGTCCCCGATAACGGCAGAAGGGTTCAACCCGGTAGGGCGCGAGCCCATCACAATTTATTGGAACAAATTCCGATCCCGAGCTGTAACTGAAAAAATATGTAACAGAAAAACGTAATTGCACTTTTCCCCTCGGAAATGTAACTATTTGAAAAGGAGCCCGAGGAGCCGGCTTCGTCTGGAGTTTAGTAGTCGAAGAACAATGTGGCTGCTATATTTGCAACAGTTCGCAAATGTGACTATTTGAAAAGGAGCACGAGAAGCCGGTTCCGTCTGGGTTTTAGTAGTCGGAGAACAATGTGGCTGCTATATTTGCAACGGTTCGCAAATGTGACTATTTGAAAAGGAGCCTGAGGAGCCGGCTCCGTCTGGGGTTTAGTAGTTGGAGAACAATGTGGCTGCTATATTTGCAACGGATCGCAAATGTGACTATTTGGAAAGGAGCCCGAGGAGCCGGCTCCGTCTGGGGTTTAGTAGTCGGAGAACAATGTGGCTGCTATATTTGAAATGGTTCGCAAATCAGCTGATATTACTTTCATGACGATAATTCTCCATGACAGAAAGTTTCTAAACGTCCTTATGTTATTTGAAACATCTGTAACTGTCTACAATCTTTGTATACATAACATTGTGCAGCCCTCAATGTGTAGTCACATTTAAGTAACCTGTGTAATACGTTTTGTCTGACACATTAAGTATTTCATTGTAACTGCGCATATTATGGAACACAAATTGTAGGCAAACAAAATATGAATTCTTGTGCTGACGACAAAAATAAGTTGGTACAAAACTAGTAAAAACTGATCCAACTGATAACTTACCAATAAAAAGTCTCAATAAAACCAACGTCCTAAACCGTCATTCAGTATTTCCGAACTTCATGTTGTTCCGAACTTTTCTGAAGTTACGTCCGAGTCCGAGTGCGTTCGGGCGCAGGCGGCGCGTGGTGCCCGGGCGGCTCGCGAAGCTCGACTGCCGCCCTAACCCGCCCGCCCTAGCCGTGACATACGGCGATCCGTAGGTAATTGTTTTGTTATATGAAACATTACTGGCAAGGTAATTATTTTATTTTGTAAAGTCACGTTTAATAGAAATGTTGCGTTCATAATATGGGCAAGTTTTCTGTTTTCTAAACTTTTTATACAAATGATATAGGTAATTATTATGTACGGGTATACATCATTCTGGAAATACTCTAATTTCTAAACTAATATATTTTGTTAAGTAATTCGTGACAATAATGCCTAGAAATAAATACATGATCGCTCAGGCGTTGATTTACCTTTAAGCGTTGTTATTTAGGGATAACTGGTTCATTAAAATAACATTTTCAGATAGCCATTTTTCACTTATGATTGAAAAATTTGTGCACTTTTTTTAATTCTTGTTCTTGTTATTTCAAAAACACAAACGCTAGTCATTACAAAGGCTACATCGACACATCTCATTAGTAACCGGCACCGTTCTTACGGCGGAGGAGTCACACAGACACGGGATAAGAACAGGATTTATTCCGCATCACTACACAATGCGGGCCATAAAACAAAAACGGAAGTCGCACCAACCAATCACACACCAGCAGAAGCCGAACCCACCAATCACACAAAGGCTCGGGCAAGACAAAGGGCCTCTGAGGGACATCGATCATCGTTTGTACGGAACCGCAAAAAATTTACGACCATAGCTTTGTGTTGACATACGTCATTATTAATATCAATACTGGAGTAATACGACTGTTAGGCTTATTGTATCGTATGGACTTGACTTTTGTTCAATATGTGACAAATGAAATGATTTACGGAAGGGTCAAAGAGTAGGTAAAAATCATGTACCTATGTGAAGATAATTTTACTGAAAAGTTAATGAGGCCGCGAATGAAACTTTATTACTGCATAACCATTCAAATGTTATTTTTTTACGATATTGGAAGCAAGTACCTACAACAGGAACTATGAACTACGTAACCCCCTATTTCACCAACTGAACAACCAACGAACAGTCACAGAACTGTTATTTTTGTTCTTCCATTTATCTTTCACAGAACGCAATATTACGTTGTAAGTTTCAGGAAACGGTTAACTCCACATTCCTCTAATTTATGGCACAACGAAAATAGTATGCTTCAAGCATTGCCGACTTAACTTATGTCCTGGGCAATTTGTTAAAGCGGTAAATTACAATATCATATTTACCGCTAGCAATTAATGATCCCTAGAAAGCCTCTAGAAGACATCCAGGGCTATCTGCTTAACATATAAATAACATAATATTCGTGGGAGGCGCCATTTTATGCATTATTCAAGCGAATGCCGCAATCAATGCCAACTCTTAATTAAACAACTGGAAAAGTTATGAACACTTGTTTCACAATGAAATCTTATTAACTTTGTAACGTCCGAAGTTTTCTGTTTAACGCTTTTTATTTTTTAATAAATCTTTATAACTGAAGTGTTTTTTTTTGCCAAATACCCTAGGTTGAGCCTAGGGTATTTGGCAAAAAAAAACACTTACTGCTTTGGCAGTAGGTATGAACAAAAACGAATCGACAAATAATTCTAATTCTGTTTTTTTTTACTTACAGAGCGCTTAGTCATATTTAAACCTACTACTAATGCTATCTCTAAGGTCTTGGGTGCGAATAAGACTAATACCAAAGTCTCAGCTGTTCGTCTCTCCGAAAAGCTCGTACTTGATCTTAATATTTAGGCAGAAGTGTGAGCACTAATTATAAATTTTGAAAGCAACTAGCCATTAAAGCATCTCGTTTGGGAGGCAGAGTGTGTGGAGAGTTGACAATAACCGGTTGGGGCCTGAAACTTCAATCTAGAGAACAAGCGCGGCGACGTCGCCCAAGCCCCGGCGCGACGCGCCGCGCGCTTACTGTAATATGTCTTCGTTACTTACACGAGACACACGAACGGCCCGAACGTTTACATTATGTACGGTTACAATTTTAGTACCTACCGAGTGATCATGGAAGAAATGGATAATTATACTCTAGGGGCTGATTGTTTTAGGGGAGTAAATATGGTGGTTTGACTTTGAGCTTTTGTATAGAAAATTATTATGTGAAACTGTCAATTTATTGTCCAGATAAATGTTTTCTGATTATTGAAAAATCAGCCTTAAAACGATATTGTTATATAAACAGTAGAGAATGTAGTGAAATCAGAAACAATCGAAAGTAAACTAGGGCCAATCCGCAAGATTATGTGGCACTGCTTAGATTACACGTTTCCCAGTGTTCAGTAATTGACTAATAAAATATTAATTTTAAACTATTGCAACAATAAAAACGCTACTTCTACTTTTCCCTCATATTTATAAAATTACGTCAGTTTAAATGCTCGTATGTCCTCAGTTCAGAAAGTATTTCAGGTGTACTTAGCGCCTCCGCTCCGGTGCGCAGACGGCGCGCGATCGACGACGCGACCGTCTCATGTCTATGACGCGAGAATATTATTATTATTGAGTAAAGTCTAGGGTTTAGCTCAACAGTGGGAATTATTAAAGAGAGGGTTGAGTGACACAAACGTACAAAATTTTTCTTGAATTTGACACTTTCCTATGTAGGTTTTTAGGGTTCCGTAGCCAAATGGCAAAAACGGAACCCTTATGGATTCGTCATGTCTGTCTGTCTGTCTGTCCGTCCGTATGTCACAGCCACTTTTTTCCGAAACTATAAGAACTACACTGTTGAAACTTGCTAAGTAGATGTATTCTGTGAACCGCGTTAAGATTTTCACAAAAAAATAGAAAGAAACAATAAATTATGGGGGTTTCCCATACTTACTTTATCGATCAGCAGACCGCTAGGTAGGTAGCTATATTAGACCATTGTCTTGATAACGGTTCAATGAGAAAGTATTTTCATTGTAAAGCAAAGAGCACATCCAGACATTCGTAGTGTGATGTAGTCGCACCAAAACCAAGTAATTTACCTTGTTGCTTCAGCAGGCGCAGCACGAGAGCGTCCCGGAGATGCTTCGCGTCGTGCAATGTTAACGTGCTCTCTATTGATTTCCTTGCGTCGTGCAATGTTAACGTGCTCTCTATTAATTTCCTTGCGTCGTGCAATGTTAACGTGCTCTCTATTGATTTCCTTGCGTCGTGCAATGTTAACGTGCTCTCTATTTACTTCCTAGCGTCGTGCAATGTTAACGTGCTCTCTATTTATTTCTCACGTCGTGCAATGTTAACGTGCTCTCTATTTATTTCCTCGCGTCAGGCAATGTTAACGTGCTCTCTATTGATTTCCTCACGTCGTGCAATGTTAACGTGCTCTCTATTTATTTCCTCGCGTCGTGTAATGTTAACGTGCTCTCTATTCATTTCCTCGCGTCGTGCAATGTTAACGTGTTCTCTATTCATTTCCTCGCGTCGTGCAATGTTAACGTGCTCTCTATTTATTTCCTCGCGTCGTGTAATGTTAACGTGCTCTCTATTCATTTCCTCGCGTCGTGCAATGTTAACGTGTTCTCTATTCATTTCCTCGCGTCGTGCAATGTTAACGTGCTCTCTATTGATTTCCTCACGTCGTGCAATGTTAACGTGCTCTCTATTCATTTCCTCGCGTCGTGCAATGTTAACGTGTTCTCTATTCATTTCCTCGCGTCGTGCAATGTTAACGTGCTCTCTATTTATTTCCTCGCGTCGTGCAATGTTAACGTGCTCTCTATTGATTTCCTCACGTCGTGCAATGTTAACGTGTTCTCTATTCATTTCCTCGCGTCGTGCAATGTTAACGTGCTCTCTATTTATTTCCTCGCGTCGTGCAATGTTAACGTGCTCTCTATTTATTTCCTCACGTCGTGCAATGTTAACGTGCTCTCTATTCATTTCCTCGCGTCGTGCAATGTTAACGTGTTCTCTATTCATTTCCTCGCGTCGTGCAATGTTAACGTGCTCTCTATTTATTTCCTCGCGTCGTGCAATGTTAACGTGCTCTCTATTTATTTCCTCACGTCGTGCAATGTTAACATGCTCTCTATTTATTTCCTCGCGTCGTGCAATGTTAACGTGCTCTCTATTTATTTCGTTTGTAAAGTGAAATGGTGAACAGCGAGCTATTTAATTTTCATAAATTATTTCGTATCGAATCAAACACGAACAATTACAGACCTTTTACCGTGTCATCATCATCATCATCATTTCAGCCGGACATCATTTTGCTGGACATAGGCTTCCCCCAAGCACTTCCACTTCGACCGGTTTTACCGTGTAAATTGTTATTATTACCAGTTGCCAGTTTACCAGTTTTTTAATTACGAATCAGTTTGAATCGATAATCTTGAAATGTTGCTGGCTTTCAAAATGTTCATACTCACATCAGCAACAAATCAAATACATTGCCTATTAGCCCAAAGCAAATTACATTTTCGCACATTAAAACAGACGAGCTTAGAATATCTGTAAAAGAATAGTCAGCTTCAAATCGCGAACTCAGTGGAACAGCAAACATTGCTGGATGGGTTTAAAACTGCTCATGTAATGGTCCACACTCGTCTCTCTACAGCAAAACGGTGCGTTCGCTCCGAAGTGTCGCTTAACCCCGCGACATACTACAGGAGGGTGCAGAAGTTTTAGGCTATGCAAAGACATTAAATTATTTACTACTATCTTAAATCTCATTGAGGCTATGCGTCGTTTGTCCATCCTGGGATAGTCGAAGCAGTTTATAAAGTTTCTTAGAATAGTCACTGACTGAGGAGTTCAACTGTCTACCACAATGCCAGGATTTAGAATGCTGATTTCCCAGTCTCAAGGTATTGTGTATATTAGAATATAACCAATAACGCAGGGCTGGAGTAAGGAATGTCCACAGTGTGCTCTGATAAATGCAGTGGTGTCTGGTGTTGCCAATTTAAGGCTTTACTCACTGACAAAATCGAAGCTATTTATTTATTCGGTTCTAAACTCACTACATGCCGTAGTGAATTTAGAACCTTCTGAAACCTCTATGTTTTATCCAAAAAGCTCGAACGCGACAGGGTGAAAGCCGCGAGTGATTGTGGCGTTGTTTCGCTATCAGCGCGATATTGTTGTAAACGTCGCGTCGCGTCAACGTCGTCGGCGGCGAGACGGGACGAGACGGGGCGGGCCGGGGCGGGACGGGGCGAGGCGGGGCGGGACGGCACGTAACGACTTGATGGCAATGTGATGACACTGAGTAAGCAACAAAACGAACACACAGCTGACGGAAACTTTTTATTAGACGTGTTCATGGTAAACGAATCAAAATATCGTTTAAGATGAGTGTGTTAGCAAACCAACCAACAAGTGAAATATGTATTTATATCAAAATATGTATTTATATTATACACCCAGATACGGCCTACATAGAAGGGCGAGGAAAGCAACACATTACAAGTTTTAGAATCAAATCAAATCATTTATATCTTTACAAACATGGGTAGATAATTGGTACATAAATGTTGTCATAGAAGTTAGATCTCCATGTTCTGCCGTCACATGGGCATGCAAATCATAATCAATTAATATAATTTTAAATGACAATTAGAATATCATTATAATTCCATTTTACAAATTAATGTCAAATCATTTGAATCACAACAAATAAAAAAGTCGTAAATATTACATTAAATGTCACTGGCTACAATATTTTGTCAATGGATACAATACAAGCATGTCTAAGTAAAAATAACAAAAATAAATAATTTATTTTATCAAAAAGTTCAATTACATTTTAATTTTAATTATTGTTGCATGTCAAGCATAAATAAACTGAAAACAAGATGAGTACCAAGAAGTCAATCATAAAGTCATTTAAAAATGGCAACACCATCTACCAAATAATTAGATACTTAAAATAATTTAAGTTTTTTAAATTGCTTTTAAACAAATTAATATTTAAGATTTTGATTGATTCTGGTATATGGTCATATATAATTGGTGCCATGCAGAAAACCCTTTTATGCATTAGAGCTGTCTAAGACTGTCTTGCACATAATGACGTGTCGTCGACTACGGTTATTTGAGTCAGATAGATAGCTTCGGAAATTTTGGGTTGGTTTTCACAAATACCGCAACTTTAAATATGTACAGAGAGGGCAGTGTCAGTATTTTATACTGAATAAAAAATGGTTTACAAGTTTCTGTACATTTCAAACCGAACATCGCCCTAATACACTTTTTTTGGGATTTAAATATTTATTTTTATTTAGAAGAGCAGAAGAGTGTTGGTAAAATGTTCATCCCACAATGTGCTTATAAAAACGATTTGTCATCACCTTCAATCAAGGTCAAAATCATTATTTAACTAATTCTACTGCTATAAATAACAAAACAAATACTGCAACGAAACTATCGCCGAAATTCCTCAAAGAAAAATCGATTACTGCAGTCTTTCAACCACAGACATCGCGATATTTAAGTACAGTAAATGTTTCCGTGCTCTTCGTTACATGTGTGCAATAAAACGAACGCAATCTCGTGCAGATAAACAATTTGTATGTACTCGTATATAAGTAGTATGTAGGTACAGTAACGAATTAACCGCTCTTGGGACCAAATGACCCGACCCAACATGTTCTGTGCACTCAATCCACGAAACATATCGACGAAAACTACATTCTTGAGATGGAAAGATTCAACGATTTCAGTGGTGATATAAAGATGGGAACAGATTTTTAACCCATGACTCGGCTAATCGCTTGATGAAAGACTTTTAGAAAAATAAACAGTGTGTAGGATGTTCATGAAAAACAAAATGTGACCCTTGCTTTATTGCTCTGTGCGAAGAATCTTAAAGCGTAAATTGCTTTATTTGTCGTTTGTACCATAATGTGATTACATTTGTCTCAACCTTTTCATAAATAGATGCAATGATTTACTGGTAAAATAACATTAAAAGTTGTAAGTTTACTTAGCAACTTAAGACTCAATTAATGCATAGAACAAAATACAAACCCGTGTCTGAAACATGTCTGTTACCACCTTTACAATTCGTACCCTTGAATTTCCGAGAAAATGATATTTGTACAGACGCCAGCATATTAAGCTTCCCGAAACTGTCAAATTTCCCCAATCAACTTTGAACCTTATGCTTTAGCGATAAAGTTGAAAATCTATTAAAGAAATTTAACAGATTGTAGTAGCTTGATGTGCTGGCGTCTGTACATTACCCGTGACTGTTCAACCTGGGTTTGTATCGGTGATGTCGGCCACAGGTGTAGTTCTGTTTGTATCGGTGATGTCGGCCACAGGTGAACTTCTGTTTGTATCGGTGATGTCGGCCACAGGTGTAGTTCTGTTTGTATCGGTGATGTCGGCCACAGGTGTAGTTCTGTTTGTATCGGTGATGTCGGCCACAGGTGAACTTCTGTTTGTATCGGTGATGTCGGCCACAGGTGTAGTTCTGTTTGTATCGGTGATGTCGGCCACAGGTGTAGTTCTGTTTGTATCGGTGATGTCGGCCACAGGTGTAGTTCTGTTTGTATCGGTGATGTCGGCCACAGGTGTAGTTCTGTTTGTATCGGTGATGTCGGCCACAGGTGTAGTTCTGTTTGTATCGGTGATGTCGGCCACAGGTGAACTTCTGTTTGTATCGGTGATGTCGGCCACAGGTGTAGTTCTGTTTGTATCGGTGATGTCGGCCACAGGTGTAGTTCTGTTTGTATCGGTGATGTCGGCCACAGGTGTAGTTCTGTTTGTATCGGTGATGTCGGCCACAGGTGTAGTTCTGTTTGTATCGGTGATGTCGGCCACAGGTGTAGTTCTATTTGTATCGGTGATGTCGGCCACAGGTGTAGTTCTGTTTGTATCGGTGATGTCGGCCACAGGTGTAGTTCTGTTTGTATCGGTGATGTCGGCCACAGGTGTAGTTCTGTTTGTATCGGTGATGTCGGCCACAGGTGAAGTTCTGTTTGTATCGGTGATGTCGGCCACAGGTGTAGTTCTGTTTGTATCGGTGATGTCGGCCACAGGTGTAGTTCTGTTTGTATCGGTGAGGTCGGCCACAGGTGTAGTTCTGTTTGTATCGGTGATGTCGGCCACAAGTGTAGTTCTGTTTGTATCGGTGATGTCGGTCACAGGTGTAGTACTGTTTGATTAGTTCGTGTCCACAGGAGAGACGCGACACATGCGTGGATTGACTTACTGAAAGACCGCGACGCGACGTAGCCAGATCTAGGTTAGGGATCAGAGGAGTATTCATTGTTGTGTGGATGTTATTCATTGTTGTACGTTGTATACGGTTTTAGCTACGAGTGGAATGCCATGAGCGTAAAGTAAATGATTTTAGATGTAAGACCAATCACAATATTACAATTCTAACAGCAACTTAAATCCAACAGCTATTAATGATCTAAAAATCAAACAGGCATAAGTTACATCTAAACTCAGGAAAACCTTGTAAAATCAATAAACGTAAAATTTTAATAGTGTCATAATTGAATAACCAGTCTACGAAGACCCATAATAAACCCCAGAATAAAGTGAACGTTGAATGAGTTGCAACGAGTTACGCTACGGGCGCATGTCAGCTTACGTTGGCCGGCCGTTCAGTTGGTAAGCATTTCTTCCTGACAAGTAAGTCGGCTACTTGCGACATTTTATTGGAAAACTTCCCGTGGACCAACTCCAGTGCTTTATTCTCTTACTTTGGGAGTATTACCAACGAGAGTCAGGAGCATCGTAAATAATACCAGTTTGAGGAAGAAAATATATTAAATGCGTTACTAAGTCACACCTCGTTTAAAGGGTGTATTATTAAAAAACAAACAGGAACTAGAAACGACGATGACAAAATCTTTCTATAAAACCTCACCACCATTGTAAATATACTTTTTAAATTTCACTCAAAAAAGACATCATACCTAAAATGTTTAGGTTTTATTATTTTCGAAATGGTCTGAATAAATTTGGATGATTTGGATAGCGATATTACAGGAGCACTTTGGAATAATTTCACTTCCATTTAAAAGATTATGTTTACATTGAAATCCCACAATGAAAAGGTAATTTATGTGACTACCTACCTGAAATATATGGTTTCAATTTGTATACGAGCCAATTGAATGTTACAATTTATACATGGAAATAATTTAGGTATACTTTCATTGTTAAAACAAGACTATAAATAATAACACCAAATATATTTCCACCAATACAAACAAACACCTGTGTATTTGCTACAAACAGTTTGATGGACGATCTATTCGATTTGAGAGGCAGCCCAATATTTATGTAACGAATGTCGCCCCGTACATAAAACATTGTTCTATTTGAGTTTACGAGGATCAGCGGTGAAAATAAAACGCTTACAGTATTAGGGATGGATGGGACAGAGAGTTTTATTGCGAATCTATCCCTGACGCAAACTGTCCCGGAGAAATCTATCATAGTAAAAGTTGTTCTGAAAGTTGGCACACAGATGTAAGGATACTGCTCAGGGTGACGCTGCGCGCTGTGCTGCAGGTCATTTAATTAAGAATTTTAAAAGTCGAACTTATAAAGGAAGTAGGACAGGCCACTAAGAAATATTAGTTTCTTTAAAAAAATATGGTGCTGCATCTAATGGTTGGTTTCGCGGATATATGTGAAAGGCTTCCTTTAAATAATTTTTTAGATCAGCAGTATCTAGTAGGTGTTATTTTATCTATTATTTTACAGTATTTCAGAAGAGCGAAGTATAGGAAAATTCAATATATGTATATTGAATTTGAAATACTGTAAAATAATAGATAAAATGTCAAATTTACATTCCGATAGTTACTATCACCAGACGATCATCGGTTCCTGTCCGTTACCGCAAGCATCTAGCTCGACTATTTGCCGTTCAATTTGGGTGACATCAAAAACTGTGTCTCCTTATCTACGGGTCTAGCCGACAGCCCCGGGAGGTGCTCGTGAGTTATAGTAGTAACAACCTTCCATTTAGATAACACACCGATGTGTATTGCTGATTCGTCCTCTGTGTTACAGAAGTTCCATAATAAAAACTAAAGATTTTAGTTTTTTATATCTATGAAAACCAGTAAAATTTTATTTGTGGGATGTAATTGACAGAACATGGTATAAAATCGAGCACCAATCTATAATTAATAAAGAATTTTATGAAATTCTTATATCCAAAGATAGTTCATTGAGAGGTGTGTGTAAAACAGTGAATATATAGAAGAAGTGACTTTCGGCTTCCTTATGCATCTCTTCACACCCAGGGGTGGACACCTCTAGATACAGTTTATCTCCATTTCTCGGTAGCTAGCTTGCTTCAATTTGTCTCGATCCGATCCGTGCGGCCTCAAGCACGGCCGGCCAGCTCACAATTGGTAGATGCTGTAGTAGATAAACACATAAATATTGAAACCCAGTCTAGTGGACCGTGCTTAGGAAGCCGTACGCTGATAGCGGATAGATAGGAGATTGTTACTTCATCTTACTACTACATGCCGCCAGTCTCTTGGGTACATTACCACTACATGCCGCCAGTCTCTTGGGTATATTACCAGTCGACAGCTATGCGGATGAATTTTTCGACGCTATTTTTTAGTTTCTGTATAGTTTTTGTTAAGTTAGGATTTGATTTTGTTATTTTTAGATTGTTAAATAAAATATCTTACTACTGTCGCTAGAAGACGCATCATTACTTAGGATTATACAAACTTTGTTAATGTCTTTGTCGTGTTTAAAAATGAAAAGGCTAGAAACCACTATGTAAGATTGAAATTTAAAAAAAAACCATAGTTCCTAATCATAAACAGCTCATATTTATAACCTAAAATTTCTCCAACCACTGAATGAATCAAAACCCCAGCAGGTTGAAATGATCAGCGGCCATACAGTTTACTTTCATCCCACCGCCATTGTGGTTTTTTATCACTATCCTGGAACTACCGATAACCCGTAATTTATCAATAAATACTCACTCACATGTAGTAATCGCTACCTAATATCGTTAACTATTCTCTCTAATACAACGTACTGTGGCGCCTGTGTGTGCTAGCCTTTAGCAATAAGCACTGGCTAGAATTATGATTCGATTCGTTGGTTTAAACATATGTCAAATATGATTATTATGGCGTTTGATTCTAGAAGCAGTGATTCATATCTTAACCGCGAAGTTGTATCGTTGCCTTTTTTATATTATAATATCTAATTGAGAGTCCTAAAGTCGTCTTATTTGTGTTTGCGCCCCCGTATTCTACAATTGGTGGAGGCGCCGAACGAGCCTACACAATTCATCGTGTTATGAATGATTTCAGATGAAGTAAATTTTTTTATGCAAGCCAAGCTGAATAAATTTGACGGAAGAGTCACAGAATATTTTATATGCGATTGCAGATTAAACTCCCCTTAGTTTAAATTTGCGTTGGAGTGAGTATAGAACAGGCGCAGAATCGTCGCCGGAAAAATAAAAGCTAAGTGGTTAAAATATTATTTTTATAAAGAAAGCAAGATGTATGCGCTTTTCTCAGGATCTAATATGTGCCTGGAAAAATTTTTTGAACAATACAGAGCGATTGCCACACTTTATGGATGGCGTGAAAGTGATTGGGCATTGATAATGCAGGCTTATCTCCAAGAAGCAGCTCTGGTTTTTTATAAGATGATATACCGCGAGGGTATGTCATTTGATGAGATATGCGATGCCTTTCGTGAGGATTATCCATTTCCGTGCAGATGTCACGAAGCATTTTATAAAGCGAGGAAAGAGGAGATGTTAAAGGTTCCGTCTGAAGAATGCGGACAAAATAATGTTTTGAATGTTGATGATGATGCTTCTGTGTTATGTAGTGTAGAAGCAGATGTTGAAGAAGTTGAAGTCGAGCGCAGCAGCCAAGAGTGCAGTGTAGAAGCAAATGTTGAAGAAGATGAAGTCGAGCGCAACAGCCAAGAGTGCAGTGAAGAGGTAGATGTTGAAGAAGTTGAAGACGAGCGCAGCAGCCAAGTATGCAGCCCCGCAGAGGCTGAGGAGGTGGTGGAAGTGTTCGAGTGCGAACACGAGGAAGAAAACGAGGAATCGGGTCAGTCCATTCCAGTTATAACTAATGTATCTAGCTATGTTTCAGAACCGAAGGAAGAGCAATTTGATCACGATGTGCAAACCGATATAATTAACATCGATGATGATCATTTTAATGAAAATAATATATCAATAAATATTTCCGAAACAAAGGAGAATAACCATTTTATAAATGAAAAGGGTGATGCCCAAATGATCATGTTGTTAGTTGAGAATAGTAAAGTGGATGATGAAGTTGGGTTAGATGAAGATGTTTTAAAGTTGGATGTAAGTGGAGATGAAGACGTAGAGGTGAAAGACATTTCTGTGCATTTTAAAAGCTCTTTTAGTTCTTCTACAGATGCGGGCGCAGAAGATAATTGTATTAATCTGGTCATTAATAATGTTAAAACGTTCCCAAGCATTCATCATGTAGTTATCCCTAAGTTTAATAAAAATAATTCTCGTTATGCAACATCTAATATTAAAAAAGCACACAAGAGAAAAGGATTCCAATATACTAGAAATGCTAGAACAAAATGTTCAATTTTAAAATGTTTTACAAATAGATATAAATTCATAAAAACATTTGCTAAAAACATAACTTTCCTTCTGACGCAGTCGGTTAAAAATAATGATCATTTGTCTAAGGATTTTTCATTTTTAAAACATATACATTTTAAATGGAAATGGAAGAATAAAGATAAAAACTTTCCATGTTAAAATTTAAATAAACCATTGTTTTTCCATTTATGTTTGATACGCGTCAGGTCACAGAATAAATTTTGTTAGACTGTAACATTTGTTAGTCTGTAATATTTGTTAAGCTATGATATTTGGTAGTCTGTGATATTTGTTGGTCTACGACATTCGTTACACTGTAACATTTGATAGGCTGTGATGTTAGATAGACTGTGACAGACTTTGACTTTTGGTGTGTCATTTAGTTATTGTAAACATCAATAGAACATTATTTTAGTGAATATTGTGATAAAGTTATTAACATGTGTTTGTATGTGTGTTTCATATGCTGGGAAGATACTTCGGACGCAGCTGGGAGCGTGAGGCTTGAGGTCTCACGGCTCCATGAGGCTTGAGGGACCGAATCTTCGTTTTCTAAATTACATAGGCCATGTTTAGTGTGAGTGAACTCCAGAAAATAGTAATGCGCGTTATAGGAGGAAGAGGGTTGTATAAAAACTGTTGTCACTCTCTAGAGGGGGGAGTGATCAGCTTAAGTTGAAACCAACTTTGCTAACGGGGCATAGCCTTTGCAAAGTGTGTTGAGTTGACACAACTGGTTCAGCTTGGGTTGGAGCACCCACAGTTTTTTATAAATGATATAGTTATTATAAACGCGGAGAATCTTTTGAATATAATGGAGTTCAGTCACTTATTAGATTTTTGGAACAATGGCATCATAATCTTTCGCTCCCTCTGGCTGATACCGTCCGATGGGGTAAAAGGATCTGAAGTTAAGTTCAGTTAACACGGTAAGCCTCATCCAGGCCGATGTGAACTTTCACATCATTTGTTATCGAAGGAGGCCAAGTCACATCTTTTTCGCTCGTTTTGTTATGACGAGGTTCAGGCATGACAACGTTAGTTTGTGTTGATGCATTTTAGCACTATTAAATGTAGACTTACCTAGCACTTAAGGGAGTGTTAGTTAAATGTTTCGTTTGTCCTGACTTGAGCCCTGCTTTTAGAAAAAGCTGGACCTCACAGTGTTAACTTCGGGCGTTAGATAGTTTTTTCCTTATAGGATTAATAATAGGTAGGAACGCTTAAATTTTCGAATCGTTAGAATTAAAGTCTTGTATTTTGATGCGAGCTAGGCCAATACTTTAATTCAAAGTGGGGCGTAGCTCGTGTGGCGCCTGTGTGTGCTAGCCTTTAGCAATAAGCACTGGCTAGAATTATGATTCGATTCGTTGGTTTAAACATATGTCAAATATGATTATTATGGCGTTTGATTCTAGAAGCAGTGATTCATATCTTAACCGCGAAGTTGTATCGTTGCCTTTTTTATATTATAATATCTAATTGAGAGTCCTAAAGTCGTCTTATTTGTGTTTGCGCCCCCGTATTCTATAGTACCTACATATTATATTATGAACAAGCCCGCAGTTCAGATGTAATCACTTGTACAGTCAGCTTCTAAAACATAGCGAGAAAATTAAATTACATAAATTCTGGTCAGAATGATAGTGTTCGTTTACGTACTGGGTTAATTCTGCAACAGCCTTTGTCTCATTGATTTTTACTTTCGTGTGATTGTCTGTCACTGCATGATAAAAAGCTAAGTTGTCATGATTTTTCTATGAAAGCCACTAACGAAGTGTGCAAGTTTAAGTATTGTTAAGGTAATGTTTTTAGGTGTGCAGATCATGTTGACCAGTTTGCTCGTCCCGATATTTTTGAAGCTGACTGTACAAAAGCACAGAGCCACGTCCTTCTCGGACTAATTACAACCTACCTGTGTCTAAAGGATTTGTGGCCGCTCTACATCCAGCTCGCTAGCCAGGCTTCTATTACATTTGTGCCAGTTTCAATGGCGTTTAGTATAACAGGGTTAGCAATATGAATGGAATGTGTTACAGGAATAGTACCGCTTTGAGAGAGGTATTGTTCATTATAACATTAGTCTAGCACTAAATGCGGACCTTTACGACCTGTTGTGATGACGTCAAGGTTGTTATTTGAAGTAGCTTTTGAAATAGAGATACAATTTATTATTATAAGTAGTTTCAAGATACGTTTACCACAAAGCGTTAGAGTACACTGCATGGTTCTTCCTTTGCAATAAACCCGCTCGAGCTAACTTCTCAAAGGCGACAGTCGGCACATTGCGCTGTCATTGACTAAGCTGATTCATTGCACCTAATTGCGGTATGGTTATTATTATAATACGGCAAAAATCTAACTTTGACATACCTATCCCTACAATCTTACACACTTATTTACATCATAAACAACATAACTCGCGTTGAGCACTGTAAACTACAAGCTAGACACGTCAATTAAGAGTAACTAAATAAAACACGTGACGTGCTCATTAGTGGTGGTCCCGGGTTCGATTCCCGGAGCTTGCGGTCATACATCACGCGCACCTCACCATGAGGACTTCCTAATTGGAACCTCGCCGATAATTGTGAGACTTTAAAGGAGTAGGTACTAACAAACTAACAAACTCGATGAACTGAGGTTGGAAGGGTTTTGTTTGTCGGATTCTAGTGGATATGGAAATGGAAACAAACTCATGTAGGTATCAATAATTACAAGGATATAGAGTGTACCTGTTCAGATCCACTTTTGGTTGTGTCTTTATACACCAGTTCTGATTTTTTGATGTTTGGTTCCGCTTTCAAATCAATTATAGTACCTACCAAATCATCAATCCATCTTTTTTTAGGGTTCCGTACGTCCGTAGGAAAAAACGGAACCCTTACAGGATCACTCGTATGTCTGTCTGTCTGTCCATCTGTCGCAGTCAATTCACTCTGTACCTAGTGGCCGATAAAGTTGAAATTTGGTACACATTTATGAATTTCTGTAACCCAAACACGAACGTTTCATTTTCACTTCTCGGAGGTAAATAAAAAAATAGATAAAAAGCCGGTTCCTTACAAATTTGTAGGTACCTATGTAAATAGATTATCACGGGTTTTTTTTTAACTTTATGGTTTTCGGATTTTTTCCTTTACTTGTGCTACATGACATTGCTTCTTGCCAAATTTCATGATTCTAGGTCAACGGAAAGTAGGTACCCTATAAATTTTGATTCCCTTGAAAGTGTCGAAATATATGTGTTTTGCGGCATAAACTGCCGTATCTTTTTTTTACGTTAACTTACAAGTTTAATTTTTTCACAGCTTTAGGTAAGAGACTGTATACCTGAGTATAAGGTTTTAATTTCAACTCGATACCTCCACGCGTTCCCGAGATAAAGGGTCTTGACAGACAGACAGACAGACGGACAATAAAGTGTTCCTATAAGGGTTCCGTTATTTCCTTTTGAGGTACGGAACCCTAAAAAAAACAGTGGCGCTCCGGGAGTGCCGACAGAAGTGAAAACAAAACACAAACAGAATACTTTGCCATCACTCACTGACATATAGGATTTAAAACCGAGTACATCCCAAGGACAGCCGAACACATCCGAATATAGCGCGGTGTCGGTAACAGTGGCGCGAGTTCAATGGTTTTTTCCCATCTCAAAAAATGCACAACGCGCCTAAAGAAGTTTTCACTTCAATGAAAAGTTTTGGAAACTGTACCGTGTGACATATCAAGTGAAACTGTACCGTGTGACATATCAAGTGAAACTGTACCGTGTGACATATCAAGTGAAACTGTACCGTGTGACATATCAAGTGAAACTGTACCGTGTGACATATCAAGTGAAACTGTACCGTGTGACATATCAAGTGAAACTGTACCGTGTGACATATCAAGTGAAACTGTACCGTGTGACATATCAAATGAAACTGTACCGTGTGACAAATCAAGTGAAACTGTACCATGTGACATATCAAATGAAACTGTACCGTGTGACATATCAAGTGAAACTGTACCGTGTGACATATCAAGTGAAACTGTACCGTGTGACATATCAAGTGAAACTGTACCGTGTGACATATCAAGTGAAACTGTACCGTGTGACATATCAAGTGAAACTGTACCGTGTGACATATCAAGTGAAACTGTACCGTGTGACATATCAAGTGAAACTGTACCGTGTGACATATCAAGTGAAACTGTACCGTGTGACATATCACGTGAAACTGTACCGTGTGACATATCAAGTGAAACTGTACCGTGTGACATATCAAATGAAACTGTACCGTGTGACAAATCAAGTGAAACTGTACCGTGTGACATATCAAATGAAACTGTACCGTGTGACATATCAAGTGAAACTGTACCGTATGACATATCAAGTGAAACTGTACCGTGTGACATATCAAATGAAACTGTACCGTGTGACATATCAAGTGAAACTGTACCGTGTGACATATCAAGTGAAACTGTACCGTGTGACATATCATGTGAAACTGTACCGTGTGACATATCAAGTGAAACTGTACCGTGTGACATATCAAATGAAACTGTACCGTGTGACATATCAAACTGTACCGTGTGACATATCAAGTGAAAGGATTTACTGTGAGGGTATTTTTTTTTATATGTAGTTTTAAAGTTATTTCAAAAATATATGAAGTTGACAATTCCCCATTATCTCCAAAGTTACTGAGCCTATAATTTTGAATAAAAAAACAGAATTTGTTGTATCCTTATAGATTACAGGAAAACGTTTATGAAGTCTATGGCATGGCGTGGCGTTAAAATAACATAATAAATTAATGTCCCAATATTGTGCGTAAAAACTTACATTTGCAGTTATTCGAACTGCAATGGATGGATATTACGAGTATAATGTACATGTTAGGGAACATGTTTTTCAACTACAATGCTAAGTTTGTTCCTGGGATAAATTCATTCCAACTACGGAAGCCTTCATTGTGCATGGTCTGACACGCACTTGGCCGGTTTTGTGTAATTAAATTATTGTGACTAACATAGTCTATAATATAAGCTTTATAACAGAAACATTATGGATCATAGTCCGTAATAAACGATTGTTATTACTAGATACATAAATGCAGTCATCTTCTTCACTAAACTTTCTTTCATCGATGTCTATTGAGATGTTTACAGCGGAATCACTTTCCAAATTGTGTTCCGTTGTGATTCACGTCATCAATAGCGTGTCACCGACAGAGGCTATATACATATCAGAGTCTATATTCAGAGCTATCCTATCTAGCCTATCGTCTATCGCATTCAATAGCCCCGTCTGGTGGAGCGAACTTATTGTATGAACTGTCCCCACCGGGGTAGAGAAGCAGGGCCGCATTCCGTGCATACTGGTTAAGGAAAAATTTAGTGTTTAACAGCGTCAAAACGAGTGCATTGGTATTTGGCATTGCAAGGCAATCTAATTTTGGGGGAATCTTGCTAAGAGACGTGTCCACAGCCAGCAGTATAACTTCTCCTAGTTTCTTTACGAGGGACAAGACCTTTATAAAACACACGTGATTAGGTTTTTAGGGTTCTATACTTCAAAAGGATAAAACGGAACCCTTATAGATAACTTCGTTGTCCAACTGTCTGTTCGTCTGTCAGTCAGTTTAGACCCTTTTTCTCAGGAACGTGCAAAGGTATCAAGTTGAAATTAATATCAAATATGTAGGTCTAAGGTTCCTTGTAGTTCCAAAAAATTGAGCTTCTAAATCAACGCAATAAAAAGGGTATTTACGCGACATATTTTAATATTCACAAATAAATTGAAACTTAAAGGGTACTTCCCGTTGACCTAGAATCATGAAATTTGGCAAAAAGCAAGGTTTTACGGCCCAAGTAAAGGAATAAATCCGATAAATCGTGTTTTTTTTTCTGATTAAAAACTTTCATTGGCAGTTGGAGCATTGACCGTGACGTGTATTGATGTATGTAAGAACATGTTTTTCAACTACAATGTTAAGTTTGTTTTTGGGATAAAATCATCCCAACTACGGAACCCTTCATTGTGTGGGGTCCGACGCGCACTGGCATATTATTTTAATTGAGTTTCCTATTCAAAGGGATCCTATAAATAAATGTTATTGGTAACTTACCCTCAAGTTCAGTCCATCCCTGGACAGTCTACCGTCTGGCGCACCAATCACTGTGAAAGGATACTATCTGGTATTAGGCCGCTCAGCCGCGCCCGTCTGCAACGACCGCTGCAATATTCATCATCACGTACACTTGGAGGGAATACCTAACATACACGTGCCTGGCCAAGGAGTAATTGCGGGCACACGCACCGTTTAGAAGTTACGACTGAAGATACTGCGGGTCTCAGATCAGAACAAGTGCTACAATGTGTAATATTGACATTCGTAGTTAATATATACCTACTATACATTTACACCTACATATTATTATAAAAAGTCGCAATTCTCATCTGTCTGTGTTACTGCGTTGTTCTACGAGTATTACCTACGCAACGGATTTTGATGCATTTTTAACCATAAAAATCAAAAATTAAAATATTTTATTTCACATAAACCTACGGCACTTCTTATGAAACGTCAGAAGCTAGGTGAACGGTTATAATTGGTAGTTTCATATGGAGAAGAGCCGGCAAGAAACTCCACGGTTACTCTCTTAAAAATTGGCTTTTACAATGTTTCCAAATTATAGTAGGTATGGGAGGACAGCGTAGGCTCGTCAACAAGTACCAGGTACTTGATAAAATAAAAAAATGGTCTACAGATCTAAAGTCTGCAAGGCCTACAAAGTCCTCACATTTACAAAATATGAATCTATCAAAAGGATAAATAACATATAAAAACCTATTAAAACCAAGTGATATGATTGATTTACATGATCCATTACAACCACTAATAAAGAGTTGAAAAATTATAATTGTCTGTATATAATGTCAAACCATCACTTTGATTATTTATTTCGAAAGGATTATGTGTGTATACATTCTTAATAAACTTACATAGAAAAATAATCTCGATGTTTTGTCAAGTCGTAAAAACCGTGCGAAGCAAGAACGGGCCGCTAGTATTGTACAATAAGTAGGTACTAGACATTGACTATACAGGATTAATTTACCAAGTGGGCGTGGATTTGGCCATCCACGCCCACTTGAAAAATTCACCCTGTATATTACTAGCGAGAAGGAAAAAGATGAAGAGCAGGCTCATCGTTGGCTATCACCAAAACACTTTATTTCCCGCCTTTGTCATCGTAATGAGAATAAGAAAAAAAAATGTTATTCATTCAAATGGTATTCTATGAGGAGAAATTGTCTAGACCTCCAAGAAAGTGTGTCGTCAGTCGGCAGTAGTTTCTTTACGAGTACTAAATTCAAGTGTTTTACTAGTGAGTCCAGTACCGAACTATGTCAGTAACGAGCTTACTATCGCAACAGCTGCTTACCCGTTAATCGCTACACCGCCGTAGGTACTGCAAACTTACTGGCTCGCATTTACTACACATTTTTATACTCGCTATGAAACTTTCCTTAGGTTTTTACGATAGACCACCCCACTACTTCAGCCAGGGTTGCAAGACATATTAGTAAAAGTTAAAACTTTTTTACAAAAAAAAGAAAAACAACCGACTTCCAAAAAAGACATTACAAAGTGAAAAATAACTTTAATTTCGGAAGCCGATGTCGTTGGGTTCGCATTTTCGTTGTTTGCCACCGACTTTTTTTCACTTTGGAGTGTCTTTTTTGGAAGTCGGTTGTTTTTCTTTTTTTTGTAAAAAAGTTTTAACTTTTACTAATAGGTATGTCTTGCAACCCTGGGTTTTTTTTTTTTTATAGTTCTTATTTTTTACTTTTAAGTTGTACCTACCCTATACAAATACGTATAGCACTACATACTACTCGTATGTAAATACTATTAGTGACAGGAAATCATTATAACATCATCAATATAAACTAAGTTGCAAAAATACGTATTATTGAAGCTAACTCAAAAACTACCCAAGCAAAGTTAATAAAATTTATTATTTCCACGCCTGAGGCAAAAATAATTTTTGAAATCTCGTAACATACAAAAAAAATACAGTCGAATTGAGAGCCTCCTCCTTTTTGAAGTCGGTTAATATGTAAAAATACGGCACTGTCTTATAGTCACAATGCATCGCATAACAATTCCACTAAGCCACTATTGGAAAGTCATAGGAAAGCAAACGACGCAATTTCGTTTACTTGAATTTTTACCAGTATTTTTTTTTTAATCCAAACTACTGAACCGATTTTGACAAAATTTCTATGGGACCAATCTGAAAGTATATCCTTTCAGCTGAAGTATTCGAAGTATTCTCCCGAATAGAGAACCTCTTTCATTTTTGAAGTCGGTTAAAAAACAAGATGGCGCCGTTAGTTCCAATTTTGGCCACGCGCCAAAATAACCTTGTAGCACTATAAATGTGCTGTCATGAGACCTGTCAACCCTATTTCAGCACCAGGGTTGCTCCATCGTGCATCACAAACGCTTCTTGACGTCGATAACTGCCAAATTAATTGCAGGTATGATCGTAACATGCGCCCCCCTTGGAGCGTCGCTGTGACAACCATAGAGAAGTTTACGATGTTTTGAGACGGTTCCTATTAAGTGTGGCGCGATTAGGTGGGGAATACGTTAGGCGCTTTAAGTCATATAAGAGGAAGCGTAATTAGAATAAGAGGTATAATCACATACATAGACATATATTGAGTAAGTTCGTCATGTACGTCAATGACAATCTATGTCATATATTTTTTCTTCTTTCCAAAATATTTCAAAGAAGTATTTTCCTCATATCTGAATTCTCATCTCTCGGATATGAAGTTATTCCTTGCTATCATAATAGTTTTTGTCTGAGATGGATTTGTTCGGGACTCGTTCGGGAAACGTTGATAAGAGCATAATTCCGGCGGTCGGACGGCAGTTCATCCGGCCCAGTCCGGCCGCTATCGAGACCCAATATCGTTCGTCCATCGACCGGGCTTGCACGCCATGGCTTCATACCAGACCTTATCTTCGACAGATACTATTTATTTTTACTGAACATATCCTACTTATGGGAATATACTATACATAGGTATGTACGTAAATATAATTTATGTACCATACAGGCAAAAAAACGTAACCGTGGACCGGTGATCAACCTTCATGTCGGTACTGCCAGAAAGCCAGATTTCACTGAGCAAAATTAAACTGTTTAGTCTACAAACTTAAGGCCGTAAGCCCGTAGGAATTAGGACAATTAAATGTTCAGCTTAAACACCAAAATATACTCGTACTGGCGTCAGTTTATCTACATTTGGTATTTAAATGTTTAATTTAAGGAACAATCAGAGGAAGTAAGAGAGAATAAAGTTGAACAACTGGAGCATGAAACTGAGTGTTGGTTACGTCACGCAAGGTCGCGGACGGCGCGGGGCCGCGCGTGCCTGCGCGGGCATCTGGCGGTCAGGGGATGTGTCGATGAAAGTCATCACAGTGTTAAGTATAGTAAGTTAGTGACTGAGAAGAGATTTGGTAAGTTAGGCAGTTGCAGAACAGATGTCCAATGCCACTTTTCACAGGTATAGAATTTGATAGGAGATCGATAATATGTAATCAAGTTGCATCCTTCTACATTTTTACAACGACCTGGCGACCCAAATGACACGATCTATTCGACTACAGCACAGAAAATCTTATCAACTATCAAAATAATTGTGCAAATTCTACTAGGATAATGCACTTCATGAAAATGTTTCAAATATTTATTCCTCCCATCGACATTCGCGCGTTCCTAGCGGCGCGCGGCGGCAGTGGCAGGTCGCGAGTGTTCCCGCGGGCGTGCTGCCGCCGCCGCGCCAGTTTGCCGCGATCCTTACGTAACGCGCCGCGGGGACGATTGCCTAGATTGGATACCCCAATATCTAGCCCCGACTTATTGCTCCACAAGATTTGAATTCGCTTGTGCGGCATTCAAAGACTTTCAACTGTTTTCTAGGAAAAGTAAAGATCACACCGATTGTATGGAATAGACTCGTGTTTTTATTGAAAACGAAAATTGAATGGGATACCTAGAACGTAGATCTCTTCACCGCATTCGCAACTAAAGCTTCTCGTCTACGGTGTTTCTTACGATGGTGAAAAATGTTTGCGAAAGAATCCGTTGAATAAATATATATACAACGGATTCTTTCACAAACATGTTTGGGCAAGAAATAAGCCTGCATTAAATATTTCCGCAGTCTTTGCGTATTGTTTTCATTTCAGCGGAAAGGAACTAACTAAGCAAAAGAAGTCATTACACGTTACTCATAAACCGCCGAAGGCTGCAAATGAGAAAAAATATCTATTGTGAAGCAGAAAATGGCATTCTTGTTGCAACCGCAGAGCCGCGGTGTAGGGAGTTGCAGAATATTTACTTCATACAACAAACTGACGAACACAAAAACAGAAAAATGTTTTGGGAAACTGACAACTTAGCGAAACTGGATAAAGGCGTTTTATAATGTAGGGCTTGACGGTTCTGGTGATCCGTAAGTGGTATTTATATTCCTCTAAGTATAAGGGAAGTGCCCTAATAGTACTTCGGTGCCGAGTTAAAGAACTTGCGAATCTTATAACCCATAAAACTTCATTGGAAGAGGAAAATTGCACCAGATACAGATGTAGAAACATTTTACTGCTCATCTATATCTACAGCATGTATCAGAAAGGTGTGGTCATATTAAGGGTGTGGTACATACAGTACAGTACAGACCATCAAAGTGAACCACTTTCATAACATGGTTATCGCGAAAAAAATAATAGGTAGTGTTTTGTTTATTTATTTTCTTATCAGGAACAATTTATATTGTGTTTGATACATTACATACCTCATAATTAATAATGCAATAATATACAATAAAGAAATATCGATGTTTTATCAAGTCATAAAAACCATGCGAAGCAGGGAAGGGTCGCTAGTACAGTCTAAGCAAGTGGCTCTTCTGTACTTATTTATTTCACAGTCCTCGCAAGCTAGGTAGTCTAGGCTGTAGCTACAGACGCATTGTTGCGTGTAAAGAATCTTCCGATGGGCCCACCGGCCCCACCACCATAGCCCACTGTCGTTTTACTTTAATTTCCCGTCCGTCTGTTTGTATGCGCACTGCGGCCGTCGAGTAATCTCTGTGTAGCCGACGGCGGCCCCGCACCCCTCCCCCCCCGCTCCCGGTGCGAAACATTGTAGTAAAGCCTCCTTTATAAAATATAAAAAGACTAGGTTCTACATTACATAGTTAAACTTACCTCCATTATATCTAGGCTTAGAAGCGCGACTTAATTTAAAGTTAGTCCTAAACTATGAATCTGCAAGGCCGAACCGTCTAAATGGAACTACAGACAAAATTTTACAAAATAAGTAATTATCTTTGAAGTTTCACGGCGCTACGAGTACTAATAATTTGCCTTATTTTATAAGAGCAACTAATTAGCTATTACAATGACGAAAGGGTTGTGATGATAATACGGACGGAGAAGGGGGTGGAACACATAAAATGCAGAACGACGGGGGCTCGCAGTTCAAATTACACGCTGTAATAATACTTCACATGCTGCATCTTGTTATTCGCACACAATCATTCCGTTACTTTAGGTTTTGCGACAGCCTCCTTGTTTCTCCATTAATTCACTACTTTCCCCTTTAATACTTTGCGCATGTTTGCGTCAATTGTGTTCACATTGTTAAAAGAAGATATATTGAAGTAGCGAGTGCACGACATGAACTATATTTCTGCTATCGCTGTGAGGCTATGTGAGAGTATGTCGACAGGTTTTAATTAACTTTTCACAAAAGGAATCGCTGCACTCATACGCAAGATAATGACATGATGTGCAGCTAGAGATTAGCAAAATACACTGGGCCGCAAAGAAACCGAAAGTGTATTTTGCGTTTATAAAAAAGCGATAACTTTTAAAATATTTGAACAATCCTTTTAAAATAAATGCTAAATTAAAGTTTATTTCATTACAAAATATTTCTATGGGAAGAAAACCTTTTTATTTATTTTTGGTGATTGTATCTATACATATAATAAATTTGTAGAAAAGTGGTGTCTGTACAATGGAAATATATAAAAAAAAAGTAGCAGGGGTTGTTATTATATCGATGCCGAACCCGAAATTGTAATTAATATTTTTTTTGTCTGTTTGTCGGTTTGTCTGTTTGTCTGTTTGTCTGTTTGTTTGTGCACGCTAATATCAGAAACGGCTTATTCGATTTAGATGCGGTTCACTAATATATTGTAGTAGGTTTCACTTAACATTTAGTGTTTATTTCATGTCAATCGGTTCATAAATAAAAAAGTTATGTCAATTTAAAGAATCACGGCGAACATTTGTTAAGGTATTCTATCAGAGTACGTACACGCCTCGGGCCTGCGCGTCCGATCTTCGGAACTACTGGACGGATTTGAATGATTTTTTTTTTGTTGTATAGTTATTATGGCTGGACAACATTCAGGCTATAATGTTTCTTGGAAACTTGAACACCTGATGCAGAACCGAAACAGACCAGCTTAACTATAAGAGATACAAAAATGGTACCATAGCAAAAATTGTTCCACGTGATGAGGATTTTCTGCTGAGAGAATAAATTTGAAGATCTGGAACACCTGATGGGGAACTCCAAGAGCCCAGCTACACCATAACACATATAGGAATGACGTCTTAGTAAAAGTTATTCGGTCTGATGGGCATTTCCTGTTGACTTATAAAAATCGAAGATCAGTAACATCTGATGTGGAAATCTAAGCTATCACTTGTGCAGAAATTCATTATTCTGATGAAATTCAGTTAATAACATGCCACTTACCTCTAAAGAGTGTACCTGAATTCTGTCAATCCTTGAAGACGAGCGCAGTCAGCGTTATACAGCGAGAACGGTTGGTATGTCGCTATCAACCGTTCAAAGAGTGCTCCAGCAATTTGAAGAGACTGGATCCAATATTCGCAGACCAGGAACAGGCTGAACAAGGTGCATGACAGCGCGGGAGGATCGATATATGGTGACAACAATGTAAAGCAATCGATTTCAAACGGCTATTGAAGTAAAAAATCACCTTCTACGTCCTGGAGAGAGCAATATGAGCACGTGTACAGTGAGATTGCGTCTTGCTGAAACAAACTTGAAGCCATTTAGACCTGTAAATGGTCCAAAACTCGAAAGGCAGCATCTAAATTCAAGGCTGGATTACGCTAGAGAACACATGAATTGGACTCTGGATGACTGGTTAAGAGTTATGTTTTCGGTCGAAGCGAGGTTCATGCTATACATGCACGATGGGAGGCAAAGAGTCTACAAAAGACCAGGAGAGCGCTATAACCAAGTTTGTATTGAAGAGAAAGTGCCATACGGTGAAGGCTGTGGCGGGAATTTCTTCCGAAAGCCGCACCGTGCTAGTGGTAATAGAAAATGGCACTTTAACGGCAAAAAGATACGGGAATGAATATGTTGACCCATTTTCAGTAAAAATGGGCGAGAACACCGTCTTTATACAAGATAACGCTCGTTCCCATACAGCTCGGATAGTGTTTGTCTACCTTGAAGATGTCGCAGCACATAGACCAGACTTGAACCCCATCGAGCATCCCTGCGACGAACTGGGACTAAGTGTACGCCAGCGAAATTTCCCTTCAATCTCTCTTCGTGAACTGAAAGAAACACTGATAGAGGAATGGGAGAATATTACTCGGCATTGGCTCAGAAATCTGGTGGAAAGCATGACAAACCGTATAACAGTTGTATTATTAACATTATTAGCTCGAAGTGCCAATACAAAATACTAAAATGTGTAAAAATATTATTTGATACCGTAGCACATTTTTCGAAATCTAGTGAAAATGATAATTTTTACTTAACTTACTTTTTTCATAATAAACTTCATAATCTTTAATTAAGACATTAATTTAGGCACCATACAATTGTCTATAATACAGTTTTTATTTCATAAAGCTAGCTCCAATATTTTGGAAGTTATTGAGGTTTTTGTTTTGTTTCTTTGCGCCCAAGTGTAACTAGAATATTGTTTCTTTTGTTTTCGTACGAGGACATTTAAAGAAAAATAACTTTATTTTACTAAAACCCGATTTTTCAATAGTCATGTACCTAATTTTTATCTGAGGAATAAATATTGCGGTTTGACAGCTTTTGTATAGAAAATATGTCAAACTGCCATATTTGTTCTTCAGATCTAAGTTCTTCTTCTGATCTGACTGTTGAAAAATCAGCCCTTAGTCGCACTGGTATTAATAACTCACAGGAACTCAGTATCAGTTTGATTTGCCTACAGCTTGCACCCTTTTCGTGGCACTCGTGGTGTAGGGTTGTCTAAGTCTGCGGTGCGCATTTCACGCGCGTTCGAGCGCTGGAGTGCGTTATTACTTTCATGTAAACCCTCGGCGTGGGTTTCAGTCTGAGGGTCGGTGCAGTATGGGGGACTGTTCAGTATGGGGGACTGTGCAGTTTGGGGGACTGCCTGCAATAATGTGCTTTTTGTTTGTTTGCTCTGCTTTGTGATCACTCAACCTCGCCCTGTGTGTGTTTTGATGATACTTCAAAGGGCACGTTTGACTCTTTAGATGAAGCACTGCTACATATAGTATGTATTACTTTTTGTTTATTTGTTCACAACATCAAAAAATTTTAAGATCTATAAAAAAAAATCTCTGCTAGTATTAACACTGTCTTGGTTATTATCTCACCTTCCTAAACCATGATTCTAGGTATGATTGAAAATACCAAGCCTTATTATTACAGCGGCTATTCGACATGGCATCTAATCCTAAAATCGTCCCACCGAGCGAACCTAGAGAAAATAACATAATTCTAACAGCAGCTAACAACATGTTCGTGTGCCCGCTGCGACCTGGTGGAGGCGACCGATTTGCCTGTGTATGTCGTTTAGCTTCCACTTTGTATACGCCGCGGTGTCGCTCCACCTATTTGTCCAGCCTGTCCCGCGGGCAAGGTGACACACAATAGTTACGAGCAGAAGATTCATCCAAAAACCGTACGAATTTGTACGTAAATAGTGACTTGATAGACTGGAATATTTTGAAATGTTGCTGTAGAAAATAAGTTAAGCAGGTTATTCAAATCTTAGTAAGGCCGCTTTCACATTTAGGCGACTTTAGCAGCGCGACTGACGCGCGACCGTCGCCCAGTCAGAATTTCATATTATAAACAGAAGCGTGCGTGAAGTTTTCTGCTTCTGCCGCGCTACTGTCGCGCTGCTAACGGTCTAATGTGAAAGCGGCCTAAAGTGTTTAGTCGCTACACCTACCAATCTCCTGGCACTTGTTGACAGGCCCACACCGTCCTTCTATCTCTACTAATAGTAAAGTGTTTAGTGTCTACACCTACCAACCTCCTGGTACTTGTCGACAGGCCCACACCGTCCTTCTATCTCTACTAATAGTAAAGTGTTTAGTGGCTACACCTACCAACCTCCTGGTACTTGTCGACAGGCCCACACCGTCCTTCTATCTCTACTAATAGTAAAGTGTTTAGTGTCTACACCTACCAACCTCCTGGTACTTGTCGACAGGCCCACACCGTCCTTCTATCTCTACTAATAGTAAAGTGTTTAGTGTCTACACCTACCAACCTCCTGGTACTTGTCGACAGGCCCACACCGTCCTTCTATCTCTACTAATAGTAAAGTGTTTAGTGTCTACACCTACCAACCTCCTGGTACTTGTCGACAGGCCCACACCGTCCTTCTATCTCTACTAATAGTAAAGTGTTTAGTGTCTACACCTACCAACCTCCTGGTACTTGTCGACAGGCCCACACCGTCCTTCTATCTCTACTAATAGTAAAGTGTTTAGTGTCTACACCTACCAACCTCCTGGTACTTGTCGACAGGCCCACACCGTCCTTCTATCTCTACTAATAGTAAAGTGTTTAGTGTCTACACCTACCAACCTCCTGGTACTTGTCGACAGGCCCACACCGTCCTTCTATCTCTACTAATAGTAAAGTGTTTAGTGTCTACACCTACCAACCTCCTGGTACTTGTCGACAGGCCCACACCGTCCTTCTATCTCTACTAATAGTAAAGTGTTTAGTGTCTACACCTACCAACCTCCTGGTACTTGTCGACAGGCCCACACCGTCCTTCTATCTCTACTAATAGTAAAGTGTTTAGTGTCTACACCTACCAACCTCCTGGTACTTGTCGACAGGCCCACACCGTCCTTCTATCTCTACTAATAGTAAAGTGTTTAGTGTCTACACCTACCAACCTCCTGGTACTTGTCGACAGGCCGACACCGTCCTTCTATCTCTACTAATAGTAAAGTGTTTAGTGGCTACACCTACCAACCTCCTGGTACTTGTCGACAGGCCCACACCGTCCTTCTATCTCTACTAATAGTAAAGTGTTTAGTGTCTACACCTACCAACCTCCTGGTACTTGTCGACAGGCCCACACCGTCCTTCTATCTCTACTAATAGTAAAGTGTTTAGTGTCTACACCTACCAACCTCCTGGTACTTGTCGACAGGCCCACACCGTCCTTCTATCTCTACTAATAGTAAAGTGTTTAGTGGCTACACCTACCAACCTCCTGGTACTTGTCGACAGGCCCACACCGTCCTTCTATCTCTACTAATAGTAAAGTGTTTAGTGGCTACACCTACCAACCTCCTGGTACTTGTTAACAGGCCCACTCCGTCCTTTTATCTCTACTAATAGTGTAATTTGAAAACATTGTAAAAGACAATTATTTTTAAAAGAGCACCCGTGGAGTTTCTTGCTGGCGTTCCTCTCCATAGGAAACGATCAATTGGAATCGTGCAACTAACTTCTCACGTTTCATACGAGTAGGTGCCCATATAGGTTTGGTATATACATAGTTATGTTTTTTTTTTACTTTTTTTTAGTGTACCTAGTTGTTTACTCCAAACTTTCCTAAGACCCTGTTTCCTAATGCATGTCTTTCTACAAAATTGTAAACGATTGAACGTTCTCTTTGTTTACATCGATGTCTTTACTTGGTTGAGTTTACCAAAACATATTGTTGAGTGTTAGAGCTCTTACACACGAGCGGCATGTTCCCAACGGCAGAGGTAACTGCAGCCGTCGACGCGCGTCGGCGGCAACCGTCGACGCGCGTCGGCGGCAACCGTCGACGCGTCGACGGCAGCCGTCGACCTATAGCGACACTTGCAGTTGCGCTGATCTTCGAAGTTGAACATGCCGCTCGTGTGTAAGAGCTCTAAGTCTTCTGAAGCTACCTAGTCATGTGCGCCTCGATAGCTGCCACGTGAGCCAATGAATAAATTTCCCGCCGCACTGTCGGGAGTCGGAGCCGAACCTGTATCAAAACGATACAAGTGCCGCCTACGTGAGGGGAATATGTCGCGGCTCTCAAGCTGACGGTAGATACGAGTACCTAGGTGCAAAGTTATGGTAAATATTGTGTAAAGTTGATAACCACCTAAGTTTTTCAGATAAAACCCAAAATCTAATTCGCATGTCACAGCATTCGCCCTGAAAGAGGTATAGGTTGCTATTTGTTAACTATGAGTTCGTTCACATGTACCTACGTAATCTAAAATGCATTTTGCCATTACGGAATAATGATCCAACACTATTAACTTCACTCGTAATTATAACACTAATGCATTATGCACCTCTTAGTTACGCGAGTACATTCGTCGCAGCGAGCCCGCACGTATGAAACTTGTGCATGTTTTGTCATCGCCGGCGCTCAGTATACTTAACTATGTTGTAAAAGCGGGGTATTCCTCGAAACGCACCAACTTTGAAACGCACCAAACGAAACGTCTATCGATATCATTTATTACGAATCCTTCATGCTCTTCTCTATGTATCATCGATGATGCATTTCGAGGAATAAAATTATAATATTTTTATTTTTATTAATATTTTTTTCATGGAATACTTTTGGTGCGTTTCGAGGAATACCCAGTAGAAGCAACCTAAGTGTTATTTGCAACTGCATATTGTGTTTCTATTACCTTGTGTGAAGCAATCGTAACGTCGAAGAAAAATATAATAAAAAATACTTTTGGTGCGTTTCAAAGTTGGTGCGTTTCGAGGAATACCCAGTAGAAGCAACCTAAGTGTTATTTGCAACTGCATATTGTGTTTCTATTACCTTGTGTGAAGCAATCGTAACGTCGAAGAAAAATATAATAAAAAATACCTATTCATACTAATATTATAAATTCGAAAGTAACTCTGTTTGTCTGTATGTTACCTTTTCATGCCTAAACCACTGGACGGATTTCGATAAAATTTGGCAGAGAGATAGATTGCATCCCGAGGAAGGACATAGGATAGTTTTAATCCCGATATTCCCACGGGATCTTTACTTATGCGGGTGAAACCGCGGGGCGCTGCTAGTACAATGTAATTATTAATCTCTATAGTAATTTGATTTCTCCCAAGTCCTCCGAAAATCCATCTCATTCAAGTTAAAAAGATTTTATCCCAAAACTCTAAAGTGAATGGTAAAAATTCGTGCTGTACCACGAAATAACTGTTCTTTATTATGAAGTAAACAAGTCATTATGAAGCTAATATATAATAACATCTTTGCTGAGCGCTCGGCTGTCCGTTATCGCGCCTCGCAGCCATTTCATAAAAGCTGTGAATAGCGCCATCTATGAGTAACAACACTAAACAACGCCAGATAATGAAGGAGGCTTAGCGCGCTAACAAAATATGGCGAAGAACAGTTTATAATGTTAAGATTTTTTTGTTTACACGTAAATAAGATTTATTCAAACTATGTTAAACTGAAACTTAAAGATATATAACCTATTCCTTATGTAGATTGATGCTGTTTTTATTGTCTTAAACCGATTTAACAGTTGACGCAATAACACTAAATATTTTATTACCAATTAATAAGATTAGGTGATGTCGATTCCTGCTTGATGTTGCTCATTATTTGTGTGTCTTGTTTTCTGTACGTCTTTTGTTGGAGATCCATAGTAAATAAATTTATTGTTTGAGTATTTTAAACTAATTAGTATTTTGACTAATTAGTCATTTACATTTCATATAAAAAAGTAATTGGTTGCTAGTGTTGCTACTAAATCGCTGCTACGTTCGTTAACCGAGCGCGTAGCAACGTAGCGCGCTACGAACCTCTACGAGACTTCGTAGACGCGTTTTCGTAGCATCTGTCTACGAAGAAACTTGTGTATTGAGCTTCGAAAATCTATAATTCTCTGCGTCTTAAATGCATGGAGATGCATGTCTTTATCATATTCTATTACTATATGCTGGACAAAACAATACTAAAGAAGTACTAGTTACAGCACAAGCTGAAGTTTATCAAAGCTGAACCACTTGGGTACTAATCGTAGCCAGCCATAGCCCCTCATAGTAACGCCATAACGTATATTGTCGTAATGAGGGGCACTGACAAAAAGAGCAATGTCCTGAACAAACGACGCGCCGTTCAAGTGCACAATGTTGCGCCCCACGCGAGCTGGTAGTGATAGGGGTTGCTCACACTGGCTACCTTTTATGTACACCTTTGTCTTTTTCGGTACATTCGATGCCTGATGTAAAGTACGCAAGTTGATATCCGTGAGTTATGACGTGCATTAAACAGCTCCAGTTATGTGGCAGTCACTCACAGCTAACAAACTATAAATCTGTGACTACACACGGATGATTTGTTGTATTTTGACAGCTGAATCGGTCGTGTGTGTCATAACTCTGTACAGTTTTAACCATAGATCAAACTTTAACATACATCTACAAAACCGAATGCAGCACATAATTAATAAAAAAAAAAATACTATTATTTGCACTAAACGTGGCGCATAATGCGGCAACTTGAGTGATTTATGCGGACAAAATCATTTTTTTTATACATATTTTTTTTTTCACTGTGAAATTATCATTTTTAAGAGTTGCTAATTTTCATTCTTAATCAGCTACAGCTATTCATTTACTGAATTGTAGATATTTTTTTTATTAAAAAACAGTTTTTCGACAAAATGGCAATTAGGTAGGCCCCTAAGTAGGATTAGCCCAGGGCCCCACAAATTCACGATCCACCCTTGCGATCTCATCTAGTTTTTTTTTTTAAATATGATTGATGTTTAAAAGTGTTTGTACAAACCTAGTTACAGAAATAAAATCAATTATTTCATAACAAAAAAAATAAAGCAATACAAACCCAGAAAAAAACAACATGGGGAAAAATATGCGCCGCATCCACGCAAAACGAGAATTGCTCAACATAATGCGTGACACAATACGACACAGAGCCAAGGTGCTACCACTGCTGCAATGCTTGAACCGATTAAGATAAATATAATGAAAAGAATGCTATCGAGATTCTCATAGATCTCTAGGCCTAAATAAAATAAATAAAAGTCAAAATCTCAGAAACATGAATGACATGTGTGTCATATAAACTCACGCATGAACACACGAGCTAGACTAGAACCGAAGTACAAGGTGCTTTACACAGATCTAGTGAAGTGTAAACACAGGCTGACTGGACTCTGTTCACGCTCCACTGAACGACTGCGATATGTATTTGTTATGTTTGTTCCAGGGGCTCTATTAAACAAGTAAGTTACATTTTCACAATTTATTTTCTGAAAAGTCGCTGGCACAGAAAATTCCAACTTAGTTGCCATTCAATATAAAAATATACTGATACATTTGAAGGTAATGATGACACTTTATTGGACACGACCTCTTTGCAGTAGGCAAATGGTCAAGTGTATATACATATATAGCTCGTCGACTCGAAAAGCCATTGTCAATCTTTAAAAGAGACTGTGACCTCTGAGTTTGTTTCGGCCTTTCTTCTCAGAGTAGTCAGATAGGAAACGCCGACTTCATCTAGTTTTAAAAAAAACATGATTGACGTGTTAAAGTGTTTGTACAAACCTACTTACAAAAAAACTTTTTTACAAAAAATACAACCGACTTCCAAAAAACACTATAAAGTGATAAATAACTTTAATTTCGGAAGTCGGTGTCTTTGGATTAGTATTTTAGTTTTTTGCCACCGACTTCCGAAATTAAAGTTATTTTTCACTTTATAGTGTTTTTTGGAAGTCGGTTGTATTTTTTGTAAAAAAGTTTTTATTTTTCACTTTTTAGTGGGTCAGTTTGTAATTTATCTAAGTTACAATAGGCTATTTGACTGGTTTCTGATAAACATCTCAGATTATTTAATGGTGTCTAACGAGCCCACAAAAACCTATTACTTCAAATTGCATAATGTATTTCTTTTAAAAAACAGTAAATAAAAATGTGCTGTTTAAATAAGCCGCCAAAACGCTATCTTTAACAATATGGCGTCGTGACGTCACGATTCACGTAAACAGACGTTGAAACGGTCGAGATACTAGACAAAAGTCATCTGTTCTGTCAACGATAGACAGAAATTTACTAAATCATGACGTCATCTTAAGTTCAGCCAATCCAGACCGTTTTCGATTACGTGGCGCCAGATTTAAAAAGATGAAGGTTTTTCGGGATTTTTTTTATAAATAATACATTGTTTTGTAGTAAAATTAATGCAAATCGATTTTAAAAGCGATAATCTAACGAGTGTCAATAATTATGACCTTATTTTTTACATTGTCAAATAGCCTATAGCCTAATGTCAACTGCTCATCACCATTTACAAAATATTGCTTTTCCCGATGCAGGGACGTTAATTGTTGAAGAGTTCTCCTGGTAAGAACCAGGAGAACTTCTCAACAACCACTTACCATACGCATTGTGACGAGGATAAATCGTTTAGCAACCATAGTAAAGTAATCGAATCGCAACCTGTGAAATATTTGTCATTGAGTAGTTCCGATGGCCATCTGTGATCTTAATCATCAGCTCCACTTTACCAAATGATGATTTCCGAGAGCAAATGCTCAAGTTACTTTAAAACATACCCAAATCGCTATAGCTTTGCCTATAAAATTTGAGGGTTTCCCTCGATTTCCATGTGATCCTCTCATCAGATTCCAACTTGAAGATAATGGGACCACCTCGAGAGTATACCCTTTCGAACAAAAAAATAATTTTGAAAATCGGTCCACAATTGGCGGAGTAATCGCGTAACAAACACACAAAAAAAAAAAAAAAAAAAAAAAAAAAAAAAAAAAATAGAGAACCTCCTCCTTTCATAATTTCATTTCATTTCAATATTTTTTCTTAGGAGTCCGTCACGTCAGAAATAAATAGTTCTGTACGTTTTAGCTAGAAGGCTTTCATTGTATTTTCCTTAACGCAATAGCTGCAGGCTGCTATAAGATTGTTATCCTTGATCACTGCCGCTTGGGATCTAATGTGATCTCAACGAACGCAGGGGTCAAAGGGTCATATCGCGACCCCAAACAAGTGACACACAGCACTCTGGTGTTTGAGCGTGAATGTGGGGCAGCGCAGTCACGCTTTATTCATGTATCACTGTGGAAGATGTGGTCACGGGGTTAAGATTTTGGGTCAAATTATATAGTAGTTATTTTCTTGGTGAAACTGAAAGCTTGAAGTGATACTCGTAGTTCCAATTTAGGATTATATATTCGCATAACTGTTTATAAGCTAACAACAAACGTCATACAATTAATAGTTTGAGTTCTGGTTGTAATTACCTGTTTGTATACAGTAAAGAACGTACCTACAGGTGGAAAGCATTTGCCATATTTGAAGAAAGCAGACTGATGTCTGTAAGCCTGTCGTGTTGTTGCACAGACGCATGCAAGATGTATGTCTGGCTGCACTAACACAATGAGGCTTACTCGTGATACTCAGAGCAGTGAGCCGGCTTTGTGCACTGACACCTCGTCGGCTACGAGGAAGGAGATATATGGAGTGGCTGCTCACTGCAGTGCGAGGGGGACAGAAGATCGAATGGTACGAATTATGAGATGTTTATGTTATGTTTGTCTTTTACTGATTTGTCTGCGTATAACAGCGATCCCGTACTTGACTGCCCAGAGAAGTAATGTTACTCTTAAATGCTGCATCCTTGTCATTGAGATAAATAAATAAATTAATAAAGCGTTCTCACTGTTTATTATCGTAATAAAACCTAATCTGGCAGTAATTAATTAGGCTCCAAGTTTATTAACAGCAACCTGTTAGTCATCAACACCTACTGTTGTGTGCACCTCATATTTCTAAAGTACATCATCAACCTCGACACTTTGTAGCTTCAATAATACCATTTATCATTGTCGGGAGTAGAGTTGAATTGTCTCGCCGTTGTCTTGTGCACTACACAGTCAGTAATAAGCAGGCTAAGAGGGCGTGACATCGGGGTCACCGCGCCGCGTGACGTCATCCGTCACGAGTGTACCCCTCTATGTTACCTGCGCTGTAGGTAACATGTGTGAGTGTTACATATTGTGCTACATGTTACATACAGCCTGCTGCCCTGCTGCCCGCCTGCCACACATTCATTACTTTGACGTTACAAATGCTGGGGCCATGAGTACGTAGAAACTAATGTCTTGGACTAACACAAGACATGAATAATTTATTTTATATTGACTTTACGAGTGATCATAAGTTTTAAATTAGTTCAAAATAAATGCAAACACACAAACAAATTATACATAGCGCTCTTTCAAATTTGCTAACATGGATATTAAATATCTACATCTGCATACAACAAAATCGTAGCGAATTAAGTCAATACTCATTGATGTTTTTTAAAGTAATTTTTGCGAGGTTTGCATAATAATATAATTATATTTCCTATGAGTCTGGTCCATAGATATCCGTGGTCAGTCCGATGAGACATGAAAAATAAATTTAGCATTTTTATTTTAAGCTGTTGACATTTGTAACTTAATTTCTTTCATCTTTGGTTAAAATTAAAATGAATAGATATCCATAGTTATGTGACTTTTAATGAGAAATCCAGTGCGTTTACAATACTGTTATATTATTTTCGTGATAACTGATCGTCAGGAAACATTTGTTAGAATGCATCAGTCAGTGTATCTGAGTTGGGCCAGTAGGTAATATGCAGGAATGCAGGCGTTCATTTATTCACTAAAAACGAAAACTTCGCAAGCAATGGGAAATTGCTAGTGAAGGCTGCAGGAAGATCTACTTTTCAAAACTGTACGTGTCTCTGCTCCCGCGTCATTAGTCCTGATTTTCTGAATATTTTAGCTGCTGAGACCAAAACTATAAACGTAGTATACAGGGAAGTTTTTTAAAAATGTGGCAGTTATTATAGTATATTATATATTACTGTTTTATGACATCCACGGCGGAAGCTAGTATGATATAAAATTATAATAAACATTCATACAACCAACTAAATATAGCTCTTATAAAGTACTAAAATAATACTGATAGCTGCTCCACAACCAGTCGTTAAGCCACTAATGTTCCATTAAAACATGTTACACGTATCATATTCCCCATTCACTCGTAAAATTGATATACAATCGTAACATTACCGTGCGATCATTGTAAAAATCTAAGTGAAAGGTAATAACCTCCTTTTTTTTGAAGTCGGTAATAACTAGGGAGAGTTGAGTCTATTTCGATGTAGGTACTCGTGTGTTTGCGAGTGAGTGGAGCAATGGCCCACAGGGGGGGCCTTCTAACGGGGGCTAAATAAGCAAGCTCTACTAGCAACACTGCTTACCTTCATGAGGTGTAGATGCGCGGAGACCTGGTCGCCGCGCGCCGCCGGCTCGCCGCCGGACACCGGGAACGAGCCCAGGTACTGCAACAAACAACAACACACACTCAACATAACATATTGAACATAGAACAAAGATTTGAACAGGCATTTTTGGAAGACATGCTGCCTCAATCTAGGATACCGGCAGAAGGATGATGAAAACTCTATCTCTGGATGTTTCTTTAATTATGAAACAGTGAAAGAAGTATGCATGTAAGACTTATACATAACACCGAAACGATTAACTGGCAAAATATATTCATTGTTTTACATAAATATTTCAATAATTGACAGGCACACCGTATTCTGATGACGGACTGTGATAAAGTGTTCAATTCGCGTTGAATGTATAATGAGCAACGTATAATGAGGCGCTCGTGATAAGTGCGGGGCTGCGACCGCCGCGGGCCGTCGACATGACACGAATTAACATAAATCACCTTATCGACATGCGGCACATCACTACACACTACACGTGACGCCTCGGGGTGCAGTGCAGACCATAATACTGGAGGTACTCTGTAACTGTGGTTACGACTAGTACAAGACTCATGTTTTAATCACAGTTATTCCCTGTAAGGCTAACCGTGAAAAACGAAGGCTCCCTATATTAATGTCGTTGACAAAAGGTACATGAATTTCCCATGTCAATAGCATAGACATTATTTCGTGCCAGTAACATCTTCCTCCAACTTCACGATAAGTTTCCACCAAGCTTTACATTTTGTTTCTTTTTTTAATTTTACTTTATTCTGTCTCCGTTACGCCCCTCTCGGAGCACAGATTGGAGCTCTACTTTCTCCGATCAGTTTTCGATAACAACTCATGGTAGAGGTACAGCGCTTTACGTCAAACTCTGTGACACGGATACAATACCTCAGTTCTAAGTATTATTTATAGAATATTTTTAATACACACGTAATATTTACATAATACGTATATAAGCTACATGTGCACATATTATTAATATAATTTTAGGTTCGTTACTTACATAAAAAGAAGGGAAAAAAATCATGGGGCATCAAACAATTCGTCCGCATCGCAGTCAACATTATTACAATACAACCTTCCTGCAACAATGTTACTCATTGCTGAGATCGAAGCCTGCACATGAATATTTCAAAGGTAATTGACATATCGTGCTCTTACGGCCGTGATCTGACACGCCCAATACATACACATCATTTTGTTCGATAAATAAAGTTTTGGCATTTAATGCGAGTGCGTCGACCCCTTGAAATGGTTGCAATTAATAAGCCCGCCAGCTGAGCCTCCCATAACAATGCTGGCGACAATCGCACAATGACCGTAATGTAGTGGTCTTCATTACGCGCCCCTCAAGCGTGCGGTCGAGGGTGCTAGAGCAGGGCGCGCAGTGGACGCCGCACCGTGCGTGAGCTGCATAATTACCTCGAGGAGCCATTCAATGCCGCTGATTGCTCACAGTTGCACGTGCGATGGAAAACTATTAATTTAACACGAATGACGTTTACGCCAAGTGGCCCACATTACAATTAAATGAGTCCTGCGTGCCCTATAGAGAGTTTTGTACTCTAGTAGCGCATAAATAAACTATAGCCATACGGAAAGTTTACCGTAAATGTAATAAAAGCTACAATGCAGATTATTACTGGCCGAGTTTAGATTTATATATTTATAGGTATCGCAGTCACACCAGCGGAACTATCTCAGATCCAGTTTGCATTTCAAAAAGAACCCACAATTCAAATAGCATCACATCCCACACAACAATAACTCCGTTCATCTGTAATCATAATAAGCTATTCTGTCGTTGGTTTAATTACAGTGCAGTGAAGCCGCGGGTCGCCGCGATCGGCCGCGACTCGCGACTTGTTCAATTAATATGTCTCGGCTAGACGCGCCTGTCTGCGTGTCTGCGTGGGCTGAAGTAAACCCTGCTGATAGTCGCATGCAGTCGCGCTTTATGTTGCGATATTATTGAATGTCTGTTCTTATTCGAGGAGATGGCTTCATTGTGGATGAAAAGTAACTGGTATTCTATGTTGTTTCAATGGAGGGCATTGGTGAGTTATGATCGCGTCAATTTGCATTGAAATCTATATTTTTTTTTTTTGTATAATCAAAGGTAGGCACCTACTCGTCGCGATTGCACGATTATTAATTTACAACGTGGCACCCAGACACGTAACACAGAAAAATGGTAATACATCCTTATGTCCTCAGACGCAGAGTAGCTATGCGTTTATTTTGATCAAACTGACAGGAATTCAATACATTTTGTTTTCACCGCCGAGGACGACGCTATTCCTTCAGTGTCAGGGCCAATCGACTGAGCTTTATATAGATTCGGGCGTGCTGGTATTTTCAATTACGACAAGACTACACTTTGTACAACGGTAAAGATAAACTAGTAAAACTCTAGGTTGTAAATACTGCTACCTACCTATATGTTGCTGATAATAATACTTACCTATGTTTAGAACCAGTTCGGATGATGACGTAGAAGCGCCTAACCGCAGACGCCACACCTGGCGACGATAAGGGAACTTTATTCCTAAACACTAATCCTCTAAGGCCACGGCCACCAGCATAAACTTGGATAGATTTTTGATAAGACCTTCGAAGAAATACAGTAAGACAGCTTCAGAATTAAATGAGACTTCTTCAAAAGGTCTTTGACATTGACAATAAATAAATGACAATACATGAACACAGATTGTTGTGGGGCACTGACCTCTAGTCAGTGTTGTTGGGTTGTTGTAACAACTAATATGAGAGCCAGTTCAATAGACAAAATGAGTACAACGAAGATAAGTAGCAACAGAAATCTTTTGTCGTATTATTATCTACATTCCTAAAATAGAAACCAAAAATGCAACACTTTCGCAGCTGGCTAATGCCTAAAACCCGACTAGTGCGCCTAAATCTGACCGCAGCCGCGACGACCGCCTGTGGTCGCGTGGTCGCGCGGTCTCACATTACGTAGCGACCAATGCCGACCATATATGCTAACATTAATACGCAAAGACCTGGAACGATTACCGCCTACCGCTGACCTTCCGCCGAGATATTGTGAAACAGAACTGAATATGTTTTGTTTGTTCTAACAGTGCTTTTGGAAAGGAATAGGCCACAGATTAATTAATTTGTGTAAATTATGCATGTGATAAGACCTTTTCATGAAACTTTTCGATGCACTAGACATTTTTCTCCTGAAAAAGTGACCGACTTACAGCGAAAATTCTCCAACACTTGGAGAGTATCTTGAAGCATCGGTAGTAGTCGTTGCTGACAATTTAAACTTAAGGTAGACCGAATGTTCTATCGAAACCTGAATGAAACAAGTTATACTTTCACTACCTTAGTCTACCTCAAGAGACCCTCAAAAGAAAGGCCCATCCTCAATTATGTCTAGATGAAACGTTTCCAATCTGCAGCACCTGCAGACTGACTTAGGCCACCGCAAGTGACAGCAGTGAATAAATGCCCGGGTCAGGTGGTGTCCGGGCCAGGTTGGTTCGTCGCCGGGACGTCAGGACGTCGCTCCACACACGCGTTACGACGCGTGATTTCCCAGAAGACGACACGATGTCGGCTCACACTTGATGACAGCGTCGTAGATAGGTAGGTAGCTGAGAGGAAGCTTTAAAGTATGGAGGATATTGAAATATAATGATATTTTAGCGCCAGAAACGATGTAGCTCTTAGAACGGAAATAGCCTTTAGAAGTGCTTACCTAGTCCCTAGTCTTAATATAAGGATCAGGATACAATTTGTGTGGAAATTGGTTGTCATGGTGCGACCATGTGATGCGGACGAATGATGTGAAGAGGGGGGAAATGTAGTGAGGACAGTTTTGAGCATGAATGTGGATGGCTATAAGAGTAGGGGAAGAGAAATTGTTCTCTTGCGGTGGTAGGGGTAACGCCCGCCTGGTTTGCGACCACCCTCCCACCGGAGCCGCGGAATCTCAAACTCAAAGGATTTATTTCAATTAAACCATTAACCGGCACTTTTGAATTGTCCAGAAGTCGGTCAGTCAGAAAAATATGAAGCAAGTTCCATCATAGACCTCATCCATCGCTTTCCATCAGGCGTGATCGAGGTCAAGAGCGGGCCCATAGAGCAATAAAAAAAAGACCAAAGAAACGATAGATGGATTGTGTAAAAGATGATACACTTAGCTAGAAAGGAGCTGACTACTGAGGTGACGACTGATAGAGAAGTATTGAAGAAAACGGCACGTTGCGCCGACCACTAATACATTGATTAAGGGCCAGAGAAACAACATACAGCTGATATGATACAACTCATACGATACAACTTGGATTGCTAAACATGAATAAAAACCCGCAAGCCGCAACCAAGATGGAATTATATGAAAGGCAATGTAATCATCGCAGCGCGTTGTTCGTAAGTAGTGCAAGGAGGATGCAGCTGCTCATCCGACATTCTCACAAAGTCAATGGGTATACCAGGGCACCCTCTTGATATCACCTTCCTTTCCTCTTTTTAATTTTAATTACTTTGTGACAAAAAGAGGAAAGGAAGTGCCCTTTAATCCTAGCGGGGAAGATGTTTATCATTACAAAGTAAATAGAGATTAGGAACAGTGACATGTTAGGAAACTTCTAAAAAAATACTTTTACATTATTTTTGCCCGAGGAAATGAAGCTTCTGTTCTAATCCCTAACTGAAACTAACAAAAGTAGTAAACAACTTCATTTTGAAAGGATATAAGATGACTAAGGAAATAAGAACTTAAGGTGTTGACTTACTGCTAGCTAATGTTCCGAGTGTTCCTCGGTAGGTACTATGTGTCGCGGAGATATATTACTGATGTGAACAAGTTTCCGGCACACTTTGAGGACGCTTAGCTTAGTTACGAAACAGCAGCTGTGGAGTTTTGTGTCATCCTTTTCGTAAAAACTTTCTTGTCCTTACAGAGCCCATGATAAGATAGAGTTAAGCTTACGGAAATATTTAATAAAATCAAAATTAAATATAAAATAATAAATCTAATTTAGGTAGGTTCATAAAATAACTAATTAACTAAATCCTACATAAGTAAAGCATAAAAGTGTGCTAACAATGGCAAACTCGGGTGTTGAAAAATGATTGCTCGGAAATATGAATTTAAGGACTAAATGCTACTAGTAGCGCCATCTTTCGGGTGGCGAAGACACTAGCTACAGTTTTAGCTGAAAAGCGTTCCTGTTCTAAGAAAAGACCTGCCTCGTTCAGTACGACTGCATTTACTGCGGGAAAACTCCGCTAGATGGCGCCTCTATCCCGCCTGTACAAATGAAATAATTTCAAATTCAACAATGCTTTAAAAGTTTGTGCAGTTTTAGTGCATTAGGTACTTCGAATCGTAATGGAGTGGTCAATAAAAACTTTCATACTAACACCAGTAGTTACGATATATGTATGAAAGTTTTATAGGATTGTCACAAAGTAAGCTCGTTTTTCGGTTTAGGTACATTGTTTACAGTTCATTGTTCAAACATTTTTATTACCGCTGCAAATATGAACAGTTTATATTATGTAATTTAGTTAATGTCAATTCGTTTATCAGCCATCGATAGCCGTTCGTAAAGTCATTGGATGGAGTACCAACAACGCAGCTTGCGTGGCAGTGCCATAACTGGCACATTTGGCTCGACACTGGTAGTTGGAGCATGATGGAAACGCAGCTGATACCTTAATATACCTGGAATCTAGCTAGAACTGTATCATGGTGTTTTGATATCGACCATAAGTTTAAAATATTGAATTACCTATATGAGAAAGTAGGTAACTGAGAACTTTAGTAATAACTAGATTGTAAGTACCTAGCACCTTTATTTTAAATTAGTTTTTGTAGCAGGTTTTCGAAAGAATGAAATCCAGAGCGCTATAATAACAGAGAAGTAACAATATTAATGAGCTGTGCAAAGCCAAGAATAACTAAAAACTTAAAGCAGCAACTGGAAAACGTACAAAGTAAAAACTTTACTTTAACAGAACAAGAAACATATTTCATAATTACTGTAACGCCTTTAAAATTACTACAAGACTCGCACGTTTGAACCAATAACCACTCTCAATACGAACGAAACTATTGATTAAAATATCTGTTCGGGCTCTTAACTGTTGGTCACTTCAAGTAGACACCGACAGATCAACCATGCCTGGTTGACCTGCTGGTACGTTGCCGAACTTGCGCATGACCAATCAATCATTATAATGACGGTCAACTGGAATCACTATACAAAAGACATCACCAAAACATGGTAGACAGTATGTTCAAGGTACAAAGCGCTCTTTACATTTGTTATGGTATAAAGATCAGTGCTTGAAAGTGAGTCTTACGTTACTAAATTGTTTATGAAGCGTTGTCCATTACCCATAAAAACATTGAGCGAGTCCATTGCTTTTCCCTAACTGAATACTCAATTTTAACGTTAAATATCTTATAACTAAATTCGCAATAGGCAGTCTTGATCGCGTCTGCCAGACAAATGAAGCGATTCTACAAACTTTAACAATTTCCCGCTCACGATGATAAGCCAACATTAGCGTTCTTCTTTTACTGGATCTTTCCCAGACCAGTCTACAAGTTTTCATTAACACTAACACAGCCACGAGTCTAATCTACTTCTTGCTTCGTCCCAAAACTTAAACTGCCACATAACTAAGTTCCAGTATTCAGCAATATCTGGCGAGCTTCAATACGACATGAAATTTAACATAAACAACACATTAAGATTAGGAATTCATAAAGTTGTGAGCAACTCCGGCGTGGCGCGAACTTGCCCCACTGTGCCCCCCAAGTGGGGGCAGTGGGGCAAGTTGGCGGCAAGTAGTTAGGCGGACACTGCAAGTACTTGGAAGTACTACAAGTGCGGGAGATGTCATGAGTGTTTGTAAGATTTAGTTGAGTGCAGCTCCAACATCGTTGTGGCGTTGATTAAATGGTAGCTCTCTGGCGTCTTGTTGTACGTTTAGTAAACATCTTCACTCAAGCGTTGGATGACTTCTATTCATTTTAACACATATGTTTGTTTTTTGATGAAGAGGCAGCAGCTATTGCAATATGCCATGCTCAAGCATCACATCATCATCAATGGAAGTGCTCCTTACTAACATACATTAAATAACTTAGTGCTGGCCATTTACAAAATGTTTCCAATAGAATAGTTTATTACGGGTGGATGCTCTCAGCGAACACAGATTAGCTTCAGATTTGATTGCTATTCCTAACCGTGTAAACCGTTATATATTATACAGAACACACATCAATTTGCTCAATAAGTATATTATAAGTTTAGTAAGTAAGTCAAAGCGTCGGTGCTTAGTGATCCGTCACGAGTTCAGAGTTAACAACAAGTTACTGAGCTCACCTGACACTGACATCTCAAAGTTGCCGTAAATTATGTGACGGTATCAAAAAGTCTTCATTGACATAAAGTTATAATATAAAAATATTTCCTTCTTTATTTCTTTCAAATAACACACTTCAAAGTATCTTCAGTCCTATAATTCAGTCAGTATAATTATGTATATAGGACTGAATGGCCGTCATCTCAACTTTTCACGAAACTTTTTTTTCTAAAAAAGTAACAGGATAGTTTCACCCTGAATGCCATCCTGAGCATTGAATCCTATATTAGTACGAACAACTTTAAGCCATAACAACAAAGCTCATAAGGAAACAACAAAGATCTGCACCACAAACAATCTACTAATAATGGTAATACTAATTAGCGCTAATCTTAAAAACGTAACAGCAATAAACACAATTAGCGACCGAGAGCGTATTATCAATACATTCGATGGATCCACTTTACGGGCCATTGAGCCGCGCCATAAAACCGTGCCGTACGGAGTTGGTCGAGCGGTCTCGGCAATCCGCTGTAATTAGCGCAACGACATACTAAACCAGCGATCTCGATGCCGCGCCGTGAACTATCATGGAAATGGAGTGTGCACTGTGATGTGAGCTAAGCGCTACGGTTCGTTTTTTAGGCTCTGGTGAGATATGTCAAGTCTGCTTGTCTGTAAAGCCTGCTTTGTGCTAACAAGTCAAGTGGCGGGTAATTTAGTAACTCAGTATGTCTGAACAACAAAAATGTTGTCGAGTAGTTTAGGATGATTTAGTCGAGTATATCAGTTGTATTCTATTTTTTTGGGCGGGTAGCACCCCTCGCTATGCGTCACTGCGCACTGGATGATCGGCTAAACGAGTCGGAACCTGTCGAAATTAGTTGAGTTCATTAGCTGCCGTAAAAATGTTGTTTCGCTGGAGCGAAGAAAATAATACTTTAGAATTCACATTTCTTGCTACATTTTTTATTTATTTTAGAAACGTTTTAATGAATATTTCTGACTTTATAAAACTTATTTAATGTGTTTTTTCTGCTAGACAAAGTCACTTGCCACCTCGACAGTACCGAATTTCAGGTTTTGGAGGAGGTTCTCAGTTCGTCGGAATCTTTTTTTTTATTATATTTATGTTCACATATTACTCAAAGACAAAGGGTATACTTACAAAATGTTTCCATTGTCACTAGATCAGGTTTGAACGGGTATTTCTGACTTTATTAATGTGTTTCTCTGCTAGGCACAGTCGCTTGTCACCTCAACAATTTTTTTGTACCGTTTTTTAGGTATTTTTTTTATATTTATGTAGGAAGGTTACTTCTTAAAACAAAAGATTACTCCAAAATGCGAAAAATAACAAGGAATCCTATTTGTAGCAGCTGAAATCACGTTACGCCTTTGGTCTTGCGCCTGATCTCTCTTCGGTCGTGTCGAATTGCCGTCACACATAATATAGGCGGGGAGACACTAAAGTCACAGTCTATTGACTTTTCCAAGTTCATCTCTTCTATTAATCCTCTACCTCTTCTAAAATAGCCATTACCATTAGCTACATCAGCTTATTCACTTTATTGTGTTGCAGCTGTTCATCTTGCAAATTGCCACTAAACTTGTGTACTGTACTCGACCGTAGTGCAAACGATATTTATTTAACTAATGACTATTTATTTGGTGACTTACTAAACGTTTAGTTACTGAATCACTCGTCTCTCGACTAAATTACTAACATAGTCCGAACCAGGCTATAAGACAATCATGTTAAGCTAGTTTCTTGGAATTTGGTCCATTTAACTAGTTTTAGTCTCGATTTTAAGTGATCGTTAACTTCAACTAGCGACCTGGTTCTTCGGAACATCGAGTTTTTTTTTATAAGTAGATAATATTAAACGTAACTTACATAACACCTTCCGGAATGAACCCTCCAATTGATGGTAAAATACGAAAGACATTGCGAAGTGTAGAAGAACAACGCGCTCACACACACAGACACGACGACCGACAGTCATTTATAATATCTATAGACATGACTTGATCGACTGTCAACACTTTGTCCGCAAATAAATACTTTGAGTTCCGTTTGGTCAGCTCTGTTGTATTAAGCAGTAATAGCGTTGCATTGGCACGTTTTAGCTGTAATTGTGTTATTCACGAGTTTGTAAATAAATAAATCACTTACTAAACTACACAACGATGTGGAGGGGTTGCTCTCATATTGGTTAATATTCCGAGTTTTAAATAAAAATTATGACTAAGTCCTTTAATGTAAAATACATTAAAGGACTTAGACAGAATTTTTATTCCATTGGTTCAGTATTAAGTCTCAGCAACAAGAGGCTCATTATAATTCGTGTAATTACTTCAAAGAGCCACTAATCGACGTACTCATTGTGTGCTCGGTCATACTCATCATTCACAGCCATTGTACCGTATCAAGAGCAAATTCTAATTGTTGTCAGGTTATGATTAAATAGTTCAGCGATTTATCCGCCATCTGAAATCTCTTTGAGATACAGTAATATATTTTTCTTACCATCATTAATACTTGAAAAGAGTCAGAAGCGGTTTGGCAGAAGTGAGTTCTACTATACTATTCAAAGCGACGGAAATTTCCTTTATGAAATCGGCACTTCTATCGATGTCAGCGCAGCAATCATCCCGCAATAGGTACAATATGTGCCGCAGCCGCCGCTCGCACAACGCTGTTCACAGATTAACGATAGGATACAATACAGTAACTTATTAAATTAACTTTCGTTTTAACATAGTGTAGTATAATGTAAAGTTAAATGTAATGTGTGTGATGTGTGGGTGTGTGCAATGTAATGTATATTATTTAAGTATACTACATTATACATATAGGTAATACTCAAGAAATGGACCAAAAGAAAAATACAGAATAAACTTCAAGAAAGCTCCTTAAGTATAAGACTTTTGAACCTATATAGCACATGCAAAAATGTCTATGTGTTCAAAAGTCCTATTGTGTTGAGTCGACCATTCTGCGAACAGGCGAACGCCACAGTTGGACTTGCATGTGGGAGAAAACGTTGCTTTTTATTAACTTAAAAATATTAACGTATTTTTTCGGGTACCTTCCGGTTTAATAAGTTGTAAAGTTGGCTACTCGCCCTCACCCACTGACAAGCAAGCCAGTATAAAAGATCGCGCAAGCGGCTCGACTGGTCAGACTTTGTTCGACTACGGACTCGGCAGGACAATTCTGATGGGTCAGGTATGTTTTATTTATTTTAATGGCTCTTAATAAATATTTATGTTAAGATAAATTATTGAAATGCTATATTGTTTTGTTGTACCTAATAATGTTATATTGCTAAATCAATTCGTTGTGGAAATAATTAAGTACTGTGTTGCTTTAATAATGATTATAAAATTGATATGTTTTATGCATTCGTTTTATTCCATCTATTTTACCCTCACATGCAAGTACCCACTGAAAATAATTGGCCAACGCGCACCTGTCGCTTGTGGACCGTCCTAGGAACTGCATAGCATATCATGTTGGAGAGATCAATGCTGTCAAATATATTTCTGACAATACTGTATAAATTCATAGCTTCTAAATACTTATATCTATTTTCAAGTGTTGCGAGCTTATACTTTGCAAGCAAATCTTGGTATGGCAAATAATATCCGTAACATCTATAATGCATGGTACGCAAAAAATATTGAAAGGTTAAAAGACATGATTGTTATTGATTTACAAAGCGCCCGCCAGCAGAAATAAGTCGATCTTTCCAGGAGTTTTTCCGCAAAGAGCTATTCTAGTACAAAAACTATATTTGTGATCAAACAACCGCGTACACAAGTAATTAATGACATAATGTATGAAGCTCTCCTTGTCCCGATCATTTAATATCTCGCTCCCCCCTACACGTGTCAACAAAATAGGAACATAGTCTTGTCTCTGTCATACTCTTTATAAAATTTTCTCTATTTTGGGCGTCACGACACAAACAACAACAAATAAAACATTCTTCACTCAATTTATCGACAGTACAATTCGATTAAGATTATGAGCAGATAACAATATAAATAATTATATTTTACGATGAATAAAGGGGAGGGATGGGGCTTATTAAAAGAGCCTCCAAGAGTGACGACACGACAATGATTATGAAGGGGGATCGGGGAAGTAATCGAACACAATATTGAAATCATTCTTTAAATATCAGCCAGAACCAGCCGGTCGATTCTGTAAAAATCTCACTGAAAACTTAGGTGAAGTGAGTTTGTTTTTGCTAGGAATTGTCACTATTGACAGCTCACTCCACGCTCACTTCACCTAAGTTTTCACGGTGAGATTTTTACAAATAGCACCGCAGCTAACTTATAAGCGTAAGTGACGCTGCAATAAACAAGCGATAGAAAGGATTGACACAAGCTTACCAAACGAACCTATATGTATGTAGTCGTGAGAAGTGCATGTGTAGGTCACTTCAATCTCCGAACAATCATCTGAACCTAATCTGACCTATCGCAGACCAACTGGACGTAATATTAGTAAACGAACCATGAAAGCTTATGAAACAGACTGGCTTACAAGAGATTAACGATAAAGATAAGACAATATCGCAAGATATGAATCAAACTATCCACACACGACGGACAATAAATGGCTTGCAACTTCGTCCACGTATCTCCATCTTTGCCAATGTGAAATATACTCTATTGACTGTAGTAAAAAGTGCATTGTGAAGTGTCTGGAGGATGACCTCGACACAGTTGTTAGGCGGGGTGTGCAGGGTCGCAGCTGTGGCGTATCGATACGCGATAACTTTGCCGAGACCTAAACCAACACGCGGTGATCTATCTGACGTCGGAAGCATCTCACCCCACTGGCCAACGAATGGCTGCTCGAGAATACTACTCAAGTAATTCATGTACCTGAAATGAAAGAAAAACAGATTGCAGAGGATTGTTTTTCCTTCTCGTACGAACATTTCGATGGACTTGGGGGCTTTGAACTTCCGGTGTTTTGAGGGTTTTAGATTGCAAGGGCTACATGAACAACGATTTAGTGAACTTATGTTGATTGCTACTACGGTGGAAACTACTAAGGTGGAAAGCTTCTATAATAATTGTAACTAAAATTGAAAGAGTTAAAATATTTTTTTTAATTCAGCTAGGTATAAGGAATAGACATTCGGTAGAAGGAACTAAATTTAACTCAGGTCTGTAATACTACGATCCTAGAGAAATGTGCATTTAAAATATACTGCAAAATGAATTAGTTAATGAAATGCATGCTCTACAAAATGCAAGTGGAGTTGTATGCAAGTTGCAAGTCAACAACTTTATGAATATGAATATCATAGCTCCTCATAATTGTATGCAGAATATATTCCGCGAAGACACGCTGACGAACTGCATCGTGTATCACAGAGTAAAGAAATAAACATGTGCTTCTGAACAAACCGTGTTTGGTCGTCCAAGTTCTAATTCCAAAAGATGGAATATCTACATAACCATAATTAATCAATTCTTAACAGCTTGAGAAATAGACTGTCTAAGGTACACACCACGATAGGTAGTTAACAGCGTGAGAAAGAAAGATACCACTAATATCTCACAAGCACTGACCTCTACAATACAAGTTGTATTATACGTCAGTGCTCACAAGCCACTGAACTATCTAGCTAAACATATTTGAAACATCATTTGTCATCTTCAACGATTGACAGAAACGAAGTTTTAAATTCGTTAGCGTTACATTTATGTTTAGTGTTGTGTGGCGCAAGCGGGCCTATGTGTCCCACGCCACTAATTGCAATGGAAATTCATGACGTCATCATTCGCCGATGGAATCTGTCCTCTCTTTGCTCATCCGACTTTATTCCCGGTGCTACACAGAACGACGGATAATCTATTTACAACTACAAGTTAGCGCAGGTCCTTCACTTTTCCAGGTGAGTAAGTGTACACAGTACAAACTTAATGATAAAGTTTCAGTTGTTTAACTTCGTCATAGTATCTACAGTAGGTATGTGGCGCCGGTAACTGAGTTAGTGGAGGTGACCTGATCGCTAAGTGATTAATGCCTGGCGACGACTGATGGACCGCGACTGTTCTACATAGGTCACCACAGAGCAGTGAACAGAAGATCACATAAAGGACTCATCACATAGGTACAGGAAAAACAATAAGTTCACATGTAAAGTTACATTGCACTATGTTTTTCTGTGTAATTCTTCCTATTACCTAAACAAGAAAGTTTAGTCAAACGAAGAACGTTAGATAAAGATAGAATGTAATCGGAATAAATCCTCCTACCATAGCCTGACACATCTTATTGGAACGGTTCTTCCTTCTGAAGTCGCCCTGCTGAACCAAGCTGTTCAGTGGTGTTGCACAAATCCTCCACGTCGACCTCAGGGTCACACCTCTGATCGCTAACGATTGCTGCCTTCAATGTCACCGCTTAATGAAGCCGTGCAGTTATCAATCGCCAGTAATTTATGATGACTATTCGATCCGATAAACAGACCTGATTGATGTTCAGCAATCCATTTTTCAATTAGTATGTATTAAATTTCATAACTTAACAGTTGTTATTCGTGCTAGCGGTCAGTCTGTCTAATGAGACTTGTTACGATATTCGGTCATTATTGATCCATCAGTAATTCAAGACCATTTACAAAAAAAGACATTGAGTATCATATTAAGCATGATGATGATTGAGTAGTTCTTTGTACCCATCACAATGTCGTATGTAGTTTTATGTACAGTCAACAAAAGAGATAAGTATGCAGGATCGTCGGAAATAGATGAAGTTTAATAAGAAACCGATGGATGTTCTACTAAACTTCAACTATATCCGACGATCCTGCATACTTATCTCTTTTGTTGACTGTACCTACCGATTAATTTTAAGGTTGATTTTTCCATCGCCAGATAACTTTTATTCGAGGAATAAAATTAACGTTTGATAGTTTTTGTGTGAAATAATTGTCTTCAAAATTATTCCTCGAATAAAGTTACAAAAAGATGATTGAAAAATCCGCCCAAATAAAAATCATAATAGTTGGTGCCGCATTTCATTCAAATTTCCTAAGGGGCCTCTGCGAGATGGCTTCGGCCCCTCGAACGCCTTCCAAAGGACCGGGACCCCTTGGTCCCGAGATATGTAAAAACATAAAAATAAATAATAATAGTGTGCCCAAATCAGAAACCCAAAAACAAATGCGGTGAGTAAATAATTGGATTTGTCAGATTCCACAACGCGAGCGGTGCAGGGAACATGACACAGTTTAATTTAAGCAAATACGATACATTATTTACATCACTCAAATTAATTAGCTACGATATTACTACTAGAACTAGTTCCAATTTTAGTACATCGACATTATAAATATTCGAAGCGATCTAATAATGAATGTTGTTTGTTTAGATAACAGCAGAATACAGTTTGAGGCAAAATTAATGATTTTGTATTGTCAAATAAACAATATTGTTTATTCAAATTCATTGTTATTCTTTCCAACTTCTTATAATCCGACTTCATCCACTACTGTGTACATGTTTGTTTGTGCCAATCCCTGCGCTCCCGTGCCAGTTTCACCAAGGTTCTACCTGCGATGGCGTCATCTGCCGAGGACTTGGCACCACAAAAAATTATATCCAAAAGTCTACAAACCGATATGCACTTTATCTTTAAAATATTGACTGACTAAGATATACTAGTTAGCACATGGGAGTGCGCGCGAGTGCCTGTCGCGGCAAGACGCGGGGGGAGGGTTTGTGACGGGAAGAAATGTCACTCAAACCGCGCAAACTTAATTAAAATCCGTACAAATAGTTAGCACAAGCATCGTGCTGCCGCCAACAAGCGAGGCACAATTCATAAGCGAAAGCGGGGAATTACATTTGTGGATAAGTGGCGGTGATAAATATAATTATATACATCCATGAGTAGAAACAAGGTTATGGCTAGCCGGAAATCATCAATAGGTATCTAAAAACCACCCTAACTGCAATCAACAGGATACTATCACACTACTAACCAATTACACTAGATACTAAATTAAATAACTAATTAACTATGCAATCATATCGTATTTTCTTTGTTTAGTAATTTTATTCATAACTTTGTAACAACTACAAAGAAGCGAATATTGTTCATGAATAGCAAACTAAGTCCACGGCACTAAACGTAATAACGGTATCAATCTAGAATATAATCACTACGGTTCTAACGAGCTCATTTAAAGACGATTCACGTTTAAACGTCGGCAGTTATATCAGCGGCCGTATTGTAACTCAACCTGTCGAATTAGATGAGAGTGGATGGATATTGCGTTTATTTACAGCCAGTAAATCCTAATGGATTTGCTTGTAATCAAACTAATAACTCATTTAAAGTTTGATGGATTGGCTATTTCCCTCAGGTACTTAGTGTTACTAGGGCGATATTACACGGAACTGTGAGAAACTCTTTGTTTACGAGACATTTTACACTTTATAATTTTATGAGCCATTTGTAGAAAACGGATCCTTTAAAGTTAGTGCGCACTTAATTACATAATGGCGTTACGTTTCACACAATTGACAACGTTGCCTATTACTTTACACACAACAACACAATCGGCTATCTTCATTCTAATGATCCCTACCAGATAATGTGACATTTTATTTAGTGTCCGACTAACAATAAGTTGTAGCAAGACTCGTGGTTCGCTCATAGCTCACGCCCATTCACTGTTCAACTATCGTTTGGTAAGTTGCCGAAGCCACTTGACTGGCTCCTACGATTTGCATAAGTTTTAATCAAAGAAGTCGCTGCGAGGAGTGAGGACGAGCCTCTCGACACACTCGCTGCCAACAGGACTCATCTTTTAATTCCACTCGGGAAGACGCGGCGCGGCGCGCCGAACGAGGACTAGGGAGCAAAAAAACATACTTAGTTGCAGAAAGTCCACTCTTATTAGATGCTTTCGTACACAGAGTTGTTTTACGGAAGGATGCTCTAAGGTAAAGAGTTACGAATAGTTTTTATCCGTATGATATAGCCTTGCGCAGATAGTCTGGTCTTGAGTAAAAAATGGCTTTGAAAATTATTGCTGAGTAATTTATTTTTGTGGATCAAATTCAACTCGAGTTCTCGAGCAAGTGTAGTCACTTTTTTTTTTATCGTGGAGAAATACTTATGCATTCTGTACTACCACGGGGAGATAGTGCAGTTATGTGGGACTCTAACCCACTAAAACTCCACGGAGTCCTCCTCTACCGCTTACGGCGGGAACACGGGCACGCGCTAGCATTCATCCGTGAACCCGCCGTGGCTGTCCGTTACCGGACCCTCCTCTGGGGAGTACTCTTCATCACCGGGGCGCACCAGAACACATAGCACGCCGTGACCACCCCAGGGACCAAACCAGCACATGGGCGCTAGACGACCCTGTGTCCGGGCACCCTTGGTCCTCCTGTGACGGGTCAGGTCATTGGCCCCGCCGCCTGCCAATTTTCGGCCGCAGAGGATAGAGAGAGCGGCCAACGTCATACCGACACTCCTCCTCCCCTGCGGCCCCACCGCGTCCGCCATCAGACGGTGGCGACCCCGTCAAGGCCGCGGAAGGTAGGGAGAGCGGCGCACGCAATACCCTCACTCCTCTCCCGCCGCGGCCTCCAACCCTCAGCCGCGATGCCTCCCATACGACATCGCGGCCCGCCTCAGTTGCGATGACGCCCAAGCGGCACCGCAACCTACTTGTTGGCCGCTACGTCGTCGGCTTACCGGCAAAAGCCCTGACGTAACGATACAATATAGCTGTTTAACTAACTTCAGTGGTTTATATTCTCCAGCAACTATTAGCCATTTTCCGAGAGTTAGCCTTCTTCGAGTTATCTCACTGAGAGGTTGGCTTAATGACCGGGTCAGTAGTTGAAGTGCCCCGTTTACATGACTGTATGTGTGCAGACGCTACTTACATTACGTCGACATGCTACTCGTGCATCTGACCCGCGACTGGGCGCGTGCTCCAATTTACTTGACGACAGTTTAGCCCATGTCTATAATATTAAAGTAATTAAACTATCACAAGTTTATGGATTAAACTCTGGTTGTGGACGCAAGTTTAATGTACTGCTGTTTTGTTTTATTGGATTCATTATTGAACATGAAATAAATATTTATGTGTAATAAATAACTTCGAGCCAGTTTGATTTTCTTGTTTATGTTCATTTTATTACACAAAATGTCCAGTTGCAAAACAGCCTGTAATGTAATGAACAATATTACTTATTGACAGCTAACCGCAACCGACATCAGAAACATTTTCGTTTAAACAACTTTGAAATCACATCATTACCACTAACCGCTAATCAAAAATCTAGTGAAATAATAACCAAGCGTTCATGGCATATAATATCTTTATGTAAAGCTTACATAATATCATCCACATAATGTATTGACACAGATATACGTTCGCTCATTGACTGTAAAGCCCAGAGGTCGGCTGATGGTTGTCACCGGGACACTCGACGTTCGCTCATTGACTGTAAAGCCCAGAGGTCGGCTGATGGTTGTCACCGGGACACTCGACGTTCGCTCATTGACTGTAAAGCCCAGAGGTCGGCTGATGGTTGTCGCTGGGACACTCGACGTTCGCTCATTGACTGTAAAGCCCAGAGGTCGGCTGATGGTCGTCGCCGGGACACTCGACGTTCGCTCATTGACTGTAAAGCCCAGAGGTCGGCTGATGGTCGTCGCCGGGACACTCGACGTTCGCTCATTGACTGTAAAGCCCAGAGGTCGACTTATGGTTGTCGCCGGGACACTCGACGTTCGCTCATGGAATACCGTTGATCGCGTTACTGCTTTTTGTAACAACAGTTGGATTGATTTATAGAACAGTTAGTAGTAGACCTACTGGCAGTATATTGACGAAGCATTGCGTGCACTATTTGTTTATCATTGTTAAAAATCGAAATTGCGTATTCCAACATTCCTGCTACGCAAATTGGATAAGTTTTAACATTAGGTACCCAACTACGATCTTACAGATTGTGTCTTCGATCACTAACGAGCTAATGGAATAGTCAGATTAATTTCCAAGTTAATCCATAACCATAAGCTTTTTATTCGGTATTTGATCAAATCAATTTGCCTGTCTGATTACACTACTGTGATTAATAAACAAAACAAAAAGCAGCTAAACATTAGTAGTTTATTACTATAAGGTTATTATAAGATAATCTCAGACGCGCTGTTGTGTCATGTCCCATTATGTCGCTGATGATAGGGGAATCTTCTGTAAGTCAACTCGAAGTCACCAGCATACAATCTGCACAACATATCGATGTCTATATAATCTGCGTAACATATCGATGTCTATATAATCTGCGTAACATATCGATGTCTATATAATCTGCACAACATGTCGATGTTTGTATAATCTGTACAACATATTGATGTCTATATAATCTGCACAACATATCGATGTCTATATAATTTGCACAACATGTCGATGTCTATATAATCTGCACAAAATGTCGATGTCTATAAAATCTGCACAACATATCGATGTTTATATAATCTGCACAACATATCGATGTCTATATAATCTGCACAACATATCGATGTCTATATAATTTGCACAACATGTCGATGTCTATATAATCTGCACAAAATGTCGATGTCTATAAAATCTGCACAACATATCGATGTCTATACAATCTGCGTAACATATCGATGTCTATACAATCTGCGTAACATATCGATGTCTATATAATCTGCACAACATGTCGATGTTTGTATAATCTGTACAACATATTGATGTCTATATAATCTGCACAACATATCGATGTCTATATAATATGCACAACATGTCGATGTCTATATAATCTGCACAACATATCGATGTTTATATAATCTGCACAACATATCGATGTCTATATAATCTGCGTAACATATCGATGTCTATATAATCTGCACAACATGTCGATGTTTGTATAATCTGTACAACATATTGATGTCTATATAATCTGCACATCATATCGATGTCTATATAATCTGCGTAACATATCGATGTCTATATAATCTGCACAACATGTCGATGTTTGTATAATCTGTACAACATATTGATGTCTATATAATCTGCACATCATATCGATGTCTATATAATCTGCGTAACATATCGATGTCTATATAATCTGCACAACATGTCGATGTTTGTATAATCTGTACAACATATTGATGTCTATATAATCTGCACATCATATCGATGTCTATATAATTTGCACAACATGTCGATGTCTATATAATCTGCACAACATATCGATGTCTATATAATCTGCACAAAATGTCGATGTCTATAAAATCCGTACAACCTATCGATGTCTATATAATCTGCACAACATATCGATGTCTATATAATCTGCACATCATATCGATGTCTATATAATTTGCACAACATGTCGATGTCTATATAATCTGCACAACATATCGATGTCTATATAATCTGCACAAAATGTCGATGTCTATAAAATCTGTACAACCTATCGATGTCTATATAATCTGCACAACATATCGATGTCTATATAATCTGCACAACATATCGATGTCTATATAATCTGCACAAAATGTCGATGTCTATAAAATCTGTACAACCTATCGATGTCTATATAATCTGCACAACATGTCTATATAATCTGCACAACTTATCGATGTCTATATAATCTGCACAAAATGTCGATGTCTATATAATCTGCGCAACATATCGATGTCTATATAATCTGCACAAAATGTCGATGTCTATATAATCTGCACAAAATGTCGATGTCTATATAATTTGCACAACATATCGATGTCTATATAATCTGCACAAAATGTCGATGTCTATATAATCTGCACAAAATGTCGATGTCTATATAATCTGCACAAAATGTCGATGTCTATATAATCTGCACAACATATCGATGTCTATATAATCTGCACAACATATCGATGTCTATATAATCTGCACAACATGTCGATGTCTATATAATCGCTTGTTATGTAGAACCGCCGGAGGAATGGCACAATTTTCCGACAGCTAAGGAGCTCTCGAGGGAAAAGTTTTTATTAAGCTTTTTTGTCAAGGTGTATAAATAAATAAAGCGTTGCTTTAAGAGGAGTTAAGCGGGTTTTGTAAATTGTTATTAGCAATATTTGTGAAAATAGTCAAATCAAGGAATGGTTGATTAAAAACATTATTTTTTTAGGCTTAATCTATAAGCGGGATTAATGTATATTAAAGTCGGTTTTCGTGTCTGTCTGTGTGACCACGTCGTTTTCGTGTCTGTCTGTGTGACTACGTCATTTTCGTGTCTGTCTGTGTGACCACGTTATTTTCATGTCTGTCTGTGTGAACACGTCATTTTCGTGTCTGTCTGTGTGACCACGTCATTTTCGTGTCTGTCTGTGTGACCACGTCATTTTCGTGTCTGTCTGTGTGACCACGTCATTTTCGTGTCTGTCTGTGTGGCCACGGCGTTTTTGTGTCTATCTGTGAGATCACGTCATTTTCGTGTCTGTCTGTGTGACCACGTCGTTTTTCTAAACTACGCGGGATTTTGGTGCGATTTTCACCATCATTTAGAGAGAATATTATATTCCGATAGGTTTACAAATATAATAATACATTAATATTATTCTTGCACAATTAAGAAATGTCGATGTTTTGTCAAGTCGTAAGAGCACGCAAAGCAGGGGTGGGTTATTAGTATAATATAAGCCGTTCTTAAAACAGAAAAATTGTACTTGATGACCTTAGCTTTACTTGTCTTCAACTCTTTAGATCGACCCGTGTCAAATGATTCGTGACAATGATACAATAGTATCTATCTATCTCATACGTGCTTAGTAAAGAAGTTTGGTAGGACAGCACACCCACAACTTCGCCTGCCGTACCCGTACCGTGTACACTGCACAGGTAGCTGGTTACATAGCTTGTACCGCACGAGTGGGTCCTGTGAATGTAAACTATGTAAAGTAATGTACTTTAATTCACACTCGTTTGTTCCTGTTGTACTCTAATTCGCGCAGCACGATTCATTCGCGTGATATCCTCAATTGTTTGTGTTCGTTATGCTCCTTCCGATTTATTCGCCTTTATAATTAAAGTTATACTTTAATTAGATTTTAATGTAGATAATGTTACATTACGAGTAGGTGCGCAGTGAGCCAATTCGCGGTAATGTGGATACACTCGTATCTCGGGCCCCTCTGTGTGTAGTCGTGTTGTGTTACGTTCTTTACGAATTTTTTTTCACATGCTTCAGAGAATTAGGTTCTTTTACATGTTTGTTTTGTGCACAGAAGATCCTGGGATTGGGTCGCTTGTGGTACCTACTCAAATATGTTCCGGTGCCAAGTTCAAGTCTAAGGAATTGTTTAGCTCTCTAAAACATGGCCACGGCACATTTTCTAAAACAAGCACACTGTAATTGTACGAAAATAAAATTAAAATCTATTTAATCTTAGCTAAACCCCAAAAAAATATCTTCTCAAAAAAAAAAAACTCTACCTTGAACTGTTGTGTGGCACGTTTTATCTTACATAAGGGTAATCTAGATTGTTAGATCAGATAACAAATACGTTCGTACCTAGTGCCGGCGAAAGAAAGGCTAAAGTTCAAATACGGTCAAAACTACCTGCGTTTAGCATACTTAGTTATAAGCTCTGTGGTTCGGGTATATTTAAACACATAGTAATAATATGTAGAATTCATCAATTAATATTTGTATTGGTAAACAGCCGACACGTGGTCAGTGCAGTGGTGGCTGGTGGCAGTACCTGAGTTGATCGGCAGGGAGATAGGAACTAGGACTTATTACTTAAAGTAGGTATGTAGTTGTTCACACATTCTAAGTCAGAAGAATTTAGCAATAACAATTAAATTAATTAATTATTGCTAAACACTGTATTTTTTACTGATTATAAAAAGGTAAGCTATAATGTTCATTTTCTTTGGTCGATAGGGCTCGTATACGGGGTGCGTCGTCGTGCTGGAGATTTCTGTAAAACATGCCATAGGGTCCGTATTCGGGGAACCGTTTTCATTAGTCAATAGGGAGATACAGAAAACCTCCACCGCACGTTTGGCAGTTACTTTAAAGGCTCATTTTGACGGCTCATTTGGACGTGAGACTCCGCACGCTTTTTACCGATCGATGAATTTCATTGGTCCCTACGCCCGCTACGGGGATTTCCCGCATACGGTGTACCGACCGCGTCATTGACTTATGACTTTCATTAGTCATTACCTCGCCTACGGGGAGTCTCCAGCATAATCAGCCTATAATGTTCCCAATGCTGAGACACAGGCCTCCTCTCTGTGACAGGGAGTGAGCCATAATCCGCTACGCGGGCCCAGTGCGGGTTGACGGATGTCACATGTCTTCGATTTTTTGGTTCTAGGATATGCCGGTTTCCTCACGATGTTTTTGCTTTCAGTTGTGATGAAATAATTTGCACAAAGTAAAGTGCCTGCTTGGGTTTGAACCCACGACCTACAACGTACACGTACTCGTAAGTCGCGGCCATTACCATTGGGCCACCACTGCTCTGCGGGGAGTCCCCTGATGCTGTATATCGACCGAGTTATCGACAAATGAAAATGAGCAATGGATGTTTTACGTTTATGAATCAATTATTTATTAATCAATCAATCGTTTATTTATCATAACATATCGATTTTAGGTTGCGGTTTTACCGTAACGAGATTATTTTTAAGGGGAAATTTTCCGAAAAATTAAATAAGCAAAACTGTTTTTTTTTCTTTTTAGTTAAGTCGATCACGGGACAAGCAGCAGGGAGAATGGCCCCCGGGTTAGATTAACTTTAAGTTTTATTATAATTCTTTCTTAGGGCTGTTTTACCAAAGAAAAACAAAAATGAATGATGAAATGAATGAATTACCTTCATTATATATATTCGAAGCAGCAATGATGGTAAAACGCGATATAGGTAGTTATGAAACATTGAGAATTGCGAGACACAAAACTAAACTAAGAGGCTTTATATGTAGAACTGTAAAGTTTAAATCAAGTGTGTTTGGGATGGGAATAAAAATTTATAACAGACTCCCAATTTGTATTAAAAATATCCCGTCCTTGAATAATTTCAAGGTCAGGCTAAAAGAGTTTCTTTTATGTAAAGCTTACTATTCAATTAATGAATTTCTGAATGACCGAGCTATTGATTAAATATGTATAATATAATGTAATTATAAAACAGCCAAATTGACTGTGTAATGGTATTATTATGACTAATTATTGTATGATTATAAATTACGATTATGAATCCAAAACGAATTTGACTATATTGAAGTAAAAAGTGTCCATGACGTAATTTATTTTAATTTGACATCTAAATAATATTGTAGCCAGTCATGTATTTTATATTAATTGAATTTGACATATAATTATTGTAACCGGCGTGATTTATTTTATTTTTAATTGAAAATGACATGTGAATATTGTAGTTAGTGTAATTATGACCAGTGATGTATTTAATTTCATTTTGATAAATTATTTTGAAACATTGTACACCCCATGGGTATGTTACAGAGATACCTATTATAACAAATAATTATAAGAACTGACCATACACCTGTAACAAGCAATAAATGAATTTGAATTTGAATTTGAATGATTTTGTGAAATAAAATTGACGTCTGACCTTTTTTTTATGGAAAAACTTTGGGATTAGTATACATGTATCTAATATTTGATTATTTTACTTTCTCATGTTCAATGTTGTTATGGTTCCGGTGCAATGTAGGTATCATACATCTATAGGTATTATAACAACTTTCCCAAATTTCAATGTAACATACAAAGAGTTGTGGGCTCGCTGCTGATGTGTTCGTTACTTTGTATTCAGTAGTTCACAAACAGACACAACGAGTTCTGACACATTTTCTTCGTCTTTTCGGAGAGCTTTGAACAAAACTAAAAACTGGTCTAGCGTTTGATGCTAATTTATCTAACGGCCGAGTAGGCAAGCTTTTTTGTATGATCTATCTAAAGTCACGTGAGCGGTGAGCAGGCGACATTAATGACTGTAGCATTGATCTAGGACATTAGTTTTTAGCTGTAGGCGTTTAATAATCGAATGTACAGTCAATAAAGGAGATAAGTATACAGGAGCGTCGGATATAGTTAAAGTTTACTAAGAAACCGATGGATGTTCTGGACTGAAATTTAATTTAATAAATGATCTGTTGGTTTTCTATTAATAGAATTAAATTTTATTCGAGAACATCCATCGGTTTCTTAGTAAACTTCAACTATATCCGACGCTCCTGTATACTTATCTCCTTGGTTGACTGTAAATTATGCGAGATTCTTGTTTAACATTAAATACCATTAAAACTCTAAAAAGAGTAATAACACTTCATCAAGTAGAAATAAAGAAGTTGTGTAACTCGAAACGAGCTACAATCACAAATTATTCCATATTGACTTCATTGACTTGCAAATTATACAAAAAAATGCTAAAATATGTGATTTATTCCGTCTCCCACGCACTCCTAGTCAAATGTGTCAAATACACGAATATTATGTTCAACCGCCGCTTCTAATATTATGTTCAACCGCCGCTTCTAATATTATGTTCAACCGCCGCTTCTAATATTATGTTCAACCGCCGCTTCTAATATTATGTTCAACCGCCGCTTCTAATATTATGTTCAACCGCCGCTTCTAATATTATGTTCAACCGCCGCTTCTAATATTATGTTCAACCGCCGCTTCTAATATTATGTTCAACCGCCGCTTCTAATATTATGTTCAACCGCCGCTTCTAATATTATGTTCAACCGCCGCTTCTAATATTATGTTCAACCGCCGCTTCTAATATTATGTTCAACCGCCGCTTCTAATATTAGACCAGCTACGTCAAAGTGTCAGAAGTGAAGATAGGTATAGAAAGAGGCTAAGTTAATCATTGGTCTCTACTGTAGGTACTGGCACAGTATAATAAGCAGTATTACGTCTCGGCAGTGTCTTTGAAATAATTACCTACACCCGCTCGGTAGATGAACACGCACTAGGGTTGCCCACTATCTCTTCAGTTGTAAGAATTAAGGTAATGTTAAATCCCTATCAAAATAAATTTGCTTATCGTCACTGGAAATTTTTGTAAGTAGATAAAAATTGCATTTTACACCAAATCATTTGGATGAATGTGAGATGCATAGTTTAGATTTCACGAGAGTGTTTTGATCGCGGGACGCACGATATAGACTTTTGTGACAGACAGAAATATGCGCGGGCGAAGCCGCGACCAGACGCTAATATACTTAGGTTTTTTTTTCTTCACTCGGGCATCGATCCCATGGGAAAAGAGAGTTACCTATACTAATATAATACGTACCTGTCAAGAAATTAATGCTCGCTACGCTTCAATAAATATACAAATACCTACACAACACAGACATAAATAAAAATAATGTTATTTTTATAGGCTTATCTTGTCGACTAAGTTGGTAATTTAAAAAATGATATTTTTTGTTTCGATATTGGTGAATTCAAACATCCATACACTGGACAATACAGTCGATAACTTCATGCCATAATATTTCACTTATATAAATGTGCGGGGAGCGTCTGCACCGTCCGCGTCCGTACGTATCTGTGGCGCATTCAAGACTTGAGTACTGATAAACACCACAATTTCGAAGCGCGTCGTTTCGGTCGTTTTGTATGAAGACGTAATACTGCTTACTTTATTATACTGTGGTACTGGCGAGAATATCAAGTTAAGTTGAGTCAAGGACGTTCGGTTCGGGGCGCGTGCGGCCAATTTGTGGCGAGAGGGAATCCCCAGACCATTGCTACTGACGAGTTATACAGAAGGACCACTCCTTACAATGTATCACACACATTTTATTCTATTCCCCAGTAAAAGGAAAAGAAATAAATTTGAAAATGATAGAAACGTCAAATAAAGAAAAAAATATTCGATATTATTTTAGCGCGCGGCCACATTTGGAACGAACCCGCAACTATTCTTGTCATTTCAATACATTTCATAAAACAATTTTTCGCAAATGTTTACCAACAGCCTTACCTGTCAACGTCATTCGAGCCCCCAAAGAAGAAGTACCTTGTAAGAAAACAGTACCTAAGTACGTAATAGTGTTAAGAGAATGTGTGTGTGTGCGTGCAGTCTGTAACCTAATCTTAAATCTTTTACTGAATTTACATGTAGTGGGCCTTCTATAACTCTCTGTGTAGTGACATAATCATATTGGAGGCAGTCTGGAAAATTACAGCCGCCACGTGACGCTTGTGTCACGGGTTACCGTGCTTGTGTGTAACAGATACAGTGATACTGAACACTGCAGGCGCTGACGTGGAGGCGACTGTACCTACTGACAGCACGAGAGATAGCCGAGTGTCCCGGTAGGTGCTGATGACGATATGTACAGATACAGTGATACTGAACACTGCAGGCGCTGACGTGGAGGCGACTGTACCTACTGATAGCACGAGAGATAGCCGAATGTCCCGGTAGGTGCTGATGACGATATGTACAGATACAGTGATACTGAACACTGCAGGCGCTGACGTGGAGGCGACTGTACCTACTGATAGCACGAGAGATAGCCGAATGTCCCGGTAGGTGCTGATGACGATATGTACAGATACAGTGATACTGAACACTGCAGGCGCTGACGTGGAGGCGACTGTACCTACTGATAGCACGAGAGATAGCCGAATGTCCCGGTAGGTGCTGATGACGATATGTACAGATACAGTGATACTGAACACTGCAGGCGCTGACGTGGAGGCGACTGTACCTATTGATAGCACGAGAGATAGCCGAATGTCCCGGTAGGTGCTGATGACGATATGTACAGATACAGTGATACTGAACACTGCAGGCGCTGACGTGGAGGCGACTGTACCTACTGATAGCACGAGAGATAGCCGAATGTCCCGGTAGGTGCTGATGACGATATGTACAGATACAGTGATACTGAACACTGCAGGCGCTGACGTGGAGGCGACTGTACCTACTGACAGCACGACAGATAGCCGAGTGTCCCGGTAGGTGCTGATGACGATATGTACAGATACAGTGATACTGAACACTGCAGGCGCTGACGTGGAGGCGACTGTACCTACTGTCAGCACGACAGATAGCCGAGTGTCCCGGTAGGTGCTGATGACGATATGTACAGATACAGTGATACTGAACACTGCATGCGCTGACGTGGAGGCGACTGTACCTACTGACAGCACGACAGATAGCCGAGTGTCCCGGTAGGTGCTGATGACGATATGTACAGATACAGTGATACTGAACACTGCATGCGCTGACGTGGAGGCGACTGTACCTACTGATAGCACGACAGATAGCCGAGTGTCCCGGTAGGTGCTGATGACGATATGTACAGATACAGTGATACTGAACACTGCATGCGCTGACGTGGAGGCGACTGTACCTACTGATAGCACGACAGATAGCCGAGTGTCCCGGTAGGTGCTGATGACGATATGTACAGATACAGTGATACTGAACACTGCATGCGCTGACGTGGAGGCGACTGTACCTACTGATAGCACGACAGATAGCCGAGTGTCCCGGTAGGTGCTGATGACGATATGTACAGATACAGTGATACTGAACACTGCATGCGCTGACGTGGAGGCGACTGTACCTACTGATAGCACGACAGATAGCCGAGTGTCCCGGTAGGTGCTGATGACGATATGTACAGATACAGTGATACTGAACACTGCATGCGCTGACGTGGAGGCGACTGTACCTACTGATAGCACGAGAGATAGCCGAGTGTCCCGGTAGGTGCTGATGACGATATGTACAGATACAGTGATACTGAACACTGCATGCGCTGACGTGGAGGCGACTGTACCTACTGATAGCACGAGAGATAGCCGAGTGTCCCGGTAGGTGCTGATGACGATATGTACAGATACAGTGATACTGAACACTGCATGCGCTGACGTGGAGGCGACTGTACCTACTGATAGCACGAGAGATAGCCGAGTGTCCCGGTAGGTGCTGATGACGATATGTACAGTTTGCTGTAGAGATTATATTATTTCAGGTCGAAGAAATAACTTTCAGTTACCAAATGGTTACTGAAAGTAATTTCTTTATGACAGCTGAAATACCTAGGTACGCCACAAAACTGCATTGTGCCGAGTTGCCGACCACAAACAAAATACCAAATAAAAAGTAATTTAAAAAAATTAAACCGACTATGAAATAACTTTAATTTCGGAAGTCGGTGTCTTGGGATCTGTATTTTAGTTTTATGCCACCGACTTCCGAAATTAAAGTTATTTCATAATTTTGAGTTAATTTCTTTTTGAAGTCGGTTTAATTTTTTTAAATTACTTTTTATTTCGTAATTTTTAGTTTTTGCACTAGTATTTGACCAAGGTTTTGAGATGTTTTCCCTTTGACACTACACCCGTAGCTCTTATCAATAAGCCAGGCCGTCACACACTTACACGTATTAGTCCATATCTTGAAAATTACTGAATCGATCTTGATGAAACTTGCACTGTTCCCTATGTTGAAGAAAATGTAAGCCAATAAAAAAAATGGTCACGATCCGATTAATAGTTCCGGAGATATGCGTGGACAAACATACATACATACATACGTCTATGAAATTTTGTATATTTGTTTGGAAGCCCTAATAGATCATCATATGTGAATATAATGCAATTCCAATAATATTACATACATACGTATCGAATTGATAACCTCCTTTTTTTTGAAGTCGGTAAAAACTAATACTGAGTGTTCCCTGCAATATTCACATAGAGAAAACCGTACAACAATACCTAAACCCTGCAATATTCAAATAAGAGTAAACCATAGAAATGTAAAAGACGGTGCATCGTAAATGCACGCTGTGGTTGATGATTTAAGGTTTATAATTGGTTGTGTAGTACGTCCTGATTTATGAATTTGCAAGTGTGTGCGCGACTTTGTATAGAACCTATTGCTTTACCCTACTGTGAATAAACAACACATCCCCTTGTTTCTGATCGACGGCACAACATAACGAAGGGCTCAATCGAGATTGTGTCGAAACAATATCATCGCGGCAGGTAGTAATAAGCAGCGCGTCGTAAAAGCGCGCGTTCGCACGAGCGCATCACCGCGTTATCGCGCCGCGGCAGTAAAGAGACGCGTGACGCGCGCGTTTACGAGCGGCAGGCGACGCGCGATATGCAACAATAAATATTTTGATTATATGGAATTACATCGGTGTGGGAGGCGTGCGGTAAACTGTTAAATGTCACGCTTATCTGCACAGGGCGAATCTTGCAACTAAAGGAGCTCCTTATGACAATAGTTGGGAAATAATGCGGCTCTTTCTAATTTCTAACTTATGCTTACCCAATTTGGTACGAGTGTGGGTGTAATATTTGTCGTTACAATCATAATTCCGATAATTGTCTAGTACTACGGTACTGTAGGTAAGTACAGTCAGCAGCATGAAATGTATTACTATGGCCACATGTCAAATGCCCATGTAACAACCACTTTCATGAAGATCGGGAGACGCTACACTCGAAGTTTTAGACAACCGTCTACAACTTTATGGTTATGTTAACGTACAAACGGTCCAGTTCGACCAACGTCTAACTTCGAGAAAGAGTTCAATCGTCGAATCCGACTCGGCTAGGCAGCGTTCGGGAAGCTACGCAATATCTTCTCGTCCCACATACCACAGAGTCTCCAGATAACAGTATTTGAACAATGCGTGTTGCCAGTGGTCAGTGGTCGCTCACAATGCGACTCATAGGAAGGCTGGAAGTCACCCAAAGGGTAATGTTTCCCTACATGATCAAATCAGAAATGAAAGAGATCCGTGGGAGAATCAAGGTGACCGGTAACTGACTTAGCCCGAAGAATTATCAAACTTAAGTGGCAATGGGCAGAGCACATAGCTCGCAGAACAGATGGCCGAGGGGCCGAAAGGTTCTGGAGTGCTGCAGGAATCAGCTGAATGCGCAAGGACAGAATCGGATAAAGTGGCCGTGCTTGGGGGAGCCTATAACCAGCAGTGGACGTCTGTCGGCTGTGATGATGATGATGGACAGCTTGGTTACATAATATACCGTCGTCTGGACGACAGATATTAATGGATGAATCATGAAATCAGATATTGTGGCCGATCTGTTCATATATATAGTAACATACTTATGCTCGTGACTGCACACCTCGTCCTAACCCTTTGGGTACAACAGGCGTGATGCTCTCTTTACAGTTCCATTCGTCTTTGGTCGATTTTCCTTAACAGAGTTCTTAAACACCACCCATCATTTGCAGCTTCCTTTTTTCTATGCAAACGAAAATACGATTACACAAACCCTCTGAAACTCCTTTATCTCGTATAGCAGGCGCGAGCCCGGTCGGTACTCACGGCACTCTATGATTTATGCGGACTCGCTTGTTCGCGAGAGTTATCGCTTTCCATACGTCTTGCTGGCAGCACAGTTAAATGCCTAGCCTTGCAAACACGCCGACCGAACTCAGAGCTTGAATACTGATCGCACACACATATATGAAAAACCTAACGGCATAGCATCCACTAATCTCCAACTAACTTATATTATGGAAGATCATATCCGCTTGTACTTACTGCTTTAGCAACCGAAGAGGGCACACGCTTTTGTTTTACGGTTATTTCCAGTGGATAGCTGCCATGAAAAATCAATCCCGTTCTTTCAGGACATTGATTAATGTCCTCTACTGCTTCCAGAAGTATCTCATAAAACACTCCGACAGTCAGCATGTGGCGTCCAATGAGGTGCTCGGAAACTAGCGTGACGTCACGAGTAGACGAGCGAGCGCGGCGTTAACGACCCCCCTTTATAACCTGTTGATACGATCAAATTGACCGAATTCATTGCGAAGCCGATTACGCGCACAAAGAGTCGCAACACGCTCTGTAACATTAATACGATTAATTGAATCGCGGGATTAATCGCAGAGAGTATCGCCTGCAATGCTTTTAGTATATCTGTGACTTTTGCGCTTATCAGCCGTTAATGCTCAGCTATTTAAATGAGAATAGTACCATTGATGATAGTATTTATAATGCGGGGAGCATTAACTTAAGAAATGTTTAAATAGAATACTAGAGGTCATGGGAGTGACAAGAGGTAATCGAATGTCATTTTGTTTGAGCTGCATACAGTGCTGAGATTAAAATTTTCAGAGATATCATCATAGATGCAGTTAGTTAAATTACTATTTTGAGACAACAATCAATATTAGCAACTAAACCTGAACATCACACTACGGCCCACGGTAGATATCTCTACTCCTGTGCCTGTGTGCTCGGAGCCCTGGTTCCCAGCTCGGAGCCCTGGTTCCCAGCACATTGTCTCCGTGCCACACATAAGCAAAGCGTGCATGAAAAGATAAATGACTATAAATAAACCTAATGAACTACGTAATGATCAGAAGCAAACTCCCCCCCCTCCTTTCATTCCTTGTCCCCCTGCCACCCGCCCCTCGAACATTCTGCCCCATTAAGCTGAACATGATGAAAATAGAATCATGTCTTCTACTAAGTTAATAGAGCAAACATATCAAATTATCATAAAAATGTTTCTGTGCATCTCTGTGATGTCACGCGTGACTGAACATCGAAGTACTGACGTATTGGAAGTAACTACTTGAAATTCTCGTTCTAAAGATATTCAAGATCCTAAAGTACATACCTATATTCCAAAGAATCATAAGCATCCTTAAAACCTTATGATTCCTTCCATATTCTTCAAGATTCATGATTTTAATACTTGAATGTTTTTTTTGAGTCATCGTTTATACTCGTATATGGTCTAATTTCGTTCAGTAGTTAACTAGTTCAATACAGTGAGGTATAATCGCCTTAACTAAAACCTTTTAATACGGTTACGTATCAGTAAATGTAAGCCTTCCTATCGGAAGGCTTACATCTACTGATACGATAATATTAATTTTACCTAACTCGTTTCGAAAAGTTTAAAGGTACATCTCTTAAATAATACATTCGTATACTTCCGAATGTACCATATCCATAATCATTACCTTAGTGTTGATATCTTAATGACTTTAAAACAAAAATCGTTAAATTGTAGTATAATCCCAAAAATATGGTAATTTGAAACTTATATTTGCAGTTGGAGAGTTAACCGTGACGTATACCGATGTATAGGAGACCATTTTGTTAACTATAAGGTTGCGTTTATTCTTGCAATAAATTCATCCCAACTACGGAACTCTTCATTGTGCGTGGTCTGACACGCACTTGGACTGAGTTTTTTTTGTTTTACCGTAATTAGATGTCGATACCTACCCATCACGTGTACTACGTAGTTTCGCTAGCTAATCTAATTTGACCCTGTACACAAGACGCACTTATCTTCCTGGTACGGCTTCCAAACTTACAGTTACCCCTAAAACATTGGAAGTCAGCGCGACCGGTCAAGTGGCCTTCAGTGGCGCGCGCGCACCCACGCATGCGCAGTGCGACGCGCGCCGCTGTGTCCATCCGTACTTCGTACTACATCACACTACACGGAAGGTCCACTGCTAGTAGCAAACAAAATATAAGCAAGCACAGTGTCGCGTCCAGTCGCAACTCGCAAGCGAGACTGGTGGCCATAGAGCCCTTGGCTCAATTCACCGCTCGCGGTCGGGCGAGGCTTTCTTAGATTTTTCGTTGAAGAATTTTTCAACAGTAGTACAGAGTCTGCATTTGTGAGCAGTTAATGGCAATGTATGCCTAGTTGATGGGTCTCCATCGTTGCTGGCGCCATGTTGCTGTCTGCCCCTTTTCGGGACATACAGGCGTGATGCTATGTTGCTAATGCTTTCGCACATCGCACACATTTCACAAATCATTATTTACGAATCGACAGGCAGTTTAGTTCTCGTGAAGCCTTTGTAGTAAAATATTATAATGCTTTAACACCGCGTACATCGACTGTGCATTTAATTCGCAATTTGCAGATTGGACCTTCTGTAGAATTTTGTAGTATGTCACATTAACGATTAACTATGGTTTTGAACCCTATTCCAAAGAACATAGAGTTCTAATTTATGTTGAATTAGTAAGTAGGAGGCAGAGTCGAGTTCAAGTGCGCCCTTGACGCGTTTCAAGATCATTATCCTCGTAACAATAATATAACATAGATACAGGTTACGTTTCATTCCACGACTACGTACGAAAGTAGCAAGTTCTTATCAACTCGTAATAACACAACTTTGTGATAAACTTATGATGAGAGACCTTACATATACCTACATACTGTACATTATTAAATTAATATTATGCTCCTGAATTCGCAGAACGCAGTTCGTTATTATGAAAGTTCGCTTCTGTGCCGCGGTGGTATTTCGTATCATGGGACCGAGCCAATTGAACAATTTCGAACACCGACTGAGTACTTACTGAGTATTTACTTACAGACAGACCCTGGCCCACCTCGCTATCGAACCAATAGCCTGACACTCAGCAGCCACACCTCCAACCACAGCGGTACAAGTACAAAACCATATCAACGATGTATTTGCTAAATTCTTCCTGTAATTCTGTTATAGCAGAATTATGTAAGTATTTGAATTAGGTGTGTTATGTTCATGCCTTTCATTCGTCTGTATTCTGATATCATCATCTGCTTCATCTGCCTGCCTTTTCCCAACCATGTTGGGGTCTGCTTCCAGTCCAAACGGATGCAGCTGAATACCAGTATTTTACATGGAGCGACTGCCTATCTGACCTCCACAACCCAGTTACTGGGTATACCGCACCTCCGATAAAATAGGGTTACAACTCGAAAAAGCGATTTAAGTACAGGCATTTTCAGGAAAATTGAAAAACAGCGTATGCCATTAAAACATATTTTTTGTAAGCTTTTCAAGTATGTATAATTTTGATCACATAATAATAACAGTGTAAGAATAAAGACTGATTAACAATCCGTAAGTTTATTTTCGCTTTTCTAAAAATCAAGGTTTTTCGTGTTGTAACCCTATTTTACCGGAGGTGCGACACCATAGATATCCGTGTGCGACACGATATCCCTGGGTAAGACTGGTTGTCAGACTTTCGGGCTTCTGACTACCCATAACGACTGTCAAAGATCCACGAATGACAGCCGGGACCAACAGCTTAACGTGCTTTCCGAGGCATGGAGGGGTCACGGTATGTAAAGATGGTCACCCATCCACAGACCAATCGCGGCAAGCGTAGCTTAACCTGATCGATCGACCTGTGCGAGTGTTATTATTTAGCCGTCTGTATTCTCTTATATTTTATTTTATTGAAATTAATTAACTTTGTTTAAATTTTACTTTTAGTTTATATCTAGACCATATCCATAATTTGTGTAATACATGTGTTAGCAGTAATACCTTTCCTAAATACTTTTGTAAATCAATATTGAATGTATAAGCTGTTGGTGTTCTGTAATAAATAAATACCAAACAGGTTGACTACCACACCATAAACATTCTTCATCCTTAAATCCCAATAAAAGTGGTTACGCTAATAACATGAGATTGATTTCAATAACTGTGTTCTGTAACCCGAGCAACAATAACTGTGTTCTGTAACCCGAGCAACAATAACTGTGTTCTGTAACCCGAGTAACAACAATAACTGTGTTCTGTAACCCGACACCCGAGCAACAACCTCTACCGACTAGTTTGTAAGCGAAATCAATGGCTGTTATAATAACATGGTATCAACTCGATCGGTTCAAACATAACTCATGGGCATCGGACAGAATCTACAGACGATCCACCAACAACATTACGTGAAAATAATCTGACGTCATCACAAGCTGAACTAAACGGGTGCGCCAAAGTTCACCTAAATTTTCAACTCCGATAATTGGAAATCCAAAAATGTTCTTCCTAACATTTTTCGTCCTAACAATCACAATTCCTAACTACTCTGTCTCTAATGTTCATAATTCCGAAGCATTAAACTTCATAATGTCACTAGCAATAAAAATCTGGGGGCACGGGAGTGCCCCCGCCAAGACGAGCCAAGCGAAGCGCAAGGGCACTACCTACATTTTCTCGAAGCACTTCGTCGTATTTTTGAACCTTCATAACTTAGGTTTGGATTATACCAGATAAACAAAATTTTCGGGATATGATTTCAGTGGTTGACTTATTAAACCTATAAAGTTTCAATTGCATAGCTCTTATACTTTAGATTTTATTGATATCTAAAATACCCCGATTTCGTCACTGACTGACTGACTAACTGACTCACTGATGATCATCAATATTCTAAGGGTCTTCCTGAAATCCTAGAAAGCTGACATTTGGTATGTAAGCTAGTAATAGTACACAAACAACAAAAAAACTCTAAAACTTGGAACTTTTACCCTCCAACCCCTTAAAGATTTCCGTAAATTTTGATGCTAGAGTTCTGAAAATTGATATAGGGACTCCTTGTTATAAATAATAAAATACGTATTTCAGGATTTTCAGTAAATAACCCAAATATATTTTTATTTCATAAGCAACTTTCAAAAAGATGTGAATTCCCACCAAAAACATTTTCATGTAAAATGTTGCCAAGACGAGACCACATATGGCTCGCACTGTCAAAAAGTTATCAGATCTCATGTAGAGCCAAGCTTCTGACTCTACACGCCCTAACTTCAAAAACTCTACACCTTAGTCAAAATATGTGGCTTGGCCGTTTCGCTACCATCACATGGGCGTAAGTTGAAAAATGTATTCACTGTTCATTACTTTTCTGTTATACAATAGTTCTTGTAGTAACGAAACGGCCAAGCCTCATATTTTGACTAAGGGTCAGTTCACACCGAGACGCGACGCGACGCGCAGTTTTCAAGATAGAAATACAATTACAGACCTTATCTACTACACAAAAAGGTACACAATTCAGTGAGCTACGCCGCGTAGCTCGACGTAGTAGGTAGACACTGAATTGTGTACCTTTTAGTGTAGTAGATAAGGTCTGTAATTATATTTCTATCTTGAAAACTGCGCGTCGCGTCGCGTCTCGGTGTGAACTGACCCTAAGATGTCTTGGCAACATTTTACATGAAAATGTTTTTGGAGGGATCTATTATACTTTTATTTGTTTTCCTATATTTTCTCAACATAACCATCTTTTACACTATTATTCAAAGTCATATATTTTTTGTTTAGATTTCTTTTTATTTATAATAATCAGTATTATATACATTAATTTTGTGCAACTTTATTTTCACATAACATGTATTAACATATAAGAATAATAGTACCATGGTACAAGTAGTTAAAGGATAATAATAAGAAATAGGGGCCCCGCGGAGCGGGGCTCCGTCGACATAGAATGCAAGAGCGAGCGAAGGGCACCCCGAGGTTCGGTTTTGTTAGGTTACTTTAAACCCTTTTCAGAGAAATAGGGGTCCCGCGAAGCGGGACTCCGTCGACATAGAATGCAAGAGCGAGCGAAGGGCATCCCGAGATTCAGTTTTGTTAGGTTACTTTAAACACTTATCAAAGAAATAGGAGCCCCGCGAAGCGGGACTCCGTCAACATAGAATGCAAGAGCGAGCGAAGGGCACCCCGAGGTTCGGTTTTGTTAGGTTACTCCCTTTTCACAGAAATAGGGGCCCCACGAAGCGGGGCTCCATCGACATAGAATGCAAGAGAAGAGCGAGCTAAGGGCACCCCGAGGTTCAGTTTTGTTAGGTTACTTTAAACCCTTTTCACAGAAATAGGGACCCCGCGAAGCGGGGCTCCGTCGACATAGAATGCAAGAGAAGAGCGAGCTAAGGGCACCCCGAGGTTCAGTTTTGTTAGGTTACTTTAAACCCTTTTCACAGAAATAGGGACCCCGCGAAGCGGGGCTCCGTCGACATAGAATGCAAGAGCGAGCGAAGGGCACCCCGAGGTTCGGTTTTGATAGGTTACTTTAAACCCTTTTCACAGAAATAGGAGCCCCGCGGCTCCGTCGATTAACACTTTTTGTTTGGCTGCAGCAGCTGCAGCTGCAGTGCCGCGCGACTGATAATACTGAATGATCTACGAGTGATCTGAATGGCCTGTTCCGACCACATGATATTTAGCTCTTATACTTCCAAGTTCAGTCGAACGATCTGCGGAACTAATAATAAACGTACGTTTTTGTTGGATGCTAATAATTTGGAGCAAAAACCGAGTTTGAGGTTGGTAAGCTGGAATAAATATCAATAGAATTAGATTGTGTGTAAATAAGGTGTGACACTAGCACACATGCAAGACGCAGGTGTGATAATGATCAAACATTCGAACATTAAGTCCTTTGTTTAATTTGCAAAATTTAAAAGTTGCAGCAGCTGACTCTAAGAAGTGTTTTGTTTTAGTTAATATCAAAGTTATTTTTTTTTTTTTTTTTTTGCTAGCCTATGCTGTCCCACTGCTGGGCAAAGGCCTCCCCCAAATCCTTCCAGGAACTCTGTTCCCGCGCCACCTCGAACCAGCCCTCGCGGTACGCGTCCAGGTCATCTCGCCATCTCTTTCTGGGCCGGCCTCGGCGGCGCCGTCCATCTTCAGGCACCCATTGTGTGGAGATTTTTGCCCAGCGGTCATCGTGCATACGGCTAATGTGACCCGCCCAATCCCATTTGAGCCTGGCAGCCTTCTTTCCTACATCCAGTATGCCCGTTTTGGAACGCAGCGTGGTGTTCCGAATTTTGTCCTGTCTTTTAACACCCAGAATGCTGCGTTCCATCGCTCTTTGGCAAACTCCAAGGCGGAACTTTTGCGACTCGGTGAGCGACCAGGTCTGAGCACCATAGGTTAGGACGGTTAAAGTTATATACTTAACAAAAAATAATAAGACTAAAGTATTATTCCATTGATGCACTTGTGATCAGTTTAACAAGAAGTGCTGCATTTTAAGTAAAAAAGAAAATTATCTGTTAAATCTATAAAAAAAAACGCCAATCATGTCACACCACCCTTATAAGAAAATATAATTTAACTAGAGAATTTAAAACAAATAGCTTGCCCTCACTTTCACATGTATGCAAAAATAATTGTTAAAGTGCAGGTACAAATGAGCGTTTGTGCTGCGTTCAGTTCGTTCACCCGACTCGCTCGTTTACTCGCCCCCGCCGTATTTATGCGCTTTGTCCTGTCAGCGCACTGGTTAATGACTCCTCGTCCTCGTGCGAGTCCAGCAGCTCTGTGCTCCACTCGGACACATGTGGCTAACAATCCTCTAAGGGTTGAAGGAGGTCCTCTAAAAGGGTCGGAAATCGGTTTGCTCTCTTGACTCGCATAAGAGCTCCTTGGAAGGCAGAATTGTAACATTGCCTGAGGAGGCAAATAATATTGATTCATTCAAATCATGACTATTATTTTGAATGTAAATATGTATTTATAAAGTTAAGCTTTTAAGAACTTTTGCAACGGCATAGAAGTATTAGGTACAAGTACAAGCATTATAACTTCTTGACGTTAACTACAAAACCTCATTCAGAACACGTTCCCGGGGTCACCCTGTTGTAAAGCTAGTCCTTCTGCACCAGCAGACTACACACATCACGTTACATCAGTGCTTGTCCTAAACAAACAATGAGTGCCTGTATCAGAACATGACATAACTCAAGTTTAGCTTGTTTAGGTTCTACTTTAAATTACGTACAATTCCAGTTTCGCTGACTAGAATAATACTCGTACTGGAAGAACACTGTTTCACTTTATATTAGCCTTAACGAACATCAGGGATTATAGAAAAAAATATTCTTGATGTAAGTGGTTTTAACACCATATTCAGGCCTAAAGAAGTCCATTTTGACAGTTCAGTGACATTATTTACATTGTCGAGCTAACGAATGTTTCATTCATATTATTGTGAAGCAATGGATTACCAATTTCCTTCAAAACCCTTCGGATTATGATTTTTATTTTATTCTATTCGGGAACTTACAGCTAATATAAACCGATATGCATTTGAAGGTAATTTACAAGTTACCATTGATAAACACTTGAAACAAAAAAAACAACAAAAAGTCCGGCACAAAATATGTACCTTTAACATAAATTAGGAAACGAAACAACACGCTCGACTAATACAAACTAAAAATCAGAAACAATTACTTTTCCGTAAAAAAGCTTTTCACCAACAAGTGCTTAAGCCGAGAAACACTGCTATTGAAAATGTCCAAATCATGTTCACTAGTCAGTTTATTAAAACTTCTGTTCACAGTCACACGGATTAGACACGAATTCTGCCTGTACGCGGACTTGGAATGAGAGACGTGCAACATACTAGATTTGCGAACATTTTTTGCAGTGTGTAACTAATCCTAAACTGCCTAACAGCTCAGGGCAATCTATAGTACCATTTGCGATTTTATATCAGTTAATAAGTTTAGATTTCAAACGTGTTATGCAATTGGCGTGCACTATCACACTAATATTATAAAGGCGAAAGTTTGTGAGTGTGTGTGTGTGGGGGTGTGTTTATATGTTTGTTACTTCTTCACGCTTAAACGGCTGGACCAATTTTGCTAAAATTTGGTATGGAGGTAGCTGACACCCTGGATTAACATATAGGCTACTTTTTATCCCGATATTCCCACGGAATAATTTATTAGTATAATCAACATTTTTGTTTTCATATTATGACGGTGTGGGCTTACACAATCAGCATTCAAGATTGTTATTTTCCTTTCCATTTTTTTAAATTCCATATCCAATTGTTCCATGTCCGGTGTCGGACGCTAAGTAGATACAAGTATAAGTTATGCAAGTGGTCCATGTCCGGTGTCGGACGCTAAGTAGATACAAGTATAAGTTATGCAAGTGGTCCTCTCTCCGCCGCGCCGCCGCGCCGCGCTCTTCTGTTTGCTTACAGCCGCTGATGACTTGTACATCGCAAGCAAACGAACAAAAACTCCAGCTTAGTATCGACGGCCACGGAAACAGTACCAAGAAGCTACTCGAAAATTAAAGCCAAAATATGAATAGACCACCCGACCTCATTTTTTTATGGAAAATAAAGAATTTAGAGATAAAAAATTAACAACCCAGTGAGTACTTACATAAAAGTACATGAGGCTCAAGTTGATGCAGTCAATTTATCAGTCATTAGTAAGATCACCAGTCTGCCTATCAAGTTTTGTAATGCCAGTTTACTTGCAGCCAACGTAGTGAAGCACACTATTCAAACAAATCATATTTTATGTTAAATGCTGCATCCTTATCCTTACAATGATATCGGTGCATCCTATTGTTTTCACACATCATGTCGTAAAACGTTAGCACTCGACAGAACAGCGCAATTTGCGACGTCACTTACAATGTACCGATAACTACAGAAGATCTACCCTGCATGATGCATATCATAGCAATCTTTTGTATACAAGAATATAACTGCAACAAAACTTCGTTGAAGTAGGTACAATAGTCCATCCTAATTACTCATTTCGATGCACATTCCTGCCTTACCGCACACTGTTCAGAGTACGATTTCTGTTTGTTCTTATAATGTGTGTAAACGGAACTTAAATAAACAGCAAACCATGTTCAGTTCGACATACGATGCGCTCCGAGACCTCGTGCTTCGACGAGCACGTTAGGCTGTCAGCGCCGGCGTCGGCTGTCACGCACATTTCTATGACAGTCGACACGATCAAAAACTGATAAATAGCCTGAAGTTATTGGGGAATCATTTTGAGCAAAATTAAATCTCCTTAAATAATGGTGTGCTAGAGTTAGAATAGAATACTCTTTATTATAATCTAGAAATTCCACTAGTTTTGGCAGAGCATAAGTTAAAGATAAGTTTAAAGTAGTGGAGAAAGTGATGTACTGTCCTAACTAGTGTCACTGATGTAGTAATCAGTGGCATTAGATAGGACAGTTCATCGGTTTCTGTAAAATGCTCGGTTGATGAGTAAATCATCGAGCAATCGATGAGTGCGTCATCTGCATGGCGTTGATGCGGAGTTGCGCGGAGTTTCCACACCATTGCTCGGGGTTATTGCATGATTCCTTTTGTTAGCGCCGCCTCATTTAGCCGCGGCTGCCCCTAATGTCCCGCGGATGATAAGCAGCGGTATTACCTCCTGCTTCACTTTATTTATCGACTCTCGAGCCTCGGCTTTATGGAGTCACAGACTATAAACATTGTGTTATGCGCTTGCAACATTCCTTAACATTCCCCTCGGGAGACGCAGACTGTACGATGTTCCTCTGCTCTTTAAGGATGTGAAACTCACTATACTGTGGTGTAATCTGTGCAGATTATTGTAAGTAGTGGAGCCATATTCCTTGCAAGCGATGGTCCCCCGGCGGAGAGGAGCCGCGAGCTCTTAGCGCGGTCCTACGTTAAACACATGTTCACGTTGTATAAACTGACGCGACGTACTTATCGAGCTCAACATATTTTCATCGATGGCTCAACGCCTATATTATTAGGATCAACGTTCGTGTCGAGATTAAGGAAGTTGCAACAGCGACCTCTACGCCTACACCTGATTGACAATTTGGAATAACTTGATCACTACTTAAACAGTTATTTAATTGTCAACAGCTCCAAAGCGCACAGTAACTAAAGTATACTATGAAGTGACAGCAGGCTGCAGCGAGCGCCCCTTCGGCCTGCTTGGTGACAGTATGACATGTAGAGTATACTATGAAGTGACAGCAGGCTGCAGCGAGCGCCCCTTCGGCCTGCTTGGTGACAGTATGACATATAGAGTATACTATGAAGTGACAGCAGGCTGCAGCGAGCGCCCCTTCGGCCTGCTTGGTGACAGTATGACATGTAGAGTATACTATGAAGTGACAGCAGGCTGCAGCGAGCGCCCCTTCGGCCTGCTTGGTGACAGTATGACATAAAGAGTATACTATGAAGTGACAGCAGGCTGCAGCGAGCGCCCCTTCGGCCTACTTGGTGACAGTATGACATGTAGAGTATACTATGAAGTGACAGCAGGCTGCAGCGAGCGCCCCTTCGGCCTGCTTGGTGACAGTATGACATGTAGAGTATACTATGCAGTGACAGCAGGCTGCAGCGAACGCCCCTTCGGTCTGCTTGGTGACAGTATGACATGTAGAGTATACCTTCGCATGGCGGACGGCGAGCATGTTGTTGCACGCGACATCTCCCGCCGACACTACATAACCGACACTGGACACTCGCGACACCACTGTACCGACACCGCTGACATTCTGCGATACTCACGTTTTTCTACTGACCGCGATTCAAACAGACATTACCAAAACAAATAGGACGGAGGCTTGCGGCGGGACTGTGGCAGTTTTTGCGAGTGCCACTACCTCGCAGAACTGGTCGCGGAGCGGCAGGCGGCCGGCGCGGGCGGGGGGCGCGGGAGGAGGACCGGTCCGACCGGCGTCTGCGCCGCACGCCGAATTATACGCTGCCTCCGAACACTGTGCAGGTAGCCACAGTAGAACCACACCATCAACATGCTATAACAAGGTTCCATCGCACCAGCGGCGCGACGGTACCGCCAGTAATCCAAGAACAATAAGAATATCTGTACTTGTACAAACATGGGATGTTGATACTCACAGGACCCGTGAACAGGACAAACAAACCAAGAACAAGTGACAAGCAATATTAATAGTAGATAAAGATTAATAATAATACTGTCACCCGTCGTCGTACCATCGTACTATCATTACTTGCACCTGTAATGAAAAATATAGCATTTATTTGCATTTATTTTGCATTTAGCCAAGAGTTACAAAAGAGTTGCCAAGAGTTGAGTTGGCCTTTTGTAAACGTTTTTTATTAAATAAAATAAAATATTACTGTAGTAGGTACCTACTACAGGTGGTGTTATCAAATAACACTGTGACACCCTACGAGACGGCTATATACTTCGGAGTGGTTAATCAGAATAGTCCGCAGCCTATGAGCATTGTAAGTGGGCCTTCTGACCACATCCCACGGTTGTTCGCTGGTGATATCGGCCAGCTACCACACTCTATCTGAACTGTTGCTATAACAACGCGTGCCCAAAGCGTTACGATTGTTGTATAATATCACCCCCTGAGAAATAACCAGAAATCAGTTATAGACATCATTTCATACTGTATTTCTATGTAACTTTTTAGGGTTCCGTGTCTCAAAAAGATTACTACTACGCTTATAAGATTACTTCGTTGTCCGTCTGTCAAGACCCTCTAGAACGCATGGACGTATCAATTTTAAATTAATATCAAATACATAAGTCTACGGTCCCTTAGAGCTCTAAAAAAATCAAACTTCTAAATCAACACAATTAAAAATACGTACATTTATGCGACATATTATTTTGATATTCGCAAATAAATCAAAACCTATAGGATACTTTACGTTGACCTAGAATCATACAATTTGGCAAGAAGCAAGGTCTTACAGTACAAGTAGGTAAAGAAAAAGTCCGAAAATCGTTCAATTGTAGTTTTATAAATTTTTTATTTTTTGTATGTATGGGAGAACATTTGTTCAACTACAAAGTTGAGTTTCTTGGGATAAATTCATCCTAACTCCGGATCCCTTCATTGTGCCTGGTGCGTCATTGTGCACACCCACTTGGCCGGTTTTATTAGTGTACTAGCTGTGCCCGCGACTTCGTTCGCGTGGATGTCGGAACACAATAATGTGTCGCTTAGGAAAGGTGTAAAAGGAAGAATCTTCCGATCTTGCCTAGTAACGCTTCTCTTGCCTGGGGTTCTCAACCATAGCCCTTTCGACTGCACAGCAGTCATTGCGTCTTCAGGGTTCATAATGACAATGCGACGAAGTGTCACTTTGATTTTTGAGGATATAAATAAAAATTAAAGCGCCTGCTTGAGGCTGATTGTCTGACCAAATAGCCATATTATGTCCATTTTATTTTGCATTTGTTTTACATTATCCTCACATTTTATTTGAAATTCTTTTAGCGCCACTAATCAACCAACAATCGAAAGCGATTAACATTATATTATGTAATCATTATCATTACTTTTTCAAATAACACAGGCAGAAGGGACTGTGATAGTCATCTTATAGGTAAGCCTGCATGTCGTGATTATTCACATAATAATGTTATAAACACAATAATTATGTTTTCGTTAGTACTATAAAGCGCCAATAGATGTCATTACGTGTATCCAACTTACGTAATGAAAGTTGTTGTAGAATACTTTAAATTGATTATATCTTTTGATACAGTGAAGCGATTGCGATGAAACAAAAACTAATCACTACTCCGAGTTCTACACTATATTTGAGTATAAAAATTAACCATATTGGTTTAGTACTTTTTACGTTGAACCTGTTCAAATCAAAATGTGTCACATCCAAACAGACAAACAGACAAAAATTCTAAAAATTTATGAAATGGTATTTGTTGGTTATCCTATAACACCCCAACTATTTTTTTTGTTTATATTTTCAATGTACAGAAACGCCTCGTCTACAGATTTATTATATGTATAGATTAATTGTCAAATAGACCAACGTCCGTCTTTATGAATATAATCCTATACATTTATAACAATTATCTAAGCATCAAATACGAGGTACCTTGAAAATAAAAAAAATCCTTTCAAGAGACCCGACCAGACTGGCTGTTATTAGGTCTTTACCTATGAAATTTCCGATTTTGGATACTGGTTAATGTGAAGATTATTTCATTCTATTTTTTTTATTAAACAGTTCCATTAGAGAGTGCTATGTCCGCAGCCGCCCCACGTTTAGGCCCGTATAACGTACGTTGGTAGGGCCATGGAAAGGTTGGAGGGAGTTCCATTAGAGAATAGCGCCTGCGGAGATTATATATGGCTCTGATGGCTCTTTTCTGCAGAATAAAAATAGAATCGATTTCTGCAGCCTGTCCCCAAAGTAAAATACCGTAAGACACGATACTATGAAAGTAATTAAAATAGAATAGTCTCGCGGTGTCTAAATCAGTAAATTGACGGATTTTTCAAACTGCATAAGCTGCTGAACTTAGCCGTCCTGCAAGAGATGTTAAATGAGGACCCCATTCTAGCCTTGAGTCGAGCATGACCCGTAGGAAAACAGTTTTATAGACGAACTCTAGTTTTTCTTGATTCAATATTATCTCACAATCACTACCCTTGACGCTTGGTAAAGAAAATCAATAAAACACTCTCAATATACCCAATGCGTAGATCAGCTTGTAAACTAACCCTATGTGGCTTAAAACCCTCGATTATCAGTCAACTAAGAGTCTTCTGATTCCCATCCTATCGTTCTTCCCAGTGGTTCACGTATCGACTATACGGGGAATCACTGCAAAGAAATTTTCAAAGGCCGCGGACTTTAATATCTGACTTAATTATATTGTCATCAATAGCAAGGCTGTAGTTGGGTTGCATGGAACTTCCGCATGTCATTTTAATTACATTTCAAAAAAAAAATATTTTTAAACTTACATAACGTGTCCATACGACAAACATTTTTAAATAATTTAGATCCATATCATATAAATTAAATTTAGCAGTGTTTATACAAGTCATCATACAATTCATAAAGTTGCTTTCTACTTTTATGTATACCAATGGTAGCCGGCACTGAAGGAAGCGTTAATATTAACCGAAAACATCTTTGGAATGAATATAAAAAAAAAACATTATTGTTGGTTAGGGCCAATAGTCGTCAAAAGTGGTAATTTACTCAAGAGTTTAGTTTTCAATGTTTCCATGCGATTATTTGCGATAGTTTTTGGGTTAACAGTGATATCTTTTTAGTAACTTTTTTGTTTAGATTTGGAATAGTGATTTTGTGTTTAGAATTGAATTGTCCGCAATGATCTGAGTGTATTAAATTAATAGTTTATTTGTAGGTTGGTATAACATCTGTATAAATATTATCTAGACAAGTGGCACTAGTAGGACTTATTCTAGTGGGCTCAAAAAATTGGTTAGCAAGATTGTATGATTAAAAAAAAAACATTATGTTATTACATAACTGTTATGTATGTAGATGTAACGTACCGCGGCTGCGACCCGGCTAAGTAACCCGTCGTTTGATATTAAAGTTAGTGTGTCATCGACTAGCGTGTTTGACTGTTGTCCGTCCTATACCTGCATATCTAACAGTGGCGACGAGGACGAATTTACGTGTGCACAATGTCAACTTTTGGTGTTTCATTCGGAATAATGACGAACTTTGACCATTTATCCCAGGACTGGATAAGTTATAAGTCACGGCTACAACAATGGTTTATTGCCAACGATATTACGGACGAATCGGACAAGCTGAAGGTCAAACGGAGGGCGATTCTTATAAGCGCTCTCACCGGACCTACTTATATGCTAGCAAGAGACCTGGCGTTGCCTAAGAAGTTGGAAGAAACAAAAGAAGATATCTTGAAACTTCTAGACCGTCATTTTGAGCCGAAGCGGCTCGGATTCGCAGAAAAATCGATTTTCTACGCGGCGGTGCAGCGACCAGATGAGAGCCACACTCAATGGGCGGCCAGAATTAAGGGATTGGCGGCACACTGCGGCTTTAAGAACTTGGAGGAAGCTCTTCTGGATAAATTCATCATGGGTATGATGCCAGGACCCGAGCAAGACAAGCTCTTTGCCCAGGACCAGACGGACTTGACGCTAGCCAAGGCGGTAGAATTAGCAGAGGGCGTGCGGTGTGCTCGGCGCGCCTCCCAAGCCGCACCGGTAGCACGTGGTGCGAGCGCGGCCGCCGGCAGCGTCGAAGAGGGTTCCGTGTTCGCGGTTAAGGAAAACTGCAGTGCGTGCGGTTATGCAAATCACAAATCCAATCAATGCCGGTTTAAAAACTATAAGTGCAAAAAGTGCAATAATAAGGGCCATCTAAGACGGATGTGCTCAAACGACGCGAAAGTGAAACACGTGGAGGAAGGTAAAGTGGACGATGAGGGCGACGACGGTAAATTGTGTTTAAATATTCGTTGTCATAAGGGTCGACCGATGCTGGCAAGCGTTTTCATCGGTGGACTAGGGTTGGAGTTCGAGATAGATAGTGGTTCCGCGGTTAGTATAATATCACACCAAATATATAACAAGCATTTCAGCAAAGTACCGTTATCAGTTACAGATAAAAAGCTATTCAGTTATACGGGGGAACTTTTAGAAACAGTTGGTGTAATTCATTTAGATTTAGAATATTCCAAAATGACGCGTAAACTACACTTGTTTGTAGTACGTAACGGTGGCCCACCATTGTTAGGCCGAGATTTTATTAGTAAGTTCGACTTGGAACTAGCACCAACAATAAAATCAATTGGCGGATCGAATGACAATTCAATAGTGGACTATTTAATAACAAGGTTCCCCACCGTGTTATCTGGCAAAATAGAGAAATTTAATAAGTACGCCGTGGAGTTGCATTTAAAACCCCACACGAAACCATTATTTTTTAAAGCACGGTCAGTACCATATGCTTTGAAAGACAAAATTGATAACGAATTAGATCGACTCGTCGAATTAGGAATATTGGAACCAGTTAAGTACTCAGATTACGCATCACCAATCGTACCCGTTTTGAAAAAGGACGGGGGAGTGAGAATTTGCGCAGACTTTTCCGTGACAATTAATAAGCAACTAATCGTCGACAAGTATCCATTGCCAACGGTAAATGATTTGTTCGCTAAGTTGCATGGTGGCGTACAATTTACCTAATTAGATCTGTCTATGGCTTATAACCAATTTTGTTTGAAGGAAGGATCACAGAGTATGACTTGTATCAATACACATCGCGGACTGTTCAAATATACAAGGTTAGTATTTGGCTTATCGAGCGTATTTCAGCGCGCCATGGAATGTATATTATCAGGGTTAGATGGAGTAGTGGTTTTTCTCGACGACATATTAATAACAGGAGTCGATAGTAAACAACACATGAACCGGTTAGTCACGGTACTAGAAAGGCTGGCGGAGACAGGTCTCACAATACAACCAAGCAAGTGTCAGTTCTTCAAAAATGAAGTAAACTATCTAGGGCATATTATAGACAAAAATGGTATAAAAAAGTCGCCAGATAAAGTCACAGCAGTTTCACAAGCACGTACACCACAGAACGTGTTACAATTGCAATCATTTCTAGGATTAACAAATTATTATCGCAATTTTGTTCCAAACGCTTCAACCATACTAGCACCGTTATATAATTTGTTGCATAAATCGACAAAATGGGAGTGGTCACAAGTACACGAAAATGCTTTTAAACAAATTAAACAGCAGTTGGCATCGGATGAGGTACTCGCACATTTTGACCCGGCAGCGAAATTAATCTTGACAGTAGACGCTTCTCCATACGGGTTAGGCGCTGTGCTATCACAAGTAGGTAGGGACGGGCGTGAACGACCGATTAGCTATGCATCTAGAACGTTAACAGCAGCGGAGAAAAAATATGCGCAAATACAAAAAGAGGCAACAGCTATAGTATTCGGAGTAAAGCGTTTCCACCAGTATTTATATGCCCGAGCGGTGCCCTTCACCTTGTGAACGGATCATAGGCCGCTATTAACCATCTTCGGTCCACACCGTGGTATACCGGAGGTATCAGCTAACCGACTACAGCGGTATGCAATATTTTTATCGGCATACAATTATGTAATCGAATATGTTAGCAGTAAAAATAACAGTGCCGATATCTGTCGCGCGCTCCGGTAGGGAATGAGTCACCACCATCAAGCAGCGCAGGTGCCGACGCCGGCGGCGGTCCGCGTGCGGGGGCAGGGCGAGAGCGCGGCCAATCGCGCGCCGCTGATGACCGCGCCACATATGTTTACTTCGTCGTTGACGAAGGGCTGCCTGTTACGCTAACTGTTTTACAACACGAAACCGAGAAAGACACAACATTGCGTAAAGTAAAAGATTATGTAGTGTTAGGTTGGCCGAGAAAAGTATACGACGACAAATTGATGCCGTACTTTTACTGTCGTAACCAACTATCGTTAGAGAACGGCTGTCTGATGCGTGGCCACAAAGTTATCATACCAGAATTGTTAAGAGATCAAATATGTAATGAACTACACAGTTCACATTTTGGAGTGGTAAAGATGAAGTCAGAGGCGCGCAAGCGGCTGTGGTTTCCAGGCATAGAAGGCGCGCTGGAGCGGATGGCCAGCGCGTGCGCAGTATGCAGCGCGCTGCGGCCCGCGCCGCCCCGCGCCCCGCTCATGTCCTGGCCACATCCTCCTCATGCTTTCCATAGAATACATTTAGATTTCCTCGGGCCCTTTAATAACCAAATGTTTCTAATCGCAGTTGATGCTTATAGTAAATGGGTAGAAGTGTATAATGACTTCATCATATGGCTCGAAAGCAGTCATAGAGAAACTTATAGATTTAATGTCACGTTTCGGTATTCCACATACTATAGTAACGGATAACGGTACTTCGTTTGTTTCGCTAGAGTTTAAAGAATTTTGTTGTAAGAATAACACATACGCTTGCTCCGGTATATCATCCGTCAAGTAACGGACAAGCCGAAAGCTTTGTTAAAATTATTAAAAGGGGTCTCAAATGCATTATTTTAAATCAAAAGGGGAAACCAATAAAGGAACAGATTTCAAAGTTTTTGTTCGACTATCGGAACTCCAGGCATAGTACCACCGAGAAATCACCTGCAGAGCTCGTGTACGGCCGGTCGCTTCGCACGCAGCTCGATTTGTTGTCATCGATATCGGCGTCGGCCTCCTCTTCCACTTGCCTCACTCAAACCGTGGAGCAAAACCAGTTCTTACAGCGTAAATACTATAAAGGAAAAGAACGTAAACAATTCCAAGAAAAAGAAGTGGTGTGGATAATGCAAATGTAAATAATAAAAAGTTTGAATGGGTAAAAGGAATAATAAAAAAAAAGATCGGAAACGTAATGTACGAAGTTTATGTTCCTGAAATGGATCGCTTGGTAAAAAGACACTTGGATCAGATACGGGCACACGGACAAACACAAATGCCAGAACACGACTCGATCTGGGATTCAGATGACATCCCGGATGTACAGCGTGACCCATCAGACGCAAACCAGACGACACTGAATGACGACCGCACCAGCAACAACACCAGCACAGAGATAGAGGAAATAGGAACACCATCACCAGCAGGGCTAGCATGGGCTGGGGATAAAACTTTTGTCCACCGGTTATTTCCACTGACAAGGGATAAAATTATTTTATCCACCTGCCAAAGCACGGCAACAGGGGGAAAGAGAATTATATCACTTTTTGACATTAGACGTGGATACTCACCCCCCGCCTATAGCATGGCGACTAGTGGAAGAGAAAAATTACAGATATTTTGACATAACAAAGGGAGAAACTTGTCCTCGTCTTTAGATGGTGGGTTTAAGTATATCTCTTGGAGAAAATATAATTAATTGTAATATAAAAATGTCTCGTGCTTACTGGAGCTTAGTGTTGTCGTCGGAAAGGGAGAAAATCGAGCGAAAAATACACCGGCGTTCAATTTGAATAAAATAAATTTATACAATAAAATAATAATAATAATTAATAACAATAATTTATACAATTTAAACAATAAAACAAATAAAGTACTTTCGTTTACGACGATATTCTCGACTATTTTGTAATTTAATAAAAGTTTTCTTATAATGGCAATAATTTCGGGGACAAGCGTTTCCCCTGGTTTGTCCACCGTGATAGTTTATCCACCCATGTCGCCATGCTCGGAGGGTGGACAAAATTGACAGAGGGGAATAGTATTTTGTCCTCTCCCCGTGGATAAAATGTCTCCGGCCATGCTAGCCCTGCAGTACACATTACGATATCGCCGTCAGCCACTAGTACACCGCTCCGAGAAGGAGAAGGAGAAGGTGGTTCAGAGCGAAATGTGACCTTCGTCACGCCACTAGCAGAGTCAGACGGCTCGGTCGATGCGCTGACGCCCATACCAGCGATAAATCCACGACGTCTCGAGTTGTCACCCGACAACTTTACGCCTTAGCATAGTTTGATTTTAATGTTAGTTAATTGGGGTTGATTTGTACTTGCAAAATAAAGGGAAGGGGATGTTATGTATGTAGATATAACGTACCGCGGCTGCGACCCGGCTAAGTAACCCGTCGTTTGATATTAAAGTTAGTGTGTCATCGACTAGCGTGTTTGACTGTTGTCCGTCCTATACCTGCATATCTAACTATTTATATTATTTTTAAAGTCACAAGTGATGAATCAAGTGCCTTGATTGAATTACAGATTTTGTGCAACACTTCATCCATAACCTTTTCGACAATCCTGAAGGTCTGTCTGTACATACTTTCAAAAAGAAACTTAAGAAATGGCTCTTTAGGTATGTACTCTACACTAAAAGTGAATTCTTATTCTATGCAAAGTTCTAAATACGTAGATTTAGTACCTATATACTACTAGCGGTCCAAATTATGATCTCACTAGTCTTAATTGAAGTATTTTTGTTTTAAATTTATTTTAAGGTATTTTTTGCACCCTGAAAGAACTGAACAAAATATGTAAAACTATTTTTATTTGAGACCTTTTAAGTACCATATTTTCTGAATAATAAAGATACCTATTCTAACTATTCTATTCTAACACAATGCTATGCTGACGCCGTCAAAGACAAAGTTGATCACTGCCCTGTACTGTAATTAACTAGTACGTATAGCTGTCAGAACGTAACACGGCCGTTTTAGTTGCAGGCAGAAATAAGAGCCTATGATGGTCATGTAGACAAGGGAGGGATTTTCCTGATCTCGACGCATACATAAGAGAACTCACAAGTCACACCTGCACCCGCTGCGCGCTGCGCTGATATTGTTTTATCAATGAGATGTCGCGGAACACGCATGATTTTCATGGTTTCTTTTAATGAATTTCAGTACAGTTATTCCACTTTTCAAATCTGGGGACAGCAAAGACACTAATAATTATAGACCCGTATCGGTTTTGTCGGTTTTCAGCAAGGTATTTGAAAAAGTAATGTAAAATCAACTGCTCAATCATTTTAATCGTAATAACATCCTACACGATCAACAGTATGATTTCACCAAAGGACGTTGTACAACCGACGCCGGTGTCAGCTTACTAAAACACAACTTTAACTCATGGGAAGAAGCACAAGATGCAATAGGCATCTTATGCGACCTATCCAAGGCATTAGATTGCGTGACTTACGAAACACTGCTCTTGAAACATGAGCATTACGGACTAGGTAAACTTCATCATCATCATCATTTCAGCCGAAAGACTCCACTGCTGGACATAGGCCTCCCCCAAGCACTTCCACTTCGACCGGTTCTGTGCTTCTCGCATCCAACGGGTTCCTGCGGCCTTCACAAGGTCGTCGGTCCACCTTGTGGGAGGCCTTCCAATGCTACGTCTTCCGGTACGTGGTCGCCACTCCAGAACCTTTCGGCCCCACCGGCCATCTGTTCTGCGAGCAATGTGCCCTGCCCACTGCCACTTAAGTTTGGCAATTCTTCGGTCTATGTCGGTTACCTTGGTTCTCCTGCGGATCTCCTCATTATTATTATTAGGTAAAGTTGCTCTTAGCTTAATAAAATCATATTTAAATGACAGATTTCAGCAAGTTCAAATTAACGGTGTAAATTCATTGGGGTTAAAAGTCAAAATGGGTGTACCGCAGGGCTCAATATTGGGGCCATTCCTATTTTTAGTATATACTAGCTTCTGCCCGCGACTTCGTACGCGGATCCTGTTGCTTATGCCAGCGACAACGGGGTCGTCAAAATCGAAGATCTGAAAGGTCTGATGTCGAATTCTAAGAGCCCGGGGACTGAAAAACAACGGGATGCGCGAGACGATTCGGGACGTCATTTTCAGGCAATAATGAACCAATAAGGTGGTAAACTTGGCCTTGCACTTTGAATGTTGGCATAAATAGGCCTTCTGAAATCTGTTTCGCACCAAAAGATGTAATTTGAAAGGCATTATTGTACGAACGTATGTTGTCCAAGAAATGTTTTGACTGTGGATGGTCACCGATTAGCAGTGATCTTAATATTTCTGGAGGATTTTGTAATATTTCAATATGTACTTTCCCACCTGAGCAACACATACCGTTTGTTTCTTTTTGCCATTTAACAGCTTCACAAAAAGTTCAATTTTGAACCATACCTCCGATGGCGGAATATGTGGCGTAGTCAATCATAGGAGTATACGTAAATGCACTCCGTTCCTTATCAACCCAAGGAAGGTCGCCATGCCCTACGGCTATATCTTGAGACACATCCGATTCTTCAGATGATATCGACATTCTGTTCAGAGAATGTCGAAGTTGATCAGAATTCAAACGTTCGTTGCGCTCTTCTTAATCTGTCTCTTCATGCCGTACTCCAGCAATTCTTTCTTTCTCACTTTCTAACTGATTTTGAATATTTTGTTGTGTGCGTGTTCGGGACAATGTATGATAAACTCACGTATACGTATATAAATTTTTAAAGCTTGAGGCACTGATGTACGGTATCCGTTATACAGACAATAACAATGCCTCAAGCTTTTAAAATTTATATATATTTTAAAATGACAGTGTCACTTAAATTTATTTTTTTCTTTTTAGTTCGCGTTATTCTTTATTTTTTGGGTTACGTTCTTATTTAAATAAAAGCTTGTTTTTAAAAACTTTTTTTTATTTTAATTTTTAGTTACTTTCATAGCATCATGTCTTACGGTATTTTGTTGTGGGGACGGGCTGCAGATATTGATTCTTTCTTCATTCTGAAAAAGAGGGCTGTCAGAGCCTTCTACAAGCTCAGCAGACGCAAATCTCTAAGGAAACTGTTTAAAAAAATTAACATCATGACATTCCTTGTCAATAAATATAATGAAAACATTATGTACGTTCGAAAAATCTACATCTTTTTAGTAAAATAAGCCAATAAGCCATGTTCTCTGTTAAACTATCATCAAAATACTGGTTCAAAACTGACAGTTCCTACTGTAAGGCCCGTCATCCACGACGCTACTCAAAAGTAACGCGTTTCAAATTCAACTCACCAATGAGTAGCCAGAAGTTTTCTCAGAACACATTTGACATTGGCAGAATTGTCGACATCGGCACCATTGCCATAGAGAAAAATAGAATAGAAATAGAGTAGCCAGAACGTCACAGCACTAGGTATAGTATGTCAATGGCGGTCCGTACACTTTGGTTGTTGGTTTGGGCCTTAAACATAATTATGGACACTTCACAACTTTAAAATAATAAATTTTACAAATGTGAAAATAGATTAGAGCCGTTACATGATCGCTAAGTATTCAATAAGTAAGGCGCGGCACGTGATCGCTCGCGTATCCAACTAAATCAAACTGAAGCGGTAATGGAATTAAAACGATTCTTTATGAGCGGCACAGGTGCTCGTTATAAGGCAAGTTATCGCTAATATGCACATTAAGGTTGCCATACACGCAGTATGTGGCCTGAGAGGTGTCGGAAGCACATAATCCTTCAACTCAAGCTGTATGAGCTGAACCTTGCCGCAGACTAAACTGTTTGGGTACGTATGTACAATAAACTCCGAAGGTAATTAATATAATTATAGGGTTTGCGTCGAGTTTCGATAGGAGTTGATTCTATAGACATTATAGGTAGGTACAGGTAGATAATCTTCGCTTTTTTCCAGCAGGAGTCGACTGGTAGTATAAGTGATGATAATCTCTGCCAACGCGAGAAAAAAGGATTTTACTGGAAAGCATAAGTCTAATAGTCTGCCTTAGTTCTACCTATCGCTCGTGACTGTAAGTAGTTGCGTTTATAGCTAAACACGATACAGACTACTGGGAATCGTAGATTTGCGGAAGCATCATTATTCCGTCGCAAAACGCCTCTCCTCCGGCGCGGACCAAATGCCGCGGGAACATTAACACGACGTTATAATGTAATTGTCGCGATACAACACATAAAACAACCATCGTATTTTTGTAGCGATTTTATGAACACTTTGAATAAAGATTTGGCTGTGAATTGGGCTCGGGTTTACGACGCGGCTCGTAAATACGGGTGTAAACAGAGGAGCCGAGGATCGGCCACTACTCACACATGTTCCATACGTATACGATATGATACGGTTGATTTTATACTCCCGTACGGTGTAGTTTATTTGACAATTTGAAAGGTCTATTTTTGTACAAATCTTTTTCTTTACGATGTTTTGATATTCAGATTAACTTGCTAACACACCGCTGGACAGACCTGTCTTAGAATTTATTCAAGTACCTAGTCTTTACAATAAAGTAAGTTATTAAAATAAAATTCAGATCAATTTTCTCCTAATGTAAATCAAAGCTTATTCTCGTCATAAAAACGTCTAGACTGAAGATAAGGAGGCTTGTAACCGTGTCCAAAGTATCTGTTATCGCGGGTACACCTGTGAATGACTCGATCCGGGACATAATTCCGGCAATAAATCCGGTTGTTATTCACAACGGAAGTTAGTGCGGCTTGAGCGGAGCGGAGCTCAGCTAAGCGTGGTGTGACGTAATCTGAGCGTTTAGCGTCAGTAACAGGTGTCCAAATGCAGTCGGAAACAATCGCTGTTCTCATGTAACACTTGACTTATTACTATTATTATTTTACGGGAAGATAAGTTAAAGTAAAACTACAAATGATTTTCGTAGAATATCTGCATATATTGGTTTTAGGATGGTTCTTAGAGCTACTGACTGAAGCTTCCGGCGAGGCGTGTGCTGCACACTAAACACAGTGTGATATGTGGTCGTGGGTCCTTATCATCATCATCATTTTAGTCGAAGTAGTTCAATGCTTGATATAGGTATGTACGTATGCAGGTGAGCGTTCTTAAAGGAAAAACATTGAGTTACAACTAGAATAGAATCACATATTCGTAAAAAATCACATAATCATGTTACTTGTAGATATCTATTCGTGATAACAGGAATCTTCCCAAAGTCCCCATAAGTGTGGCATTTGCATGGGTTGGACACACTTGTGGTGGTGTTACACAATATGACATTACTCAAGAGCTCGAGCAAAGAAAAGCGGCACAGATGTGGCAGTCGTATAATAAACTAAGAGAAGCTGCACAGGTGTGGCAGTCGTATAATAAACAAAGAGAAGCTGCACAGGTGTGGCAGTCGTATAATAAACAAAGAGAAGCTGCACAGATGTGGCAGTCGTATTAATAATAATCAAAGACAAGCTTCACAGGTGTGGAAGTCGTATAATAAACAAAGAGAAGCTGCACACGTGTGGCAGTCGTATTAATAATAATCAAAGACAAGCTTCACAGGTGTGACAACCGTATAATAAACAAAGAGAAGCTGCACAGGTGTGGCAGTCGTATAATAAACTAAGAGAAGCTGCACAGGTGTGGCAGTCGTATAATAAACAAAGAGAAGCTGCACAGGTGTGGCAGTCGTATAATAAACAAAGAGAAGCTGCACAGATGTGGCAGTCGTATTAATAATAATCAAAGACAAGCTTCACAGGTGTGGAAGTCGTATAATAAACAAAGAGAAGCTGCACACGTGTGGCAGTCGTATTAATAATAATCAAAGACAAGCTTCACAGGTGTGGCAACCGTATAATAAACAAAGAGAAGCTGCACAGGTGTGGCAGTCGTATTAATAGATAATAATCAAAGACAAGCTTCACAGGTGTGGCAGTCGTATAATAAACAAAGAGAAGCTGCACAGGTGTGGCAGTCGTGTAATAAACAAAGAGACGCTGCACAGGTGTGGCAGTCGTATTAATAATAAACAAAGAGAAGCTGCACAGGTGTGGCAGTCGTATAATAAACGTTCCCACAGTTGTCAGCAAGTACTACAAACATAATAATTATGTAAAACAAAACCTATAAGTCATGTTAATAACACAAGCGTTTACAGAGAACTCCAAGTATTTATTTAGTCGCGAAACTTTAGGTAATTTATGCGACTACTTCAGACTCCCGGGAAAAATTACCAGAGAGCGCCTAGTGTATTAGTTTACAGAATTAATTTCACAATACGGTACACAGCCGCTAACTCCTCAAGTTTGTTTTACTGCCTCACTCTAGCTCACTGACGAATGTCTTCATTTATTCAATATTGTATTTGTTGCTAGTTTCAGTACCACGTAAATCATCGTTAACGGTTTCTTGAATTTATATTTTACAATTTTCCTTAAAAAGGCTTAATTTAAAAGCCCGGAGATAATACTCTCTTAAACATATTACAGACTAACGTACGACTTAACTTCATAATATTACAACATATTACAACATTTTAAGCGCTATTTAGAAGAGGATTGTCGGATTTCCACAAGATGTAAAATCTAAGACGTGTATATGTAAATAAAAAAATCCTCGGGGGTGAAATGTGCGAAATATTGTGATGCGGAAAATGGGTAGTGCAAAGCGGCTTAAAGCGAAGGGCGAGAGAGATGCACGGGGGGGGTGGTGCGGGGCGGGGCGACACGTCGCCCCGGTCGCAGTCGCACGCGACGCGCCTGTCGCGGATTTGCACAGACAGCACAGAATTCACGTAGAACGCGCGCCGAGATGAGCCGCACTGTCAGCTATCACACTACGATAAATGGAGATTCCAATCTTTTATATCTCTAGGTAAACGAAATGCATATTGTATTTCAAGTAACAATAACGAAAATATTCTTATATTTTTTAAACTCGTAGCGGTTTGTAAAAAAGTATTTGTGTGATTTATTTTTACTGCTTGTTCATCGGCGTTGTGAACACTTGCGGTTTTGGTTTAAAATGTATACCTGTTCTTGTCGATTTATTTTTTACTACAAACCCAGCAGCCAGCACCTCCCAAGAGTACTTAGGTTGTGTTAGTCTGCTACAGTGAAAAAATAACCATCGGAACATATCCCCGTCATTACATTATAATGTGCAGATAAGTAGGTACCTGCTTTATGTACGGATGAAGGATACTGATTTATAAAGGTATTATTAAAATATTATTGGAATGTCCGGCAGGAGTCCAAGTCCTGTTTGGTGAGAACACATAATAAATAAATTGGCGATTCCTGGAATAAGCATTAGCTACCATTAGGTACCATTAGGCATTATAGCCGAGATGATGACGGTACTAAGAGGGAACTATGTAAAATAAGGTAAATTGATAACAAAGGTCATTGGGCATAATCTCATCCGGTTTGTGAAAACTTGCGTACAAAAACCAAACTAGATTTAACTTGTTAAGTTTTAAACAAGACTTACTACTTGTGTTACTTTTAATTTCATGTACTTTTTTTTGTTGAACTATTTGAGTAAAAATTAACAGGTCACTAAAAAATCGATGTTTATTCCGGCTGTAACGCATATCAGGAAACTCTGGTACCTACGGGATATACAGCGGCCGTAACGCACGGACGAGCTAACTCTGTCAGAAGCTTGCAGCGTTCAACGTGTTGAAACAAAGGTTTTATTTTTTATTTTTACTAATATAAAAATGTTTAGATAACGGCGTAAATAATTAAAAGTTAATGATAATGTGTGATTAAGAAGTTGATTTTTGTTAAAAAAATATCAATAGACAATACACATGGAAAAATTAACTTTCATTTTTTTGGCCTAACAGACAGTACCCACACTAATGCGACCCATACTATCGTAAACTAGAGACATTTGTCTATTCCAACCTATTTTGTTTCTGTACAGCGTGGGTATAGTTTCCATACAATGTTATTTATATTATAAATTCATTTAGTACAGCATCATGTCTTGTGTGTGTACACATTGTGTGGTAACAGGTTGCAGGCTGTGTGTGTACACACACAGCCTGCAAACTGTTACCATGGACACAGTACATGATTCTGGACTGCGTTTAAATTCTTCGTTGGTTATATAAAAAAACTAGCACTTTGCCTGCGACTTCGTCCGCGTGTATTTCGTACTTTCCTCTCAAAATTTCGAATATGTATGTTTATGATCTTTATCATTTATTTAGATTAATAAGTATTCGGGCCAATTTTTAAGTTTGTAGATCAACGGAATCAGATTTTTCAAATAAACAGGATCCCCGCTTTTCACCCCCACAAGGGTGGATTTTTGAAAAATCGTTTGGGATGACGTGTCCATAACTTGGCTCAAAGACCGATACCTACTCATTTTCGAGTTAATGGAAGCAAGCAGTAAAATCAACCCCTTCTTCTTCTTAGCGTGTCGATAGCAATCCTAAATGGACTCGGCTACTTGCAAAATTTTACACCCCCAATCTCCCTTTAGTTTTAAATTCATTAACCAAATGAATAAGGTTTTCATATAAACTGTATCCTCGCTTACCCCGCCACACAGGGGTGGAATTTCGAAAAATCGTTAAGGATGTGTTTATTACTTGACTCGAAGATTTATTGATACCAATTTTCGACTTAATCAAGCCACGCAGTAAAATCCTCCCCGTAATATTAACTACACTTTTTTAGCCCGTTAGGGGTAGATTTTCGAAAACCCTGATCAGTACATGTTATTCTTTATTTTTGGTCTTAAGTATAAATACCGAGTTTCGAATTAATCGGACCGCGCGTTAAAATTCTTCCATACAAAATTTGACACCCCCAATCCCCCCCTTTTAGGGCGTAGTTTAGAAAAACAAAAAGTGCCAATCTTCATAATTTACTTAGATAAGTATTCGTGCCAAGTTTCAAGTTTTTTAACCAAATGAATAAGATTTTTCATATAAACTGTATCCCCGCTTTTCACCCCCACAGGGGTGGAATTTCGAAAAATCCTTTGGGATGTGCTGATGACTTGACTCAAAGATTATTTATACCAATTTTCGAGTTAATCAAGCCACGCAGTAAAATCCTCCCCTGTAAAATTAACTACCCCTTTTTACCCTGTTAAGGGTACATTTTCGAAAAACCCTGATACACGTTATTATCTATTTTTAGTCTTAAGTATAAATACTGAGTTTCAAGTTAATCGGACAGCCCGTTAAAATTCTTCCATACAAACTTTGACACCCCCCAATCCCCCTTTAGGGGATAGTTAAGAAAAACAAAAAATGCCAATCTTAATCATTTACTTAGATAAGTATTAGTGCCAAGTTTCAAGTGTATTAACTCAAGGAATAAGATTTTTCATACAAACGAAATCCCCCCTTTTCACCCCCTTAAAGGTTGAATTTCCAAAAACCTCTTCTTAGTGCTCCCCTACATTATAAAAGGAAGCCGTGTGCAAAATTCCACATTCCTAGACCCAGTAGTTTCGGCTGTGCGTTGATATGTCAGTCAGTTTCTCCTTTTATCTATATACTAGCTCTTTGCCCCCCGCGACTTCGTCCGCGTGTATTTCGTACTTTCCTCTAAAAATTTCGAATATGTATGTTTATGATCTTTATCATTTATTTAGATTAATAAGTATTCGGGCCAATTTTTAAGTTTATAGATCAAAGGAATCAGATTTTTCAAATAAACAGGATCCTCGCTTTTCACCCCCACAAGGGTGGATTTTTTAAAAATAGTTTGGGATGACGTGTCCATAACTTGACTCAAAGACCGATACCTACTCATTTTCGAGTTAATGGAAGCAAGCAGTAAAATCCACCCCTTCTTCTTCTTAGCGTGTCGATAGCAATCAAAATGGACTCGGCCCAGAATTCGGCTACTTGTTTGGCGCCATTACCAGCGTCCACAAGTTCCTATAACGTGCAGCTGACAGGACATGTAGGACACGATATTAAGTGTCCCATCGTTTGTGGAACAGCACCACATTTACACTCCAAGGCGGAGTCGTCTATGAATCTCCACCTGAAAAGGTTTTCCTTACTTCAGCTAACCTACGTCCGGAGTCTGTTTAAAGACTTCCAGATTACCCAAGGTTACTCATGTCCAGGTGGGAGGTCTTCAGCGGGTGGGACGAACGGTTTGGGTAAGGAAGGACTGTCTCGCCACAGCTTCAGTCTTTCTTGTCATGGTTCACCAGTGAGTTGACGACACACTTTAAAAACTGTTTCGGCTTTTCAGCCTTTGTGGCACAAGGATGTTGTCGTGTAAAGGGTCATGTGTCGGAGACCATATTGGCTCTTTCGCTGGAGCCAGTGCTCTGCGAACCACTGGTGGCGCTATGTGCTAGTGGATACAGCATTTCCTACTATATTTCCCAGCAATCACCCCTTAAACTTTATTACCCTTTTCCACCTTGGTAGGAGTCGAGTTTTGAAAAACCCTAAAACTAACTAAGTACACCTTTTCACCCCGTTAGGGGTACATTTTCGAAAAACCCTGATACATGTTATTTTTGGTCTTAAGTATAAATACCGAGTTTCCAGTTAATCGGACCGCCCGTTAAAATTCTTCCATACAAATTTTAACACCCCCCAATACCCTTTTAGGGGGTAGTTTAGAAAAACAAAAAGTGTCAATCTTCATAATTTACTTTCGTGCCAAGTTTCAAGTTTATTAACCAAATGAATAAGATTTTTCATATAAAGTGTATCCCCGCTTTTCACCCCCACGGGGGTGGAATTTCGAAAAATTGTTTGTGATGTGTTCATTACTTGACTCAAAGATTGTTTATACCAATTTTCGACTTAATCAAGCCACGCAGTAAAATCCTCCCCTGTAAAATTAAGTACACCTTTTCACCCCGTTAGGGGTATATTTTCGAAAAACCCTGATACGTGTTATTCTTTATTTTTGGTCTTAAGTATAAATACCGAGTTTCGAGTTAATCGGACCGCGCGTTAAAATTCATCCATACAAATTTTGACACCCCCCAATCCCCTTTTAGGGGGTAGTTTAGAAAAACAAAAAGTGTCAATCTTCATAATTTACTTTCGTGCCAAGTTTCAAGTTTAATAACCAAATGAATAAGATTTTTCATATAAACTGTATCCCCGCTTTTCACCCCCACAGGGGTGGAATTTCGAAAAATAGTTTGTGATGTGTTCATTACTTGACTCAAAGATTATTTATACCAATTTTCGAGTAAATCAAGTCACGCAGTAAAATCCTCCCCTGTAAAATTAACTACCCCTTTTCACCCCGTTAGGGGTACATTTTCGAAAAACCCTGATACACGTTATTCTCTATTTTTGGTCTTAAGTATAAATACTGAGTTTCGAGTTAATCGGACAGCCCGTTAAAATTCTTCCATACAAACTTTGACACCCCCCAATCCCCCTTTAGGGGGTAGTTAAGAAAAACAAAAAATGCCAAACTTAATAATTTACTTAGATAAGTATTAGTGCCAAGTTTCAAGTTTATTAACTCAAGGAATAAGATTTTTCATACAAACGAAATCCCCCTTTTTCACCCCCTTAGAGGTTGAATTTCCAAAAACCCCTTCTTAGTGCTCCCCTACATTATAAAAGGAAGCCGTGTGCAAAATTTCACATTCCTAGACCCAGTAGTTTCGGCTGTACATTGATATGTCAGTCAGTCAGTCAGTCAGTCAGTCATTCATTCATTCAGTCAGTCAGTTTCTTCTTTTATAAGAAACTGACTGACTGAATGAATGAATGACTGACTGACTGACTGACTGACTGACATATCAATGTACAGCCGAAACTACTGGGTCTAGGAATGTGAAATTTTGCACACGGCTTCCTTTTATAATGTAGGGGAGCACTAAGAAGGGGTTTTTGGAAATTCAACCTCTAAGGGGGTGAAAAAGGGGGATTTCGTTTGTATGAAAAATCTTATTCCTTGAGTTAATAAACTTGAAACTTGGCACTAATACTTATCTAAGTAAATTATTAAGTTTGGCATTTTTTGTTTTTCTTAACTACCCCCTAAAGGGGGATTGGGGGGTGTCAAAGTTTGTATGGAAGAATTTTAACGGGCTGTCCGATTAACTCGAAACTCAGTATTTATACTTAAGACCAAAAATAGAGAATAACGTGTATCAGGGTTTTTCGAAAATGTACCCCTAACGGGGTGAAAAGGGGTAGTTAATTTTACAGGGGAGGATTTTACTGCGTGACTTGATTTACTCGAAAATTGGTATAAATAATCTTTGAGTCAAGTAATGAACACATCACAAACTATTTTTCGAAATTCCACCCCTGTGGGGGTGAAAAGCGGGGATACAGTTTATATGAAAAATCTTATTCATTTGGTTATTAAACTTGAAACTTGGCACGAAAGTAAATTATGAAGATTGACACTTTTTGTTTTTCTAAACTACCCCCTAAAAGGGGATTGGGGGGTGTCAAAATTTGTATGGATGAATTTTAACGCGCGGTCCGATTAACTCGAAACTCGGTATTTATACTTAAGACCAAAAATAAAGAATAACACGTATCAGGGTTTTTCGAAAATATACCCCTAACGGGGTGAAAAGGTGTACTTAATTTTACAGGGGAGGATTTTACTGCGTGGCTTGATTAAGTCGAAAATTGGTATAAACAATCTTTGAGTCAAGTAATGAACACATCACAAACAATTTTTCGAAATTCCACCCCCGTGGGGGTGAAAAGCGGGGATACACTTTATATGAAAAATCTTATTCATTTGGTTAATAAACTTGAAACTTGGCACGAAAGTAAATTATGAAGATTGACACTTTTTGTTTTTCTAAACTACCCCCTAAAAGGGTATTGGGGGGTGTTAAAATTTGTATGGAAGAATTTTAACGGGCGGTCCGATTAACTGGAAACTCGGTATTTATACATAAGACCAAAAATAACATGTATCAGGGTTTTTCGAAAATGTACCCCTAACGGGGTGAAAAGGTGTACTTAGTTAGTTTTAGGGTTTTTCAAAACTCGACTCCTACCAAGGTGGAAAAGGGTAATAAAGTTTAAGGGGTGATTGCTGGGAAATATAGTAGGAAATGCTGTATCCACTAGCACATAGCGCCACCAGTGGTTCGCAGAGCACTGGCTCCAGCGAAAGAGCCAATATGGTCTCCGACACATGACCCTTTACACGACAACATCCTTGTGCCACAAAGGCTGAAAAGCCGAAACAGTTTTTAAAGTGTGTCGTCAACTCACTGGTGAACCATGACAAGAAAGACTGAAGCTGTGGCGAGACAGTCCTTCCTTACCCAAACCGTTCGTCCCACCCGCTGAAGACCTCCCACCTGGACATGAGTAACCTTGGGTAATCTGGAAGTCTTTAAACAGACTCCGGACGTAGGTTAGCTGAAGTAAGGAAAACCTTTTCAGGTGGAGATTCATAGACGACTCCGCCTTGGAGTGTAAATGTGGTGCTGTTCCACAAACGATGGGACACTTAATATCGTGTCCTACATGTCCTGTCAGCTGCACGTTATAGGAACTTGTGGACGCTGGTAATGGCGCCAAACAAGTAGCCGAATTCTGGGCCGAGTCCATTTTGATTGCTATCGACACGCTAAGAAGAAGAAGGGGTGGATTTTACTGCTTGCTTCCATTAACTCGAAAATGAGTAGGTATCGGTCTTTGAGTCAAGTTATGGACACGTCATCCCAAACTATTTTTAAAAAATCCACCCTTGTGGGGGTGAAAAGCGAGGATCCTGTTTATTTGAAAAATCTGATTCCTTTGATCTATAAACTTAAAAATTGGCCCGAATACTTATTAATCTAAATAAATGATAAAGATCATAAACATACATATTCGAAATTTTTAGAGGAAAGTACGAAATACACGCGGACGAAGTCGCGGGGGGCAAAGAGCTAGTATATAGATAAAAGGAGAAACTGACTGACATATCAACGCACAGCCGAAACTACTGGGTCTAGGAATGTGGAATTTTGCACACGGCTTCCTTTTATAATGTAGGGGAGCACTAAGAAGAGGTTTTTGGAAATTCAACCTTTAAGGGGGTGAAAAGGGGGGATTTCGTTTGTATGAAAAATCTTATTCCTTGAGTTAATACACTTGAAACTTGGCACTAATACTTATCTAAGTAAATGATTAAGATTGGCATTTTTTGTTTTTCTTAACTATCCCCTAAAGGGGGATTGGGGGGTGTCAAAGTTTGTATGGAAGAATTTTAACGGGCTGTCCGATTAACTTGAAACTCAGTATTTATACTTAAGACTAAAAATAGATAATAACGTGTATCAGGGTTTTTCGAAAATGTACCCTTAACAGGGTAAAAAGGGGTAGTTAATTTTACAGGGGAGGATTTTACTGCGTGGCTTGATTAACTCGAAAATTGGTATAAATAATCTTTGAGTCAAGTCATCAGCACATCCCAAAGGATTTTTCGAAATTCCACCCCTGTGGGGGTGAAAAGCGGGGATCGGGGGGCACGGCAGTGCCCCCGCCAAGTCGAGCAAAAAGCGGCACGGCCGTACCATCCTTTTCTCGAAGCAGTTCAAGCCATTTTCGACCCCCTATAACTTCGTTGTGGAGAAAACTAGAGATCTGAATTTTCAGTAATCAAGCAGGTATTGTATAAACACGGTATATTTCAAATTTCATTCAATTTGAACCAGTAGTTTAAGAATTATAACTAGTCAAAGTTTCTTAATTTTGTCACTCACTGACTGACTGACCGATCATCAAAATTCTAAGGCACTTCTAGCAGACATAGAAGCTTCAAATTTAGAATACAATTAGTGTTTAGTGTATAAATCAAGGAAAAACTAAAATATTTTGCAATTTCGGTCCGCTTTTCTAGATACACAAACTGCACAAATAACTTTGTAATCCCATATAAATATATAGGATTACAAAGTTATATTTGCAGTTAATGAATCAGTGTACCTGTATAATTATGTACAATCTAATGGAATAATAGGTGTAGATAGGTACCTAGATATAATTATGTTCAAAGGTAACTTGTGAAATAGTCAATCAACGGATTATGTTCAAAGGTAAGTTTGGATTACCTATATTATTTGCCAACGATTTGGACGTTCTGACTGACCGATCATCAAAATTCTAAGGCACTTCTAGCAGACATAGAAGCTTCAAATTTAGAATACAATTAGTGTTTAGTGTATAAATCAAGGAAAAACTAAAATATTTTGCAATTTCGGTCCGCTTTTCTAGATACACAAACTGCACAAATAACTTTGTAATCCCATATAAATATATAGGATTACAAAGTTACATTTGCAGTTAATGAATCAGTGTACCTGTATAATTATGTACAATCTAATGGAATAATAGGTGTAGATAGGTACCTAGATATCTGGGGGCACGGCAGTGCCAGTGCCCCCGCCAATTCGAGCAAAAAGCGGCACGGCCGTACCATCCTTTTCTCGAAGCAGTTCAGGATTTTCGACCCCCTATAACTTCGTTGTGGATAAAACTAGAGACCTGAATTTTCAGTAATCAAGCAGGTATTGTATAAACACGGTATATTTCAAATTTCATTCAACTTGAACCAGTAGTTTAAGAATTATAACTAGTCAAAGTTTCTTAATTTTGTCACTCACTGACTGACTGACCGATCATCAAAACTCTAAGGCACTTCTAGCAGACATAGAAGCTTCAAATTTAGAACACAATTAGCGTTTAGTGTATAAATCAAGGAAAAACTAAAATATTTTGCAATTTCGTTCCACTTTTCTGATACACCAACTGCATAAATAACTTTGTAATCCCATATAAATATATAGAATTACAAAGTTACATTTGCAGTTAATGAATCAGTGTACCTGAACAAAGTCGCTTCCCGCTGTCTGTCTGTCCCTATGGATGATTGCGCAACGGATTTAGATGCAGTTTTTTTAATAGATAGAATGATTCAAAAGGATATTTATTTATAATTAACTAAAAATAACAAAATTAAATTCTAACTTAACTAAAACTATACAGAAACTAAAAAATAGCGTCGAAAAATTCATCCGCATCGCTGTCGACTGGTAATGTACCCAAGAGACTGGCGGCATTACCACGTTGTATGGCGATGCTTAGCCTCTGGCCAAGGTAAAAGCCAGCCCTTGGGTCACGGGAAGTGTCAACCAGCCGTTTCGAAATTTCTTTAAAAAGACCATGAGCACTTTAAAACCTTTCAAAAGGAAGGTTTATTTGTATAATACATGCATAATATAGTAGAGAAACACTGATAATTTTAGAGGTTTCTAATGTGATGTCGTAAATAAACAGATTTTCTTGCGCTTATATTGCAAAAGCTAGCTGAACCCTACGAGATAGATCAAAATAATGTACTACAGTATTGCACACCTTAAAAAGGTCTACAAAAAAGTCCGCGATGGTATATGTCTATCTGTTAGGGATAACCCACAATAACCATTTTTTATCCTTTACTTTTTACGAGAAATAGTGGCTTGTTTACGAAGCGATTTTAAGCAATACAGCATTAATCTATATCCAATTAGGTACATTAAATACATTGTGCATTTACTATAGATCAATTTGGCCCTTTGAAGCATGTAATTTAAATGAATATTTTTGAAGATATTACAGATTTAAAAAGTAAGGAAATTGCGGTTGCGCTGGTGAGTTTACCTTAGGCAACGACAGGATAATACGGTTAAGTAGTCACGACCTCTCATCGTTTGGGGTGGGGTGTACCTCGAGCTCAGCAACTCCCCTAAATATCTTGGTATTACCCTGGACAGGTCTTTAACATTCAGCAAAAACTGCAAAAATATCAAGCAGAAGGTGCACACTCGCAACAGTCTTCTTCGTCGACTGGTCTCATCGAAATGGGGTGCTTCGCCTGAAGTTATGCAGACTACTGGACTGGCGCTATCTTTTTCTGCGGGAGAATTCGCGTGCCCCGTGTGGAGCCGTTCTGCCCATGCAAAGATGGTACTTAATATCGTGTCCTGCGTGTCCTGTCAGCTGCACGTTACAGGAACTGATGGACGCTGGTGAAGTCGCCAAACAAGTAGCCGAATTCTGGGCCAAGTCCATTTAGATTGCTATCGACACGCTAAGAAGAAGAATAAGGTCAACTACGAGATGCCATACTTAGTCAAAAAACAAAAACGCGCTTCGCCCTATTAGCACTTTAAGATTAGCAGCGATCGCACGCGTTTATCGGAGCTCTCTAGCGAGGAAAATAACAATTATCCATATTAATGTTATAAATTCGAAAGTAACTCTGTCTGTCTGTCTGTATGTTACCTTTTCACGCCTAAACCACTGAACGGATTTCGATAAAATTTGGCAGAGAGATAGATTGCATCCCGGGGAAGGACTTGCGGTAGTTTTTTTATCGAGCGAAGAAGCGGGCGGAAGCTAGTATATAATATAATGGAATAATAGGTGTAGATAGGTACCTAGATATAATTATGTTCAAAGGTAACTTGTAAAATGGTCAACGGATTATGTTAAAAATAAAAAGTTAAAAAGGTACCGGAAAGGAAAAAAAGTAGGACTATCTACAAAAAGAAGTGAGATGCCATCAAAAACATACCTTGTAAAAAAAGCCAAGTCTCGCAACTCAGTTCTTCTACCGTAAAAAGTTGTGAGATCCATGAAATACCAAGTCGGTTAATTTATTCACTCCCTACTTAAGGAACCTTCTGTCTTAAGTTATTACATAATTAGCTAACCTAACAACATCTTGTAGTGACCATCAATATTAAAAATCTTCTATGTTTTAAATAAATAAATTGACTTGGCTATCGCCATCGCATGAAAACACAATGTATCTCACAGTGCGATTGCCAAGTCAATCTGTTTATTTAAAACACAAAAGATTTCTAACATTGATGGTCACTACAAGTTGTTGTTAGGTTAGCTAATTATGTAATAACTTAAGACAGAAGGTTCCTTAAGTAGGGAGTGAATAAATTAACCGACTTGGTATTTCATGGATCTCACAACTTTTTACGGTAGAAGAACTGAGTTGCGAGACTTGGCTTTTTTTACAAGGTATGTTTTTGATGGCATACAGTTTATATGAAAAATCTTATTCATTTGGTTAAAAAACTTGAAACTTGGCACGAATACTTATCTAAGTAAATTATGAAGATTGGCACTTTTTGTTTTTCTAAACTACGCCCTAAAAGGGGGGGATTGGGGGTGTCAAATTTTGTATGGAAGAATTTTAACGCGCGGTCCGATTAATTCGAAACTCGGTATTTATACTTAAGACCAAAAATAAAGAATAACATGTACTGATCAGGGTTTTCGAAAATCTACCCCTAACGGGCTAAAAAAGTGTAGTTAATATTACGGGGAGGATTTTACTGCGTGGCTTGATTAAGTCGAAAATTGGTATCAATAAATCTTCGAGTCAAGTAATAAACACATCCTTAACGATTTTTCGAAATTCCACCCCTGTGTGGCGGGGTAAGCGAGGATACAGTTTATATGAAAACCTTATTCATTTGGTTAATGAATTTAAAACTAAAGGGAGATTGGGGGTGTAAAATTTTGCAAGTAGCCGAGTCCATTTAGGATTGCTATCGACACGCTAAGAAGAAGAAGGGGTTGATTTTACTGCTTGCTTCCATTAACTCGAAAATGAGTAGGTATCGGTCTTTGAGCCAAGTTATGGACACGTCATCCCAAACGATTTTTCAAAAATCCACCCTTGTGGGGGTGAAAAGCGGGGATCCTGTTTATTTGAAAAATCTGATTCCGTTGATCTACAAACTTAAAAATTGGCCCGAATACTTATTAATCTAAATAAATGATAAAGATCATAAACATACATATTCGAAATTTTGAGAGGAAAGTACGAAATACACGCGGACGAAGTCGCAGGCAAAGTGCTAGTATATAGATATAAAAGGAGAAACTGACTGACTGAATGACTGACTGACTTCTTGTTTTTGGATTGGCACTTTTTGTTTTTCTAAACTACCCCCTAAAAGGGGGGGATTGGGGGTGTCAAATTTTGTATGGAAGAATTTTAACGCGCGGTCCGATTAATTCGAAACTCGGTATTTATACTTAAGACCAAAAATAAAGAATAACATGTACTTATCAGGGTTTTCGAAAATCTACCCCTAACGGGCTAAAAAAGTGTAGTTAATATTACGGGGAGGATTTTACTGCGTGGCTTGATTAAGTCGAAAATTGGTATCAATAAATCTTCGAGTCAAGTAACGTTCTGTACGTTTTGACTGCTTATGTATTGCACTTTTGTAGGAAACAACTGATTTAAATAAAAAACCGTCGAACGAAAAATAAACGGCCTGTGTTGTCTGACTACGACACCGCGGTGAACTCTATCTTCTATTTAACAGCTATTACCTCTATACAGGCTTAAGAGCGTTTACGCCGAACGTCGTTTCATACCAACTTTCAAGCCCTTGTTTTCCGAAATGAACGAACCGATTTTAATGAAACTTCATACGCATAAGCAGGATACAAAGGTCTAAAAAGTTAGCAGAGAACATTTCCGAAAAATAGTGTTACAGCCAAATTAGACCGATTTTAAACTTTTCATAGAAACAGAGATTTCCAGTTATCTTTTTTTAAATAAGACATTTCGAAAATGTCTACAATGTGTGTATGGTTGTTTTTACATCATAGACTCGGGACCAATGTCTCGAGTCTATGATGTAAAAACAACCTTCCATGAATTCACAATATTCATGATCGACGTTTTTCCTTCGACAACGTCGGTTATTTAGAGCCGATCTCAAATAAAATAAACAACTGCTCCTGGTAAACTAATATGCTAGGCTTAAGGCTAGGTGGGTTCACTTCGAGTGGGTCTAGTTGACCAAAGACTCGGATAAACGGAGATTTGGGTTATATTTTAGATTTTTATTTCTTTATTGAGCAGAAAATCCAAGCTCACGATGCAGATGCACTTAGTTTGTTGTCCAAGCCGTCCAGTACGTGCCGAGCGCTGCGGACGGGACTACTGCAACGTCTGCAAACAGAATCGAGTGTAGTTGTCGCACAAGCCCAGCCGGCTCCCGCAGAGTGCCGCGTGATGGACGGAGCGCTCGTCGTCGCGGTCGGTGCTACTTACAAGCGTCGCCTGCAAACGACGCAAGATAAATATTCACGTGTCGGCAGAACTTCTCAACTGCCGCTCATAATATAAAGGATTTTGTAACAATGCACTTCGCACATGCACACAACGAAACATTTTTAGCTGACACTATTGTGTACAACTTTACCTAAGATAGTACGATGAACATGTACTTTGATTATGATTGTTTAAATCTGTCGTTCCGGGACTGCTATGTAACGTTTAAACTGAGCAACAATTTATGTAACATCGCGAGTGAGTCACTGAAATAACTCCCATTCCGAGCAAAAGCGAGATTTAATTATCTAAAACAGCGAAATACCTCACGATGTGGGTGTTGTATCTAGTGTGGCGCCTGCGGGGCCCGGGGCCCGGGCGACGCCTCATCGACATTATTGAAAGGAACACATTAGAAACAATGTCTCCAGTGTTCAGCGGCTCGGGTCTCGGGTAGTCGGGACTCGGTCGTTAAGGTTCGGTTCCCGAGGGAAATTAAAAACCGACGCCGATTGCGCGCCTGCCGCCTACTTATCGAGGCGCTCACAGAGTAGGCACTGAACCACCGCTACCAAACGTAAGCCGCTTAAAAGACCTTCCAATTTCTTGTGGATAATTACGATTCACTCTTCGAAAGTAATTGTCGGGAGCGACGAGCCGACGAGTCTGTCAGCGCCCACCGCCGACTGCTCAACTGTGTGGACGACTGAACTAGAAGTAAGGGCTGAAAGTAAACGTTTGGAAATGCTTGATACGAGTAGATGGATGGGTTGATACGAGTAGATGGATGGGATCATTTTGTATTTTGGAAGAGCGTGCGCCGATGAAAACTAATAATGGCGTAATTTATGATTGATGGACCGTCTCTACGTTTTATATTTTAGAGTTGACTTAGAAAAGAGTTTTTAAACGATGTGAGAGTTAGTATAGTGCTCCACATTTCTTTCTTACCTACAACCCTACAACACGTAGATCGACCACGTCGACCACGTCGACCACGTCGCGCGTCGGTCTGTGAGTGATGAAGTTTCTATAACGCTCTGCAGCCGATGGTGGTATTTGTTACACAGGAGGCCATATTTTGTTAGGTAGAACATTTGTTTTATTTCTTCATTTGTATAAAATGTTACCATTTGTGAATATTTTATAAATCAACAAAAGTCCAACAAAGAGTTACAATACTTAGAGGAGCCTACCGTACAAAATAACTTAGTGCAATATAAATAGTTCCTTTCACGCACATCTAAAAATAAATCTTAAAGGTCCTACAGCTTTAAAATGATTTTTGTAATTTGTAAATTATTAATTTTGATTCCCTAAAAATATTTTTGTTGTCAAATTATTTTCTTCGTATAATAACTACTAGATAGTTGTATCCGTGTGACTGTCCCGGCGCCGCGCCGGGCGCGCCATACGTTTACGTCCATTCCGTTGGGTCCCGCAGTCGCTAGTCGTGGCGCGTTTATGTTTCTACAATGTGCACTATAATGGCCGCCATAGACGTTCAAGTAATTTGATCAAACAGGCTAGTTCAAACAAATTTTACCACAGACAGTCATGACTGTCTGTGGTAAAATTTGATCAAATTTAATGAGAAATCAAATGGAAGGAAGAAATATGAATTTTCGTATTTATAATTGACCAAACAGTTACTTCAAACCGTTTGATTAAAATTTTGAGTGTGTGTGTTGCGAGCGCTCAGTTGTTGCTACGGAAGTATTCCCTTGCGGACGTGTTGTATTGCAATATTTCGAACCGCGATGTACTAGAAGAATTCATACAAATATATCGAAATGAAACCTGTTTATATGGAACATCAAAAATAAAGATTACCATAACAGAGATAAGCGGAATGCTGCTTATTGTAAAATAATAGAAAAACTTAAAATAGAACCGAACAATCCAACAATTGCTAAAGCATCATCTGTAGACATTTTAAAGAAGCACTACCACTCTTCGCCCGCTCCGATACTGAAATGACACCGCTTCAAGTCTGCCTGATGGTGTGTGGTCGCTTTTCAGGTCATGCCAATTTGACCAAACTGTTTGAACTAGCCTGTTTGATCAAATTACTTGAACGTCTATGGCGGCCATTACACTACTAAACTTCTTCTTCACTTTGTTCCGCTTGTTCTCTGCTATAAAAGCACTGGCTATATGCAGAAGTTTCAGTTCATATCTCTTAATATCTTATCTTACTTATGAATAACAAAAAAAAACCGACTTCCGAAAAAAACACTACAAAATGGAAAAATAACTTTAATTTCGGAAGTCGGTGTCTTAGGGATCAGTTTCATCATCTCATTTTAGTTTTTGCCACCGACTTCCGAAATTAAAGTTATTTTTCCATTTTGTAGTGTTTTTTTTGGAAGTCGGTTTTTTTTTGTTAAAAAGTTTTTATTTCTCGCTTTTTAGTGGGTCTATTTATAATTTATCTAAGTTACAATAGCCTAATGTCAACTTGCCCATCGCCTTTTTATAAAATATTCCTTTTCTCGATGCAGGGACGTTAATTGTTGAGGAGTTCTCCTTTTATTAGTTTTTAGATTAGATGCTGATAATCCTGGCTGCAGCATCAGGCCAGACTTATGTCAACATTGCATTGAACTTAAAATTAGTCCTGTTTAAAATGAGCCCAAACACGACTACGGTGCTGTAATTTCAAGGTTTGTACTTTTTCTGATGCTCCTGGCTTCAGCATCGGGTCTTCGGTGTTCCTCAGTAACAGTACGTTTATCCACACATCGAGCCCTTTTCAATGAGCCTAAACACGATATATCTGCTGTTAGTTGTCGAGGAGTTAGGTACTCTGCAGCCTTTTTTTTTTTTTTTTTTCCGGGGTGGAAAATCCTCATGGATGTCCGCCGCCCTGGGGTGGGCGGCGGGGTCTGTCAGACCCTTACTGACTAAAAACCACCCCGGTGTTCCATCCCACACCTACGCCGGGGGTCGCGGGAACGTACGATCCTTCCGCAACCCCCGTCGGGTCAGGGGGGGGAGTGAGTTGTTTGACTTTGACCGTGACGTCTAAGAGGGGCGCGCGTGGAACACTACTCTGTTTATGCGACACAGGTACTTCCCGAAGCAACCATGCCCCGAGAGCACCTGCGTCACCCGAAACGACAGGGAGCCGTGCCTCCTCCCGAGCCAGCGCTCGAGCACTGGCTGGACCGCCCCGATGGTACCGAGGCGTGAAAGCCTGTCCCGCCATTCCGCCACCAGGACCTCGCGAAACTGAGACCGACGCAGCTCCATATGGCGCTGCATCAGCCTTTCGCCTCTCGCCCGCGCTAGGTACTCTGCAGACTATCCTGACTGCAGCATCAGGTCATGACTTGATGATCATGAGACCAAATGTGGCAAATGCCCTATCAAACATCAAAACAATTTACTATTAAAACAGTCCTTGTCTGTTCGAGTAACTTCTTACTGTTAAGGAGTTGTACCTTCCATCATCAGCCCAGCTACCTGAGATGGTGACAACCATACACAAATACACAAAATACTTCATAAAATATGCGAAAAACAATAAGTGAGCCTATAAAATTTGAGGGTTGCCCTCGATTTCTCTAAGATCCCATGATCAGATCCTAACTTGGTGACAATGGGACCACCTCAGAACTATCTACTTTCGAACAAAAAAAGAATTTTGAAAATCCGTCGACAATTGGCGGAGTATTCGATGAACAAACAAACAAAAAAAAAAAAAAACACAAACACCCGAACATAGTACCTCCTCCTTTTTGTGAAGTCGGTAAAAAAGCCCCCGACGACTAACAGCCGAACCCAAAATTACCTATCTATCACCAGTTTTAGCCTACTGGAGGTAGAAAAACCTATCTATTTCTGGTTTTAACGTCCCAAGAATGTAATAGAATAACGTTTATTGTCTCCAGTATCACAGCTAGTAGTAGTAGGACCTTCTGCTCTTCTGCACATTGTAGCAATTACTTGTCTGTAACACGTTTTAATTTCCCGCTCACTATGAACACGACAAACTGTCACAAAGCCGTGTTATTTGTTAAATACCTGCGCGCACGGGGCGGTGGGCGCCATCGTGCCAACCCTTCGCTGCGGGTTTTTTGCAAACTGTTCAAGTAACGATGTCCGCCGGGCTTCAACTAATTTGTTTAATTACTCTCATTATTGTTATGTACTTGTTACAAGTTTATTTTTTCTAAATGAAAGCGGTGCCGCGGTGGGCCGGTGGTGCTTGTTGTGTAAAGTAGAAACGTGCAGGTTTGATGTTCCATTATCATTTTGTTAAACATTGTTATAGTGAGGTAGTATTATATGTTTCGGTTTGATTTACTTATCTATTAATTCTGAAAAACATAAACATTGTCTTTCAGAGTGTATTTCATGTCTTTAAAATTCGTGGATATAGTAATCATGCAGTATCTCGCTCGCATATCAAGGGTTCCGTACCACCGTACAATATTAAGATTCGTGGATATAGTAATCATGCAGTATTTCGCTCGCATACCAAGCGTTCCGTACCACCGTACAATATTAAGATTCGTGGATAATAGTAATCATGCAGTATCTCGCTCGCATACTAAGGGTTCCGTACCACCTTAGAGTATTAAGATTCGTGGATATAGTAATCATGCAGTATCTCGCTCGCATACCAAGGGTTCCGTACCACCGTACAATATTAAGATTCGTGCATATAGTAATCATGCAGTATCTCGCTCGCATACCAAGGGTTCCGTACCACCGTACAATATTAAGATTCGTGGATAATAGTAATCATGCAGTATCTCGCTCGCATACTAAGGGTTCCGTACCACCTTAGAGTATTAAGATTCGTTGATATAGTAATCATGCAGTATCTCGCTCGCATACCAAGGGGTCCGTACCACAGTACAATATTAAGATTCGTGGATATAGTAATCTCTCCGGGTCTCGTGTAGTATAGAATAGATACACACTCTGTAAATTTGAAGTGCCTACCTATTACGGTTCAAAAGATACCGCCCTGTGACAGACAGACGGATGGACGAACAGCGGAGCCTTATTAATATCCCGTTGGCACCCTTTGGGTTTGGAGCCCTGAAAACAATTTGTTACGAAATGACGACAAATTGACGATAATGTATCACACCGCGAGTGAGCTGTGGAGGTACGGAGTTACTTGATAGTTTGCTGCTAGTTTGAGCCTTCCTTAAGTTATGGTAGACAACAGTTTAATATTCAGGTGAACGTTGTGGCTTAATAAAGTACCTATTTGGGAGGTAGTTACTGCACATGGTTCGATACAGTGACGTACCTATTCTGCAGTCTTGACCACTTAGTTAACTTGCAACGACACATGCAACACGTATTCAGACGCAAAAGGTTTTTGTACATAAGTAGCGGAATCTACAACGCCGCATGCGAACAACGCGTCATACTGACGTCACGCAAATCCTGCATCGCGCAAGCAGAGTTTACCGCGCAATTAGCATAGATACAATGGCCCGACATGAATCATTGGGCAGTTGCCCGCCAGACATAACACCCGTTTGGTCGGAGGATCCTCCCTTTTCTATAGAGTATGAGTGAACAATACACCCTGTTCCTCATACCTCTATACTGGTGACCCCGAACATGAACGTCAGCGTAGCCTTTGTGCACCTACTCCAGCGTGACGTCGTCATCATCACTCCCGCAAGCTTTAGAGCGGCGAGTCACCCAGCCAGCCAGCATCCACGGCTTCAACGGGTATCCTGACCAGCATGCAGCGACCGCGCATACCTGGTCATCACCCTCAGCCTCATCAGCAACCTCGGCACAGCGTACTGCACTTTCGGCCGGTCTACAAGCAGAGCCATAGAAACCCTCTCCTGGTCGACGCCAGCAGTCAGCCTCAACCCGGCGCTGTACCAAATCCGACGCACTGGACCATAACGCAGCGCCACCCCGACTCATTGGGGCCATCTTCGCAGACAGTTCCGACTCACCGTGAACTATGCGGCAACCGGTTCCGACTCACTGGAACCTCAGCTGGCCTGGCAAGCATCTCAAGATACAAGACTCAGCCCGCTATTGACCTCCGGTCTCCGGTGGGAGTGATGTAGCGGTACCTACAACGTCGCATGCGAACCACGCGTCATACTGACGTCACGCAAATCCTGCATCGCGCAAGCAGAGTTTACCGCGCAATTAGCATAGATACAACGGCCCAACATGAATCATTGGGCAGTTGCCCGCCAGACATAACACCCATCGGGTCGGAGGATCCTCCCTTTTCTATAGAGTATGAGTGAACTTTACACCCTGTTCCTCATATCTCTATACATATGCACGTTTCTGCATAATTTATCAAACTGTTAAGAAGTGAAGAAAAAAATCACTTTCATCATCATCATCATTTCACCCGAAAGACGTCCACTGCTGGACATAGGCCTCCCCCAAGCACCTCCACTTCGACCGGTTCTGTGCTTTTCGCATCCAACGGGTTCCTGCGGCCTTCACAAGGTCGTCGGACCACCTTTTGGGAGGCCTTCCAACGCTATGTCCTCCGGTACTCGGGTCGCCACTCCAGAACCTTTCGGCTCCATCGGCCATCTGTTCTGCGGGCAATGTGCCCTGCCCACTGCCACTTAAGTTTGACCATTCTTCGGGCTATATCAGTTACCTTGGTTCTCCTGCGGATCTCCTCATTCCTGATTTGATCACGCAGGGAAACTCCATGCATAGCCCTCTCCATTGCCCTTTGGGTGATTTTTAGCCTTCTTATAAGGCCCATTGTGAGCGACCACGTTTCAGTGCCATAAGTCATCACTGACAACACGCACTGGTCAAAGACTTTCGTCTTGAAACACTGCGGTATGTGAGACGAGAAGATATGGCGTAGCTTCCCGAACGCTGCCCAGGCGAGTCGGATTCGATGATTGACCTCTTTCTCGAAGTTAGACCTACCTAACTGGACAGTTTGTCCTAGGTACCTAAACATACTCGTCCACGACTTCGAGTGTATCGTCTCCGATCTTTATGAGAGTGGGTGTTACATGGGCATTTGACATGACCTTCGTTTTGTCCATGTTCATTTTAAGACCCACTCTTTCGGAGGCTCTACTGAGATCATCGAGCATTATACTCAGGTCCTCCATAGTCTCAGCCATGACTACGATGTCGTCGGCAAACCGAAGGTGAGTTATGTACTCGCCATTGGTGTTAATGCCAGCCCCTATCCAGTCCAGAACCTTGAAGACATCCTCCAGTGTAGCGGTGAACAGGTTCGGAGAGATAACGTCTCCCTGTCTCATACCTCGCTGCAGAAGGATAGGTTTCGAGGTCTGATCCTGACTACCATAGTGGCGTTTTCGTACAGACACTTCAACACCTCGATGTACCGATAGTCGATCTGGCACCGTTGAAGAAACTGTAGCACAGCCCATGTCTCGATCGAATCAAAGGCTTTCTCGTAGTCCACAAACGCTAAGCAGAGAGGCAGGTTATACTCTTCGGTCTTCTGTATAACCTGTCGCAGCGTATGTATGTGGTTTACGATGCTAAAGCCTTTACGGAATCCGGCTTGTTCGGGAGGCTGGATCTCGTCAAACCTGCGCGCAAGACAGTTCGTGATGACTCTCGAAAACAGCTTGTAGACATGGCTCAGAAGTAATATGGGCCTATAATTCTTAAGAAGGGTATTGTCGCCCTTCTTAAAGAAAAGTATCGCCACACCTCTGTTCCATGCCTATGGTGTTTTGTCCTCGAGTATGACGGAACCAAACAGCTTCTGAAGGGCCTTGAGAACGGGTTTTCCGCCCACGTTCAGGAGCTCGGCCGTAATTCCGTCATCACCCGGCGCCTTGTTGTTTTTGAGCTGCTTCAGAGCCATCCTAATCTCGTACAGGCTGACGTCTGGGATGTCTTCGGTATAGTGTCGGGTCAATCTAGCTCTTGGGTCATTTGCCAGATTCATAACGGGGTTACTTGTTAACGTGTAGGTATAACTGTCCATAGAATCTCTCGATCTCTCTCAACAGCTCAGGTTTGGCGGATACGATCCTGCTATCATCGGTCTTCAGTTTCGTAAGCTGGCTCTGCCCTATAGACAGATCTCTAGCAAAGACCTTGGAGCCTTTATTTCGTAGTCAGTTCATACCCTAAGGCAATTCACCAGTAGCTCCTATAATTCAGGGGTCTTTGTTACCTCATACAACCTCCGATATCTGCGAGATGACTGGGCTGTCTCTTCACCCAAATTAATTGTACTCTCTTTGTTGTCACTTCTCTACTTGTACCTCTACTTGTACACAGTATAAGTACAAATAAATGAAAGCCCCGCGAACTTTCGTAACTTGCAGTAAAAGAAGTGAGCACAACGTGTGCGGGGTGCTTGTAAACAGAGCCGTGGGATGTGCTTCAGAAGCGACATGGCGTTGTAGGAATATTAGTGAGGCACGGATACTTCGCGCAACAAACTCGCGCTACAAACTAAGGAACGGTTTGTTTCGTCGCGCAATCAATGGGCACAGAAGTACGCTTGTAATCATTCTAAAACTCACTCCTTACAGTCACACCAGTATGAATGTCATGCGCAAGCGATGTGATCATTGAGTTACTTTAAAAATGATATTTAAAAGTTCGACCTTCTGTATTTATCTTATCTGTGTCAGAACAAAACAGTTTGTGCTTACACTGAAACTTTATAGGTAACGTAAACACCTTTATGTTTCATTTCCAAACCTTAAAACGGCAATAGCTTACCGGATAAATAGCGTATAACCTTACAAGTTAAATAGAAGCGTCACATCAAATAAATTGCTTCGGGCGAGCATAATGTATTTTGTTGCTTAAAACGCATTAAATGCAAATAGAAAGAAGCGGTCGGCGGTGGCTGGCGAGTGCGGGGGCGTGGCGGCAGCGTGGCGGCAGTGTGGCGGCAACGTGGCGCGGGCGGCACCCGTCTGCGTATTACGTGCAGCGCGCTTTGCAATTCTAAATACTAACTGTAACTTGTTTAATTAAAACTTCATACTCACACTTTATGTTTATACTTTCACACGAACTTGATAGGAATTAAATTATAAATTACGACCTGCACCATGCTAATATATTCACTACACAAATCTTACAGAACTTTACACTATGAAAGTGCTGAAGATTTACTAACTACACTATATTTCAAAAGAGTGCTTCAAAAAGTTTGTAAATATAACTTAATTATTCAAAATTATTTAATAACAAACTGCTTGTCGGAGCGTTCTTATCATAACGCAAACTCATTTCAAGTTAAACTTCCTGAGCGTGGAACAACAGATTCGCGATAAAAATAATAAATATAAAGAAAAACCCCCACTTTTATAACACGGAGTTAAGAGCGGTCTACGGTTCGTAGCACCCAGTTACTCGGTCGACCGGTCTCGTAGCGGGCCGTAGCAAGCCGTAGCAGCGTAGCGGCCGCCGTAGACAAATGCTACAGATGTGACCCCGCACACACCGAGCGTCCGCCTCGCATTGACACCGGACGAGCAGCGTATGTACTCAGCACCTTATAATTGAACCTGTTACAGTGACAGAAGTACAAAGTAGTAGCTAGTTATTTATTAACTCATGATGAAACGTCTGTAAGGTAAGAAAAAAAAAACTGAAGACTTCGTAATGTAATATTTTTTGCAAAATAGGAGAAAAAAGGAATGCAAATAAAACAGCAATGTTTCGCTTTCATAGTATAAGGTAAGGGTGTTAGTAAAAACAACAACGTTGGCAGTGCAGGTAATAGAATGCAATAGCCTGGGCCGTTTCATTTGGCGGGACGGTTTCATTTGCCAGGCGGCCGGGCCGGCGGGAAATGGTGTGACGCTCCATGGGCCGTCACGGTGCCGCCCCAGACCATACTACCAATAGCTACAGCAGCTAACTGACAAAGGTAAAACATGCACAATGTACAAACAGAACGTAATCTTCAGTAGTGAAAAAAGTCATCCTGTGAAAGACGTCGTAGTCAAAAGCTAATCCCTGATCAAACACAAGTGTCATAGTGTGGCAGAGATAGATCGACGTTCTATCACTTGTATCGCGAGATTCGCACGTGAGTGAGTGAATGATTGTGAGTGAGTGTCGCAGGTTGTCGGCGTCGCGGGGATTTGCGCGTATTATCCGCGCCGCGGTAAGTCGCTCGCGGCGTGTATTACGGCGGCGTTTTATTTGAGTGCGCCTACCGGCACCGGCGTGAAGGGAATAATGTTGGCGACAAGCAAACATGTAGGTGCGTTAGTTTCAGGTTTTATAGCTGGTGAGGAGCTGAGAGTCGACTACAGTTGTGATTTATTGCATTGAATAGCGCGGTCATGAGACTGAGCTATGAGCCACAAGTAGTGGGTGTTATAGAATATGGCGATTAGCTTATCACATTAATTGTAACCACGTATCTACCTATATTACGTATTTTAAACATTTACAATTATTAAAATAATTACACACACACACAGTGGCACAGTGGTTATACGATGGACTGCTGCGTTGCGTGTCGCGGGTTCGATTCCCGCACGGAACAAATATTTGTATGACCTACTAGTAATTGTTCCGGGTCTGGCTGTTTGTGTATGTGAGTTTAAATGTTTGTAAACGCACCCACAATACAGGAACCCACAATAAATTCCTAGAGAGGGGCAACGTTTTTAAAAAAAATAAAAAAATATTAATAATAAGTAACATTGTAACCGTGGGACCTTTTTTCGTTTTTTTTTTTACCAACATTAAATTTAATTTGTAATTATTTGGTAACAATACCATAAAGTTTGTGTTGTATTGCTGCGACCATCGCCTCTCACGTGTCTAGTGCCTTATTCCTCCTCATCAAGTCGTACTCCTCATTACTGAGGGTCGTGATCCTCCCTTAAAAACATCTTTTCCCTGACGATGTTTCGCGATCTCTGTCTATCCTTGGCCTGATGAAGCGCATCATGAAATGTGAAGTGCCTTATTATCAAAGGTTAAATTGCAATTTTTTATTTTCTTTGAAAAAATCAGTTTTGTTTTGTATTTTTATTAAATTGTTTTTTTTATTATTACCAGACTGATAACAACTTGTAATAACCGCTGTACTATGTAATGTGCCGACCGAATCGCTAATCTGTATAATAAAACGATGATGTGACAAATGCGTACAATACATTACTACATAAACATAATAATAGAGAACTTGCAGGCTTCATCGAGAAGAGTTTGTAACAGAACAAGTTACAAAAAAAAAAAAAATTATTCAAGTATAAAACAAAGTACAAATAGGATTTACAGTAATTACAATCTAGGAAAAATTAAATTCTAACTGTAATGTAGACCTGCCTGATCTAGGTTTATGGAAAACCTGTGTTTCAGGCCATCAATTTACACCAAACATTTAACAAAAGAAGACACAATAAATGTCTTAGAAGCTAAATAAAAAAGAAAGTAAAATATATTTAATGTCTTAAAGAGTTACTATTTGGGTAGGTATATTATTTTAAAACTAGATTATGTATGATAATATTATGTTTAAATACAAGCAGCACGTTACATTACACGTTCTCGCATGCTTCTGCAACGCATCGTACTGTGTAACACTATTCATTGGGGTGAGCGGTGAGTATGTGTTAGTTATGTGGCTTCTTGTTCTACACTAAATTATATTGTTTGTTGCTGGTACGTCCAAGTTTTTGAGTATTATTCGTATCTACTGACCACCTTTCCGAGTAATTCCAATCGCCATTCCTGACAGCACCATTATATGTATAAGTGAGGAATAATATTCTGTTTCTCCGTACCTACGATTTCTGATTTTGATCTGATTCGAGTGGGTGATTCCGGGCTGAAATGATGATGATGAATATTTAGCAAATACCGTACAAGTTGAACTCCACGCGGCAGTCTTACGTATGACGTCCAGACTTACACCTACGCTATACCGTACAAGTTGAACTCCACGCGGCAGTCTTACGTATGACGTCCAGACTTACACCTACGCTATACCGTACAAGTTGAACTCCACGCGGCAGTCTTACGTATGACGTCCAGACTTACACCTACGCTATACCGTACAAGTTGAACTCCACGCGGCAGTCTTACGTATAACGTCCAGACTTACACCTACGCTATACCGTACAAGTTCCGTACGCAAAGTACGCGCATTGACGTGGAGTTGCGGATACCAGCCCGTAGTACCTATTACCTATCGTACAAGTTGAACTCCACGCGGCAGTCTTACGTATGACATCCAGACTTACACCTACGCTGTACGCTTAGGAAGTGGCTGCGCGCAGTGCGTGCAGGAAATAGCGAGATGTCAATGCCACTCTTTTATAAAACGGTCTTTACCCATTTGCACAAAGTCTGCGATGTTACAACTCAGTATGGTTTCCTAAATGAAATAAAAAGTGATTGATTGGTCTTGACGTATCTGATTGGTTGTTTCAAGATATAGAGTACTAGCAGGGCATATTTGCGGCCTTTGTAAAAAATATGGCAAGGAAAACACTGGTGGTAGGTAAGGAACCCACTCGTGAAGTTTTCATTAAATCAGTTATTTTAATAATTAACCCTGAATCAGATTCGGTAATGTTATCGACATATATTTTTGATAAAGTCTGCATTCTATGGGCTGTTAGAAGAGTCACTAACTTTTTAGTAATTGTTTCAAGACTGACAGATTGTAGTAGCTTGATGTGCTGGCGTCTGTACATCACCACCTGATGACGATGTACTTTCATAGCGAGTACGAGAAATAAAACGTGGGTGACGTTTTGTTTCACGTTTTTACTTTTTAAGTTTTTTTATACAAATTACTATAGATAATTGTCGCGATCATCACTCTTTCTTTTCGGCATTCAAAAGCTTAAATATGAAAACGCACTTGAATTACTGTAAAACAAGGGAATAGATGCGAAACAGCGAAGCACTGATGCGTGATTGAGATGGCAAGGTGCGAATGTCATAGTAATGAAGAAAAGTTTTTAATCTACCTTACATTGAATTAAATCATTTATTTTTCTACTAAATTCAATGCGAAATGGCGAGTCTGTAAGTGAAACTACTAGTGTGTTAATACTAATGTAAGTGAAACTACTAGTGTGTTAATACTAATGTCGAGAACGAAGCTTGAGAGTGATGTCCTTCAATAAGGGGGAATGAGCTTATGTATTTGCACAGTTTTAATCATTACCTAAAATCATCAATACAACCCTTCAAGTTTTATGAACCTATTGAATGACTACACTGGGCCGCAAAGAAAGCGGGTCGGTTATAAAAAATGCGATAACTTTTAAAATATTTGAGCTTATAAAAAAGCATCTATAATAAAAACTAAATTAAAGTTTATTTAATTACAAATATAGGAAGATGTAAAACCCTTTTTCTTTCCTTTTGATGATTGTATTAAAAACCATACTTAAATAAAAAATAAAGACAATTTTTAAACAACAACTTTTCAACTTTGAAACCACTTGTTTTGCTTTGGTTTCTGTTTATAAATATGGTATTTCTTGTGCAGAAATTAATTATTCTGATCAAATTCAATTAAAAACAGGTCACCAACCCTGAAGAGCGTACCAGAATTCTGACAATGCTTAAAGATGGGCCCAGTCAGCGTTATACAGCGAGAACAGTTAGTGTGCGAGCGATTTGACGAGACTGGATCCAATATTCGCAGACCAGGAACAGGCCGAACAAGGTGCACGACAGCGTCGGAGGATCGATACATGGTGTCAACAATGTTGAGAAATCGATTTCAAGCGGCTGTTGAAGTCAAAAATCACCTCCTACGTGCTGGAGAGAGCATTGCCGAGCACATCGAAATTCTAGGCTGGGTTACGCTAGACAACACATGAATTGGACTCTGGATGACTGGTCAAGAGTTATGTTTTCGGACAAGGCGAGGTTCATACTATACACGCACGATGGGAGGAAAACAGTCTACGGAAGACCAGGAGAACGCTATAACCAAGCCTTCATTGAAGTGAAAGGGCCATATGGCACAGGCTCCATACACGTGTAGGCTGGAAAAAATGGCACTTTAATTGCAGAAAGACACGTGAATGAAATCTTAAATGAGTATGTTGGCCCATTTTTTAGTAAACATGGGCGGGAACGCCATCTTTATGCAAGATAACGCTCGCGCGGATACAGCTCGGATAGTGTTTGTCTACCATACCATGAAGATATCGCTATCACATGCATGGAGGGGCCAGCACGCAGCCCAGACTTGAATCCCATCGAGCATGCCTGGGACGAACTGGGATGACGTGCACCCCAGTGAAAATCACGCTTCCTGAACTGAAAGAAGCGCTGATAGAGAAATGGGAGAATATTTATTTATTTATTTATTTATTGCACAATGTACACATACATAGTTATAGGCTAGGCTTAAACTAGTCAGTACATGACCCTGTTAGGGCGCAGCAAGATTACTTAAAAACTAATAATATTGTAATGAGTATTGTATTGTATTAGTAGTATTAGTACTCAGAAATTTGGTGAAAAGCAGCCCAAACCGTGTAGCAGCTGTATTAACAGCTCGTGGTGACAATACAAAATACTAAAATCTGTAAAAGTTGCATATTTGTTACCGTAGTTCGATTTCGAAATTTTGTGAAACTTGACATTTTTACTTAACTTACTTTTATTCAAAATAAACTTCATAATCTTGAACTTTTGTGACATTGATTTAGGCACTATAAAATTGTCTATGATACAGTCTTTATTTCATAAAACTAGCTCCAATATTTTGGAAGTTATTGAGGTTTTTGTTAACGACCCGCTTTCTTTGTGGCCCAGTCTATTTCAGAAAATAATATCAATCAACTAGCCTAACTGAATATCAATTATACCCTAGTCATAATATGAATTTAAAGGGTTGTATTGATGATTTTAATGATTATAATTCTGTAAATTCATATTTGTCACGGACGCGAATTATATTTTATTCAACATAAAACCTGCAATTTTGCGAATTGGAGCTTCCTCCATAAGCGCGTGCTGTTGACGGGCGAACGGGGCCCTCTGTCGCCCGCCGTCACCCGGCGCTCGTCGCCGACCGTCGCCGACCGACGGCGACCGACGGCGACCGCCGCCGACGTGTCCATCGCAAATGATACTGATTGCCATCGGATTTCTGATACCGATGTTAATGTACCCATTATTTTAGTAATAAACATTTTATACGACAAATAATAGCGGACTCCAGAGCAGACTACGGAACCGAACATAGGAAATGCATAGCAAGAAATTAAACCTTCAGCAACTCCGCTGTCTAGTGAAACTAAATAATACAGCATTTGTATCTCCATCACGAGCAAGATTCCTCAGTGAGGTGTAGTGTAACATACGGGACCCGTCACAGAATGTGACCTTTAATGTAATGTGAAAGCAACCAGCATTCCCCATGGATGTATAATGAGGACACCGGGACACGGTCACAGGTGACCCCCTCCCCCCACTCCCCGAAGGGACGTGGGTGTACCACATGGACTGGAAAATTAAAGTACAGGAAGAAAATGAGCCTTGCTTCCCGCCTTTATCATTTTATACATATATTTCCACTGTATATCACTAGTAATATTGTAATAAATACAAGACTTACCCACACAGACCTGCTCCAGAATAATATCGCCCTGCAGGTAAACTAGGACCTACTTTAAATTCAGTCCTTTTGTATCACGGTACCTACAGGGTGACCTCAAAAGTAAAGGTGTCGCTGAACGAACCTTTATTGTAATAGGCAAGCAGCGAGAGACCAACTGAGGAACGAACACATACGTTACTGAAGTTGCCTTTTTAAACTAGATTGCAGACTACACTTTCTGTAGACCAGAAAACCTTACACTGATTTTGTCGGCACCCTACTTTGATAGGTTTCACCGATTTAAATAAGTAACGTTCTTTAAACCAAATCTGTCGTTTCTCCTCATCAGTTTACGGAGGTTTGGGTGCTAAATGATGCTAATGCTAACCTTATTTTATAAATGGTCTTTCATAAGAAAATTCTCATGAATGATATTGCTCGTATGTTCCCGACTCCAAACCTCAGTGATTGAGTGAAGTGATTGTTATGTACAAATGTGGAAGGTTATTGGGCTTAGGAAGTCTGTCGTCAACAATCGATCTCCGAGAGGTACCGATATTACTCTGTCACACCACCGACACTTGACTTGTCGTAAAAAGAGCGTCGGAATAAGGCCCGGATACATTTTAGCCATGACAACGTTATGAGACATCGCGTCGTATGCCAGCGGACTGCGGGGGACGTCGCCGACCCTCGTCCTGTCCGCGCGATATTGAACACGAGCTTAAAATAAAAAAAAATCTATTAGGACGATGTGTCCTCGCTCGAACTGGGACAGTGTGACACACCAATGAAAATATGTTACATATTATAGAGAATTAGCCTACGGATTTTGGACTTACCAATAATAACATCACACAGTAACATGATAGATTGATTTACTAGAACAACTTGTTCTTAAACCCATGTACGCACCACACGTGCTCTTTGCAACAGTTCAAAGAGAAAGTCCAATAACATAGCACTCCGTTTACCAAAGAACATTCTAGGAAAACAATATTCGTTAAAAATTAAATATCGTCACAGTCACAACAACAAATTATTTGGTGATTGAAGTGTACCTCCATGCAGCAATAAACTAAACTCGCACACAGTCGTGAGAGCCCGGGCACGTGAGTGACTGCACAATAAACTAAACTCGCACACAGTCGTGAGAGCCCGGGCACGTGAGGGACTGCAGAATAAACTAAACTCGCACACAGTCGTGAGAGCCCGGGCACGTGAGTGACTGCATAATAAACTAAACTCGCACACAGTCATGAGAGCCCGGGCACGTGAGTGTCTGCACAATAAACTAAACTCGCATACAGTCGTGAGAGCCCGGGCACGTGAGTGACTGCACAAGAAACTAAACTCGCACACACTCGTGAGAGCCCGGGCACGTGAGTGACTGCACAATAAACTAAACTCGCACACAGTCGTGAGAGCCCGGGCACGTGAGTGACTGCACAATAAACTAAACTCGCACACAGTCGTGAGAGCCCGGGCACGTGAGGGACTGCAGAATAAACTAAACTCGCACACAGTCGTGAGAGCCCGGGCACGTGAGTGACTGCATAATAAACTAAACTCGCACACAGTCGTGAGAGCCCGGGCACGTGAGTGACTGCACAATAAACTAAACTCGCACACAGTCGTGAGAGCCCGGGCACGTGAGTGACTGCACAATAAACTAAACTCGCACACAGTCGTGAGAGCCCGGGCACGTGAGTGACTGCACAATAAACTAAACTCGCACACAGTCGTGAGAGCCCGGGCACGTGAGTGACTGCACAATAAACTAAACTCGCACACAGTCGTGAGAGCCCGGGCACGTGAGTGTCTTACAATAAATAATTACAAAGAATTCGAAGAAGCCGACCAAACACAGCTAAAACAAAATCGGTCTCTGGCTTCATGGAAACTTCCTGTACTTTAGAATAATTGAATTAAGTAATGAAATAAATTCACCGGCCAACAATATTCAAAACGAGAAACTTGGGAATTATTTCAAACAGAGTGAAACCGGACTGTGAATAAACGAAGCGATGGATTTTTCAGCGCCCTTCATAGTGACGCCTGCGCCACCAGCGCCTCCAGCCGCCGGTTTGTAATTATAATAAAACTCATCATCAGTGACGACTATTTTGTCAAACTCTGAGTTCCGTTATGACCAATTCGTATTATTGTATTTCCGGGGCTAATTGTATTAAGTAACTTAATTCTTTGATAAAATTAAGCTACCTTTTTATTGTTCAGCAATATTTTGTCATGTTGATGACAAGTTGAATAAAGTTAGTTATTTTGAACAACAGAAGAAAGTATCATCATCCATGCAACGTATACATAGTTAGTCGATGTAGATGTCGTAGCGCTAACGAGTCACCCGCACAATGTGCTGTAGTCGCCACGTGACACATTTGTCGGAGCATCAATAGCTTTGCTCGCACCTGTACTGCACTAAGGGAAACCAATTGCTTAGCACATTATCAATCATCGTCAATCTTAATTGCCCGCGTTTTTACATTTCAGTGAGTTATAAGTTCACAATTATTTTAAAATGCCTAAAAACAAAAAAAAAATTGTTTCTTTTATTAATTGCCAATTAATATTTATTATTATCAAGTATTTTCTTTAGCAGTCGTATGAGATCGATATAAAACGGCATATAGGTACGTTGTGTGGTTGGCGTGTCAATCTGCTATAGGTACCAGTGATGTCCCTGACTGCACCTGCGTCACTGTCCGCACAATAGAGCCGCCCGAGCACAAAGCCGACTGTGCTGTCACCTCCCCCTCTATTAAGAACGTTGTTTCTTTCTATCTCGTCTTCTACACAGGTTTTCTATACGACTAGGACTATCGGATTAAGACGCTTCAGATTCGCTTGTTTTGCCAAGAGCCAACGACCATCTCGAGGTACAAGAGTTCCGGTAAGATCGCCAGTATAATACACGGATCACAGTATTGTCAAGTTTCAATTTAAATTCAAAGTACCCACGGTATTGAAAAGCAAAGAAAATGTGAAGTTAGGAAGCCAATAGAAATGAATGGAAGAAAAACGTGGAGTCGGCAGTTGCGTCTGATTTTTGTAATTACCTTACAAATTGTAACGTACCGACATAAATATACTGTTACTTCAGCTATTGGTTTCCAACAAATGAGTTATTTGTGTACTATTGTGTTATTTACATCCAATATCGAATTACTGGCTCAAGTAAGAATTTATTTCGGAAAAAAAAATGTAAGAAAACTACACAATATTCACTTCATCCTAACATTTTCTAATGGCCCAGAATGCCGAACTCGGCTCCCAGTATTGCCAGACACGGCTTATCAAAAATAATTACCATATTGCTTCACGTCCGTGTCGTACATACGGCCCCTCCGAGCATGACTTACATGAGCACTAAGACTAGGCAGGTCCGAGGGACGCTAGTTAGCCGCACGGTATCGCAAGGTACCGCACCGCGCCGCACCGGATCGCAGCGCATCGCACAAAGCCGCCCGACAAAAAGACTATGGACGGACGAACAAAGGACAAAGTCTAACGATCGCACACGTAATCTGCTACATCGTATCAAACATACCACTACCACAGATGTCTATATATATATGTAGTGTGTAGAAAATGTGCACTCCTACAAAATGCTTATTTCTGCTTTCCAACGAAATGTTCACCATCTCGTTAATTCTTTTAGTGACGGTTTTACATTACACCATCTTATTTTTAATCTCACTTTTTATGATGTCATAAGTTTTTAATACAAACTAACAGAAGCTATGCCTCGTTCATTGCAGCCGACTCAAGTTTTTTTCCTAAAAGGATGTTCATTCACCAGCGCCTCGCCCTGTAAGTTTGAGGCTACTCCGTGAGCTATCTCATCATCCACAATTTCTACCATGATAAGATTATTTTAAGTTACAATTTAATACTGAGCCATACAACCTAGGTAACTTGTGCGAGTTTCCATAAGCTTATAAGAAAAATGTTAAAAGTGAATCACTGAACATCGCGCTTTTTGTTCATGTTGATAGATCGCTACTTGTTCAACTTGTAACAGTTAGAAGAAAAGTCTGGGACGAGCAAAAAAAGCTAAAAATTGCGTTGAATGACCTTAATTGCAGCGCGCCATGAGCGCGGGTTCTCTGTGGCCGGCGCGGCGCGGCGCGGCGGGCGGCGGCGGGAACTTTGGGAAACTCACAAGTTAAATGAGAATTCTTGATAGTAGCCAGAGCTGAACAATAATAAAACTGCGTGTCAAGTGTGTGTGTGTGCGAGTGTACCTGTGTGTGTCCGGTGCACGCTACAAGTTTTAACTAACTGATTTTTTAAGCGGTGAGGTAATCTGACTAGATAGACGTCGACGTCAGCTGCCCCTTTGAGATAGGCTAGTCTACAAATATTTCCAAAGTATGATTATGCTATCATGTACTAATATTATTATCTCTAGGTCTAGTTTCGTTCATCCAGACTAAAGGTTGGTTAAATCTATTTTAAATCGACAGAATGTATTGTATGTACAGAAGTGCCAAAGAGTATCGTTCTACGTCCACTGTATATCGTGCCACCACGCCATACCACGTCGTCGCGCGCCGCGAGCGCACTATACACCATATTTGTTTTGTTTCTAACATGTAGTGTAGCGAATCTAGAGCAATGACTTGTGGAACTGTTCGCTAAAATACTTTATATTAAACGCGTAGGGAGTTCGTGAGGAGAGGAAGATGTTTAGGAGATTATGTCCATATTATCTGAAGGATGTAAGTAATTTCCTCGCGGAAATAGCCGCTGCCTTGGCAAGGAGGAAATTGGTGCCGAAAAAGGTGAAACCATTGTTTTTGATGTATTGAGAATTTGAGAGTGTTGTCAAAGGGAGAGGGGGGGAGCGGGGGGAGGGGGAGGGGGTTAATCAGTGACAGAGAATCAGTATATTTTGTAATTATACACTGGTAAAAAAGTCTTTTTAAGTATTTGTTAATTGAGATCTAGGGCAGATGCGGTTATTTAACGACGTTGAAAATGCCTATTCACTTTTTTTTCAATCACAAGTGAAATGCTCGTATTCATCGAAACAAAGATGGGTATTAAAACAAATTCAGTGAAACATTTCGGCAACAGAGACCCGTCGATTGATATCCGTTTGATCGGCTTGACAGCGATGCATGTGTGTGTGTGAACATAGGCACGCATGCACATACACATACGCATGTGTGCGACAGTTTCGCGAATGGTTATCGCTTGTCCAATTCGATTTTTGAAAAGACTGTCACGAACAGAGACGTCGGCGTCCGCGTCGCTGAAATAGCTACAACTGGACAAATGTAGTTCTGAAAGGTGGTTATACCTACATACCGAGATATCATGTGCGAATATGTTGCTGGATAAAGAAATGCATTGAATATAATAAGGAAAAACTGTACACAAAAAAAAAGCTCATAAACTGTTTTATAAAGTTAAACTTTACTTATTAAACAAGTAAAGTTATGGAGGAGAAATAGGGCCATAGACAAGTGATGTAAAGTCTTGACGTTAAAATTTATTTCTCACTGAATAATTTAGTTTAAGTTGATTAGTGACCGCAACACTATCACACTGTCGTGCAAGAAACTGGTGAGAGAAGTACCACCTGAACATTCCGGAGCCCCGACGGCTTGCTTCCAGTTATTACGCCGGTGGCGGCGGGTTGCAGAGTTTTTTTTTTGGTCGCAATTAACCTATAATTATAGTGACTCTTCATTATAAGAAAAGACATTTTCCGTTAATCATGGTTGCTGTATGATTCCTGATTGAAAGTGATCTGTTTCACCTTCTCCCCGAGGGTGCTATCAGTACAAATAATATTTTAAATTACGTAGGTATTACAACCGTTATACAGGCTGTTCGCGGCGGCAGGACTTAAACACTACTCTGAGCGTGTTCGTCAATGTAGCTGTAACAATTACAATCATCAGGATATAAGAAAAAATAAAGAAATAGGAAAGCGGCTTACTTGCGTGAGAGAGGCTTATTATATCTAGGTCTGAAGTACGAGAGGTTGAGGTAAGCCGTTTAGCGCCGAACATTCACCTACTTGGTATGCAGGCGAACTGTAACGATCGAGGATTGACACATCATGTAGACGTATTAGCCGGCGGTGTAGATAATGTGGGGCTTACGTCTGCGTGACGCGCTACATACGGGCGCACGTCGGGGGGCGTGCGGACTAATGCGCGGGACACCGCCGGCGCCGCGCACCAACGACGTCGCCCGGCATCGCTCGCTGCCGTCAAGTGATGTACTCACTGGGTACGGCAACTACATCACATATGTCACTGCAAAGCCGCCTCAAATTGCTAAGGGTACCTACATGAGTTAATTTAAACTAAGCAGCAATATGATGAAAATATTTTGTGTTTAATACAATACGTGGGAAACAGAATTCTAACTACAAACTTTCAACACCAAAGTCATCAATGGCAAAATTATTGCGACTAACAGAAACAGAGTTCTAACTACAAACTTACAACACCAAAGTCATCAATGGCAAAATTATTGCGACTAACAGAAACAGAGTTCTAACTACAAACTTACAACACCAAAGTCATCAATGGCAAAATTATTGCGACTAACAGAAACAGAGTTCTAACTACTAACTTACAACACCAAAGTCATCAATGGCAAAAGTATTGCAACTAACAGAAATAGAATTCTAACTACAAACTTACAACACCAAAGTCATCAATGGCAAAATTATTGCGACTAACAGAAACAGAGTTCTAACTACTAACTTACAACACCAAAGTCATCAATGGCAAAATTATTGCGACTAACAGAAACAGAGTTCTAACTACAAACTTACAACACCAAAGTCATCAATGGCAAAATTATTGCGACTAACAGAAACAGAGTTCTAACTACAAACTTACAACACCAAAGTCATCAATGGCAAAATTATTGCGACTAACAGAAACAGAGTTCTAACTACTAACTTACAACACCAAAGTCATCAATGGCAAAAGTATTGCAACTAACAGAAATAGAATTCTAACTACAAACTTACAACACCAAAGTCATCAATGGCAAAATTATTGCGACTAACAGAAACAGAGTTCTAACTACTAACTTACAACACCGAAGTCATCAATGGCAAAAGTATTGCAACTAACAGAAATAGAATTCTAACTACAAACTTACAACACCAAAGTCATCAATGGCAAAAGTATTGCAACTAACAGAAACAGAATTCTAACTACAAACTTACAACACCAAAGTCATCAATGGCAAAAGTATTGCAACTAACAGAAATAGAATTCTAACTACAAACTTACAACACCAAAGTCATCAATGGCAAAAGTATTGCAACTACCAGAAACAGAATTCTAACTACAAACTTACAACACCAAAGTCATCAATGGCAAAAGTATTGCAACTAACAGAAACAGAATTCTAACTACAAACTTACAACACCAAAGTCATCAATGGCAAAAGTATTGCAACTAACAGAAACAGAATTCTAACTACAAACTTACAACACCAAAGTCATCAATGGCAAAAGTATTGCGAATAACCCCGAAGAGAAGAACTGAAACTGTGAAACATTTGCGAGGGAACAGTAGCAAGCGGCGAGCGGCGAGCATCAAATTCTTTAAGATAAATCGCTGACTTTTTAATAATGGCCGTGTAACACCGTTGTACGTCGGAGAGACAATTTAAACGCTTACAAATGAATCCGGTAAGCCCGCGCCACTCATTTGCAGCGCCACAGCGCGATGCGGGGCGCGGAGCTCGAGCGGGATATAAGCGCCTCTCTATGACACCTCTAGCACACACTTTGTCTAGCGGAAATTCTAATTTCCGTATGTCGATATCATCCGACATTTTCAATTAAATTCATTTTGAATATGGAAAATTAATGAACGCCTCTTTATCTGTTCCCAGGTTTGGTATCAGTGCTGCAGGCTGCAGTGGTGGCACGAATCATGATGGAATATGTTTGCCAACGTAGTTGTATTTTGACGGCAATTTGGCAACTAGAAAAGTAGATGAATTAATTAGTGTTAGTGGAATTTGTATTAAAATCACAGGGGTGTTAGTACCGGGTCAGCGGGATTATCTGAAAGTGTTACCGCTGGCCCGGAACATAAAGGGCTAAGGAAGGAACACGGGTGAGTTTTAGTAAATTGTATCAAAATGTGTGGTGTGATGTCATTTGCCATATCTTCTTGACCTACGTTTATACTTAATTATTTTTTATTGTCCAGGCTTACTTGTATTTAATTCTTTTTGTCAAGACTTGGCTGGCTTGATTAATCACAAACATTTGTACGCCCTCTTTATATAACATCATTATTGTACCTATGTTCAACAAATTAATAAATGACTTATGACTTATGTTTTTGACGTATATTATGAGTAATATAATCATTGCTTTATTATTTTCTACCCTAATACATACGGAAAATTTGAAAAGATACTCTTCCATTTAATAATCATACCTAATTACCTTCTATAATTATTTAGTAGCTCTGCTCATACGTACAAATCTAATTAAATGGCTCAGCAGGTACCTACGCTCACGAAGTTCCAGATTTTCTATTAAAAAAATTAAACTGGAATAGTAAGTAGGTTTTCTTCAAATTGTAAAGCTGTCTAGCTAGCTCGCTATTGTTGTTGCTTGTAAAGTGTTATAAATCAGCTCTTCAAGTGACAAATAAGTGGTCGTAACACCTTCTAATGTAGAAAGGGTGTAAAGTACTCGCAGCGAATAGAGAAACAGACAAATGTGATACAGGTAAACTAATTTAAGATCACAACAAGGTTAGATGTCTGTGGAACTATTAAGTTGGGCGAGAGAGCAAGGGGGCGAGAGGGCGAGAGTGCGAGAGGGCGCGATAAGTGGAACGAAGTGCGCGAGGACGGGACATTAATAACGCGCCCAGGACGATAAGTCACCGTGTTTGTGTTCGCGCCCTCACCGTGCGGGCCTGTGCGGGTCTGTGCGGGTCTGTGCGGCTCTGTGCGGGCCTGTGCCTGAGTGCGGGACGCACGGTGAGAAGGGCCACTCGTAACAATGGCCATAAGGAAAGTTTCCGCGGAAGAAAACGCGTTTTGTGGTCTATAGATCTGTTTGAATTAACACGCACCTATTAAAAACACTGTTAGTAGCTAAATAGCTTCTCATAGTAGTTTGATCCCAAAAAAAAGCATGTCTCAACCAAAACAGAGGTGCCTATTTTGTGAGCAAGCTTGTCACTTATTACGTGAATTATTTTGGCGTTACTATCTCGAACTTAAGACTGTATTAATTTGTTCAGCTGAGAGTAAATAAAAGTAAAGAAGGCGTAGTACTAACTTAATTTATGAGTATATAATCTAGAGGTGATTTTTCAACTTTATTCGAGGAATAATTTTGAAATTTTGTTAGAGCCTATTTCAAACAAAAACTGTCAAACGTCAATTTTATTCCTCGAATAAAGTGATGTGGCGATGGTAAAATCAGCCCTTAATCGTTTAAATGGACCTTTTGTTCACACCATCTATTAGCTATGAAAGTGAAGTAATCCCTCTTTCGCGACATTTTTTCGCTGACCGCTGGGAAGTCGGACGCGGACTTCATTACTGCTTAATTATCTGCGGACGATGGAGAACTGCGCGAGTGACGAGCCAACTAGTTCCTGTCGTGGCATGAGTCAGCAGAGCGTGGACAGAAAGTGACTCGGTATGAAAATGTAGGATGTATGTAATGGAGAATGTACCCTGTTTGGTTCTAGCATGCAACCTTTTCGAGTAATTATAAGATAATGTCGTAAGATTATGAGATAAAATGATAATAGGTAACGAATTTAGAAGGCAGGAAAAAGGATGAGGGGTCTGCTTAGTGAGTCGACAAGAGTGTATGGCATCTTGTAAATGTAAACGATTTAAATTGAGTTGAATAAGAATGCAAGAAAAAGTATAAATTCGCGTTTTACTTATCCCAGTACTGTTAGGACGCCGCTGCGCCCGCCGCCGGTACTAACAGTACCTACTGACCGCTGTGTTCGGAGTAAATACATACGAATAAAACGTCGAACAAAAATACTGTTAAATGTTTCAAGGGGTCATAGTAGGTACCTCCTAATCATGAATATGAACAACAGATAAAACCTACCGAAAAAGTTGTTCATATTCATGAGACCTCTTCAATTAATTTGAATAATAATAATTATTAGTTTGTTTACACGATGTTCAAATAAATCTTCTGTTGTGTTGTGGCCCTTCGCATTAACTTGTCACGCATTAACAAAATAAAAAAAAAGTAATTTAAAAAAATTAAACCGACTTCAAAAAGAAATCAACTCAAAATTATGAAATAACTTTAATTTCGGAAGTTGGTGTCTTGGGATCTGTATTTTAGTTTTTTGCCACCGACTTCCGAAATTAAAGTTATTTCATAATTTTGAGTTGATTTCTTTTTGAAGTCGGTTTAATTTTTTTAAATTACTTTTTATTTCGTAATTTTTAGTTTTTGCACTAGTATTTGACCAAGGTTTTGAGATGTTTTCCCTTTGACACTACACCCGTAGCTCTTATCAATAAGCCAGGCCGTCACACACTTACACGTATTAGTCCATATCTTGAAAATTACTGAATCGATCTTGATGAAACTTGCACTGTTCCCTAAGTTGAAGAAAATGTAAGCCAATAAAAAAAAATGGTCACGATCCGATTAATAGTTCCGGAGATATGCGTGGACAAACATACATACATACATACGTCTATGAAATTTTGTATATTTGTTTGGAAGCCTTATTAGATTGTCATATAGTCATATGTGAATATAATGCAATTCCAATAATATTACATACATACGTATCGAATTGATAACCTCCTTTTTTTTGAAGTCGGTAAAAATAGAAATGAAACCTGAATGTAATAATGTCAGTGTTAACTGAATACCTTCGACTATTACCTGGCAAACCTTGTCGATGGGTAACACGATACGCATAAATATATATTCCATGTGGAGAGTGTATCTAGTGGGAACATTTTTTACTGGTGCCGAGACAATGTGGTCAAGTGATTGAGCGCATCTGCGGATCTCTTCGTGAATGCAATCCCTTGGTGAGACAAAAAGTATAATTTGGTTTTTGCTAGCAAATTCTTAGATATTGCTTGGTATTTTTCAAGAAAGGAAGATTTTGTCAAGAAAAATTGTGTAATGTAAGAGATTTTAGTAATAAGCATTGTGAACGGTGGTAAAGTACCCCTTTATTGAGCAGAGTACTGAACCAACGTCACGGATCTATTGATGACGAATTGATGACTTGAGTGTTCGCCGAAATATAGGCTATAATAGGTGTACCACCCCATGAAGGTAACCCCCAAGCATCCTGCGGGGCCCACAGCACGCCAGCGTGCCATTATGTACGTGCTGTCCCGAAACAGTTCCGAGAAGCAAGACTCCGAACTCGAAGCGAACCGGTCAATAATTAATTAACAATGTCAAGTAACTTGGGGCATCTCAACAATGCGCCGAATCTCTGAGAACAAACCAGAGCCGAACATATTTTACAATAAAGAATTACTTTTGTAAATAAGAAACTTCTCTGATTAGATGAATGTATAAGAATTTCACTTAAAACTGGAGTTCTGACATTCCGCCACGAGCCGACTCCACACTTCGCCCACTAACTGAATTAACTACTGAAAGGCGAGCCTACTTCATATTACCGCATAGCAAGAATATAGAGAAATCTCACTGTGTACGAAAAAGTTGTACAGTCACGAGCAATAACATGGATACATCCATAAAATTCAAATTCAAGTAGCAATATTAAATCGCAAAAATAAATATGCTATGCTGTAACCAATAATTATGTAAACGTTAAATTGTGTCAACCTTAACTACACATTTGTATCAAATTATTGTTATCAATAGATTACCAAAAAATAATATTCACTTTTAGTAGCATAATTTAGTCACCAAGTAAATCTCAAAAACATGTACATAGTACAGTTTCGAAATTATGTAAACAATTACAAAGCAGCAGTTTTTCAAACATCTTGAGCTCACTAGTACCTACCCAAAGTACAAGCTTTGCTTAGTTTGGGACTAGATGGCGCTGTGTGATTTGTCCAGGAATATTTATTTATTATTTTAATTAGGTATTATTTATTTCTAACATAATCAGCCTATAATGTTCCCACTGCTGGGACACAGGCCTCCTCTCGGTGAGAGGGAGAGGGCCGTAATCCACCACGCGGGCCCAGTGCGGGTTGGCAGATGTCACATGTCTTCGAATTTTTGGTTCTAGGACATGCCGGCTTCCTCACGATGTTTTCCTTCAGCGTTTTGAGAGCAGTGGTGATGAAATAATTTACACAAAGTAAAGCGCCTGTCTGGGTTCGAACCTACGACCTACCTATTTATTTCTAGATTTTTTATAATTAATTCCCGTCATTACATATTATGTTATAAAAAAATTAAGGATCATTTTAAAGTAAGAAAGGTAAGTAGCCATCAGCGAGCGGCAACGGGTCGCCCGTTGACTGTTTTTATTTTCGTATACCTTCCTAAAACTATTATGTTATTCGATTCCTACGGAAACATAGAAATAATCGAATTGCAACCCGTGAAATATTTGTCATTGAGTAGGTAGTTCTGATGGCCATCTGTGGTCTTCATCATCAGCTCCACTTTACCAAATGATGATTTCCGAGAGCAAATGCTCAAGTTACTTTAAAAAATATACCCCAATCGCTATAGTTAGTTCGCCTATAAAATTTGAGGGTTTCCCTCGATTTCCATAGGATCCTCTCATCAGATTCCAACTTGATGATAATGGGACCACCTCGAGAGTATACCCTTTCAAACAAAAAAAGAATTTCTGGAATCGGTCCCGCCGTCTTCGAGTAATCGGTGAACATACATAAAAAAAAAACATATAAAGTCGAACATAAAACCTCCTCCTTTTTGGAAGTCGCTTAAAAACAGGAAAAAGTAGGTCTACACTTCCAATGTCATTTTAATGTATCCATGACAATTTCTATTACATGTAAACAAATTGTATACATATTAAAGAAATTGTCATGGATACTTAAAAATTACATTGAAAGTGTAAAGTTATTACTGAATTTGTTTCGTTTATATTAATGTGAAACCAATGAATACCTAGTTTTGACACAATTTGATGGTTAGGTAATTTAGAACATATAATCGTACTCTAATTTCTTGAATGGTAGAAGTTAACATATTTTAGAAAATGTGACAATGTATATATATTAGTGCTCGTGACTGTACGGTGGTCGTATCATCGTATGGTTGACACGGAACCATCTAGCTAGAACCACAGAATTAGATTGTGTGACACACAGTAACCGGACTGCACCTTCTGCGCGCACATGTACTGTGCGCCAGCCCAAGTTCTCTGCGATAAAATAAAGACGACTCATACGTTCTTAAGAGAGCGGAGTATTTGTAAACATTTCATGTCACAAGCTCCGATATTTTCCAGCTTCTAACAGTACTTATATCGAAAGAAAACACAAAAGGCAGGCATTTTGTTCAGAAAACATTTTAGAACGATAACAAGAGAGCTTTGTACGTCCGCTTCGAGTTGTTTACTCAACCAACAACTGACTGTTGTCACAAACAACGATTACTGTCGAAGTCGGCAGCCGCACGCAGCAGGTAGCGGTGACGAGCTGGACCGAGACGCGGCGCGCTCGACGTTATCACTCGCGTCAGCTGCGCATCTGTTCACTTCTTGATTAATCACTACTGTTCATTAGGGTCGCCGTAATAGGCCAAGACAGGTCTCTAATATAATGTATTAGCGAAAATAACAACATCAAAGAATAATTCCCTTGTTTTTCTAATAAGGTTTATGACTGCCAAGTGCCAGTATCTGTCATATTTTAGGCCTCTTAGGAAAGAATATAATATTTTGTTCGTTCGGTTCCCTCGAGTTTCGTTTAGTTATCGATAAATTTTGATCAGCGCGCGGCGGGCGCGGCGGGCGCGGCGGCGGCGGCGCTAGAACATTTCCTGCGCTCTCAGATAAAACAAAATTTTATCGACGAGCTTACGCGTTGTTACAGCCAAACGACAGAAATTCGTGTACGCAGCCCGATAACAAACACACAATAACTGCCTATAGCACAAATAAAATGCTCGATGCGTTTACAAAACGGTGCTGCGATGATATCGGAGGAATTTAGGTCCAATATAACATTAAAGTCACAAACACCAAGACTTTTACACAAAACGAGAAGACATACAAACAAGATACACACTCCGACACAAAACACGACTCAACATACCAACATCCCGCTTAAAAATACACTCGACAAGCCCTCTAGTTATGTCAATCAAAATTTACAATATGTTACCCGAATACATAAGAAATGAAAAAAAACTCCATATATTCACGAACAAATTAAAAAAGCTACTAATAAGCAAATGTTATTATAGTGTTAACGAATATCTAAATGATAAATCCTTGAAAAAATTAAGTAAACAATAAGTAAAATGTTAAATAATTATTATTAGTATACATTAATTATATTATAAAAGTGTGTTTAGAATAAGTTTACAATAAGTTAGATCCCACCAAAAACATTTTCATGTAAAATGTTGCCAAGACGAGATTACATATGGCTCGCACTGCCAAAAAGTTATCAGATCTCATGTATAGACAAGCTTCTAACTCTACACGCCCTAACTTCACAAACTCTACACCTTAGTCAAAATATGAGGCTTGGTCGTTTCGTTACTACAAAAACTATTGTATAACAGAAAAGTAATGAACAGTGAATAAATTTTTCACCTTACGCCCATGTGATGGTAGCGAACAGCCAAGCCACATATTTTGACTAAGGTGTAGAGTTTGTGAAGTTAGGGCGTGTAGAGTTAGAAGCTTGTCTCTACATGAGGAACTGCTTAGGCCATTTATATAATAGGGTGAAAACGTGAGGGAAAATGGAACTTTTAAATAGGTAATCACATAAACATAAATGTTATTTAAACATTAGGGAGGTTATTATGATCAATTGAAAAAATAACGAACAGTCATTTGGTTTTTAAATTGTTATACGGAATTTATTATATACAAATTATTGTATACTTAGGTAAATTAAAACATGAACACTAATGAGAAGAAAATTGGTCGGTTATTTAATCTTGCGATGTCTGTACAAAAAATACTCAATTAGGTAGTGTAATAAATGAATGGCCAGTAAAAATGTTGGAATGGACAGTCAGGTAAATAGAGCACATGTGACTGTTCGTAAATTACCCCAGGCTGATGAAATTTTCGTTTTTCCTAATTATGTCTCCCACTGTAGTTCGGCAGTTCATAGGTTAGGTTGGAACTGTGATCATCCACGCGCGACGGCGGTGCGAGCCGAATTCCCGGCAGCGCGCGGCGGCGGCGGCGGCACGCGGCGTTGCGATCGGTGCCGCGACAGTGGCCGGCGAGCGCTACTTCCAAGTTACATTTCTCACCGACTAATTTGGATTAGTTAACTGCCCACTCGTAACTGCCCGTTATGTCATTTTACTGCTAAATATTTATTTACTTACGCATGTTATAACTCATCTTTATTTAATTTACTGCACAGTTTTTACTGCCGAACATGTTAATAAACATTCATTTTGTAATTTTTATATTTTTCTTGACTACAATAAACAACTGCCGTTTTAAATCAACCACAAATCAATCAATCGCCAATTTAAATGTCTGGTGATCCGAGTCATTTACCTAGCTGTTTGATTCAACGGCTGAATATCATTCAGGCCGCTAGTTAAACCACTAGGCTCTTAACTCAAAGGCTAATTAAGCTAGTTGGCTGCGACATATACAAGGTGTCATTGAATTAACTATAACAATAAAAGTTGTTCATAGTACAATGCTTTTCAGTCAATAAAATTAGGTACCCACATCTTTCATAATGTATCGCTACAACCCTGCCGAGCCCTATGCGCGGTGTGCGAGGATGAGGCAGTGGCAGCAGGAATATAATTTATCTTCTGACTTCCGAAATTAAAGTTATTTCATAATTTTGAGTTGATTTCTTTTTGAAGTCGGTTTAATTTTTTTAAATTACTTTTTATGCTTTTACCGCTTTAGAGACACCAAAGAGTTAAATAAACATTCCACTCTGCGCGCCCTATGTTGCGGCACTAGTGCAACCAATGCAACTGTAGTCCCTGTCTACAAAACACTTCGTTAACTACGCATATTTACATGAGATCGTAATGAAATCGCGCAAGATGGCGCTCACACAATCTGCATACATTACGCACGGTTCACACGCGTACAATTAGCCGCGCAATTACCGCTGACATCAATGAGCCTCGGACATCATATTAGATGCTAATGTGACGTCATTATGCTCGAACACAGCACAGCTCTTTGAGGCTTCAAGAGATGATAGCATTTGTTACTTATGCAGTTAATCAGAACAAGATGGGATGGTATTTATAAATTCCACATATTTAAACAAAGTACGAAAGAAAACAATGTTCTTATCATCTTCAAGATCTAAATGACTGTGCGAATCTCTTGAGATTGTCCCGCACTATCTGTTTTCTCATTCTAACTAGGTAGGTACACAAAATCAAAAAGCAATTCATATCCATTCACATAACTCCAAACCACGAGTGTGTCATTAATTTATGACGTCCTTAGAGTGTCGATAGTTAGCGCCACTTGTCATATTAATTACTGACTGTGAACCGAGGGGGTATCTGGAGGCACGGGAGTGCCCCCGCCAAGACGAGCCAAGCGAAGTGCAAGGGCACTACCTACCTTTTCTCGAAGCACTTCGTCGTATTTTTGAACCTTCATAACTTGGGTTTGGATTATACCAAATGAACAAAATTTTCGGGATATGATGTCAGTGGTTGACTTATTAAACCTATTAAGTTTCAATTGCATCTCTCTCTTATACTTTAGATTTTATTGATATCTAAAATACCCCGATTTCGTCACTGACTCACTGATGATCATCAATATTCTAAGGGTCTTTCTGAAGTCCTAGAAAGCTGAAATTTGGTATGTAAGCTAGTAATAGTACACAAACAACAAAAAAACTCTAAAACTTGGAACTTTTACCCTCCAACCCCTTAAACTAGGTGATGGAAGTTTGTACGAGACTTCCGCAAATTTTGATGCTAGAGTTCTGAAAATTGATATAGGGACTCCTTGTTATAAAAAATTAAATACGTATTTCAGGATTTTCAGTAAATAACCCCCAAAAAAACTTTTTTTTTATTTCATAAGCAACTTTCAAAAAGATGTGAAATCCCACCAAAAACATTTTCATGTAAAATGTTGCCAAGACGAGACCACATATGGCTCGCACTGTCAAAAAGTTATCAGATCTCATGTATAGCCGAGCTTCTAACTCTACACGCCCTAACTTCACAAACTCTACACCTTAGTCAAAATATGTGGCTTGGCCGTTTCGCTAAGTACCATCACATGGGCGTAAGGTGAAAAATTTATTCACTGTTCATTACTTTTCTGTTATACAATAGTTCTTGTAGTAACGAAACGGCCAAGCCTCATATTTTGACTAAGGTGTAGAGTTTGTGAAGTTAGGGCGTGTAGAGTTAGAAGCTTGGCTCTACATGAGATCTGATAACTTTTTGCCAGTGCGAGCCATATGTGGTCTCGTCCTGGCAACATTTTACATGAAAATGTTTTTGGTGGGATTACACCTACCGGAGCACACACGCGAAAGAGAAGTGCCCTCGACTACCAACCGTAATTTATTTATAACGATAAATTATACTCGATCGAGAAATATCAAAACGTAAGCATAAAAGCCTACTTTTTCGTATGGAAAACAATTTAAGCGGATCAGTGTTGTGAGTGTACTATAACAGTAACACGGCATTGTGTTCGAGCGAGCGATCCGATGTGAGCGCGCCAGTGATCCGGCATTCAGCCGCGCGTGCGACCGACCGATAAATGACCTAGTCCACCGCATATCGTTGCGTGTTCTCTGTAATGATGAATGACTAATAAATATTTAGCGTTTTTAGGTATTCGATAATTATTTTAGCCTGCAGACGGGTACCTACGTACTAGAATGTATGGATATATATTATAATTTAATGCCACAATAACCGTCTTACGCAATAAATATAATCTCGTCCTCTTGACAGCATCCTGGCGAACATGAAATACCAAATCCTGAAGGAAATGAAAGGAAGAAAAATGATAGCAACACCGCGGCGGGAGGGAATGGCGGAAGCGGGATCGTTCCTCGCGAAATAGTTTTAAAATTATAAAGTGTAGGTACATAAGGCGTCGGCGCGTGATTTATGACGCTCGTCCGAGACGCTCCGCGCCCGCGTGATTAATAACCGCGCGACACCGCCGCCGCGGCTAATACACAGGTGAGCACGGCAAGCACTGCGCCGCTAGCCCGCGCCGTGCCTACTGCAATGTACAGGGACAAATATTTTTAATGTAACTAAAACCGGTATTCCCTAGAACCAATTTAAACCTACCTCAGGTTTGTAGCATAATCTTATAATGTTCCCAATAATGGGGCACAGGCCTCCTCTCTTCGAGAAGGCAGTGGGCTGTAACCTACCAGGCGGCCCAATGCGGGTCGGTAGATGTCACATGTCTTCGAGAGGCAGTGGGCTGTAACCTACCAGGCGGCCCAGTGCGGGTCGGTAGATGTCACATGTCTTCGAGAGGCAGTGGGCTGTAACCTACCAGGCGGCACAGTGCGGGTCGGTAGATGTCACATGTCTTCGAGAGGCAGTGGGCTGTAACCTACCAGGCGGCACAGTGCGGGTCGGTAGATGTCACATGTCTTCGAGAGGCAGTGGGCTGTAACCTACCAGGCGGCCCAGTGCGGGTCGGTAGATGTCACATGTCTTCGAGAGGCAGTGGGCTGTAACCTACCAGGCGGCACAGTGCGGGTCGGTAGATGTCACATGTCTTCGAGAGGCAGTGGGCTGTAACCTACCAGGCGGCACAGTGCGGGTCGGTAGATGTCACATGTCTTCGAGAGGCAGTGGGCTGTAACCTACCAGGCGGCCCAGTGCGGGTCGGTAGATGTCACATGTCTTCGAGAGGCAGTGGGCTGTAACCTACCAGGCGGCACAGTGCGGGTCGGTAGATGTCACATGTCTTCGAGAGGCAGTGGGCTGTAACCTACCAGGCGGCACAGTGCGGGTCGGTAGATGTCACATGTCTTCGAGAGGCAGTGGGCTGTAACCTACCAGGCGGCCCAGTGCGGGTCGGTAGATGTCACATGTCTTCGAGAGGCAGTGGGCTGTAACCTACCAGGCGGCACAGTGCGGGTCGGTAGATGTCACATGTCTTCGAGAGGCAGTGGGCTGTAACCTACCAGGCGGCACAGTGCGGGTCGGTAGATGTCACATGTCTTCGAGAGGCAGTGGGCTGTAACCTACCAGGCGGCCCAGTGCGGGTCGGTAGATGTCACATGTCTTCGAGAGGCAGTGGGCTGTAACCTACCAGGCGGCACAGTGCGGGTCGGTAGATGTCACATGTCTTCGAGAGGCAGTGGGCTGTAACCTACCAGGCGGCACAGTGCAGGTCGGTAGATGTCACATGTCTTCGAGAGGCAGTGGGCTGTAACCTACCAGGCGGCCCAGTGCGGGTCGGTAGATGTCACATGTCTTCGAGAGGCAGTGGGCTGTAACCTACCAGGCGGCACAGTGCGGGTCGGTAGATGTCACATGTCTTCGAGAGGCAGTGGGCTGTAACCTACCAGGCGGCCCAGTGCGGGTCGGTAGATGTCACATGTCTTCGAGAGGCAGTGGGCTGTAACCTACCAAGCGGCCCAGTGTGGATCGGTAGATGTCACATGTCTTCAAATTTTTTGTTCTAGGACATGCCTGCCATGCATGCTTGCGGTTTCCTCACGATGGTTTCCTTTACCGTTTTGAAAGCAGTGGTGATGAAATTATCTGGGTACGTATTTGAATATCGAAGATTAAAAAACCGACTGTTAAAATATCGATGTTCAAAACATCGAAAATGGAAATATCGAACGACCATAAAACCGAAAATTAAAATAACGAAAGTTTATAATATTATCGAATGGTTAAATATCCTACGTCCAATATATCTAAAAGTTACATCGAAAGATCTAAATATCGAAATACAGATTATCGAACATCCTAAATATCGATGGGTATGGTATGAGTGGAAAAAGTTTGCTTCTGCAACGTCTCCGGCGCTACGGGAAGTGCAACCCCTTCGCCCTTGCGTAACAAAGGATAGGCACCCCTGTTCACCTCCGCAGCTTCGGCTTGCTGGTTGCCTCCGGCGACCAGCCTCAGCCGCTGCGGCTCCCACGGGTACCTATGCTTTGTTACAGCGGGCGGGGGTTGCCTTCCCTTCGCGCCTCCGGATTTTTATATACACTCTAGGGGTAACAGCCAAAATACTACGTAAATTCGGGGTGCCCCAATTCGGTTTTGGAACAATTTCGACCTATTTTATCCATGAAAATCAGTGTCCAGTGTACAAGCCTAGGTCAATCGTGAAGGTATTATTTAGGTCTTTAAATTAAAATATTTTCTTGAAAGTCAATATGTTGTGCTACTAAAGTTAGTGACAGAAACGTAGAACCCATGACCCACAAAATTACTCGATACCACCGGGCACCGCTGCTCTTGAGGTACGCACCTACTCGCGCTATGGTGTGGTGCATGCCCTACAACACTGCTCGATAACATCGAGCACCGCTGCTCCTGAGGTACGCACCTACTCGCGCTATGGTGTGGTGCATGCCCTACAACACTATTCGATACCACCGCTGCTTCTGCAGGGCTAGCACGGCTAAAAAGGGGAGAGAGAAAATCGGGGACAAAACCATCTCTTTCCCATTTTCTCTCTCCTTTCAGCTAGCACGGTGACGCATAGAGACAAGTTTTTCCACGGGTATAAACTTTGTCTCCGTTAGTGTTGCTATCATCATCATCTTCCTGCCCTTATCCCATGTTACTTGGGGTCGGCGCAACACGTTTTCTTCTTCCATTCTGGGAAAAAATATATTCCCGGTATAACCCGAACAAATCTGGGGGCACGGGAGTGCCCCCGCCAAGACGATCTGGGGGCACGGGAGTGCCCCCGCCAAGACGAGCCAAGCGAAGCGCAAAGGCACTACCTACCTTTTCTCGAAGCACTTCGTCGTATTTTTGAACCTTCATAACTTGGGTTTGGATTATACCAGATAAACAAAATTTTCGGGATATGATGTCAGTGGTTGACTTATTAAACCTATAAAGTTTCAATTGCATAGCTCTTATACTTTAGATTTTATTGATATCTAAAATACCCCGATTTCGTCACTGACTCACTGATTCACTGACTCACTGATGATCATCAATATTCTAAGGGTCTTCCTGAAGTCCTAGAAAGCTGAAATTTGGTATGTAATCTAGTAATAGTACACAAACAACAAAAAAACTCTAAAACTTGGAACTTTTACCCTCCAACTCCTTAAAATAGGGGATGAAAGTTTGTACGAGACTTCCGCAGATTTTGATGCTAGAGTTCTGAAAATTGATATAGGGACTCCTTGTTATAAATAATAAAATACGTATTTCAGGATTTTCAGTAAATAACCCCCCAACCCCCCAAAAAAATATTTTTTTATTTCATAAGCATCAATATTCCAAGGTTCTTCCTGAAGTCCTAGAAAGCTGAAATTTGGTATGTAAGCTAATAAATAGTACACAAACAATTCTAAAACTTGGTACTTGTACCCTCCAACCCCTTAACCTAGGGGATGGAAGTTTGTACGAGACTTCCGCAAATTTTGATGCTAGAGTTCTGAAAATTGATATAGGGACTCCTTGTAATAAATAATAAAATACATATTTCAGGATTTTTAGTAAAGAACCCCCCCAAAAAAATAATATTTCATAAGCAATTTTCAAAAAGATGTGAAATCCCACCAAAAACATTTTCATGTAAAATGTTGCCAAGACGAGATTACATATGGCTCGCACTGCCAAAAAGTTATCAGATCTCATGTAGAGACAAGCTTCTAACTCTACACGCCCTAACTTCACAAACTCTACACCTTAGTCAAATTATGTGGCTTGGCCGTTTAGCTACCATCACATGGGCGTAAGGTGAAAAATGTATTCACTGTTCATTACTTTTCTGTTATACAATAGTTTTTGTAGTAACGAAACGACCAAGCCTCATATTTTGACTAAGGTGTAGAGTTTGTGAAGTTAGGGCGTGTAGAGTTAGAAGCTTGGCTCTACATGAGATCTGATAACTTTTTGGCAGTGCGAGCCATATGTGGTCTCGTCTTGACAACATTTTACATGAAAATGTTTTTGGTGGGATTGTGATTACATGACAACCGATACTTCTTAAATGGTTAAAGTGACAGTAATATTTAGTCGAATTATAACAGGCTTGTTTGATGTAGGCCGCTTTCCGAATTAGCTATCGCTCACAGCGCTCACATCATCTCACATGTGTTCCGATTTAGATATTACGATTATAACAGCTGAGAGCTGTCAACAATTCGGAACGCCCGTGAACGCGCTCACAGTGCTTACTCAATGTAAAAACGATATTATTACAGTATTTCTTTGTATAAACACCACATTTCTTCTTCTTTGGTTAGGTGGCTACTATCAGCCAGAAGCACAATTTCGAAAATGCCACGTCAGTTTAATTTTATGCTAAGATGCAAATCAAAACAAAACACACACTGACACATCCTCACACACACACACTGTCATTTTTGACAGCGCTCACGGTGATATTATTCTAGGGCATGGTCGGCGTTATCGCAAGATGGCGCATGTCATGACGTCATCTATGACGATTCATGGGACATCGTTATCGCGCTCACGCTAATTCGGTACGGGTTTAAGCACGCTAAGAGTTTTAATGATCATCAGTCTGTGATGAAATCGGGGTTTTTTAGATATCAATAAAATGTAAAGTATAAGGGTAGTTCTTCAAAAAGTATTCTCCGCGTAACTTTCATGGCGAATTTTTTTTTTTTAATAATCTACAAATAGATGTACACAGATTTAAGACGCTGTAAAAATAATACGTAATTTTTTATTTTATGTAAATCGGTGCATAAACTACAGAGATATTCTATTTTGAAATTTCTGTGCCCACGAAAGTTACGAAAGCCGGCACGAAAGTTACAGACGTATTTTCTGCAAGCAAAATATAGTTTCAAATACTTATTTTTTCTGAAATTTCCAGTTTATAAAATAAAAGACTTATTATCTGAATCAACTTGTATTTGAGATCAACAATTATATTGTTTTGAGATCAGGTTATTAGTACTCATTATTAACTTAGGTTGCTAACAATTGCTTTGCTCCCGGAAATTAAACTTTAAAATTTACAACATAAACATAATTATTACTTACTACTATTGCTGGCAGATATCGTGTGCTTTTGAATAGAAATGCTTAGAATCATAAAACATACCATTTTCTGCCAGCTGCTTTATTAGTAGTCTACATTTATATTATAATTTTTATAAATTTTCAGTCTCGTATCATTTTGAATTTATGAAAAGAAATTTCCATGGCTATCACTCGTTTGTGAATTACCACAAAACATAACAAAAATCACAATATTTAAGATACTTATGTAATCAATATAATTAAAAATAATTGCAAACAATTTTTTGCATTTATTTTTCAGTCTTTCTTCTTTGAAGTTCTTTTAAGTCTATAATCACAAAATGTTTGTCTTAAGTTGTCAATAAATCACGAAAGCCATGCACTTCCCAACATTATTAATAATATTAATATCAACTTAATTTTTATAAAAAAATAAACTATACAGGATAATTTTTTAAGTAGTGCGCAAATTTTCACAGGCTGTTCTACCCATGAATATGAACAACTTTCACTAGCGGACCAACTTTGAAATCACGAAAAAAAAAAATTTGCTGTTTTGTAAGTAGTACATTTTGGTCGAGTAGGTATTGAACTTTTCAATGAAACAGCTGATTAGTTTTTCGTGAGTTCAGACAATTGGTAAAACAGCCCAGTTTTGGGGTTGGAAAAATGATTAAATTGGCTACGAGAAAACCTACAAACAGAAACACATACCTACTACGAGTCGTTAAAAGAAAAAAATTTAAACACATACATGCATAAACACTTATACAAATACATGACAGCTTTTTTGAGCTTCGCGATAATCGAGTAAATGCATCTGCAGCGTCACAAGTAATCTAAAGTTATCATTCAATGGAGATATGTAACTTTCGTGGTGCGCTAGCTAACTTTCGTGGATAAATAACCACGAAAGTTGTGCCACGAAAGTTACGAAAAATTCACATTTTTGAGAATTACGATTAAACTTATAGGTAAATAAACAAACAAAGTACTTGGGAATAATCTCGAAGATCTATCTTATTCCATAATACAAAATGAGTTGGAAAATTATAAGCATTATCCTTCAAAATATGCGCATGAAAGTTTCAAGATCAAGGCTACTTGAAAATATTCAAAGAATAAACCACCTCGTATTTTTTTTGTTTAGAAGCGATTAACGTACATGTTTCCCTCACTGACGCCGGGATACTATTGAGCGTCCGCGCAGCTAAAACGTGTAGCGAAAAGTTGGCGCTCTTGGAAGATAGGTGCAGTTTTGTTGCGCGTTCTCGAAACTAACAAAATCGTGTGACAGAGACATAATGCCTATTAACTATTGTAACTTAAGAGATAAAATTAATGTTCTTTGATAATTATGATGCATAGTTAAATACAATTAATTTGATGTATTACATTATATGCTTATGAATTGAATACAAAAGTTATCAAAGTTTGCCGTGAGCGCGAACAGAGTGTGACGCGTGAAGAACACCGATTTTGCTCCCGTTTTCGACATTAGATATTTTTTTTAATAAACATTATAAATAATTTTAGATGTTTAATGTTTAAATTATGTACACATATAAATAAAGATTAATCTGTATTTGGTCCTAAGACTGAATGTTTAATGGTTTACGAATTAAGACCGTGTGACCGCGTTTTGAGGGACCCCGAAGAACTACCCATAAGAGCTATGCAATTCAAACTTTATATAATTATGTTTAATAAATTCACTATTGACATCATATGCCAAAAATTTTGTTTATCTGGTATAATCCAAACAAAAGTTATGGGGGTTCAAAAAAACGACGAAGCGCTTCGAGAAAAGGTAGGTAGTGCCCTTACGCTTCGCTTGACTCGTCTCGGCGGGGGCACTCCCGTGCCCCCAGATCTCTGTGTCCGCTCGCCGTGTGCACATAATTGGTCACAATTGATCACAATTAATTTTTGTCTAGACTTGAGCTTTTGAATATTATACCACTGAAAAATATGTTGTTGGCAAGAAAATATGTATATTTATAGATATTTTATTTATTTTAGAGTTTATTTTATATAGGGTGACTGGTAATTAGTGACCGATACTTAAACACGTGATTTTACTCATCATTATGAACAACTTTTACTATGGGACCAAACCTGAAATCGCGAAAAAAAATCAGCTGTTCCCGACATTTATGTTCGTCTAACTCGTCAAAATGTAGAGAACAGCTGTTTTTTTTTCACGATTTCAGGTTTGGTCCCATAGTAAAAGTTGTTCATAATGATGAGTAAAATCACGTGTTTACGTATCGGTCACTAATTACCAGTCACCCTATATAATACATCTCAGTCGATACAGTAGAGCATCTTCAAATCAAATCAAACGTTTATTTGCTAGAAATACATTGCTTTGGTAAAGGTAAGATCTTATAACCTAAGTGTGATTGTATTCTGCCTGCAAGCAAGCGTGCAAATTTTATTAAGTTTACATACAATTTATTATTTTACTATTATTATTATCTACTATTATCATGCAATTATTCACTATTCAATTTACTAATTTCTATTGTTAAAATTCCAATAAATATACAAAATTCTAATAAATATACAAATTTCAATTTTTATGTTCCATGAATTCCTTAATACTATAAAAAACAATCTAATTAATCACACTAATATTGTAAAGGCGAAAGTTTATGATTGTGTTTGTATGTTTGCTACCTCTTCACGCAGAAACGGCTGGACCAATTTTGGTAAAATTTGGTAAGGAGGTAGCTGACACCCTGGATAACACATAGAATTTTATCCCGATATTCCCACGTACTTTAGCTATTTTCATAGTGTAATGTCGTACGGTATTCTATTGTGGGAAAATGCCGCCGATATTCAGACTATCTTTGTTTTGCAGAAGCGAGCTGTTCGATCAATTTATAAATTAATTCCGAGACACTCTCTCAGAGACAAATTTAAAGAGATTAATGTAATGACTGTGCCTTCTCAGTACATTTATGAAAATCTTTTATATGCCCATAAAAATATATAATTGTTAAAAAAATACAGTGATATCCATAATATAAATACTAGAAACAAACACAAATATGTTGTACCTACAACCAGGCTCAAGAAAATAGGTGGCTCGTTCAGATGCCAATGTATACGCTTTTACAATAAACTACCAAGCCACGTTCAAGATCTAAGCCTTCATAAATTCAAATCTTTCATTAAACGTAAGTTGTGCCAGAAAGCCTTTTATACCGTTAAAGATTATATTGAGGACAAAAAGGCTTGGGATTGAGCTGCTTCCAATTTCTGCATTTTGAATGATTTTTTTCTTTTTTATATACACATTGACATTGATGAATTTTTTTTTGTTAAACAATGACATTTGCTTACTTTGTTAAGTATTATATTATTTTTTCATTGTGAATGTGAAGACGATGTGGGTCATTTTACATATATAATTTTTTTTTTTATTCTCTCTGTTCTGTTAGATTTTTTTTTTCATGATCTGGCAGTTTGAGTAATTTATGTGGCCTGCCCAAATGTCCTTTCTTTGGTATTGTTCGTCGAATCGTTGAGCTCCTTAAGTCTTGAGTTGAGCTGCACGATTTTTGACAAATGCGTGCACTGACTGGACAGGTCCTCTCAATCTGTATGGTTCTTTCCTCAAAAGACCGCCTCAGACATCGATCTACATGGTCTTCATATAACCTGACCAAGATTATGTCTGGACTTTAAAAGAGACTGTGACCTCTGAGTTTGTTTCGGCCTTTCTTCTCAGAGTAGTCAGATAGGAAACGCCGACTTCATCTAGTTTTAAAAGAAAACATGATTGACGTGTAAAAGTGTTTGTACAAACCTACTTACAAAAAATAAAATCATTTCATTTCATTTCACGGTATAGAAACTGCGGGTAAAACAGCAGAGCACTGCTAGTTCTGCTTCCTAAATTCATTAAATCGATCAATTATGTACCAGTTTAACCGTGAAAACCTTACAACAAAAACAGACATTTTAGTTTTGTAATCGACATCATACGATATCATAATTATGATCTTCTCATGTATAGGTAGTAGATAAATCGCGTGTTTGTGTAAATGTTTGCACAAACATACTTGTTGACTTAGTACCTACGGGGCCTACCAGCGTACTTGTTTGTGAATCAAAAATTGATCCAAGGGATGTAGCGCCGATGATTTCAGAGGGTCGTCCCGAGCGGATACTATAGTTGTGAAAACTTCAAGTGTCTACTTACCTAATACAGTTAAAAAGACACAGCCCTGTGACAGATAGATGAATGACACAGCCCTGTGACAGATAGATGAATGACACAGCCCTGTGACAGATAGATGAATGACACAGCCCTGTGACAGATAGATGAATGACACAGCCCTGTGACAGATAGATGAATGACACAGCCCTGTGACAGATAGATGAATGACACAGCCCTGTGACAGATAGATGAATGACACAGCCCTGTGACAGATAGATGAATGCGTGGACAACGGAGCCTTAGATATAGGGTCCCGTTGCCACCCTTTGTATCAAACGTATATGACCTTAAAATCAAACTATTATATAACTTTCAAACACATAGCATTGGGTTGAAGAAGCAGTCTAATAATTCTACCTTTAAAGCGAGAAAACAAGTGGAATATATACCAGAGTACGTACCTTTCTCTAAATTACCTGTGGTGTGATCTTTCAGTTTGGCAGAAATGGTGACAGCTGTGCTGTCACTTCCAAGTGTCATTCATAGCGTCTAAAAATTTTGCCGCCAACATACGGGAAAATTTTTCTCTCGTTAATTTTCATAGAAAATTTGTAAAGTTTCAAGTAAAACTTTATAGAAAGTAAATAATAGTGATTGTGGTAAGTGATATATAGTGGTGCGCTGATCGTTAGTCACCGAAATGACGAAAGGGAGATCGGAAGTTCAAATTAGATTCGTGGTCACCGGTTACTTTGAGGAACCGTGTTTAGCGACCCTGAGCGCCACGATTCTCCTAAGCGCAATAGTGGGGAAAAACCCTCTTCATCCTCGGAGGATTGAGGCACCCCTTTTTTCCTACCGCCGAACGACAGGGCAAAGAGATCGAGACGATTTCCTGTAAGTCGGACCTACGCATTTATAATTGAATGAGTAGCCAATAAGCCAAGTAAGTGCTGAATATCTGTTATTATGACATTATATCACTAACCTTACTCAAAAATACTATCAACAAATTTCTGTTTCTTGCTAGTATCACTTCAGACAGAAGTGCAGTGTTGTTTTACAAACAACCCTTTCGTGTTTAAAGAATATTACAACTTATGGAAAGGGATTTCAGTGTAAAAATATGATGATTAGGTAGTAATTCCTAAAGCAAATACTGAATGTCTTGAGCTAAAATTACTCAAGCAGGTTCTTTTCTATGACACCCCATCATGAAAAGCAATCCATTATAAGTACATGTATGCTCACCTATCCCATGTGTTTCACACACTGAATTGCAAGTAGAGTGAATACTTATGCCACTAAACAAAACTAAAGACTTTAGCCCTCGCGGAGGGAGGTGTGGCTTGGATCTCTAATGTGAGTCGAGAGCAAAAAGTGCTAACTGCTAAAGTAGGTCTACAGACACTTGTTATTTGAGCAGCAACATAATAAAATAAATAAAATAAAAAAATAAAAAAGCCTTTTATTTCATGCATTCACAAAGTATTTTTAACATTTTTACAATTGTAATGTATATTTTAGTACAATGTGATGATTTAAAAAATAATTGAAAATGAGTAAATGAGTAATAATTTATTATAGATAATAATAATTAAAATGTATTAATTATAATAGTTAAAAATGTATAAATTTAATTTGTGTGTTTGTAATGTTAATATATTTTATTTTATTTATTTATTTATTTTTTTTTTTTTTAATTTATGTGCTTACGTTTATTATTAATTTAAAATCAAAATGTTAATAATTTTTTTTTTTTATTATTAAATAACATGCATGAACCCCTCAAGTTGTGAGGGTGAAGGCCAGGAGGCTGGAGGACCAGAGAACACCAGCGATCTCGGTCTTTGGCTTCTGTCAGCCAGTTTTTGCCAGCGACTCGTGTAATGTCGTCTGCCCATCTAGTTACAGGTCTTCCTCTTTTCCGAGTGCCTGTAGGACCTGGCCATGAGGTCATGCGTATTGTCCATCGATCGTCGCTCATTCTCGCTATGTGTCCTGCCCATCTCCATTTTAATTTTAGAGCATAGGTGAGAGCATCTTTCACTCCTGTCTTTTGCCTGATGGTAGTGTGACGAATTTTTTGACACTTCCTGATTTTTGCGACACTTCTCTCCATGCTTCGTTGGCAGGACGTGATTTTATTTTTTACTGCTTTGGTGAACTTCCATGTTTGGCAAGCATAGGTAAGCGATGGCAAAATACACGAGTCCATGACTTTGCTTTTAATTTTCATTGGCATCTGACTTTTTACAATTTCCTTTAAGCTCCAAAACTTTTTCCATGCCGTTATTATTCTTCTTTCTACTTCTGCATCGTTGCTTAGTTTTTGGAAGGAAATTTGTTTCCCTAGGTAGATATAGCTCTCGACGTACTCTACTGGTGTGTTGTCAAGACTTATAGGGTTTTGTGCGGTATTTGTCATGAGTTTTGTTTTGCTCAGGTTGATTTCTAGCCCTGCCTCTCTGCTTGCTTGCTGTAACGTGTGTAACATTGACTCTAGCTCTGTGCTTTTTTCTGATAGGAGAACAATGTCGTCTGCGAACCTAAGGTGACTAATATGTTTCCCTTTTATACAAATACCGGCACTATCCCAATTTAATTTGCTGATAATCGATTCCAGTACTGCTATAAAGATTCGAGGCGATAAGGGGTCGCCTTGCCGTACTCCTCTCTTGATGGGGATAGGTGGTCCTGCGGTCTCTAGTTTCACTCTACTAGTGCTGTTCTCGTAAAGGTGTTTTAATACTTGTACATATTTTTTCTCCACTTTTTGTGATTGTAAAGCTTTCCATATTGAGGGGTGTAGTATTGTATCAAAAGCTTTCTGGTAGTCTACAAACCCTATGTAGAGTGGCCGTTGGTATTCTTGATATTTTTCGATAAGCAATTCCAAAGAGTGGATGTGGTCTATTGTGGAGTAGCTCTTTCGAAAACCAGCTTGTTCGATTGGCTGCCTTTTTTCTAGAGTGGTACTGATTCTCTTTTCTATAATTGATGAGAATAATTTGTAAAGTGATGGAAGAAGGCTAATTGGTCGATAATTGCTTATGTTTTTTGGGTCACCTTTTTTAAACAACAAGATAATGTTAGACTCAGACCACTGTGTAGGTGTTGTAGAGGAACTTAATATCAAATTAAATAGGTGTGTCAGAGGACGTGCTAGGTAAGCTCCACCTATTTTTATGGCCTCGTTTGTAATTCTGTCAGGTCCTGGACTCTTCTCTGCTTTTAGCCTTCCAATTCCCATTATAACTTCTAGATCGTCCACTGGTTCTATTTCTACGTCATTGTCATAAATTTCTGGTTCGCTTTGGTCTGCTTCTTGACGTACTGGGGCGCTGTACAAGTTTTCGTAAAAGTCAGTTGCTATGTGTAGGATATCTTTCCGGTCGTGCGTTATTTTTTGAGGGGCGTGAAGTCCCTCTATCCATGTTTTATGAAAACGCAGTTCCTTGTACGCTTTTTTAAGACTTCCTGTCGAGTTAAGGTGTTTCTCAATGGTATGTTTTCGACGGCTTGAGTAGTCTTTTCGAACATATTTGCTTACTAGTTTGTACAGTGCTTTCAACTCATTTTTCATAGCTCGCGTCTTGGGTTTGATTTTTTGTAGAACACTTCTGCGTTGTATCAGCTTTGTAGTATGAGTTGCTATCACGCTGCTCCTTGCTTTATCTCTCCTATGAATGAGGGCTTTCTTCAAACTTGTTTCTAAAATGTTAACTATAATGTCGTAGCATTCCTGTACAGAATTGGTTTCTTGGCAGTGCATGAGGTCTTCGTTGCATTCGTTGAGTGATTGTTTATATCTTGATATTTCTTTTTCGTTTTTTAGTGTGCTCCTTGAGTTGTTGGCATAGTTCGTTCTGGGTAGCTTTAATTTTTGTATAAGAAATGTTGCTCTTAAGCACCTGTGGTCCGTAGGGAAGTCCAAGTTTATAACTTGTATATTCCGCACGTTGTTCTGTAAATTAGTCAATATATAATCTATTTCATTTTTAGTGGAACCGTCTGGAGATCGCCAGGTCCATCTTTGTTTGTTCTTCTTTTTGTAGAAAGTGTTTATTATAGAAAGCTTGTTTTCGTAAGCGAATTCTATTAGTCGTTCGCCTCTGTTGTTTCTGGTGCCATATCCGTGGTTTTTCATAATTAAATTTTCTTCTGTTTTTGGTTGACCAATTTTGGCGTTGAAATCTCCCATGACTATTAAGTTCTTTTCTGAAATTTTTAGGGCTTTGTCGATGGTATCATAGAATAGTACTATTTCAGCATCGTCCGCAGCCTCTGTTGGGGCATACACTTGAATTATACTTATTCTGAAGTTGTTGATATTCAGCGTCAATAAAGCCACTCTTTCTGATAGACCAGTGAAGCTCTCTATGTGAGTTTTGAGGTGTTTTTTAACGAGAAAACCTACACCATGAAGGCCTGGGGTCTCTCCTATGTAGTGAAAGATAACGTTTTCATATTCTTGAATTGAATTTCCCAGCCTTCTTGTTTCAGACAAGCCAATTATATCAAATTTTGTATTTTTCAGAGCTTCCATTAGTTCCAATAGACGAGCGTGTGTTGATAAAGTCCTTACGTTGTATGTAGCTATATAGAATAAGTTATTGTTCGCAGGCTCAAACTTGTTTGAGGTATTTGTCTCTGAAGGGTTTTGGTCTTTTTCTCCCACGGGGACCGGCCGGATTGGGAGATCGGGAGGGGCCTTCTGTGGTTGCTATTCTGTTTCATAGTGCTCTACCGTTAGTACTTGTTCTTGCGAAGTGCTTTCAGTGTTGTAAACAAGTTTTGGTTTTTGTAGGATGTAGTTCTTCATAGTAACTGTCTTGCTTTTCTTTAAAGGTTGTTTTTTGGTTTCTGTGGTTTTTGGGCTATTGACGACTGTCACTGTTTCAGGTGATTCGGATAAAGTCCTTTTGTTTGTTTGATATTGTGATATTTTATTATTTTTGTTGGGTAATACTATGAGTTTGTCATATTTTATAAAAGCTTTATTGCCCGACTCTCTTTCTTCTTTCAGTTGGGCTTGTAGGTCTCTGCGTTTGTTCAAGACTTCTAGGGGGTAATCCTGTTTTATATAATATGGTGAGTTTTTTTAGGCATTTTTGGTTTTGCAGGATTTTTATTTTTTCCCCCAATGTGCTGAGCGTAACAATAACAGGTCTGGTTTTCTCGCCTTTTTTCCCAAGTCTTCTGACAGCCTCTATACTATTTTCATATTGCAGGTTAAAGTAGTTGTTTATTATATCTATTATTGTTTTTTCTAGATCGTAATAGGATATTTCCCGTTCTTCCACTCCAAATATAAGCAAGTTTTTACGTCTTATGTATCTTTCTAAGTTGTTGATAGCTGAAGAATGCTCCTCTAACTTCTTTTCTAGATGTTCATTTTTAATTTCCAACTTCCTAAACTTGTCATTTATATTATTGTTGATTGTAGTTTTTATGTCTTCTTTCATATCGAGCATATCAATCTTTTGTTGTTTCATTTCTTTTTGCATTTTTTCCAGCATGATTTTTATTTCATCCATAATTCTAAAAGTGTTTATTATGGTCACACTTGTAAACACCGCCCTCTTTTGTTAATGCGGTGGAATAGAGAACTTGTTTGGTTCGATCAATGAATGTTGGGGTCGATGTTTCAATGTATCTTTTGAAGTATTTAAGTTTATTGATAGATGTCGTTGATTGTTCTGCCGTGTATGTATGGCCAAAAATTTGATACAGCGCCCTCTGTGTTTATGCGATGAACTAGCGAGCTTGGTTGGTCCGATCAATAACGGGTGTTGCGGTCGATGTTGTTTGATTGCAATTAGTTTTCTAGTTTTTTAGTAGATGGCGTTGATTGTACTGCCGTGTATGTCTTTTGGCCCAAGTTGACGATGATTATGCACTTTTGAGGGTAATTACTGGTTTTTAAGGTTTTTAATTGTAGTAAGTGTTTTTTATTTTTGTTTTTTCACTATACGTACTAAGTTTTTGATTCGATAAATACTTCTTGCACTAAATCATAAATACTATTAACTTAGGACGTCCCGGACTAATGTTTTTGATTCACTTGACACCGTGCTCTGTTGACACCGCACAATTGAATGTTTTTGTTTTTCTTTTGAAAACAGTCTATTCACTGGGTTTTCACTTAATTCTCCATATAGTCTTGGTAACGCTTGATCCAAACTCTCACGTTATACACTTTTAGCTTCTTATTTGTAGGAATTGTATTTTTTTTTCACTTTGATTATGGACTCGATGTGAACCGTGGCACTGTGGCGCCCTCTCTCCTGCAGCAACATACCCACTAAGATTTTACCCTACGGTCCCTTTTGGAAGTAGTCTGAACACTCCTATCCAGGAATGTACTTACAATAGTTCATTGCTCTCATGTGTTGTTACTTACATTAAAGAAGTTCAACACCTCTAAGTCTAATTTGCAATTAGAACATTAAGATGAATAATAAAAAAAAAAAAAAAAAAAAAAATGGCACTCTAAGTTGAGAGATGTTTGCCATATACGCAGTAATAAGCAGCCAAAGAGCCAGTCTTCAGAGTGCACATATTCTAGCTCAATCTGACAAAGTTGTCGCAAACTTAGGATGTACAAGGGTACATACATCCCTAGTGATCCTGAACCTAACCTACAAAATGACGAAGTTAGCAGATTAGCTGAACACTAGAATCACTCTGTCAGCGGTTTATCTCCCGGGGAGTTTAAAGGTGTTATAACGGCTTAGCCGACCGCTTATCTAAGAACAGACCAGCCGGATTGGCTCCTGTTGCTCCAGGCCCCAGGCCTCGGAGGCCATGTTTCAAAGTGGGGCGTCCCCGATGTAGACCTTTTCGCGTCAAATAAGTCAGCCGCTGTGCGACAGTACATCACAGGGGACTCAAATTATGGCTTGGCAAGCTTCTGCGATGCCTTCAGTTAAGAAGTGACAACATTGAGAACCTGTATGTTTCTCTTCACCCAATTTAAAACTGAGTGCTCAGTCATCTGAACTCGAAAATGGGGCAGGGACGTACTATTTAGAAATCGCCCCATACTGGACCCAGTGTGCCTGGCTCTCGTATTTGGAGACGAGAGGTCTCAGAAAGCCAGTACCCTTACAAGATCTATGTAAAAACCTCTTGGACCTGACAAGTTGCAACTCCTAGCTTGGAAAGTTTAGGGGGGGGAAGCAGTCAGGTTGGGAGGGGCAGTGGTTGGTAGAGGAGCAAGGAACTTGCTAATATGTAGTGGAGATCCACAATAATCATTTATAAAGCTTGTATTCAGAGGTGAATGTCATAGTGTAGATTGCATGACATCTAGACAGTTTTTTGTCCATTTAGAAAGTCTAAAAAATCATTGTTCTTAGCTAAACCACTGCTTACCCCTTGATTAGCAGAGATTTACATACCCTAATATTGTAAGATATCTCACAACTTTTAAGTGTTGAATAAGATAATCATTGATTTGCTCAAACACGAGTACAATACGTGCAACACAAATTGTCAGCATGCAAGAGATGTTAAAAGTAGGGTAAGTAATAACAGTGCGCCCAAGGTTTGGCTCAAAGACACAAAGAGTTTACCTAAAAGCTACCATAATCTTTGTTGATTTTGGTTTACAATAACAGGTGTGTCTATAAAGCTTGCTCAAAAGATTTATAAACAAACTAAGATAAAGGAGCCTCATGAAGTTAGAAGAAGAGGTCTGTGGTAGCCTTCGGGAGGCTGACTGGTGATTAGTTCATCAGATAAAATTAAACTGAAAGAACCACTAGGCTTACAGAATGATTACTTCTGTAAAGTAGTAAAAGAGAGGGCTATCTCTCAAGAGTATTTAGAATGATCAGCCTATAATGTTCCCACTGATGGAACAAAGGTCTCCTCTCTGTGAAGGGGGATGAGGGTTTATCATAATTATGAGAATTTTTAATTCCCATTGAAACTATTTAAATATGTTTGGGTAAATGAATCATATGTTAAGTCAATTTAATTGATAAATAAAGAGACTTATACTTCATTTACATGCGAGGGTTAATCTATTAACCATAGTAATATAAAAGGTCCTAAATACATTTCAGTTTCAATGGAATTTTAACTTTATTATGTAAGACATTGAGTTTGTTTTCCCACATCTTTATAAAAGTTGAGGTTCAAAAATATTGGTACTTTTGATTAATTAAGGAAATGAGTGATTCAATTATCCTTTAGTAATGAGATTATTATTTTAATTCAGTTTAAATCTCATTGATTTAAATTATCATTATGGCCTTATATTTCATGTTCACCCTTGGCAAGCAAGGCAAATACATTTGTTAATAATCTATAACATTTTATAGATTTGTTAATTTTAGAATTTTTTAGAATAATAGATTGAAAGATCTTAATTTTTGGTTTGAACATTTAATGAATACATCCAGAAATATTCATTAATGTTATTTTAATATACACACATCAAAAGTGTCTAGGGATCAAGCATTTTTATGCGGATTTCTTGAGATTGAGATGTGGCTTTGTAATAAATTTATGATTTTATAAATTTATATGGATCCTTTTTGGTGCATTTCATAATTTGAATCAGGAACTGTGAATCAAATTCGAGTAAAAGATGAAAATCAGCTGTCAATATTTTCCCTATAAAAACATACAACGCATTGAAGACATTATTAGTGCTACTGTTTCCCTACTACTGATTAAAACCAACGTTATTATGGAGCGGCGACGTCATTTAAGCAGGGAAGAAATGCTCAGAGCCGTGGGAATGATAGAAGCTGGTTCCCGGCAACGTACTGTGGCTTTAGCTCTGAATACAAGTCAGAGTGTTATCAGTCGACTTTGGACACGTTACCGAAGCACTGGTACCGTGGCTGAGCGCCATGGAGGACGGTATCGCTGCACCACATGGAGACAAGACCGATACATTCAAATCTTAACTCGAAGAGCTCCAACAATAACCGCCATGATGTTAGCCGTGAGGCTTCATCACTCTTCAGGGAACTTAATTAGCGACCAAACAGTCAGAAACCGCTTGCATGAAGTGAACCTTCATTCCCGAAGACCGCTACGGGTACCACCTATAGCAATGCACAATCGTAGGATTCGATATCAATGGGCTCTTGAACACAGAAATTGGGCAGAAGAACAATGGCGTTTCGTGTGCTTTTCTGATGAGTCTCGTTTTGGTATGAGACCGGATACAAGACGTATACGACACTGGAGAACCCCTGGACGCCAACAGCGATTAAAATCCTGCCAGGAAGTCCATCCTTATAGTGGTGGAACCATCATGGTATGGGCGGGTATTTGGATCGGCGGAAGAACTGAGTTGATTTGGATCAGAGGCAACCTCAACGCTCAAATTTATGCTGAGACGATTGTATCAGACGTCATCGTTCCTCTACAAGTGCAAATCGGTCCCTTATTTCAGTTAATGCATGATAATGCACGACCGCACACCGCAAGAGTTGTAAGACAGACTCTCGCCGCAGCTAACATCAATGTCCTGCCCTGGCCTGCTCAGTCGCCAGACTTGAACCCGATTGAGCATGCATGGGATATGCTACAGAGAAGAGCTCTGCCGAATATGGAGGGTATCCAGTCGCAAGAAGACCTTTTTTTGTTGTTGCAACGAACATGGGCGGCCATTCCACAGCGTGATTTGGATGAACTCATTTTGAGTATGCCAAACCGATGTTCTTGTGTTGTTAGTGTTCGCGGTAGAAACACGGATTATTAATTGTTTAAGTTACCCAATAAAATTTTAAAGAAAACTGTTATTTCAGTCTTTTTTTCGAACTTTTGTGTTAGTGGTTCAAATGTCAAAAATCCCTTTATTAGGAAAATGGCAAATTTCTTTATTAATGCAAAGGTGACTTGGTTTATCGTTACTGTGACAAACGAAAACACTTTATTTGATGAATCCTTAAAGAAAATTTTAATTAATATCAATCAGGAGAAAAGTTATTGCAAAAATATATGTTGATCCCTAGACACTTTTGATGTGTGTATAATTCACATAGCGTCTACATCCTTCGGGTATTCTTTCACCAGCAGATATCATCAGGTCTTCAACCCAATGCTATGTGTTTGAAAGTTACATAATAGAGCTGTTTTGCATTAAAACAAAACAGTTATTATGTTATGGAAAACACATAGCATTGGAGCAATTTGCTTGCTGTTGAGTTTTGAAGACTTCTATGAATGACACTTGGAAGTGACAGCACAGCTGTCACCATTTCTGCCAAACTGAAAGATCACACCACAGGTAATTTAGAGAAAGGTATGTACTCTGGTATATATTCCACTTGTTTTCTCGCTTTAAAGGTAGAATTATTAGACTGCTTCTTCAACCCAATGCTATGTGTTTTCCATAACATAATAACTGTTTTGTTTTAATGCAAAACAGCTCTATTTTATATAAACTTCTCAAAACGTACATACCTATGTATACTAAATATTCACACGGAAACCAAACAAATAGCAGTGCTGTGTACCAGACCTGTCACCGTTACACATCCGCAAGTCCGCAATACGCCGATCATTAGCACATCACTAACAATATTAATTTAAAAAAACCCGATAAATATCCTTTGTGGGTATAATAGTATGAGCCGAACAGGTAATGTACGCAGGGGCACACAAGCTGCTTACGACGTATAATGACGAACACAAAAGCCACCGCACTCAATATACTGAAACTGAAGGAAAAAATACTGCCATCTGGTATTAGTTAGAGATGAGGAAAACTCCGGGAATCCCGAGTATGTTATAAGGGCAAATATTCGCGAAATGCAATAAGACGGCGATAGGGGGACGAGCGCGCCGCGCGTAATACAATGTGCTGAACAATCAGGAGGCGGCCTGCGACCGCGACCACCACCGCGACTCGCGACCAGCACCCGGGGACAGTTCGACGCTGCGATGTCGTCTCAGCGGTATTCATAATACAGGGAAATCGAAATATAGGTACCTACGCATATAAAGATCATTAAAATAATACGGTTACTTGTAACACGGTGCACTTTTAAACTTTCGGGCATATGAACTGTCGGGATTTTAAACTTTCTACCAAACAACCATTCGTCGTTTCAATTTTCGGGATTTCGTCCATCGGTATTGTAAAATTCGGTCTTTTAAAATTCGGGATTTTGATACGTACCCCTTTAGGAATAAAGGGGTAAGCTTACTGCCAATAATGGTGTCTATGGTGTGTGTGGTCCTACCTTTGTCAAGAAGAGTGAGTCTTCTGTCCATCACGTTCTCGTGAAGTATTTTCTACTGATATTGGCCACACTGGTACATTTCGAATATCAACTGATTTGTCACTCGATTTAATATCAATAAGTAAGGGTAGCGGCGAACTATCCACTTGGCAGTTTACCTAGCCTATCACAGTTTCCGTCATATCGACAGTTTTTATACATATTTATGCGATGTCGTTTTATAGCCGTTCAAAAAAATAACTTCTTGATACGCTACTCTGGAGAACGTAGAGTCGTACTCGGTGGCTGGTGCCTGGCTCAGTAGGTTACCTACCATAATTATATCAATATTTCACAATTCATCGTGCAAAACGTAAGGGAAAGTGAAGTAAATATAGGTAAGTGAAGCTCCCATTCAAACGTGAATTAGGAGCTCGTAAAGAGGCTATCAGGGCCCGAGCACAACGAGCCGCCATCCGCGATATATGGCCACACGCACCGCCCCGATCGTAACCGATCATAGCCGATGATACACGACAACAGAGCCGACCCAGAGATACCGATCTATCAGCCCCACGTACTGCACTCACTCGCCGAGGGCTAGCGTGGACGCGCCCACAAATGATAATAAGATGCATGACTTACTAAATAATGAATTATTTTCATCGGCAGCACGAAGTTCGGCTGAAACTCCGCGCTCATCTTCACCCATATACACTTTACATCAACGTTCTGTATAAACGTCTCGCATTAATCGCAATGTTCAGTGCAAATATTTTTTTTATTTTTTTTATTTTTTATTTAATTATTGTGAATGTGAGGACTATGTGGGTCATTTCTTTTTTTCCTTCTTAGTTTTAATCATGATCTGGCAGTTTGAGTAGTTTATGCGGCCTACCCAAATGTCCTGTCTTTGGTATTGTTCGTCGAATCGTTGAGCTCCTCAAGTTCTGAGTTGAGCTGCACGATTTTTGACAAATGCGTGCACTGATTGGACAGGTCCGCTCAATCTGTGTGGTTCTTTCCTCAAAAGACCATTTCAGACACCAATCTACATGGTCTTCACACGATATGACCAAGATTTTGTCTGGACTTTAAAAGAGACTGTGACTTCTGAGTTTGTTTCGGCCTTTCTTCTCAGAATAGTCAGTTAGGAAACGCCGACCTCATCTAGTTTAAAAAAAATATGATTGACGTGTAAAAGTGTTTGTACAAACCTACTTACAGAAATAAAAATCATTTAATCATCATTTAATCATTTAATACAATTTGACGCCACAAACAAGACTGGGGAGGCCACCTCGCGCTTCACAATAATTGTGAGAGCAATTAGGTTCTCGTGCGGCGCTTGAAAAACGCCATTCAGTGAAGAACAAAGGCACAACAAACAGCCGCGACTCACCGCCGCTAATTAAATATGAACAAGAAACATCCAAAAATTGTCGCCGAACTTTGACCTCTGCCCCACCCCCCACCGGCCGGCGCCCCCCCCCTGTCTCCCGTCTCCCGACAGGTGATAATTGGGTTAAGCACCGCGAGTCGCGACTGCAACGGTAAACGCTATTTTGGTCTTCCGTCGATATGGCGCTCTCGATAAACTGCACGTACCTAATCACTGACACGTTCCAACTTTAAAAACCAATTACACAACTCGATAATTTTATTCGTTTGTTCTCTATGGCTTTGTCAATGAACGTTTTCAAATTGCTGCTTCGTTTGATGTTTGCGTTGGACGGCTTCATCACTTCATCAGCGTTAGCCAGTGTCTCTCCATAGCTACATTAATTTTCTTGACAACATTAACCGTACTTCAACGGAGTTTGATAAAGAGCTCTTTGGCTAAATTATGTTTCCAAATTCAGTCGTCATTCGTGAACTCTTAAGAATATTATAAGTTGGGAGTGCACCAGAAACAATTTAAACATCTACATCGAAATGCACTCAGCGCGGTCGAAAGTTCTGAACAGTTAATACCTATCGGTGGCGATACAGCCAGATGAGTCGTGCGCTGGGACAGAGCACGAGTGTACACGAGCGACCCGCTCACTCCGCACAGCAGCGGCTCGGAGCGCGCGAGCGGTGCAGCGCGACGCAATGTGTGACAGTAACCGCATGTGAAGGGCTCACACTCACACACCTGTACGCAATTCAATCCGATACGTTTTGAGCGCTCAATGAGTTATTTGAACGTTACAATAGCATTTAAAATGCATAGGACGTATTGTTCTGTGCTGTGCATATTTGCACCACATACACTACCTACGGATTTAAACAAAACTATTGATAAGGTGATATGGCTATTCTACATAATATGTTTCAATGCGTCACGGAAATATGGCTCACTTTTTCCCAGTTTTATAGTATTCAAAGTTTCCTGATAATGTGATGGGAAACAAGCCCATCGCCATTTATCGCGTCATAAAGGGATTTCCTGTTAAAGAACCCCGCGCTGTTACAGTTTCAGATGACCGGCTACTTGAACCTCATTGCATTACGAGCTCCAACGTATCCTGTTACCAACAGAAGAACATCTTCTCCTTTCGTCTCGACGCAAGACAGATAATAAGTATCGGTCGGCGAGTTGAGCAGGTTTCCAGATTAATAAAGAAAGAATAACACGGTAGTGCTTCCGCCGATAGATTAGATTCCTTAATCCAATCGCGGACAGACTTTTATCAAATGACGGCTAGTGTGGGGACGTGGCGTGAGGTATGGGAGGCCGAATGCCGAGCGAGGTCAAACAAATGTGTACAGAAGGCCAGTGCGAGCCGTGTGTAATTAGAAGACGGTTAATAAAAAAAAATGAGTTAAAATCGAGTCATAAAAGACTTCAATAGCCTACACTTGGATATTTGTAAGTTCCTTGGAACTTCGTGGTTGGTACGTCGGTACCAACAGCTCATTTGTATTAGTATCTCATGATGCACTCACGTGTGTGAACACGCGAGTGGCTCTTCTACATTCGCTCGCAAGCGGTGCCGGCTGCGCCGAGCCGCCGCGCGCCGCCTGATACGTTTTCAATTAACTGCTAGCGAGGCCCGCTCCGTTTAATATCGCGCAGCGGACTTTAATCACAGAAGAATCAGGCAATAATACTTAGCCGGGGCTCGAGGGACTACACAGATTGAAATACCTCCCACAGCCCACTACTTACCGCTACGTACCGACAGGCGCCAGTCGCCCAACACCGCTGCATCGCGGATGCGGCTTGAAGAAATGAAGACTTTCTTATACAAAGTGATATATATTTTTCGTTTGAGATATTTAATTAAATTTAACGTCGTCGTACGGCCATTGCTGCATTCGGGTGAGCTTAATTAAACATTCCGGGAGTTATAATGTCGCATTTATCGACCGCGGCGCTCGTGACGTCATGGTGTGAGGCGAGCAGTGTGGCGGCACTAGTTCAGTCGTCAAGTCAACGACGCAGCACACAACACAACGCATAGCTCAAAGCCCGTGCATCACTTCAAGTACGTCGTGGGCACTGTGTCTGCCACATTCTGACATAAGTCATGGCACACGACAAACGGCTGCTCACCTGTTTGTATAATATATCTGAGATTATGCGTAAACTGCCGGTGACCTACTTCGAAAGCTGCACAAACAAGCGATTAGTTCGTGTTGTCAAGTAGAACCTAGTTTTTATAAGTAAATATTACAACTTTTATTTAGATTGCCTTTGCCTTGCAGTGGGACATCACAGGCTAATAATAATAATAATGTATTTGAATAAATACAAAACGAACATTTCAAAATACTTAAAAACAAGGATTCATAAGTGAAGTAGTTCGTATCATCCACCGAGCATCTCCCGCGTTATCGCTAATTCATACGTATTCAGGAGCAACAGTACTACCTGTGAAGAACACGGGAACATTCGCCTGTTTAGGCACGAAAAAAAACTTGCCAACAATTCATACGTATTCAGGAGCAACAGTTCTACGAGTGAGGAACACGGGAACACTCGCCTGTTTAGGCACGAAAAAAAACTTGCCAACAATTCCGAACTCGGCCGGAATCCGGCACAAGTTGGGAGACTAACCGGTGCCTGCCTCGTGCGCCGAACATACGACAATAATATACGAAGGTACATTTCATACGATACTCAATGGCGAATATTGGAAACGACGCAGTCAGAAATGGGTCCCTTTAAATAGGATGTCAGCTGATTATGAATCAATAAATCGTTATTGCTGTTTCATATTGGTATCACGTCTGCCTAATTAAGAATGTGCTTATGCTTCTTCTGTTTCTTTTGGAGTCGTAGGTACAGTCGGTGAGCCGAGATCTTCCTCACCGAGTGCACTGCTACGTAGCGTGGATACTTATCTGGGTTAGCGACCGTACATCATAATCTATATCTGTATCTTCTTCCAGGCCCAGTACATACCGGACCTTCTATAAACGTAGGTATATGTTTATCACGGGTGTCTTCCCGAGCCCCACGTCTGCCTCGTGAGACACGTTCACGATCACAAACGTAGGTATATGTTTATCACGGGTGTCTTCCCGAGCCCCACGTCTGCCTCGTGAGACACGTTCACGATCACAAACGTAGGTATATGTTTATCACGGGTGTCTTCCCGAGCCCCACGTCTGCCTCGTGAGACACGTTCACGATCACAAACGTAGGTATATGTTTATCACGGGTGTCTTCCCGAGCCCCACGTCTGCCTCGTGAGACACGTTCACGATCACAAACTTGTGCAAGTACCTACTGCTACATGTGCACCACTTAACTTGTTATATCCTTTCATCTGTGCCCGCTACTGTTATACGCCGACGACGTACCATTACTGAGCCGCTCTCACTCTACAACATACCAAACAGGCTTTCTATCCAAATGCTTTTTCAGGAGCTGAACTGATTTACTACAACCGCACAACCAGACGGTACTCCCTTTCTTCTCCTAAAATTGTTTGTCCGAAAATCATTATGCATTTATCAACACGTTTGCTATAAACTTCAGTAACCATAAAGTTCAAAAATTCGAAATTTTGGTTTACTAAATTAAGTTTACCTCTAAAACTATTCTGTCATAATATCGAGTACTATAATAATTGGATCTCCTAATTTAGCATGAAATAAAGTCATTATGACCTAAGTATTGTATTATATAATGTGTATTATTCCGAATGTTCATCTATACATAGAATAAATCTGTTGAAGTGAAAATTCTGTACATTGAAAATATCAAAAAAATAAATGGCTAGACCGACACCGAACCCAAAAATGTGATTAAAAAAAATGTTGTCTGTCTGTCTGTTTGTTCAGGCATCACGCAAAAGTTACCGGTTCGATTACGATGAAACTTGGTATAATTATTCTTTAATATCCTGGGCACCACACTGGGTACTTTTTATCCCGGAAAAGTATATATATATATATATATATACAATTCAAAGTCCTGACTGACTGACTGATATATAAACACACAGCCTAGCTAAACCGCGGGTCCTAGATACATGAAATTTGGAGGGTGTGGAATTTGTGAAGAGTAGGCATCCACTAAGAAAGGCTTTTTCGAAATTCCACCCCTAAGAGGGTGAAATTTTACGCGGACGAAGTCGCGGGCAGAAGCTAGTTTATAATAAAATTGTTAGTCCTAAAACATTTGCTAAAAATTAGGTTTTAGTGACAGAAACGAATCGCTGTAAATCCGACTCCACGCAGTCTTGTCCGCCCTACCCCTAGAGAGAATCGCGTAGGCGCGTAGGGGCGAGGCGGCCGGGGGGCTGAGGAGCAGGAGGCTGCGAGCGAGTCGCCGAGCAAGCCGAAGTAGCGGTGGTGGTGAGAGAAAGCCGTCTGCGACGATTAGCACGCGTGGGACCGCCGGAGACCCGCAGCGCCGGAGCCGTGACAGATACCATGCCTGCTGCATGTAGCATGCAAGCGAGCATGCTGCATGCTTGCTTGCATGCTTGCTTCCTGCATGCTTGCTTGCATACTTGCTAGCATGCTGCATGCATGTAATACAAATTGGTTTTAAAAACATTATTAGGATAAATAAACATTAAATAATTTGAATTTAGGACTTATAACTTTTATTGAAAACGGTTTTAAGTCTTTTGTATATTTTTGATTGTAATATTTATGACAAACAAATTTAGGGCATATTGTGTTTAGGAATTTAAATTTTATCGCATGTGATATTATGTGTCATTACGTTCGGGCAAGTTATCATTCGGACAAATGATGATTAGGACAAAAAAAAATATGGAACATTAGACTATGGATAAAAAAGTTCGTGTATTCCCGTTCGTCCCACCGACTTCGTCCCCCTGGTGGGACGAACGGGAATTTACATAAATAATATTACATTTGTTCCCGATCGTCCCACTCGGGATTTTAGAGGGACGAATGGGAATACGTTCTTGGATAAGTGCCATTCGTCCCACTTAGGGTTGCCAGGTCTTAAAACCGAAAAGCCGGACAACCAGTTTAGCCGGGCATTCGGGTAAAAAAGCCGGACACCCTTAAATTTTTAGTGTTAGTTTATTACAACAATTTGAAAGCCTAACAAAAGCCGGACAGGCCGGAAAAAGGTGGAATAGGTAACATAATAGAGAACCCAACCAGACAGTTTAATTGAATGTGACCCTTACGATGAAAGTTTCTTAACCATTCCAATGCCTTAAACTTTGTCAGTTTAGGACAGCAAGCCAAACTTGATTATAATAACCTTTAATTATATTAGAGGTCACTTTCGTCGACGATTTCATGGACTCGTAAAGCCCCACAGGCTTCCTGCCTGAATCGCGAGTACAAGTACATCGTCGGTATACCAACAGTAGTTTGAAGTACGCGAGTGGTGCGAGAATGGTGCCACAAGTCACAAGTCGAAGCAATACTAACGAACGACTTGTTGAAGTTGGGAATAACACGGCGCGCGGCGACGCCCAGCTTGCCAGGTACATCCACCTTCTAGGCAGGCAGGTAATGCATTCGTACAACTCTATTGAAAGCTCCGGAAAACATTATCTTGAAACTTTCACTTTAAAACTTTGTGATAATCCGATGTTATTAGTGAGAGAGACGACGACATACTTCTTTTAGGCGATAATAGTTCAACTGGGTTAACAGAGCTTTTGAAAGATATTCTATATCTTTCAAAAGCTCTGTTAACCCAGTTTCTACTTTTGTTATTATCATAGGACCGAACAAACGAATAATAAACAATTTGAAACAGAACCAGGTCTACCTTGTTCGTGTCACTTTTTAGTAGTGTTTATTGAAATGTTCATGTTGTTGTTCAGGCTGTAGTTGTGACAGTTGACCGTATCAGGTTTCCTATAGATCCACCCATCCTATTCGTCCTGGTCGTTTTGTATTGTTAAATATTTAGATTTTACCAATTTATAACGTAATTTAAATACATTCAGCCTTTGTAGTCTACATATTTGAGTTACAAACAAAATAAACTTTCACATGTAAATGTTAGTGACACGAACTCTCGTTTAACTTCACTGTTCGTAATATTTGAAGCCAAACACTAGGAGTCTGGACCAGGACCATGCTTAACTCATCTAGCAATGAAAGACAAACATGCTACATTATGTGCAGTGTGTAAGTGTAGCGTAAGTTAGAGCTAATTGAAACAAACTTAGTTACTACATTCTACAGAATTATTTGATTATCAAAATGGTATTCAACAAACTTCATAAACCACTAACAATCAATATGTACATACATTACCAAGACTAAGCTTACAATGCTATAGGGACGGAACCCACTCGTATTAGTGCGAGTGCTTGTTTAGCTGAACTCATCGAAGCGCTGCTGATGAATAAACCGAGCTCCTTTGCATCAATGCGAAGATACCACACAACGGAATATTAATCTGTCGCCAGTGACCGAGCTGACTACAAAAACGGAAACATGACAATAGTCGGCAGCCGAGGTTTAATAAACAATCGAGTTGTGAGTACCCAAGCACGGCGCATCACAAACAACGAGCCCTGTTCGGCGACTGTATCCCCTTTACAAATATGCCTTTCGAGCTTGGCCTAAATCTATGGACATTCGAGTATTCGCATCATGACAAGTAGCGTAGGCAGGCGCAAGATATTGCTAACAAATAACTTGCATAATAAAAACATTTAATTTGGATGGCAGCCTTCACGCAGCGCCTTTACGCAGTAATGCAAGACCTGCATGCAATTTTAATGGTTATTTCGTAGTGGCAATGTGGCTAAATTGAGCCAGTTCGGCCGTTCTTAAAAAGCAGGTAGGTATAGGTTTATTTATAAAGGAGGCCCTCTAAGCTTACTCTTAGTCTGCGCTGGTCCATAATTTGATATCACAGGACGTACCTAAGGGTAAAGATACAAAACTAGTAGCATTTTGTGAACTAAAGAGAGACTAAGGTAGCTCGTGAAGAGGTCAACTTTTTTGCAACCACCTGCTAGGTACATTGCTTGTCACGACACCGCATCGCTTATTCTGAGTGACGTGAACAGATCCTGATCTAATTATATCGTCACCGGTGATACGAGCGTCTTACTGATACATCTACATGATAACAGAAGGCTCAATCCATTCAATAGCAATTCGAAGTCACTTCTCACAAAAGAAATATTCTGTAAAAATGGCGCTGTGACTTACGTACTAGTCACAGCGCCACAATTCGCTAGAAAGTACGTAAGTACGTAGTAAGTACTTTCTAGTGAATTGAATCGTGTTAACAATATAACTGATTGTATCTGTGTATGCGCACATCGGTACACGCTGGCTGTTAAAGAGCGAGTCTGACAAAATCAAACTGGTTGCTAATTTATTTAATTCCAGATTATCTTACAATTTAACTCTAAAATATACATATTATATAGTATATACAAGTATATAAAAAAAAGAAGGGAAAAGAAAAAGAGAGGAGCTCATTGGGCATCAAAAAATTCGTCCGCATCGCTGTCAATGGCATAAGTGCCCAAAAGGCTGGCAGCATTACCACGTTGGATGGCAATGCTTATTCTTTGGGCTAAAAATAGGCCGGCCCTCTGGTCACGTGATGAGTCAACCAACCGCTTGGCGATGTCCCGATATATTTGATGAGCACTCGGACCCCAAGGCCCTAGTGTTTCAACCCCAAACGGCTCAAACATATAGCTCCCAATAAGGTTGTTATATTTGCGCCGTTTGAGGTTTTCTGCTCCTGCAGCAGCCGCCCCAGCACAGCCCACCGTGCTAGGAAGATGGGATGGCGCGAGGTTGTCGACATAGGTAGCATCCCACACCAAAGGCCTACCCAACTTCCAAGGCATTATGGTCATTCCATCTGGCCTCTTCCCATCGTCGTTGCTAATTTAACTGTATAATTTTTTTTTTTGACATTCATTACATTCTGTAATTATTTTTCTTTAACTCACACCCTGACATTGACCCTGACAACTTGAATTTTTTTTTTTTTTGTTTATTATCTATATCTATACATATAATAAATCTGTAGACGAGGCGTTTCTGTACATTGAAAATATAAAAAAAAAAAAATAGATGGGGTGTTAAAGGATAACCAACAGATGCCGTTTCATAAATTTTTGGAATTTGTGTCTGTTTGTCGGTTTGTCTGTTTGGATGTGACAGATTTTTTATTTGAACAGGTTCAACGTAAAAAGTACCAAACCAATATGGTTCATTTTTATATTCAAATATAGTGTAGAACTCGGAGTAGTGATTAGTCTTTGTTTCATCGCAATCGCTTCAGTCTATCAAAAGATATAATCAATTTAAAGCATTCTATAACAACTTTTTATTGCAATAAGTGGAAACACGTAACGACATCCTATTGGGACGATATAGTACTAAAGAAAACATATTGCGATCTTTAAAACATTATTATGTGTATTATTACTCTGTTATCTAAGTTATTTAAAAAAGTAATGATAATGATTATTAATCTATAAATATAAAAGAAAGTCGTGTTAGTTACACTATTTATAACTCAAGAACGGCTAAACCGATTTGGCTGAAAATTGGTGGGGAGGTAGCTTAGAACCAGGAGACGGACATAGGATCCGGCTTTTTATCCGATTTTAGACGGACATAGTATTTAATACTTTTATTTACTTATAGGAGTAGGGTAGGAGTAGTAAAGGAGTAGGGTAGGAGTAGTGTAGGAGTAGGGTAGGGTAAGGGGTAGGACACCACGCGAACGATAGCGCCGGGCAGCTAGAAATAATTTTTATGGCAAAACAACGTTTGCCGGGTCAGCTAGTTTTAAATGAAAATCGTTTACTTTTACCATGTTTGTAAATATGTGAGCAGCATGTATCTATCAGATAATTAATTAATTTATATGTCATGGTTTCATTTTTAATTCTTTTACCTATTGTGGTATAGTAATTTTATTTTAGGTGCATCGTCTTCACATATTATTATTATATAATGAATGTATGCAAAATATTGTGAAACTTTTTAAAAGAGTAACGGTGGAGTTTCTTGCCCGTTCTTCTCCATACGAAAACTACCCTTTGGAATGGGCGACTAGAATCAATTATCGTAATTTTTGACGTTCAAAAGTGCCTTTTATGTGCCTATTTGAAATAAATGCTTTGACTTTGACTTTGCCTGGCCGCGGCCGACATGACGCGTACCGCAGACGTCACCTCGTCTTGTGACAAACCCACTCAATGCTAATACTAATTATACGGATAACGGAGAAGAGAAGTACGTTGGTGTAGTCACGTGAAAAATATCAGTATCCACTTACTTCTCCATAACGTTAACCCAACCATAGTTCGGGGGGTACGCCTTGTCTTAACAATTTTTTTTCTACTATAGGTACTATAATACACTAATGGCGTGTAATTGGAGAGGCCTATGTCCAGCTGTGGGCTGCTGTAGGCTGATGATGATGATTGTGACACAAATATACTCCGTTTTAATTGAGACCTTTTATCAAAATGCAGAATTGAATATTATGTCGTTGTTGTGATTGCAATAAAATAGTCTGACCGGTGCGCATTGAGAGTCGCAGTCATACTGAGTCTCAGCAACAATCTGTCGGTCTGACCTGTGCGCGATGAGAGTCGCAGTCATACTGAGTCTCAGCAACAATCTGTCGGTCTGACCGGTACGCGGTGAGAGTCGCAGTCATACTGAGTCTCAGCAACAATCTGTCGGTCTGACCGGTACGCGATGAGAGTCGCAGTCATACTGAGTCTCAGCAACAATCTGTCGGTCTGAGCGGTACGCGGTGAGAGTCACAAGACGTTCTAATATCAGTGTGTTGTGTATCGTAGTGGTTGTATTATCTATCAGAGTAAACGCGCCCGCTACCGCCGCCTTCTACAACACGAAACTGCCACAAACCCTCTTTACATCGAAACTCGTTTTATTGAACTGAAACGCTCAGCTTTTTTATGAATGCACTTCAGTTATGGCATGATGTAGGACCTCGCGCCGGACCTCTGGCAGATTACTGCGCGACCAATGACTATCGTGTACCTGCGTAGTCTAAATCGCGACCTACATCGATAGTTAAGTTATCTGAATAAATTAGTACTCGATTAATATTCAGTATGTAGGTCACCTGAATTGAGAACTGATTTGCCAAGGCGTGGGTATTGGTAAGATGAAACACTGATATTGACGATCATAAACAGGCAACATGAACAGTCGCGCAGTTACACTGCTTAAGGGCTTACATGACCTAAAGCGCGGTCACTGTCGGACTGCATAGAAAAGAAAGAGAAGCGCGATGACACAAAACTGGTAATTTATTGCAAAATACGAAGCAATTATATGAAATGATTTTATTTTTTGTAAGTAGGTTTGTACAAACACTTTTACACGTCAATCGTGTTTTTTTTAAACTAGATGAAGTCGGCGTTTCCTATCTGACTACTCTGAGAAGAAAGGCCGAAACAAACTCAGAGGTCACAGTCTCTTTTAAAGTCCAGACATAATCTTGGTCAGGTTATATGAAAACCATATAGATCGATGTCTGAGGTGGTCTTTTGAGGAAAGAACCACACAGATTGAGAGGACCTGTCCAGACAGTGCACGCATTTATCAAAAATCGTGCAGCTCAACTCAAGACTTAAGGAGCTCAACGATTCGACGAACAATACCAAAGAAAGGACATTTGGGTAGGCCACATAAATTACTCAAACTGCCAGACCATGAAAAAAAAAACTAACAGAACAGAGAGAATAATAAAAAAATGTATATGTAAAATGACCCACATCGTCTTCACATTCACAATGAAAAAATAATATAATACTTTACAAAGTAAGCAAATGTCATTGTTTAAAAAAAATGGTTGCCTGTAAAGTCGGTTTTACGGGCGAAGATTTTACGTGACAACGTCTTTTTCTCGGTAGAATAGTTGAGTGGGAGAGAGACGCAAGGCATTCGGCGGGCCTCTCTCTCGTTCGGTGACTCATCGTAACGTTACCGAGCGTTACACTTTTTCATAAGTGACTCCCAGCCGCAACCTAATTTAAGACGTTGTCACGTCAAAAAAAAAATTCATCAATGTCAATGTGTATATAAAAAAGAAAAAAAAACATTCAAAATACAGAAATTGGAAGCAGCTCAATCCCAAGCCTTTTGTCCTCAATATAATCTTTAACGGTATAAAAGGCTTTCTGGCACAACTTACGTTTAATGAAAGATTTGAATTTATTAAGGCTTAGATCTTGAACTAGGCTTGGTAGTGTATTATAAAAGCGTATACATTGGCATCTGAACGAGCCACCTATTTTCTTGAGCCTGGTTGTAAGTACAACATATTTGTGTTTGTTTCTAGTATTTATATTATGGATATCACTGTATTTTTTAAACAATTATATATTTTTATGGGCTTATAAAAGAAGTACAGTCACGGCCAGAAGTCCACTTACACCGCAATGACCATTATCGCCTGCGCTATACGGGCTGCGGCGCCTATACACACATACGCATTTTTATCCGTGTGAGTGATGTTCCAACGCTAACAAACTAACATGTCGTGTAGCATCGCGCTAGGAGTAGTTATAGATGTGGTCAATGCTAGACAAGGATGACAATATCAGTAACTTGTTTCTTTATCGCAGTCTGATTATTTTTTTCATAGTAATGCAAAATTTCAACAAGTGATTATAAGTTGACATTAGCTAGATCGGTAACGAGGCTGCACTCGCTAATGTGAACGGGATAGGTGTAGGTTCGAATCCTAGTTGGGCCAGTTTTTTTTTATGTTTTATATAATTATTATTATTTGTATGTTTTAGTAATTTATTTTAGTAAATTACTTTGAACAAATAGATATTACAATAAAGGTAATTTATTATTATAATATGATAATAAATTAAACAAATTTTGATATGGTAACATTGTCATATTTTTTATACAAAAGAAATCCTTTACACTTATTTATGTTATTATAGGGCCACAATATTTGCCTTGGCTTCAATACTAATAGTAGCCTGCATATTGAATTCAGAAGAATACTAAAATAGCAACAACAAGATAACACAAACGCTCGTAACCATTGACATATATATTACTAGCGTAATCATTGCTCGTAACTATGTTCACCAACAATAGCGAATAGTGGAATAATTTAGGTAAACTAGTAAAGTAGTTAAAATATGAGGGTAGATTTACAAAGTGAACTTATCACTTTGTTTCAAATCTACCCTCATATTTTAATAACGACGCTATGATTATAATTGTAAAACGAAAGAATATTCGTTTAGTTGTGGAATATTTACAATATTTGTTAGCAACTCGGCATTCTTATTTCACATGATTGTAATACTTAAAAAATATTTTTCATGTTTGATGTGACTCGAACCCGAACGTTCGCCATGCGAGGCACAATGCTAACTACATAGATTTATAAGAACATCACAACAGTTCTTATAAATCTATGGCTAACTACTTTGGCCACCGTAACGCTCACTTAAGTTATTGAAATTTGTAATAACAATCATAAGCGGCCAACAAGTTGCCAATGTGTAGTGTTGTCAAACGTTCTTATAGAAGAAGGTCATAAGTACAACTAATATTCTTATGCCATAGTTTTGTGAGATTGCTAGTCGACTTCTGACTGTTATAGTACATACATGTGATTGACTTCTGTACTATCTGTATTTTGTGCTACAACTTTGCTCCTGAATCAACTCGTGACGTATTTATTATAGTCGGATGGGCACATTTTAGAAACTGTAACATATTGTATACACTACCCTCGCCTTACCTTTCTCCTAGACCTTGATTTATGTGACGTTTAATACAATTAAACAAAAGTGGTCTCCACTCTCCACACAATAATTTTTAACATTTAATTATAAAAGAAAACGTAAAGGAAAGAAACGTTTTTAGGTGAACATTATAAAATACTAGTAGCGCCCTGCGGTTTCACCCGCGTAAGTTTTGATCCCGTGGGAATATCGGGTTACAAACTACCCTATGTCCTTTCCCGGGACTCAAACTATCTCTAGACCAAATTACATCTATATACAGACAGACAGACACACTTTCGCATTTATGATACTACAACAAAAGGCAGTGAGTGATGCCGGGTGGAAGAGCAAACTGGCATCAAGCCCAGGCCGTGGCTCCGACACTCCGGCACTCCGACACTTCGGCACTCCGGCACTCTCGGCACTCCGGCACTCCGGCACTCCAGCACTCCGGCCCTTAATTAATTTAATGTACTTTACTACACCTTGGTACCTTTTTTCGTACTTACATATACATACATTAACTCACACCAGGCTAGGCGCACTCCGCATGTTAGATATGAAGCTACAAGTACGCCGCGGGCTCGACTTGCCAGGCTCATTCAATGGGGAAGCCGCGCGCCGCCCGCCGGCCGGCTCGGACGTTAGTTCGATACCTACTCCCTCACCCGCCGCGTCCCGTCGTCCATTCGTCGCTTAGGATATATAAGGAAGGCAAAAGCTTATTGCATCGTATTCGGCTGCTTAAATAATAACAAGGATCCGAACCTCGTTTTTCTCACTTCCAAGGTACATCGAAAGGTAAACAAATGCACGTCTACATGTACCTAATTAGTAATGAGGTAGGTAGGTAGCTACCTACCAAATGCTTACATTTGTTATTTTTATTTATGTACCCGTATTTACCTATTTAGAATATTAATCATTATTATTATAGTATAGTTAGGTTCTTAATACTTATACATACTTACCAGGTAGGAAAGTACAGACGCCAGCACATCAAGCTACCCGAAACTGTCAAATTTTCTACATAGTATTTAAAGTCAATATTACCAAGCCGCGCACAGCAGCTTGACCGCGGGCGTCTTCCGCGACACGCGATCGTAGCCGACAGTACGCTGCGACTCGCGATCGTCTCCATACGCCTGTCGTCGTATCCGATCGAATCCTTTCAGCTGTCATCGAAATTGTTATTTTCCTTTTCTGTGTTTTATGTTTTTCTTCTAATGCAATAGCCAACAACACTACGTCAACTTCAACCATTTTCAAAAATGAGAACACGTCTACACGGTAGGAATGAAACTATTTGACTACTTAGGCACAGAAACGGATACGTTCGCAAGCGACGTACGTACGGAGCCAATTGGATCATTTAGCTCCCTATAAAATGGTTGAGCTGAATGGTGCTAATACATGCGTCATGTTCGTGAACGGGCGCCGTCAGTAGGGACTGGTCATCTCTTTGCTGCCATGGCTTATTTTAATTTAATATTTGAATTGTTTTTTTCATTACGGACGCTTTTAACGTTCTGCATCGTTCTCACATGCATAATTTTTAACATGAATGATGTAAACAAGACTTTGTAACCATATTATTTTGATTTAAAAGAGTGTCCATGGAGTTTCTTGTCCGTTCTTCTCCATAGGTACCTACGCTTTGGAATGGGCAACTAGCTTCACCTTTCTGACTGACCGACCCCTTGACAATTCAAAAGTGCCTGTAATTGGTTTAATTGAAATATATGCTTTGAGTTTGAGTTTGAATCGTATGCGTCGACATCCTGCCGGACGCGATCGGCTGTCGCCGCATCCGTTCATATCCTTTCCAATGCGATGCAATACGAGCCGTTGGGTTGAAATCATCCTTTATTGCAATTTAGCTTGCGCGTTGACGGGGAAGTGATTTTGTAGGCTATTATAAAAGCTTTCTTCAGGATCAAAGGAGTGAATCTTCTGTACTTTAATACTATTATTTATTCTGTGTTCACACCTTTTCCCACGGGGTACGCAGAAATTTTTTTTTTGTCTCGGGGGGGAAAATCCTCATGGACATCCTCCGCCCGGGGAAGGCGGAGGGGCATGCCAGACTCTTACCGGCTAATAACCACCCCGGTGTTCCCTTCCTGTACCTATTGCCGGGGGTACGGGTATCGGATGCGCATTCATCCACGTCAGCCGGAAGCTGAGGGCGCCGTGGCGTCTCTCCAGCCACTCCTTCATCACGGGTCTTACCGAACCTATCGCGGCGCGCCCTGCCGTGGGTCGCGCAAGTCGCTGCCCCCATTTCGCCACTAGGACCTGGCGGAGCTCTGCCCTGCGCGCCTCAACTTGTCGAGGCACCAGGCGTTCGCCCCGCCCCACCGCTTCCTCGCGCCATGTATAGAGTGACGCGAGGAGTTCTGCCTCTAGGTCCCACGGCGGGGATCCGGCTAGGAGGCTCGCCGCCTCGAAACGCAGAAATTACCTAGCTTAGAGTTCCGTGACTAAAACATGCCAATGAGACTACCGAAACTATGTCATGGGTCCGTTCGTCTGCCTGTCTGTGAAGGAGTAAGTAAGTATTGGAAAAATCTAACAGCACTATAACTAACCTGGGCATGCAACCCACGCTCGCGATCACGAGCCCAACTTGTGACTCATTGACCTCACGCACACCGGTCACGCTCGCGATCACGAGCCCAACATGTGACTCATTGACCTCACGCACACCGGTCACGCTCGCGATCACGAGCCCAACATGTGACTCATTGACCTCACGCACACCGGTCACGCTCGCGATCACGAGCCCAACATGTGACTCATTGTCCTCACGCACACCGGTCACGCTCGCGATCACGAGCCCAACATGTGACTCATTGACCTCACGCACACCGGTCACGCTCGCGATCATGAGCCCAACATGTGACTCATTGTCCTCACGCACACCGGTCACGTTCGCGACCACGAGCCCAACATGTGACTCATTGACCTCACGAACATCGGTCACGCTCGCGATCACGAGGCCAACATGTGACTCATTGACCTCAAGCACATCGGTCACGCTCGCGATCACGAAGCCAACATGTGACTCATTGACCTCACGAACACCGGTCACGCTCGCGGTCATGAGCCCAACATGTGACTCATTGACCTCACGCACACCCGTCACGCTCGCGATCACGAGCTCAACATATGTGACTCATTGACCTCACGCACACCGGTCACGCTCGGGATCATGAGTCCAATATCTGACACGCACACCGGTCACGCTCGCGATCACGAGCCCAACATCTGACTCATTGACCTCACGCACACCGTTCACGCTCGGGATCACGAGCCCAACATGTGACTCATTGACCTCACGCACACCGGTCACGCTCGCGATCACGAGCCCAACATCTGACTCATTGACCTCACGCACACCGGTCACGCTCGCGATCACGAGCCCAACATGTGACTCATTGACCTCACGCACACCGGTCACGCTCGCGATCACGAGCCCAACATGTGACTCATTGTCCTCACGCACACCGGTCACGCTCGCGATCACGAGCCCAACATGTGACTCATTGACCTCACGCACACCGGTCACGCTCGCGATCATGAGCCCAACATGTGACTCATTGTCCTCACGCACACCGGTCACGTTCGCGACCACGAGCCCAACATGTGACTCATTGACCTCACGAACATCGGTCACGCTCGCGATCACGAGGCCAACATGTGACTCATTGACCTCAAGCACATCGGTCACGCTCGCGATCACGAAGCCAACATGTGACTCATTGACCTCACGAACACCGGTCACGCTCGCGGTCATGAGCCCAACATGTGACTCATTGACCTCACGCACACCCGTCACGCTCGCGATCACGAGCTCAACATATGTGACTCATTGACCTCACGCACACCGGTCACGCTCGGGATCATGAGTCCAATATCTGACACGCACACCGGTCAAGCTCGCGATCACGAGCCCAACATCTGACTCATTGACCTCACGCACACACACCGTTCACGCTCGGGATCACGAGCCCAACATGTGACTCATTGACCTCACGCACACCGGTCACGCTCGCGATCACGAGCCCAACATCTGACTCATTGACCTCACGCACACCGTTCACGCTCGGGATCACGAGCCCAACATGTGACTCATTGACCTCACGCACACCGGTCACGCTCGCGATCACGAGCCCAACATCTGACTCATTGACCTCACGCACACCATTCAGGCTCGCGGTCTCGAGCCCAACATGTGTCTCATTGCTCCTTTCACACAATATTAGCAGTCGCGCGTGTTTACCGCTTATATTGGGATGAGCTATCTGCATAGTGTTTGTGCGCCGTGACGTCACAGACGACTGGCATCATTGGTGTCTACCGCCCCGTAAACATCGAGCGAGCGCCGCTAATTGATTCCTCTGCCTTCGAACTAGCGCTTCCTACTGCCACACTGAGTCTCCTTGCATGGGTTAATAGTTGAGCAGACGACCTGATTGTACTAAACGCAACACGATGCTGCTAGTAAATGCACTAACAAATACTTATTAGTAAATACACCTAAAAATATTCGTCAACATGCACGGAGTTACCACGAGTGAGTAACAGGGCCAATGCCTGCATTTAAAAACGAACTAAATCTAGTCGCAATCTTATCTCAGCGACAAACAATGTCAAAAACTTGTGGAAAATGTGGGTAAATAACGTGTATTTTTGACAAATTGAGAATGCAAACGTTCAAAGAAATGATCTTAAAAACGCGGGAATTGCCTCTCAGGTACGAAGTTATTTTCACCGTACCACAATAAATTAAATAACTAGCTTTTAGCACAGGAACTGTGCGATTTTTAGGTTAATAAGTAGCCTATGCCACTTTCTGGACTTTTACTTGAAACTATTTCTTCGCACAAAATCTCCACGGTCTATAAAGAAGGAGAAACCAAGAAACACACTTTCGTATTAACAATATTATACATGCAAAAGTGTGTCTGTCTGATACCTCTTCAGACTAAAACAGCTGAACCGATTTTGATGAAATTGTTTATAGAGATAGTTTGAGACCCGAGACCTTTCCCGGGACTCAAACTAGCAGTATGTCCCTACATAGGATAGTTTTTATCCCGATATTCCCACGGGATCGACACTTATGGGAGTGAAACAGCGGGGCGCTGCTAGTATAGGATCAAAATCGATTCAGTAATTTTCAAGATATGGACTAAGACGTGCAAGTGTGACGGCCTGGCTTATTGATACGAGCTACGGGTCTAGTGTCAAAGGGAAAATATCTCAAAACCTTGGTCAAATTCTAGTGCAACAACTAAAAATTGCGAAATAAAAAGTAATTTTAAAAAATTAAACCGACTTCAAAAAGAAATTAACTCTAAATTATGAAATAATTTTAATTTCGGAAGTCGGTGGCAAAAAACTAAAACTATAAAATACAGATACCAAAGACACCGACTTCCGAAATTAAAATTATTTCATAATTTTCATTCAGACTTTGAATTTTATTAGAATTGTAACATACTTATAATATAATGTTTTAATTAAATAATTTCTAATATTGTTAAATGAATAGCTTACTTCGCCACTGACAGGTACGTACTGTAGTCTTGTTATGTATGCCAACCTCAAAGTGGCACTGGCTGTTAATATTTGTTATTGGGTGTAGATTAAAAAGTTAAGACGTTATGTTAGAGAGATAATATATGACGGTTGAATAGAAAAGAAGTAATTTTTATAATATAAATGTTTAATAAGATTATCTAAACAATATATATAGAGTTAAAACGTATAAACTCTTTTATTAAATGTGAAGCCCGTCAAGCCTCACAGTACCGTCAAAACAAGTTACCGCTACAGACAACAGTTCTACGAGTACTCCCGTAGGTACATTCCGGGATATATCCGGTCCACCTTCCTGCTAGTATTTTTACTTTAACCACCACTCGGCTTTGGTCCGCGCGCCCAGCGCCACTGAACCGAGGCTTCCGATGAATCCCACGTAACCCTTTGGTCCGCGCGCCCAGCGCCACTGAACCGAGGCTTCCGATGAATCCCACGTAACCCTTTGGTCCGCGCGCCCAGCGCCACTGAACCGAGGCTTCCGATGAATCCCACGTAACCCTTTGGTCCGCGCGCCCAGCGCCACTGAACCGAGGCTTCCGATGAATCCCACGTAACCCTTTGGTCCAGGCGCCCAGCGCCACTGAACCGAGGCTTCCGATGAATCCCACGTAACCCTTTGGTCCGCGCGCCCAGCGCCACTGAACCGAGGCTTCCGATGAATCCCACGTAACCCTTTGGTCCGCGCGCCCAGCGCCACTGAACCGAGGCTTCCAATGAATCCCACGTATCCCTTTGGTCCACGCGCCCAGCGCCACTGAACCGAGGCTTCCGATGAATCCCGCGTAACACTTTGGTCCGCGCGCCTGTCTCCACTGAACCGAGGCTTCCGATGAATCCCGCGTTACACTTTGGTCCGCGCGTATGTCGCCACTGAACCGAGGCTTCCGATGAATCCCGCGTAACACTTTGGTCCGCGCGCCTGTCGCCACTGAACCGAGGCTTCCGATGAATCCCGCGTAACACTTTGGTCCGCGCGCCTGTCGCCACTGAACCGAGGCTTCCGATGAATCCCGCGTAACACTTTGGTCCGCGCGCCTGTCGCCACTGAACCGAGGCTTCCGATGAATCCCGCGTAACACTTTGGTCCGCGCCTGTCGCCACTGAACCGAGGCTTCCGATGAATCCCGCGTAACACTTTGGTCCGCGCGCCTGTCGCCACTGAACCGAGGCTTCCGATGAATCCCGCGTAACACTTTGGTCAGCGCGCCTGTCGCAACTGAACCGAGGCTTCCGATGAATCCCACGTAACCCTTTGGTCCGCGCGCCTGTCGCCACTGAACCGAGGCTTCCGATGAATCCCACGTAACCCTTTGGTCCGCGCGCCTGTCGCCACTGAACCGAGGCTTCCGATGAATCCCACGTAACCCTTTGGTCCGCGCGCCCAGCGCCACTGAACTGAGGCTTTCAATGAACCCCACGTAATCCTTTGGTCCGCGCGCCTGTCGCCACTGAACCGAGGCTTCCGATGAATCCCACGTAACCCTTTGGTCCGCGCGCCCAGCGCCACTGAACCGAGGCTTCTAATGAATCCCACGTAACCCTATGGTCCGCGCGCCCAGCACCACTGAACCACGGCTTCCGATGAATCCCGCGTAACACTTTGGTCCGCGCGCCTGTCTCCACTGAACCGAGGCTTCCGATGAATCCCGCGTTACACTTTGGTCCGCGCGTATGTCGCCACTGAACCGAGGCTTCCGATGAATCCCGCGTAACACTTTGGTCCGCGCGCCTGTCGCCACTGAACCGAGGCTTCCGATGAATCCCGCGTAACACTTTGGTCCGCGCGCCTGTCGCCACTGAACCGAGGCTTCCGATGAATCCCGCGTAACACTTTGGTCCGCGCGCCTGTCGCCACTGAACCGAGGCTTCCGATGAATCCCGCGTAACACTTTGGTCCGCGCCTGTCGCCACTGAACCGAGGCTTCCGATGAATCCCGCGTAACACTTTGGTCCGCGCGCCTGTCGCCACTGAACCGAGGCTTCCGATGAATCCCGCGTAACACTTTGGTCAGCGCGTCTGTCGCCACTGAACCGAGGCTTCCGATGAATCCCACGTAACCCTTTGGTCCGCGCGCCTGTCGCCACTGAACCGAGGCTTCCGATGAATCCCACGTAACCCTTTGGTCCGCGCGCCTGTCGCCACTGAACCGAGGCTTCCGATGAATCCCACGTAACCCTTTGGTCCGCGCGCCCAGCGCCACTGAACTGAGGCTTCCAATGAACCCCACGTAATCCTTTGGTCCGCGCGCCTGTCGCCATTGAACCGAGGCTTCCGATGAATCCCACGTAACCCTTTGGTCCGCGCGCCCAGCGCCACTGAACCGAGGCTTCTAATGAATCCCACGTAACCCTATGGTCCGCGCGCCCAGCGCCACTGAACCACGGCTCCCAATGAATCCCGCGTAACACTTTGGTCCGCGCGCCCAGCACCACTGAACCACGGCTTCCAATGAATCCCGCGTAACACTTTGGTCCGCGCGCCCAGCGCCACTGAACCACGGCTTCCAATGAATCCCGCGTAACGCTTTGATCCACGCGCCCAGCGCCTCTGAACCTAGGCTTCCGATGAATCCCACGTAACCCTTTGGCAAAATTCTCTGCGACCGCTCGATGCCTAAATAATTTGGTAGCCACTCAGCTACCGACCATTGGTTTGACATAATACATCGTGCGCCTTACTGTACGACTACATTCTTTGTTCATCTGCTTTCCTCGCGGAAACGAGGAAGTTTGAAGGAAAACATCTAGGTACCTATAATAAAACCACCTGACGGTGAAACGTGCTGAGATTAACGGATCGCTCCGTGCCTGTCCGCCCGGGACATCCAGCCCAGAACGATATTATAACATGTAATAAAATTAATTGTAATACTTGATAAACCTTGATATACGACTCCGCCAGGAAGTATCGGAAGTAAGCTGGGGGTTGGGGGGGAGGCAGTGGACATCAGATCAGATAGAGCTGCCTTTTATGCTAATAAGAGCACTCGCGCTCGCAGATTGCACTGAGTTATCTGCTCGTAGCAATCAGTGTCAGTCGCAAGTACCTGCTCTCACTAGGAGCATCCAAACATCCTTCAAGCTACCTGTCACTTCTGATCATGTATTAGCATGGCGGAGGTAGACACGCACCCTAACACCCCACGCGCAGCAGACCAGTTCTTATGCACTGCCAATAACTACGACGTCTCGGCTCATGGATACATATAATCCCAATAAAACACTTATCACTGTCTATCTGGGGGCACGGGAGTGCCCCCGCCAAGACGAGCCAAGCGAAGCGCAAGGGCACTACCTAACTTTTCTCGAAGCACTTCGTCGTATTTTTGAACCTTCATAACTTGGGTTTGGATTATACCAGATAAACATAATTTTCGAGATATGATGTTAGTGGTTGACTTATTAAACCTATAAAGTTTCAATTGCATAGCTGCTATACTTTAGATTTAATTGATATCTAAAATACCCCGATTTCGTCACTGACTCACTGACTCACTGATGATCATCAATATTCTAAGGGTCTTCCTGAAGTCCTAGAAAGCTGAAATTTGGTATGTAAGCTGTAATAGTACACAAACAACAAAAAAACTCTAAAACTTGGAACTTTTACCCTCCAACCCCTTAAAATAGGGGATGGAAGTTTGTACGTGACTTCCGCAAATTTTGATGCTAGAGTTCTGAAAATTGATATAGGGACTCCTTGTTATAAATAATAAAATACGTATTTCAGGATTTTCAGTAAATAACCCCCAAAAAAACAATTTTTTTTTCATAAGCATCTTTCAAAAAGATGTGAAATCCCACCAAAAACATTTTCATGTAAAATGTGTAGAGTCAGAAGCTTGGCTCTACATGAGATCTGATAACTTTTTGACAGTGCGAGACATAATGTGGTCTCGTCTTGGCAACATTTTACATGAAAATGTTTTTGGTGGGATTACTATATCGACATAAGCCTCTCCACAAGATACCCCCTCTCAGTCTATAACATGATAAGCCGGTGCATGTCCCACGGCGCGGTGGCAGCGGCGGCGGCGCTTCTCCAGTAAGTCTCGAGCCTGTGCCTTTGTGTAGTAACGCGATTACGTCGGTGACGCGACGAGCTCACTACGATATTATGATGTGTACAATACAAGTTACGTCCCACGAACACATAATTACATGCACTGAGCGCCACTTTGAAGTAATGAGTTTTTAAGGAACGAATGTTTATTAAGAAACGTTATTAAATATTATGTTATAATTCTTATGGTTAGAAAGGGGGCGACTACCGAGGCGACGTCTATTAAATAAGTATGGTAGAAAAAGTCATGTTGCGCCGAGCACAAATAAATTGGGATAAGGGCAGGAGAATGATGATGATGAAACAAAAAGCGCAGTACCACTGCACCATGTGACGCAACAAGACTGCGAACTAATCGCGTCAGTGTGGAGACATTTTACATGTCACTCATAATGTACCATGTGATGCAACATGACTGCGAACTAATCGCGTCAGTGTGGAGACATGTTACATGTCACTCATAATGTACCATGTGATGCAACATGACTGCGAACTAATCGCGTCAGTGTGGAGACATGTTACATGTCACTCATAATGTACCATGTGAAAACTCTTTCTCTATTTAAATGTCGATTAAAAGAGCATTATCTTTCCTCTATACTGTGAGTATATATATATGTTTATATATTTTAGCTTTATGTATTTATTTAAGTACTTATATGTGTAGGTTTATTTAATATTCTAGTTTTAGACTTCACACATTCATATTTTCTCTTCTTGTTCTCACACACTATTGTCTACATTTCTTTTTTACTTCTCCTTTCGCAGGTCTGCTGGAAGAAATTTCTTAAGAAATAAGCAGTACCTTTGTACTCAAATTATAACTATGTCATATCCCTATGTATTTTAGTGTGTGTACATAAATTATAAAATGAATAAATAAATGTGATGCAACATGACTGCGAACTAATCGCGTCACTGTGGAGACATGTTACATGTCACTCATAATGTACCATGTGATGCAACATGACTGCGAACTAATCGCGTCAGTGTGGAGACATGTTACATGTCACTCATAATGTACCATGTGATGCAACATGACTGCGAACTAATCGCGTCAGTGTGGAGACATGTTACATGTCACTCATAATGTACCATGTGACGCAACATGACTGCGAACTAATCGCGTCAATGTGGAGACATGTTACATGTCACTCATAATGTACCATGTGATGCAACATGACTGCGAACTAATCGCGTCAGTATGGAGACATGTTACATGTCACTCATAATGTACCATGTGATGCAACATGACTGCGAACTAATCGCGTCAGTGTGGAGACATGTTACATGTCACTCATAATGTACCATGTGCCGCAACATGACTGCGAACTAATCGCGTCAGTGTGGAGACATGTTAAATGTCACTCATAATGTACCATGTGATGCAACATGACTGCGAACTAATCGCGTCAGTGTGGAGACATGTTACATGTCACTCGTAATGTACCATGTGATGCAACATGACTGCGAACTAATCGCGTCAGTGTGGAGACATGTTACATGTCACTCATAATGTACCATGTGACGCAACATGACTGCGAACTAATCGCGTCAGTGTGGAGACATGTTACATGTCACTCATAATGTACCATGTGATGCAACATGACTGCGAACTAATCGCGTCAGTGTGGAGACATGTTACATGTCACTCATAATGTACCATGTGACGCAACATGACTGCGAACTAATCGCGTCAATGTGGAGACATGTTACATGTCACTCATAATGACCGCAACACGCTAAAATATGTTAAGTACTCGAGTACAAGTTATTATAAGTGATGAAATTATAATCACAGAATCTGGGCAGGGTTTATTGCGGAGTGTGGCCGCGGGACGGCCGCGACCGGGCCCACACCGCGGGACGGCCGCGACCGGGCCTGCACCGGCGCGAATAAGGAAAGGGGCGCAGGCTCGAATTAAGGGCCTATGCACACCACGTTTTACAAACGCGCCGTTGACGCGCGTTTGTAGCGATACAGTCGGGATACGCACGCTAGTCAGATACTGGCAGGCACTGCTCTGTGGGTTAAAAGCGCGCCGTCGACGCATGTTTCTAAAGCGCGCGTCAACGGCGCTTTTAAAAAACTTGGTGTGCACAGGCCCTAACATGCAAAGAAGGTATATTCTGAACAATGCACGGTGGGACACACAGGTAGAACATATTAAAGTACACCCACACACATCTAGTTTCAGAAAACGTTCAGCTTGGATCGTCGTGACTGTCACTAATAGGTACTTGTGTTACAGTCTTCTGCTAAAGCTTTATGCGACGTATTTACGCCGGCAACTGGAGCAGTATTTTCCGGGTTAGTCTCAGATTGCAAACGGTGCCTGATCACGTGGCGCGGTCGAACTCAAAGCATTTATTTCAAATAGGCACATTTGAACGTCAAAGAAGAACTAACTTCCCAAATACAGGATGTATCCTAAGTTCCTATTAACAATAACACAGTAAGCACCGCGGTGGAGACTACAGAAGTGGTCCTTCTGTCCTGCCTGCTTGCTCTGCGGTCAACGGCGGGACGGTGGAAATAGTGTTATGGTGGCTCGTGTGCGCTTACAAAGTAAAATGATTAGTTCGGTACAAGTGAGTTATTGTATCGCATGCTCGCAGAGGTGGTTTCGGACGCCAGAGCCCGACGCTGTTGCGACACCGTGCGACCGCAAGTATTCGACAGATAGACAAACGTACTTCTTATTCAACATCATTAAGTCTGTTGTAATAATGGTAGGTACTTATGTAACAGTGTTTTTTTTGTTGTAAGAAATTAGTTGAACATGACGCATTCAGTCTGGCACGGCACGGCGCAGTCTTACAAATCCGCTACAAGTGGCACGGCAGTAGAGGCCTTAGACTGAATTCCAAACAAAATGCAACTAGCTACCTATAGTGAAGCTTACCTCAACTAAACATTATTTAAAATACAAAACATGATGAATGTAATTTCAATATTTAAAATAAACCCTTGTAAAATAATCAGCCTGGACGCTTATTTAAAGCGCCTGTTACTTGTAGAATCTTCCTTTATTTTCAAGCAAGCATGCAATGAAACAATAAGCGCGGCGCGCTGTCTTCGGTGGTCCGGCGTCGCTACCCCCCCTCTCCCCTACCCCTCCAGCCGCCGAGGGACGCACTCCAGGCTTCATTTCGCAAATTATACTCTCCACAAACTCATATCCGCCCAATTACTTACCTGTGATAGTACACCCTCTGAAATTGCTCGACATATAAAACCTTCGTTATATAATAACGAGATTTTTTATTTTACGCTAACATTCCTTCAGGGATATGAAGTTTCAGTATTATCTTTTGCTGTTTTCCTCCCTAGCCTTCAATTATTATTACTTTTGGTTCATGCGAAGTGAACTTTTTAAAATAATATCTGAAAAGGCTATTTCCCGGAAGTATGACAATAGTTATAGTGGTTCGGAAAGTAAGCGTTGACAAAAGAGTCGCAAGTAGTGGGAGGGGTGCTCACCGTGCTCGGCGCACAAACAACAACAAGCGGGACTACGGAACTAGTGCAACTGTGCAACAATACCGCTACTCGCCAAGACGCCAACCAACCACGAGCAGCACTTTGTTCACATCAGCTGTGAAATAAACACGACATCCTATACCAATAAGGCTCATTTGTAAATTGAAAGATCAGATAAGGTTGAGGTTGGTGGATGGCTTTCAACATAATAAACGATATATTTTGGTAACCGCACGAAACAAAAACTAAATCGCACGTATAGTATCTATCCTTACCAGCTGAAAGCTTAATTAGTTCTTTGTTGGTACAGATAAAGCGACAGACAATACGAGCTAGCACCGGTACCGAGGCCGCGAGAGAGCGAACAGCGCCAATACTCGGCACTAGTAGCAGCACACCTCGATGCCGCTGCTAACAAACAGAGCAGAGCGTTACGGAGCGTGCAAGTGTACACCGCAAAATAATTTAGACACAGAATCAATGAACACAATTTTCAGAATGAACTAGGTTCAATATTAAAATAAACATTGTGGCCGCTTCCCTGAGGGTGAATCTATTTTACCGAACATTTTATAACTCACCCTGCCCATGCCCATTTTTTGTATGTTTGTTCATCGAATACGCCGCCAATTGTCGACGGTTTTCAAAATTCTTTTTTTGTTCGAAAGTAGATAGTTCTGAGGTGGTCCCATTGTCACCAAGTTAGGATCTGATGATGGGATTTTAGAGATTTCGAGGGCAACCCTCAAATTTTATAGGCTCACTTATTGTTTTTCGCATATTTTATGAAGTATCTTGTGTATTTGTGTATGGTTGTCACCATCTCAGGTAGCTGGGCTGATGATAGAAGGTACAACTCCTTAACAGTAAGAAGTTACTCGAACAGGCAAGGACTGTTTTAGTAAATTGTTTTGATGTTTGATAGGGCATTTGCCACATTTGCTCTCATGATCATCAAGTCATGACCTGATGCTGCAGTCAGGATAGTCTGCAGAGTACCTAACTCCTCGACAACTAACAGCAGATATATCGTGTTTAGGCTCATTGAAAAGGGCTCGATGTGTGGATAAACGTACTGTTATTGAGGAACACCGAAGACCTGATGCTGAAGCCAGGAGCATCAGAAAAAGTACAAACCTTTAAATTACAGCACCGTAGTCGTGTTTGGGCTCATTTTAAAAAGGACTAATTTTTAAAGTTCAATGCAATGTTGACATAAGTCTGGCCTGATGCTGCAGCCAGGATTATCAGCATCTAATCTAAAAACTAATAAAAGGAGAACTCCTCAACAATTAACGTCCCTGCATCGAGAAAAGGAATATTTTATAAAAAGGCGATGGGCAAGTTGACATTAGACTATTGTAACTTAGATAAATTATAAATAGACCCACTAAAAAGCGAGAAATAAAAACTTTTTAACAAAAAAAAAACCGACTTCCAAAAAAAACACTACAAACTGAAAAAAAAACACTACAAACTGAAAAATAACTTTAATTTCGGAAGTCGGTGGCAAAAACTAAAATACTGATCCCTAAGACACCGACTTCCGAAATTAAAGTTATTTTTCAGTTTGTAGTGTTTTTTTTTTTTCAGTTTGTAGTGTTTTTTTTGGTTAATACAGAGGATTTGTAAATAAAAAAAAATTTCACTATTGTAGAGTTGAACAACCTTTGTTGACTCAGACAGGACCCCTTTATTTTTACCGACTTTACAAAAAGGAGGAGGTACTATGTTCGGGTGTTTGTATGTTTTTTTTTTTTTTTTTTTTTATGTTTGTTCATCGAATACGCCGCCAATTGTCGACGGATTTTCAAAATTCTTTTTTTGTTCCAAAGTAGATAGTTCTGAGGTGGTCCCATTGTCACCAAGTTAGGATCTGATGATGGGATCTTAGAGAAATCGAGGGCAACCCTCAAATTTTATAGGCTTACTTATTGTTTTTCGCATATTTTATGAAGTATCTTGTGTATTTGTGTATGGTTGTCACCATCTCAGGTAGCTGGGCTGATGATAGAAGGTAGAACTCCTTAACAGTAAGAAGTTACTCGAACAGGCAAGGACTGTTTTAGTAAATTGTTTTTTTTGATGTGTGATAGGGCATTTGCCACATTTGGTCTCATGATCATCAAGTCATGACCTGATGCTGCAGTCAGAATAGTCTGCAGAGTACCTAACTCCTTGACAACTAACAGCAGATATATCGTGTTTAGGCTCATTGAAAAGGGCTCGATGTGTGGATAAACGTACTGTTACTGAGGAACACCGAAGACCTGATGCTGAAGCCAGGAGCATCAGAAAAAGTACAAACCTTTAAATTACAGCACCGTAGTCGTGTTTGGGCTCATTTTAAACAGGACTAATTTTAAGTTCAATGCAATGTTGACATAAGTCTGGCCTGATGCTGCAGCCAGGATTATCAGCATCTAATCTAAAAACTAATAAAAGGAGAACTCCTCAACAATTAACGTCCCTGCATCGAGAAAAGGAATATTTTATAAAAAGGCGATGGGCAAGTTGACATTAGGCTATTGTAACTTAGATAAATTATAAATAGACCCACTAAAAAGCGAGAAATAAAAACTTTTTAACAAAAAAAAAAACCGACTTCCAAAAAAAACACTACAAACTGAAAAATAACTTTAATTTCGGAAGTCGGTGGCAAAAACTAAAATACTGATCCCTAAGACACCGACTTCCGAAATTAAAGTTATTTTTCAGTTTGTAGTGTTTTTTTTTTCAGTTTGTAGTGTTTTTTTTGAAAGTCGGTTTTTTGTCTGACTGGTTATATGGACTAATTAATGCACCATTCTTCCTTAAAGAGGCTACAGAACAGGTGCTGCTGTTACTGCGACTGGCAGTCGCAATAGTGTTCAGTTTCAATACTTATTTATTTTTTACCGACTTCACAAAAAGGAGGAGGTACTATGTTCGGGTGTTTGTATGTTTTTTTTTTTTTGTATGTTTGTTCATCGAATACTCCGCCAATTGTCGACGGATTTTCAAAATTCTTTTTTTGTTCGAAAGTAGATAGTTCTGAGGTGGTCCCATTGTCATCAAGTTAGGATCTGATGATGGGATCTTAGAGAAATCGAGGGCAACCCTCAAATTTTATAGGATCACTTATTGTTTTTCGCATATTTTATGAAGTATCTTGTGTATTTGTGTATGGTTGTCACCATCTCAGGTAGCTGGGCTGATGATGGAAGGTACAACTCCTTAACAGTAAGAAGTTACTCGAACAGGCAAGGAATGTTTTAGTAAATTGTTTTGATGTTTGATAGGGCATTTGCCACATTTGGTCTCATGATCATCAAGTCATGACCTGATGCTGCAGTCAGGATAGTCTGCAGAGTACCTAACTCCTCGACAACTAACAGCAGATATATCGTGTTTAGGCTCATTGAAAAGGGCTCGATGTGTGGATAAACGTACTGTTACTGAGGAACACCGAAGACCTGATGCTGAAGCCAGGAGCATCAGAAAAAGTACAAACCTTGAAATTACAGCACCGTTGTCGTGTTTCGGCTCATTTTAAATAGGACTAATTTTAAGTTCAATGCAATGTTGACATAAGTCTGGCCTGATGCTGCAGCCAGGATTATCAGCATCTAATCTAAAAACTAATAAAAGGAGAACTCCTCAACAATTAACGTCCCTGTATCGAGAAAAGAAATATTTTATAAAAAGGCGATGGGCAAGTTGACATTAGGCTATTGTAACTTAGATAAATTATAAATAGACCCACTAAAAAGCGAGAAATAAAAACTAGACTTCCAAAAAAAACACTACAAACCGAAAAATAACTTTAATTTCGGAAGTCGGTGGCAAAAACTAAAATACTGATCCCTAAGACACCGACTTCCGAAATTAAAGTTATTTTTCAGTTTGTAGTGTTTTTTTTTTTTCAGTTTGTAATGTTTTTTTTGGTTAATACAGAGGATTTGTAAATAAAAAAAAATTTCACTATTGTAGAGTTGAACAACCTTTGTTGACTCAGACAGGACCCCTTTATTTTTACCGACTTTACAAAAAGGAGGAGGTACTATGTTCGGGTGTTTGTATGTTTTTTTTTTTTTTTTTTGTATGTTCATCGAATACGCCGCCAATTGTCGACGGATTTTCAAAATTCTTTTTTTGTTCCAAAGTAGATAGTTCTGAGGTGGTCCCATTGTCACCAAGTTAGGATCTGATGATGGGATCTTAGAGAAATCGAGGGCAACCCTCAAATTTTATAGGCTTACTTATTGTTTTTCGCATATTTTATGAAGTATCTTGTGTATTTGTGTATGGTTGTCACCATCTTAGGTAGCTGGGCTGATGATAGAAGGTAGAACTCCTTAACAGTAAGAAGTTACTCGAACAGGCAAGGACTGTTTTAGTAAATTGTTTTTTTTGATGTGTGATAGGGCATTTGCCACATTTGGTCTCATGATCATCAAGTCATGCCCGATGCTGCAGTCAGAATAGTCTGCAGAGTACCTAACTCCTCGACAACTAACAGCAGATATATCGTGTTTAGGCTCATTGAAAAGGGCTCGATGTGTGGATAAACGTACTGTTACTGAGGAACACCGAAGACCTGATGCTGAAGCCAGGAGCATCAGAAAAAGTACAAACCTTTAAATTACAGCACCGTAGTCGTGTTTGGGCTCATTTTAAACAGGACTAATTTTAAGTTCAATGCAATGTTGACATAAGTCTGGCCTGATGCTGCAGCCAGGATTATCAGCATCTAATCTAAAAACTAATAAAAGGAGAACTCCTCAACAATTAACGTCCCTGCATCGAGAAAAGGAATATTTTATAAAAAGGCGATGGGCAAGTTGACATTAGGCTATTGTAACTTAGATAAATTATAAATAGACCCACTAAAAAGCGAGAAATAAAAACTTTTTAACAAAAAAAAAAACCGACTTCCAAAAAAAACACTACAAACTGAAAAATAACTTTAATTTCGGAAGTCGGTGGCAAAAACTAAAATACTGATCCCTAAGACACCGACTTCCGAAATTAAAGTTATTTTTCAGTTTGTAGTGTTTTTTTTTTCAGTTTGTAGTGTTTTTTTTGAAAGTCGGTTTTTTGTCTGACTGGTTATATGGACTAATTAATGCACCATTCTTCCTTAAAGAGGCTACAGAACAGGTGCTGCTGTTACTGCGACTGGCAGTCGCAATAGTGTTCAGTTTCAATACTTATTTATTTTTTACCGACTTCACAAAAAGGAGGAGGTACTATGTTCGGGTGTTTGTATGTTTTTTTTTTTTTGTATGTTTGTTCATCGAATACTCCGCCAATTGTCGACGGATTTTCAAAATTCTTTTTTTGTTCGAAAGTAGATAGTTCTGAGGTGGTCCCATTGTCATCAAGTTAGGATCTGATGATGGGATCTTAGAGAAATCGAGGGCAACCCTCAAATTTTATAGGATTACTTATTGTTTTTCGCATATTTTATGAAGTATCTTGTGTATTTGTGTATGGTTGTCACCATCTCAGGTAGCTGGGCTGATGATGGAAGGTACAACTCCTTAACAGTAAGAAGTTACTCGAACAGGCAAGGAATGTTTTAGTAAATTGTTTTGATGTTTGATAGGGCATTTGCCACATTTGGTCTCATGATCATCAAGTCATGACCTGATGCTGCAGTCAGGATAGTCTGCAGAGTACCTAACTCCTCGACAACTAACAGCAGATATATCGTGTTTAGGCTCATTGAAAAGGGCTCGATGTGTGGATAAACGTACTGTTACTGAGGAACACCGAAGACCTGATGCTGAAGCCAGGAGCATCAGAAAAAGTACAAACCTTGAAATTACAGCACCGTTGTCGTGTTTCGGCTCATTTTAAATAGGACTAATTTTAAGTTCAATGCAATGTTGACATAAGTCTGGCCTGATGCTGCAGCCAGGATTATCAGCATCTAATCTAAAAACTAATAAAAGGAGAACTCCTCAACAATTAACGTCCCTGTATCGAGAAAAGAAATATTTTATAAAAAGGCGATGGGCAAGTTGACATTAGGCTATTGTAACTTAGATAAATTATAAATAGACCCACTAAAAAGCGAGAAATAAAAACTAGACTTCCAAAAAAAACACTACAAACCGAAAAATAACTTTAATTTCGGAAGTCGGTGGCAAAAACTAAAATACTGATCCCTAAGACACCGACTTCCGAAATTAAAGTTATTTTTCGGTTTGTAGTGTTTTTTTTGGAAGTCGGTTTTTTTTTGTTAAAAAGTTTTGTCAAATCAGTTAGACATAGAATTCAAACACGTGGTTCCGATAAGATGGAGCCAGAGACCATGTAGCACGAAACAAATGATTCCGAAACAATAAATGCCAAGAAATGTTGTCATTAATTAACCCCTAAATACATCCGATCCGCTAGGTCCTGACTTTTTTCTGTAGGGGTTTCTAAAAGGACGTGTCATGGTCAACACTGCACACTAAAACATAATATTTGTTACTGTTGTAGTGGAATACCTAGTAAACTATGCGACAATTTAGTAAAAAACACGATGAAAAGCGATCGAAATTTAACCCACCAAAAAGGTGGACATTTGGCGAATGTTATTTGTCATACAAAATTGCCAAGCCTGTATTATAAAGTTACTAACTAGTTACTGCCCGCGTCTTCATCCTCGTGAAATTTCTTATTCCCCAACCCACCCCGTCGCATAGCATCGTCTACCCGCACTATTACTTCGTTTTCGCTTAGAGGTCTTTCTTTCGTTTTTTTGTTCGGCTCCCAAGAATCGTAGGGTTATGTTAAATAGCCTATAGCCTTCCTCAAGAATTAGGCTATCAAATCGAAAAAGATTTTTTCAAATCCGACTGGTAGTTCCAGAGATTGGCGCGTCCAAATAAACAAACAAAACAACAACCTAACCCTTCAGCTTTATTATTAGATAGATGGGAAAATATCTGGTAATTTTCGTTTGCATTATGAATGATCTTAATTTAAAGTTGTTCGCCTTTGAACTGGCCACCATGTAGTACAACATTGTATTCTCACATTTACGTTGCACCAGATAAAAGTAGTGAACAAAATATAAGGTACAAAAAATCCCCGGTGATATTCAAATCTGTAAACTGCATCCCCTGACAATATATTGTTATGTATGACACAGTCTCTAACTCCATAGTAAATATTCTCGTATACACGCTCTACAAAATCCAGCTGTATCGTAACAAACTGCTGCGGTGAACAAGTAGCAGTGTTAAAGACTGACTCGCGGTGCTTTCACCTTTATATCGTGACAAACTGCTGCGGTGAACAAGTAGCAGTGTTAAAGACTGACTCGCGGTGCCTTCACCTTTGTATCATGACAAACTGCTGTGCTGAACAAGTAGCAGTGTTGAAGACTGACTCGCGGTGCCTTCACCTTTGTATCGTGACAAACTGCTGCGCTGAACAAGTAGCAGTGTTAAAGACTGACTCGCGGTGCCTTCACCTTTATATCGTGACAAACTGCTGCGCTGAACAAGTAGCAGTGTTAAAGACTGACTCGCGGTGCCTTCACCTTTATATCGTGACAAACTGCTGCGGTGAACAAGTAGCAGTGTTGAAGACTGACTCGCGGTGCCTTCACCTTTGTATCGTGACAAACTGCTGCGCTGAACAAGTAGCAGTGGTGGAGACTGACTCGCGGTGCCTTCACTTCGGTATCGTGACAAACTGCTGCGGTGAACAAGTAGCAGTGGTGGAGTCTGACTCGCGGTGCATCTGCGAGAGAGTGGCGACCACTTTACCAGAATTATGATAGCCTTCAATATCGCTATAGAACATGCATTCCGCGCGACTATCCCGTCCCCCTCTCTTATCCCGGTCTCTCCACTGCTAACTGAATTACACCGGTGCGCTGGACGGTGCAACGGACTGCCGCGAATTGCTGACTAGGAATAAAATAGAAAACAAAATACAATCTCGAATTCTCCAAACTTTGAAATTGGATATGCGGTATGAGGAAAACTAAATGATGCGTTTTATGCGTTCCATGTTTTGGTTGCTACAACTTATAGTGGTAGGTCACATACTCGAGCTCTCGAGTATAGTGGTATGAATGGAGGCGGCGCGTCGGCCGGCTCAATTACCACGGTTAACGCGGAGTTAATCAGCTGGAACTATACGAACCTTATCACGTTCTTCGCAGGATTTCTTTGTCTAAGCGACGCTGATGAATCTCGGCTTTCATATACTTTTGGTTAATTTTACGAGAAATTCGTTGGCTGTTCTAGGTATTGTGGCGTCCTACACATAATCGGATTATGAGCTAAAGAGTGAAGTAGTGCAAACAGGACCCCTGCAGGACGTACATCGTCTTATCGCTGGTCGGTGACTCGGTGTCAGGCGCACGGTTGTAGTTTCACAAAGGAATACCGGCCCTCCTCCGCCCGCTACTATCAAATAACGCGTATTTTTCCTTCACTATATTGTGCACACTTATCTTTTGAGGTGGCTAACCGAGCCCTTCTACTGGAAACATTGTAAACTTTAATCACGTAAAAGATGCTTGAAACATCTTTTCTCCGCACATTTGATAACATCCTTATTAAATTGATGAGAGTAAGATCGAACAGCGTATTTTGAACTACGAAGAGGATCACATTAAGTAAGTAATTGAGGTTCAAATAAAAAGGGGCTCCATAAAACATTTCTTAGCAATAGTAGGTGGATTTGTAGCCCTGTCAACTAAACAGACAGAATTATGTTAGAACTAATGGCTTATTTATAACAACAGTCCACAACTCGACATATTATTATGGCTCTACTGATTTAGACAACTCACATACACACAACACAATGAGGTTTTCTTTTTGAGTATAAAAAAAAAAATATAGTTTCCAAGAACTCTGTAGATGGCGTTGTACTGACTACGTTACTAGGTGAAAAAGCCAAAACGCTTGGGAAAAAAACATTGCGTCACGTCACATACGCTCGTAGACTGACACTTTCGTTTGCTTTCGTTTTACGATCTCAAAATTACATCCAAGTGAAATAATCAAAAATGATGTGAAGTTCCGTTCCTTGCAGTAACTTACCAAGGTCAACGCCATCTATCCAGCGACTAGGGAAGAGTAAAAAAAAAAAGGAAAATCATCAATCTCATTAGTTCAGTTGCAGCGTGTAAGTTTTCTTGAGCTTGGCACCGTTCACTTCATGCCTATATTGTGTAGCGAGCCTTCTAAGTACTTCGCAGCGCGGCGGCGTCACACACAACTGTGCGGGAGAACAATCCCAGTTCAACCCGCTGCATTAACTGCATCTGTGATACAGCGGAGTGCTCATAAGAAAGATCACATCACATCGAGCGACGTCGGCGATACGAGCTATGGCAATATACGGCGCTATCAATAATATGAATAAGCAGGAAATACCGTCAGATGCGACGCGGCCCGATGAGGGCGACGGCTGCCATCGGACAACAGTTCAAACGCGATTACGTTTACGAATGCCGTGCCCAATGTCATCATCATCATCAGTATCTGCTAGGGACCCAGTCTAACCGGATGCCGTGCCCAATGTCATCATCATCATCAGTATCTGCTAGGGACCCAGTCTAACCGGATGCCGTGCCCAATGTCATCATCATCATCAGTATCTGCTAGGGACCCAGTCTAACCGGATGCCGTGCCCAATGTCATCATCATCATCATCAGTATCTGCTAGGGACCCAGTCTAACCGGATGCCGTGCCCAATGTCATCATCATCATCAGTATCTGCTAGGGACCCAGTCTAACCGGATGCCGTGCCCAATGTCATCATCATCATCAGTATCTGCTAGGGACCCAGTCTAACCGGATGCCGTGCCCAATGTCATCATCATCATCAGTATCTGCTAGGGACCCAGTCTAACCGGATGCCGTGCCCAATGTCATCATCATCATCAGTATCTGCTAGGGACCCAGTCTAACCGGATGCCGTGCCCTATGTCATCATCATCAGTATCTGCTAGGGACCCAGTCTAACCGGATGCCGTGCCCAATGTCATCATCATCATCATCAGTATCTGCTAGGGACCCAGTCTAACCGGATGCCGTGCCCAATGTCATCACCATCATCAGTATCTGCTAGGGACCCAGTCTAACCGGATGCCGTGCCCAATGTCATCACCATCATCAGTATCTGCTAGGGACCCAGTCAACCGAATGCCGTGCCCAATGTCATCATCATCATCATCATATGCCTAGCCTTGTCCCAACTATGTTGGGGACCCTTTTTTTTTTTTTTTACGTGGAGAAATGCTCATGCATTCTGCACTACCACGGGGAGATAGTGTAGTTATGTGGGACTCTAACCCACTAAAACTCCACGGTGTCCTCCTCTGCCGCTTATGGCGGGAACACGGGCACGCGTTAGCACTCATCCGTGAACCCGCCACGGCTGTCCATCACCGGACCCTCCTCCGGGGAGTACTCCCCATCACCGGCGCACCAGAACACATAGCACGCCGTGACCACCCCAGGGACCAAACCAGCACATGGGCGCCAGACGACCCCGTCTCTGCCACCCTTGGTCCCCCTGCCACGGGTCAGGTCATTGGCCCCGCCGCCTGCCAATTTTCGGCCGCAGAGGATAGGGAGAGTGGCCAAGGTCATACCAACACTCCTCTTCCCCTGCGGCCCCACCGCGTCCGCCATCGAACGGTGGCGACCCCGTCAAGGCCGCGGAAGGTAGGGAGAGCGGCGCACCGTAATATCGGCACTCCTCTCCCGCCGCGGCCTCCAACCCTCAGCCGCGATGCCTCCGATACGACATCGTGGCCCGCCTCAGTTGCGATGTCGCCCAAGCGGCACTGCAACCTACATGTTGGCCGCTACGTCGTCGGATTGTCGGCAAAAGCCCTGACGAGCGGCCCCTCCTCGGGTTCCTCTTCGCTTCACTGTGGGCGGCTATACACCTTCTTGATAAGATGATAAGTTTTAGTCTGTACCGCTGCCGGTGCCCAACATTCCCTTCTCGTATAACAATCTCAAGTTTTCATTATTTATTTAGCTTTCATAGCATAATTATTTTCATACGATGGGCATTCACTTCTCATTTCTTAATACCATGCAGGGCAAGCATAATATATCTATCATCTTTAGCCTGACATAGTCGCATGTGAGTCAGAAGCCAGCACAGCCCGGCCAGGGGAAACGGCCAACACTCAAAGCTTGCAGCACGCACTCCATCAGGATTGAGCACGGTAAGCCGACGTGTGAAGTGCGTGTCACGTGACGCCGGTTGCTGAATGTATTGCTGTTCAAAATACTTCGTTCCTTGTGACCTACATTATAATTATCTTACTGTTTAAAACATAATAATGAAACGTTGTATCGTTACTTTAAATAAAATAAAAAATTGCCAATGTCTTTATTCAACGCAATGCGCGTGACCTTGGGTCGACTCAGGCGAACTCATCTTGTTAGCGTTCCCTCTCCCTTGTCATCGCCTTGTCAAGACCGGCCGTCAATCCGTGCGCACCGGCTAGCGGCTTGCCACACGCACATGCTGCACATGCTGGCTACGGAGGCTCACGCTCGCGTCGCTTATTCTCAGCGGCTCGACTTGCGCTTGAGACCTCCACAAGGTTACGTCACCTGCAGTGGAGTTCACTAAGGGGCGCTGCCAAAGAGCTGAAGTTTGTTTGTTTGAACGCGATAATCTCTGGAACTACCGGTCAGATTTGAAAATATCTTTTTGCATTTGATAGCCCAATTCTTGAGGAAGGCTATAGGCTATTTAATATCACGCTATGACCCTTAGGAGCCGAGCAAAAAGAAAAAAAGTCAGAATGAAATTTTAAAAAGAAAAAAAAAACTGGCCAAGTGCGAGTCGGACTCGCACACGAAGGGTTCCGTACCACAAAGCAAGAACGCCGAAAACAACACGTTTGTTGTATGGGAGCCCCCCTTAAATATTTATTTTATTTTGTTTTTAGTATTTGTTGTTGTATCGGCAACAGAAATACATCATCTGTGAAAATTTCAACTGTCTAGCTACCGCGGTTCTTGAGATACAGCCCGGTGACAGACAGACGGACGGACGGACGGACGGACGGACAGCGAAGTCTTAGTAATAGGGTTCCGTTTTTACCCTTTGGGTACGGAACCCTAAAAAGAAAAGAACGCTAAGCGAATAAGAAGTGTTGCGACGGGGTGGGGGTACAAGAAATTTCACGCGGACGAAGTCGCGGGCAGAAGCTAGTTATAAAAATAATAATAATAACTCTGCGCACCTTCCTGATGTCGTGTATGGGGCAATGGAGGACGGTCCTTCGCTATCCAGGATGTCGAAATAATAATAATAATAACTCTGCGCACCTTCCTGATGTCGTGTATGGGGCAATGGAGGACGGTCCTTCGCTATCCAGGATGTCGAAATATTCAGAGGAATAGCGAGCCGATAAGGATCGAGCGAGGCATATTCCAGGGCGACAGTTTGAGTCCGCTTTGGTTCTGTTTAGCCTTGAATCCTCTAAGCACACTGCTGGAGGATTCTGGTCTAGGCTATCGGCTGAGGAGAGGTAGTCAGGTTATATCTCACCTCCTTTACATGGATGACCTAAAACTCTTTGCTCCTAACAATTTGCAACTGATGGAGCTACTGAAAATTACTGAAACTTTCAGTAACGCCATCATGATGGAATTTGGTGTGGACAAATGTGCGGTCATGCATGTAAAGCGAGGGGAGATTGTGGAATCCGTGGGAACCCAACTCTCGGATTCCACAAACCTTAGAGCCCTCTCCGCATCCGAAACCTATAAGTATTTGGGTATGTCTGAAACGCTTCTTTGGTCGCTTGAAAAAAGTACTTACTATTCTTCTATCAGGCGGAAACAAGGTGCGCGCCTTCAACGGTTGGGTCATGCCGGTTTTGATGTACTCTTTCGGCATACTCAAATGGACTCAGACCGAACTCGACGCCCTGGATAGGAGGGTCCGTACGCTGCTGACTGCAAATCGAATGCATCACCCACGGTCATCGGTAATGAGGCTGTATATCCCGCGAAAGTGGAGGTCGAGGGTTTTTAAACGCTAAGACCCTCCACAATCGCGAGATATGCAGTCTCAGGGAATATTTTCTAGAAACCGACGTGGGGATGCATCGAGATGTAGTCGCCGTGGACAAGGGCCTCACCCCGCTCTCCTTGGCTAAAGAGAACTGGCGCAAGCCAGTAGTGCTTGACACTAATGATCGCATGGAGGTATGGCAGAGTAAGGAGCTTCACGGACGCTTTTCCGGGCCCTACATGGACCCGATGTCGATCTATTAGCGTCCGTAGCCTGGCTGCGTTTCGGTGATCTCTTTGGAGAAACCGAAGGTTTTGTCTGTGCAATTATGGACGAAGTTATGATGACGAACAACTACCGGAGATTTATTGTAAAAGACGGCACGGTTGACATCTGTCAGGCATGCCACCGGCCGGGAGAATCAATCAGGCATATTATCTCCGGGTGTTCTCGTCTAGCTAACGAAGAGTACTTGCATAGACACAACCTTGTAGCCAGGATAATCCATCAGCAACTTGCTCTGAAATACAACCTTGTGGAATCGGAGGTGCCGTACTACAGGTATGTGCCCGACCCAGTTCTCGAAAATGGTGATATCACATTATATTGAGATCGATCCATCATCACTGACAGGACTATTGTTGCCAATAAGCCTGATATAGTGGTGGTGGATCGATCAGAGCGGCGCGCAATGATTGTTGACATAACCGTCCCGCATGATGGGAACCTCGTGAAAGCCGAGAAAGATAAACAAATCAAGTATCTTGACTTGGCTCACGAGGTTGTCGACATGTGGGATGTGGACTCAGCGATCATTGTGCCGATAGTCGTGACAGCCAATGGTCTAATAGCCAAGAGCCTTGACCAACACCTGAGGAGGCTCTCGTTGGGCAGCTGGATCAAGGGCTTGATCCAGAAAGCGGTACTTCTGGACACGGCCCGAATAGTTAGGAGGTTCCTCTCTCTGGAGCCCTGACCGCCGGTAGCTTGGACCCTGTTCCCGATACCGGTGGGCTACTATTTTTTATATTTTTAAATGTTTTTATATTTCTTTATACTAATATTTAAAAATATAATTTATAAGAATTTATTTGAATAAAGGAGATAATAATAATAATCATTTTATTTCGGACAACTATAAGATCCATAACTTGTTAGTTACAGTTTTGCACTTAATACTAGTGTTAGTAACTTAAACTTACGACAAAAACGTACGAAGACCACCCAACAACTCGACACCCAGAAACTATGGAACAAGTCTTCGCACAAATTGTCTTAATAAGGCGGAGGAAGTATCTGTCGCCACAGCCTTCAGGATGCTATTGCGACTGCCTCTTATTCTGCTCAGGAGTGAGGCCGTTTTTTTTAAAGTTAAAGTTAAAGTAGAGTTATAAATAACAATATTAATATAAGAAACTTTTACTTCCAAAGTACCTACTACGCAAGAGTTATGTTTTTCTACATGTGTAGCTTGCGACGAGTTTGTTGTATGTAATAACGATCATTCTTGTCGTAGTGGTGACGAGCAGACTCACGACTACGTTGTCACACGTTATTTGACAGTCGAAGTAAAGGGTTACTAATACCATATCAGTGAACAATATTTCAACAGGTTTTTTTTCATGAAAGCTTGGTACACTTGCTTAGCACTAGATTGCGTCCATAAAATAAACTAATAAACCGCTGTAGTGACGTTATTGTAGTACTTTAGGTACTTGTGTGACGTCGGCTGTCATTTGGCAGCACACCACACACACCACAGAACATGCGCCACACTTGGCGCCGACTGCGCGCTTTATTGTATTGAATGCAATGCGCTGCCACAAAATACAGAGAGTACAGAAGGCAATCACATGTATGTACTATAACAGTCAGAAGTCGACTAGCAATCTCACAAAACTATGGCATAAGAATATTAGTTGTACTTATGACCTTCTTCTATAAGAACGTTTGACAACACTACACATTGGCAACTTGTTGCCCGCTTATGATTGTTATTACAAATTTCAATAAGTCAAGAGAGCGTTACGGTGGCCAAAGTAGTTAGCATTGTGCCTCGCATGGCGAACGTTCGGGTTCGAGTCTCACATCAAACATGAAAAATATTTTTTAAGTATTACAATCATGTGAAATAAGAATGCCGAGTTTCTAACAAATATTTTAAATATTCCACAACTAAACGAATATTCTTTCGTTTTACAATTATAATCTTATTATTAAAATATGAGGGTAGATTTGAAACAAAGTGATAAGTTCACTTTGTAAATCTACCCTCATATTTTAACTACTTTACTAGTTTACCTAAATTATTCCACTATTCGCTATTGTTGGTTGGTGAACATAGTTACGAACGTTTGTGTTATCTTGTTGTTGCTATTTTAGTATTCTTCTGAATTCAATATGCAGGCTAATATTAGTATTGAAGCCAAGGCAAATATTGTGGCCCTATAATAACATAAATAAGTGTAAAGGATTTCTTTTGTATAAAACATATTACAATGTTACCATATCAAAATTTGTTTCATTTATTATCATATTATAATAATAAATTACCTTTATTGTAATATCTATTTGTTCAAAGTAATTTACTAAAATAAATTACTAAAACATACAAATAATAATAATTATATAAAACATAAAAAAAAACTGGCCCAACTAGGATTCGAACCTACACCTATCCCATTCACATTAGCGAGTGCAGCCTCGTTACCGATCTAGCTAATGTTAACTTATATTCACTTGTTGAAATGTTGCATTACTATGAAAAAAATAATCAGACTGCGATAAAGAAACAAGTTACTGATATTGTCATCCTTGTCTAGCATTGACCACATCTATGACTACTCGTAGCGCTATGCTACACGACATGTTAGTTTGTTAGCGTTGGAACATCACTCACACGGATAAAAATGCGTATGTGTGTATAGGCGCCGCTGCCCGTATAGCGCAGGCGATAATGGTCATTGCGGTGTAAGTGGACTTCTGGCCGTGACTGTACTTCTCTTTTCATACCTACGCTCGGCGGTCGCGCTAGGGTTGTCAACTTTGGCTTATGCACAAAAAACTATCCTGGTAGTGGCACTCGTATCTAGTTGTTTGATTTATTGTTGAGCATATTCTACAATAATAAAACAAATAATAAACATAGTATTACAATACAAAAAGTTATTTAGCTATTTACACAATTTATTTTGCCCTATCCGTTTTAAATCTAAACCTATCAAATGACACTAAAAACAACACAATATCTACACAAACAAAAAATCATGTTTTCAACTTACGTAATAGTTGATGGCGTGAATTTACCTTACAAAAAAATTACTTCGTATATACTGATTCAAAATGGGAAACTATTATAAATCGAGCTTAGATAGCCATTTTTTTGTTGCTCCATTTTTGCACTTCACAGACGCGTGTCTCAAGCGGATGGCACTCACGCTCGCAGTAGTCGCAACCACTCCGAGATAACGTGTCCGTGAGCGGTGTCTATGTGTGCGTTGCTCGAACGCACTTTGTATGTAGATTGCCTTCTGTACTCTCTGTATTTTTTTGCAGCGTATTTTATAGCCTTTACAAGCCACTTGCTCTCCCGCCGGGGTCCGGACTCCGGACCAACTGTTTTTGTTATGTTATTTTATGATTCAGAGAACGTTATTTTCGACCTCGAGGTTGCCTAAAAGAAACGGGTTCAAATCGAATTAACTATTCAACGAACGACACATTTACAGGATTTAGAAGTGAATAGTTGAAAACAGTAACAGGACTCATTAAGCTATTTCTTGATTCAATGAGGACTTGATTTTGACTTTAAAACAAGTTTTCAGTTCAAATCAAATACGTTTATTTGTGGACACAGCGCACCTCACACAAAGACATGGGGCGCGGGGTAGCGGGAGTGTAGTCGAGCGAGTTAATAGTTTGTGGCGCAGAGGAGCCGGAGCGCAGAGCTGGCGGCGAGCGGCCGATAGCACGGCGCCGTGTAGTCGAGCGAGTTAATAGTATGTGGCGCAGAGGAGCCGGAGCGCAGAGCTGGCCGCGAGCGGCCGATAGCACGGCGCCGTGTAGTCGAGCGAGTTAATAGTTTGTGGCGCAGAGGAGTCGGAGCGCAGAGCTGGCCGCGAGCGGCCGATAGCACGGCGCAGGATACGATCATACGACCCTACGGAAGCGTTTCCACCAAAAATAAACATTGGCTATTTTCTTTCGGTTTTCACTGGTATGCAAAACTTGAGGTTCAGTCTCAATGTACTGATCCACAATCATGAACATCTGTTTCGATACTGACGCTATCTCATGCAGATGTATGAAGCCGACGTGTGCTCCCAACGGAGAACAACGAGATGTAAGAACAACGGGATGATTGTTGAACGTGTGATGAAGCTTTAACAACGCCCTTAGCGTTGTTAAACTTTCATTAACACAATCAACTTAACAATACGTTAGTTCCTGTCTTGCTAACTCTTCCAACTATTTAAATCTGATAGGTTAGTTCAAAAACTAGAGGGGCCCATGGCTAACAGCCGCACATGTCGATCGATCAGGTTAAGCTTCGCTTGCCGCGGTTGGTGTGTGTATGCACCCATACCATCTCTTTGCCTCGGCGTTGGTCCCGGCTTTCATTCGTGGTTCTTTGACAGTTGTTACGGGTAGTCAGAAGCCCGAAAGTAAGACAACCAGTCTTATCAAGGGGTATCGTATTACCCAGTAACTGGGTTGTGGAGGTCATATAAGCAGTCGCTTCATGTAAAATAGTGGTACTCAGCTGCATCCGGTAAGACTGGAAGCCGTCCCGAACATAGTTGGGAAAAGGCTAGGCAGATGAGGTTAGTTCAAAACTTTGTATATTTTGATGTCAATTATTTGTTCGTTTATTGTTATAGAAATAAAATTGTTAAGCAGTAGTGAGCTCTCATTGCTGCTGTACCTATGACATGGCAACACGACATTGAGGAACATTGAGCAGGACTGCGACGATCATCGAGCACCAACACGACATTGAGGAACATTGAGCAGGACTGCGACGATCATCGAGTACCAACAAATCAAACGGTCTACCTACTATGTTCAAAAATATACAAAATAAATGAGAAATACAAATGAACACGGACGTTAAGTTGATCGACAAAATTTATCAAATCAGTGACCGCAGCCTATTGACAGCGTCGCGCCAACGAGCTGAGCACCAGTGTGTCCGAAATAATTACTTCGCCGAACAGTTTTATGTATCATAAATCACATAAGTATTGCGGACAGTAACTAACCACAAAACACACGCGAACGATAAACGTTAACATTACAACCGATTTTCAAAAACCCATTTGAATTTGAAAATATAATAAAAATGGTACCTATGGGTCCCGCCTGCTTCCAACTTTTATTTTATTTAAAAGGCTTGTTTTAGTTTTTCAGTTTTTTTAAACTTAAGTTTTTACCGCAGTCGGGTTTTTTTATATTTTTAATTACTATTTTTTTTCCAGCTTTTTAGCTTACAAATTTGAAAGATTTCGCAGACGATTTAGTTCTTGGTGGGTACGGCTTTTACGATTTGTCACTTCGAATTACTTTTAACCATAGAAGTTGAATAATTTTTTTTTTGTAATCATCTTTTAAAACCCTTTATTTTGATAGGTTTTGAGAAAAAAACATTTTTTTGTAGACATTATTTAAGGCGCCAAAAATTGGTCATTTTAATTTTTTTTACAATTTTGATATACCCAGTAAACACAATTAAGACGAATCTAACGGCACCTCTCAAGCTGAAATCGATCAAGCCGTTTAGGCTACAGAGTGTACCAAAGAAATATACATACATACAGGTGTCGACCGAAAGACCAAAGACAAACTGGAATAATCACGCTATTGAATACTTATAGTTCCGTGTCATGTTCGTCTTGTTCACATAGTTCGTAAAACTTTATGATTATAGCCACAGAAATCTAAATAAATAAATTATAAGGTAGACAGATGTAGCATTCACCGCGACTAAATACAAGAATGTGTGGTTCTTGGTTGGTTGATAATAATTTGATATTATGGGTTAGTAAAGCGTGTTTAATCTATTAGCGGTGTTGTTAATTTTGAAATGCAAGCAAGAAATATTGAGATGAAAGCGGATAATATTATCGCGCTGCGTAAAAGTGGACTTAATATCCTATTGTAACGCGACGAAAATATATCAACGCGGCAACACTGCTCCCGCGCCGTCCGATCGACCCGACGAGTCATCACCTCCTCCCCGCGCTGCGCGTCGGCTCGACCGCCTATAAAGGCCCTCTCAGGAGCTGGTTCGGCACGCTCCGAGAGTACTCTCCGCATCGACTTAGGTCGATCACGATTACCTCGCCTCTTGCTGGACTTGAGCTAGCGGCGTGTATTGTTTGTTTGACCGTGTTGGCGTCGTTAGCGGACCGCACATCACTCAGACAATATACGACGCGCGTAGGGATTCGTTAGATATCGTCAACCTTATAATTAGATTTATTGTATTAGCTTATTTTCTACAACGTTTCGTTTTGTTATTGTAATTTTGCCTAGGTTAGTTTGAATAAATAATTTTTGTTATTTAAATTGCGGGTTTAGTTTATCTCCTCACACATACCCTGCTTACAATATCACAAATATTTGATGAAACCGGACTGACTGTGAGTATTATGATTTAATTATTTTATCGAAAATGTATCTAATTAAAGTATAACTGCTGATCCTTGTAGTTATTTTATTAAACGTTTTATATTTACCATAAGGTCGATCGATCAGGTTAAGCTACGCTTGCCGCGGTTAGTCTGTGGATGGGTGACCATCTTTACATACCCTTCCGTGCCTCGGAAAGCACGTTAAGCCGTTGGTCCCGGCCTGTCATTCGTGGATCTTTGACAGTCGTTACGGGCAGTCAGAAGCCCGAAAGTCTGACAACCAGTCTTACCAGGGGGTATCGTATTACCCAGTAACTGGGTTGTGGAGGTCAGATATGCAGTCGCTCCATGTAAAATACTGGTATTCAGCTGCATCCGGTTAGACTGGAAGCCGACCCCAACATAGTTGGGAAAAGGCTAGGCAGAATGAAAAAAAAAATTACCATAAGGTCTAAATAGAAGAAAAAATAATATTTCCAAAAGTTTATTTATTTACTTTTGGAATGATGAATATAACATTAAGAATATTATAATAATTTTGTAACATTTCTTTTTTCTTCAAAATAATTTTGTTTCAAAATAGTAATAATATTTTATAATTTTGCTAGTAGCCTAACAGTATTCCTTTTTACCGACTTCAAAAAAAAGTAGGTTATCAATTCGACACGTATCTATGTAATATTGTTGGAATTGCAGTCCGGGCGAACATGCTGGCCCGCAAGTTCTCTCGATGTACGGTTGCAGTTAAAATAGCCCTCTTTAAGGCATATTGCACAACACTGTACTCGGGGGCCCTGTGGTTCAGATATACCATAAAAGTAATTTAAAAAATTTAAACCGACTTCAAAAAGAAATTAACTCAAAATTATGAAATAACTTTAATTTCGGAAGTCGGTGTCTTGGGATCTGTATTTTAGTTTTATGCCACCGACTTCCGAAATTAAAGTTATTTCATAATTTTGAGTTAATTTCTTTTTGAAGTCGGTTTAAATTTTTTAAATTACTTTTATTTCGTAATTTTTAGTTTTTGCACTAGTATTTGACCAAGGTTTTGAGATGTTTTCCCTTTGACACTACACCCGTAGCTCTTATCAATAAGCCAGGCCGTCACACTTACACGTATTAGTCCATATCTTGAAAATTACTGAATCGATCTTGATGAAACTTGCACTGTTCCCTAAGTTGAAGAAAATGTAAGCCAATAAAAAAAAAATGGTCACGATCCGATTAATAGTTCCGGAGATATGCGTGGACAAACATACATACATACATACATACATACATACATACATACATACATACATACATACATACGTCTATGAAATTTTGTATATTTGTTTGGAAGCCCTAATAGATCATCATATGTGAATATAATGCAATTCCAATAATATTACATACATACGTATCGAATTGATAACCTCCTTTTTTTTGAAGTCGGCAAAAAGGGCTTACAATGCTCTGCGTATCCAATATAATAATGCGTTCAGGGTGCTGTTGCGACTGCCACGCTTCTGCAGTGCGTCGGGGATGTTTGCCGAGGCACGCACTGACAGCTTTGACGCGGTATGGCGCAAGAAATCTGCCTCATTACTTCGGAGGTTGCGTGAGAGTCCCAACATCATTCTGCACTCGATAGCCGCCCGGGCAGATAGCTCGCTTGTGTGGGCGTTGGCCGATCGAACCAGATCAGTTTTATAGTTAGGTACTAACATAGGCTAAATAATTATTGTTACTAACACAGTGGACCTTGTTTGTTGTCTTATAAATAAATAAATAATAATAAATAAATAATAATAAATAAATAATAATAAATAAATAATAATAATAATAATTACGCGATGGGATGCTGTCTCTGTTCCAGGAACTGGAACCAACCGTCAACGTTTCGGCCCAACGACTGTCGGATCAGGTGCGGGTCATCCAACGCAATCACAGGTTGGACGATATCGCACTTGATAGGCTGCGCTCAGAGGTACTGAGCAACCATATCATCTCGACTTCGGCACAAACTGCGGCACAGGCGTCAACAGATGATGCCATCCCGCCGCGGTCCAATCATGTTGAAGAAGAGGATGATAGGGTTGACACAGTAAGTAGCCAGTGCAACGTCCGACTGGGGAGCGCACTGGAGGATGCATTACGCGAGTATAGGTCCATTCCAACCGAACTTAGACCCCGATTACCACGGTTACCCATGCACAAAAAAAATAGGGCGCTTGTGTGTGCCTTGGACTCGCAGCTCAAGATTTTTTTCACATTCGATCCTGTACTGTGCGGCTGTGGCGGCATGTCGTTTAGCTAATGTCAAATTCTCAAGTTGTGACAGAGCTATTCGACCAAAATCAGCCGTACCTGGCAGCGCAGGATCAAACGTCATATCGATGGGGCCAGGGTACTCATCGGCAAACTATACTGCTTCAGGGAGGGCAATACACGATCACGTGTGATGCGCTTTGTAAGGCGGGTATTCTCGGGGACTAGAATCAGCCCTCGAGAATACATGTCCCGTGTCACAGAGCGCATCGACTTCCTGAAGCAGAAAGTTTGTGCATGGGCGAGCCGAATTCGGCGGTATAAGCGGCGGGTTGATCGATACACGCAGAATCGCATGTTCCAGAGCGATGAAAGGTGGGTGTATAGAGCTTGGGAGCGACCTGAACAAAATGTGACAGATGTATGCCGCCCGGATGATGCCGCCACAAGTGCATTCTGGTGCAGCATCTGGTCGGTGCCCGTCTGTCACACCGAGGCTGACTGGATGCAGGATGTCGAGCGAGTGTGTGAGTCTGTACTAGAAATGGAAACAGTCCTAATTACGCCATCAGACGTTGCCAGAGCGGTCCGTCCGTTACCGAATTGGAAATCACCGGGACCGGACGGACTGCACAATTTTTGGCTGAATTGGCACTTGCACACACTTGCCTAGCATCTCAGTTCCAGTCATCCTTAGAGTCTGGGTCGCTACCGCAGTTACTAACAACAGGCGTTACCCACCTGCTCCATAAATCAGGTAGACCTGCGGAACCCAAGAATTATAGACCGATAACGTGTTTGTCGACGGTTTATAAACTTCTTACATCCATTTTGAGAGCGAAAATTAATACACACATTGAGAGTAACTCGGTTATGTCTGCCTCTCAAAATGGATGTAGGAATGGGTCCCGCGGTACTAAGGAGCTACTCCTCATAGACATGGCCATTAGCCAACAGGTTCGTTGATCCCGCAAGGATCTGTCGACATGTTGGATAGATTACAAGAAGGCCTACGACTCGGTGCCACTTACATGGCTCATGAGGGTGCTGAAGTTGTACAAGATAGATGCAACTCTACGCACCTTCCTTGAGTCGTGTATGGGGCAATGGAAGACGGTCCTTCGTTATCCAGGATGCCGACAGATCCAGGGGAATGATGAGCCTGTATGGATTAAACGGGGAATATTTCAGGGCGACAGTTTGAGTCCACTTTGGTTTTGCTTAGCCCTGAATCCTCTAAGTACACTACTGGAGGATTCAGGTCTAGGCTATCGGTTGAAGAGAGGTGGTCAGGTCATATCTCACCTCCTTTACATGGATGATTTAAAACTCTTTGCCTCCAACAAATTGCGTCTGATGGAGCTACTGAAGGTAACTGAAACTTTCAGTAGCGCCATCAGGATGGAATTTGGTGTGGACAAATGTGCAGTCATGCATGAAAAGCGAGGGGAGATTATGGAATCCGAGGGAATTCAACTCTCCGATTCTATAAGTCTCAGATCCCTCTCCTCATCCGAAAGCTATAAGTATTTGGGTATGTCGGATGCGTTAGGCATCAACGATGCTGACATGAAGCAATCGTTGAAGGAGCGCTTCTTTTGTCGCCTGAAGAAGGTATTAAATAGTCTTCTTTCGGGCAGAAATAAGGTGCGCGCCTTCAATGGTTGGGTCATGCCGGTTTTGATGTACTATTTCAGCATACTCAAATGGACTCAGACCGAACTCGATGCCCTGGATAGAAGAGTCCGTACACTACTGACCGCAAACAGGTTGCATCACCCACGATCATAGGTGATGAGACTGTATATCCCGCGGAAGTGCGGGGGTCGGGGCTTTTTAAATGCGAAGACCCTTCACAACCGCGAGGTGTGCAGTCTCAGGGAATATTTTTTAAAAGCCGAAGTGGGTATGCACCGTGATGTGGTCGCAGTGGACAAGGGGCTCACCCCGCTCTCCATGGCTAAAGAGAACTGGCGCAAACCTGTAGTACTTTCTACTGACGACCGCAAGAAGGTATGGCAAAGCAAGGAGCTTCACGGGCGCTTCTATCGGGCTCTTCATGAGCCCGGTGTAGACTTACACCTTAGTCAAAATATGTGGCTTGGCCGTTTCGCTACCATCACATGGGCGTAAGGTGAAAAATTTATTCACTGTTCATTACTTTTCTGTTATACAATAGTTCTTGTAGTAACGAAACGGCCAAGCCTCATATTTTGACTAAGGTGTAGAGTTTGTGAAGTTAGGGCGTGTAGAGTCAGAAGCTTGGCTCTACATGAGATCTGATAACTTTTTGACAGTGCGAGCCATATCTGGTCTCGTCTTGGCAACATTTTACATGAAAATGTTTTTGGTGGGTATGTTTGTTACGACAGCACATTACAAATTTTTGAATTTCTCGGCTTTTATCTACTATCATATGCATGTATTGTACATATAAAACCTTCCTCTTGAATCACTCTATCTATTAAAAAAACCGCATCAAAATCCGTTGTGTAGTTTTAAAGATCTAAGCATACATAGGGACAGACAGACAGACCGCGGGAAGCAGAAGCAGACAGTACGGGCTCACAGCATTTTGTCATCTAATATGCTTATGCAAAATTTATGCCTACATACACTCGAAAAACATAACCCTCCTTCTGGCGCAGTCGGGTAAAAACACGTCCGTGTTACGAAAATATGTTTACATTTTACGACGGCTGAATAGTACCTATAGTAAGTCAGTTTATGTTCAGTTGCGTCCACAGATAACTCTATGGTACCGCACCCCATCATCATAAGTGCTCAATTTAGAAGTATTCAATATTTGAAATATAGACCTAAAAGCGTGTTGCGATCAAAAATGTTCGCTAGGTACCATAGAGACGGAGCCACGGGTCAGTGAGCGTAGCATGTGATCGAGCAGCGGGGGAGAGGGGGGCGACAAAGCGCACAAAAACCTGCGATTGGAGCTAACCTCAAAGGGCCACAAAAAGCACCGCCGACGGATCCCTCCAAATTGCATTCAATCAACGCCTCATGACGCTACGTTGAGCTACGCGACTGCTACGCCAGCGCTACGTTATTGCTACGTGCGTAGCATTCCTGTCGCGAGTGTCAGACAACAGAATTACACTGTCATGAACTCGTGAAATATAAAAATAGGGAATTAATATTTTAAAAAATGCTTTTATGAAAACCAATAATATTGAATTGTTTAACTGACACACAGAGTCATTTCATTTGTGCTATTTGCACTCTCTGCTCTAGGAACTGTCAATTGAACTTTGAACTGGCAATTTAATTCGAAAAATTAATTTCGGTTTTGAAAACAATTGTTACAACTAGATAGATTAAAACCGTCGAAATTGAATTGAATATCGGAAGGTAGGTGCTTCTCGACTGGTCGTACGTGGCTTCAATTTAAAATCTCCGGTGATTATTCATGCGTCGGGAGTGAGCGGCGACGCGAAATATGAGAATAGTTTCATGAATTATAACGAGTGGAGATAATAGATCAGTTTCAATATCCTGTAACGTTGTAAACTGTTATTTCAGTAAATAGGCAAGCAATCCAAATCGTCAAGTCCACGTCAAGTCATTGTGATATAGTTCCAACCCGTTCACATCACTTAATGCGCCTCTGTTTTGTCTCACTCGCTCAAGATCTTAGGAACCAGTTTACTTCCCACTCCATACGACCTATGCAGCGACCTATACTCCATGCGCTGCGAACCGCGGTCGGGGAGCAGGCTTGAGGACGGTCAGTTGAGTGGTCTCACTCTAAACTTTAACTTAATACAAAAATATAAACTGTTTTCCCCCGTATTGGGTAAGTTTTTGCAAAGTTACGCATTGCTTTCTCATGTGTCATGGTGGTGGTCAATGATTTGCAAAATTGTGTTTCACAATCTTTTTTCCTTAACACCCATTTCTATTAATTTCAATCATTTCTTTTAACCATAAACCTTAGCTTATGCCATTAATTGTGTTCGTATTAATGTAAAAGTGCTTCACATTCTGAAGGTGACCTTTGCACACATTCGCCTTATGCGCGATAGTACTTCATCCACCTTACGCTTATACTTACGCCGCCGTGGTCACCGTCAGGAGAGGATTAGCAGAGGGCTCAGTTATTTATTTCCTGGACATAAATTCCAGGGTTGTAGGTTCCGGGTTCATTTGCCCAAGAAAACCGCTGCCGTACTGCCTAGACATCGGGCGGTCAACACACAAGGCTGACATCTGGCACCCCTTCCATGAACTCTGCGGGTCCTCTACCACCCAGGGTCAACTCCTCGGCTCCTACGTCATCTTCAGCTACGCGTAAAGCCAGGACAGTACTTAACGCGCCTACCTCCTTAAGACGAATAAATGACGGGCCTTTTGTGCCTACGACCTACAATAAATTCATATTGAAAGTGTTTAGTGAGTTTGTTTTTTTAATCTCATTAAAAATTTGTTTATTTATTTATTTATTGCATTCATGTTGTTTACAAGATGTTACATAGTAAATATAGGTTTCAAACATGAACCTCCATCTACAAATATGTTGCTGTGACCTAGCACAGCAACATAATATATTTGTAGATGGAGGTGTGTTTATAATAACACACGCTTCAATCCGTAAGTCGCTTCCGGCGCGGCAGCATCCAACGCGGGTCACTTTACGCCGGTCACCGCACGCGGGTCACCGCACGCGGGTCACCGCATGCGGATCACTGCGCGTGTATCACCAGCCTCCACGTCACTTGTTGACACTCTCTTAATCTCTTTTGATATTCTCTGTTACAGTACAGCGAAGATACTTATGATTTTTCCAAATAATAATATCTCAGTTGATTGAAAGAAACCGTAGTTTACACGTCAAACCATCAGTAATATGAGAATCATGTGGTTAGCAATAGGTATATTTTGGTTGCACTATTGGTTGACCAAATCAAATAGCAATCAATAGAGACTGCACCTGGCGAGACAGGCGACCACGACACACTGGCTCGGATGTATGTTATAGTATAGCGGTTGAATGTCCCATTAACACGTCATTATCCGCACCAGTCGCTCGTCGCTCGCGGCTCGTGTCTAGTCGCTCGCCGCTCGTCTCTAGTTGCTCGACGCTCGTCGCTGCTGGCATCACTTGTGCGCTTAAATCACATTTATAACATCTCACATGCAGCGCTCTCGGCGCCGAACGCTCTGACAAATTGAACGACAGTTATAAAGTGAGCGGCAAATAAACTGCCTTCACCTGCGGTGGAAATGGGTGGAAACGTGCTGTGCTAGGCGGAGCGGTGCGGCACGATGTAGATTATTTAACAAGCTTTTATATCACATGTCGTTATAATTGTAACAGTTATTCGAGTTGAAATTTCATCACCACGTCCAGAACATTCCAATCAGTCAATTCAGTGTTACAAAAAATGGTTGCCTGTAAAGTCGGTTTTACGGGCGAAGATTTTACGTGACAACGTCTTTTTCTCGGTAGAATAGTTGAGTGGGAGAGAGACGCAAGGCATTCGGCGGGCCTCTCTCTCGTTCGGTGACTCATCGTAACGTTACCGAGCGTTACACTTTTTCATAAGTGACTCCCAGCCGCAACCTAATTTAAGACGTTGTCACGTCAAAAAAAATTACGTTACCAGCACTCGACGAATATTACGTCAGATGAACAAGTCGCGCGAGTCGCCCGCGGCTCGTTCACGACCTTGCCGCTGCGAGCGGCGGCTAAGCGCGGGGCGGCGAGCGGTAAGAACAAAAGTATAAAAATGTTTGAAGCACGCCACGAGACGCCGCTCATAGCGAAAACGCGCGCGGTTTTATCCGAGCGAATCGCAACAGCGGCGCGCGGTGCGGCGAGCGGCAGGAACAAAATTACAAGCGAATGCCTGTATGACCGCCTGTATGGATGTCAAAACATCCCCAGCATAAATAAAAAAAACATTATAAAAAGGTTAGGTATGGGAAGAAATTAAACAATATTTTCCGGAATATGATGGTAAGTTTAATTTAAATTGATAACACAAAAACATAGTACCTAGGTAACCTACCAAACGAAGCTACTAATATGTTGACGAAACTACTACCTAAATACGTCCACCGCTGCCGCTAACTGCTACTGAGTACGCCGCTCACCGACGCCGCCGCCGCCCCGCTCGCCGCGCCGCGCGCCGCTTAGACCGAAGTCGTGAACGGGCCGTATAACATGTCGCGTGCAAGTGCGAAATGTTAAGGAAAAAGGCTTGGGATTGAGCTGCTCCAATAGGTTTAGACAGTGAATGTTGTTTTATTTTATTTTATTTTTTTTATTATCCATCTATCTATATATACATATATAAAACTCAAACACAACTCGTTCTCATGGTTAACCTCTCGTGAAAACTCTCGAGACTGTTGTGCGTATAGTATAACGGCATCCTATGTTATTTTAGGAACATGATTTCAACTGCCGATAACTTGAGTTTCGATGACGGCTCCGTTTTCGCTTCTTCAAGCGATTTTCCAGTTCTCGCAGACGTTCGGTCAGCTCCTTCATTTCTTTGTCTCGTTTTCTTCTATGATTTCCCATTTCGTTAAAAATTTTCTGAACTTTTATATACGAAAACGTGATCAGTGCGCGGCACAAAAAAGTACAATGATTGACAGATATCAGGAGAGCGCGCCAACGACTGAACCACAGATAACATTTGTTTTTTCTTGATGAAGGCTTTCATCTTTAAATAATGTAATTGGCGAGTCTGCAAGAGTGCAAACTACATAATAAATAAACAATGAGGACGAGATTACGGAGCATAATTAGCAATGATCTTGAGATGCTGATATCGTAATAATGGCGTATCATTGAGGAACGTTTATTAATACGGGCCTATGAATGGCGTAGCGCTTCCTACAACGTAGCGCGTGCTACGACGTAGCGCGTGCTACGGCGCATTGCATGCTACGACTTAGTGCATGCTACGCCGCCGCGTAGCGATGCGGCAAGCGCTGGTGGGGTAGGATGTAATTATTATCAAAATTTGTGGCTGGTTATTATATTCGTATAATAAAATAGCTGACATATTATCGGTTACACACTGAGTGTGAAGTATTCATTATTTCAGTCGAAAGAAGTCCAGTGCTGGACATAGGTCTACCCCAAGCACCTCCACTTCGACCGGTTCTGAGCTTCTCGCATCCAACGGGTTTCTGCCTCCTTGTGGGAGGCCTTCCAACGGTATGTCTTCCGATACACGGTCGCCGCTCCAGAACCTTTCGACCCCATCGGCCATCTGTTCTGCGAGCAATGTGCCCTGCACACTGCCACTTCAAACTAAACAACAACAAACTCCAAGCATAGGCCTCTCCATTGGGTGACTTTCAACCTTCTAATAAGGCCCATTGTGAGCGACCAGGTTTCAGTGCCATAGGTCATTACTGGCGACACGCACTGCTCAAAGACGTTTGTCTTGAGACACTGCGGTATGTGGGACGAGAAGATATTGCGTAGCTTCCCGAACGCTGCCCAGCCGAGTCGGATTCGACGATTGACCTCTTTCTGGAAGTTGGACCTACCTAACTGGACAGTTTGTCCTAGTCGTCCACGATTTCGAGTGTAGCGTCTCCGATCATCATAAGAGTGGGTGTTATATGGGCATGTGACATGACCTTCGTTTTGTCCATGATCATTTTCAGACCCACTCTTTCAGAGGTTCTACTGAGGTCATCGAGCATTGTACTGAGGTCCTCCATAGTCTCAGCCATGACTACGATATTGTCGGCAAACAGAAGTAGTACACGTAGTGCAGTGTTACCAGTACCCGCAGTACTTGGTTTCACAAACACTTTCTCATGCTAAAGTTTAATTTAATTTAGATAGTTCATTAGATAAGCAATGATTACCTAATCACTCCCCTTTAGTCAGAGATCCTTACAATGATAATACATTGCCTGTTGTTGTCATAAAAGTTTAAAGTTATGCTAATTTTAAAGCAACGAGTCGTCTACGTGTAAAGTTCATTCTGTAGTACACGGTGAGTGAGAATGCAAGTCTCGGTTATTAGCGTTGTTCTGAAGACGCGGGCGGGACGCGCGTGCCGGCCGCGTGGGGTCCGCGCGCCGCCCGCGTATGGGCCGCGCGCCGGCCGGCCGCCCCGTCGGGCGGTGGAATTTATATTGGCCTCCAGCTGACCATCGGCATCTTAGTGGCCTTTACGTGCTCGCCTCGTTGAACACGGATGCGTTCTGTGTGAGGATTACTTCGATGATTACTGTTACTTGATTATCAGAAATGATGTTCCTAGTTTAGTATTTATATGAATAAAAAACTAACACAATAGAATTTCATGAAGTACAAATATTTCTTAGAAAACACAGATATATCGAAAAATCAATGTTGTTTTCGATATCAATATTTTTTTAAACATCGATACGATATACATCGATACCTTGCGTCCCTACCCTACCTACCTAGATAGCTGCAGAGTGGCAGCAGAGCGGCGCACTATGGGACCAATCGGTATTTTCATCTCAAAAATCGATAACTCTGTTGTTTTGTGATTTTTCTTCTTGAAATTTTTTTCACGTATTTGTGAATATCTAGGCAATAAAAGAAATCAAACATCATCATTTAAAAAATTATATATTTTTCGTAAAAAAATTACAAAGATAAAGTTATACGAAATTTCATACAAAAAATTATACAGTTATATTAAAATAGCAATAAAAGTTACACTTTTGCTTAAAATAAGTTTAAAACTAAATTATTATTATTAAACAAACAGTTACATGATAAAAAATTAAAAAATTTTAGCGCTTATCCAATTCAACACTTTCTATTTCCAACAATTCTTTAGCTTCGTCAAACAATTCTTTGGATATTAGAAAACATGGTTTATTTAAGCTAGATATATAAGGATCAGATGTATATAACAAAATATGCAGAACGTCTTCGTTTGTTGCTGATCTGGAACACTTTCTAGCGTGATGTACCCATATTTCTTGTAATCTTTATTTCGGGCTTCCTGGGCATCTTCGGATAATTGTCCTATAGGCAAAACTGCATAATGCTCTATTATTTTAGCACCATGTATAAGTACTTTATGGACCGAAGATGGCATGTAGTACCAGTTATATTTGCTTACATATTGCGCGGTTATCAATGTATACTGGCCGATTTTTTCTGCGTTTATAGGGAATCCCGATGACATAGTTTGAAGAATTACATGTAATCTCTTGATTCTTCATCAATTCCGGTTATCTCTGCAGAACATTTGTAATTTTGGAAAAATCTCCTTGCCGTATTTTCGTCATTGCTATTACCAGAACCTTGACGTGGTTTATCAATGTGCAAACCAAGCACTTCTCGGAAACGTTTTTGGACATATTTTTTCTTGTCTTCTTTAAGTTGCTTGTTTTCTGGAGTTGTTGCAGACCACTTCTTAAAACCTAAATTGTAAGAAATATGGAAGTATGGAGGATATGGTGATTGTAATTAATTACCACTACAGATAAATAGAACTTCCGCAGCAATAATATGATACTTGTGGTTAAGGTGATCACCGCAAACAAAAGTGCCATGGGAAGATTCTTTCAAATATAATAGTAGTCTATTAATTTGTTAATGTATGCTTCTGTCATAGAAATCAAAATATAATAATTAAATATAATCCCACCAAAAACATTCTGTAAAAAACTAGACAAGACCGACGACCTTGTGAAGGCCGCAGGAACCCGTTGGATGCGAGAAGCACAGAACCGGTCGAAGTGGAAGTGCTTGGGGGAGGCCTATGTCCAGCAGTGGACGTCTTTTGGCTGATGATGATGATGAACTTTCTACCAAAGGTATTACCTAACTAGTACTGAAATACAGCTAAATTAATGATATTTTTAAACGAAACGAAGTAATATCTAAGTAAATAAACTAAACCTAGAATACTAGAAAAGTATTTATAAGCACGAACGCGATTCGAAGTACTGCCTAACTGTAAATTAAACCTAGAAAACTAAGAGTACTAAATAACTAACAATTAAATAAAGTATTCAATTAAAACTTATTTTAAATCTAATAAATAATTAAGTAATAATCAGTACTCCGTCACTAATCATAAAATTCCTAACCTATTCAAATCTTCGAATTGTTATAATAACATGTCTGTAATTTATTTGGTGTACATAATAAAGAGTATTTCTATTCTATTCTCACGAAATAATAAGCGAAATCAACGAAATGCAAATAATCCTTCCTAATCCCTAGCAAACGTTTTCAAGCGCAGTAGAAGAATGTCGTAAACGCCTGTATCGCGGCCGGTTGCCACTTCGCCATATAAGGTTATCGGAAAAACAAACGTAAGCGCGTTTTAAAATACAGTCAGCGTCATCTAGCGACGTGTGCAGGTATCACCGCCACTCTTAGTCCAATGCATTATATTTTGACCAAATTTTGAGCGAAATTAATATTTTAGTGTAAGGAGGATGGGCGTTTTGGTACCCGAAAACTAATTACATCCTAACAAAATAATTTATATACAGATTGAAAGGTCTAATTATGTAGAACAATAGTTGTTATGGGGGATAGTCCCAGTTCGCTGTCCGTTCAGAGATATACAACCTTTAACACTATACATTTATGTTAGGTTTATGTTAGGTTAGGTTAGGGCGTTTTGGTACCCGAAAACTAATTCCCGCCATAAGCGGCAGAGGAGGAGTCACACACCGTGGAGTTAGAGTCCCACATAACTGCACTATCTCCCCGTGGTAGTGCAGAATGCATGAGCATTTCTCCAAGTAAAAAAAAAAAAAAAAAAGGGCGTTGCGGAACCCCCCGGTGGGTTCCCGCATTGTCGAGGCGGGGGGGCTCAGTAGCCGTGGCTTGGACACCCACGGTGAAGCGAAGAGGAACCTGAGGAGGGGCCGCTCGTCAGGGCTTTTGTCGACAAGCCGACGACGTAGCGGCCAACAAGTAGGTTGCGGTGCCGCTTCGGCGACATCGCAACTGAGGCGGGCCGCGATGTCGTATGGGAGGCATCGCGGCTGAGGGTTGGAGGCCGCGGCGGGAGAGGAGTGCCGGTATTGCGGTGCGCCACTCTCCCTACCTTCCGCGGCCTTGACGGGGTCGCCACCGTCTGATGGCGGACGCGGTGGGGCCGCAGGGGAGGAGGAGTGTTGGTATTACGTTGGCCGCTCTCCCTATCCTCTGCGGCCGAAAATTGGCAGGCGGCGGGGCCAATGATCTGACCCGTCGAAGGGACCAAGGGTGCCCAGACACGGGGTCGGTCCCTGGGGTGGTCACGGCGTGCTATGTGTTCTGGTGCGCCGGTGATGGGGAGTACTCCCCAGAGGAGGGTCAGGTGACGGACGGCCGTGGCGGGTTCACGGATGAATGCTAACGCGTGCCCGTGTTCCCGCCGTAAGCGGCAGAGGAGGACACCGTGGAGTTTTAGTGGGTTAGAGTCCCACATAACTGCACTATCTCCCCGTGGTAGTGCAGAATGCATGAGCATTTCTCCACGTTAAAAAAAAAAAAAAGAAAAAAAAGGGCGTTGCGGAAGCCTGGAGGTGGCCCTCAACAAGTCGGAGGTCATGGTGTTTCATGGCCTCCGGCGGGCGCCGCCGCCCGGCTCACACATCGTGGTCGGGCGGGCTCGGATCGCTGTCGAGTCTACCATGAAGTACCTGGGATTGGTGCTCGACAGCCGGTGGGATTTCGGCCCCCACTTCCGGCGGCTGGCGCCCAAATTGTTGGGCGCGGCTGGGGCGCTGTCAACGGTGCTTCCCAATCTGGGGGGCCCGAGCGCCGCCTGTAGGCGGCTCTACGTGGGGATCGTGCGATCGATGGCCCTGTATGGGGCCCCGATCTGGGCGACTGACCTGACGGCCGGTAGCATCGCAGTCCTGCGGCAGCCGCAGAGAGCGATGGCCGTCAGAGTCGTCCGGGGCTATCGCACGATCTCCTACGAGGCGGCTTGCGTACTGGCTGGATCCCCGCCCTGGGACCTGGAGGCGAAAGTACTTGCGTCACTGTACCGGTGGCGTGAGGAAGCGCGAGGCGAAAGGCTGATGCAGCGCCATATGGAGCTGCGTCGGTCTCAGCTTCGCGAGGTCCTGGTGGCGGAATGGCGGGACAGGCTTTCACGCCCTACTGCCGGCCTCGGTACCATCGGGGCGGTCCAGCCAGTGCTCGAGCGCTGGCTCGGGAGGAGGCACGGCTCCCTGTCGTTTCGGGTGACGCAGGTGCTCTCGGGGCATGGTTGCTTCGGGAAGTACCTGTGTCGCATAAACAGGGAGCCGGACGCCCGGTGTCACCACTGCATCGACTGCCGGGAGGACACGGCGTGGCATACGATGGCAGAGTGTGCCGCTTGGGAGGAGCCGCGCCGTGCCCTCATCTCAGAAGTAGGCAGTGACCTGTCGCTGCCGGCCGTGGTCGAGTCGATGGTCGGCAGCGAAGAGTCCTGGGACGCGGTGGTTTCCTTCTGCGAAACGGTCATCTCGCAGAAGGAGGCTGCGGAAAGGGAGAGGGAGATCTCGTCCACTCACCCGGCCCGCAGCAGGCGCACCGGGCGTCGGTGGAGGGCGGACAACGCCCTCTTCCAGCCCCCCTAAATGGGTCCAGTGGCGACGGACTCGGGGACGTCCGTCGCCCCCCACACATCAGGACCCGAGGTGGCGGCGCGTAGTGTTCCACGCGCGCCCCACTTAGACGTCACGGGGGGAGTCAAACACCTCACTCCCCCCCCTGACCCGACGAGGCCCGCAGTGGCGGGCCGGCACCAGTCGGGGGTTGCGGAAGGATCGTACGTTCCCGCGACCCCCGGCGTAGGTGTGGGATGGAACACCGGGGTGGTTTTTAATCAGTAAGAGTCTGACAGACCCCGCCGCCCACCCCAGGGGACATCCATGAGGATTTTCCACACCGGAACAAAAAAAAAAAAAATGGCGTTGCGGAAGGATTGTACGTTCCCGCGACCCCCAGCGTAGTGTAAATGGAAAAACGGGGTAAAAAAAAAGGTAGATAAACTTCAGTCACGTCACAATAAAGCAAGAGTCTATTATTGTTACTTATGACCTAACCTAACGATAACCTAACCTAACCTTTAAAGGTTGTATATCTCTGAACGGACAGCGAACTGAGACTATCCCCCCTAACGACTATTGCTGTATCTAATTAGACCTTTAAAACTGTATATAAATTATTTTGTTTGGTTGCCATGTTTTTCGGGTACCAGCTTCCATACATTTTTGCCCATCCTCCTTTGTTTATTTAATTTGTGTAATGTTCGAGTAGAATAAAGTTAATCGTTCGACTATTTCTTCTTGTAGTATAAGTATAAAAGCCAGTCTAGTTTTATTTTTAACCCCCGACGCAAAAACGACGGGTTGTTATCAGTTTGACGTGTCTGTGAGGGGGTGTGAGGGTGTGTGTATGTGTGTGGGGGTGTGTGTGTGTGTTTATATGTTTGTTACTTCTTCACGCTCAAACGGCTGGACCAATTTTGATAAAATTTTGTAAGGTGGTAGTTAAAACCCTGGATTAACATAAAGGCTACTTTTTATCCCGATATTCCCACGAAATCGACATTTACGCGGGTGAAACCGCGGGGCGCAGCATAAAAACGTCTAAGGTTTGTGAAAATTTCAAGCTTTATATGTTTCACGAATAGTGGCCTATTAGTCAAACATGTTCATTTGAAATACTGGCGAACCGCTCCTGCTTCGCACGGTTCTTAAAAACGACTTGACGAAAAATTGAGCAACTTTGATTGAAAGTTGCGGAATCGGAACCAGCCTACACCACTTTGCACACACATATTTCGCACATTTTAACTATTTCAGCATTTTAGTCTTCGGGATAAGATAACGAGGTTTATTTGCATTCAAAATTGTTTTATTTAGTTTTGCTATGTACTACCAAACGAATCTTGAGCGAGACGCCCAGTTCGTCTACTGGACTAGTAAATGTGCGTTTGTTATGTCAGAGTGAGAGCAGCAGTTACAGCCACCGTAACAACCAGTCGTGAGAAGCCAATCAATTGTACCGGAGGAGGGAGGCGGGGGGCGGGGAGTGGCAATAATTTCTATTAATTGTTATGCGTTAGTTATGAGGCGCTATGCGGCCGCGGACGCGACCGACCGCCGCCACGCCGCCGCTTGATCCGCGCGCATCTATCGGTAGGCACACACTACACAAGTTGAACTCTTCTTGCCTCCACGGGATTGCTGGCGCACTTCATGGGATCGTAGTTATGGACAATGAAATCAATCGGATTCTTACCAGTACTTCAAAGCTCTTTGGCTTATTTCCGTTCCAGTACAGGCGTAACTGTTGATGGCTCAGTATGTTGTTACGTCTCGTATTGAGAAGGCCGTCCTCGAGCCAAGTAGCAACTTCTGACATGACATTATTCTTATTATTATGACAAGCCTGACTAGGAGTCCCGCAAAGCATCGAACATATCCCCAGGATCCTAGGAGCTACCAAAAAACAAGAGTACGGTGACACCAGTAACCTTGAGGAGTTCAGTTCCCTTGATGGAGATATAGTAGTGTTGATGTGATGATGATGACGTAGTGGAGGCACATGTTCGAGCAACACGAGCATAGCTGCAGATACTTACGACGAACGTCCCAAACATCTACACGATACACTTCTATATCGGGCCGAGAGTAGAGCGACTAAGTCCGTTACCCCGCTGGCGGGGGGCAGGGAGGTGCGCAATTAATAACCCGCAGTCAAGTTGTCTCCAACACTATTAAGATAAGCCACTTTAACTTTTTGTATCCAGCGACTGAATATTGTCACAAATCATTGTACGTTGTCAGCTACGGTTACTCGCACGGGGTCCATATTGGCTCACCTAAAGTTCTTTACCCGAAATTGTTCTTCCTAATCATTTGTAATCCGAATGATCACTCTTCCTAAAATTTTTCATCCTAAAGTTTTCATTCATACTATTTGTAGTGCTACCGGCGATGTTCATAACACTCATGTTTCCGAAAATTGTAATTAATAATATCATTAATGTAAATATATTTAAACTCCTACTGTTTTTTATCATAACGCTTTTATCCCTAAACATGATTACCATAATATTTTCACTCATCCTCAGAAATAAACATTTACCAAGTGTAATAAAAAATATATGTAAACAAGCATGTAGCTTGCAAGCAAGCATGCAGCGTGCAAACAAGCATGCAACATGCAAGCAGACATGCAACATGCAGCATCTCTTGTGTCAGCAGCTCTTGTATCCAATGTCGACGGAGACCCGCCTCGCGGGGCCCCAATGTCTGTGTGAAGGGTTTAAAGTAACCTAACAAAACCGAACCTCGGAGTGCCCTTCGCTCGCTCTTGCAATCTATGTCGACGGAGCCCCGCTTCGCGGGGCCCCTATTTCTTATTATCCTTTAACTACTTGTACCATGGTACAATTATTCTTATATGTTATACATGTTATGTGAAAATAAAGTTACACAAAATTAAAGTATACATACAATACTGATTATTATGAATAAAAAGAAAACAAAAAAGATATGACTTTGAATAATAGTGTAAAAGGTGGTTATGTTGAGAAAATATAGGAAAACAAATAAAAGTATAATAGATGTTTATTGCTACAGACATTATGAAGTTGAATGCTTCGGAATTATGAACATTAGAGACAGAGTAGTTAGGAATTGTGATTGTTAGGATGAAAAATGTTAGGAAGAACATTTTCGGATTTCCAATTATCGGAGTTGAAAATTTAGGTGAACTTTGGCGCACCCACTCGCACGGCATGTTCTCCATTAAAACCCACTTGCCACGTCACCGACCATGGACGTTCTGACTCCGGGCAGCGTGAGATCCGTTAACGCCCACTTGTCACGTCACCGACCAAGGACGTTCTGACTCAAGTCAACGTCTCCTATTGGTAGGTTAAATATTTTAATATAGTAAGCCTAACTCAAATTGTAGGTATGTTCCAAAATATAATATAAGGAAGTGTATTTTATGAATAAAATGAGCAATTATTCCCTGCAACACACGTGTTTAATTTGCTATCCCGGAGACCCCAACAGAAGCATGAGAAGTTTCCGTTGTCGTTTCAAGTCAAATACAGATTATCTAAACTAAAAGCATACCTGGGGTTGGTTGCCACGTACTGTAACTCCAAATATATTATCATACTAGCTGTGCCCGCGACTTCGTTCGCGTGGATGTCGGAACACAATAATGTGTCGCTTAGGAAAGGTGTAAAAGGAAGAATCTTCCGATCTTGTCTGGTAACGCTTCCCTTGCCTGGGGTTCTCAACCATAGCCCTTTCGACTGTACAGCAGTCACTGCGTCTTCAGGGTTCATAATGACAATGCGACGAAGTGTCACTTTGATTTTTGAGGATAAATAAAAATGAAAGCGCCTGCTCGAGGCTGATTGTCTGACCAAATAGCCATATTATGTCCATTTTATTTTGCATTTGTTTTAGAATACTAAGTTAGACCGGAATAAATCGTAAAATCATACCACCATTTTATCTAAAGTATATCTGAGATTAGTAGGTGAAGTTTGAAGTTAGTTTTTATTACCGACTTTACAAAAAGGAGGAGGTACTATGTTCGGGTGTTTGTATGTTTTTTTTTTTTTTTTTTTTGTATGTTTGTTCATCGAATACTCCGCCAATTGTCGACGGATTTTCAAAATTCTTTTTTTGTTCGAAAGTAGATAGTTCTGAGGTGGTCCCATTGTCACCAAGTTAGGATCTGATGATGGGATCTTAGAGAAATCGAGGGCAACCCTCAAATTTTATAGGCTCACTTATTGTTTTTCGCATATTTTATGAAGTATCTTGTGTATTTGTGTATGGTTGTCACCATCTCAGGTAGCTGGGCTGATGATGGAAGGTACAACTCCTTAACAGTAAGAAGTTACTCGAACAGGCAAGGACTGTTTTAGTAAATTGTTTTGATGTTTGATAGGGCATTTGCCACATTTGGTCTCATGATCATCAAGTCATGACCTGATGCTACCTAACTCCTCGACAACTAACAGCAGATATATCGTGTTTAGGCTCATTGAAAAGGGCTCGATGTGTGGATAAACGTACTGTTACTGAGGAACACCGAAGACCTGATGCTGAAGCCAGGAGCATCAGAAAAAGTACAAACCTTGAAATTACAGCACCCGTAGTCGTGTTTGGGCTCATTTTAAACAGGACTAATTTTAAGTTCAATGCAATGTTGACATAAGTCTGGCCTGATGCTGCAGCCAGGATTATCAGCATCTAATCTAAAAACTAATAAAAGGAGAACTCCTCAACAATTAACGAAGAAGAATAAGGTCAACTACGAGATGCCATAGTCAAAAAACAAAAACGCGCTTCGCCCTATTAGCACTTTAAGATTAGCAGCGATCGCACGCGTTTATCGGAGCTCTCTAGCGAGGAAAATAACAATTATCCATATTAATGTTATAAATTCGAAAGTAACTCTGTCTGTCTGTCTGTATGTTACCTTTTCACGCCTAAACCACTGAACGGATTTCGATAAAATTTGGCAGAGAGATAGATTGCATCCCGGGGAAGGACTTGCGGTAGTTTTTTTATCGAGCGAAGAAGCGGGCGGAAGCTAGTATATAATATAATGGAATAATAGGTGTAGATAGGTACCTAGATATAATTATGTTCAAAGGTACCGTAAAATGGGGTGACATTTGAATAGCGGGGTGTCTTTGATGATTACTGATGGAGTGTTTTAATTCAAAAACTAATGAGTGAACAATTTTTTTAATTTTTGTTTCTATTTCCTGTTAGGGGAAAGATAGGCAGTCGCTCCATGTAAAATACTGGTATTCAGCTGCATCCGGTTAGACTGGAAGCCGACCCCAACATGGTTGGGAAAAGGCTAGGCAGATGATGATGATTTCCTGTTAGGGGCTACTTTCTTATTACATACAAAAAACGGGGGCAATCAAAGCGACCCCATATCAAGTTTATAGATGATAAGCCACTTAATGTTTTTTTTCTCGGAACCTACAGGGCGTAAAAATTAAATAAATAATTTTATCAATAAAAAACCATGAGTCGCCATTACAGTATTTTTTTTGTATTTTTTTATAAATAACTGAAGAAGTTACAGTCAGTTTTATTTCAAAATTAATCAATGTAACCCCATTTTACCGGTACTTAACTTGTAAAATGGTCAACGGATGTTAAAAATAAAAAGTTAAAAAGGTACCGGAAAGGAAAAAAAGTAGGACTATCTACAAAAAAAAGTGAGATGCCATCAAAAACATAACTTGTAAAAAAAGCCAAGTCTCGCAACTCAGTTCTTCTACCGTAAAAAGTTGTGAGATCCATGAAATACCAAGTCGGTTAATTTATTCACTCCCTACTTAAGGAACCTTCTGTCTTAAGTTATTACATAATTAGCTAACCTAACAACATCTTGTAGTGACCATCAATATTAAAAATCTTCTATGTTTTAAATAAATAAATTGACTTGGCCATCGCCATCGCATGTAAACACAATGTATCTCACAGTGCGATTGCCAAGTCAATTTATTTATTTAAAACATAGAAGATTTTTAATATTGATGGTCACTACAAGATGTTGTTAGGTTAGCTAATTATGTAATAACTTAAGACAGAAGGTTCCTTAAGTAGGGAGTGAATAAATTAACCGACTTGGTATTTCATGGATCTCACAACTTTTTACGGTAGAAGAACTGAGTTGCGAGACTTGGCTTTTTTTACAAGTTATGTTTTTGATGGCATAATATTATCTTACATTATCCTCACTTTTTATTTGAAATTCTTTTAGCGCCACTAATCAACCAACATTATGTAATCATTATCATTACTTTTTCAAATAACACAGGCAGAAGTGACTGTGATAGTCATCTTATAGGTAAGCCTGCATGACGTGATTATTCACATAATAATGTTATAAACACAATAATTATGTTTTCGTTAGTACTATAAAGCGCCAATAGATGTCATTACGTGTATCCAACTTACGTAATGAAAGTTGTTGTAGAATACTTTAAATTGATTATATCTTTTGATACAGTGAACCGATTGCGATGAAACAAAAACTAAACACTACTCCGAGTTCTACACTATATTTGAGTATAAAAATTAACCATATTGGTTTGGTACTTTTTACGTTGCACCTGTTCAAATCAAATTTTGTCACATCCAAACAGACAAACAGACAAACATTCTAAAAATTGATGAAATGGCATCTGTTGGTTATCCTATAACACCCCAACTATTTTTTTTTTAATATTTTCAATGTACAGAAACGCCTCGTCTACAGATTTATTATATGTATAGATTATATCTTTATACACTGAAATTATATGGTTCGCCGGAAACACATAATATTCTTACAAGTTTACAACAGATGAACTCTTGGCCTGTGTGCCCCCCGCACGGGACCTCTTGCGAACATTACTAAACTTATATCCGGGGTTCGCATCGTAACTTTTTAAAACGGTCCTTTATAAGGTCATTTCCGTAGTAAAGGCGAGACGCAAAGAAGGCACTCTCCCGAGCTAAGGACTCGCGCTTGAATATTCAGCGCGCACCGAGCGGCAGGCCACCCACTTGTGTGCTCGCAGCCTTATTACTACGTGTACGTGTGCTTTGTTCTTTTGAAACAAATAATAAAACACTAGTACCTATTTGCTTAAAGAAGCTTCACTGGGGAAACGGCTCGGTGACCACACAATCCGCACATCCTCATATTTCAAACACAATGTTCAAAAACTGCAATAGTAGGTAAGATGAGCGCAAGATTTTACTTTTAACTTTTTCGTTAGCTAGGTACTGCTACTGTCATAACAACACAGAATATATAATTTGATGGGCGCTCACAAGGCTCGTTGTATTCGGAAGGATTTACAACAACAACAACTTCACGATAATGGTGCGATACACCGCTTAATAAAAAGTTTTAAGCGCTTAAATCTTCCCACTCTGCTGGAAGCTGCGGGGTTCGCCACGCCTGAGCTCGCGTTATAAATCTCGTCCAAAAACTGAGTCTAAGAAGCGTGCACCAGGTGCGAGTGTCGGCCCGCATCGCCTCGCCTCGCACCGCACCGCGCCGCGCCGCGCCACCCGTGACCCGCTGCGCACAATCATCAATCAATTACTTACCGCGACGTCACGTACACCACTCGACGGCCTCCGCACACAACTCCTGCACACTACCCATACTATTATATAACTAAGTTCAAGAAGTTCGTTACGGAACGCATCTTCAAATGAGTCGACTGGGTGAGGCGACGACTGCTCGCCGGCAGACGTCAGTCCCGCAGCGGTTGAGAGGATTGCGTCCAATCGTTTAATTATAATATTCCTCATCATTTAGCATGCAATCGCTCGGCAAAATGTATCAGTAATGAGGCGGCGGCGGGCGCGGGAGGGGCGCGGAGAGGCTCGCGGGGCGGCGCGCTGGAGCGGCAAATGAGCGGCAGATTACCGGCGCGTTGTTTTGCCAAATTTTAATAACCCGCCAAGCTAAATAGCGCGCTGTAATACTAGCGCCGCTCTCGAACCTACCTACCAGGCTACAAGTATTCATGTTCTCAAATACATTAACAAATTCTGGTGTTTTTACAATTTGCACGTTCGTACCACATCGATCCCAAATCCCAAGAGATAACTTTATAGTGCAGTCGCTAGAACACGACAGTTTTGCAATTCTGTTATCTAAGAAAGAATATTTTTTTTATAAAATTATCGTTTTTAGGGTTCCGTAACCAAAGGGTAAAAACGGAACCCTATTACCAAGACTTCACTGTCTGTCCGTCCGTCCGTCCGTCTGTCTGTCACCATGGCTGTATCTTAAGAACCGCGGTAGCTAGACAGTTGAAAATTTCACAAATTATGTATTTCTGTTGCCGCTATAACAAAAAATACTAAAAACAAAATAAAATCAATATTTAAGGGGGCTCCGATACAACAAACGCTTTTTTGTTCGATATCAATAATGGCAACAGGTAGGCACTTGACATATTCACAAAATACTCAGTTGTATTTTTACTTTAATAATAAAATTAAAATAAAATAAATATTTAAGGGGGGCTCCCATACAACAAACGTGTTTTTTCGGCGTTTTTGCCTTGTGGTACGGAACCCTTCGTGTGCGAGTCCGACTCGCACTTGGCCAGTTTTTTAATATTTTTGTTGAAAGACAAAATAGAATAAATCTGAATAAAGCAGTCACGCGTAGTACTCGCACGGGCGGGCGCGCGTGTATGACCTAGTGCAGAACCTTGCTTGCTTGCTTGGAGGAGTACTTACGTGAAGATCGTAGCAGGTGGCGTTCTGCAGTTGCTGCCTACCCTATGGGGAAAAGGCGTGAATGTATGTAATCTGAATGAAGTTATGTAGCTTTTTGTTGAGTCATGGTTTCTCGTTAGTTTAGTAAAGTGTTAGGAACATGGAAGGCACAAGTGTACCGCCGCCTGCTCGTGTCCGCACGCGCGTGTCGAAATATATAACATCCCAAATTCAAACGAATGTGCTCATATGTCATCAAAATGTATGTGATATCAGTAAGAAGAAAAGTGAACTAGAGGTTCGCGAGATAAGAGAGTGGATATGTATAAGTGATCATTATTAAATGATAAATCGATTCATGTATTTAATCTTGAAAATTACAACTTAATTAAATTGATTGGATTGTTTTGGGAATGAACACGTTCTTGAAGACATTTGCTACAATTTTGAGAGAACAAAAAATTCTACTCAAAAAAGTAATTTAAAAAAATCAAACCGACTTCAAAAAGAAATTAACTCAAAATTATGAAATAACTTTAATTTCGAAAGTCGGTGTGGGTCTGTATTTTATAGTTTTAGTTTTTTGCCACCGACTTCCGAAATTAAAGTTATTTCATAATTTTGAGTTAATTTCTTTTTGAAGTCGGTTTAATTTTTTTAAATTAGTTTTTATTTCGTAATTTTTAGTTTTTGCACTAGAATTTGACCAAGGTTTTGAGATATTTTCTCTTTATAACACTACACCCGTAGCTCGTATCAATAAGCCAGTAGGCCGTCACACTTACACGTATTAGTCTATATCTTGAAAATTACTGAATCGATTTTGATGAAACTTGCACTGTTCCCTAAGTTGAAGTAAATGTAAGCCAATAAAAAAAGAATGGTCACGATCCGATTAACAGTTACGGAGATATGCGTGGACAAACATACATACATACATACGTCTGTAAAATTTTGTATATTTGTTTGGAAGCCCTAATAGATTGTCTTAAGTGAATATAATGCAATTCCAATAATATTACATACATACGTGTCGAATTGATAACCTCCTTTTTTTTGAAGTCGGTAAAAATGGTTTTAAATTAAGGTTGACGACAAAACGCATTAAAACATCAAGCCAAATGAAACGTTTGCTGTGTGCTGGTAGTACTAATAAGCGGGAAGACCGTGTTCAGAATTATAAAATAAAATATAATAAAAGAATATACCGAAGGGTACTATCTAAGGCCAAGAAAATAACAATAACTGAAACTATTAACAATTCTTGTAATTTGAGTGAAGAAGTTTGGAAAACTATAAATAGAAGCACGATTAAAATAAAAGCACCGAATTCTGAAATTCTTTGACGATAAAATTTTGTAAAATTCCTTAGATGTTGCAAACGTATTAATAAATCAATTTAACTACAAATGTATTTTGAGTGATATTAAGAATCTAAATCCCCATATTATACATATTTCTTGAAAAAAAGCACTAAAAGAGTTCAAGATGACATGGTCATTGCGCCTGTTACTCCAAATGAGATGGTGAAAATATTTAATAGTATGGAAAACACGAAATCATGTGGCTATGACAACATTCCAATAGCAGTAATTAAAGAACATTTAGATATATTAGCTGAACCTTTGACTATTTTTTAACTCCCGACAAAACAGAGGGGTGTTATAAGTTTGACGTGTGTATCAGTGTGTCTGTCTGTGCCATCTTTTGATTTTTTTTTAAATTTGTTTGAACGGTGACTTGATCGAGAGTGTACTTAGCTACAATTCAAGAAAATCGGTTCAGCCGTTTGAAGATTATAAGCTCTTTTCTAGATGATGAATTGAGAATTTTCACAGGTCTGATTAAGTGGAAATTTGGCATTTCGTTACTTCAATGATAGTAGAAGAACATAGTAACCTTTAACTGCTGCTGCAGCATCACCTGGAATTTGCAGGATACCCGGATTCCCTTAACTTACAGCAGATGTATCGTGTTTGGGCTCCTTGGAATGGTCTCAATGAATAGGTTATAGATAGATAGTGATCAGGGGCTGATGATGTATTACGAAAGAGAAATAAAGGAGGACCGGACAAAATGGTCCCCACGGCCAATAGCTACCAAACATAATTAGATAGGCATTTTAATAAAGAGCAATAACTACTGGCGGTTCTTATCAAATCGTTGTGTGAAAAAGTTATGGCGATGTTCCGTAGGGCGGACATGGACGGTAGATAACGGAATACCTGAATAGTATGCATTTATGCATTCCGATGATAACAAACTAATATGGTACCATCGAACTGGTCAGATGATAGATCTGGACGCTAGTTAACGGAACTCTTGAATAACTGCTGGTAAACCCATCGAATGTGGGCTCATTGTAAACTGGTTCAATGTTAATAATTTGCTTCTAAACGAGAAAAAAACCAAATGCATTAAGTTTACGCTACCCCACATAAGGCAGGTGAAAACTAATGTGTTGATAAAGGGAATTGAATCCTGAAGACAACACAGTATTCTTGGGTATAACTTTGGATGCTAAGCTTCAGTGGGGTCCACATATAGATAAATTGTCAAAAAAGCTAAGTTCCGCAGCATACGCTGTTAGAAAAATTCGTAATTTAACTGATATAGAGACTGCCCGTTTAGTGTACTTTAGCTATTTTCATAGTGTAATGTCGTGCGGTATTCTATTGTGGGGAAATGCCGCCGATATTCAGACTATCTTTGTTTTGCAGAAACGAGCTGTTCGATCCATTTATAAATTAAGTCCGAGACAATTTCTGAGACAAATTTAAAGAGATTAATGTAATGACTGTGCCTTCTCAGTATATTTATGAAAATCTTTTATATGCCCATAAAAATATGTCAATAAAATTGTTTAAAAAATACAGTGATATCCATAATATAAATACTAGAAACAAACACGTTGTACCTACAACAAGGCTCAACAAGCTGCCATGGAGTTTTCTTGTCCTTCCTTCTCCATGATGACCTATTTTTGGAACGGACAACTAGTTTTCTCATTAACGTATTTAACTGACAAGCCTTATGCCTAGTCTTGTCTTTCTGTGCTTTTTTTCATAAAACCCTTTCCCTTCACATCATATCCATAGGTACTTTATACACAGTAAATAACTAGTAACCATTCTGACACTCAAAGTTTGTAAATAAGCTGATACCTATACATATCATTTTCATTCCTCTTTGTGACACGCGCATACGGCGCGGCGCCACAGGTAGTCGCGGCGGTCACGTGATGCACCGCCTACCGGTCACGTCATTCCTCTTTGTGACACGCGCATACGGCGCGGCGCCACAGGTAGTCGCGGCGGTCACGTGATGCACCGCCTACCGGTCACGTCGTTCCTCTTTGTGACACGCGCATACGGCGCGGCGCCACAGGTAGTCGCGGTCACGTGATGCACCGCCTACCGGTCACGTCATTCCTCTTTGTGACACGCGCATACGGCGCGGCGCCACAGGTAGTCGCGGCGGTCACCTGATGCACCGCCTACCGGTCACGTCATTTAAATATAAATAACTAGTAACCATTCTGACACTCAAAGCTTGCTAAATAAGCTGATACCTATACATATCATTTTCATTCCTCTTTGTGACACGCGCATACGGCGCGGCGCCACAGGTAGTCGCGGCGGTCATGTGATGCACCGCCTACCGGTCACGTCATTCAAATATCATTTTCATTCCTCTTTGTGACACGCGCATACGGCGCGGCGCCACAGGTAGTCGCGGCGGTCACGTGATGCACCGCCTACCGGTCACGTCATTCAAATATAAATAATGACCTTTATTCGATCAATTTGCTCAGCACGTGACGAATGAATACTAAGCTACTTTAGCCATAACAATATTAGCAGCACCGAGAGGGTCCGTGGCTAAATAATAACAGCTCATAGCTTGCGCTACGCAATCGTAGCCCTACGCACTCATAGTGCCCGCCTAGTATCCCTCTCGTAGCAAATCGACATCCTCGTCTCATAGCCCGTAGCTTGCGCTACGCAATCGTAGCCCTACGCACTCGTAGCGCCCGCGTAGCATCCCTCTAGTAGCAAATCGACATCTCGTCTCATAGCCCATAGCTTGCGCTACGCAATCGTAGCCCTACGCACTCATAGTGTCCGCCTAGTATCCCTCTCGTAGCAAATCGACATCCTCGTCTCATAGCCCGTAGCTTGCACTACGCAATCGTAGCCCTACGTACTCGTAGCGCCCGCGTAGTATCCCTCTCGTAGCAAATCGACATCCTCGTCTCATAGCCCGTAGCTTGCGCTACGCAATCGTAGCCCTACGCACTCGTAGCGCCCGCGTAGTATCCCTCTCGTAGCAAATCGACATCTCGTCTCATAGCCCGTAGCTTGCGCTACGCAATCGTAGCCCTACGCACTCGTAGCGCCCGCGTAGTATCCCTCTCGTAGCAAATCGACATCCTCGTCTCATAGCCCGTAGCTTGCGCTACGCAATCGTAGCCCTACGCACTCGTAGCGCCCGCGTAGTATCCCTCTCGTAGCAAATCGACATCTCGTCTCATAGCCCGTAGCTTGCGCTACGCAATCGTAGCCCTACGCACTCGTAGCGCCCGCGTAGTATCCCTCTCGTAGCAAATCGACATCTCGTCTCATAGCCCGTAGCTTGCGCTACGCAATCGTAGCCCTACGCACTCGTAGCGCCCGCGTAGTATCCCTCTCGTAGCAAATCGACATCTCGTCTCATAGCCCGTAGCTTACGCTACGCAATCGTAGCCCTACGCACTCGTAGCGCCCGCGTAACATCCCTCTCGTAGCAAATCACACTAGATCATACACCTCTTTAATTTTATTTTAGTTGCAAAACCCGCAAGTTATTACATCTATCGTAAAATAACAGTTATAAAAGTCGTAAAGTAACTAGCTCGACATGACGAGGATTTGCGAGTTTGACCTATCGTTGTGAACATTGTGTGAGTGAATGAGATTATGAGTTATTTTACAAATAGTGCACAACACACAACACACGTGTTTAGTACACATTATGGTAAAACAATAAAGATATAGAGTATTGAGTATTAATCATGCATGAAATGCACGTGTTACATGGATAAAAGTTGTTTGATTTTAGTAGTTTGTTTTTTTTGTAAATAGGTAGTTTTTGAAGGTTTACGAAGTCGTAATTGTGCAGATTTTTTTTTTTGTAAGATTTGGATTGGATTTTTACTCGTTTTTATCGTTTGAAAAGCAATCGTTAGAAAAGAAACCCGTGCAAGATTATATTATGCAAGTTGATAAATAAAAAAAATGTACTTAATCTTAGTTTTTCATCAGCTATTTGATGTTTACAACTTTATATTTAAATTAAAACTATACAGTGAGTCACAACTTTACTTTTGTAACCGAATTAGGAGGCGCTTCGCTAAAGTTGAAACATTCATTCAACCTCGACGTCAGCGCAGCTACCGCACACCGACCACTTCATCACAACACAACCAATGCTATATGGGCACTAAGGCTCAACTCACACCAAAAGAGCGTCGAAGCGGAGCGCAGTTTCAGTGTCATATGAATTTTAACTTTATTTTCATTACTATAATACTTATTATCGCAACCGCTCGGTAGAGAAGGCAATTCGCCGGAATTCCAGCGGCGCCGCTGGCATCCACGCGACTCGTTCGAGTTTCTCATGCGATAATAAGTATTATAGTAATGAAAATAAAGTTAAAATTCATATGACACTGAAACTGTGTTCCGCTTCGCCGCGCTTCGACGCTCTTTTGGTGTGAGTTAAGCCTAATGAAACGTCTGAGCAAGGTTCCAATTACTTTTTTCCCATAGAGACGAGCCGGCAAGGAACTCCAAAGTGACTCTATTTAACCAAAATTTTCCTTTTACAATGTTTGTAAATTACAGTATTGGTATGGGAGGACAGTGTAGGCTTGTCAACAAGTACCAGTATTGAAAAAAGTAAGATGGCGTCGTTGTTAGTTCCGATTTTGGCCACGCGCCAAAAGATTCTTGTGCAGCCTATTCATGCGCACGTTTGCGACTGTCAAATATAAACATTTATTATTATTATTATCAGCCATTTCTGTCCCACTGCAGGGCAAAGGCCTCCCTAAAAAAAAAAAAAATATAAACATTTGATTTAAAAAAAACTATTACCAATATTGTATTTTTTATTGTTACACTCAATGATATTATAAGTGTAAAAAGGTGGTTACACTAGTGACTTACCCTTGCGCGTCGCACGATGGGCGCCGAGAGGGGCGAGGAGTCGCTCACGGGCGACGCGGGTGCAGGCGCTCCCGCGCCGCCCGGCGTGCGACTGCGGCGCGGCTCATCTGTACACAACATCATACATTTAACTCTAATTTTTAAGTATTTTACGTAAGTAAATTAGTAGATAATAGAAATATTAAAATATTCGAATACTTAATGAATTTTATATCATTTATTTTAATTTTATACTGTTTCTGTGTTTCTCAGTAACAGATGGATTTTGATTTCTGCCCGCTAAGGTGCCACTAGTCGATATTTTTTCCATACAAACTTCGGGAGAGTATTACTCCACTGTTTGACATTGTGCATCTTAAGTTAAATATGATATCATTTTGTCTTATTATTAATGTTGTCTGTAGGAAAACAGAATAGTAAAATAAAAAGCCATTAAAAAGTTATGAGCCAACAAAGATTCGTTTTCCTTGCTATTTTTAACGTAATTTTGGATGTAAATAAGTGTTAAACGACCTGTAAAATCTTCAAAACCAAGTCCGTACCGACAAGTCTCAGTTATCGAAGAGTTCAATAAACTTTATTTGTAATTATTGTGTTTTTTTTTTGTGGTTTTTTCTCTCGATTTTCCGAAGCACTTTTAGAATTTTTTTGGTAAAACATTAAGAGGTCATTGTACTCATCATTATGAACAACTTTTACTATGGGACTAAGCAGCATTACTGTTTCAGATTATTTGTTACTTTAATGTAAAAAGAATTTAAATAAATTACAAGAATTAATACAGAAATTATTGCATCAACTAACAATTGTAAGTACAACATTATTCCCTTGACATTCAGTAATGTCCAACACTTACAGCGAATCAATTGATTTGGTGTGAGTGGTGTGACCAACTTAGCCACTAAGGTGTACCGCTTCCCGCGCGAGGCGCATCGTTATGTCCCCATAATTTTTTTATTTTGGGCCGCGGGGCGCCCTCGCCACTTATACACGACTCGTACAGAAAAAAATCTATGGACCGCTGTTAAACTAATGGCAGCCTATTGCAGTCCACTGCTGGACATAAGCCTCTCCCAGGCTGCACCACAACGCCCTGTCCCACCCTTCACTTACCTATACTAATGTGAATACTTTCCTTGACTACATATTAAACCTCTGAACTGAATGTCTGATGATGACTGACGACCCGACCTTGACATGACCGACCGTGACTGTATAATTCATTGGGTGGAGTTGTACCACTGGCCTCCAAGCAGTCTGCTGTTCTTGAATGCACCTGGCTTGAGTTTGGGAGGCGCAACCAGCTGATGACCTTGATGACGCTGATGACTCGCTGCACGGCTGCCTTTCAGTGGGAGGCTAACGTAGGAGTACTAGTGCAGTAAGTACCGTGACATCTCCTGGACGGCGTGGGGTCGGGCGTGCGCGCGCGCCGCGGCGGCTGTGCGGGCGGCGCGGGGGGCAGCGCCAGCAGCTGGCGGTACAGCTCCAGCTCGTGATAGAACTCCAGCGAGTCGGGCGAGCCCCCCCCGCCGCCCTCCCCGCCGGCACCCTCCCCGCCGGCGCCCACCTCCGCCGTGAGTCCGTTGAGCACGAGGCGGCGCGCCGCCATGCCGCGCCAGCAACAGCATGCAGCTCGCGCGCCGGCAGTCCGCGCGCTCACGTCACTCCGCGCCGGCACTCCGCACGCTCACGTCACTCCGCGCCGCGACCACATCGGACAACGGATCGCTCAGTGTTTAATACCAAAGACTATTGACATTTATCCGCATCTGGTTAGACTGGTACCGGACAACACCATAGTTCAAAAAAAGCAAGATTTCGCGCTTAATGCCATTCAGTATAGACCCCAAATATCATAGCAAGTCACTTCAAAGCGCGTCTCGTCACGTCAATTAAGATGACAAAGTGAGTTGTAAAAGTTGTGGAAGTATTCCGAGCACATCGTAAGATTCCGCGCGCATCGCTCTGGGGGTGCCGGTTGCGTCCGTCGCGTCGGTCGCGCCGCTCGCGCGCCGCCACACTGCCGGAGCACGGCATGGACACGCGACGTTGCGCCGGCCGCTCGACGCACGCCGCGCGTCACACACGGCGACCCGATTCATAATAGACCAGTCACAACGCTTCGCGCGACTTTCTTTCAGCAAAACATAGTTTAGTAGGTTATTTATGTAATGGTTCAGTATATCTAAACTAAACGAAGCAAAGTGAATGATTTTGGGTATGAAACCCAATCACTTTGCTTCGTTTACTACCAGATTAGCTTGAATTGCATGCCCAAGTTATACATAGGTCAGGAGCATTGCCGGTGATGATGATGATGATGGTGGGGCTCCCTTTTGTGTCCGTTGTGCGTGGGGATTCTGGCTAACAGAGCCAGCCAAGCTCCGCCCAAAAGCACAGAAGCTTCCTGGGAGCTTCGCAGGCTTCGCGGAGCGATCTCATTGTTCCGAGGATTTCTGCACGTTGAGAAGCCATGGCCTCGCATTCCAGGATGACGTGGGCGGCTGATTCCTCGGCGTCAAGGCAGCCCCTGCAAAGGGGGCTGTCTGTGGCGCCTATGTTGAAAAGATGTTTGTTAAGGAGGTTGTGCCCCGTAATTGAACCTATTATTATTCTAAGGTTATTTCTACTTAGGCTAAGAAGTTTTTTGGTTAGTCGTGGGTGAATCATTGGTAAAGCCAATTTTGACTGTCTACAGTCTGTTGCCCGTGACCATCTGTTGTTATGTTCTGTTGGCCATTGTCGCCGTCCTCAGGAGGGGTCCGTATTTACGGGCCACCGTATGGCTTTTCGCGGCCGGGGGGCACAGCCCCGGTACCGCTCGCCACGCCCCCTTACGGGGGCGTCGCGATCTCTACGATTGCAGAGCAACATTCTTGTTTGAAACATCGACCAGAACGGAGCTCCGGCCTACAGGTAAAAGTTAATGGAATTCCATGGAGTTTCTTGTCCGTTCTTCTCCATGCTGAATAGATTTGTGAACGGACGACTAGCTTTCTGACTACTGACAAGCCAAAATTCTAATAAACACCTGGTCTTGTCTTTCTGTGCTTTATTTTATAAAATCCATCCCCTACATACCATAATCATAGGTATTACACATATTATATAACTAGTAACCATACTGATAGTCAAAGCTTTATATTTGGGTAATATTTACATATACCTACTTACAGATAGATTATACTTTATTCCCTAATATAGGTACACTTATTTAAACTAATGACCATTCTGATATTCAAAGCTCCCATATATAAACATATATACTTAATTCCGCTATCAAGCTCATTAACCACTAGATTCCACAGCAGTGGTGACAGCACCCCACCCTGTGGGCAGCCTCTACTCACGATACCTCGTGTGGTGGTGTTCACGGTAAATTGAATAGCTCGGTATTTTAACATCTGGGGGCACGGCAGTGCCCCCGCCAAGTCGAGCAAAAAGCGGCACGGCCGTACCATCCTTTTCTCGAAGCAGTTCAGGCCATTTTCGACCCCCTATAGCTTCGTTGTGGATAAAACTAGAGACCTGAATTTTCAGTAATCAAGCAGGTATTGTATAAACACGGTATATATCAAATTTCATTCGATTTGAACCAATAGTTTAAGAATTATAACTAGTTAAAGTTTCTTAATTTTGTCACTCACTGACTGACTGACTGACTGACCGATCATCAAAACTCTAAGGCACTTCTAGCAGACATAGAAGCTTCATATTTAGAATTCAATTAGTGTTTAGTGTATAACTCAAGGAAAAACTAAAATATTTTGCAATTTCGTTCCACTTTTCAAGATACACCAACTGCATAAATAACTTTGTAATCCCATATAAATATATAGATTTACAAAGTTACATCTGCAGTTAAAGAATCAGTGTACCTGTATATCACTGCATAGTTTTAAACAAAGTCGCTTCCCGCTCTGTCTGTCCCTATGTATGCTTAGATCTTTAAAACTGCGCAACGGATTTTGATGCGGTTTTTTTTAATAGATAGAGTGATTCAAGAGGAAGGTTTATTTGTATAATACATGCATAATATCGTCGACCGTAGGTTCAATTAAGGTAAGGGACAAAATACCCAAAATGAGTTGAGTATACAGTTTTGTTCAGAATTTTGCGCTCTTCCGAATGGTGTATATGAAAAAATTCTAGCTTAAAAAAAATGTCCCTTACCCTACTGATTTTTGGATTCGAATTTCGAATCAGCCCCATAATGACAATGTATCTGAAAAACTATGCAATATAGCAACTTGAAATGGTGTAATTACCGCCGCCAATCCACTTCAAATAAGGTAAGGGTCTTCCCAATCAACGAATTATTCTTCACACATTTTTTCAACAAGACCTTTACACTATTTTTTCATTATAGATTGGATCCAACGTAGAGATCAATTTAATGTAAGGGACATCACTAACAAAATACGTTGGTGTAAGGGACGTCTATTTTCTTAAATAGCTAACTTATTTAAATAAATGTTACACAGGTAGATAGAGCACTAAAATACAAGATTATGTGTGAAATCAGATCCGAAAAAGGTTAATATCAAAAAAAGTTATAGGCGATTTAGTCCGAAAAAAAACTTTGTCGGCCTCTCCTGAAAAATCGTATTATGTCCCTTACCTCAATTGAACCTACGGTCGACGATATAGTAAAGAAACACTAATAATTTTAGAGGTTTCTAATGTGATGTCGTAAATAAACACATTTTATTGTGCTTATATTGCAAAAGCTAGCTGAACCCTACGAGATAGATCAAAATAATGTACTACAGTATTACACACCATAAAAAGGTCTACAAAAAAGTCCACGGTGGTATATGTCTATCTCTTAGGGATCACCCACAATAACCATTTTTTATCCTTTACTTTTTACGAGAAATAATGGCTTGTTTACGAAGCGATTTTAAGCAATACAGCATTAATCCTTATCCAATTAAGTACCTTAAATATATTGTGCATTTACTATAGATCAATTTGGCCCTTTAAAGCATGTAATTTAAATGAATATTTTCGTAGATATTACAGATTTAAAATGTAGGGACATAGCGGTTTCGCTGGTGAGTTTACCTAAGGCAACGACAGCGACCTCTCATCGTTTGGGGTGGTGTGTCCATCGAGCTCAGCAACTCCCCTAAATATCTTGGTGTTACCCTGGACAGGTCTTTAACATTCAGCAAAAACTGCAAGAATATCAAGCAGAAGGTGCACACTCGCAACAGTCTTCTTCGTCGACTGGTCTCATCGAAATGGGGTGCTTCGCCTGAAGTTATGCGGACTACTGGACTGGCGCTATCTTTTTCTGCGGGAGAATTTGCGTGCCTCGTGTGGAGCCGTTCTGCCCATGCAAAGCTGGTGGATACAGCTTTGAATGAAACGTGCCGGATCATCACTGGCTGCCTCAAACCAACCCCGGTACAAATGCTGTATCCACTAGCATCTCACAACTTTTTACGGTAGAAGAACTGAGTTGCGAGATTTGGCTTTTTTTACAAGTTATGTTTTTGATGGCATGTTATTTATCCATTCTATAAGTGTTCGCGCAACACCGTGCGTGGCAAGTGCCTGTTCGACGCTGACGAAGTTTGTTTTGTCGAAAGCGCCTTCTACATATATCAATGAAGGCGCCTAAAGTTGGGTTTTTGTCTTTAAGAGCATTCCCTATGCGTGAAACTACGCTATGGAGTGCTGATTCAGTTGATTTGCCTGCACAGTAGGCGTGTTTATTTGGATGTAGAGGTCTTTCTAGAGCGTTACCGGTGCCGGATCCCAAAACAGTTGTTATTGAAAACCTGCTACAGCAAAAATGTTGTGGTTTTAAAATAAAGCCTTTTGCTCCTTAAAGGCAAAAAAGTTGTTTAAAAAAAAAAACAAAAAAATACGCTTTTAAATACAAGTATTTTACTTGAAGCGACTGCTTATCTGACCTCCACAACCCAGTTACTGGGTGATACGATATCCCTTGTAAAGACTGTCGGCTCCACGCTTTTAGAAATCAATGTATTTATTTTATAAAAGCGTGTTTTTTAGTTTTTACGGTTCCGTACCAAAATGGTAAAAACGGAACCCTTATGGTGAGACTAAGTCTGTCTGTCTGTCACAGCTGGATATCTCAAGAACTACTAATACTATCAACTTGAAATTTGGAATAGTTTTAGATGACGTTTACCTTACTATTTTACAAATAAGAAAGAAATAAAAATATATGTATGTATCGGATCAGTTAGGTTTTTGTTTCTCTCGATATCAGGGAGGCAATTCTCGTAATTTTAAGAACGTTCACAGTCTGATCTCAGTCTCAATTTGTCAAAAATACCTCTAATTTCCCTACACTTTGACAAGTTTTTGACATTTGTTTGTCGCCGAGATGAGACTGCGACTAGATTTTGAACGTTTTTAATTACGGGAATTAGCCTTCAGGTATATTTCAATTACTACTGTGGGCGTACTGTGGGTAGTGTTGGTTATTACGCAATAGAAAAACGGTTTGCAGTTCAAATCAGATTACCTATAATTTCATGAACAATTAATCACACTAGGAAATTACACACTGTAGGTACATGACACAACTAGATACAAAGTAAAATAATTATGTACAGTAACAAAGTAATTGCGAACAAATCGTAGGATCGATTACTGTTCGTATAGTGACAGAGTCACCCAAATATAGCGTATTTACAATACAGTTTAAAATTATGAACTTTAGTAAACCGACAGGTTTGTCGGGAGCTAGTGCTCTGTAAGGAGTCGAGTCCGAAGACCGTCTCTGCTAGCACAAACGAATGCGCTCAGTTATAAAGGGTTTGTCCCCAACGCACATTCGCCCCACAACAGCTTTGTCCGATGACGCACGGAAGTACGTCAACGTGTTTACTTCAGTTGATACAAAACACTAAAATGTGATAAAACTAATAAGACATTACATTTTATGTAATCAAATAAGTAATACAATAATAATTATCTATACTTATAATAAATCTGTAGAAGTGAAAATTCTGTACATTGAAAATACATTAAAAAAGTTAATGGCAGGGGGTGGTTGAGCGGTAGAATAATAGCGGGTACTTAAATTTTAACATTTGTGTTGGCGAAAAGAATCAAAGTCTAAAATTGGGCGAATGCGGAGGATATCACTAATCCTATCATAAAATGGGTATAGACAGAGGCCGCGCCGCAGATATGACACCATCAATGAAGGAATCAAGATTCACTAACCTTGGCTGGCTCTGGCGACTACGAAGACTCTGATGATGCGCAGAACTGGATGATGATTCGGCTCAGGGGCGCCCCTTTTCAATAGATTCTAGATAATTCTTATTTTGCGGTGCTCAGCAGGGCCATCAGACCGGTCTGTACGGCTGCGAGCGATTTTACTTAGCGGAGATATTAATTATGGCAGTTTTTTTGGAGCGTGCGTGGCCTTATATAAGCTCGCCTCCGACCTCACCAATCTTTGATGACGAGTGGCCCGTGTCTCTTTCTTCCGACATATTGGTGTCTCATAAAACGGCACAAACAGGGGGTGTTACTAGACCGACACCGAACCCAAAAATGTGATTTAAAAAAATTTTGTCTGTCTGTCTGTTTGTTCAGGCATCACGCAAAAACTACCGGTTCGATTACGATGAAACTTGGTATAATTATTCTTTAATATCCTGGGCACCACACTGGGTACTTTTTATCCCGGAAAAGTATGTAATATAGGGTGAATTTTTCAAGTGGTCGTGGATGGCCAAATCCGAAACTATGAGGAATAGCGAAAAGTACCTACTCAAAGGAGTCGCGGGCTCGATTTTGGTGAAAACTAAAACTGCATCATTGGATTTTTGAAAAAATCAATATTTTTAGCCAGGAATCGGACCCGTTGATTTAGATAATTAAAAAAAATTAAAAACCCGACTGCGGTAAAAAACTTAAGTTAAAAGAACTGAAAAGCTAAAAACAAGCCCGTTTTAAATTAAATAAAAGTTTGAAGCAGGCGGGACCCATACCATTTTTATTATATTTTCAAATTCAAATGGGTCCCGCCTGCTTCCAAGTTCCAACTTTTATTTAATTTAAAATGGGCTTGTTTTTAGCTTTCTTAAGTTTTTTACCGCAGTCGGGTTTTTTATTTTTTTTTAATAACTTTTTTTTATCCCGATATTCCCACGGGATCGACATTTACGCGGGTAAAACCGCGGGGCGCAGCTAGTTCATAATAAGAACAACAAATCATATCAAATTATGTGGACTACCCACAATTATAATAATTCAGAATCAACTCCGACATATATTTTTTGCAACAGGGACTGAAAGGGGGTCTGAAAAATCTGAAGTGGGGCTACTACGGCATGAGGGGTAGGTATCATATTATGAAAGAGCGCAGTTTGCACATGCTCAAACATTTTTTTCTTTTATTTTTTAGGCCGCATGGTTTTCGACTTTTGATGGAAAATTAAAAATAAATACCGTACCCTTATCTCCGAAGTTTGCAAAGAGAAAAATCTGAAATTATTCTATGTGACAACAGTTTATGTATAAAGATTACAGGAAAAATAAAACGAAGTCTCTATATAGCACCCTTTTTCAGAAATCATCAACAAAAGTTACATTAGTTTCACTATCGGTCAAGATATGGCGCTGACATAAAACTTCAATATTCTACACCGCAGTACACAGTGCTAAAATTCTCTGACGAATATAGACCTCAATCAGTCAATCAACTCAGCCTATCGCAGTCCACTGCTGGATATAGACCTCGCCGATGAAAATTTAAAAACATGTGATGGTATGGAACCCTCGGTGCGCGAGTCCGACTCGCTCTTGCCCGGTTTTTTTTAAACTACTTACTTACATATTTTTTAACCGACTAAAAATCGGAGGAGCAAGCATACCTTTGTATAGAGTAGTCCGATTTTGATATTTCTTTTTTCGTTTGAAAGGGTATACTCTCGAGGTGGTCCCATTGTCATCAAGTTGGAATCTGATAAGGGAATCTCATGGAAATCGAGGGAAGCCCTCAAATTTTATAGGCAAACTTATAGCGATTTGGGTATTTTTTAAAGTACCTAACTTGAGCATTTGCTCTCGGAAATCATCATTTGGTAATGTGGAGCTGATGATGAAAATCACAGATGGCCATCGGAACTACTCAATGATATAAATATTTCACGGGTTGCGATTCGATTAGGTAGGTACTTTAATATGGTTGCTAAGCAATTTATGCACGTGCGAATGGTGAAATGGAGCTGATGGTGGAATACCAGGAGAACTCCTCATCAATTAACGTCCCAGCATCGGGAAAAGCAAAATTTTGTAAAAGGCGATGAGCAAGACACCATGCTATTGTAACTTAGATTGGGGGGCACGGCAGTGCCCCCGCCAAGTCGAGCGCGAAGCAAACACTGCCGTACCATCCTTTAATGGAACCATTTCGCCGCATTTTCAGGCCCCTATTTGAGAACCTCAGGATAAGACCAGAACGCAGAAATTTTCGTCATCCAGTAAGCTATAATCACATACTTAAAATCCAAAATTTCAAGTCTGTAAGTCATTTAGTTCCGAAGTTAAGCGAAAGCAAAGTTTCGCATTTATGACACTCACTCATAATCATCAGATCAGAACTCGTACTTCCCATAAACTCAGAGAGCTGAAATGTGGTACAGAGTTAGGGTTTGATGACCACATAAAGGGAAAACTATAAAAATTAGGATAATCGAAGATCTGGAGTACCTGGTGACCCTGATTAGAAAACACAAGAGCCCAACCAAACTATTAGAGATCGAGACATACCGCCTTTACAAAAAATATTCAACTTGGTGGGCCCATTGACATATATCAATCATTGGGTGGGCCGCTTCTTTTGATGTCAAAAATCGAAGGTGTGAAAGTATCTGATGAAGAATCCTCAGCTGGTCTCAGCTGTATTAGAGATATGGTAATGCCCCCTTCTACTATTGGTACATAAAAAAATCGACTGTCATTGCAAAAATCCAGCGTAGTGGGACACATCTTCTAATTTAATCTAGCCTATAGCGTCCCACTGCTGGGCGAATGCCTCCCCTTCTGCTTTTAATACGCATATAAATAAAATTAAAGGAAAACTCTGGATAAGACTAGACTGGTTTTTATACTTATCCTTACAAGTTTACAAGAAGAAATAGTCGAACGATTAACTTTATTCTACTCGAACATTACACTTTAATAAACAAATTACACAAAAATATTAATTTCGCTCATTTGGTCAAAATATAATGCATTGGACTAAGAGTGGCGGTGATACCCGCACACGTCGCTAGATGGCGCTGACTGTACTTTAAAACGCGCCTACGTTTGTTTTTAACCGACTTCAAAAAAGGAGGAGGTTTCTCAATTCGACCGTATATTTTTTTTTTCCGATGGCGAACCTATATGGCGAAGTGGCAACCGGCCGCGATACAGTCGTTTACGACATTCTTCTACTGCGCTTGAAAACGTTTGCTAGGGATTATTTGCATTTCGTTGATTTCGCTTATTATTTCGTGAGGTTTGCAGGTTGTTATTATTTATTATTATTAGAAGATTTGAATAGGTTAGGAATTTTATGATTAGTGACGGATTACTGATTATTACTTAATTATTAGATTTAAAATTTGATTCACGAATTATTGCCTATTAAGTAAAAATTTGAGATCATACCCCGGGCATACGTGTACAAAGAACAATTCCCAATCTGTGTGGCGTATGCCCTAACAATTAACAAGAGCCAAGGTCTAAGTCTAAAAAATGCCCTCATGGACATTGGCACCTCCACATTCTCTTGTGGCCAAGCCTACGTGGCGCTTTCACGAGTAACCAATCTTCATGGGGTGCACCTCATAAATGTTGACTTCAAGAGTATAAAAGCTCAAGCTTCAGCGATCACCGAATACAACCGGCTTAGGCGTAAATACCGCGCCGATCTTCCAGAAATTAAACCGTCTAAAAGAATATTAATAATGAACGAAGAAAAAATAAAAATCCAAGTTATAGGTATAAAAAAAAGTAACAAAAGGAAAATTAAACAGAAAGTCCTATACGAGGCCAAAAGGCTCCTATCTCAGCATGATGCTGCGACATTTAAAACAAAAAAATGTCACAGCGCCGGTATCATAGAGTAAAGTAATATATCGGGTATAGAGAGCCCCCTTGCGGACTTTTTTGAATACCGCTAATGTCAATTGATCGGATAGTAACCGCCATCTATTATCGTCATCCGCACACAGTTTAGGTATAGCCTAGCTATAGGCACTACCTATGCAATAGTTATAGCCTAGCTATAGGCACTACCTATGCAATAGTACTTTAGTTTCTTTAATAATTTACTTGTTTTCAAGTTGTATTTTCTCATTATTAACAAAATCATTGTAAAACTTTATCAAATTAAAAACAAGTAATTGCAATTGCAGTTTTACAATGATTTTGTTAAGAGATAATACAACTTGAAAACAAGTAAAATATTAAAGAAGCTAAAGTACTATTGCAGTATAAAGTAGGGAAGTAAATCAATTTCAAAAGGAACACAGTGGATACATAGAAAAACAACTTTTCTTTTATAATATTATTTATTTATTTTTCTAGAGATTTTTATGGATATTGATGATTCTGTGGGAGTTACGGAGGGAGTATAAAAAGTATCACTATCTGATTGTTCTATTTGTTTGGCTACTTACTCAAAACACTTATACTTGGTCTTGATGGGTTACTATTAACACCATGCTTGATTTTAAATGGTGATTTAGAAACAGAATGTAGAAACGGCTTCAATGGTGATGTCATCTAATTTATCGAACTGACTTTAGTTTGGTTAGCTTTACTTCTGAATGTTTTACATAATAATGAGTACTTGAACTGATTTATCCAACACTCTTGGTGGTAATTGGGAAACTTCTTCAACAATCTGCTGAACTGTAAAACAAATGTTTTGTTATTTAAGAGCAAAGTTATAATTATGAACACAAATAGGAGATTACTAGGATCTATGTAGTTTTGAGTGTACCGACAATGTACCTATGTAATAATACTGAGAATAAAGTTAACTTTTTCAATGCTTTATTCTAATAAATGAGTTAATAAAATATGTAGGTACCTGAACTAGCAGATGCAATTTCTTCAGAACTTGATTGTTCTTTATCTATACTTTTTTTCTTTGAATTGCTTTTCACTCTTTAAGAACCATTATCATTCGTTTCTTAGCAATAGGTACAGGGTCTCTCTGTCGTGTCAGATGTTTGTGTGGTTGGCAAATACTTTTTTTGGGCATACATCCTGGTTTCGTACGTACTTGTGATACTCTATATAGTTTCCATATCATTTGGCAACTGAAAAAAGAAAAGTAAACAATTAAAATTGATAAAAAGAATGCTATTCAAGACCAAAACAAACATAACCTCAATTATATTAGTTATTTCATAGCCTCAATATTTCAACTATTTCACGTCAAACGAACATTTTAAATTTAAAACCTATCAATACTTAGTAACATACTCACAGTCTCACATCAAAATGGTCTTCACAGAAATAAAGTGGCGAATTCGTGAATAAATCGTTCGGGTTTCGCCGTACGAGCTTTATCCATTGATCTCATTATTTTCTTGTTTGGGACCATAGATATTTGGGACATTTAGAAACATCTTGTTGGGTGTGGTTATTGATGTGTTTTTACACTGAGGCACTGCACACCACTTATAAACTTTACAATTCATTTTTATCACACGAAATATGCAATGTTTGTTAATTTTCTTATAGCTGCGCGTTGACAACCACAGAGTACTTTTGAGTTTTGACCCGACGCCATGACACTGCGAGTTGTTTTCGCGCCCTATTGAAAAAATATTAGAAAAATGGCATTAAACTTCGTTAAACTTTAGTTTATAACCGAAATAAAGGTGTTTTCGTAAATAGTAAATTGTGTAGGTACCTACATTACGGAAGAGGATTTCAAAATCTTTCGTCATGCATTATTGTAATTATTTTTCAGCTTTTGTAATCTACATAAATATTTGCAAATAATTGTAATACGTGTTTAATTAAATCAATAAGTACTGAAACTATACTTAAATTAAATATTTTATATTTATTTTTTAGTCACAAATTATATTTTAACGATGGTAACGCCATCTGCGGGGACATAAAGTAACTAATTGTTTTGGATGAGGATAAAAGATGTCGCATTTTGAAAATAATGCCCCATAATCTGTCACTATAAGGAATTGTCCTACCCCTGGCCGGTATTCTAGCGCCAATAGATGTCATTACGTGTATCCAACTTACGTAATGAAAGTTGTTGTAGAATACTATAAATTGTGATTATATCTTTTGATACAGTGAAGCGATTGCGATGAAACCAAAACTGATCACTACTCCGAGTTCTACACTATATTTGAGTATAAAAATTAACCATATTGGTTTGGTACTTTTTACGTTGAACCTGTTCAAATCAAAATATGTCACATCCAAACAGACAAACCGACAAACAGACAAAAATTCTAAAAATTGATGAAATCTGTTGGTTATCCTGTATCACCCCAACTATTTTTTTTTTATATTTTCAATGTACAGAAACGCCTCGACTACAGATTTATTATATGTATAGATTTTAAACAGTAGGTACCCCATAAAAGACGAGTCTACTTTAGCCAGGTTATGTAAAATATATTACCTAAATAATTATACACCACTGCTCTGAAATATGCTACTGGCTACCTATAGGTATGCGAGCATCGCGCGTCATGACACTGGCAGCCAGCCCTACAAAATATAAACTTCGTGAGCGCTTCGCGCGTAAGAATGTTGAGGGGGTGCGCGGGGCATTCTCAGCGGTAACGCCCATTTGAGCAAGGTCAACGGCATAATACTGGGCCTATAGACAGTTCCCTTAGAGAATCGCGCATGCGGAGGTTATATTATATGGCTCTGATGGCTCTTTTCTGCAGAATAAAAATAGAATCGATGTCTGCAGCCCGTCCCTAAAGTAAAATACCGTAAGACATGATACTATGAAAGTAACTAAAATACAGTAGGTAAATTGACGGATTTTTCTGACAGCATAAGCTGCTGAACTTAGACGTACCTACTGCAAGAGATGTTAAATGTGGACCCCATTGTAGCATTGAGTCGAGCGTGATCCCCAGGAAAACAGTTTTATCGACGAATTCTAGTTTCTCTTGATTCAATATTATCTCACAATCACTACCCTTGACATTTGGTAAAGAAAATCTTAAGCACTTCGTTTTTTTTCCATTTAATACTAAATTATTAGCAGTGAACCAATTTTGGACCTGCAGTAGGGCGTTATTTAGGGGAGATAGGGGAGCATTGGGCAGTCGGGAGGTTTGGGCACTCCCTCATTCCTCAAAATCTATTATAGATATTTTTTGTTTTCTACCACAGCACTATAGTTTAATAACTGGCAACACCGCTAATCAAAAGTGTCAGCTGTCATGTCACTTGGTTGTCAAGTTACATGCGCTTAACGGTTTGTTGCGTACAAAAGTAAATATTTTGATTGTGATTTGAAGAAACATAACAAAGAAATCTGCAAGAAAGTGTAAGTATCTGTGTTAACTTCTTCTATTGTGTTTAATGAAGATAATATTTACCTGTCAATTAGGATTCATCATTTGATAAAAATAAACTTATTCAAATCTATTTGAAAAGTGATGTTATGGGGAGCATTGGGCACGCAGGTAGGAGGGAGGTTTGGGCATGCCCAATGCTCCCTCTGTTTTTAGTGTATTTTGGTGTCATGTTTTTGTGGTTTTTTGATATGCCTATTGGATTGAATGGTTAATCATTTCTTTTCAGGACAATGCCGTTTTCATTTAAAAAGAAAAATATGCGACGTGACATCGTTTAAACTAAACCATGGACTGTCAAAAATTGCACGCGAATTGGTTTATGAATACGCCAAGTCACACTACGCTACGCTACACACACACACACACACACACTACGCTACGCCACACACACTCACGTCACACTACGCTAAGTCACACGTCACACTACGCTAAGTCACATTGTTTAATTTTTCTAAATCTATGATAAAGTCTTGTAATTGGCCTTGGCCGTTTTATGTTAAATAAATAAATAAGAAAAAATGTTTGTCTTACAATTTTTTATAGCAATGTTATATAATACTTGAGCATAGTAGTATAGTAAAGCAATATCGTGCATATTAAATACAGTGCCCAAACCTCCCTACAGGGATGCCCAAACCTCCCTCCCACCGGGAGGTTTGGGCACTTTGGACATGTGTTCGAAGATCTTTTGTAACTTTGAGACTAATTATAATAGCAAAACTTTTCTTAGCAATAATTACTGCCAAATATGTGTGCTCGATATATTTGGAATAACATTTTGATTATGATAAAAATTACAGTTTTATTAACATTTATGTAAAAAAGTGCCCAATGCTCCCCTACCTCCCCTACGTCGTCAAAATTTGTAGCACGTCTATTTACCTTAAAAATGAATGAATGAATGAATGATATCTTTATTTGCTAGAATATAGGTTAGGTAGATGTTATACAGTTTTGTTTGTTACACTATATTCAACCTTACGATTGTGCAAATGTTAAGTCAAAATAAAATAATAAGGAACAATGACATTTAACGTTTACAATACAGCTTCACGCAATTTTAATATTAACAATAGCTTAGTAAGTCATTAAAATAAGATCCAGTCAATTCCCAATAATTGATAACTGCAATATTTAATAATATTTTAAATTAATTTAATTTATAATAATTGTATTAGCTCAAAATAAATTCATAGCAATTAAAATTATAGATGTTTAAATGAATTCATAGTACTTACTTATATAATTTAAAATTATCATGCAGTTTTACATAAAAAAATATAAAAATGTCTTTTTTTTTTCTAGTTAGTGAAATATTACCCAAATTCAATGTTTTAGGTAGGTTTACTTTATAATTGGCTTTGTGATAGATGTTTATCTATCACAAAGCCAATTATAAAGTCTTGTTAAATTCTAAGCTTGACGAATTTCTTATGCCTACAGGTAAGTTATTCTATATTCGAACTGCCATAGTGTAACAGTTTCTATCACACAATCTAAGCCGATTTCTTGGGACAATAAATGGTTTCTGAACGACTTTTCTTTTAAATGGAGCTTTATCGTCCTTAATAAAAAGTGATTGATTATTTCTTACGAATTTACTTACTTCAAATATGTATAATGCCGGAAGTGTAAGTAATTTTTGTTGCATAAATATTGGTCGACAAGAATCTGTCCACTTAAGATTAAAAATCGATCCAATACATTTTCAATGAATACTCTCTGGGCGTCCGTAGAGTTACCCCACATGATTAATCCATATCTTAGAACAGAGCAAACATGACTGGTAAACCATCAAAGCAGTTTCTAGATTTGTAAGACTTTTTATTTTTCTGAGTGCGAAAACGAATGTGTTTAATTTTTTACATACACTATCTATTTGTGGTTTCCAATTACAGAGTCTGTCAATAACTATACCTAAAAATTTAATGTCATTAGCTTCTTCAATGTCATGATTTTTGTATTTTATATTTATGTCTATGTCAGAGTTTTGCCTATTTTTATTAACTGTAGTGTATGTCATATATTTAGTTTTGGTCAGATTTATTTTCAAGTTGTTTGATTCCAACCAGTCAACAACATCTACCAGAGATTTATTTGTTACCCTATTAGCATCATCTATTGTGTTTTCTGTAGTCAAAATAGTGGTGTCATCAGCAAATAGGACAGTGTATTGATCAGTTGATTTTGGCAATTCATTTATGTATATTATAAACAGCAACGGACCAAGTACGCTACCTTGTGGTACACCGTAATGGTTTACCAAGTATGTAGACGTAAAGGTTTTTTGGGTATTCGTGTTTGTACAGACGCCAGCAGGTCAACCTACCCGAAACTGTCAGATTTTCCCAGTCAACCTTGAACCTTAGGCTTTAGCAATAAAGTCGAAAATCTATTAAAGAAATCTGACAGATTGTAGTAACTTGATGTGCTGGCGTGGCGTCTGTACAATTTTGTTTTATTTCTGTGCATTGTTGTCGACCCCTCAAGTAACTTTCGAACCATTTATAAGCAGGCCCTCTTATTCCATATTGTTCTAATTTTTTTAATAAGCAGTCGTGGTCTACCATGTCAAACGCCTTGCTCATATCTAAATACACTGCTACTGGGCTCGATTCGAAGCGATGCCGATTCGGAGTCAAGAATACACGGGGATAACAAACAGAAATAGGATAATAAAATTTTATTCTAAAGTTAAAAGCAGATCAGAGACAATACAACATCGCGATATAATTCGCGGACGCTAGTCCGCTAGGACACATCACACGGCCGCCAGCAGCGTGTGCAGGCGGCGCGGGTCCAGCCCCTGCGCCGCCGCACGCGCCACCGCGTGCGCATGCGCGGGCCAGCGGTGCGCCAGCAGCGCCAGCAGCGCCGTGGCCGCGCACAGCGCCGCCGCCAGCGGCAGCAGCGCAGGCGCGCGGCGGCGCGGGAACACCGACAGCGCGTGGTGCTGCGGCAGCAGCTCGCGGTCCGCGCACGCCGCGCAGCCCGCGCCCGCCGCGCCGCGCTCCGCCGCCGCCCACGCCGCGCCCAGCAGGCGCAGCGCGCCCGCGCACGCGCGCCAGTGTCGCAGGTGGAAGAACGCGTAGGCCAGTGCCTCGCTGTCGCCGCGCCGCAGCACGTGCTCGGGCGGCAGCGTGAGCGGCCGCAGCTCCAGCAAGTACTCGGGCACGTGCGGGTTGAACTCGATGGCGCGGCGCATTGCTTCCAGCGCGCCCAACTCGGCCGCGCCCCGCGCCGCGCCCCCCGCGCCTCCTGCCCCCCCCGCACCCCCGGCCGCGCGCGCCCGCAGCAGTGCGGCGGTGTAGCACACGCACGCCGAGCGCGGCAGGCCCACGTCGTCGTAGCGCGCCAGCACCGCCTGCACACATTACCATTCAATATAACCAGCCTCGGACTTGGAGACCCAGGGCGCCAAGGCACTTATTGACATTTGAGGCCCCCACCCCATGCATCCCGGCGCCGTTTTGGTAAGCTAACAAATAAAATGCACTAGTACAGAAAATAAAAATTTTAACCGACCATAATATAGGTACCTAATATACTGTCTACCTACTACGTCGAGCTACGCAGCGCGGCGCCGCCGCCGCGCGGCGTAGCTCACTGAATTGTGTACCTTTTAGTGTAGTAGATAAGGTCTGTAATTGTATTTTTATCTTGAAAACTGCGCGTCGCGTCGCGTCTCGGTGTGAACTGACCCTTACGCGGGTGAAACCGCGGGGCGCAGCTAGTCTTCACATAACTTCTATCACATAGAATAATTTCAGATTTTTCTCTTTGAAAACTTCGAGGGGGCTTTTTTTTATTTTACATTTTTATCAAGTCGAAAAAACTATTCGGCCTAAAAAATAAGAAAAAATGTTTGAGAATGTTCAAACTGCGCTCTCCCCACATGCCCTAGCCACTTCGAATTTTACAGACCCCCTTTCAGTCCCTGTTGCAAAAAAATACATATAAGTATTTTCATTTCTTTCTTATTTGCAAAATAGTTGGGCAAACGTAATCTAAAAAAACTATTCCAAAGGACATCATTCATTTTGGACCAAAAATTGAAAGTACAGCCATAATATATAGAAAGCCACGATAAAAATGTGTAATATTCGGATAGAACACACAATTCCTATGATTTTTTACTACGACACCAAATCTGTGCGCCCTTTGGTTACGGTCAAAGACTTATATCGTCGTTGGTTACGGTGTTAAGTACATACCTACTTTTAAAGTACAATAAAAATGTTATTATGATGTTGTTATTTTCATACATTTAATCATGTATATTTAATTATTCATACTGTGTATGTCCTTTTGATGTGCAATAAAGCCATAACAATAGGCTATTTGACAATGTAAAAAATAAGGTCATAATTATTGACACTTGTATAGATTATCGCTTTTAAAATCGATTTGCATTAATTTTACTACAAAACAATGTATTATTTATTAAAAAAATCCCGAAAAAACTTCATCTTTTTAAATCTGGCGCCACGTAATCGAAAACGGTCTGGATTGGCTGAACTTATGATGACGTCATGATATAGTCAATTTCTGTCTATCGTTGACAGAACAGATGAATTTGGCTAGTATCTCGACCGTTTCAACCTTTGTTTACGTGTATTGTGACGTCACGACGCCATATTGTTAAAGATAGCGTTTTGGCGGCTTATTTAAACAGTACATTTTTATTTACTATTTTCTAAAAGAAATACATTAAGCAATTTGAAGTAATAGGTTTTTGTGGGCTCGTTAGACACCATTAAATAATCTGAGATGTTTATCAGAAACCAGTCAAATAGCCTATTGTAGATGGCACTTACATATATATTTAAAAGAGTTCAAACTAGGTACTTTTTTCAAAGGAAATCCTATAGCAGCCACAAGTTCAGAAACTTATTAAAGCCGTTTGTCTGTTGTGACGAGCACATCATAGAAGTTTCTGGTCCACACGCTGCTACTTCTTCAGATGCGCAAATAATGCATAATATGCATAATATTGTACGAAATGAAAATGATCATGGCGACGGATTATTTCAATTGTTTTACCGAAATGGGGATGTATTTATTTTGGACCGTGACTTCAGATGCAATTTCCACCCTTGAAGAATATACATACACCGCTAAGATGCCCGAGACTAAACTCCCTGGGGAAACGCAACTTACAACAGAACAAGCTAATGGCGCCGATTCTGTTGTTCACAAATTAAACTAAATTTAAGTTCAGTGCATCTTTTTCTTTCTATTTCATTAAGAAAAGGACAGAAGATAAATTTTAGTTTAGTCCTGTCAAATTAGTCAGCGACTGACGTAAATTGACGTATTTTTAGTAGCCAATTTTTTAATCTCGTCTAAATTGTCTATGGAGTAGGTATCTTAATTTGACAGGACTAAACTTATATTTATCTTCCGTCCTTTTCATAATGAAATAGAAAGAAAAAGATGCATGAACTTAAATTTAGTTTAGTTTGTGAACAACAGAATCGGCGCCAGTAAGTCGCGACTTGTTACTATTTGCCGATGGGTCGTGGAAGTCGTAAATGGCCGATTTAAAAGAGATTTCCGGCTGCTGAGACACGTCCACGTCAATATAACACTGCCCAATATGATGAATTATTTTAGAATTGCTGCCGCATTAATAAATACCTATCATGTTTTGATAGTGGATAGGTAACGTTCATGCTACTGATATCCTTCAAATAATAGGTGAAAGAATGAACATGCCCAATACACTGGGAGATCTTGTGAATAGACACAATTTAAACCGAAGGCGAGCACAATTCCAACCCATGGCTGCGGATATGGCAGATTTCAATGATTTTCCAACATTGACAGAAGAAGATTTAAAATTATTCAGTCTTGGTGTATATCAGCTCAAACAAGCAAAAAGTTATTATGGAGAGCACCTTCAATCCGACGGAGCTTTTATCATTGAGCTCGGTGGTGGGATTCCTCTGGAAATAGTCAGGGAACTTGAAGGGGAAGACTTGTGGATTATAAGAGGACGAATACAATCCCGTCACATCCAAGCCAAAAAATACTATGTGTACCTACATTGCACTAAATCGGGGAGCAAATGGTCGTCGAGCATTAGCTCATTATTATTGTAAATGCAATATCGGCAAGAGGACTATCGGATGCTGCTCTGGGTATGCTAGATGTGACCCATACCTCACCCCACCTGCAATAGGATTAGATGATGTATAATATGTTCGATTAGGACAAATATAAATGAATTGATACAATTGAATGTTGTTTTATTTTTTTTTCCTTTATGAAAGGTACTGAATGAGGCGCTGTTGGTATTGTTGCTTGTTTTTTCATATTTAATATATTTGACCAAACGTATTAAAATAACACATCATAATAACATTTTATTTCACACTAGCTGTTCCCCGCGGTGTCACACGCTGCGCGGCTCCTAAGGGTCGTAGCGTGATATTATATAGCCTATAGCCTTCCACGTTAAATGGACTATCCAACACAAAAATAATTTTTCAATTCAAACCAGCAGTTCCTGAGATTAGAGCGTTCAAACAAACAAACTCTTCAGCTTTATAATATTAGTAGGTATAGATTGTACTTTAAAAGCATGTAACAACATAACCATAGGGCGCACAGTAAAAAAAATAATAGGAATTTGGTGATCTATCCGAATATTACGCTTTTTTTTCAGATTTGGCCCAAAAATGTATGGAACGTGAATGATGTCCTTTCAAGTTGATAGCATTAGTAGTTCTTGAGATATCCAGCTGTGACAGACAGACAGACTGAGTCTTACCATAATGGTTCCGTTTTACCATTTTGGTACGGAACCCCCTAATAAAAAAAATTGTTTAGGTAAGAAAGACCATAGACCACATGACATCCCTAATCAAAGTTGAATTTAACGTGCTCTGAGCGCCAAGGACTTAAATGACGTCATGAAATAGAGATATTGTACAGACGCCAGCACATCAAGCTACCCGAACCTGTCAAATTTTCCCAATCAACTTTGAACCTTATGCTTTAGGGATAAAGATGAAAATCTATTAAAGAAATTTGACCGATTATAGTAGCGTGATGTGCTGGTGTCTGTACCTCATTTCTTATAGCTCTAATTGAGTTATGTAGGTATTTTGTTTCTTTGATAGGTACTTATAATTTATACTGGTTTTTCTTACTAGGGATACTGTGACATAAAACAAATATGAAAATATTTAATCAGTTTTTATTTATATTCGTAAAACTATAAATAAAACTTAACATAACGCGTATATTAAATCTCATTCATCGATATGACGATACCCCGTAGAAATGTAAAAACAACTTCTTTCATGTAACTATGCGATACCCTCCTAACTACTATATATTTCGTTATATATTTATAGCTTGGCGCTGGCGAGGCATCGCGTTCTGTGTACGTTGGCGGTGAAAAGAACAACAAACACAGTACCTACTTTTGTAAAAACCTACGATTGGTTTTTCGATTTATTCCGGTCGGTCGGATCCCCTGATCTAGCTGGTGTCAGCAGCTCTTGAACGGTCAACTTCCTAAGAGAACTTTTGATGCAAGAGTGAGCGAAGTGAGCTCGTTAATTTAAAGACTTCGAATGGTTTTGGTTTCTTTTGACTATGCATACCACAGATATACATAGACAACACAGGAGCAACTAGGTACTTCGCGTGCCAAACATCGCACCAGCTTACGTACAAAAATCGTAAGCCGCCACTTTCGAGCTCAGTCCTGTGTCCCCCCCCCCCCCCCCCCCGCCTCGCAAATGTTAGATCTCTTTTGATAATATATTGCTTTGGCGACTTATACTTGAGCAGTTGTAACTCTAACGACCCCGACTTACGAGTTGTAGGCAGTGGGTTCGAACCCAGGCAGGCGCTTTACTTTGTGTAAATGTTTTCATCACCGCTAGTCTCGAAACGGTGAAGGAAAACATCGTGAGGAAACCGGCATGTCCTAGAACCAAAAATTAGAAGACCAAACCGCACTGGGCCCACGTGGTAGATTTTAGCACACTCCCTTTCGAAGAGAGGAGGCCTGTATCCCAGCAGTGGGAACATTATAGGCTGATTATGCTTTTCATCAGCCTATAGCAGTCCACAGCTGGACATAGGCCTCTCCAATTGCACGCCATTTAGCTTGATTCTCAGCAACTCTCATCCAGCCGCTACCAGCCACGTTGCAAAGATCGTCGCTCCAACTAGCCTGAGGGCGTCCTACCTTACGTTTGCCGATTCGCGGTCTCCACTCAAGAACACGTCCACCCCAACGGTTCTACGGCTAATATGGCCCATTGCCACTTCAGCTTGCTTATTCTGTGAGCTATGTCGACAACTTTGGTTTCCCTGCCAGATCACTTCATTCATTCATCCGTGAGTGTCCACGTTTCGGCTCCGTAAGTCATAACCGGCACGACGCACTGATTGAAGACTTAAGTCTTTAGGCTCTGCGGAATACGCGACAAGACTCGGCGAAGCTTCCCAAACGCTCCACATCTGCCCAGCCCAGCTGCATCATTCTGTTAGCCTATCTCAAAGTTCTTCTTACCAAACTGCAGAGTTTGCCTAAGGTAAACGTATTCTCGAACAACCTCGAGAGCACCGCCATTGACAGCTATCGATCCCGGGGTAACATGTGTGTCTGCTGAACATAATTTTGGTTTTGTCAAAGTTCATTCGGAGACCAATGTGTACAGAAGAATCAACTAGGCCGTCCAGCATCTGCTGCAAGTCATGCAGCGATTCAGTCAGTATAACGATCTCATCTGCAAATCACAGGTGTGAGATGTACTCGACGTTGATGTCACAACCGCGTCCTTTCCAGTTCAGCGTCTTAAACACATCCTCCACTGCTTTAGAAAACGACTTCGGAGAAATTACGTCCCCTTGTCTCACCCCTCGACGCAGAGGGATAATGTTCAGTTTGCTGGTCCAGTTTGGACGGTCATTGTCGCGTATTCATAAAGACATCTTAGCACTTACATGTATCTCCAATCGGACTTAGCATCGCTGCAGAGACTCCAGGCCTCGATAGAGTCAAAAGCCTTCTCATAGACAACACAAACGCCAATTATACTCTTCGGACTTCGGACGGTGGTCTATGGTGCTGTATCCTCCTTGAAACCCGGTGTGCTCTGGTGGCTGAATCCCGTCGAGTCTCCGCGCTAGACGATTCGTGACGACTCTTGTGGAGTTCTGCCAGAGAACAGGACAGTGTTGAAGTGCTCCCGAAGCGTTTTCAGTACAGGACTTCCTCTCACTTTCAGGAGCTCGGTTGAAATCCCGTCCACACCAGGGGCATTTCCATTTTTAAGCTGTTTGAGAGCCGCCTTGATTTCGTCTTGGCTGGCTTCTGCCAGGTCTTCAGTGTGAAGTGGCGGGTTAGGGTGGCTCAGGAATCCTCATTTTCGAGACCAGGTCAAGATGCATGCAATGCGTTCAATTGGCTGTAGAAGGTTTCCACTTCCGAAAGGAGCTCTGGCTTCGAAACGACGATATTATATGCTAGTCGACTTATGTAGAAAAGCAGAAGAAATCAGAGAAACTATAATGCAGGAGAGAGCATAGCGAGCTCGATCCCCCGTCAGGCAGGCCAGCTACCTGGTCGGGACATTAGTTTACAGTGAAGTAAACAAACGTTGAACAGTACCTAGCTAATATTGTAGAGGGCAACTTCAAATACGGTTGGGTAACAATGTAAGTTTCAATAAAACTCACTTTCACTGCAGAAACAAGGGTTGCAGGTCCACTTTCTGAAAATTTAAATGGCAGTATGTCAAGTAAGTCTGCCGACCTGCACGTCCGCGTACGCCTTCTGCTCGAGCAGCACCTCGATGAGATTCTCGTGCAGCGCCAGTGCGTGCAGTGCGGGCGGCGCGTCGCGCGCCAGCTCGCGGAACAAGCGCGCGGCGTCGCGCAGCCGGCCCAAGCGCCGCGCGCACATCGCGGCGCGGCGCTTCACGTGCGCCAGCACAGCGGCATCGCGCCGCGCCTCGGCCGCGCTCGCCGCGCCCCCCGCCGCCGACTGGCGCCACGCTCCCTCGGCGGCGCGCCAGGCGCGGCGCAGCACGCGCTCCGCCTCGTGCACGGTAGGCGCGTCCTCCTCGGCCAGCAGCAGCAGCGCGGCGGCGCAGTCGGCGCGCACGCCTAGCGCGGCCCGCGCCGCCGCCACGCGCGCACCCGGTTCTCGCTCGCGCCACGCGCGCGCCATCGCCTCCTCCGCCGGTCCCTACCACCCACAGAACTGAGCACCTCTGCCTACATAGATTACATTACTATGCGCAGTCGGCGCGCACGCCCAGCAGTCCGCGCAGCCATCTGACGGCGCCTTTCGCTCCTCCGCGGACCCTGCCGCCCGAGTGTATCCTAAGGGAACTACTTCATATATTCGGACAAAAGAAATGCCATCAAAAAGATAACTTGTAAAAAAAGCCAAGTTTCGCAACTCAGTTCTTCTACCGTAAAAAGTTGTGAGATCCATGTAATACCAAGTCGGTTAATTTATTCAGTCCCTCTTAAGGGACCTTCTGTCTTAAGTTATTACGTAATTAGCTAACCTAACAACATCTTATAGTGACCATATCAATATTAAAAATCTTTTATTTATTTTAAATAAATAGATTGACTTGGCCATCGCATGAAAACACAATGTATCTCACAAGTAATACATATTATATTAAATTAGATTCTTTAGTGCGATTGCCTAGTCAATCTATTTAATTAAATAAACTGGCAAAGTGCGTGTCGGGCCACGCACAGTGTAGGGTTCCGTAGTAGCCCGCTATCACAATGTAGTACGATTCTGTTGTTCTTTATTCTGATATTTAAAAAAAAATGTTCATATTTTGTTTTTCAATGCAAGTCTTTACCCGTTATAAACAAGCAACTACTTCATCTCAGTCACTATACATATAGGACACTATACATAGACGACGTAAAAAATATGTAATTTTGTAGGAGTGTGTAATCAATTACGCCGACAAAGTAGTAAAATAAAAAATGCTAAACTAATAAAGTTATCTTAACCGCTATAATTTTCCTTCAAAGTTCATGAAATGCACTGTCATCGTGAATTTTTCCAGATTTTTCAAGCCAGCCGTTTAGGTTTTAGAGGGGGGGGACGCCCGAAAAAACAAAAATTTGGACTTTAAAATTTAATATTGCGTAATGCTCCATATTTAAATCGAAAAATAATTTTAGCAACCCCCAAGTCATTTTAAAAGACCTATTCAACGATACCCCACACGATGGGGTAGACGACAAAAAATATATTCATCCCCACTTCCAGCTACCCTAAAAAAAATATTTTCCTAAATTTTATTTTACTACTTTGTCGGCGTAATTGATTACACACTCCTACAAAATTACATATTTTTTACGTCGTCTATGTATAGTGTCCTATATGTATAGTGACTAAGATGAAGTAGTTGCGGGTAGTTATGACGGGTAAAGACGCATTAAAAAATTAAATTAAAAATTTAAAAAACCCCCGACAAAAATAAAATTTAGGAATCCCTACAAAAAGGATGAAATAAAAAAATAAATTTGAAAAAATCTTATGGAAGTCGGGGGACCGTTCTGTGGAACACCTTCTATTCTGCTTCTGAGGTCCCCCGACTTCCATAAGATTTTTTCAAATTTATTTTTTTATTTCATCCTTTTTGTAGGGACTCCTTAATTTTTGTATTTCATTTCTTTTATTTTCTTCCGTTTTAAGATTCTGGTAATTTGGTGTTTAATCAGATTTTTATCCGTCAAAAAATATTGATTAATTTATATAGTTGAGGAATAATTTTTCCCGTTGTACCGTATGTAAACAGATTTTTTTGTTTTATTATATTTTTCGAGTTTTTAGTTTTCATTTCGTTAGGTAGTTAATATTCCTCATTCTTTTTCCATATAGTGTAAATTATTCTACTTGTCAAGCCCTTGCATTTGATACCTATATTGAAGGAGTTGTGAAAAAAAAATGTAAATCGCCATTTTGTGGTGGCGGCCATCTTGGATTTGAAATTTTTAATAGTGTATAGTATTCTACTAGTCAAGCCCTTTCATTTGATACCCATATTGAGGGAGTTGAGAAAAAAAAAATGTAATTCGCCACTTTGTTGTGGCGGCCATCTTGGATTCAAAATTTGTTATAGTGTATAGTATTCTACTAGTCAAGCCCTTTCATTTGATACCCATATTGAGGGAGTTGAGAAAAAGAAATGTAATTCGCCACTTTGTTGTGGCGGCCATCTTGGATTCAAAATTTGTTATAGTGTATAGTATTCTACTATTGAAGCCCTTTCATTTCATACCCATATTGAGGGAATTGTGAAAAAATATGTTATCCGCCATTTTGTAGCGGCGGCCATCTTGGACCGATTTTCATCAAACATAGCTAAGAACACTCCCGACTAATACACCTTTCAAACAAAAAAAACTAAATCAAAATCGGTTCATCCGTTCGGGAGCTACGATGCCACAGACAGACACACACACACACACACACACACACACACACACACACACACACACACACACACAGACACGTCAAACTTATAACACCCCGTCGTTTTTGCGTGGGGGGTTAAAAACAAACTATGAAATAATTTTTTTTTTAAATTTCACAATACTGCCGCTAGATGGCGCTGTACATGGGTTACGCTTTCATTCTAGTACCTGTAGAAGTCAGAAACGAACTTTGTTTAATTTTCGAATTACAATTTTGTGAATTGAAATAATAACTTGGCAGCAATCGTACTCTTATCAAATCAAATTAAATCAAAATATTTTATTTCACATAAACCTACATGGGCACTTATGAAACGTAAGAAGCTAGGTGCACGGTTAAAATTGATCGTTTCCTATGGAGAAAACCGGCAAGAAACTCCAAGGTAACTCTTTTTAAAAAAATGTAATTCGCCACTTTGTTGTGGCGGCCATCTTGGATTCAAAATTTGTTTTAGTGTATAGTATTCTACTATTGAAGCCCTTTCATTTGATACCCATATTGAGGGAATTGTGAAAAAATATGTTATCCGCCATTTTGTAGCGGCGGCCATCTTGGACCGATTTTCATCAAACATAGTTAAGAACACTCCCGACTAATACACCTTTCAAACAAAAAAAACTAAATCAAAATCGGTTCATCCCTTCGGGAGCTACGATGCCACAGACAGACACACACACACACACACACACACACCCCCACACACACACACACACACACACACACACAGACACGTCAAACTTATAACACCCCGTCGTTTTTGCGTCGGGGGTTAAAAATAAAAATACTTAATTGGCTTTTACAATATTTTCAAATTACAGTAGGTATGGGAGGACAGCGTAGGCCTGTCAACAAGTACCAGGTACTTGATAAAATAAAAAACTGGCCAAGTGCGAGTCGGACTCGCACACGAAGGGTTCCGTACCACAAGGCAAAAACGCCGAAAAAAAACACGTTTTTTTGTATGGGAGCCCCCCTTAAATATTTATTTTATTTTAATTTTATTATTAAAGTAAAAATACAACTGAGTATTTTGTGAATATTTCAAGTGCCTACCTGTTTCCATTACTGATATCGAGCAAAAAAGGGCAAAAAAGGGCAAAAAAAATCGCGTTTGTTGTATGGGAGCCCCCCTTAAATATTTATTTTATTTTGTTTTTAGTATTTGTTGTTATAGCGGCAACAGAAATATGTACATAATTAGTGAAAATTTCAACTGTCTAGCTACCGCGGTTCTTGAGATACAGCCTGGTGGCAGACAGACGGACGGACGGACGGATTTTGGGCACCAGGCTCGCCGAAGCAGTCATTGAAGAACACGAAAGAAAACCTGACAAAAGAGTGTTCTGGACCGACAGTAAAACAGTGCTCACATGGATAAGGACCGGGTCACGTTCCTACAAACCATACGTGGCTCACCGTCTCGCAGCAATAGAAGAGAGCTCCAAGGTCAACTACTGGCGCTGGGTTCCGACGAAACAGAATGTCGCTGACGATGCAACACGAGATATACCAACCGCCTTCGACAAGAATCATCGATGGTACAAAGGGCCGGATTTCCTCTACCTGACAGAAGACTCCTGGCCAATAGAACCTGTGAAGACCACAGAAGAAGAACCCTCCGAAGAAGAGAAGACGCATCACATGACCAGTAAAAGAAGACTGAAGCTAGTAGAGGGTCTGCCTGATCCAGCGAAATTCTCCAGTTGGGATCGCCTCCGGTACGCGACAGCACGAGTTCTGCAGTTCATCAACCTCTGCAGAGCCACCAGGCAGAAGGTCAACTACCGACGAACTAAAAATAATAAAGAAGCGGATCCCACATGGAAGAAAAATAAGCCTACAAATGCGAAACAACAGGCGCCCACACCGAAGAAGACATCGACACTCAACCTGCTTCCAGTCACAGCCGAGCTCCTCAAGAAAGCCGAAGAGCTCCTGATGCGATCTTCACAAGAAGAGGCCTTCACAGAAGAGATAGAGTGTTTGAACAGCGGGAAGCCGGTGGCCAAGGAGAGCCGCCTTCACCAGCTCAGCGTCGAATCAGTCAACGGCTCACTCCGACTTCGGAGCCGTATCCAAGCAGCCAAAGACATTGAAGAGAACGTCAAGAGCCCGCTAGTCATCGACGGGGAACATCCGACAGTGAAGTTATGGATACGGGCAGTTCATCGGCAGCTTCATCACGCCGGCGTCGAGGCGACGATCAACGAATGTCGCCAACGGTACTGGGTACTAAGATTGCGCCCCATCACACGCGCAATCCTTCGACAATGCCTCTTCTGCCGCATGAAGACTCAAGCGCCACCACACCCAAGAACCGGGGACCTGCCAGCGTGTCGCCTAGCACATCAAAAACGACCCTTCACCTTCACCGGGGTCGATTACTTCGGACCTCTCGTCGTGACCGTCGGACGCACCAGACAGAAGAGATATGTGGCCATCTTCACGTGTCTCACGACGCCCTGAGGCCCTGACTCCCAATCACTTCCTACTGGGGGGTCCCGGGCGCGTGCCACAGCCAGGCACATTCTCCGAGCAGGACACCATCTCCCGGTCCAGCTGGCAAGCTGCACAGAGGCTCGCTGACGTCTTCTGGCTCCGCTGGGTGAAGGAGTACCTTCCCGAGCTCCAACACCGGCGGGAGCCCCACCGACGAGGTCAAGAGGTCAAGGTGAATGACCTCGTGCAGATCGTCGACCCAAACCTGCCTCACAACGTGTGGATACGAGGACGAGTCATCGTGGCGTATCCTGGCCCCGACAGCATCGTGCGGACAGTGGATGTGCAGACCAAGGGAGGTGTCCTGCGCCGGCCAGTGAGGAAACTGGTGATCCTGCCCCTGCCTACGGACAACGTGCCCGCACCGGAACGAGATGCGACGCAGTCGCATCTCGTTCCGGGAGGGATGTGCGGGACAAGTGAACAATCGTGTATACAGGCTGTTAGTGTGAACAGTGGCAATATTTAAGGAGGTGCATGAGTATCATGAGTAGATTCTAAAACCGTTGAAAAAATATGACCCTTTTTTTTCTAAGCTTTTCTTCTAATGTCCCGAAAAATAAAAAATCATAGTCACATTACTGTTAGGCCTCTGCCCCGCATGTACCAGGGCCGCGCCGGCGGCGCGCGGCGCGCGCGCAACGTCAGTCTGCGCTCAGTCGCGATAGAGAGTGTACGTGTGCCGTTTGCGTACCTACAGACTACCCTCGCGCATCACGTAGATATGTGTATCGACGCGATATTAGTTACCGACAATGACCGCGTTCTCGAACGAACAACTTACCGAAATGGTTAGACTCTATGCGATAGCCGGTGATAGTTTACTTGCTGCTCAGGACCTGTACCAGGAATTGTACCCGGGTCAACGGGCGATGGATTGGTCGCGGAGAACCTGTCTCCAGGCCTCCTCGCTCGCGTGACCTCACTCCCCTTGACTATTTTTTATGGGGCGATTTAAAACGCCGTGTGTATGCCACGGAGTTTAATACCAGACGCGAATTGAAAAGACGCATTAAAAGTGCTTTCAATGACGTAAAGAGTGAGAGTGTTGTAGGTACATAATCGAGTGCAAAATAACTTAAGACGTGCGGAGACATTGTTTAGCCGTAAACGGTTCACATTTTGAACAGATTTTAAGACTAATGTAAGTTATTATTGATTTTCTTAGTAAGTAGGTAGGTATTTAATCATTATTTAAAATTTAAATCAAAATCAGTGCAGTGTTGAAAGGGACAACCTAACTAAATTACTTGTAAATAACGTGATTCTCTTTTTAAATACCATCACCGGATCGGCGCCCCTCCCACCTCCCCTGAAGCTACAGGGAGCCGACGTCGCGTGGTCGCCCCGGGTCAAATACCTGGGGGTCACCATCGACCGTCGGCTCACGATGGGGACACACGTCCGCTCGGTCGCCGCACGGGGTAGGGTAGCCCGCAACCTGCTCAAACCAGTGCTCTCGTCCCGCCTCCCGGCGCGCGTCAAGTTGGGTGTGTACAAGTTGTACGTGCGCCCAATCTTGACGTACGCCGCTCCGGCATGGTTCGCCATCACTAGCGAGACGAACCGCAAGCTGCTCCGCGCGCAACAGAGCCTCGCGCTGCGGACAATCGTCGACGCCCCTCGCTATGTGAGGAACGACGTCATCCAGAGGGACCTCGGGATTGAGAGCCTGGATGAGTTTGTGCGGCGTCTCGTGAAAGGAATGTTCGCGCGTGCCGACGCGTCTGCTTGGCCCCATGTCAAGGACATCGCGCCCTGGCACGCGCGCCCCCCTGACGCGAGACCCTTGCCCCGCGACCTGGTAGCGGACGACGACCCCATCGCACCGGATTGACGCCTCGAGTGGGCCGCACCCAGGTTACACGCGGTTCACTCGATTCAATAGCACTCCACCCAACACAACATACACTCGTCGCGTAGCGTGTGCTACTACTATACAGACGCCATACTCACACGTGAGCGCGCAGTGCGGGCTGCGATCACGTAGACACTGGGCGGTGTTACACAAAACAATACCGCTCACACACACACGACTGCCCTTTAGCCCGGACCGTAACCGGCTAGCTCTGGAAGCGGGGCGGGCGGGGGCAACACACCTATATTCTGTAGGAGCGTCGAGTCGGCACCTCGGTCGCTGGTCGTCTCTCGCCGAGCCTCCCCCAGGTAACTGGGGGTCTCACCTGGCGGGGACTAACCGCCGAGGCACAGTATAAAGATATACAGTATTTCGACTTCATAGAAACGGAAGAAACGCAAGCTATACCTACGCGCCTCGACCTCGGAACGCGCTCGGCATGCAGACAGTCGCGACTGTGCCGCGTGACGAACGGACGGTGTGTTGTTTTTTTTAACAATAATCTCGCGATTTTTTCACTAAAAATAAATTGAAGTAAGTACATATTTAATATGACGAGTAGGCTATATTGTGCTGTTTTTGGTTGCATGAATTCGTCAATAACGCATCCAGAGATAACTTTTTTTAAATTACCTGGAAACTCTGAAAGGTAAGACTATAAAATAATTTTACTTACTAGTAGGTAGGTAGGTACATAATGTGTCTATTTAATGGATAAGTATTTCCTTTTATCTCCCGAAAAAAAAAGATGTCTGGATTAATAAATAAAGTGAATTGAGTAAAGGTAAGTGATAGACATGAGTGAAATTAGTAGTTATAGGCGGGTCATGAATCATTATACGGTAGGTACGCTTGTGTTAAAACCTCGGGGCATGTGTGTTTTGTTTTGTTAGTTTGTATAATTCAAAGTAAAGACGTGGTTTTTATTAATAATATTTATGTACACACAGTAAAATACAATAACAAAACTAAATGGAAACACAAAGTAGGCAAATGTAATTAAAATGCTGGAGGCGGGCAGCCCTATCGCATGTTTACGTACCGCGCGGCTGTAGGCATTTATTTCAAGGTTACGGCCGAGATACAATACTGTATGATCTTTATACTGTGGCCGAGGTGTCGTGAAGAAAGCGGCGCTGTGGGACAGCGTCGCGGTGCGCCTACAGAAACACTACATGCAATCACTCACATGGGCACGCGTTCTTAAAACGCGTGCTCAACAGTTGCCATAGGCCCAAGTGGGCAATCTAGTGAGAGGCCCGTATTTGCGGGCCGCCGTATGGCTTCCGCGGCCGGGGGGCGAAGCCCTGACGCCGCTCGCCACGCCCCCTAACGGGGGCGTCGCGACTTCCAACTTTTTTTTTTCGACACAGTCGGCAATGCAGCAGTACTAGAAGAAACACTAGAAGAAATAAACTTCAAGAAAACTTCAAGCTGTTTTATTCCTCACCAAACCAGCGGTAGCAAATGTGTCCTGCACAATATATCTTTCTAAGTTAGATTTCTACCACCAACCACCAATCTCTTATGGAAAAGTGTTAATGGTAGAAATCTAACTTAAAAAGATGTATTAATTATTCTAATGATTATAATCTCATTATTCACCTTAAAAGATTTAAATAATGAGATAAGCTTACATTTTTCTGGTGAATTAACTAATAGATCAATATTTAGGTCACCACAAACAAAAACAAATTTACTATCTTTAAAAAGTTTACTTAGTATTTCTTCCATTATGATCAAAAATGATGACAAAGAGGCTGGTGGTCTATAAACACATAAGATGCCTGCATGCCTCTTCCCCCGGACCGCCTCAAGGTGTAGATGGGTGTAGACGTGCCCACAACCCATTTTTAACAGTTAATATAAAATAAAATTCAATTTCAAATTAATTTAAATCGCATAAAAAAATAGGAGTGCATCAAGTTAGAGGAGGTTGCTACAAAGAAGAGTCACACGCGTACGTGAGCGCCGAAGCATCAACCGACAGCGCATGCTTATAGTGCCCTGGTACCTCAACTGATTCGTCTTTTACAAGGTACTGTGACACACCATTACATAGCTGACGTGCGCGCGCGTACGAAAGAGATAGAAGTAAAAAGCTGAGCTACGCCCCAGTATAAGCGTCACTTAGCAGATGACGACAGCTGGCATTTACAAACTTCTACAGTTTATTGTCTCCTAGTACCTCATCGTGCTACTCATATTTTTGACACGCAAAGGAATCTGAATATTATAAATCTCGCCTCAGTTCCGTATATATTTGAGAATATTATTGAGTGCGCATGCGCCGCTAACTGATATAGAGAATTGCGATAAATGTGTACACTCCTACACTTTATTATCTCCTAGTACCGGAATGAGCTACGCCAAACAAGAAAAGAACTTGGAGTACAATAACTAAGCAGATGACGACAGCTGGCGTACTTGACAAACTATTATAGTTTATTATCTCCTACTACCTCACCGTGCTGCTAATATTTTAGACGCGCAAGGAAAAGGACTCGGAATAATATAAAACTCGCCTCAGTGCATATTTGGGCTACTATTTTGTGTGCGTATGCGCTGGGTAACCGGTATTTACAATTGGGATAACTATATAAAACATACTCCTACACTCTATTATCTCCTGGTACCGGACCGAGCTACACAAAGAAAAAGAAGGAATTGGAGATAACTATAAATTCTCGATACTGACACAACCAACTGTTATACCACATACCGCTATTATACCCTGGTACTGGAAATGGAGCAGTCACTTAACAAGTCATTATCGGAGTCAAATATTGCCATGTGTACTGATACTCAACATACTCCACCCAACTATGTCTCACAACGGTACAAGCGACCGCGAGAAAATGACTACGACTCTGACTTTAGCAACTTCAAAGAAGAAGTCAAAACACTCATATCATCGTTGATCGCAAAACAAAGTGAGGAAATAAAAAAAATCTCTTCTACATTATTGGAAATAAGGACTACAAATACTAGCATAGAAATACGATCGCGAGCAACTTTATAAGACACACAAAAACTCTAAAAAGCTATGGCAAACAATAAACAATATTTCACAACGAAAACCACCTAAGACACAAAACACAGAATTGCTGGAATCAGCCGCTACCCCTCTCGAGGCGGTGAATAAAGTAAATGAGTACTTCTCAACCGTTGGAAGGCATCTTGCTGACGAAATAATAAATAATCCTGAGAGACAGGCTAACAACGGCCCCAACATACCTACGGACGTTCCAAACCCGCCGGTCTCATCGTTTGTACTGCTCAACTCTGACGCTGAAAAAGTAGCAACCGTAATTACGAGCCTAAAATCCGACAGTGCTACTGGCTGGGACAAAATCCCCGTAAGTTTTTTAAAATCTGCCAAGTTCATTATTTCACCAATAATTTCACACCTTATTAACCTATGTTTTGAACAAGGATGCTTTCCCACGGCCCTGAAACAAGCTGTAATAACACCTGTGCATAAGGGTGGTGACAGAGCTGATCCATCTAACTATAGGCCGATATCCGTCCTCCCGTCCCTGTCTAAAATTGTCGAAAGAATAATAAACCAACGATTAAATGCATATTTAACAAAACATAAGATAATTTCACCCTCACAGTTTGGCTTTAGACAGGGAAAGTCTACTGAAGACGCGGTCCTAGCGCTGACCTCTATCGTCACTGACAAAGTGGACAATCGAGAAAAGTGTCTGGCCGTCTTTCTAGATATCAAAAAAGCCTTCGATACAGTCTCTGTACCCACGCTTTTACATAGGCTAGAAGACATTGGTATAAGAGGAATGCCACTTAAGCTTTTCACAGAATACCTGAGTGAGCGCAGGTACGTAGTTAAAATAGGATCAGTCACTAGTTCCGAAGAAATATTGACTTACGGAGTAGGGCAAGGTAGTGTGCTCGGGCCGCCGCTGTTTCTCATTTATATAAACAGCCTATGTAACATGAGTATCGAAGGTGCTCACATATTCTCTTATGCTGACGATACAGCAATAGTTTTCTCGGGAGAAACATGGGACAGCGTTGGTCGCATTGCCGAACGTGGTCTGTCTACTATAGCTACCTGGCTCGATCGGAACCTTTTAACTTTGAATATTTCAAAGACAAATTACATCTGCTTTTCCATATTTGACCGTACCCAGCCATCACAAGATCTCCAGATTAAAATCCATACCTGCTCCAGCTCCACTAACACCACCTGCTCTTGTTTAAGAATTAATAAAGTATCCAGTACTAAATACCTGGGTGTTATAATTGACCAAAGGCTATCGTGGCACCTGCACCTAGAACTATTAATGAACAGAGTTAGGAAATTGATTTGGACGTTCAAATCTCTTCGACACGTGGCCACTAAGGATCTTATCCAGCAAATTTATGTCTCCCTGGGTCAGTCTATACTGACGTACTGTTTGCCAATTTGGGGCGGAGCGTCTAAGACAAAATTTTTGGAGCTGGAAAGGGCACAGAGAGCTTTACTAAAAGTAATGTACTTTAAACCGATTAGATTCTCTACCGAAAGTTTATACTCAACCTCAAACCTTTTGTCAGTTAGGAAACTCTATGTCCTGCAGATTGCATTAAAAAAACACAAATCTCTTCCCTTCATTACATCCAAGATACAGTCTAGGAGGAAAAATAAAGTAGCTGAAGATTGTCCAGTGAATACTACATTTGCTACAAGGCAATTTATTAAACAATCTTCCCGTATTTATAACGCTCTCAATGAACAATGTGCCATCTACTCTATGACATACCACGACTGCAAAAAAACACTAACTGAATGGCTCAAGAGTAAAAGTTACGAAGAAACCGAAGATATTCTACGCAATATCACATAACTAAGAAACATATATAATTTGCACACACATACACACCACACCCACACATCCTCGCACTACACATACCACATCTCAAACACATACACATACACCCACTACATCCCGACACCTACACAAACACACACTTACACACACTCACAAGCATATTCTACACCCAGTGTGCTCCCATACAGATATAAGAATTTAAAAAAAAAAAAAAAAAAAAGTTAATTAGTCTTAAATCAAACTTTTGCTTATTTTTACTTTTTACTTATTTCTCACACATCTGTAGAATGATTGTAAACTGGAGGAGCGGAACCACCTAATACAAGCAAATCTTTGCTTAAAAGGTGACTCCAAACCTAACATAGTTATATTCTTAAGTGAAGAAATAAACATTTTTATTTTTATTATTTATTTATTTATAAGAAACTATGGCCTTCAACTTCTGCACATGCTACCTCACATAAGCGATCAACAGTGATATGCAGTGATATGCTTTCTTTCTTTATACCTAAAAGAACTATTACATAATATCAAAGTACCACCCCCTATTGAGGACCTGTTGTGCGCACTGGCAACTGAAAAATTATTTACATTAAACAACATTCTATCCGGTTTTAACCAGGTTTCACAAAAACATAAGATATCCATACAATATTTATCTATTAACATTTCCACGTCTAGGATTTTGCCAGAAAAGCAATTCATATTTTGGTGATATAGTAAAATATTCTTATTATGCTTCTCTTTTGTCGACTCTAAAAGTTTAAAGAATGAATTACAGTATTATTAGAAGTACTAGATAATACTGTTTCGTCACTTAACCTAGTCTCAGTTAAATTATCAATAACTGCGTATATATTCTAAGCTAACAAAGTAGCCAATACATGTTGACTTTTCTTGGGAAGAAATAAATGTATATGTTACTGAACTAATACAAAATCCCTAACAAAAGTTTGTATCAAAATACAATAAATGGTCACTATGACGAAATGTCAAAATATGCATTAAGTTGTTTAAACTATAAATGTAATCGTTTTATTTTTTTATTGTTTAGCTTAACAAGGAAGAAAATAGTTCTTATTAGTTAATGTCTGATCTGTTTAAATAATTATCTTCCAATTTAAAGTCGATTTTTGTTATTATAACCCTTAACTCCTAATATCTTTACCATTGCATATTATATTCATTATATACAGAATAAAGAAAAACAGAAACGTACTATATTGTGATAACGGGCCACTACGGAACCCTACACTGTGCGTGGCCCGACACGCACTTGGCCAGTTTTTTTACAAGTTATGTTTTTGATGGCATCTCACTTCTTTTTGTAGATAGTCCTATTTTTTTTCCTTTCCGGTACCTTTTTAATTTTTTTTATTAACATAATCCTTTGACAACCATTTTACAAGTTACCTTTGAACATAATTATATCTAGGTACATATCTACACCTATTATTCCATTATAATAAAATATACATTTATACAGGTACACTGATTCATTAACTGCAAATGTAACTTTGTAATCCTATATATTTATATGGTATTACAAAGTTATTTATGCAGAAGTGGAACTAAATTGCAAAATATTTTAATTTTCCTTGATTTATACACTAATCACTAATTGTATTCTAAATTTGAAGCTTCTATGTCTGCTAGAAGTGCCTTAGAGTTTTGATGATCGGTCAGTCAGTCAGTGAGTGAGTGACAAAATTAAGAAACTTCGACTAGTTCTTAAACTACTGGTTCAAATTGAATGAAATTTGAAATATACTGTGTTTATACAATGCCAGCTTGGTTACTGAAAATTCAGGCTTCTAGTTTTATCCACAACGAAGTTATAGGGGTTCGAAAATAGCCTGAACTGTTTCGAGAAAAGGATGGTATGGCCGTGCCGCTTTTTGCTCGACTTTGCAGGCGGGGGCACTGCCGTTCCCCCAGATCCAGTACCAGTCTTTCTCAAATGTAAACTTATCCTTAAGCTTGTTTTAAGCACTACTACTTTACATTTGTGAAGAGAAAATATATAAACTTATTATTATTATTATAACCAGCCACACAGTATGACAATGTATGATAAAACATTGTGGAATGCAAATAAATGCTATGATGAGCATAAGTCGCGTGTACCTCGGCGCCGCAGCCGAACCAGGCCTGGTGCTCCTGCGCGGACAGGTTCATGTCGTAGTAGGTGAGCGGCGCACGGCGCGCGGCACTCCACAGCCGCCCGTACTCGGCCCCGCGCAGCAGCGACAACGGGTTGCGCCACACCTTGCAGTCTGCCGCGTCCGGTTCGGCACTGGCGCCGCCGCCGCCCAGCCATGGTCCCAGGTGCGTCAGCGACACCTGCTCGATGAACGACGTGCCGTACTTGCGGAAGTACCACCACTCGAAGATCAAGATCAGCCCCGAGATCAGCGACGATGTGCCAGTCAGCGCCACATAGAACTTGGGCGTCAGCGCGCCCAGGAACGCCGATGAGTCCCACATAGCGAATACCGTGATGGATTACGGTCGCGCCGCCGCCGCAGCACACACAAACTCGGCCCGCTCGTCGACACTGAGTACCTGCCTTAATTTAACTCTCGAGACAACACTATAATTATATCGGTTTTATGCCGATCTTATTGATTTTTGTGAGGTTTAACAAAGACTTAGGTAATATACAAAGTACTCTTTGCATGTACAACAATAACTTATTAGTTAGTAACATAAGACATAATGTGATAATGTTTTTGGTGGGATTTAATTTAACAAACGTCAAAGTCAAACTGTCAAACATCACTTCCCTAAGGCCGCATTCCGAATTAGCTATAATCTTCTTATCTATGTCTGACTATGTCACTGTCAATGCTATAATCGCTCACACACAGCGCCTATATCATCTCCATAGACGTAATATACAGAAGTAACTCTATATATTACGTCCATGATCATCTCACATGCGTTTCGATTTAGATATTTCGATTATGACAGCTGATTATGAGAGCTGTCAACAATTCGGAACGCTTGTGAACGCGCTCACAGTGCTTACTCAATGTAAAAACGATATTATTAATACAGTATTTCTTTGTATAAATACCACATTTCTACTTCAGCTCTTCTTCTTTGGTTAGGTGGCGACTGTCAGCCAGAAACACAATTTCGAAAATGCCACGTTAGTTTAATTTACAGATGATGCAACTCAAAACAACAACACTGGCACATCCTCACACACACTGTCATTTTTAACAGCGCTCACGGTGATATTATTCTAAGGCTTGGTCGGCGTTATCGATATATGGCGCATGTCATGACGTCATCTATGACACGGGACATCGTTATCGTGCTCACGCTAATTCGGTTCGGGTTTAAGCACGCTCAAATTGATTATTTCCCAACTCGGAACGCAGGGTGGGTAACATCCTAACATCATGACACACTTGACGTTTATTTCTTTTTTCTTTTGGCTTCGCACTGTTTGTGCATTTTTCAGTTTCTATTTATTCGAAGAAATTAAAGATAGGGAAACGATTCAGCAATCAACATGTATGTATGTACATAATAGTATCTTGCAGTTAAATATCTTTAATTGTAACGATGGTTGGGTAGGTTGTGTGCTTATAACCATAGAAGTATTGTAATATACAGTGTGAGTCTTCATAATGTGCACATATCGAAATGAGGGAAACTAGGCTTAATTTTGTCGACGGAAAAAATATTAAAAAAAAATAATAATTGTAGCATTTTTTATTAACCTTTTGAACGCCAGAGCATAAACGCACGCGCGTACCCTCCACGCCAAGCCACAATTTTAAATATTTAAGGTATACAAATAAAAACACTCAAAAGTAATGATTTAATTGTTTATTTCGTGATAAAGTGCACCGCATTTTTGTCACATATTTGTGTCGCTCGTAATAGGAAAGGCGACACACGACTGCTGTACAGGGCACGCGCTTGCTTATCACGTATATGTGACAATGGCGTTCAAAAGGTTAAAATTCGCTGCTGTGACCCCTGTGTAAACAATTATGGTTTTTTTTTAACAAAAATCTGATATTTTTTTCATCAATTTTTACAATAATTGTAAAATAACTCAATAAAAGCCCCGATTACCTACTCTTTTTTATTACTTTAAATTATTCTCTATCGTATCAGATTTCGAAACGTAAAAATACCATGTATAAAACTCAATCACAACATTTCCTAGAGTATGTCTATTGAAAGCTGAGTGAAAATGAGCGGCAAATTTAAAAAAAATAGGTCATGTATCCCCGGATCAACTAGGAAAAAACATATTTGATAGAAATTTTAATATATTTTAAGATATTCAAGTATCAAATATGTTTTTTCCTAGTTGATCCGGGGATACACGACCTATTTTTTTTAAATTTGCCGCTCATTTTCACTCTCAGCTTTCAATAGACAGACTCTATCAACTGTTAAAGAAAGGCCTTGCAATCACCATACTTTAGCAGGTAAAGATCCTTTTAAATATTTTTTTATTTTTTCACATATTTTTTCTATGTTCTCTTTAAATTAAGCTATGTTCCCTCATTTCGTTAAGTGCACATTATGAAGACTCACACTGTATTTAATGTAGGGAACAGCTGATTTTTTTTCACGATTTCTGGTTTGGTCCCTTAGTAAAAGTTGTTCTTAATGATGAGTACAATGACCTCTTAAGAGGTGGTTAATATTTTACCAATAACCCTGTATAATTAGATTACAAATAATTTTATCGAACTGGCAACTTCTGTTTTATTGCCAAATTATACGGGGATTTCCCGCTTATTCTGTTTTTGTAAACAAGTGCGTCATACGATTATGAACCGTAACCAATCTGGAATAGTGTTCATATTCTAATGTTTGTAGCGGTATCTACAACGCCACATGCGAACAACGCGTCATACTACGTCACGCAAATCCTACATCGCGCAAGCAGAGTTTACCGCGCAATTAGCATAGATACAACGGCCCCGACATGAATCATTGGGCAGTTGCCCGCCAGACAACACCCGTCTGGTCGGAGGATCCTCCCTTTTCTATAGAGTAAGAGTGAACTTTACACCCTGTTCCTCATACCTCTATATGTTCTTTAGTGATTTGGTTTCCAATCAACTTTTGATTTTACCTCATTCTCTTTTGACATGTATCGTGTGCGGTTCAGTGTAACGAATAATTAATTATTATGAGAATACAACAAAAGAGGGGAATAAAGAACACAGAGAATTGTCATTTTTAAACCAACTACACCGAAAAGGAGGCAAATGCGGATACGTAGAGTAAGTAGTGTATAGGTATAACAATGCATAAGAAAATTGATAAATATTTTTGTTGATTAATTGAATTTGTTGTGTATTTTTCCGTTTCCATGAAGGCATATTTTTGGCAATTTTGGCGCCAAGTGTGGCAGGTTTTGACAGATTTTTTGCCCAATCTGTGTGGCAGATTCGCCATTTATAAGATGGTCACACTGTAACAAACGCAAACCTGTTATTCCTAAGTAGTCTGTGTGTTATTCCAATAGGTTGTAGCGTCTATTGCGCCTTAATAATCCATAGAGGATAGTAATTAGTAATTTTAGTACTGGTAATTTAATCAATGCGTCTGTACAAGAGAAATAGCGGCTTACATGGACGTAATATAATAGCAATATATTACGTCCATAGCGGCTTACCGCACTGACATGACACTGGCTTGGTAATGGTAACATTGGGCTAAGTACTGTCAAAATCTATTCTAGATCTTGGGGGTTTTTTTATTTTTTGACGTTTGACTGCGTTTGACTTTACGTAACACTTTTGCTGTAATAGTGAACGGAGGTTATCAATACTTATCCACAAAAATTGGCAAAATGTTGGGCCGTTTGGGAAAGAAACATGTTGAAATCGCTGCATCGTTCGCCACATCAGCGGTCGGCTTCGGAGGCGCGGCTTTCGTCGGTCTCCTATACTTCACGGACTGGAGACTGTTCTGTGCCAACATCCCCTTCTACAGAGGAAAATTCAAGGATGTAGAAGAAGAGAAGTAAATCGGAACAAGAAGCTAGCGAATCAAACGTGAATTGTATACCTACCTATTTATTTAGATTTTATGTAATTACAATATCTAAGTTACAGTGATATCGATGTCGTGTTTCTTTGAATTACCCATTTCATCAGAATTACATCTTTGAATAGTCATTAACAATGTCACACAGCAGAGTCAATGAATGGTTGACAACATACTACAAATCCTATATGATGCATAATATCTTGTGTTATAGAATAATATCTTTGTAATGGATCAAAGCAGGCTTCATAAAATACCGTGTTGTGCTCTGTGGCCACGCGACCGTATATTTTTTTATTATGATATACCCCATTTTTATGTTCGGCTGACGGCCATGACATACATGTATTGTTTATGAATGTACGAAAGTAAATTACTGTGAATGTTGCTGCGGAGAATTCTCTGTAGCCACGCCACCTGTAATCAATATTTCTAGATACAATTTCAGCTATTTCTCTGAAGTTATATAATGTACGAACGCTGTGTATTTTGTACACTTGATAAGAATGAAAAATATGTTAATTCTAAAGTTTAATTCTAAACTCACAAATTGTCTCTTAGAGTGAATTAAACTAATGTATTTTAGCGATTACTTCAGATTGACAGGAAAATTTAAATAAAACTAAATAGATTTCGTTAATAGAAGTTATTTATTATAATATCTGTGTTATAACAAATCTATATACCTATATAAAATGGTAAACTGACTGACTGTTGATATATCAACACAGCCCATACCGCTGCGCTGGTCCTAGAGACATGAAACTTGGAGGGTGTGTTCTTTGTGAAGAGTAAGTATCCACTAAGAAAGGATTTTTGGGAATTCTAAAGGGGTGAAATAGGGGATGGAAGTTTATATGAAAGTCCGTCAGTTTTGAAGTTAGGATCTTCAAATTTTTTGTTTAGGCTGAGGATTAAAAATTGATTTATACGGGTCTCAGCGTTTTTGACAATTCTACCCCCGAACGGTTAAAAAGGGGGATGAAGTTGTGTATGAAAGGTCCTTAATTTTCGAAGTAAAAATCACTAAATTAATTATGTAGACTTATGGTTGGAAGGTAACGCAACGGTGTTGTTAGAATTTCAACCCTTAAGGGGGTGAAAAGGGGGATGATATTTTGTTTTTAATTATACAATCTATATTTTATAAAATTCAATGACCTGACTGAGATATCAACGCACAGCCTAAACCGCTGGTCCTAAACTTTAATTTCGGAAGTCGGTATCTTTGGATCTATAGTTTAGTTTTTTGCCACCGACTTCCGAAATTAAAGTTATTTTTCCCTTTGTAGTGTTTTTTTGGAAGTCTTTAAACCAAATAAATAAGATTTTTCTTTAAGATGTGTTCATAACTTGACTCAAAGATTATTTACTAATACCAATTTTCGAGCTAATCAAGCCACGCAGAAAAATCCTCCCCTGTAAAATTAACTACCCTTTTTCACGCAGTTAGGGGTAGATTTTCGACCCTGATACACGTTATTCTTTATTATTAGTTTTAAGTATACCTACATATACAAAGATTTTTTATTTAAACACAAAACATTTTATTAAATCCCCCCTTTTCACTTCCTTAAAGGTTGAATTTCCAAAAAACCCTTCTTAGTGGATACCTAATCTTCACAAAGAACACACTCTCCAAAATTCATGTCTCTAGGACCAGCGGTTTAGGCTGTGCGTTGATATCTCAGTCAGGTCATTGAATTTTATTTATCATAGATTGTATAATTAAAAACAAAATTTCATCCCCCTTTTCACCCCCTTAAGGGTTGAAATTCTAACAACACCGTTGCGTTACTTTCCAACCTTATGGTTGGTAGAATTTATTATCTAGGTTTATGCCTAGATAATAAATTTAGTGATTTTTACTTCGAAAATTAAGGACTTTCCATACACAACTTCATTCCCCTTTTTAACCCTTCGGGGGTAGAATTGTCAAAAACGCAATAATCCTCAGCCCAAACACAAAATTTGAAGATCCTAACTTCAAAACTGAGGAACTTTCATATTACACAGCGTTCGTACATTATATAACTTCAGAGAAATAGCTGAAATTGTATCTAGAAATATTGATTACAGGTGGCGTCATCATCATCATCATTATTTCAGCCGAAAGACGTCCACTGCTGGACATAGGCCTCCCCCAAGCACTTCCACTTCGACCGGTTCTGTGCTTCTCGCATCCAACGGGTTCCTGCGGCCTTCACAAGGTCGTCGGTCCACCTTGTGGGAGGCCTTCCAACGCTACGTCTTCCGGTACGCGGTCGCCACTCCAGAACCTTTCGGCCCCATCGGCCATCTGTTCTGCGAGCAATGTGCCCTGCCCACTGCCACTTAAGTTTGGCAATTCTTCGGGCTATGTCTGTTACCTTGGTTCTCCTGCGGATCTCCTCATTCCTGATTCGATCACGCAGGGAAACTCCAAGCATAGCCCTCTCCATTGCCCTTTGGGTGACTTTTAGCCTTCTTATAAGGCCCATTGTGAGCGACCACGTTTCAGTGCCATAAGTCATCACTGGCAACACGCACTGGTCAAAGACTTTCGTCTTGAGACACTGCGGTATGTGGGACGAGAAGATATCGCGTAGTTTCCCGAACGCTGCCCAGCCGAGTCGGATTCGACGATTGACCTCTTTCTCGAAGTTAGACCTCCCTAGCTGGACAGTTTGTCGACTTCGAGTGTAGCGTCTCCGATCTTTATGAGAGTGGGTGTTACATGGGCATTTGACATGACCTTTGTTTTGTCCATGTTCATTTTAAGACCCACTCTTTCGGAGGCTCTACTGAGGTCATCGAGCATTGTACTTAGGTCCTCCATAGTCTCAGCCATGACTACGATATCGTCGGCAAACCGAAGGTGAGTTATGTACTCGCCGTTGATGTTGATGCCAGCCCCAGGTGATGCTAGCCCCAGGTGGCGTGGCTACAGAGAATTCTCCGCAGCAACGCCACATTAATTTACTTTTTTCATGCTTTTTTCTTTTAAATTAAAAGTCGTACATTCATAAACAATACATGTACGTCATGGCAGTCGGCTGTACATAAAAATGTGGTATATCATAATAAAAAAATATACGGTGGCGTGGCCACAGAGCACAACACAAAATACCTTATTTATGGTAAGTATACTGTCCCAGGACAGAACAGTCTGGAGAATGTGTAGCGAATAATTCCCATCATACTCAAGCCTGTCAGACGTGATGAAATGACGAAATGCCATTTCCATGATACAGAAAGTTCATTCTGCAATCAGATCAGTTTAAAGTGAAACTAGATAGTATCAGGAGTAGTTGTCCTCCTAGTATGTTGCCACTACTTGCAACTTGCACTTGGTATGTAGGCCGGGCTCTCATTGGATTGGAGTTCTATGTGTATGTAATGATTTTAACACTCATTGTCTGGCAACTCAAACTCAAACTCAACCATTTATTTCAATTAAACCTTGTACAGGCACTTTTGAATTGTCAAAATTAAATAGTCTGTCAGTTAGTCAGAAAGTTGAAGCTAGTTACCCATTCCAAAGCGTAGATCTCTATGGAGAAGAACGGGCAAGAAACTCCATGGACACTCTTTTAAATCAAGATATTACAAAATCCTGGGTACATTATTCTTGTTGCTTCTATATGTGAGAACAATGTAAAAAAGACAGAAATGAAGAAACAATTCAAGACATAAGATTAAAAATAAGCCTTGGCAGTTAAGAGATGACCAGTCTCAACCGACGGCGCCCGTTCACGAACATGACGCGTGGATCAGCACCATCCAGCTCAACCATTTTGTAGGAAACCGAATGATCCAACACACGCGCCACCATCGGTGAGACATTTAGGTGAGCATGACACGTTCTCAACTGCCATGCTATTTCAAGTCAACATCAAAAAATCATAATAAACGGAAACATGGTTCTTACATTTACAAAATTAAAAAAAAAATGCTTCTAAATTATACAAAACTACAGTTTGCAATTTATTTAAGAGGTAAATAGAATTTTATTACCTACCAAACAGGAAGAGATATTTAATATTGAAGTATTCAACAATTAAAAATTGATTGAATAAATTAAAAAAGTTATGTTCGTAATGTCAGAAATACAAAAAAAGAAAAAGGGAAGCACCTCTTCCAAATATTGAAATTAACTACAAAGATAGTCTTACAATCTTCAGCAGCTCCAACAATACTTTCAAGTGTCAATCAATTAGTTGTGGTTGTGGAGCAGGACCAGCATTGAGCCAGGCATTTTTATCAGCGATGTAATCCCCTAACTTATAATATGCCTGACTGCATAGTGTGCGTTTTATACAAGACTTGAATTTTGTCTCATTCAGTTGAAGAATGTGGGGAGGTATTTTATTATAACATTTTAAACAGTACCCCATAAAAGATGAATCTACTTTAGCCAGTCTGAAACCTGGTTGAACTAATAGGTCCCTATTTCTAGTACTATAATTATGTCTTTCACCTCTTTTACTAAAAAGATGTAAGTTTTTCCTTACATACATGATGTTTTCGTAGATATATTGACAAGGCACCGTCATGATGTTAATTTCCTTAAACAGTTCCCTTAGAGAATCGCGCCTGCGGAGATTATATATAGCTCTGATGGCTCTTTTCTGCAGAATAAAAATAGAATCGATGTCTGCAGCCCGTTCCCAAAGTAAAATACCGTAAGACATGATACTATGAAAGTAACTAAAATAGACTAGTCTCGCGGTATCTACATCAGTAAATTGACGGATTTTTCTGACAGCATAAGCTGCTGAACTTAGCCGTCCTGCAAGAGATGTTAAATGAGGACCCCATTGTAGCCGAGTCGAGTCGAGGGTGATCCCCAGGAAAACAGTTTTATCGACGAATTCCAGTTTCTCTTGATTCAATATTATCTCACAATCACTACTCTTGACATTTGGTAAAGAAAATCTTATGCACTTAGTTTTATTTCCATTTAATACTAAATTATTAGCAGTGAATCAATTTTGAACCTGCAGTAGGGCATTATTTACGTCGTCAAAATTTGTAGCACGTCTATTTACCTTAAAAATTAAGGAAGTGTCATCAGCAAATAACACCATTTGGGGTTGATTTTTTAATAAATGGAGAAGATCATTAATATACACTAAAAAGAGGAAAGGACCCAATATTGAGCCTTGTGGCACACCAATTTTTACTATTAAACCAAGTGAATTGACACCATTTATTTGAACTTGTTGTTGCCTATCATTTAATTAAGAACTAACTAAACTGAGCGCAAGTTTTCCAAGTCCGTAATGCTCAAGTTTCAAAAGCAAGGTTTCGTGATCGACGCAATCAAATGCCTTGGAGAGGTCACAAAAAATTCCTATTGCGTCTTGGGCCTCTTCCCACGCGTTAAAAATGTGTTTTAATAAAGTTACACCGGCGTCGGTCGTACAACGCCCTTTGGTGAAACCATACTGTTGATCGTGTAAGATTTTATTCGTGTTAAAATGATTAAGCATTTGATTAAGCATTATCTCTTCAAACACCTTGCTGAAAACCGGCAAAACGGATACAGGTCTATAATTATTGGTGTCTTTACTATCCCCGGATTTGTAAAGTGGTATTACCTTACTGTATTTCATTAAATCGGGGAAGACTCCTTGATCCACGCACGAATTAAATACTAAGGCTAAGTAAGGCGCAATAGTCTCAATTATGGAGGTACAGACCTTAATGGACATTCCCCCAAGAACTTCTGTCAATTTGATCTTAATTTGCTTAAAAGCTTTAATTACTGTTAAGGGGTTAATATGCCTAAAGTTAAATTCAACCGGGCAGGCTGAAACGTTCGCCCTTACTAAATCAAAAGCGAGGGAGGGCGAGGAATTTAAAGTTTCAGTTGTTTTGAGTGGGATACTAGTAAAGAAATTTACAAATTCATGAGCCACTTCTTTGTTATCGGAAATGAGACCGCTTGACGTCTGTAGTGTGTAATCAGAATTATGCTTTTTATTCCTGTTCGTTTCATTATTTATAATTTTCCAAACCGTCTTTATTTTATTGTCTGCTGATTTAACCTTGTTGCTAATGAATAAGGCTTTAGCTGCTTTACAAGCGTTCTTAAAAGTTCTAGAGTAAGTAGCAACATACTTATTAAAAGTTTCCGTGTTAATATAAGGCTTAAGGCCATACAGCTCGAAAAGTCTTTCCCTACTTTTCCTAAGTCCTTTAGTTGCCCAGTCACAAAATAAAAACTTAGGGCTGATACTTTTAGTGATCTTCTTAAAATAATTATTGAACTCGGTTTGGACTACCGAAAAGAATTCATTATACAAAATATTAACATTGTTCACTGTAAGGTTCTGATTACTTAATTTACAAGATAAAGTGCTATTAAATTTATTTAAATTACCTGATGATATTGGTCTGGATTGGATCTGCACTTTTTGTATTGGCATGTTGGACTCAAAACTTACAGTTTGACCACTGTGATCGGACGGGAGATAATTAACAACGGCTTTATCTAAATAGTCGCAGCAACAAAACACATTATCAATACATGTAGCAGTAGTCGTAGTTGTTCGGGTTGGTTCTACAAACACATTTGACAGATTGAACGATTTAAACTTTAATAATCTACTGGTATTTAAATTATTTTCTAAAATATTAATATTAAAGTCACCACTGATAATTACTGACCTATTACCAGTTGCAAGTTTTGCCAAAACATCTTCCATTACTGACTCAAATATAGAATAGTTTTGATAATTTGGGGGTCTGTAAACGCACACTATAACATGCTTATCTAGCTCAACACAAGACAGTTCAATGCTATGTTCAACTGATAGTTCAACTATGTCTTTACGAGGTTTGAATTTAATACAACTTTTAATTAGGATTAGTGAACCACCACGCAGCATTGACTTTCGATTAAAACAACTGGCCACACTATAATTGTCATAGTTAATTAACATTTCAGAATCTTTTAACCAATGCTCAGTTATACAAATAATGTCAAACTTTGTTTTTTCTAAAAACAACTCAATTTCCAATTGTTTGGAAGAAAAACCTTGAATATTTTGATGAAATAATTTCAAGGATTTCTGCTTAGCCCCTTTTCTACAGTTCACTATTTTATTGCTAGAAAATACCTTTTTGTTATTAAGTGTAACTATACTGTTATTGGTACCTTCTGTTGTCTTACAAACTAGTTTAATAACCACCTTAGCATTAGTACTGTTACTAATTGTGGTGCTAATTATGGATGACTTCGACATACTAATTATGTCTGGGTTAATATTAAGTGCTATTAGCCTAGCTATTTTACGTCTAAAACTAATGGGCAGATACACAGTATCCCTAGTCGACCTTAACTTATCAACAAAAATGTTGGTATCAAAAAATATAAACTTGTCACTATGGTGACTAACTAAGAAATGCATGTAATTATTTAACATGTGAATGTATTTGTTTTGTCTGTTTGACAAGTGCTCAAAATATGGAAAAGCACACAAAATTATTTTCATAATTTAACTTCAATAGGTCGGTGACACTATCAGAGATATCATCTTTGATAACATTTAAACTATTACCTATAAGTACAGTAATAATGTCATTAGGATCATATTCATTCCTGGTTATTGAAGACATTATTTGTTTGTAGGAAGTCTGAGGCATGCAAAAGTTTTGTGAAGAATGACACAGGTTGTTGCTAAGTAACTTACCTAATCCTTTTCCAAAACTATCAGAAAACATAATAGAGCAGTAACAAACTTTACTACTACAAGGGAGAGAACTAGCATCTGTCTGAAGTACTTGCAATGGACCTTGTTCAATATCTGGCGTATCTTGATGTGGAATAAAGACCTGAGCACTTCCTGACTGGGATGGGTCCTCCGTTCCCTCAGTTTGGAGAGTGCCAAGATTGGATGTGCTTTCCAATGAGCAATGAGGGCTGCTGAGAGTCAGCGGGTCCACTCTGTCTGCATTGGAGTTGCACATGTCCACTAACTCATTTGCCGCAAGGATATGCTCCTGAATTTGTTTTTCAGACCGCACATACTTAGTATAAAGTGAATGTATCGACTCTTCAAGTACCTGAATTTCAGACTGTAAGCGTTGTGTGTCAATCTCATAAATGTTCTTACTGTCTTCTAATTTAATTTGATAATTATTTAATTTATTTATAAGAAAAACACGTTCTTTTCTTAGTATAATATTATTAGAACTGTGTTTTTGTTGTTTTCTAAATTTATTGCATTTATTTATGATTCTATTTAGTTTTGCATATTTTTTAATTTTATTTTGACTTACTTTATAGCAGCTATTGTTATGTTTCATAATGGAATCTTCAGTAAGATCTATTGTTATTATGGGGTTGCAATTAGTGTTTAATAATTCATTATACAAGTTATTGGATTCCTTAGCCTGAGTACATTCTTTTTGTTTCTGTAATTTATTGATTCGAACATTTGCATGAATTAATTCTTCAACTATCATGGACCTGTTAGTCACACTGGTGTTACAATCTGGTGTGACTACGAGTCACGGAGTCAGTAATGTTTATAACTATCAAAGACTACAATATAATGCTGTGATAACTATACATGGTGGCAGCATGGACGTAATATCTTCTATATATTACGTCCATGGGTGGCAGGGACATTGACATGCAATTTCAGTGTATCAAAAAGTACTCTGTGACGTGCAACCTGTTACCATAGATATGGCACATGATTCTGAACCTCCTCTGTTAATTTTTGAGGTTTTTTTTGTAGGTTATTATAAAGAAAATCTGCTGTTCCATACATTTTCACTGCATAGGTATTGCACAGTCCATGAAACAGCAGATATTTATTTGTGTCCTTCACCACAATTACCTACATGTATTTTACGAAACAAGTTGTATAGGTACTATACCAAGACCAAGCTATAGGCTGACCGCTTAACACTCTCACCGCCATGTGGTCCGCCTGCCGCCAATGCCTGCCGCCCACATAAATTTCAGTGCAGCAAGCCACTACAGATTTTTGAATTTTCACTGGCAGGCCATGTGGGCTGCCTGCGTACCACAACTAGCGCGTCAAATTCTATGACAATAGTACTTGTTGTAACTTGGAAATATTTGTAAGGGCAGGCCATACGTTGGGCACGCCACAATCGCGGCGATAAGTCCCCTCTTTGAGGAGTGGCTAGAGAGGCGCCACGGCGTCCTCACCTTCCGCCTAACGCAGGTCCTCACCGGACACGGCTGCTTCGGGAGGTTCCTGTTCCGAATAAGGCGGGAGGAAACGCCCGGGTGTCACCATTGTGTGGATCGCCCGGAGGACACGGTGGAGCATACGGTGGAGATCTGCCCAGCTTGGGCAGAGCACCGCCGTGTCCTCACGGCGGCGATCGGCGGCGGCGATCTCTCGCGTCCGGCCCTAGTCCGGGCCATGGTTCGGAGCGAGAGTGCATGGGAGGCTATCGCCTCCTTCTGCGAAGCAGTGATGCTCGCGAAGGAGGAGGCGGAGCGCGTGAGGGAGAGGCAATCCTTGCGCCCTCACGCCCCCAGCCGCCGCAGGAGACGCCCCGGGCGTCGGGAGTCGATAGCCGATTCCCGGCCACCGTAGGCGCGGGCTTGCGGGCGGCGAGCAATGGGCAGCTCGCCGCCCGGTAAGGACCAGGCCCGGGTCGACGGCGCGTTGTGTTCCACGCGCGCCTCAAGGAGATGTCAGCACCAACTGACGGGGTCCGCTAGGGCCGATGCCCGCCAGGGTCGCGGGTTGTTCGAAAGAGATACCGTGGCCCCTGGCACAGGCAACTGAAGGAACACGGGTGGGTTTTAGTCAGTAAGAGTCTGACACTCCCTTCCGCTCCGCCCAGAGCGGGAGGGGTCATTTGATGATTTCCCAGCCAAAAAAAAAAAAAAAAAAAAAAAAAGGGCAGGCCATACGTGTAGTTAGGTCAGTTGCACGCGCGGCGCCCACGTGGCCTGCTGTAAAAGTTTTTCGCGCCAATTTCGAATTCTAGTGATTCTGATTATCAACCACCGTCATCTTACGATCGATCCGGGTCTGAATCGACTAGCAGTGAATCATGTTTATCTTCTGACGATGGGTTACCTCTGAAGGAGCCCCGGGAGGCGGCGCCAGCGTACACGCAGACGCAGACTGACTTTATGTGAGGAACCGATACGAGAGGAACCGAGCTGCTGGACTATCTGCAAAGGATGCCGACTCAACCTAGTGTTTGTGGTCAATGTTACGGAGAAATTCACATTTTCGTAAATAGAAATTAAAGCTTAATTTTTTATGATTATATTTTTATATAATTTGTCTTGTTTTATTTTGATTAAATTTTTCGTTGTGACAAGATACTCAATAAAAATGACTTACTAAACTGGGTTTAAAGATTCTTTATTTATTCTAAAAGAACATACATTGTTCACTTAGCGAATAAATACATAATTAAGGTAAGGTAAGGTAGTCCTGCCGGTCGATTCTGTATAAATCTCACCGTGAAAACCTATTAGTAATAGTGTTCTGTGGTGAAAACTAAGGTGAAGTGAGCTTAAAGTGAGTTGTTAGTAGTGTCAATCCCTAGCATCTGGTGGCATGACAGCTCACTTTAAGCTCACTTCACCTAAGTTATCACGGTGATCTATTTACAGATTAGCACCGCAGTGGCTAATAGTTTTTTTTTTTTTTTTTTTTTTTTTTTTTGTTGGTTGGTTTGATGTCGCATTTTGTGTGTACGGCTAGCATTGGTCGTTAACTTAATAGTTTTGTGTAGTTAGTGACGTGCTGCTTGAGTTTAGATTTGAATAATAATATGTTGAAAGAAGATGTGCCCCTAATATCTGCCGGTAGATTATTATAAATTTGTGCACCTTCGTATTTTATGTTTTTCCTGCCATATTGCGTCCGCGGAGGGTGCGTCTGTATTTGATTAGGGTATCGTTGGCTGTATTTGGATGTTTTTATGTTAAAGGATAATTGTGTATGTATGGTTTTGTCAAAAGGACACAGTGGGTCGCTAGGCAACGACGCAGCTGATGAGCTGGCCAGAAGGGCTTCCAGTATGTCAGTCTGTGGACCGGAACCTATCGTGCCCATCCCTTTCAACCAACTACGCAGGTGGCTACAGAAGCACACCCACACACAAGCAGAAAGCTGGTGGACGTCGTCACCAGGATGCAGGCAGTCCAAAGAAGCCATGCCGTTATTGGATGGCAGGCTAACCAGGCGCTTACTACGACTGGACAGGAAAGGCCTGCGCCTGGTGACGGGGACCATCACGGGACACTGCTCACTAAATAAACATTTTTACACATTAGGCATAACAGACAGTCCCCTGTGCAGGGCTTGCATGGAGGCTGATGAAACCATTGCGCATGTGCTCTTTGAGTGCACAAGCGTCACCCAGATAAGGTCAGAAACCCTCGGGACACCCAGATCGTACACACATATTCTGAACAGACCAGGAGATTTGATCAGCTTCTGGAGGGAGGTGGGCTGGTTGGAATAACCACCGACGGCCGCCATGGCCCACGCACAATGGTCCACTGTAGGACAAGTGCGGAAACCAAATCCCCTAACATAGAACATGGTTTTGTTAAGTATTTTTCTGATAAGGATGCAGGAATTGAAAGTGTAAAGTTGATGAATGCTCATTAGTTTGGTGTGTTTGTATAGTTCGGATGTAGGTGTGTCGTAATCATAAATGAATAGAAGTTTAATTATTTTATTCTGTGCTATTTGTAGATCTTTAATCGTAGATTTGGTGGCGCATCCCCAGATTTCGATTAGGTAATTTATGTGTAAGCGAACTAATGAGTTGTAGTATATTGTAGCGGATTTTTTTTGGAATGTTATTAATGTACAGACGCCAGCAGGTCAACCTACCCGAAACTGTCAGATTTTCCCAATCAACCTTGAACCTTATGCCCGCGCATTGATCCCATTAACGATGTTATTTTTGTTTTTATGTGATCAATATGTGTTTGCCAAGTGAGTTTATTGTCTAACCTAAGTCCAAGGTATTTTTCATAATTACTTTTGATGATTTTAGTGTTGTTTGTGTGTAAGGCTGGGTGGTCAGGATTTTTTTTATTTTTAGCTGAGAATATTATGTGCGATGTTTTTGATGCATTTATGGTAAGTAAATTAGAGCTAAACCAGTTGTATAATAAATCTAAGTCTTTTTGAGCGTCAGCTACAATGGTGTTTATGTTGTTACCGAAGTAGAAAAGGCAAGTATCATCGGCGTACAAAGTTAGCTGTCCAGTTAAGCCTAGATCTTTAATATTATTTATGTAAATAGCGAATAAGAGGGGGGATAGCAGAGATCCCTGAGGAACACCAAATTCTATGGGAGATGCTCTACTCTTCGCATTTCCTATTTTAACCACTTGTTTCCTATTGTCAAGGTGTGAGGAGAGGATTTTATACATTTCTCCGGTGATGCCAATGCTTTTTAGCTTTAATAATAGAATTTTATGGGATACCGTGTCAAACGCCTTTTTTAGGTCAATAAAAATACCGAGTGCAATGTTTTTTTTGTCAATATTTGTTTTAATGGTGGTGACTAAATCGATTGTGGCGCACAGAGTGTTTGATTTGGGTCGGAAACCAAACTGCCGATCATAAATATAATTAATTTCGTTTAGGTATTTTTCTAGTCTAGTGTAAATTAATCGTTCAAAAATTTTTGATAGTACCGGTTGTTAATGATCATGTATGATCAAAAGCCGCTCATTAGTTCAACAAAATACTTAATATTTAACAAGAGTTGTACATGACGTAACTAGATGGCGTTGACGTCGAATTAGAACTCGCAAGCGTTGTGTTACAACGATTTGGTGGGGCTGTTGTGAATTTTATCAAATATAATTACCAGCTATAGAACAGTATACAGTTTGGTTGTTTTATTTATATAGTCAACCCTACTAGTATACACATAAGGTCAACATTTAAGTACTGAGTACCATACTTGGTGTTCGGGATTTAACATTGGTCCATCGACCCGGAGATAACTTCGGCTTTTTTGAGTTCTGTCGCCCGTGGTACTCGCAGTGGATCGCTGCGGCTAAAGTACACGGTTCCCCGCATGAGCAGCGACAGCTTCGTCCAGTATGGTGGACAGGGTCAGCAGTAGCAGCGGTGGAAAAGTGACGTCATAGAGGACGCCACTTGCATCCAGTTCAAGCGTGAGGTGACTGCAATACGTCACCCTCGTAGTTCAACGTGTCGTCATAAGAAGAACGTCACGCCGAGTTCAACGTGACATCATCAGAAGACTGACGTCACATCCATAGTTCAACGTGTCGCCGCCAGGGTGCGCCACATTTGTGTTGTGTGAGTGAAGTGAAAATTGTGAGTACATTTTACTATTATAGCAAAGTTAGTGACAAGCAATTTTAGACTTTATTTATTCAGAGAGTTTAACTTTGAAGATTATTGAAATAAATTTAGGACTTAGAATAATTTCGTAAAAAACGACGGAACGGGGAACCTACGCCCGATTTCCGCCAGATTATAAGTTGTTTCAAAACACTTGTAAAATTTTGAGCAACTAATTGGAACTTAAAATATTTTAGTTGTGTATTTTATTTCAAATTAGTTTTGCTTTATTTTAGAACAAACATTGTTTTTGTACACTGGTTGTTGAGTTGTTTTCATTAGTTTTGTTTGGTTAATTGTTTCAAATATGGAGGGATTGATCAATGTATTGAGGAGGTTGCAAAGTGTTATTATTAAAGGATTCGCAAATTTTAAAAAGAGTCCTAAAGAAAGATTAACTATTGAATACATTGAAACTAGACAGGAATTATTAGAAAAAGATTGGGAATCGTTTCAAAATACTAATTCTAAACTTTATCAGAGCTATAAATTAGATGATATTGATCAAAAAGTTATTGATATTTATGATACAAAGACTGAGGAAACTTACATTACTTATAAAAGTTTAATGAAAACAACGCTCAATAAAATTAGAGTTTTAAGTGAACCAGTACCTCATGGGGATGGTAGTAGTGCTGTTAAGTCTGCCCATTCACTGGTCAAATTGCCAAAGATTGTTATTCCAATGTTTTCTGGCAAATATGAAGAATGGACGACCTTTCATGATCTTTTTGTATCATTAGTTCATAAAAATAAGTCGTTAGATAATGTGCAAAAGCTGCATTATTTAAAAAGTCATTTAACTGGTGAAGCTGAGCAACTGATACGGAATACTCCAATAACAGATGCCAATTACAGTCAGTGCTGGGATCTATTAGACAGGCGATACAGTAATAAAAGATATCTCGCAAACTGCATCTTGAAACGGTTATATGGTATTAAACGTATGTACGTCGAATCGGCGACATCATTAAAGGAGCTTTCAGACACCACCAATGACTGTTTAAATGCGTTAACAAACTTAGGTATAAATGTGAGTACATGGGAGGTTATTATCATACATATAGTTACATTTAAATTAGATCCTGAAACGCGTAAACAATGGGAATTAAGTGTCAGTAGCAGCGAGTCCAGCAATGATTTTCCTACCTTTAATCAATTTAAAGTATTTTTAGAGCAACGTTTCCGCGCGTTTGAGTGCATAGAACCAAAAAAGGGTTCAGGTCACCAGGTCACTAACAATAATACGCCTAAAACATTGTTAGCCACAGACTCGTCATCGCCAATGAAATGCGAATATTGCTCAGAGGGTCATAAGCTTTGTTTCTGCAAAAAGTTTGCCAAACAATCTCTCGAAGCTAGACGGGATTTCGTTAGTAAGAACAAAATTTGCTTCAACTGTTTAGGCAGTAACCATACTCTTTACAACTGCAAGAAAAATACAAGTTGCAGAGTTTGTCAAAAGCGTCACCATTCCTTACTACATTTGGACAATAAAGGCCAAGACCCTGAAGCAAAGCCTACTTCTGATAGTGCTTGTCCTTCAACCAGTACTACTCAGATAGTCTCTTGCTTATCTACAGGGAAAGTAGCAAAGCCCAGACAAGTTTTATTAGCCACTGCGCTAGTAAAGGCCTCGTCAAAGACGGGTGAATACCACACGGTCCGAGCCCTGCTCGATCAAGGTTCGCAGGCTTGTTTCATAACAGAGGCCACAGTGCAGTATCTTAGCCTGAAAAAGATACCAGTTCAAGGGTTTGTGTCGGGATTTGGAGACAATAGGTCAACCATGACAAAGTACATGGTACCATTAACGATTAAGTCTCTTGTCGATCCTAGCTTCAAGTTTAAATTAAGTGCTTACGTGTTAAAGAAGATCACCTCTTACCTACCTGAGCGAAGTCTTCATACAGACACCTTCAACTGGTTAGGTATTAATAACCTATATTTAGCAGATCCGGAGAACACCCAACAAAATCGATATTCTGTTAGGTGCTGATGTTTATAGCTGCATCATTAAGAAAGGTTTAGTAAAGAGCCCTTCTGGTACACTGATCGCACAGAGCTCTACCTTAGGGTGGGTCCTGTCGGGTGCCGTTGGTCGTGGAGACACGAATAGTGTAAATAGTAATGTAAATAACATAAATGTAATGCATTGCAAGGTTGAGGATTTTTTAACAAAATTCTGGGAAGTTGAAGAATGTTGCACAAATAAAAAGGTATTTACACCAGAGGAGAAGAAATGCGAAGAGTTTTATAGTGAGACCACTAGGAGAGATAGCAATGGCGGATACATAGTTAGGTTACCTTTCCAAGATGAAGATCCTCCTTGCAAGGCGGGAAATTCACGTGGCATAGCTAAATCAAGGTTTAAAGCATTAGAAAGAAGATTAATAAAGAACAAAGATTTAAAGGCAAAGTATACAGAAGTTATAAATGAATATTTGCAGTTAGGACATATGAGACACGTGAAAGAAGATGATAGTAAGAAGGAAGAAGCAGTGTATTTGCCACATCACGCAGTCATTAGGAACGACAGGACCACAACTAAAGTTCGTGTTGTTTTCAACGCCTCTGAAAAGAACAGCAATGGAGTGTCACTGAATGATACGCTCATGGTTCGTCCGTCACTGCAGGCTGATTTACGTCACACGGTTTTAAGATGGAGGATTCATCCCATAGGACTTGTAGCGGATATTATTAAAATGTACCGCCAAGTTAGGGTAGCAGAAGAGGATGCCATGTTCCAAAGGATACTCTGGCGTGACAGTCCAGACAAGGAGATCCAAGATTACGAACTTGTGACCGTCACCTTCGGAACAGCTTCTGCGCCGTATCAAGTAGTCAAAACCTTGCGTCAGATTGCAGTCGATGAAGGCACAAGTTATCCACTTGCTGCAGATAAAGTTTTAAATTGCTTCTACATGGATGATCTAATGTCAGGATGCAATAGTGTAGAAGAAGGCATGGAAATATATAGACAAATGATAGCTTTATTAGGAAAAGGTGGATTTATATTACAAAAGTGGAACAGCAATAGTCAAGACTTGCTGAAGAGAATAGATAAACTTGAAAGAAATAAAGTTAAAGTACAAATAGATCAAACTAGAACAACTGAAAATAAGGACACAATAGGACAAGGAGATATTATACAAAATTATGATTTTGAGAAAAAAGAGTACAAAGAAGAGAAGGGGTTAGAAATCAAATTAGATAGCACAATCAAAATTTTGGGACTTACCTGGAACCGCAACGAAGATACCTTCCAATACTTGGTGAATCTTCCTCCGCCGACGACTGCACCTGTAACTAAAAGATCAATTATTTCGGACATAGCTCGATTGTTTGACCCACTAGGTTGGTTAGCGCCTAGTTTAGTTTTAGCAAAAACATTCATCCAAAAATTATGGCTTGCAGGTGTTAGTTGGGATGAAGAACTAAGCATTCAGTTAATAAAGGAATGGAATATTTACCGTGATGAGTTGTCACAACTTTGTAAGGTACGGATACCTCGTTGGCTTGGCACTAAGTCAAACGATGATCTTGAGCTGCATGGCTTCAGTGACGCCTCCAAAACAGCATACTCAGCCGTTATCTACCTACGGATAGTAGATGAAGTCGGCAAAATCCATATTTCGTTGTTGGTTGCAAAAACCAGAGTGGCTCCCGTTAAACAAATTAGCATTCCTCGTTTAGAGCTCTGTGGAGCAGTTCTACTGTCAAATCTTCTGACAGAAACAGCAGATGTTTTAAATATCTCGAAGGACAGAATCAAGGCTTGGACAGATTCTACCGTGGTGTTAGCTTGGCTCAACAGCCATCCAAGCAGATGGAAGACGTTTGTAGCCAATCGTACCTCTGAAATATTAACTAACATGAGAGCATCTCAATGGTTTCATGTAAAAACACAGGACAACCCAGCAGACTGCGCCTCTAGAGGTATGTTACCAAGTGCACTCGTAAACAATAGTTTATGGTTTTCCGGACCACCGTTCCTCAACCAAAAATCTTTAGTACACAAAAGGCCAAATGAGTTGAATACTGACTTAGAGGAAACTACAAAAGCTCATATTGCGACAGTTCAAGAGTTTTCCATGTTCGAACGTTATTCCTCATTACAAAAATTAGTTAGAATCATTGCTTATTGCAGACGATTTTTTAAAACTAACACATTTAAACCAAAATATTTGTCCAATCTTATGAACCGGTACAAGTGGTCTTCAAAGGTTCCTGAGGCAAAAATTGGATACATTGTTTTAACTATAAAAGACGATTTGCCGCCAAGTCATTGGTTGTTGGGTCGCGTAAAAGAGAAACATCCTGGTGATGATAATATCACCCGTGTAGTCACATTGCGCACTAAGACCTCTACTATTAAGAGGCCAACATCCAAACCTTGTATTTTACCGGTTACAGATCAATGAATTTATTGTTTTTTTTGATAATTTCACATAGTGTTAGTAGTTTAAGTTATTTTATGTAAGTTTTTGTCTTGCTAATGTTTAAGATTTTAGATCAAAACTATAAGTTCAAAATTGTTCTCTACCAATTTGGACCCATAATGTAGTTCAAGAAGGACATTCCGTCAATAATGTCCTTGGTGGGCGGTATGTTAATGATCATGTATGATCAAAAGCCGCTCATTAGTTCAACAAAATACTTAATATTTAACAAGAGTTGTACATGACGTAACTAGATGGCGTTGACGTCGAATTAGAACTCGCAAGCGTTGTGTTACAACGATTTGGTGGGGCTGTTGTGAATTTTATCAAATATAATTACCAGCTATAGAACAGTATACAGTTTGGTTGTTTTATTTATATAGTCAACCCTACTAGTATACACATAAGGTCAACATTTAAGTACTGAGTACCATTCTTGGTGTTCGGTATTTAACACCGGTAATGATAATTGATTGGGTCGATAATTCCCGGGATCTGTCTTTGTGCCGGATTTGTATATAGGGTTGACTTTGGCAATTTTGAGGGTATCTGGGAATGTACCACTCTTAAAACAGTTATTGATACAATGCGTTAGGTTGGCCGCTATTAGGTTTTTTATGTATTTAATAGTTTTAGTGGTAATGCCATCGATTCCTGAGCTACAACTTGGGTCCAAATTATCAATTATTTTTATGATTTCAGTGCTAGTACAAGGCGTGAGAGTATTTAATTGATTTGTATTAGGGTTATTGTTAATTGTGGTGTATGTTAAGTTATCGTGGAATAGTGGCTAGGAGCTTCCATAGGGACGCAAAAAAGTTGTTGAAAGTTTCGCATACCTCGATAGGATCGCTAATCGTTTTGTTGTTTATGTTTAGCTTAGGTATGTTGCAGGCGGTGACCGGATTGTTATTAGATAGATAGTTAATTAAGGACCACATCTTCTTTGGATTTGATTTACATTTTGAGAATTTATTATAAAAATATTGCCGTTTTTCTTTTTTCATAAAGTGTTGCACTTCGTTTCTCTTTGTTATAAAATCTGTTTTAAAATCGTTATTGTTTGGATCATTTTTAGATTTCTTCCATAGTATATTTCGCTTGTCAATTTCCCTCGTAATTTTTCTGTTGATCCAGTCGTCTCTGGGTAGGTTTAGGATTTTCGATTTCTTTTTTGTGTTTGTTTTTACTTTCTCCTTTATAAAACTCTCTAGCGCATGGTAGTCGTCGTTAATTGTTGTTATGTAGTTGGTATTAGAGACGTCTTTGTATAGATTTGTGTAGTCAGTGGCTGTGTAGTGATGTATTTTTTTAGGTGGTCGTTTGTATTTCTTTAGTTCCAGGTATATATGGTTGTGATCAGATAAGGATGATTCAATGACAGCCATGTGGAAGTTGTCTTTAGAGAGGTTTGAGCAGACATGGTCTAATATTGTATTGGTGGTACCGGTAGTCCGAGTTGAATATTTTTTGTTTGTTTTGTTTAGTATCTTGTATCCAGTCTCTTTGATCATATTTGTGTATGTTATCGTAGTCCGGTCCGGTTTTAATAAGTCGAGGTTGAAATCGCCGAAAGTAATGCATCGTCGTTTCTGTTGGAGTTGGGAAGAACAGTATTCTATAAAGTTTTTGCAATTCGCATCTGGAGGTTTGTAGATAATGCCGACGTTCAGCGCATACTTTTCCAGGAATATCCAAAGATAATTGTTGCCATCAATGTAGTTTTGTTGAATATCTTTGTGTTCAAGGTCATTGTGGACGAAAATTGATACTCCTCCGCCACGCCGATCAGTGCGGTAGTTATAATGATGAGTATAGTTTGGTATGTGTATTGATGAGCCTTCGGAGTCTGATTTAATCCATGTTTCGCTCAATAAAATCAGGTGAACTACGTGGGGTGTGCTTTTCAAGATGCATTGAAGTTCGTCCACTTTCCCTTGTTTTGATATGCTTCGTATGTTGATATACAAGAATTTAAGGGGTTGCGCGTCGGTGTTAAGTTGGGAGTAATTGTCTATTGCTTGATATGTTGTTATGTTTGGGTTTGGACAGGTTGTTGTTGATGTTGCAGTGGTTATTAGTTTTTTGGAGGTACGTTGTTCACAATTTTAGGTACCTAGTCCTTTAATATATTTTATGATTAAATTGGTTTCTCCATTTTCTTGGCGGCGCTGCAGCTCTGCTCTTAAATCGTTCAGGTATTTTTGTTGGGTGGGTGTTTGGTCTGAGAATATTTTTATATTTGATTTAGTGAGCTTGTCCTTGTTACGTAGTATATGTTGAGCTATTTCACGAGATTCCAGGCTTATTTTGATGAGCCTATTTTTATCGGCATTGTATTTTCCGAGGCGCAGACATTTGATGATGTTAGTTAGTTGTTAACTAGTTTTACTTACTCGACTTTGAACCTTATAAATCTATAAATATAGTCCGATTTTCATTGATTTTTTTTCCATTGGTAGCTCTTTCTCTCACCAATTTAAAGCAGACGACATCGAATCCTTATCTAGCAAGCCAAGCTCTATAAAAATAAATGAATTTGTGGGATCACAGCGGACCACACGGCCTGCTGGTAAACTTAACGACGTGTCCCGCCGGCCGCCCACATGGCGTGCTTCAAAAGTTACACAAAATCTAGCGTGGCGTGGTGCACAAAAGACGTTGCATGGCCCGCGCGCCGCCCACACGGCCTGATGATCTACAAAAACCTTAAATGTGTATGGCGGTGATACGTTGCCTGATGTAGCTGCGCGGTACGGGAGGGGTGACAGTTGTCACAAGTTGAAACTGAGCTCTCGCATCACGTCACCACACCTCATTGATGTCCGCCGCCCTGGGGCGGGCGGCGGGGTCTGTCAGACTCTTACTGACTAAAAACCACCTCACCTCAGGCAACGTCTCAGTTTTAATCGGTTGGCCTATAGTACCTAAGTATTTGTATTAATGCAACACGGTGAGTGAAACTGTCGCCTTACTCTAGTGGTTGTAAGTGCTACTGCTGAGCAGTGTTGTTGAGGTTTTCAGAGTCTGGAGTTTGTGCCCAGTTGAGGGCAATAGGCTCGCCCCCTATTGCATTGGAGTTAAACATAACTGGCGAAAGTTTGTGTACTACTAGTACACCTCTCCCTCCCTAAGAGATCTCATTTCAGTTTGTGTACTACTAGTACACCTCTCCCTCCCTAAGAGATCTCATTTCAGTTTGTGTACTACTAGTACACCTCTCCCTCCCTAAGAGATCTCATTTCAGTTTGTGTACTACTAGTACACCTCTCCCTCCCTAAGAGATCTCATTTCAGTTTGTGTACTACTAGTACACCTCTCCCTCCCTAAGAGATCTCATTTCAGGTGCGAATAGTCTGATGTTTTGTTATAAACTGTTTACTACGGTCATGGGGTAATTCATGGAGTTGCTGATTGCAGGCAAGCAGCCTGGTAACCCAGCCTACTAATTTTTACTAAAAGGTAATGAGGAAAAAACTATGAAATAAGGTTTTATTGATTTATTAAAGTACAGTGACAGATTTAAAAAAGTGCAAATAATTCTCTAACTAATGTGATTTTAATAGCTACCTGTACCTACTTAAAAATTAAAATAAGATTCTATAATAAGTAGGTATATATCTAATTACAACACATTCATAAGAAATAGGTAGTAAAATATAACAGCCACAAGGACACTAGGGCCTTGCTGGCATGCTCCATGCTCCCTACGAGATACTGTAACAACATTAGCCGAGCGAACTGACACGCACCTGGCACCGGCACCACTCAATTAATATAACAGCCACAAGGACACTGGGCCTTGCTGGCATGCTCCATGCTCCCTACGAGATACTGTAACAACATTAGCCGAGCGAACTGACACGCACCTGGCACCGGCACCACTCAATTAATATAACAGCCACAAGGACACTGGGCCTTGCTGGCATGCTCCATGCTCCCTACGAGATACTGTAACAACATTAGCCGAGCGAACTGACACGCACCTGGCACCGGCACCACTCACTTAGTATCTTTATCTATAATATCAAATATTCATAAGCTTAGTTGTCATAGTTACTAAATCTGAGTAAATGTTGGGTTAGGTAGGTATCTTCTAAACATAAGGCTATGAGTAGGTACCTACCTCTGTACCTACCTACATGTATATATAAATAGGTATATAATGTTTTCTCTGCACATGATGCCATGCAGCCACTGAGTACCTACACCATGTAGGTACTTCCATAGCAGGTACACCACAGAGTAGGTGTACAGGCGCCAGCACATCAAGCTACTACAATCTGTCTTTAATAGATTTTCAACTTTATCGCTAAAGTATTAGGTTCAAAGTTTATTGGGAAAATTTGACAGTTTCGGGTAGCTTGATGTGCTGGCGTCTGTACATTCGCATCCAGAACACCTCCAGGCAATGAAATATGATTCCATATTAATTGCAATTTCCGTCCTATTTGCTGTAAGTAAAAATAACCAAGATGAAATGACAAACAGGAAAAGTGCTATACTGAATTTAGTAAAGTAAAAAATCCTCAAATTCAATGTAGGTAGTCAGGTCAGTTTCCTCTGACGCATTATGGACGCATTTCTTTTGAAATAATGCGATTATCGATTAAGTTCCTTAAATAAATGCAATGCAGGTATGCTGGAGAGATTTGATCTTTAATAAATGCAATGCAGGTATGCTGGAGAGATTTGATCTTTAATAAATGCAATGCAGGTATGTTGGAGAGATTTGATCTTTAATAAATGCAATGCAGGTATGCTGGAGAGATTTGATCTTTAATAAATGCAATGCAGGTATGCTGGAGAGATTTGATCTTTAATAAATGCAATGCAGGTATGCTGGAGAGATTTGATCTTTAATAAATGCAATGCAGGTATGCTGGAGAGATTTGATCTTTAATAAATGCAATGCAGGTATGCTGGAGAGATTTGATCTTTAATAAATGCAATGCAGGTATGCTGGAGAGATTTGATCTTTAATAAATGCAATGCAGGTATGCTGGAGAGATTTGATCTTTAATAAATGCAATGCAGGTATGCTGGAGAGATTTGATCTTTAATAAATGCAATGCAGGTATGCTGGAGAGATTTGATCTTTAATAAATGCAATGCAGGTATGCTGGAGAGATTTGATCTTTAATAAATGCAATGCAGGTATGCTGGAGAGATTTGATCTTTAATAAATGCAATGCAGGTATGCTGGAGAGATTTGATCTTTAATAAATGCAATGCAGGTATGCTGGAGAGATTTGATCTTTAATAAATGCAATGCAGGTATGCTGGAGAGATTTGATCTTTAATAAATGCAATGCAGGTATGCTGGAGAGATTTGATCTTTAATAAATGCAATGCAGGTATGCTGGAGAGATTTGATCTTTAATAAATGCAATGCAGGTATGCTGGAGAGATTTGATCTTTAAGTAATGGTGCCATAATCCATCTAATATTATAAATACAAAAGTAACTCTGTTTGTCTGTATGTTAACTTTTCAAGTTTTCACGCATAAACCACTGAACGGATTTCGATAAAATTTGGCAGAGAGGATAGATTGTATCCCGGGGAAGGACATAGGATAGTTTTTATCGACATACCTCGCGAGCAAAGCCGTGGGCGGAAGCTAGTACAGGTATTATAATGGTGGTACCTACAGGTATATAATTATATAAACCTACATAACAGGGTGTATTTTTAACCGACTTCAAAAAAGGAGGAGGTTCTCAATTCGACGGTACCTATGTTTTTTTTGTGTGTTTGTTACACGATTACTCCGCCAATTGTGGACCGATTTTCAAAATTATTTTTTTATTTGAAAGGGTATGGTCTCGCTCGAGGTGGTCCCATTGTCACCAACTCGGAATCTGATGAGGAAATCCCTTGGAAATCGAGGGAAACCCTCAAATTTTATAGGCACACCTATAGCGATTTGGGTATTTTTTATAGTAACTCGTGCATTTGCTTTCGGAAAGCACCATTTGGGGAAGTGGAACTGATGATGAAGACCACAGATGGCCACCGGAACTAGTTACTCAATAATAAGCATTTCACGGGTTACGATTCGATTAGGTACTGTAATGTGGTTGCTAAGCAATTTATGCTCGTCACAATGCTTATGGTGAAGTGGAGCTGAGGGTGACTTCTCAGCTCCAGTTCTCCTGGTTCTTACTAGGAGAACTCCTCAACAATTAACGTCCCTGCATCGGGAAAAGCAATATTTTGAAAAAGCTATTGTAAATTAGATAAATAACAAACTGACCCACTAAAAAGTGAAAAATAAAAACTTTTTTACAAAAAAAAAACAACCGACTTCCAAAAAACACTACAAAGTTAAAAATAACTTTAATTTCGGAAGTCGGTGGCAAAAAACTAAAATACAGATCCAAAGACACCGACTTCCGAAATTAAAGTTATTTTTCACTTTGTAGTGTTTTTTGGAAGTCGGTTGTTTTTTTTTTGTTTTGATTCAATTTTCAGCTGAGGCAAGCGTCTTTTGACAATTAATAAAATGGAGTTTTACTTGCCTCCCTACTCAGTAAATTAATGTTTCTTTTGAGTATGTACCTACTTAACTTTAATATTGAGGGTACCTTTTCTCCAAGGCCTGTTTAATCTTTCTGCCCTGTAAATTTCACTACCTACTTATATGTCAAATGTACATGTATTCATAATTTAAATATGTCCATAGTATCTAGACCTACCTACACAACCACATCAATCAAACTCGAAGTCTACAATAAGCGTAAAATAGCCCTAAAGAAGTAGCTGTAGGTACCTACATACACATTATGTGGGCATTATCGGATCTATCTATACCTACCTAAGTACAAACCCTCCACAACAAAATATTTGTTTTTTATCTCCATCCATTCTTGGGTTATTTCATAATATTAAGTAGGTAGGCACCCATCCTGATCATTGAGGGACGGTTAAACACTAAAATTAAATTATAATCCTTTAATTTTAATACTTAGGCCAAGTTGGGTACTCCCTGGAGAGTTAGGTATGTTACAAATGTACGTGAGTATTAACCTAATGCTTTTAATACATTCTTCTACTTTCCAAAACTACCATAAGTAATAAATTAGGTTAATTTGGGGTTCTGTAAAAGGAAGCATAATAATATTAAAGTGTAACTTACACATTCAGATAGATTGTACCAAAGTGTATCTATAAACTTTTACAGTTACATTAGCTACCGCGAGTAGTTGCTTCGCGATTTCGTTTTGAAAAGTTTGAAACATTCGTTGTACGAGCTATTAAATTATTACAGTGATAGAGAATTGTTTTTTCGTGTAGCTTACTCGTTACAGCCCAAACTGATCCTTTCGCGAATTAATGTTCGTTGCGTTGCGTAACAAGCTCGGGCAACGAACGTTTGCTGAACAAATTCACGAAGCGAATACTCGATGTGAGTACGGTCCTCGTAATTATGTCATGTTAAATATTAAGATCTGTTTTTTATACTATATAGCACAGAGTGTCAAACAAAAATGGGGTATGGCTGTATCATATTGGGTGACTGGTAATTAGTGACCGATACTCACCCTATATACACGGCCGTATGTTGTATGTGAATACGTTTACGTAACGGGGTTGATCCGCTCGGCCGCATTCATCCTTTAACGTTCCCGACACTGCTTGACTCGGTCATAATGGTGTTTTATTGGTACCATTCGATTGCTTTTGAGAAGCCCTTTCCAACCGTATACGATCTCTGTACTTAGATTTGGCTTTTTGACGCGTTTAGGCCGACAGTATATACCTACAGCGTGAAATTTTAATGGTTGTTTTCCCGAAGCGAAATAATTTTGTCTTGATAGTACAATCGATTTATAAAAAAATAAAAATAAAGTATTAAAAAATGACAGATCTACAATTGTGAAAAACCACACTCGAACGCGATCTCGAACCAATAGTATAGCTTTAGCTACAGCGCAAAAAGACGATTGCGCATGGTCGTCCTGCTACCTGCAAAGATGGTAGGGGCGCACGTGAGTTACTATTGATTCTCTTGCTTTCGAGTTGAGATCATATTTTTATAATTATTAAAAAAAAAAAAAAATTCACTCCATGAATCGGTAGCAATACTGAGTTCAAATCGTTCTGCCGCGGGAAAACCACCATTAAAATTTCACGCTGTATATATTTTTGCTATTATTTTTCTTTTTATTTTAACATTATAATTTCACTGTCACTATTTTATGCTAATGTTTTGTATACAATCGATAGATTTTGAGGATAGCTGACGATTGAAACTTAAACGAACGTCGTAGCTTTTCCGATGCAGCAAAATGACCTCAAAATGGCGGCGCTTCCCCCTCCACCGCATGCAATGCGTCACAATCCAAATGAATTCTTTGATCCTTTAGCTATCCAATGGTGTACCTAATTGAATTTAGGATGGAGATGATAGATATGAAGCTGCAAGACCAAACAGTGTCCCCTAATTTTGTTATCTTGGGTTTTTTGACATGCGGGAGGCATGCATAAAGGAAGCAATTTTAAAGACGTGTTCACGTCAAAAAGAACCTAATGTTCATGTAGGTAAGTACCTACTAAGTTTCTGATTTAAGAGAGGAGAGAATTCCCGTGTATTTAAGATGAGTAAAATGTATATCAAATAAAGGCGTTCTTAAATCCCTCCCTTTTCCAATAGTAGAAACTCTTCATATCCATAGGTACGTATAAAAGAGTGCCAGTAATATGTCTGTAATGCTGTCGGACGATCGCGACTATAAGTACTATACATGTGAATAATATAGCCTGTGGGCTTTCATCGAGCTTTTAGCGTTTGGTTAATGACTGAGGACGAGCTGTAGTGCAAGGTTGCGCAGCTACGGGCAGCTGGAGACTTGCAGAGTGGCGCGTGGCGACTAGAAGCGCAGCTCGGCATCTCCACTGCCGGCGCCGTCCTCGTCGTCGGCCGGCGCGCCCTCCGCGCCCTCCGGGCCCTCCTCGGCCTTCTCGCCTGCAACCACATCCGTCACACTTTAGTGTGCGAGTAGGAAAGTGTTAAAAGACAGACGACCGACAACCGAGGCGGGACGGTCGCAGTCGACGAACGAAACGAGCACCTACGAGAAGATCGTAGGTAGGTCGGCACATACCGGGGCAAGCGGGAGCGCCCTTGGTCCGGGAGCCGGGCAGCTCCTGGCCGTGCGCGTCCACGCACCAGCACACGGCCAGCGCGGCGTGGCACTGGCGCGGCCGGTAGTAGCCGCGCGCGTCGCACGCCGGCACGTAGGCGCCGCCGCCGGCCGGGTGCGCGCGCGCGAGGGCCGTGCAGGGCCGCGCCGCGCGCCGCAGGCAGCCGCACCAGGCCGCGCGCGCCACCCCGCCCGCGCCCCCCGCGCCCCCCGCGCCCGTCCCGCCCCCGCACGACGCCAGGAAGGGCCGCAGGCAGCGCTCGCGCTCGTCGTGGCGCAGCGCGTACAGGTTGGTGGCGGACAGCAGACCGTCGCCGTCCGTGTCGAGGTGCGCGAACATCCAGCGCACCTCCGGCTTGCAGTCGCTCGGGAAGCCTGCGGGGAGCGAGCGTCAGTTCTGTTGTCGGTGTGTCGTCCTCCGGTGATCGCTGAAATCGTTCGCTTACCGTCCGCCGGCGGCGCCGTCGCTCCCGCTTCGTCCATTAGAACCGAAAACCAGTCGAGAAGTCGATTCGCCATCTTGTCCAGCGCGCAACCCTCGGATCCTGTTAATGTCAGTATTTATAAGACAAATTATTGTAACCATAATGAGTACCGATACCTAATCGAAATAGGTTACTCGAAACCCTACATTGGGCTGTAGCCGTATCTACAAAGCTACATGCGAACAACGCGACATACTGACGTCATACAAAATCCTGCATCTCGCAAGCAGAGTTTACCGCGCGACTAGAATATACAGGGTTAACCTGAAATCGCGAAAACAAAATCAGCTGTTCCCTACATTTTGACGAATTATACGAACATAAATGTAGGGAACAGCAGATTTTTTTTCGCGATTTCATGTTTGGTCCTATAGTAAAAGTTGTGAGTACAATGACCTTATAAGAGGTTGTTAATGTTTTACCAATAACCCTGTATACAACGGCTCGACATGAATCATTGGGCAGTTGCCCGCCAGACACAACGCCCGTCTGGTCGGAGGATCCTCCCTTTTCTACAGAGGATGAGCGAACTTTACACCATGTTCCTCATACTTCTATAGGGTCATTGAATTTTTCTGAACAACTTGTACTACATGAACAACTCGCCCATAATGGAACAAGTTAATTAATGAAATGAAATGATTTTGAAATGAAATGATTTTATTTGTAAGTAGGTTTGTACAAACACTTTTACACGTCAATCATGTTTTTTTTAAACTAGATGAAGTCGGCGTGTCCTATCTGACTACTCTGAGAAGAAAGGGCGAAACAAACTCAGAGGTCACAGTCTCTTTTAAAGTCCAGACATAATCTTGGTCAGGTTATATGAAGACCATGTAGATCGATGTCTGAGGTGGTCTTTTGAGGAAAGAATCACACAGATTGAGAGGACCAGTCCAGTCAGTGCACGCATTTGTCAAAAATCGTGCAGCTCAACTCAAGACTTAAGGAGCTCAACGATTCGACGAACAATACCAAAGAAAGGACATTTGGGTAGGCCACATAAATTACTCAAATTGCCAGACCATGAAAAAAAAACTAACAGAACAGAGAGAATAGTAAAAAAAAAAAAATGGTTGCCTGTAAAGTCGGTTTTACGGGCGAAGATTTTACGTGACAACGTCTTTTTCTCGGTAGAATATTTATTGATATGAATATAATTAAATTGCACAATAGGAACAAGGAATTGAATGATAGTTGAGTGGGAGAGAGACGCAAGGCATTCGGCGGGCCTCTCTCTCGTTCGGTGACTCATCGTAACGTTACCGAGCGTTACACTTTTTCATAAGTGACTCCCAGCCGCAACCTAATTTAAGACGTTGTCACGTCAAAAATATATATGTAAAATGACCCACATCGTCTTCACATTCACAATGAAAAAATAATATAATACTTTACAAAGTAAGCAAATGTCATTGTTTAAAAAAAAAAAATCCTCAATGTCAATGTGTATATAAAAAAGAAAAAAATCATTCAAAATGCAGAAATTGGAAGCAGCTCAATCCCAAGCCTTTTTGTCCTCAATATAATCTGTAACGGTATAAAAGGCTTTCTGGCACAACTTACGTTTAATGAAAGATTTGAATTTATTAAGGCTTAGATCTTGAACTAGGCTTGGTAGTTTATTGTAAAAGCGTATACATTGGCATCTGAACGAGCCACCTATTTTCTTGAGCCTGGTTGTAGGTACAACATATTTGTGTTTGTTTCTAGTATTTATATTATGGATATCACTGTATTTTTTAAACAATTTTATATTTTTATGGGCATATAAAAGATTTTCATAAATGTACTGAGAAGGCACAGTCATTACATTAATCTCTTTAAATTTGTCTCTGAGAGAGTGTCTCGGACTTAATTTATGGCATCATCACCTTGTGCGAGCCGCCGTCTCGATTGCCTTTCCGGTAGAACCTCGTTGTGCGAAGACTCAGATTTTCGTCGCCGCCAATCCTGTAACAGTTAAGTTGTAACCGTCACTTTACATAAAACAATCACAATGTCCATTGCATGGAATTTCAATTTTAATTTTGCGGGTTACCTTAGAGCATCCCCTTATTAATGCAAACCAATGGATGGCAGGTCCATTGTAATGTAATGTAGTGGTGCACCTTACGTACCGTATCGTAGTCATGAGGGCGCGCGCGCGGGCGCGGGTGCGGGCGCGGGCGGCGGCGCGGGCGCGCGCACGGACAGAAGCCGCGGCACGCCAGGCGCACGGGCCGCGCGCCGCGCCGCACGCAGTTGTGCAGGTCCAGGCGGCACAGCGACGAGTACGTGCGGTTGTCCGAGCCGCACAGGAACTGCGCGCGCAGCCGCCCCGGGCAGCCAACGCATCTGCGCAACCTTATGTTACAGTAGCGGTAGGCATCAGGGTACGCACAGGACACGTTTGCTAACACTTTGGCAACTTCGATAAGAAAGGAAATCACACTAATATTATAAAGTGTGTGTGTGGGGGGGGGGGTGTGTGTGGGGGGGGGGGTGTGTGGGGGTGTGTCTGTCTGTGGCATCGTAGCTCCCGAACGGATGAACCGATTTAGATTTAGTTTTTTTTTGTTTGAAAGGTGTATTAGTCGGGAGTGTTCTTAGCTATGTTTGATGAAAATCGGTCCAAGATGGCCGCCGCTACAAAATGGCGGATAACATATTTTTTCACAATTCCCTCAATATGGTTATCAAATGAAAGGGCTTCAATAGTAGAATACTATACACTATAAAAAAAATCCAAGATGGCCGCCACAACAAAGTGGCGAATTACATTTTTTTTTCGCAACTTCCTCAATATGGGTATCAAATGAAAGGGCTTGACTAGTAGAATACTATACATGTTGGCAACACAACGACCGGTGGGAGCGAGTCAGCACGCTCTACCGGGCGACGGTGTCAACATTTTGAAAAATCATACGAGCAACCGCCGCGAACGAAGTTATAAAACATCGAGCACGAACTACGAGCGGGCATTAGCTTCTTGAGACTTATTGTAATAGGTTATCCTGGAATTAATTAAAGTATCGTTTAAAATCATCAGTCTATATTTTATAATCACCTGCCTCCGCCTTCAGCCTAGTTAGATAATATCAGAAGTGAACATCCACGTCCTAAAAATGGGTAAAAGAAAGGGTAAGAAACGTGCACGAACTTCCAGCTCCAGCAGCAGCAGTAGCAGCTACAGCAGGAGTAGCAGTGGGAGAACGCCATCACCCCCCAGTAGACGAAGGAAGGGACGTAAGGTATCTCGCACAAATGAGCAACCAACTGTGAGTACAAGCACAATTACTCTTCAGAACATGATTCCGACTTTTGACCCGTTAAAAGATAATATTACCGCATGGCTAAAAGTAATAGAATCCTACGCAAAGACGTTCTCGTGGGTCGATAGTATGATCCGATATCAGGCTCTTAATAAATTGTCAGGCTCTGCAAAAATATGGTACGATTCATTGTTACGTCATGAGCATTCGTGGACTACGTGGCAGTGGAAGGATTGGAGTGACAAAATTAGGTCAACGTTCCAAGTGAAGCGTAATATGTTTGAGTTGCTTAAGGATATTATGGACGGTAAACCGACAGAAAATCAGTCCTTGTATACTTTTTATTTCGAACAAAAATCAAAAATAGATAATCTTTGTTTAAACTTCTCGGAATGTGATATTATTTCGATCATTTTAGGGAATATAGGTGACAGTAATCTCAGTGCCTTAGTGGAAGCTAGCAATTTTAAGTCTTGTGAAAGTCTGGCGGGGTTTTTGTATAGTCGAATATACAAATCAAAATCCGGAACGAAACAAGCTATGACATCGAATTTAGGCCGCGACAATATAGCTAAACCATCTACCCACACACAGTTATCCACTCAAAGCAATACTTTGAACTCGCATACACCTAATACATCTATGAATCAAATGTCCATCGCCAATAATGAAAAACAACAAAATGTGGGTACGAACCGAAAACCTCTCGAATGTTTTACTTGTGGCGGAAATCACAAACGAATACATTGTAGTATCAAATGTGAGTTTTGTAAAAAACGGGGTCATTCCGAAACTACTTGTTTTTACAAAAAGAACACTTCTTCTGTAGCCGAAAAATCAAATAAGCAAGAAACAAAATGTGTTTCCATACCCGATTATAGAGACAAATTCTGTAAAAATATCCACATTAATGGGTATAACATAGCGCATTCATTGATACGGGTAGTAGCTGTTCTATTATTACAGAGAACTTAGCTAGGGAGTTTTTGATACCCCTAATAACTCTAACAACCCCGGTGATCTTGCAAGGGTTTTCTAAAGATAGTATAAAAACAGTTAATGCAAAAATTCAAGTGAATATTAAATTAGATTCGGTCTGTCTAGAAAATATTGAGTTCTATGTTTTGAACGAACTATCCGGTTGTAATTAACTAATTAATTAATTTCACTACGAATTTTTGCGCGTACCCTTTGGGTTAGTTAATGCGCCATCCTGTTTTCAGCAAATGATGAACAAAGTTATCGGTAACCTTCGTTTTGGCAGGTTATTCTATATTTAGATGATATTTTGGTTATAACGGAGTCTATAGAGGAAAATTTAAGGGTTTTAGAGCAGATTTTGCAAATATTTCGAACAAATGGACTTACTTCAGAAAGTTTATTAAAAATTGTGCTATGTTGTCAAGTCCACTCACTCGTTTGCTGAAAAAGGATTGCGCATGGATATGGGGTACAGACCACAATCGAGCCTTTCACACCTTGAAGAACGCCTTAACAGCCGACAATGTCTTGACCATCTTTGACCCAAATAAAGATTGTGTTTTATATACAGATGCTAGTAGGGATGGACTCGCGGGTATTCTCATGCAAGTTACCATAGAAGGAGAAAAACCAATACATTATTATAGTCGTCAAACAACCGAAGACGAAAAGAAATTTCATTCGTTCGAACTTGAGCTTCTAGCCATAGTTTCATCATTACAAAAGTTTAGACTGTACTTTTTAGGTTCTACCTTTCGAGTAGTTACTGATTGCAATGCGGTGAGGTACGCGTTAACAAAAAAGGAAATAATTCCACGTATTGCGCGTTGGATTCTTTCTACCCAAGAATTTTCCTTCGAAATAGTACACAGAGAGGGCTCACGTATGCAGCATGTTGACGCACTAAGCCGCAACCCCGTATGCAGCGGCGAGAGGTCAGAGTTGGAAATAGTGATGTCCATAACGGAATCTGATTGGCTACTTTCAGTACAACTTCAAGATCCAAATTTGGTTAATATCAAAAATATACTAGAATCCGGAAATATTGATGATCATAGGGACGTTTTCAATGATTATGATTTGTTAGGGAACAAAGTGTATAGGCGTACTAATCAAGGCCGACGGTGGGTTGTACCCAAACAATGTATCTGGTATGTTATTAGGTGTAATCACGATGACCTAGGACATTTTAGTATTGATAAAACATTAGAAAGGATAGCACACCAGTAGGGGAAAGGTGTACGAGATGATTCACATAAGGGAGAATGCTTGTAGTTTATATGATATTCTACTTAGCGCGGATGTAGAAACGTATATGCATAGTAAATTTATGTCTTATTGTTGTCATACTCAAAATTTTATTTTTTTAAGATGTTTTATTATTATTTATCACATTTTTAAAACGTTGTCAAAGGATCATCTTGTACACCCCGGTGCCCAAGATGATCCTTGCGGTAGGGGCAAGACGATCCCAGGATCATGTTGCCCATCCCATGTCGGGATTATCATAGGTTCTGGTAGAAATACCTAAATAAAACCAAAATCAGAGTTCACTATATCTTTAATTAAATGAAATCAAAATATCCTTTTACAGACCTAATGATCCAGTCTTATTAATTAACAGTCAGTCTCAACTATAATTAAATTTCTAGAAAACAATCATCACAGAGATCAGTCGTATAGTCGTAAGTAAAGCTTTAACAAAATTAAACATTCTTCTAAAGTAACTAAACTTATCTTCTAAAACTAATCTGATAAAATAAATCTCACTATCCAAAATCAACATTTAAGAAAAATAAAAAACAAATAAAATGTCTTCACTACCTTTAACAAAGAAATAAATCTAGATTAAGCTCAAAAAAAGAACAAAAATTATAGTTCTAAGCGTCTTTTTCCTGGCGTTGTATTTCTACACCAATCGCATGTAAACTCATCATCATCGCTATCTATCCCTGCACAAGCTTCATGGCCCCATCTTTGGCATCCACAACATTTAACCCATCCCTCGCCCCTATCGTCTTTAGAAAATGTTTCCGTACAAAAAAGACATTCTGCGTCTTCTTCTTCTTCAGACGACTCTGACGCAATATTCTTCCTTTTATTTGACATTCCTTTGCCTACTCCCTTCCTTTTCTTTTTAGGATTAGTTTTTTTTACATTTTGTTGTTTATTATTTGTTTTTCTATTTTCTTTTTCCGTCTTTTTATTTCTTTCTTCCTCTAAATAATTTTTGTATGGCGTGCTAGTTAATATTGACGTGTCTATTCGTTTCCTCGTAAGATGGCTTCTTTTACCCACAATTTTTGGCAATGGATGAATTTGGGCTGGTGTAACATTAAAAGGTTCATATTGACTATCTTCAAGGATGGATGGCGATACACTTGAGTTGCGTGCGTAGCTCGTAGATGGTAATGGGGACAAAGGACTGCGAAATGAAAAATTCCTATCATTTACAGGAGTTGGTGACGGTGTTTTATTCTGCAAATCTACACAGTCCTGTGATGTGAGGGTTTGTGGTGAGGGATCAGTTGCTGGTAGTTGACCTGTATTTGAACCCGTTGTAGGCATTTCGAGTACACTGGAGTCTTCATTAAATTCCATTTCTGTTGTTGCAGCAGCGATAAAATCAGCTTCGGTGAACACATCCGGGTTGAAAGGATAAATGCCGGTTTTGGCAAACCCATTGATGGCATTTAATGGGACTGCTGCTTTTAAATAAGCCTCTCCAAAAATCTTTGCAATCTGAAATACAGTCACTGGTCTGCCAGGATTGTTGTTCATCCATTTTTCGAGTGACTGATTGTGGTAAATGCTCAAGGGATACATCAAGCTGACGTCTAATGGTTGCAGTTTATGGGTGCAGTGTGGAGGCAGACAGACAATAGTGACGTGGTTTTCTCGAGCTTTTAAAATCAATTCCAAATTTTTTGTGTGTGAAAGATGGCCATCTAAAATCAACAGCACTGGATCCCCCGCAGATGGTTTCGTGTAGCTTAAAAAATGGTCAAACCATTTGGTAAAAACTTCCAGATTCATCCATCCAGATGAATTACAGGCCCAGGCGGAGCCTGGCGGTGCGCCATCTATTAGTTCCATCTTCATACGAACCCTTCGAAAGATGAACATGGGTGGAATAAAAGTTCCAGAAGCAGACATACAAATTACAGCTGTTGTAGTCTCCCCCCTTTCAGCTGATGTAACTCGTGCTACCTGTTTACGTCCAGTTGTTGCAAACACCTTTGTATTTTTGGTAGGCACCGTAGAAATGCCAGTCTCGTCAACGTTATAGATACGGTGGCATGGATGGTTTTTCGTCTCTTGAACACATTTTAATGTGGAATAAAACTTATCTACTACTGGTTTATTAAAGGCCCGTGCTCGAGCAGTTGAAGTGGATTCAGGTGCCCGAAGCGCTATATCTGGATGCCGCTGACGGAATCCTCTTAGCCAATCATATCCTGCTTTTTCTTTGTTGAAAGGGTGGGTGATATTATTTTTTACTGCAAGTTGATATGCTAACGATACAACATCTTGTCGTGTTAATCCGTACATTCTCGTCTCCATATCTTTAATGTGCTTCACGAGCTCAATTTCCTGTTCTGCCGTAAAAACTGTTTTTTTCCCGCCTAAATATTTTATTGCACCGACAGCCACTTTATTTTTGCCTTTAGCCCGCCTTTTTAGTGACATTACAGGCACTCCAAACTGCTTACTTGCTGTTCTAAATGGCATGCCATTTTTAACAGCATCCAGCGCTTTGAGCATGGACTCTTCAGACCACAACCCGCGGTCTGTTTTCCTTTTATAATTACGAGGCATGGTCTAAAACAAAATAAAGTATTTTTTGTTATTATTTGAAATCTACATACACATTACTAAATTTTTTTAATAATGCAGGCAGTTCATATTAATTAAGTCATATTTATTCGAATAAATACATAAACTAAAACGTAATAATAACATACCTACAAATGGTAAAAAAAATATCCCCGTAATAGTAGGTATAATTATGCTACCGGTGTACAAGATGATCCGTGGGGATCATCTTGTACACCGTTATCATCATCATCTTGCCCCAACATAAACTTTTTTATTCAATGTTCGATAACATAACCTATGTGGTTTCAACCGTTACCATGCTGTTAAAAAAACAAAATAGAGCAATATCCAAAGCTAACTAATACAACAGCCTCTACAATTAAGCACCTAGAACACATTAGACATAAACTTAAAGTCAACCTTACCTTAGATCAAAGTCAGACAATATTTGTTTTCTTCCTCAAAAAATTTGATTGTCACTCACGACGCCATTACGTTTGACTGAGGCGGGGGAATATCGGGAACTACATTTTACCAATAAAAACAACTAGATGACGCTACTGGTTTCGTTGCAATCTAAAAGGATCATCTTCCCTCAACGGATCGTCTCGTACACCTTTCCCCTACTGGTTTCCTAAAATGCGTCGTACGGTAAAAAAGTACATACAAAATTGTTTAAACTGCGTATACTATAAAAACAAGGGGGGTCGCAGGGAGGGAGAATTGTACCCACTGCCCAAGCATGCACAACCTTTTCACACACTACATTTGGACCATCTAGGCCCATTCGTGAAAAGCACAAAGAAAAATAAGTTTTCATCTCTCATGCTCGGAAAGTAGTGTTTGTTTGATCCGAATAGCGGGTGGAAGACGCTGCTTCCCACCATAGGGCGGGAAAGACTCATAGTAATTGCTTCCCTCCCTAAGGCGGGAATGAATTTTAAAAATGGAACTTTTGGTTAGGTAGTCAACTCAGTCAGACACCCTTAATTGATTATGTAAATATTTATTAGGCTACCCACCAAATCTTATAAATGTGCGTTAATTAGGAGAGTTGGATAGAAAGCTCATATGTTAACGCCATTAAATCTTTCATATTTAGCGCACAAGTTTAGTTAATAATTTACCTTGAATAAATTCAACATACTTAAAGGTACGATAATAATTTTGATGTCAGTTGTGGTCGAGGCTAAAAAACATAAAAATTGGGGATTTCGAACATCCTGACTTCACCAAAGGGGGCTGTGTATATACATCATTTAATTATTCGACGAATTTATCCATAGTTTAAGGTAAAAAAAAGTAGTGGTAATGAAGTTTTTTATATCTAATGTCGAAGTTTCGCGCCAATCGTGCGTGTTTTCTTTTCACAAATTTCACACACAGATGTACTTAGATAAGATTTAAAATGTGACAAATATTATTGAAAATATTATAAACAACACGAAAATGCCCAGGTTTTAACGTAATATTCAAATTACCACTACCTACTCAATTTGTGTTCAAAATCGTCGACCATTATTGTTTTTTTTTTATTGCAATGATGTGCGAAACGATTATTCCAACAATTTTTTTTTAATTTCCACTGACGATTAATTAATGGCCGTGTGGTGCCGGCCTAGAATAGCACCACCCCAACTCTTCCCGTGGGTGTCGTAAGAGGCGACTAAGGGACATACACCGGGGGGCGGGCAGCAGCGCCCCCTGCAGACTGATAACATTACCAAACTGCGATCCCCAACCCGCATGCCCAGCGTGGGGATTATGGGCATTACCCTCTAATGATAAGACAAGCCAGAAAACGGCCCCCAGTTCCCGGCCGCCTCGCTATCCCTGGTCATGGTAGCGGCCATGGTAACGGCGGGGCAGGGGGTGCTAAGAATCCCCGGGCTACATTAGGCTACCGATCATTACTTAAAAATATGACCCTGGCTACGTTTAACGGACGCACTCTGAGGCTTGACCACCATCTAGCGCAGTTGGAAGTGGAGTTAGAGAACATTAAATGGCATGTTCTAGGGTTATGCGAAGTCCGTAGAGAGGGGGAGGACACCGTAACCTTAGACTCGGGCCATCTTCTCTACTTTCGCGAGGGTGATAAAACATCCCAGGGTGGTGTAGGTTTCCTCGTCAACAAGGCGCTCTCAAACAACGTCCAAGAAATCTCCAGTGTGTCGACCAGGGTAGCGTACCTGATCCTTCGGCTGTCCAAGCGGTACAGCTTGAAGGTAATTCAGGTTTACGCACCGACCTCGGCGCACTCGGATGATGAAGTGGAGGATATGTATGAGGACATATCCAAAGCCTTACACAACACCACTAAGGCTCACTTCAACGTTGTAATGGGGGACTTTAACGGCAAGGTGGGAACGCGGACTGGCAACGAATCTCGCGTAGGCCCGCATGGTTATGGAGTTAGGAACCACAGGGGGCAAATGATTGTCAACTTCCTTGAGAAGGAGGGGCTGTTCTTAATGAACTCCTTCTTTAAGAAGCAGCCCCAGAGGAAGTGGACGTGGAGAAGCCCCGACACTGTGACTAAAAATGAGATCGACTTCATCATGACGGATAGCAAGCATATATTCAGAGATGTCTCAGTGATCAACAGGTTCAATACCGGATCTGATCACCGACTCCTCCGAGGCTCTCTGAATATCAATCTGAAGCTTGAAAGAAACCGTCTGATGAAGTCCACGCTCCGACCTAACCCAATGCAAATCATGGCGGGAACCGAGAAGTTCCAGCAGCTTCTCGGGAATAGATTTGCTGCCTTGGATCCCACTGATGACGCTGACGAGACCCTACACAATCTGGTCGAAACTATGAGAGACGAGGGCATCAAGTTCTGTCAAAAGCAGCGTACTGGCAAGAAATCCAAACTCTCGGATGCGACTCTCGGGCTGATGACAAAAAGACGGGAAACCACCCAAGCGACTTCGTCAGACAGGTCAGACCTGAACAAGCGAATTGCGAAGATGGTACGGCGGGACCTTCGGAGCTCCAACACACGCCTCATTGAAGAGGCAATAGAGCGTAACCGAGGTTCCAAAGTATTCACTCAGCAGCTTGGCAGGAGCCACCTGACGAAGCTTAAAACGCACGACGGGAGGACCGTTTTGTCGAAACCTGAGATCTTCACCGAGATAGAGGATTTCTATGGCCGATTATACGCTGCACATGCCCTTCGTCCCCAACGAGACGGCCAAGATTCCAGAGCCACCCTGACACGCCACTATACCGACGAACTGCCTGACATCAGTCAAGACGAGATCGTGCTAGCCCTGAGGCAGCTTAAAAATGGAAAAGCCCCCGGTGAGGACGGAATAACATCAGAGCTTTTGAAAGCCGGAGGGGCCCCTGTTATACAGGAACTACAGAATCTCTTCAACACCGTCCTTCACAGTGGGAGAACTCCAAAGGCGTGGAGCGGGAGTTTGGTGGTGCTCTTTTTTAAGAAGGGAGATAAAACCCTCCTTAAAAATTACAGACCCATCTCGCTTCTGAGCCACGTCTATAAGCTGTTCTCACGGGTGGTCACGAACCGTCTCGCCAGGAGACTCGACGAGTTCCAGCCACCGGAACAGGCCGGGTTTCGCGGAGGATACGGCACCATAGATCACATACACACAGTGCGGCAGATTATACAGAAGTCCGAAGAGTATAATCAGCCCCTGTGTCTGGCCTTTGTGGACTATGAGAAGGCCTTTGACTCTGTCGAAACCTGGGCTGTTCTGGAATCCTTACAGCGATGCCAAGTAGACTGTCGTTATATCGAGGTGCTGAGATGTCTCTACGACGCCGCCACCATGTGTGTCCAAGTACAGGACCAGCAGTCCAAACCCATCCAACTGCGCAGAGGAGTGAGACAGGGGGATGTCATATCCCCGAAACTGTTCACGAGCGCGTTGGAAGATATGTTTAAGACGCTGGACTGGAAAGGTAAGGGCATTAACATAAACGGCGATTACATCTCACACCTGCGATTCGCTGATGACATAGTCTTGATGGCGGAGTCGCTGGAGGAGCTAACCCAGATGCTGGACGGCCTAGCTTCAGCCTCGCGACACATCGGTCTCGGCATGAATCTGGATAAAACCAAAGTCATGATCAATGGCCTCATTGATCCGGGACCGGTCGTCGTGCACGGCCACCCTCTCGAAATTGTTTCCGAATACACTTACCTCGGGCAAATTCTGCAGTTAGGTAAAAACAATTTTGAGAGGGAGGCCAAGAGAAGGATCCAGCTAGGCTGGGCAGCGTTTGGGAAACTACGTCGAGTCTTCTCGTCATCTATACCGCAATGCTTGAAAACGAAAGTTTTTAATCAGTGCGTCCTACCCGTCATGACCTACGGGGCTGAAACGTGGACACTCACGATACGGCTGGTCCACCAGTTCAAAGTCGCTCAGCGAGCTATGGAAAGAGCTATGCTCGGAGTCTCTCTGAAGGATAGGATCCGTAACGAATGCATCCGACAGAGAACGAAAGTTATCGACATAGCTCAAAGAATTAGCAAGCTGAAGTGGCAGTGGGCCGGCCATATCTCGCGAAGAACCGACAACCGCTGGGGTAAACGAGTTCTTGAGTGGAGACCACGACTCGGCAAACGTAGTGTGGGACGCCCTCCGGCCAGGTGGGATGACGACCTGCGAAAGACTGCAGGCAGATGCTGGATGCGTCAAGCTGAAGACAGGGCGCTATGGTGCTCATTAGGGGAGGCCTATGTCCAGCAGTGGACTGCTATAGGCTGATGATGATGATGATGATGATTAATTAATATGAGGAATGTAATCGATACTTGAAAATTAAATAAAATTATTTTAAGCAATAAATACATGCATTGTTTTAATGATTTATGCTTTTCTAATAGATATCATTTCAATCTCTTCTAATAATTATCATGTCACTAGCAGCATTTATTGAATTTCGCGCCGAAATGTTTCTATATTTGAATTTATATTCGGAAAGCGCTCGCTGTTTAAAATTATTTTAATTTATTGGACAATTATTTATTGTGGATTTTATTTTTGATACTTTCTAATAGTATGCTACACAATTCCCAACAAACATTTTTTAGGTAGGCTTAGCAAAAGTTTATTTGAGAATGATGATAAATTAATTCTATAAATTGGGTATTCAGCAAACACTTTACATTTAAATAGGTACATTTTGTTAGTTAAAAGAGTTTTTTATTCAGTTTCTACAATTTTTTTTTATTGCGAGTATCGATTAGGCTGAATGCAAGTTTTGAATCTAAATAGAAAGTTGTGGGGACGGTCAGCACTAAAAAAGTGACGCGGTGTGTTCCATATTTCAAATTTAAAAAAGACTAATATATAGGTATCTACTATTCATTTTATTATTATCAATTATTATTTTAGAAAAACTGCTATTTTTTACTTTCCTTATATTCGAAATGAAAAGTAGAGTGTTTAACGCGTGTGAAAGTCATCAATTCCCACTCGGACTATAGCCTAGCTCTAAATGCCTCGTATAGGAATTGATTCCTTTCCACCCTTATATAACAATCTACTAATTTACTAGTAATGGTTGATTCATTTACAAAGTTTGTCTTTGTTTGTGCAGTGCGAAATATAAATAGTGACAGCGTTATTCGGGAAATGGATAATATTTGTAAAATTTTCGGTAATCCACGTCGAATAATAGCGGACGCCGGATCCGCCTTTACGTCTCATAATTTTAAAGAGTATTGTACGGATAAAAATATTCGTTTACACATAGTTGCTACAGGAATGCCTAGATCTAATGGTCAGGTTGAACGATTCAATCGAACAATTTTAGACGCGTTGAAGACTATGGGTGCGGACAAAGACGATGATAAATGGGATCAATGCGTTAAGCCATTGCAGCAGGCTCTAAATAGTTCTGTCCACAAAACAACTAAGGCGGTACCTAGTGAAGCATTGTTAGGGTATAGGCTACGTACTGACAGTGACAAGTTTGCGTCAAACGATACGGATTGTACTACGGACGTTACTGAATTGCGTAAGAGGATTGACAAAAACATAAAAGCCAATGCCGAAACACAAAAGAAAAGGTTTGATAGTAGCCGTGCGAAAGCGAAACAGTACCAAGAGGGAGATCTAGTTTTGGTAAAAATCTCTAGTCAAACCAATAACGGACAAAGCAAAAAACTACTCCCAGTATTTAAGGGTCCCTTTCAAGTCAAAAAGGTGCTAGGCAACGACAGATATCAAGTATGCGACTTAAGAGGCAGTGAAAGAAGTATAAAATTATACGTCGGTAGTACAGCGGCTGAAAACATGAAACCCTGGATAAATATCAACGATTTTGAGTCTGACGCTTAGCCAGCAGTGTTGGCAAGGAATTTTATTATACATCATAAAGGTGGGTAAAACGAAATAAAATTGTCTCATCTGGGTCTGGGGGCACAGGAGTGCCCCCGCCAAGACGAGCCAAGCGAAGCGCAAGGGCACTACCTACCTTTTCTCGAAGCACTTCGTCGTATTTTTGAACCTTCATAACTTGGGTTTGGATTATACCAGATAAACAAAATTTTCGGGATATGATGTCAGTGGTTGACTTATTAAACCTATAAAGTTTCAATTGCATAGCTCTTATACTTTAGATTTTATTGATATCTAAAATACCCCGATTTCGTCACTGACTCACTGATTCACTGACTCACTGATGATCATCAATATTCTAAGGGTCTTCCTGAAGACCTAGAAAGCTGAAATTTGGTATATAAGCTAGTAATAGTACACAAACAACAAAAAAACTCTAAAACTTGGAACTTTTACCCTCCAACTCCTTAAAATAGGGGATGAAAGTTTGTACGAGACTTCCGCAGATTTTGATGCTAGAGTTCTGAAAATTGATATAGGGACTCCTTGTTATAAATAATAAAATACATATTTCAGGATTTTCAGTAAATAAACCCCAACCGCCCAAAAAAAAAATTTTTTATTTCATAAGCATCAATATTCTAAGGTTCTTCCTGAAATCCTAGACAGCTGAAATTTGACATGTAAGCTAGTAATAGTACACAAACAACAAAACAATTCTAAAACTTGGAACTTTTACCCTCCAACCCCTTAAACTAGGGGATGGAAGTTTGTACGAGACTTCCGCAGATTTTAATACTAGAGTTCTGAAAATTGATATAGAGACTCCTTGTTATAAATAATAAAATACGTATTTCAGGATTTTCAGTAAATAACCCCCCAACCCCCCAAAAAAATATTTTTTTATTTCATAAGCATCAATATTCCAAGGTTCTTCCTGAAGTCCTAGAAAGCTGAAATTTGGTATGTAAGCTAATAAATAGTACACAAACAATTCTAAAACTTGGTACTTGTACCCTCCAACCCCTTAACCTAGGGGATGGAAGTTTGTACGAGACTTCCGCAAATTTTGATGCTAGAGTTCTGAAAATTGATATAGGGACTCCTTGTAATAAATTATAAAATACATATTTCAGGATTTTTAGTACAGAACCCCCCAACCCCCCAAAAAAATATTTTTTTATTTCATAAGCATCAATATTCTAAGGTTCTTCCTGAAGTCCTAGAATGCTGAAATTTGGTATGTATGCTAGTAAATAGTACACAAACAACAAAACAATTCTAAAACTTGGAACTTTTACCCTCCAACCCCTTAAACTAGGGGATGGAAGTTTGTAAGAGACTTCCGCAAATTTTGATGCTAGAGTTCTGAAAATTGATATAGGGACTCCTTGTAATAAATAATAAAATACATATTTCAGGATTTTTAGTAAAGAACCCCCCCAAAAAAATAATATTTCATAAGCAACTTTCAAAAAGATGTGAAATCCCACCAAAAACATTTTCATGTAAAATGTTGCCAAGACGAGATTACATAATATATGGCTCGCACTGCCAAAAAGTTATCAGATCTCATGTAGAGACAAGCTTCTAACTCTACACGCCCTAACTTCACAAACTCTACACCTTAGTCAAAATATGTGGCTTGGCCGTTTCGCTACCATCACGTGGGTGGGCGTAAGGTGAAAAATGTATTTACTGTTCATTACTTTTCTGTTATACAATAGTTTTTGTAGTAACGAAACGGCCAAGCCTCATATTTTGACTAAGGTGTAGAGTTTGTGAAGTTAGGGCGTGTAGAGTTAGAAGCTTGTCTCTACATGAGATCTGATAACTTTTTGGCAGTGCGAGCCATATGTAATCTCGTCTTGGCAACATTTTACATGAAAATGTTTTTGGTGGGATTATTATTTTATAGATACTCTTCAAAGATCTTATACTTACAATCATCAACAAATATATTTCGAAAAAGATTATTACAGGATTTTATGTTGATAAAAAACTCTATGGCCCATAACTCCTTAATAGGTACCAACTCTTAACATCTTACACACGTGATAACTTTTAAACGAAATATCCGATTGAGATGAAACAAAAAGTATTTTACTTCTTCATAAATACTCTTGATAACATAATGCTTAATTTCGATAAAGATTAATATTACGATACATATTTAACGTAGTTTTTTTTTCTTCAGACGATTTAATAATTATTTTGAACACAAAATCGGTTATTGTGATTAAACCATGATAGCTAGATATATGTTCTCGCGGACTTTTTTGTAGGTCTTAATGGGCTCTACAAACCCGTAGTACATCATTTTGTTCTATTGTCAATAGTTTTTGCAGCGCACGCAAAAATAGGTTTTCGATTTTACACCTTGTGTTACAAAATAGCAATTTTATTACGGATCCCTAATTTTGAAAATATTAAAGCCTATAGCCTTCCTCGATAAATGGACTACCCAACACTAAAAGAATCATTCAAATCGGACCAGTAGTTCCAAAGATTAGCGCGTTCAAACAAACAAACAAACAAACAAACTCTGCAGCTTTATAATATTAAAGTATAGATTTCATGCTTTTTGTAGGGATTCCTTAATTTTATTTTTGTCGGCGGTTTTTTAAATTTTTAATTTAATTTTTTTTACTTTTTTATTTAATTTTCATTGATTCCAAAGAGTGTTCCTAATTATTTTTGTTACCAGAATACCTGTCACATAGAGAAGAGTGTATAATTGAATAATAAATTAAGCGTTTCATTGGTATTGTTGAGGTTTAAATTGCTATTGTTGCGCGCCACAATTAATGCCTGGTACATGGTGACATTAGTTACCACTAGCGCCATCTAGTATCGAGTAGCAGAACTAGTCGAGTCACGATCGTTCTAGAAAATTAGATACTAGAACTTTGTAGAACTTTCTCGAACTATCGACACCTAGTCGGTCGGGGCCGGTATGTACCTACTCGAACATTCTAGATGTTTCTACAATGGAAGGTTCTCGAACTATCTGCGGCACTATATAAGGCGAGTGTTAAACCTTATTATATTATCTGTGCTATACCTAGCTAAGGCAGATGTGTGGTGGTGTAACTGTGTAAGTCGGTTACCGCTTGGCGTCGTCGGCGTCGAGGTCGGGGTCGGGGTCGGCGTCGCGCGCGCTTGCGTCGTAGAACACGTCGTCGTCGTTATCGTCGCGCTCCCACTCACCACCGCCGCCCGCGCCCGCGCCTTCGCGCGACTCGCCCTCCCACCCGCCACCGCCGCTTGCAGCCACTATTATGTCACTGGGAATTCAAAAAATACTAATGAGTGCATAGCCATGACTACTAGACACTGCTCCAGCCTGGAATTATAGAAGAAACGTACGTTTGCTTGCTGTTACTTGGGTAGGTACTAAGTACTTACCTACCAATTTTTGTTAAAATAGGTAGGTAAAGGTCAGAAATTCATTGCTCACAGAAAAATACACTATTAATTAAGAGGGTAGGGACGTGGGGGTGGTAGGGTATTACCCTCTCCGTAAGATGTCCTTCTTGGTGGCGCAGAGCGCGGTGAAGGCGTCTCGCAGCACGCACACCTCGCGCTTCTTGCACACCAGCGACCGGCACAGCGAGTCTGCAAAATGTATTACCAATACCATGACTGCTTCTTCGTTTTTAACCGACTTCCAAAAAGGAGGAGGTTATATGTTCGACTTTTTTTTTTTATGTATGTTCACCGATTACTCGAAGACGGCTGGACCGATTCCAAAAATTCTTTTTTTGTTTGAAAGGGTATACTCTCGAGGTGGTCCCATTATCATCAAGTTGGAATCTGATGAGAAGATCCCATGGAAATCGAGGCAAACTCTCAAATTTTATAGGCAAACCTATAGCGATTTGGGTATTTTTACCGACTTCACAAAAAGGAGGAGGTACTATGTTCGGATTGTCGACGGATTTTCAAAATTCTTTTTTTGTTCGAAAGTAGATAGTTCTGAGGTGGTCCTACTGTCACCAAGTTAGGATCTGATGATGGGATCTTAGAGAAATCGAGGGCAACCCTCAAATTTTATAGGCTCACTTATTGTTTTTCGCATATTTTATGAAGTATCTTGTGTATTTGCGTATGGTTGTCACCATCTCAGGTAGCTGGGCTGATGATGGAAGGTACAACTCCTTAACAGTAAGAAGTTACTCGAACAGGCAAGGACTGTTTTAGTAAATTGTTTTGATGTTTGATAGGGCATTTGCCACATTTGGTCAGTCAGGATAGTCTGCAGAGTACCTTACTCCTCGACAACTAACAGCAGATATATCGTGTTTAGGCTCATTGAAAAGGGCTCGATGTGTGGATAAACGTACTGTTAATGAGAACACCGAAGTACAAAGAGACCTGATGCTGAAGCCAGGCGCATCAGAAAAAGTACAAACCTTGAAATTACAGCACCGTAGTCGTGTTTGGGCACATTTTAAACAGGATTAAATTTTAAGTTCAATGCAATGTTGACATAAGTCTGGCCTGATGCTGCAGCCAGGATTATCAGCTAGGAGAGTGGAATACTAGGAGAACTCCTCAACAATTAACGTCCCTGCATCGGGAAAAGCAATATTTTGTAAAAGGTGATCAGCAGTTGACATTAGGCTATTGTAACTTAGATAAATTACAAACTGACCCACTAAAAAGTAAAAAATAAAAACTTTTTACAAAAAAAACAACCGACTTCCAAAAAACACTATAAAGTGAAAAATAACTTTAATTTCGGAAATCGGTGGCAAAAAAATAAAAATACAAACCCAAAGACACCAACTTTCGAAATTAAAGTTATTTTTCACTTTATAGTGTTTTTTTTAAAGTAACTTGAGCATTTGCTCTTGGAAATCATCATTTGGTAAAGTGGAGCTGATGATGAAGACCACAGATGGCATTTTACGGGTTGCAATTCGATTACTTTAATATGGCTGCTAAGCAATTTATGCTCGTAACAATGCGTATGGTGAGTGGTTGTTGAGGAGTTCCTGGTTCTTACCAGGAGAACTCCTCAACAATTAACGTCCCAGCATCGGGAAAAGCAATATTTTGTAACATTTGATGACCAGCTGACATTAGGCTATTGTAACTTAGATAAATTACAAACCGACCTACTAAAAAGTAAAAAATAAAAACTTTTTACAAAAAAACAACCGACTTCCAAAAAAAACACTACAAATTAAAAAATAACTTTAATTTCGGAAGTCGGTATCTTTGGTTCCGCATTTTCGTTGATTGACACCGACTTCCGAAATTAAAGTTATTTTTTAATTTGTAGTGTTTTTTTTTTGGAAGTCGGTTGTTTTTTTTTATACTTCCTCTTTATTTCATATCATTCTTCCCCAAATTACAGGTACTTAGGTGAGTAATGCTTCCTGTGTCCTCATTCGGAGCTAGGCCGCTAAAAGACAAGTACTCACTGTGGGGATCGTACACATATCGGCGAGGTCTGCGCGAGTGAACACCGCTCGCCACCGCTGTCACTCCGGACTCCTGTAAAAAAAAAACTTGATCGTTATCTTAGCCATCAAAACCGGTGCAATAAATCAAAGATCAATATTGGACTGGTTTTTGCACAACCTGTGTTCGCATCACGCCCTACGACGTCTAAAACAGATTGCCAAGCGTTTTTCTCAGGCGCTTCATTATCGCGATAAGGCGATGTACACTTCTCGCGCTCTTTCTCGCACACCGCTTGACTTCTTGCTGTAAACAGTGAGCGCGAGAAAGGACCATGGGCACTTTTGAATGAACACTGGGCCCACTTTTCAAAGTTGTGCAACAGTGATGAAACCTATGTCATATGAAAGCTCTTGAAGTGTACTTTATTTCATTCTATGGCAGCTTAGTTGAAATCCAGCGCGAAAATGTTTTTTTTTGCGTTTTAAAAAAATGTTCAACATTGTTCAACAGTGATGAATTATATGTCATATGAAAGCTCTTGAAGTGTACTTTATGTCATTATATGGTAGCTAAGTTCAAATACAGCGCGAAAATGTTTTTTTTTGCGTTTTCTAAAAATGTTTGACATTGTTCAACAGCCTGCGATCTGTCTTGCGACAAAGGCGGCACGTTTTGCAAGAGGCGTGAATTAAAAATGAACCTGAATTAGTAAACTATATTTCACAAAATGCATTATTACAGGTAAATAACATATTTTATAAATATATAACTAATGTATAAACTATGTATCTAATTCTAACAAATATGTGTTTTTCACTGCAAAAATGAACCAAGAATAAAGAAAATACGTTTATTTGCGGCAACGCATAAAAAAAAACACAAGCGAAAAGTAAAAAAAAAAACAAATTGGGAGAAAGTATGTGTCACATCTACGCAAAACGGCTATCGCTCAGCATAATGCTAAGACCCTATACGAGACAGAGCCCTGGCGCTGGTTTTCAAAGACGAACATTTATTACATTGGCTCGTAGACAAAGGAGATGTGTTTATATTAGACAGCGGTTTCATCCGTGTTAATATCGATCCCGTGGGAATATCGAGATAAAAAGTAGCCTATATGTTAATCCAGGGTGTCAACTACCTCCATACAAAATGATATCAAAATTGGTTCAGCCGTTTGATCGTGAAGAAGTAACAAACATATAATCACACCCCCCACACACTCAACAAACTTTTACCTTTATAATATTAGTGTGATATGCTGGTGGATGGTATAAGCTGTGAACGGAAAGTTCAACAAAAATAGATTAAAACTTTAAAGGCAGTCATATTTTAAGAGAGCTTTACCGAATATGTACAGATGCCAGCAGGTCAACCTACCCGAAACTGTCAGATTTTCCCAATCAACCTTGAACCTTATGCTTTAGCAATAAAGTCGAAAATCTAATAAAGAAATCTGACAGATTGTAGTAGCTTGATGTGCTGGTGTCTGTACGTTGATTTTAGAATCGCCGCAGCGATCATAAATGCATATTATCGCGTTGCTACTGATAGCAGGAGCCTCAGAAATATTTAATATCATACAAGCTAAAATCAACATGCCTAATCTGTTATGTGATTACGTAGAAATCAAAAACCTTAACTGACAAAGAGTGACTTTTACGGTAATGGAAGCACAAATGCCTCATTTCGAAGAGTTTCCACGATTAAATGAAGATGACATCATTTTAATTGCATTAGGAAGTTATCATTTAAAACTGGCCAAGTCGTACTGTGTAAAACATTTTCATAATAATTGATGAGAATTATTCAATGTTAGTTTCTGTAATACAGGGTGGCTGGGACATCGACTCGAAACATGTTACCACGGATTCATTACATAATTCTGAACCTTTTGCGTGGCTAATAAGAGCGCGAATACAATCTAGACATGAAGATCACGCATTAATATTATTCGTCTGTGCTAATTGATGGAAATACTCCTGACAAACATGCTATTGCTCACTATTACTGTACCTGTTTGACGGGTAGTCGCATTATAGGAAGCTGTGCTCATATCATAATATCAATTATATGGTACATGGGAATAGGTCGTCATACCGATATGAATCTGCCAGCGCAGCTGTTAAACAACATTATAATAGACGAGGTGCATTGAAGATTAAAACGTATTAAATTCATCTATAATAATATCGTCTAAATGTAATGCTGGTCGATGGAAACCATCCCCATGTCTACCTAGTCCCAAGTACCATATTATAGATATGACATGGGCACAACTTCCGACAGTACGTCTACCCGTGAGACATGTACAGTAGTATTGTATAATGGCGTCTTTCCCTACTTGGTCACGGTCAATTAAGACGTAGGTATAATATATCCTCAATCTAATGTGTCGTGACTGCACACGTCCCCTAAGCAGCCATACATTATTTTGCTGAATATTGCATTGTTCTAAGTCATTTAAATTGTTTTCACGGTATATTTCTATGGTGTACACACCACCATCCCGTAAGTTCTCACTAGCGTATGACCTGGCAAGTTTAATTTGATAAGAGCCCAAGGAAATCAATAGTATATCATCTTCAGTTAGCTGGGGAAAATCTTCTAAATGAGGCAGATTAGCTTCCATCCTTATGAACGCTACCCTTTGCCTGTTTAGGTTTTTCAGTGTAACATAATTAAACAAAAGATTCGGCGAGTTGATTTTCTCATTTATAATATTCCAAATATTATGACTAAGCCGGTGGTCTGTGGCTACTTCATAAAAAGCGTTTATAAGAGAAGCCCCAATTTTAAAATCAACGAACATATGTGGCAATGCTCTATTAAAATAATTATGGCGTAATAGTTTAAACCTATTTTTAAACTTGCCATTCACCACTTCCACCACCCAACGACATATTGTTACTAATCTTGCTTTGTTAGCTTGTTCGGTAGTCAATTGACTTTCGTTTCTATCCTTTGTTGGTGGAATATGTGGTTCGTATCCTAATGACTGGAGATCTACAACACTATCTCTGAAACCCCTATCTAAAATGAATACATCGTTTTGATGAAACATCCAATGAAAATAATTATCTTCATTAGCACATAAGTTTGTCATAATCGATGCATCACTAGTTGTTGCAGCGTATGGACCAAGAACATCTATTATATAACCGTCACTGCATACCATTAAGAATGGTTTCAATAGATTTTGAAACTTGTGATGGCTATAGGTCAAACGCTGAAAGAGAAAGTTACTACTTTTCTCTATATAAACATATGTTCCATCACATATTATTATGGCTTTTGTATTTTCTTCATTGCCATATATCATTTTAGGTAAAAACAAGTTCCTTTGAAGCATGTTTTGCCTGGAAATATTATCCATACCTAAATGACTGTTTACAAAATCGCTCATTAAATGGTGTCTAGCTAATGCCAATTTTCTCTCCAAGGTCCTGCGTGACATATTAAACAGAGTAGCTAACCTTTCGTTAGACTCTCCTGTTCTAAGTTTGGATAAGTATACCCCGATCACGGTGCGCGAACGATTAACCGTTTGTGACAGCGAAGGAGTTTCTTCCAATACTGTATTGAATTGGCCGATGGTGAGTCCAGTCCAAAAAAACACATCACTGTCACTTATTAATTCCAATAATTCGAAATTAAATCTCGATCTTCGGTTAACAGCAGATATCAGTATATTAGACATGTTTGTGAAATGTGCAACATTGAACTCATTCGAAACACTGCAATTGTCACGTAATGAATGCCATTCGTTACTTTCCAGGTGATTGGTACATACTCTAGCATTTTCTGGGATGTACAAACGTTGTGAACAAAGTACGTTAACAATAATCGCGTTTGGAATTCTGTGACGTTCAATGTTGTGACAATAATTATATATACAACGCCTTGTAGAATTCGGTGCTCTAACATGTTCGGGAGCATAAAACAATTGTTGATAGTTCTGCACCGCGGGATTTTCTATACGAACGGCATCATCCTGGACGTTTTCCGCAGGTTCTTCTTCGTTAATGGCATCATCTTGGATGTTTTCCGCAGGTTCTTGTTCGTCAAAGGCATCATTATCGATGTTCTCCGCAGGTCGTTGTATAAGAACAGCATTAGTTCTTTGCCAGCAACGGTGACAAACTTGTTGTGTATTATTAAATACTACCTGCAAAGAGTATAATATAATTATTTTCATGCGCAACTCTTGTTACAATGTTTTTTTTTTGTAGTTGGCTATTATTGTTTACATATATTTTTATCTTTACAACCCGGTCAAAATATCTGTGCACCTGGCATCGATGACGTCATATCAGCGCTATAATACGGTATGTATGACGACGGAATAAACAAAAATAAATGTTAAAAAATATTACGTCAATAGGTAAGTACTTACCTCGATCAACGCATTCTGCTGAACATATTCAGCAAACTGTGGACTGATCGCAGGTAGATCATCTCCTAAAACATGAGTTCTTGTCCGCAAAACACGCGAGCGCAAACACATAATACAGCAATCTGCCATTGCAAATAGTCCAATTCAATTAGGGGCTGATTTTTCAATCGACCGATAATTTTTATTCGTGGAATATAGTTGACATCTGGCAGTTTTTGTATGGAAGAACTGTCAAAAATTCAAAATTATTCCTCCGATAAAGTTATCTGGCGTTGGAAAAATCAGCCCTAAAAATACGGCAATATACGGCCTATATTGATGATCTCTTTAGTATATTTTTAGTCAAGCAAGAGCTATTTATAATCCTAGCTACTGACTGACAGCTAATGATAATTTAATATCAAAACAAAATAGATTTAAAAAAACGCATAAAAAACCGTTTTTGAGTTGGATTTGAACTTAGCTGCCATAGAATGAAATAAAGTACACTTTAAGAGCTTTCATGTGACATATAATTCATCACTGTTGAACCATGTTGAACATTTTTAAAAAACGTAAAAAAAAACCGTTTTTGCGCTGGATTTGAACTTAGCTGCCATAGAATGAAATAAAGTACACTTCAAGAGCTTTCATATGACATATAATTCTTCACTGTTGAACAATGTTGAACATTTTTAAAAAACGTAAATAAAATCCGTTTTCGCGCTGGATTTGAACTTAGCCGCCATAGAATGAAATAAAGTACACTTTAAGAGCTTTCATATGACTTAAAATTCATCACTGTTGAACAATGTTGAACATTTTTAAAAAACGTAAAAACAAACCGTTTTCGCGCTGGATTTGAACTTAGCTGCCATAGAATGAAATAAAGTACACTTCAAGAGCTTTCATGTGACATATAATTCATCACTGTTGAACAATGTTGAACATTTTTAAAAAACGTAAAATAAAATCCGTTTTCGCGCTGGATTTGAACTTAGCCGCCATAGAATGAAATAAAGTACACTTTAAGAGCTTTCATATGACATGTAATTCATTACTGTTGAACAATGTTGATTATTTTTAAAAAACGTAAAAACAAACCGTTTTCGCGCTGGATTTGAACTTAGCTGCCATAGAATTAAATAAAGTACACTTTAAGAGCTTTCATATGACATATAATTCATCACTGTTGAACCATGTTGAACATTTTTAAAAAACGTAAATAAAATCCGTTTTCGCGCTGGATTTGAACTTAGCCGCCATAGAATGAAATAAAGTACACTTTAAGAGCTTTCATATGACTTAAAATTCATCACTGTTGAACAATGTTGAACATTTTTAAAAAACGTAAAAACAAACCGTTTTCGCGCTGGATTTGAACTTAGCTGCCATAGAATGAAATAAAGTACACTTCAAGAGCTTTCATGTGACATATAATTCATCACTGTTGAACAATGTTGAACATTTTTAAAAAACGTAAAATAAAACCGTTTTCGCGCTGGATTTGAACTTAGCCGCCATAGAATGAAATAAAGTACACTTTAAGAGCTTTCATATGACATTTCATCACTGTTGAACAATGTTGAACATTTTTTAAAAACGTAAAAAAAAACGTTTTCGCGCTGGATTTGAACTTAGCCCCGATAGAATGAAATAAAGTACACTTTAAGAGCTTTCATATGACATGTAATTCATTACTGTTGAACAATGTTGAACATTTTTAAAAAACGTAAAAACAATCCGTTTTCGCGCTGGATTTGAACTTAGCTGCCATAGAATTAAATAAAGTACACTTTAAGAGCTTTCATATGACATATAATTCATCACTGTTGAACAATGTTGAAAAAGTGAACCCGAAATGACGCATATAAAAAATGCATAAAAAACCGTTTTCGCGCTGGATTTGAACTCAGCTGCTATAGAATAAAATAAAGTACATTTGAAGAGCTTTCATATGACATGTAATTCATTACTGTTGGACAATGTTGAACATTTTTAAAAAACGTAAAAAAAAACCGTTTTCGCGCTCGATTTGAACTTAGCTGCCATAGAATTAAATAAAGTACACTTTAAGAGCTTTCATGTGACATATAATTCATCACTGTTGAACAATGTTGAAAAAGTGAACCCAAAATGACGCATATAAAAAATGCATAAAAAACCGTTTTCGCGCTGGATTTGAACTCAGCTGCCATAGAATAAAATAAAGTACATTTGAAGAGCTTTCATATGACATGTAATTCATTAGTGTTGGACAATGTTGAACATTTTTAAAAAACGTAAAAAAAAACCGTTTTCGCGCTGGATTTGAACTTAGCCGCCATAGAATGAAATAAAGTACACTTTAAGAGCTTTCATGTGACATATAATTCATCACTGTTGAACAATGTTGAAAAAGTGAACCCAAAATGACGCATATAAAAAATGCATAAAAAACCGTTTTCGCGCTGGATTTGAACTCAGCTGCCATAGAATAAAATAAAGTACATTTGAAGAGCTTTCATATGACATGTAATTCATTAGTGTTGGACAATGTTGAACATTTTTTAAAAACGTAAAAAAAAACCGTTTTCGCGCTGGATTTGAACTTAGCCGCCATAGAATGAAATAAAGTACACTTTAAGAGCTTTCATGTGACATATAATTCATCACTGTTGAACAATGTTGAAAAAGTGAACCCAAAATGACGCATATAAAAAATGCATAAAAAACCGTTTTCGCGCTGGATTTGAACTCAGCTGCCATAGAATAAAATAAAGTACATTTGAAGAGCTTTCATATGACATGTAATTCATTAGTGTTGGACAATGTTGAACATTTTTTAAAAACGTAAAAAAAAACCGTTTTCGCGCTGGATTTGAACTTAGCCGCCATAGAATGAAATAAAGTACACTTTATGAGCTTTCATGTGACATATAATTCATCACTGTTGAACAATGTTGAAAAAGTGAACCCAAAATGACGCATATAAAAAATGCATAAAAAACCGTTTTCGCGCTGGATTTGAACTCAGCTGCCATAGAATAAAATAAAGTACATTTGAAGAGCTTTCATATGACATGTAATTCATTAGTGTTGGACAATGTTGAACATTTTTTAAAAACGTAAAAAAAAACCGTTTTCGCGCTGGATTTGAACTTAGCCGCCATAGAATGAAATAAAGTACACTTTATGAGCTTTCATGTGACATATAATTCATCACTGTTGAACAATGTTGAAAAAGTGGGCCCAAAATGTCGCATGGTCCTTTAGTTTGCTTTATCGCGGCAATGTAGCCGTAGCATAACTGACGGTGCTTTGTACATACAAACACTACATATGTAGATGTACAGAAATAAAATCATTTATCATAATAGATATCCACCAATAAAAGTATGACTGCAAAACAACTAAAAAGTTCTAAAGGGGAAGCTCTAAGGCAGCCCGCGAAATCCAAATTTTCTTACGTTTTTTGCAATTTGCTGGTCAGTATTAAGTTGTACGTTGATTAAAATATGATTCGCGGTCGTAACAAATATGTATTTACAGAATTATAATCATTACAATCAGTAATACAACTTGTTAAGTTAGTATAATCCCCAAATGTCAAGATTTCATGAAATAATCATTCTTGGGGATTACATGGTCTTAGAGAGTTGTGTTGATGACTTTAATGATTATAATTCTGTAAATACATATTTTTTACGGCCCCGAATCATATTTTAATCAACGTACAACTTTATACTGACCAGCAAATTGCAAAAACCGTAAAAAAAATTGAATTTCGCGGGCTACCTTGGCGCTTTCGCCTTAAGCAGTCTGATTAGTCCTATGAAAAGTGGTGTATTGAACTAAAATGCTCGCGGTCTATAGCGGAACGAGTGGGAAATAAAAAGTGCCAATCGTCACCACTGGGGACGAACGAAACTTTTATTTCCCACTCGTTCCCAGTGGGGACGACGGGGTGGGGATGGGGACGACCGGGAATAAACGGCCACTAACTGACACTAGACTGTGTGAAAAGTGGTGTATTGATACTATAGTTTCGGATTTGTCCAATCCTATCTACCTACCTACTTTCATCTCAACGGATCATCCTGATAAGCATAGGTAAATGTAACTTATACCTACCTAAGTAGGTGTGTTTTAGATAAAGCTCAAGTGCTAACATCACTCCGAGGCAGCCGGATACTTCTCTGATCGGCACAAAAAGCCTCATTTTGGTAAGACCTACCTACCTAACACGTAACACCCCAATAGTAACATGAAATGCGATACCTATAGTTGACAATTTACCTATCATTATTGTGTAAAACATGGGTAAGGAGGGAGCCAAATATCTCGGTAGAGTGAGAAGGTATGAATTCACAGTTGGTAGGTAGGTACCCACCTTGCTACCTATACTATATTGCACCGGTCTAGTGAAACTTACTTACCTGCATGAATCTTTCCAAACCTTTCATAAGTAGCCCAGACAATCCGGACTTATAACAAAAACCTAATATGACCGAAAAAACCACTAAGGACACTGGTTAAATAAAATCAATAACTATAAACGTCGCTATTGTAAGTGCATTGAATCAAGTTTGCTGGACCGTGTCTTAGCTGGGTTGCGATGGCTGTGCTCCACACTGCAGCATCAGCCAAGGCGTACGATCGGATAGTGGTTGTCAGGCTCAGGAAGCGGTAAGCATTTTAAAAACATCCCAGGACGGTCGAGCCCTTCTCGTGAAGTTGGGCTGAGCCATTTAAACGTCGTGCGCTAGATACAGTAGGTAGTGTGCCCGACGAGGGGAGATGGGCCTCACCGCGTCGTCGTCGAACTCGAAGTCCTGGTCGGAGCGTCGGGCCCCGGCCGCGGCCGCCGCGAGCGCCAGCAGCGCCGCCAGAGTTACCGCCCTTACGAACGAGTGCATCGCGCCAGCACACTCGCGCCACTGCCGCGACACGCCGCGCCCCGCCACCCCCGCGCCTCCGGGCCGCGACTCCGCGAGTCCCCGACCCGCCGCCCTCGTCCCACCGACCTTCTCAAAGTGCCTGATCAATGCCTACAGCCGGTTGACTTCCGAGATGAAACAAAAATGCCCAAACAAGGTAGGTAGGTATAGGTACTTAAGTTTTTTATAAATAATGGATAGGAAAATAAAAAATATGTAGGTAGTACCTACCTAAGTAAGTACTTATTTACATAAGTAGATAGGTAGTTTAATAATAATAATAACAAAAATACTTTCTAAAACGCACTAAAAATTATAAAATCATTAAGATTGACTTAAATTGAATTCTAAAAGCATGGAACGCAGTTCACAAAGCGCGCTTTTATAACACTTAATTACCTATTTTGTGCGTTTTAAAAGAGTTTTTTAGTTTTTAGGGTTCCGTACCAAAATGGTAAAATTGAACCCATAAGGTGAGACTCAGTCTGTCTGTCTGTCACAACTGGATATCTCAAGAACTAATAATGCTATCAACTTGAGGAGGTGTTTCTTCTTTCATACATTTGTGGCCAAACAATGTACAATCAACGGTCATAAGTGGACTGCCACCAGAATGGTCATTTTGGCCTGCACGCAAGATCTGCGTCTATCTCTGTGTGTGTCATGTTTTAATGTAGACAGTAACGTGCACACAGTATAACTACGAAAGCGCGATGTTGGTTGGTCAGATGCATGTGTGGTCAACACTAAATAAAGATACCTGCCATATAGATAATTATTATCGACCACAGCGCCTATTTAAAAGCAATGCTAAAATTCGAAGTGAAAATTATAAGCGGCGATGGCAGGTTCGCACGAGTGGGTGGCTGTTATTGTGTGTGCATGAAGTGGAGAAGGTTCGAACTTCAGTGCGCGCTTTCGACTCTTTTTGTTCTTTTCGTTTTTGTGTCAGAGTTCAATTTATTTATTGAGTTTCGTTAATACAATGACAATAGGGTATATAGGGTAAATAAAGTATATTACTTATGTAATTTAATGAAAAAAAACACTATTTTTCATAAGAACATTTATTGATGTTAATAACACCTTTAAAACATAAACATACTTATTCAAAACTTTGAAATACTTACATAAATAAATATAAATATCTAATTTGTTCATAAATCATTTTTGGTTGATACTAAAATGGGATATTTTTGGTTTATTGAGGTTACAGCTTAATTTGTTCATTTTCTCAAGGAAAAGAAGATTGAAACTAAACCTCAATTTTACAATCATTCACTTATTACTATTATATTATGGCCAGTGTATCCCCTGAATTCCCGTTGGCCCGCGTCGGTATAAATGCCAACTCACCCGGCCCTTGAGCACTAATCCACCCCCACATATTCACACTAATTCTTCCTGACTCCGTATTATTTATAATATGAAAAAATGAAGTCTTCCTTTTTGACACGATTTAAAAGTCTTCTCGTCAGTAAATACAGTCGTCTCCCAATCAAAGTCTAAATATTCGCGAGCAAAACGCAACTGTTCCTCCTTATGCCTTTGCGTTAAAAACGGGTTTTTCGCTGGTGTTCGATGATGAAGGCCTTCGGCATGGATTGCACGGCGAACAGTGCGCAATGACGTATCAAATTATTCGGCAAATCGTCTTGTAGGTATGAAACCATTCGTTTCATATTCACCAACCATAAAGCGTCGCTGAGACTGGTTAATAAGTGGCGGCCTACCACTTTTTACACGGCTCTTTAGAATTCCCTCTTCCTCAAATCTCCTCACCCAACGTCTCACAGTATCTCTCTAAAAAAAAGAAATCCTTATTACACATTTTGAAGCGTCACTTATGAGAACAAATAAAATCAATAACAACAAAATAACTTACACAAAATCCGGTTTCATTGGATATTTCAGATTTATATTAAACCCATTGTTATGCAAGGCTACAATGTTCGCCCTGGCTTCAATATTTATATTTGCTTGCATTTTCAATAAAAATCTTTAAACTCAACACCTCTAATATCAATAACACAAACGCTCGTAACTAAGTTCACCAACCAACAACGTCATACCATTATAACTACAGTCAGAAAATTAATTTTGTTTCAAATCTACCCTCAACTTTTATGTGATTACTTTAAAATATTCGCTGTCTTTTTCTCATTACCATAATTAGAAAAAGACTGCGTGCCGCGATAGGCCTATGATGATGATCATATACCGCGCTTTTTCTGTTTCGTACGTGATGAAAGAGTGCAATATACGGGTGTGTATGTGTGTGTGAAATGCCTAAATAGAAGAAAGTCGTAAGTGCGACGAGTTACGATGTGATAGTTTTGTAATGCTGGCAGTGGACTTCTGACCGGTACTGTACCTTATGAACAAAAGTACTGAAATACAGGAAAAAAATCGCAGATTCTGAAAAAAAATATATTGGATTTATTTATACATTTGATCTAAAAACGGGACCCTATTACTAAGACTTCGCTGTCTGTCCGTCCGTCCGTCTGTCTGTCACCAGGCTGTATCTCAAGAACTGCGATAGCTAGACAGTTGAAATTTTTACAAAATTATGTATTACTGTTGCCGCTATAACAACAAATACTAAAAACAAAATAAAATAAATATTTAATGGGGGCTCCCATACAACAAACGTGTTTTTACGGCGTTTTTGCCTTGTGGTACGGAACCCTTCGTGTGCGAGTCCGACTCGCACTTGGCCAGTTTTTTTAAACTACTTACTACATGTTTTTATTTTTAACTTTTGCGTCTAGTTTAATTAATTAAAAAACACTCTTTTAAAACGATAAAAGCGCGCTTTGTGAATTACTTAATTATAAGTGCGCTCCACGCTATAAGTTTATAATTTTTAGTGCGTTTTAAAAACGTTTCAAATCTGTGACTATGAATACTATGATAATGTTTGCGTAGTTTTGTCTCACCTAAGTATTTAGTACTTATGTTAGGATTAGGAAGGGTGTCGCTTCTGAGAGCGTATAATGTTTGCGCGGGCCGTGCGGGATCCGGCTCCCGCCCCCGCGCCCGCCGCGACCCGCAGCGCACGATACAGCCTTCACTCCTTTCAGATCGCTCAAGTCGCACAGCTTCTTACCACTCAGCACCCGCTACATATCTACAACTAAGTTCCTATGCTGTGCCTCAACTAAGCGTGGCGAAACGTACCTATCCGTAGTTCAGTAGGTAGGTACATATACCAAACTAAGAGCGATTGTTACCTACTATTTCACTTTTAAAATGTAGTTAGGTGCTTCTATCTTCCTGTTTTGTTTGATTTGAATTCTTCCCTTCTGATTCTGAATTGTTTCCTTTTTAGGGTTCCGTAGTTCCTACAAGGAACCCTTATAGTTTCGTCATGTCCGTCCGTCTGTCTGTCAGTCGGAGGTTTTGCTAAGAGACCGTTAGTACTAGAAAGCTGTAATTTTGTAGGAGTGTGTATATTTAATTACGCCGACAAAGTGGTAAAATAAAATTTTGTAAAATATTTTTTTAGGGTAGCTCCCCTACATGTGAAGTGGGGATGAATAGTTTTTGCGTCGTCTACCCCATCGTGTGGGGTATCGTTGAATAGGTGTTCTAAAATGACTTCGGGGTTGATAAAATGGTTTTTCGATTTAATGCTCCATTTACGAAATATTGAATTTTAAAGTGAAAATTTTTGTTCCAGTAGGGCGTCCCCCCCCCTCTAAAACCTAAACTGCTGGCTTGAAAAATCTGAAAAAATTCACAATGATAGTGCATTTCATGAACTTTAAAGGAAAATTATAACGGTTAAGATAACTTTATTAGTTTAGCAGTAATAGTCGTTGAACTTGGGTGTTGGATAATTTTGTACCAAATACAAAATCCTTAGCATTAATCCTGTAAAGTGACTAAGATGAAGTAGTTGCTTGTTTATAACGGGTAAAGACTTGCATTGAAAAACAAAATATGAAAATTTTTATTTTTTTATATTCATAATAAAGAACAACTGAATCGTACTACATTGTGATAACGGGCTACTACGGTACCCTACACTGTGCGTGGCCCGACACGCACTTGACCGGTTTTTGTATTTCAAAAAAGTACCTAATTTAAAAAAATTAAACCGACTTCAAAAAGAAATGAACTCAAAATTATTAAATAACTTTAATTTCGGAAGTCGATGTCTTGGGAGCTGTATTTTAGTTTTAATTTTTTGCCACCGACTTCCGAAATTAAAGTTATTTAATAATTTTGAGTTCATTTCTTTTTGAAGTCGGTTTAATTTTTAGGGTTCCGTACCCAAAGGGTAAAAACGGAACCCTATTACTAAGACTTCGCTGTCCGTCCGTCCGTCTGTCTGTCACCAGGCTGTATCTCAAGAACCGCGGTAGCTAGACAGTTGAAATTTTCACAGTGTATGTATTTCTGTTGCCGCTATAACAACAAATACTAAAAACAAAATAAAATAAATATTTAAGAGGGGCTCCCATACAAAAACACGTGTTTTTTTCGGCGTTTTTGCCGTCTGTCTGTCGCCAGGCTGTATCTCAAGAACCGCGGTAGCTAGACAGTTGAAATTTTCACAAATTATGTATTTCTGTTGCCGCTATAACAACAAATACTAAAAACAAAATAAAATAAATATTTAAGGGGGGCTCCCATACAACAAACGCGATTTTTTGCCCTTTTTTGCTCGATATCAATAATGGCAACAGGTAGGCACTTAAAATATTCACAAAATACTCAGTTGTATTTTTACTTTAATAATAAATAATAAAATTAAAATAAAATAAATATTTAAGGGGGGCTCCCATACAACAAACGTGTTTTTTTCGGCGTTTTTGCCTTGTGGTACGGAACCCTTCATGTGCGAGTCCGACTCGCACTTGGCCAGTTTTTTTTTAATTACTTTTTATTGTATAATTTTAGTTTTAAGTAAAAACTGGGATATTTGTTTGTAATATTAGTAGGTAATAGTTTTGTGGTAAATATTGCAGTGGAATTTGACCAAAGTTTTGAGATGTTTTCCCTTTGACACTACACCCGTAGCTCGTATCAATAAGCCAGGCCGTCACACTCTTGAAAATTACTGAATCGATTTTGATGAAACTTGCAGTTCCCTAAGTTGAAGTAAATGTAAGCCAATAAAAAAAATGGTCAAGATCCGATTAATAGTTGCGGAGATATGCGTGGACAAACATACATACATACATACGTCTATAAAATTTTGTACATTTGTTTGGAAGCCCTAATAGATTGTCATATGGCAGCGTAGTAGGACCTACGCTATTTATTACCTACATCAACGACCTCCCTAATGCAACTGTGCAACCTATGACATTATTCGCAGATGACAGCACAGTAAACATTATATGTAATGATAAAAATCTATTTGAAAATGACATAAATAAAGCACTGACATCTATAATAACATGGCTAATCAATAATAATTTCGATCGCTGCAGTTGATGAGATCGATCTGAGTAAGGCAGTGAGGCGCCTCAAGCCGCGATCATCTGGTGGACCTGATGGCATTCCTGTATTTCTAGCTAAGGATTGTATCTCGGTTCTTGCAGGGCCTCTTTTGTATCTTTACAATCTTTCACTGACTCAGTCGAGATATCCTGAAAGCTGGAAGTTATCCAGAGTCACTCCTGTTCCTAAAGCAGAGGGAGGCACGAATGTTTCTTCTTATAGACCTATTGCAGTCCTATCTGTTTTTGCTAAGATCTTTGAGGCAATTCTAAGTGATCGCATTAATAGCCAAATCTGTCACCAACTACATAGCAGTCAGCATGGGTTTCGTAGCGGCCGCTCAACCACCACCAACTTGGTCGCGCACGTAGACTATGTCTGCTCGCAAATGGATAGGCGTAAGCAGGTCGATGCGGCTTACTTCGACTTCCAAAAAACCTTCGATTTGGTGGATAATGATATACTGTTGGAAAAATTAGCGATTATAGGTTTCACGCCAAAGCTCCTCAATTTTTTTTCCTGTTACCTAAATAACCGTCGTCAATATGTGCGATTAAAAGGATACGATTCAAGAATCTACTTCACTAGGTCAGGAGTAAGTCAGGGTAGTACGGTGGGACCCTTACTATTCGTGATTTTTATAAATAACTTACCGGAAGTTGTTATGACGTCCGAATGTCTCCTATTTGCGGATGATCTAAAGCTAAGTCTGGGTGTCGAAACCGAGGCTGACGCGGTGGCATTACAGAGGGATATTGATGCGGTATCCAAATGGAGTCAAGACAATCACCTTCCATTCAATAATCTCAAATGTAAAACAATAACGTTTTCACGGAAACCACAGCCCATGATTGTTGATTATAATTTGGCTGACGCTCCTTTGGATAGAGTTTTTGAGATTAGGGATCTAGGATTAGAATTAGATTGCAAATTAGACTTCCACACGCACGTTACCAAAATCTGCAAGTCTGCACACAAAACGTTAGGGTTTGTCATGAGGACTGCATCACAGTTCGATAACATACGGGCTGCAAAAGTATTATACAATGCTTATGTACGCAGTAAACTTGAGTATGGTGCTGTTATCTGGAATCCTTATGAGGAGAAATATGCTCTAATGATTGAAAAAATCCAACGTAAATTTGCTCGATGGTTATACAGGAAACAGTACGGATACTATCCCTACCTATATCCTTCTTTATTTGTCTTGGGTATGGTTGACATGGAAACGTTAAAATTTAGAAGGGCTATGTTTCAAGTTGCGCAATATCTGTCGATAATTCGGAACAAAGTCGATAGTCCCCAAATACTAGAGCGAGTCCGTATCTTGGTCCCCGGGAACATACCAATGGACCTGAAGGGTCAGGTAGCGCCGCGCCGCCGCCCGCGGCTTCTGGAGCAGCCCGCCGCGCGCACAGAGCGCGGGCGACACGCGCCCACGAACCGCGCCCTCCGCACTATCGGGGACATACTTGCTCGGCACCACGAACTGGACTTATTTGCCGATGGATTAGAACATTTGTATAATAAATTTCGTATAATTTTAAATGACAAATTTTAGCCATTAACGGAATTAAAGTGATTACCATAACTGACATATTGTTACTGTATTTACTAAGTGCTATTTTTTATTATTATGATTTTATTTTATTTTTTATTGACTCTAAAGTGACATTGTATTCTACGTATTAATTCATCGTTATAATTTATTTTTTTACTATGTATAGATTTGGACATTATTGCTATTTTTACCGACTTCAAAAAAAAGGAGGTTATCAATTCGATACGTATGTATGTAATATTATTGGAATTGCATTATATTCACATATGACAATCTACTAAGGCTTCCAAACAAATATACAAAATTTCATAGACGTATGTATGTATGTATGTATGTATGTATGTATGTATGTATGCATGTATGTATGTATGTATGTTTGTCCACGCATTTCTCAGCAACTATTAATCGGATCGTGACCATTTTTTTGTATTAGCTTACATTTACTTCAACTTAGGGAACAGTGCAAGTTTCATCAAAATCGGTTCAGTAATTTTCAAGATATGGACTAATACGTGTAAGTGTGACGGCCTGGCGTATTGATACGAGCTACGGGTGTAGTGTCAAAGGGAAAACATCTCAAAACCTTGGTCAAATTCTAGTGCAAAAACTAAAAATTACGAAATAAAAAGTAATTTAAAAAAATTAAACCGACTTCAAAAAGAAATCAACTCAAAATTATGAAATAACTTTAATTTCGGAAGTCGGTGGCAAAAAACTAAAATACAGATCCCAAGACACCGACTTCCGAAATTAAAGTTATTTCATAATTTTGAGTTGATTTCTTTTTGAAGTCGGTTTAATTTTTTTAAATTACTTTTTATATAAAATCTATTGTATAATGTGACGAGCATGTGTAATATTTTAAGCCATAATTGAATTCTAAGATTAAGATAAGAGAAATTAATCTTATGAGCGTATTGGATGTCAAATCTGTTAGCTCGTAAGACCAATTGAATAAATAAATAAATAAATAAATAAATAATCTAAAAATAAATATAAATAAAACAAATGTAATGAACTACAGTCAAAGACCTCAAAATTCAATTAAATTTAAATTAATATATGATAATAATATAATAAATCAAGTAGAAACAGCCAAATTCCTCGGTTTAAAAATTGACAGTAGAATCAATTGGAAATGTCACACAGAAGACACAATGTACAAAAATAAGTAGTTTATCTTTTGCGATGTACAAACTAGCACCAACAGTGAGTAGAAACGCATTATTCATGGCATATTATGGACTTATTGAATCTGTGCTTAGATACGGTCTAATATTTTGGGGTAATCCGACAAACACCGACATGGTGTTTAAAATGCAAAAGCGTTGTATTCGGGCTACATATGTTTAAGATCAAAACTACCGACAGCTGTCAACCACTGTTTATAAAATACCATATAGGTACTGACACTTTCGTCACTATACATCATGGAAATAGCTTTGTCAGAAGCAATCCTCACTGGTTTCCTCTTTTGTCAGACAATGTCACTAGAAATAGACGTACTAAATATAAGAACTTCTTACAGCCTCACTCTGCGAAAACAGCACTCCTTCATAAAAGCGTGTTTTGTATGGCACCATTAATATATACCTAATAAAATTCCAGAGGTTATTAAAAATATAAACCAGCCAAATTTATTCAAAAGAGAACTTAAAAAGTTACTTACAGAAAAATGTTACTATTATGTCAAAGATTTTTTTAAATGATAGTTTCTAATCTTTTTGTGTTATATTTTAATTTTGTTAATTTTTTTTTTTTTTCTTTGTTAAATTTCAAGTGGTTATAATTAATTTTGTACGCCAATGGTGGCAAAACATGTTGAACCTCACAGATTTTCAGTTTTACATCCACATTTGCATTTATATGTATAATGTTACACATGTTTACAAATAAATATATCTTTATCTTCATATGTGAATATAATGCAATTCCAATAATATTACATACATACTGTCGAATTGATAACCTCCTTTTTTTTGAAGTCGGTAATAATAAAAAGTAATTTAAAAAAATTTAACTGACTTCAAAAAGAAATTAACTCAAAATTATGAAATAATTTTAATTTCGGAAGTCGGTGTCTTGGGATCTGTATTTTATATTTCGTTTTAGTTTTATGCCACCGACTTCCGAAATTAAAATTATTTCATAATTTTTAGTTAATTTCTTTTTGAAGTCGGTTTAATTTTTTTAAATTACTTTTTATTTCGTAATTTTTAGTTTTCGCACTAGAATTTGACCAAGGTTTTGAGATGTTATCCTTTTGACACCACACCCGTAGCTCGTATCAATAAGCCAGGCCGTCACACTTACACGTATTAGTCCATATCTTGAAAATTACTGAATCGATTTTGATGAAACTTGCACTGTACCCTAAGTTGAAGTAAATGTAAATCAATAAAAAAAAACTGGCCAAGTACGAGTCGGACTCGCACATGAAGGGTTCCGTACCACAAGGCAAAAACGCCGAAAAAAACACGTTTGTTGTATGGGAGCCCCCCTTAAATATTTATTTTATTTTAATTTTATTATTTATTATTAAAGTAAAAATACAACTGAGTATTTTGTAAATATTTTAAGTGCCTACCTGTTGCCATTATTGATATCGAGCAAAAAAAGGGCAAAAAAATCGCGTTTGTTGTATGGGAGCCCCCCTTAAATATTTATTTTATTTTGTTTTTAGTATTTGTTGTTATAGCGGCAACAGAAATACATAATTTGTGAAAATTTCAACTGTCTAGCTACCGCGGTTCTTGAGATACAGCCTGGTGACAGATATCGAGCAAAAAAGGGCAAAAAAATCGCGTCTGTTGTATGGGAGCCCCCCTTAAATATTTATTTTATTTTGTTTTTAGTATTTGTTGTTATAGCGGCAACAGAAATACATAATTTGTGAAAATTTCAACTGTCTAGCTACCGTGGTTCTTGAGATACAGCCTGGTGACAGATATCGAGCAAACAAGGCAAAAACGCCGAAAAAAACACGTTTGTTGTATGGGAGCCCCCCTTAAATATTTATTTTATTTTTATTATTAAAGTAAAAATACAACTGAGTATTTTGTGAATATTTCAAGTGCCTACCTGTTGCCATTATTGATATCGAGCAAAAAAGGGCAAAAAAATCGCGTTTGTTGTATGGGAGCCCCCCTTAAATATTTATTTAATTTTGTTTTTAGTATTTGTTGTTATAGCGGCAACAGAAATACATAATTTGTGAAAATTTCAACTGTCTAGCTACCGCGGTTCTTGAGATACAGCCTGGTGACAGATATCGAGCAAAAAAGGGCAAAAAAATCGCGTCTGTTGTATGGGAGCCCCCCTTAAATATTTATTTTATTTTGTTTTTAGTATTTGTTGTTATAGCGGCAACCGAAATACATCATCTGTGAAAATTTCAACTGTCTAGCTATCACGGTTCATGAGATACAGCCTGGTGACAGACAGACGGACGGACGGACAGCGAAGTCTTAGTAATAGGGTTCCGTTTTTACCCTTTGGGTACGGAACCCTAAAAAATGGTCACGATTCGATTAATAGTTCCGGAGATATGCGTGGACAAGCATACATACATACATACGTCTATAAAATTTTGTATATTTTGTTTGGAAGCCCTAATAGATTGTCATAAGTGAATTTAATGCAATTCCAATAATATTACATACATACGTGTCGAATTGATAACCTCCTTTTTTTTGAAGTCGGTTAAAAGGAAACAACTTTGGTAGGTATATGGACTTCTTCGATTCGGTCTTTATCGAATCGAAGAAGTCCATATACCAAAGTGAGTGCTTGAGTGATTAAGTGGAAGGAGAGAGGCCTATACCTAGAAAACGGGTGTTCTACAGTTCTAATTTTGTACATACCTACATAACGAATAATACATGGCAGTGCCTATTATAGTTAGTGTATTCATCTAAGAGTAGATTTCGGTCACTCTGGGTGCTCGTTGGCAACTGTAAGAGCCACCTGAGCCACAGGAGACAGGATAGTTCGAGCTGGTGCAGCGTGCCCGAGCGCGACGCAGCGGCAGTCTAGTACCTAGTTAATATTATTTGGTTCCTAAATCTACTCGGCTTGGAAAATGGAACAACAAAATCACCATATTTGCGAATGAAGATTCAAAAGATTCATTTTCAATATTTCCTAAAATGTAACTTTTTGTGACTTGTCTACAAAATGCCATGCGCCTTTCTGAAGAAACCGGTTGACGACCAACTGGTTTTGTTTAGGTACCTAGGTACCCTACTTAGGCTGTCTATGGCTTTATAATTCCCCGCGGAAGTAGGTAGTAAGTAATCAAAGGTAGTAAGGTAACTTTACATCAGTTTAGTAGGTACGGGCCAACGGCAGTGGATATCTACTTGTACACTACAACGTTGCAGATGTGTAGGTAGAGGTAGGTCTCTGTTATAGCCAATATCTCTGCTATAGGTCACGGTTGGTTCAACGGTTGGCATTCACAGTACCTATAACTAAATCTCCGACTGAATATCCCTACTTTGTTGTGTGTTAATTTATTGGGGTCAAACAAAGTAGTATGCGAGGTGAGGACGCACAATGCGTGTAACGTAACTGCACATCAAATTTTCAGTGTGAGCGGCCGCGAAAGCTGAGGCGCCGACGGGGCGCGCGCCGCGGTCGATACGCGCCCCTGCGTCCTCCGCGCCGACCCGCACACACTGTGAGTGTGCTGTGAGCTGCGGCTGCGAGCCTGCGACACTACACCATCACACGTCGCGCGTCGGCACGACCGCACAAGTGGGTCGCATCGCACCCCAAGCCCCGGCGCTGGCGCACAATGGTAAAGTGTAAACAAACCCTGTTCAGCCGGTCGATTCTGTAAAAATCTCACCGTGAAAACTTAGGTGAAGTGAGTTTGTTTTTGCTAGGAATTGATACTATTGACAGCTCACTCCACGCTCACTTCACCTAAGTTTTCACGGTGAGATTTTTACAGAATAGCACCGCAGGTTCAATTTGATGCAAGCACTCAATAAAGGTAATTAGTACCTAACCCATTTATTTTTATACGTATTTCGAAGGTTTCAACTGTAGGTATGTAGGTACTTACTTACCTATGTTTCACTACTTTTTTTAATAATTATTATTTTAATAACATTATTAAATAAAAAAATAAATTAAATAAAATCCTAATTGAATAAAATTTAAGTCAAAGCCTATTTTAAAACAAGCTTTTAATGAACTTAAAAGTATTTTGTAAACGGTTTTACTTTTTTATTTTGTACCTTAACTTTATGCTATCATAATATATTGATTGCGTAGGTATACATATTTCGTGCCTGTGAGCTGTGCTGTTGACAGCTGAGGAAATCTCTCGTATGGAGCCAGTCCTGGGTGAGCAGACAGGTCATGATGTACGAATGCGTAGGTACCTATTAAAATGTAGTGATTGCCGTTTAGAAGTTCCCGTCTGGAGCCATCCCTGGGTGCAGCACCTAGGTCATTGTAGATTTAAGAGTCATACATTCTTCCCAAAGAAAATGCACCGCGCGTTGATGTCTTTAATGGCCAAAACATAAAACAGAGGTGTCGTGACGGTAACAGTGTCGTGAGTTCAATGTTTTTTCCCATCTCAAAATATGCCCAACGCGCCTAAAGAAGTTTTCACTTCAAAAACACTGTGAACGACAGAACGACACGGTATCCACAGTATAAAAACCATATACCTACATGTATAGACTGTGGTATTACTGGGAATAATTGAAAATAATACTTACTTCCAAAAAACACGCCGTTTTTTGGCGGCGAAGCTATTCTTATATATATTATCATATTTATCTATTGGTATCATGTAAAATCGGCCAAGTGCGTGTCGGGCCACGCACAATGTAGGGTTCCGTAGTAGCCCCGTTATTATCACTATAAAGTACGATTATGTTGTTCTTTATTCTGAATATAATGATCCCACCAAAAACATTTTCATGTAAAATGTTGCCAAGACGAGATTACATATGGCTCGCACTGCCAAAAAGTTATCAGATCTCATGTAGAGACAAGCTTCTAACTCTACACGCCCTAACTTCACAAACTCTACACCTTAGTCAAAATATGAGGCTTGGTCGTTTCGTTACTACAAAAACGATTGTATAACAGAAAAGTAATGAACAGTGAATAAATTTTTCACCTTACGCCCATGTGATGGTAGCGAAACGGCCAAGCCAACACCGCGATCTACAAATGTGACGTCACGGCACAACGCCATCTGTTATCGAATAGCTATACTAAACACAACAAAATATTGATTTTCGAAGATAATTATTTAAATAGATTAGACATTAACTAATAAGAACCAATTTCTTCTTTGTAAAGATAAAAAATAAGAGTACGATTGCCAAGTTATTATTTCAATTCACAAAATTGTAATTCCATCATTCTATTTAGCGGCAGTATTGTGAAACTTATGATAATTTATTATGTTTTTTACCGACTTTACAAAAAGGAGGAGGTACTATGTTCGGATGTTTGTGTTTTTTTTTTTTTTTTTTTTTTTTTTTGTATGTTTGTTCATCGAATACGCCGCCAATTGTCGACGGATTTTCAAAATTCTTTTTTTGTTCGAAAGTAGATAGTTCTGAGGTGGTCCCATTGTCACCAAGTTAGGATCTGATGATGGGATCTTAGAGAAATCGAGGGCAACCCTCAAATTTTGTAGGCTCACTTATTGTTTTTCGCATATTTTATGAAGTATCTTGTGTATTTGTGTATGGTTGTCACCATCTCAGGTAGCTGGGCTGATGATGGAAGGTACAACTCCTTAACAGTAAGAAGTTACTCGAACAGGCAAGGACTGTTTTAGTAAATTGTTTTGATGTTTGATAGGGCATTTGCCACATTTGGTCTCATGATCATCAAGTCATGACCTGATGCTGCAGTCAGGATAGTCTGCAGAGTACCTAACTCCTCGACAACTAACAGCAGATATATCGTGTTTAGGCTCATTGAAAAGGGCTCGATGTGTGGATAAACGTACTGTTACTGAGGAACACCGAACACCTGATGCTGAAGCCAGGAGCATCAGAAAAAGTACAAACCTTTAAATTACAGCACCGTAGTCGTGTTTGGGCTCATTTTAAACAGGACTAATTTTAAGTTCAATGCAATGTTGACATAAGTCTGGCTTGATGCTGCAGCCAGGATTATCTGCATCTAATCTAAAAACTAATAAAAGGAGAACTCCTCAACAATTAACGTCCCTGCATCGAGAAAAGGAATATTTTATAAAAAGGCGATGGGCAAGTTGACATTAGGCTATTGTAACTTAGATAAATTATAAATAGACCCACTAAAAAGCGAGAAATAAAAACTTTTTAACAAAAAAAAAACCGACTTCCAAAAAAAACACTACAAACTGAAAAAAAAAACACTACAAACTGAAAAAAAAAACACTACAAACTGAAAAATAACTTTAATTTCGGAAGTCGGTGGCAAAAACTAAAATACTGATCCCTAAGACACCGACTTCCGAAATTAAAGTTATTTTTCAGTTTGTAGTGTTTTTTTTTTCAGTTTGTAGTGTTTTTTTTGGAAGTCGGTTTTTTTATTTTTTTATTTCATATTTTGTTATTTAATGCAAGTCTTTACCCGTCATAAACAAGTAGGTAACTACTTCGTCTTAGTCACTATATAGGATTTTGTAATTGGTACTAAATTATCCAACACCCAAGTTCAACGACTATTAGTGCGCTTTCACATTTAGGCGACTTTAGCAGCGCGACCACGGAATAGAAATTCTATTCCGTGAGCGCGACTGACGCGCGACTGTCGCGTCGCCCAGTAAGAATTTCATATTAGAAACAGAAGCGTGCGTGAAGGTTTCTGCTTCTGCCGCGCTACTGTCGCGCTGCTAACGTTCTAATGTGAAAGCGGCCTTACTGCTAAACTAATAAAGTTATCTTAATTCCTATAGTTTTCCTTTAAAGTTCATGAAATGCACTATAATCTTGAATTTTTCCAGATTTTTTAAGCCAGCAGTTTAACTTTTAGAGGGGGGGGGGGGACGCCCTACTGGAACAAAAATATTCATTTTAAAGTTTAATATTTCGTAAATGGAGCATTAAATCGAAAAATATCTTTAGCAACCCTCAAGTCATTTTTAACCGACTTCAAAAAAGAAGGAGGTTTCTCAATTCGACCGTATATTTTTTTTTTTTTTTTTTATGTGTGTTCGCGGATAACTTCGTCGTTTATGAACCGATTTTGATTATTCTTTTTTTGTTGGAAAGGAGATATGCCAAGGGTGGTCCCATGATAAGAAAACCAGGATCTGATGATGGCATCCCAGTGAAATCGAGGGGAACATTCGAAAATCGTAGGAGCGACTAGTGCGTTTGTTAATTTTTTCATTAGGTATTTTAAAGCACTACAATTTAATGAAGGCCTGAAGTCGATCTGATGATGAAGCCGAAAGACAGTCGAGGGAACTCCTCAACGGTTTACATCAGTTACCTTGTGTTTGGGCTTGATTAATTTGTATTGATGAGAACTTTACACCTACATGGTTGTGACTGTCATTCGGGGTCTGATGATGAAGACGAAGGACAGTTAAGGGAACTCCTCAACAGTTTACAGTAGCTACCTTGTGTTTGAACGATTTACAGCAGTTTTTGTTGGGCTTACTTCATACGGTTCAATATGCCAAAATGTTCAGTTCGTACAATAATAATACCTAATTAAGATTGTAGTTTTACATAGGACGACCACTACCTACTAGTCATGCTGATGCGTCAATTTGAAACCGAATTTAAGTTGAGTAATCGCGTCATTTCTAGCAATGCTCTTTCGTCGTGTGGCCTACTCAATAATTAAAGTAACTTGAGCATTTGCTCTCGGAAATCATCATTTGGTAAAGTGGAGCTGATGATGAAGACCACAGATAGCCATCGGAACTACTCAATGACAAATATTTCACGGGTTGCGATTCGGTTACTTTAATATGGTTGCTAAGCAATTTATGCTCGTTACAATGCGTATGGTGAGTGGTTGTTGAGGAGTTCTCCTGGCTCTTACCAGGAGAACTCCTCAACAATAAACGTCCCAGCATCGGGAAAAGCAATATTTTGTAACATGTGATGAGCAGTTGACATTAGGCTATTGTAACTTAGATAAAAAAGCTTGTAATTACAAACTGACCCACTAAAAAGTGAAAAATAAAAACTTTTTACAAAAAAAAAACAACCGACTTCCAAAAAATACACTACAAATTGAAAAATAACTTTAATTTCGGAAGTCGGTGTCATTAAACGAAAATGCGGAACCAAAGGACACCGACTTCCGAAATTAAAGTTATTTTTCAATTTGTAGTGTATTTTTTGGAAGTCGGTTGTTTTTTTTTTGTAAAAAGTTTTTATTTTTCACTTTTTAGAAGACCTATTCAACGATATCCCACACGATGGGGTAGACGACGAAAAAAATATTCATTCCCACTTCACATGTAGGGGAGCTATCCTAAAAAAAAATATTTTCCAAAATTTTATTTTACCACTTTGCCGGCGTAATTTATATACACACTCCTGCAAAATTACAGCATTCTAGTACTAACGGTCTCTTAGCAAAACCTCGGACAGACAGACGGACATGACGAAACTATAAGGGTACCTTGTAGGTACTACGGGGAACCCTAAAAAGGTGTATAATACGAACAATATTCACTTTAGCACAAGTAATAACTTCTCTGTGTCTTCATAGGACATAGTTTGAAGAGCCTCCATAAGGATTTTTTTGCAGTTAGTAGATGTTTCCTTTATCGTTTAGCCTATTATAGAGTAGCGGTCCGAGCTAGGTACATTTAGCCTATTATAGAGTAGCGGTCCGAGCTAGGTACATTTAGCCTATTATAGAGTAGCGGTCCGAGCTAGGTACATTTAACATTTGGCTGTGAAAGCATGTTTTGTACAGTCAACAGCAAAAGTAGATGATCAAAATCAGAAATTCAATACTAATGAACGGAGTTCGCGTCAGAACTGTGTGGAGTCGAAGTGATTCAAAAGTATGTGTTTGTAAATTATACCAAACATTTACTACTAAGACAATTCGTGATCAGTTTTGATTCCTATTGAATTTCTGATTTTGATCATCTACTTTTGCTGTTGACTGTACTGTAATGCCTATCTCATAGATCATTATTTTATAAGAAAGAAGGCCTATATCTCTGTCTGAAAGCCTGCACGTGTCCCCTGGGTGGTGCTCAAGGGATTCAAATTACGTCACTCGAGCTTAAAATAGTGTTGCTGCCGACTTGCCGAGGTGGATACTTTACTTTTTATCACCCTCTATGAAAAAATAAGTAAGTGCAACTTATGAATAAGAATAGTACGTTTATTTATTTACAATGTAAAATTGTGAGTAAACAATTTTGACTGCACGGTTGGCGCAGTGGTTAAGCGACTGACTGCTGCGCTGCGTGTCACGGGTTCGATTCCCGCACGGAACAAATATTTGTACGACCTACAAGCAGTTCTGGCTGTTTGTATTTATGTGAGTTAAATGTTTGTAAACGCACCCACAGTAGGTACCTACTGGAGAAATTCCTAGTGCGGAACAATGGTTAAAAAAAAAAACGAACGAAGGCAGAATACTTTTCGCGCGTTATTTTTTAGGGTTCCGTAGTACCTACAAGGAACCCTTATAGTTTCGTCATGTCCGTCCGTCTGTCTGTCTGTCGGAGGTTTTGCTAAGAGACCGTTAGTACTAGAAAGCTGTAATTTTGTAGGAGTGTGTATATTAATTACGCCGACAAAGTGGTAAAATAAAATGTTGGAAAATATTTTTTTTTAGGGTAGCTCCCCTACATGTGAAGTGGGGATGAATATTTTTTTCGTCGTCTACCCCATCGTGTGGAGTATCGTTAAATAGGTCTTCTAAAATGACTTGGGGCTTGCTAAAATTATTTTTCGATTTAATGCTCCATTTACGCAATATTAAACTTTAAAGAGCAAATTTGTTCCAGTGTAGGGCGTCCCCCCCTCTCTAAAACCTAAACTGCTGGCTTGAAAAATCTGGAAAAATTCACGATGACAGTCCATTTCAAGGAAAATTATAGCGGTTAAGGGGGAAGCTCTAAGGTGGCCCGCGAAATTCAAATTTTCTTACGTTTTTTGCAATTTGCTGGTCAGTATTAAGTTGTACGTTGATTAGAATATGATTCGCGGTCGTAACAAATATGTATTTCACAAATACACAACTCTCTAAGACCATGTAATCCCCAAATGTCAAGATTTCATGAAATAGTCATTCATTTTTTTCAATTAAACCATGTACAGGCACTTTTGAATTGTCAAAATTAAATAGTCTGTCAGTTAGTCAGAAAGTTACTTACTTACTAAACAAGACTTGAGACAAGTGACAACCCTAGCTGTCGCGATAATGTCTCTAGACGTTGTCGGCATCATAGTTACTGTACTCTTTGGTCGGCATTTACCACGAGATCAAAGGCGTCGACCTACTGTATGGTTTTTATACTGTGGTACTATCAAGACAAAATCATTTCGCTTCGGGAAAACAACCATTAAAATTTCACGCTGTATATATGATTCAGCCGAGACCTGGACCGTGTACCGCCGGCGTATCGCATGCTGGACCGGTTCCTCCTTCGATGTCTTAAGCGCAGGCCACACCGCCAGCTAGCGGGCGGGCGGGCTAGGCGGGCGAACATCGTTTCACCTCTTTACATACTTCGGTTCACACCGCGAGCTACCGACTAACCTAACGAGCTAAGCTAACGAAATATCCGACGATTCCAGCGAAGCTACTCGTTCACCTCGTTGGCGCGCCCGCGCTTCACTAGCTTAGCTCGCCCGCCAGCCCGCTCGCCCGGTTCGTTCGCCCGTCCTCCCCGTTTCGAGTAGACTAGTCGACGCTCGTCTTTCGAATAGCAGTGTTTCGCCCGATTCGCGCGCTCCGCCCGTCGCTCGTCTGTCCGTAGTTTTCGGTGTGAACCCCATAGTTTAGCTCGCCAATATTTCGCGTAGTTTGTATAGTTTCCTTCGTTTGCTTCGCCCGCCCGCCTAGCCCGCCCGCCCGCTAGCTGGCGGTGTGGCCTGCGCTTTAGGAGAATTCGTCACTTTAGCAGGTGCGACTCTCTCGTCTCGGTGGGAGCAGCAATCAGCTCAAAGACTTGAGTGGAGGACTTTGGTTAAAACCAAAGTTTGAACTACGGCGGCGCTTTGAGCTTGATGCCAAGCGTGACCGATTGAAAGCCCGACCACCTGCGGCAATTAACTACAATTTCATAGATGGTGTGTGTGCTCACGTGCCTACATTGTGCGAGGGTTTTCTTGAAGAAGATTGGCTACATAAGCCGCATGCGAGCGCACGAACGGCAGTTACTGCGGTGTTGAAGCGATCGCCCTGGCCGAAATCGGTCGGATTGCATTATCATCATCATGTGAGAACAATGTAAAAAAGTATATAAAGTAGTAGGTAATTTAAAAAAATTGAACCGACTTCAAAAATAAATTAACTTTAATTTCGGAAGTCGGTGTCTTGGGATCTGTGGCCTTAGTGTGAGTTTTTTCGACTCACGTTCGATTGCGAGCGCGTTAGAATTTTGTATGGGAAATTAGGTTTCTCCTAGTGACCACCAGGTGGCGCTATAACTTTTTCCCTACAAAATTCTAACGCACTCGCAATCGAACGTGAGTGAAAAAAGTCACACTAAGACCTCTGTATTTTAGTTTTTTGCCACTATATATAGGTACCTAACTGTTCGGCGCGGAGATTGGATAACCTACATAGTGTCGCTCGGTGTCAAACTTTTAACCATGGGTAAAAAATATTGGAATCGATTCAGTTACTTATTCTGAACAAACTATATTCAGGTTTCGCATATACTAAAAATAACGTTGTATATAGTATGGAAGCACCTCTTCCAAATATTGAAATTCCAACTAGTGAGCCCAAGTGCCTGTGGCGCAGGGCCAAGCATTTTTATCTACGACTAGCACTTTGCCCGCAACTTCGCCCGCGTGTATTTCGTACTTTCCTCAAAAAATTTCGAATATGTATGTTTATGATCTTTATCGTTTATTTAGATTAATAAGTATTCGGGCCAATTTTTAAGTTTGTAGATCAAAGGAATCAGATTTTTCAAATAAACAGGATCCCCGCTTTTCACCCCCACAAGGGTGGATTTTTCAAAAATCGTTTGGGATGACGTGTCCATAACTTGACTCAAAGACCGATACCTACTCATTTTCAAGATAATGGAAGCAAGCAGTAAAATCCACCCCTTCTTCTTCTTAGCGTGTCGATAGCAATCTAAATGGAGTCGGCCCAGAATTCGGCTACTTGTTTGGCGCCATTACCAGCGTCCACCAGTTCCTATAACGTGCAGCTGACAGGACATGCAGGACACGATATTAAGTGTCCCATCGTTTGTGGAACAGCACCACATGTACACTCCAAGGCGGAGTCGTCTATGAATCTCCACCTGAACAGGTTTTCCTTGCTTCAGCCAACCTGGGTCCGGAGTCTGTTTAAAGACTTCCAGGTTATACAAGGTTACTCATGTCCAGGTGGGAGGTCTTCAGCGGGTGGGACGAACGGTTTGGGTAAGGAAGGACTGTCTCGCCACAGCTTCAGTCTTTCTTGTGATGGTTCACCAGTGAGTGGGACGACACACTTTAAAAAACTGTTTCGGCTTTTCAGCCTTTGTGGCACAAGGATGTTGTCGTGCAAAGGGTCGTGTGTCGGAGACCATTTTGGCTCTTTCGCTGGAGCCAGTGCTCTGCGAACCACTGGTGGCGCTATTCCTGCTAGTGGATACAACATTTCCTACTATATTTCCCAGCAATCCACCCCTTAAACTTTATTACCCTTTTCCACCTTGGTAGGAGTCGATTTTTGAAAAACCCTAAAACATATACCTACTTTTTTACTGAGTTTCGAGTTAATCCGACAGCGGGTTACATATTTTTCTAACCTATTAACTTTGTCACCGGCGGTTACCTACTAATACTGCCACCGCCGTCGCCGCAGGGGAGCGGCTGGACGACCCTGCCGTGGCGCTACGGGACCCTGGACTCTCTACCTCCAGCTCCCGCTACCTACGTCTGGAGGCTCTGCAGGACAGTAGTGTTCTTTAGACGGTTTTAACTTACGCGTGCGCTCGATATCCTACCCACGCCCGGCTCAACCAGCTTGTATCTAGTCTATCTTATTAAATCTAATCTTTGTAACGTAATTCTTCTTTTATTTGATACTAGCTGTGCCCGCAACTTCGTTCGCGTGGATGTCGGAACACAATAATGTGTCGCTTAGGAAAGGTGTAAAAGGAAGAATCTTCCGATCTTGTCTGGTAACGCTTCCCTTGCCTGGGGTTCTCAACCATAGCCCTTTCGACTGTACAGCAGTCACTGCGTCTTCAGGGTTCATAATGACAATGCGACGAAGTGCCACTTTGATTTTTGAGGATAAATAAAAAAGAAAGCGCCTGCTCGAGGCTGATTGTCTGACCAAATAGCCATATTATGTCCATTTTATTTTGCATTTGTTTTAGAATACTAAGTTAGACCGGAATAAATCGTAAAATCATACCACCATTTTATCTAAAGTATATCTGAGATTAGTAGGTGAAGTTTGAAGTTAGTTTTTATAAGTCTTGTCTTCTTCTCTGCCGCTCTGCGATAAATTTAGAAATTCTTAACTTGATAATGTAGATATCTTACATACCAATATTAAGACTTTATCATAGCGTCGAGATATCTAGAAGATAAAAAGAAGAATACATCAATGGTGTTACTCTTAAATCGTACCTACTGAAGTTTATCTGAAAAGTAGTTTGAAGTCTTTCTTAACTTATTCTGTAAACCTGTGCCCACATTTGCTAACTACGCACTACGCCGGGGGGAAGATTCGCTTCCGCGGCAAATCGGTGCGGAGCGGACAGATCTCCGGCGCGATCTCATGGCTGCATGGAAAGAGCGACTGTCGCTACCCAGCGCAGGGCACGCCGCGATAGCGGCGATAAGACCCCTCTTTAAGGAGTGGCTAGAGAGGCGCCACGGCGCTCTCACCTACCGCCTGACGCAGGTCCTCACCGGACACGGAAGTTTCGGGAGGTTCCTGCACATCATCAGCACACGGTGGAGGTCTGCCCCGCTTGTGCGGAGCACCGCCGTGTCCTCGTAGAGGCAATCGGCAGCGGCGGCGACCTCTCGCGTCCGGTCCTGGTGCGAGTCATGGTCCGGGGCGAGAGGGAGTGGGAGGCAGTCACCTCCTTCTGCGAAGCAGTCATGCTAGCAAAGGAGGTGGCGGGATGGCTCAGGGAGAGAGCCTCCCGTCCCAGCCACCGTGGGAGACGCTCCGGGCGTCGGGAGCCGCGTGACGACTCCCGGCCACCGTAGGCGCGGGCCTGCGCGCGGAGAGTAATGGGTAGCTGGGTTTTAGTCAGTAAGAGTCTGACACTCCCTTCCGCTCCACGCAGAGCGGGAGGGGTCATTTGATGATTTCCCATCCGAAAAAAAAGGGGTCGATATGGTTTTAACCAAGACAATGGCTAAAAATTTAGTTATTGTCTCGAAGACATAATTTACAATACCTTTTTACGACATGGCAGTGCTACTTGTATTGGGTGTGCACCTTGACGTATCGCTGCCGGCCGTAGTCGAGTCGACGGCAGCGAAGAGTCCTGGGACGCGGTGGTTTCCTTCTGCGAAACGGTCGTCTCGAAAGGCTGTGGAAAGGGACCAACACATCAGGACTTGAGCTGGCGGCGCGTAGTGTCCCACACGCGCCCCTCTTTGCCGTCACCAGTCGGGGGTTGCGGAAGGATCGTACGGTCCCGCAACCCCCGGCGTAGGTGTGAGACGGAACACTGGGGTGATTTTTAGTCAGTAAGAGCTTGACAGACCTCGCCGCCCGCCCCAGGGCGGCGAACATGAGTAATAGTGTTCTGTGCGGCGAACATCCATGAAGATTTTCCACCCCGAAAACAAAAAAAAAAAGGGTGTGCATCTGCCGAACCTATACTCAATAAATCAACAGCCCGTCTGGAGGTGTGCGTTGAAGCGTTATCATGGTAAAGAAATTTTAAAAAAATCGAGAAAAAAGGCAAAAACTATGAAACTATGATATGATCTTAAAACCTTATGTCACTAAGAAAATGCTTCTCTATTAACAATGTTAGAAAGGTTGCTTGCCCCTCGAAAGAGCTCCTACATAAACTGCATGACGTGATTATTCACATAATAATGTTATAAACACAATAATTATGTTTTCGTTAGTACTATAAAGCGCCAATAGATGTCATTACGTGTATCCAATTTACGTTATGAAAGTTGTTGTAGAATACTTTAAATTGATTATATCTTTTGATACAGTGAACCGATTGCGATGAAACAAAAACTAAACACTACTCCGAGTTCTACACTATATTTGAGTATAAAAATTAACCATATTGGTTTGGTACTTTTTACGTTGCACCTGTTCAAATCAAATTTTGTCACATCCAAACAGACAAACAGACAAACCGACAAACAGACAAAAATTCTAAAAATTGATGAAATGGCATCTGTTGGTTATCCTATAACACCCCAACTATTTTTTTTTTTAATATTTTCAATGTACAGAAACGCCTCGTCTACAGATTTATTATAACGTCCTAAACGTTACAGAGGGTATATTGCCAAGTTTCAAGTTTATTAAGAGGCTGAAAACCGATATAGAGTTCCGATGTTTCGGTATTTTAAGCCACGCCCACTATTTCTCCGATATCCTAGCGCCATTCTTAAAGGGCGGTGATACAGTGAACTACCGAGTCAGGAACGGTGACGCGGTTAATAATAATTAACAATGAACCAATAGATGTCGCTCTTGTATATTATTATTCATCTCATGGAAGTAGTAAAGTAAGTAATTTTTATATTGTAATATTGACAAAACAGGTACATAAACAGAAAAAATTAAACTAAACAAATAATTACTTATAGGCTATTTTGTACAACGCATAGCGTAAATTCATCGCTTAAAATAAGGCTTGGTTGGTCTAGTGGTATTTACATAGATTCTGAATATCGAGTTCGATACCAAGTTGAGTTGTTGTTTTGGTTTTTTTATTTTTGGTTTTAGGAAATTTTCATTGTCTTTTTTTAATTTATTTTGTTTATTTTTAGAATAATTATTAATTTTCTTTTTGGCGAACAGTTCAGAAGCACGTGAAGCTTCGGAAATTGTTTTTCGCATAGATTTTGAATAGCGAGTTTCGAGTTCAAAACCAATTTGATTCTTATTAGGAAATTTGAATTGGTTTCTTTTTTTTATTTATTTTTAGTTTTAAGAAATTATAATTGTTATTTTTTAATTTATTTTGTCTAAATTTAGAATCATTATTAATTTTCTTTACAGTAAAAAGAGTCGTTTGGCGAACAGTTCAGAAGCAGGTGAAACTTTGGAAATTAATCTTCATCAGTAAGTTTGTACCTAATAAGTACATACCTACTAGTAAGTATCTATATTAGTAAATATAGATAACAATTTTATTACTTAGATCATAGAAAGAAAGTCACAAATAAGTGTGATAAATTATCAAATTTACATAGACCTATGACCATCCTATGAACTGGACTTATAGGAAAATACTCGTAGCTTTGTCCATTGTTTCTTGCCCACTCTCTATAGATCATCGTGTGAGATTTAGTATTTTTAGGGTTCCGTACCCAGACGGTAAAAACGGGACCCTATTACTAAGACTCCACTGTCCGTCTGTCTGTCTTTCACCAGGCTGTATCTCATGAACCGTGATAGCTAGATAGTTGAAATTTGATGTATAACAATGAACCAATTGATGGCGCTCTTCTATATTTATTGTTCTTTGTGAACAGCTAGAAACAAATAAGACAAGGCGATTAAAAAAACGAATGTATATTTTTATCTTTTTATTTTTAATTATTATAATGACACTTTATTTACGCTGAATTTAGAAACAATATAAATGTAGGATCGGAATGTTATGAAAGATGTATGGAATAAAGATGAATGACAGATGTGAAGCATGTTGAATGAAAGAGATGAACATATGATATAGTCAAGGAGTGAAAGAGAAAGCAAACTAATGTTAAAAAAGGTGAAAGGTGTGAGACTGGAATACGGGGAGAAATAAGGAAGGACGTTAGCTACTAAGACGTGTTTAAATAAAATTCAAGATTATTAAGAAAATCAGTGCTTTTATTCAGCCCATATCGAACTAATCCCACATAAATGTAAGGAAAATAAATTCTCAAACTATTATTAACAAAATTTTCATTATTATCACAAATATATTATATGTTTTATTTGCTTTTTTAACCAACTTAAAAAAAAAAGTAATTAAAAAACAGTTAAACCGACTTACAATACAGATCCCAAGACACCGACTTCCGAAATTAAAGTTATTTCATAATTTTGAGTTATTTTCTTTTTGAAGTCGATTTAATTACTTTTTATTTCGTAATTATTAGTTTTGAATAAAAACTGGAATATAAATATAAAAAACAAACAGCTGTTCTCTACATTTTGACGAGTTAGACGAACATAAATGTAGGGAACAGCTGATTTTTTTTTTCGCGATTTCAGGTTTGGTCCCATAGTAAAAGTTGTTCATAATGATGAGTAAAATCACGTGTTTAAGTATCGGTCACTAATTACCAGTCACCCTATATGCAGCCATGGGATCTGGAGGAAAATTAACTCACGCGCAGGTGATACTTCTATTTACGGTTTAGTGGAGGTGAAGACAACCGTACTCGCCGGAAAACAAGACGCCAATTCGCCAATGATTCGTAAATGCCTTCGAGCCTCCCTACTGCGCTCGGGCCTGCCTGGTGGGAAGGTGGTGGGAAGTGTGCAAGCGAGACAGATGTATAGGAGTGAAAAAGAAGGACATAAATAACCGGAAAACGTGTTTTATTTCAGGAAAAACGCTTCTATATCATCCAACTTTTAATATACAAGGTGTTGATTTGCATCCTAGTCAAATTCAAGGACGTAATTATGCTAATGATTCTCGACCCAAATCAACAATAAAATGGGTAGGTTTTTTTTCTTATTTACGGAAATCCGTAAGTGTGAACCAGCCGTTTTTAAACACGGCTCGTCTGTTACTAGCCCTATAACCGCGCTTTCACACACAAACAAACGCAACGATCATTCGATAAATTCGTAGGTAATCAATCCCACCCCAATCACGGCGCGGCGCAGGTACTCTCCCGCGCACTCTCCTAGCCACACCCCCGCGGCCCCGAAACTAACAGTGTGTTTGATGTTGCCGAAGCGTACGGTGCGCTTTGCGAATTCCGCTTCGCGGCACATCGTTGAGACGTGTACAAAGTGCAAGATGACGGACAATTAGGTACTCAAATGTCGAGTTGGTGGAAATGGTCCGCCTGTATGCTATCAGTGGAGACAGCCTACGTGGAGCCATCCGGATGTTCACGGAAATGTTTCCCGATCGGGAACCCCCATCACAGAGCGGAGACTGCGGGATCATCGGCAGTTTGACGTTCCCCGGCATGCTCAAGCTCGCGGCAGCGTAGGCCTGCCTGTCGCCTTGCAGGAAGACATCCTGGAATACTTCCAGCGAGACCCATGAGCAAGCACGCGGGAGGCTGGTCAACACTTTGGAGTGCACCACACCACAGTGTGGCAGTGTAACAGAATTACGTGCAAGGATCATTAATGCTTTCGACACTTTAAAAACGAATGTGTTAGTGTTACGTAAGCTGAAGGAAAACCAGCTACGTCGTGCTCGATTGTGCGAAGAGTATGATGGTGACAACTTTGAACAATACCTAAAGGTAACTTAATTAAGTAATTTATTTATTTGTACATTTTGTAAATACGTTGTGGGTCAGTGGGTCGTCTTAGGGGTTCAAATCAACCAATTTAATCCACAAATAAAAACAAAATCACTACGAAAACAAACCGGAAGAACGGTTGAAGGATAAAGCAAAACTAACATTTTATTAATCATCTGATAACAGGTCAGTGAACTTTTCTTTGGCGCACTAGTATTACTGTCATTAGTAAGATTTTCGTATTCCAATGATGCTCAAAAATGAGTTAATTATCAAGCGAAATTTATGGCAATAATGTAGGTGATTTTCGAAATAAAATTAGGTAAAATTATTGTTACCGGTCATTGCTCGGTCGTGCTCGCGCGCGCTAGCATTTCGTAGGTAAGACGACAGCTGCATTGTCGCTGTGTGCGTAGGTAGTCGGGTGATTCTGTTTTATTTGTATTGAATTAAGGGTTTAATTCTGAAATACTGTTAAATTTCAACAACCAAAAAAAATCAGCGCTTATTAGTTATTTCCCGCTACCGTACTTCAATTGATTATTTATGTGTTTTATGACAACCTCCTGAAATTTGACGAGGATGCAAATCAACACCTTGTAGGTACTTGTCTACATTTAAATTTCTTCTAATGAGAAGAAATTTAAAACAAGAAACCGCCAACCTAAAATTAGGTACTTAGATATACCTACATTAGTTTAAGAACTTAGTTATTAAGGTTAAATAAAAAAGGTTTATTATTTTTTGCTTTTCAGTTTTTTCGGCGGTTTAATTTTTTTATTAAAAAGTTAGTGTCAACTTGCTTATCGCCTTTTACAAAATATTGCTTTTCCGATGCAGGGACGTTAATTGTTGAGGAGTTCTGGTATTCCACCATCAGCTCCACTTCACCATTCGCATTGTGACGAGCATAAATTGCTTAGCAACCATATTAAAGTAATCGAATCGCAACCCGTGAAATATTTATCATTGAGTAGTTCCGATGGCCATCTGTGGTCTTCATCATCAGCTCCACTTTACCAAATGATGATTTCCGAGAGCAAATGCTCAAGTTACTTTAACAAAACACTGGCCAAGTGCGAGTCGGACCCGCACACGAAGGGTTCCGTATCACAATTCAAAATCGCCAAAAAAAACACGTTTGTTTTATATATTTGCCCACCTTAAATATTTATTTTATTTTGTTTTTAGTATTTGTTGTTATAGCGGCAACAGCAATACATAATTTGTGAAAATTTTAACTATCTAGCTACCGCGGTTCTTGAAATACAGCCTGGTGACAGACAGACGGACAGACAGCGAAGTCTTAGTAATAGGGTCCCGTTTTCACCCTTTGGGTACGGAACCCTAAAAAATACCGAAATCGCCATAGGTTTGCCTATGAAATTTGAGGGTTACCCCAAAATATACGCGTCGACTTGAGAACCTCCTCCGTTTTTCGTCGGTTAAAGAATTATCAAAATCTGACTACTCTGTAAAAAGTTATGCGTGGTCAGGTCATACATTATACGCGTCGACTTGAGAACCTCCTCCGTTTTTTCGTCGGTTAAAAAATAGGAATTGCCCCAATATTGAGCCCTGCGATACCCACTCCCATTTTGACTTTCACACCGTTAATTTGAACTTGCTGAGTACTTGCTTGCGAGAGTATTCAGAAAATTTTAGTACCCTACGTTTATACTTACTTTTCCATACTTTTTAAACTTTCGACGTGTAGATCAGGGTGTTATTCTAATAAACCCTAAAAATTCTCGAAAGCATGCACTGTGCTAGAATGACAGTAGTAAAATGGCCCTGTTATGTTACCCGAGTGATATAAAATAATGAACTTTTAACTCAATACTAAATTTAATTGAACATAAATATACATTACACTTAGAATAGATAATTAAATACTTATGAATATGGATAGCGCAATATTATGTATCACACAATCATGGCAATTAACGCACTTGAAGTGAGGCGGCGGCGTCCAGTCGACCTGTCGAGTCCGCAAGGTAGCGGCGCAGCGCCACGAGGGTGCAGTACGACACGCGAGCACACGGCCAGTGAGCGAGCGCAGCGCCATGAGCGTGCAGTACGACACGCGAGCGCACGGCCAGTGAGCGAGCGCAGCGCCATGAGCGTGCAGTACGACACGCGAGCACACGGCCAGTGAGCGAGCGCAGCGCCACAAGCGTGCAGTACGACACGCGAGCACACGGCCAGTGAGCGAGCGCAGCGCCACAAGCGTGCAGTACGACACGCGAGCACACGGCCAGTGAGCGAGCGCAGCGCTACTCCCGTGACGTCACTGCACTCGCTGGCTCGTCCGCGAGCTCATCGCCGCGCGCCTCCCGCGCCTCTCAGAGGCTGGAGATGAAGTGCCACTTGTCCACTGCAAACAGAGATCATAACTTATATCCCGTCTAATGGATACCCAGCGGCAGGCAGTGAGATCTGCAGTCTGCAGTCGTCAATCTAATCGCATCATCGGCATCGTTGAATATGGCTACGGTAAACACACAGAACTAGCTAGTGGTCCAGTACCGAGCCCTCATCTCAAAAGTAGGCAGTGACCCGTCGCTGCTGGCCGTGGTCGAGTCGATGGTTGGCAGCGAAGAGTCCTGGGACGCGGTGGTCCTTCTGCGAAACAGTCGTAGTCGTCTTGCAGGAGGCTGCGGAAAGAGAGAGGGAGATCTCGTCCACTCACCCGGCCCGCAGCAGGCGCACTAGGCTTCGGCGGAGGGCGGACAACGCCCTCTTTCAGCCCCCCTACATGGGTCCAGGGGCACCACACATTAGCACCCGAGGGGGCCCCTCGCCGACGTCGCGGGGGCACCAGTCGGGGGTTGCGGAAGGATCGTACGTTCCCGCGACCCCCGGCGTAAGTGTGAGATGGAACACCGGGGTGGCTTTTAGTCAGTAAGAGTCTGACAGACCCCGCCGCCCAGGCGCAGGCCTAGGGCGGCAGACATTCATGAGGATTTTCCACCCCGGAAACAAAAAAAGAAAAGGCCGAGCGGCGGCGCCTTGGAACACGAGATGTCGGTCGTCCGGCGGCGAGATGGGCGGACGACATTGTTGCCACAGAGGCCTATGCCCAGCAGTGGGTGGGCTGCGGATGATGAGGATGTGTTACTGACCGCTGAGCGGGATGGGCTGCGGCAGGCCGCGCGGCGGCGCCTTGGCCAGCACGGAGCTCGCCTCGGAGCGCTCCACACGCGCGGGCGCGCCCTCGACGCTCACGTTCATCCTGCGGGCCACAGGGCCACGGTTACTAGCGCGGCTCACGGAGCTAACAGACACACGTGACGATATACTTGCGCAACTATATCGTCACGTGTGTTCAAACATTTTGGCGCTAATTTCAAGACTAGGGTGAATTTAAATTTTCGATTCCGATCCTTCTTTCACGTCACGTTCAATTAGCCAACTGCAAATGTAAGTTTGTAATCGAAGTTTGGTTTACCTGATAAAATTACGAATTAACGAATTGCGCTATGCGCCTTGCTTTTCATGATTCTAGGTCAACGGGAAGTACCCTTCGATCAATAATAGTACTAGATGAATGATTAGGAACAAAAATAAGTCGCTAAAGTGGCCACGTTTGCACACACATAAACATTTATATTTCTTACTACGAACTATAGAAAAAAGTTTAATAATATTAACAACTTCAAAGTCAAAGTATTTATTAGTGCGATTTTTGGTGATATAACAGGTCTTACAGATATTTTATAGAATCTCAATAAAAAGTAATTTAAAAAAATTAAACCGACTTCAAAAAGAAATTAACTCAAAATTATGAAATAACTTTAATTTCGGAAGTCGGTGTCTTGGGATCTGTATTTTAGTTTTATGCCACCGACTTCCGAAATTAAAGTTATTTCATAATTTTGAGTTAATTTCTTTTTGAAGTCGGTTTAATTTTTTTAAATTACTTTTTATTTCGTAATTTTTAGTTTTTGCACTAGTATTTGACCAAGGTTTTGTGATGTTTTCCCTTTGACACTACACCCGTAGCTCTTATCAATAAGCCAGGCCGTCACACTTACACGTATTAGTCCATATCTTGAAAATTACTGAATCGATCTTGATGAAACTTGCACTGTTCCCTAAGTTGAAGAAAATGTAAGCCAATAAAAAAAAATGGTCACGATCCGATTAATAGTTCATCTAGTACTATTATTGATCGAAGGAAGTCGCAAATAAATCAAACCTATAGGAGGTTTGATTTATTTGCGAGTTTCAATGTTGCCGCATGGAAACTTTTAAATGGCCTTTAAATGCATGTTTTTTAAGAACACTGTTTATATTAGCTGTAAGTTACCCGAATAGAATAAAATAAATGATATTAATTCTAGCAATTTTGAGGAAAGCGTCATTTATGGATGTCACTAAACAGAAATAATATCGGTACAAGCAAACTTGAGCCGTGTGTACTTCACAGTACACACGGCTCAAGTTGTACTTCACGCGAGTGTAGCGGTAGATGTCGTATATGGCTTTAATAACGACGCCGACGCTCGCACTTACTTGTTGATGTCCGTCGCATCCGCCACCTCGCCCGCCACAAGCGAACGCCAGAACTCGTGCACCTGCAAACGTAATACTATCACACACGAATCGCCAAAGAATGTCAGTCGATCGGAGGCTCGACCTCGAGGCGTATCGAACGCTGAAGACCAAGAGAGTGGCTCACCTCGTCGATGACCTTGTAGGCGAACTCCGCGTTCTTGCACTCGCCGTCGAAGGCGAAGCGGTTGACGGGCTTTCCGTCAGGCACCTTGTACAGGCGGAACCACTCCACCGTGGCGCGCAGCAGGCCCGGGAAGTGCGCCTCCACGTCGCCCACGTCGTTCAGTTTGTGCGCGTCCGGGTCGCGCGCGTCGATGGCCAGCAGCTTCCAGTCCGTCTCACCCTCGTCGATGAGCGCCAGCGTGCCGAGGATCTTGACGGCGTACACGTCGCCGCGCGCCGCCACGCGCTCGCCGATCTCGATGACGTCGATGGGGTCGTTGTCGCCGCGCGCCTGCGTGCCCGGGTCCACGTGGTGCGGGTTCTCCCACGTCTGCGGCAGCGCGCCGTAGTTCCAGATGTAGCCGCGGTGCGGGAACACGTTGCTCACGAAGCGCAGAGCACCCTTCTTCACGTCCTGCTTGATGGGGTTGAGCGGCTCGCCGAGGCTGATCTCCATCTTGGCGTTGCTCCAGCGCGGCACCTCCACCACCAAGTTGACCAGCCGCCGCGACTTGTCCGCCCACAGCGGGATGTCGTGCAGCGGCGAGATCGGCCCGCTCTCGTCCTCTGCAACACGACTCTCATATAGACACGATGTCTATGCAGTTCGTTCAAAACTTTTACCATATTGCTGGCGTTAATAAAAGGGCAACCGGATTGCGGTCGTTCGACGACGATCAGTCGCTATTGTAAATTAAATAAAAAGGAAATTTCATATGGATCGTTCGACGAACGATCATCAACCGCGGGTGATCGTTACTAATAATAGTAATAATGAATCGTCCACTGACCATAATCCGGGTGCTATGCACCACAATGGATCGTCCTGATCGGTCGATGTCATCGCCCGACGTCGATCAAGACCGCCCACGCAGCTAAAATATATATTTCTATGACGTCACCAAAATATGTCGAAATATACATATATCTCGGTATATTTAGGGGGGTTTTTTTAGGGTAGCTCCCCTACATGTGAAGTGGGAATGAATATTTTTTCGTCGTCTACCCCATCGTGTGGGGTATCGTTGAATAGGTCTTCAAATGACTTGAGGGTTGCTCAAGATATTAAACTTTAAAGTGAAAATTTTTGTTTCAGTAGGGCGTCCCCCCCCCCTCTAAAAACTAAACCGCGGGCTTGAAAAATCTGGAAAAATTTAAGATGATAGTGCATTTCATGAACTTTAAAAGAAAACTATAGGAATTAAGATAACTTTATTAGTTTAGCAGTAATAGTCGTTGAACTTTGGTGTTGGATAATTTTGTACCAAATACAAAATCCTTAGCATTAATTAATGACTAAGACGAAGTAGTTACTTGTTTATGACGACTGAGACTTGCATTAAAAATAAAATATGAAATAAAAAACCATAATAAATTGTCATAAGTTTCACAATACTGCCGCTAGATGGAATTACAATTTTGTGAATTGAAATATTAACTTGGCCGCAATCGTACTCTTATTTTTTAGCTTTACAAGGAAGAAAATAGTTCTTATTAGTTAATGTCTAATCTAATCTAAAAACAAATCAGCTGCTCCCTACATTTTGACGAGATATGCAAACATAAATGTAGGGAACAGCTGATTTTTTTTTCGCAATTTCAGGTTTGGTCCCATAGTAAAAGTTGTTCATAATGATTAGTACACCCTGAAGCGATTAGTGACCCCTGAAGCGGTCCAGAATGACTTAAATTTAAACGTGTATTTAATAGTTATGTAAAATTTGCATGCCGAAATTAATGGTAGAATAAGAGATCAATATATCTTTAAGAACCTTCTGTACCTTATTTACTCAAATAAATGATTTTTTGATTCCTCTGTTTAGCATAGGCCAGACTTGATCATCTCAAAACATTTCTATAAATATCTTAATGGTTTCAACATTGTACTTTAATATGTGGCAGCTAACCAGTAGCTTAGCACATCCTATACACCGTCTTGTAAGTGATCAGTTGATCAGTAAGTAGGTATTGACTACAATCTGTACATGGAATAATTAATCTCAACCAACCTATCAACTTAGAGCTGTAATACACTATTTATGTATCTACAAGGAACTTAAACAATCATTTTTGATTAGGAGCGAACGTAACTGATATTATAATCTTGACCTTATCAGATAATGTAATTATATGCTCTGAAAGCAAGTTGCAGAACAATGACTAAATGTGATTTCATTTCAGCAATATAATGCATGCTTTGATAATATTATAATTATAAAAATTACAAAGGAAATCATACATATTTATGTTTTTTTAAGGTACCTACCACTATGTCTTTTTTCAAAGATTGCATGATGTACTGCAAGTTAAAACACAAACGCTACCTACGTAAAATAGACCCAGAAAAAGTAATTTCACTCAGAGATAGGTAAGTACTTAATAAATTACTTAAATTATACTAACACATACGTCTTAGAATGTTAAAAGTTCAAGGTCATAGATTATACCAACCCACTAGTGACTAGGTTACCCATATATTTCAATCAACTATCGGGCGTGACAATGTGATGACAACAGTAACCGTGATAATGACAGAAAAGTTCAAAGTCCGGCCAGTTTCAATAGTTTAAAGAAGTAATGATAAGGTAAAAGGCAGCAGCCTCTCAACTTGCGCTGGGTCAGACGGCGGGCGGCCAGGACGGGGCAGTTGAATAAAATTGAAACTGTGGCTCTACTTACTGAAATACACCCGGTAGTCGGGCGCGTAAGCCGATCCTCGTTCCTCTGCAATGTACATTTTGTTGGATCCGTGTGGCTGCGCGGTAGCACTGTTGACGCTGCTAACACAGGTCTGCGCGTAACTAACGGAGCCTCCTGTCACGAATGTTCGTCTCAATAACGACAAACAAACCGGAACCGACACAACCGCAATGCAACGTGTTAATGACATTTTGCTCACTGACAGTGACAACTCACTGACTTTGACAGGAGGGAGTATGATTGTCACATCATTGAAATGAAAAAAAAAAATGAAAAATGGTCATTGGTCCGCCATTATTTTGTTACACGTGAAGTTAGCTATGTTACGGGCCACAGAGTACATTGAATATGTTACGGGCTGCAATAGTGTGGTTCAACTCATTACGATAAACCGGTAATAGGGCTTTAAAATGCTTGAAGCGCTAAGGTGGCCCGCGAAATTCAAATTTTCTTACGTTTTTTGCAATTTGCTGGTCAGTATTAAGTTGTACGTTGATTAAAATTTGATTCACGGTCGTAACAAATATGTATTTACAGAATTATAATCATTACAATCAGTAATACAACTTGCTATGTTAGTATAATCCCCAAATGTCAAGATTTCCTGAAATAGTCATTCTTGGGGATTACATGGTCTTAGAGAGTTGTGTGTGATGACTTTAATGATTATAATTCTGTAAACACATATTTGTTACGGACGCGAATCATATTTTAACCAACGAACAACTTAAAACTGACCAGCAAATTGCAAAAAACGTAAAAAAAATGAATTTCGCGGGCTACCCTGGCGCACGAAAGCGCCAGGGTAGCCCGCGAAATTTTTTTTTTTTGTAGTCATCAACACAACTCTCTAAGACCATGTAATCCCCAAGAATGACTATTTCATGAAATCTTGACATTTGGGGATTATACTAACTTAACAAGTTATATTACTGATTGTAATGATTATAATTCTGTAAATACTTAATAATATTAGTTACGACCGCGAATCATATTTTAATCAACGTACAGCCAGCAAATTGCAAAAAACGTAAGAAAATTTTGAAATTCGAGGGCCACCTTAGCGCTTCCCCCTTAACCTTTAAATAACAAGGCTAATAAATAATAAAAACAAAACTGGCCAAGTGCGAGTCGGACTCGCACATGAAGGGTTCCGTTACCACAAGGCAAAAACGCCGAAAAAAACACGTTTGTTGTATGAGAGCCCCCCTTAAATATTTATTTTATTTTAATTTTATTATTTATTATTAAAGTAAAAATACAACTGAGTATTTTGTAAATATTTTAAGTGCCTACCTTTTGGCATTATTGATATCAAGCAAAAAAGGGCAAAAAAATCGCGTTTTTTTGTATGGGAGCCCCCCTTAAATATTTATTTTATTTTGTTTTTAGTATTTGTTGTTATAGCGGCAACAGAAATACATGATCTGTGAAAATTTCAACTGTCTAGCTACCGCGGTTCTTGAGATACAGCCTGGCGACAGACAGACAGCAAAAACGCCGGGGAGCCCCCCTTAAATATTTATTTTGTTTTGTTTTTAGTATTTGTTGTTATAGCAACAACAGAAATACATCATCTGTAAAAATTTCAACTGTCTAGCTACCGCGGTTCTTGAGATACAGCCTGGCGACAGAGAGACGGCAAAAACGCCGAAAAAAACACGTTTTTTTGTATGGGAGCCCCCCTTAAATATTTATTTTATTTTGTTTTTAGTATTTGTTGTTATAGCGGCAACAGAAATACATCATCTGTGAAAATTTCAACTGTCTAGCTACCGCGGTTCTTGAGATACAGCCTGGTGACAGACAGACGGACGGACGGACAGCGAAGTCTTAGTAATAGGGTTCCGTTTTTACCCTTTGGGTACGGAACCCTAAAAATGATATAAATAGTTCTTTAATTGATTAATTGTAAAGTATTAAATTCATTTGGGCGTAAGAAAAAAGGAATTAAAAAAAAATTAAACTGTATGACAAACAACTGCTTCATAAAGTACTTAATGTTTTTGTAACGAACGCCGAACGTGTTTATGTGAATAGTGAACATTACTGAGATACCAGTGAAGTGATATTAGAATAAGTAAAAGTGATAGTTAGAATAGGATAATTAAGACCCTAAAATACCTAGCGTGGGAGTCGATATATATACCTACTACTGTTTTACTGAGTAAGATTTTGATTTTCTAATTAAGTAAATTTTAAGTGTTTGTATTGCTCTAATAAGCTTTCTAACTGGTTTTTATTATTAGTTTTCGTATTAGAATCTGATATCAATATTTAACGTAGAATTTTTGATAATTTTAATGTACGAAGGAAAATTATAGAATAATTACGTAACTTGAAAACGAGGATTTTTGTTTATAGGAATATTTGCGAGATTTTAGTGTCAAATGAGAGGATTATGTTCAACCTATCTGACGGACAGGGCCGTCATCTACCCCGGTCATCAGGGAGAGTGGAATCGGCGAGAGATGTCGTGCGGTGTCCCACAGGGATCGGTCCTGGGGCCGCCCCTGTGGAACATCGGGTACGACTGGGTGCTGCGCGCCGACCTCCCTAGCGGCGTCAGTGTAGTTTGCTACGCTGACGACACGCTGGTCCTGGCGCAAGGGAGGTCGCACCAGGCGGCGGCGGAACTAGCGACACGCGGGGTTGCGACAGTCATTGAAAGGATCCGGTAACTGGGACTCAAGGTGGCCCTGCACAAGTCCGAGGCCATGTGTTTTCATGGCCCTCGGAACGCGCCACAGTCGGGTTCCCAAATAACGGTAGGAGGGGTTCACATCGGCGTCGAGTCGACGATGAAGTACCTGGGACTTGTCCTCGACAGCCGGTGGAATTTCGTAGAACACTTCCGACGTTTGGCTCCCAGACTGGAGCGGGCCGGGGCTGCGTTGAAGCGGCTCCTGCCAAATCTAGGTGGTCCAAACGCCTCCTGCCGGAGGCTCTACGCGGGGGTCGTGTGGTCCATGGCCCTTTACGGGGTACCGGTGTGGGCGCGTTCACTAAGGCGGCGACCAGCCAGGCGGTTGAACGCGTCCCAGAGGGTCATGGCTGTCCGGTTAGTCCGGGGATACCACACGGTCTCCGGGGAGGCAGCGAGCCTCCTTGCCGGACTGCCGCCATGGGATCTGGAGGCAGAAGTCCTCGCCCACATATGGGAGTGGCGAGAGGATGTGAAACGCCGGGGCGTAACTCCGCTGCCGCGAGAAATCGCGGTGCAGCGGACAGAGCTCCGGCGGGATCTCATGGCGACATGGAGAGTGCGACTGTCGCAACCCAGTGCTGGGCACGCCACAATCGCGGCGATAAGTCCCCTCTTTGAGGAGTGGCTAGAGAGGCGCCACGGCGTCCTCACCTTCCGCCTAACGCAGGTCCTCACCGGACACGGCTGCTTCAGGAGGTTCCTGTTCCGAATAAGGCGGGAGGAAACGCCCGGGTGTCACCATTGTGTGGATCGCCCGGAGGACACGGTGGAGCATACGGTGGAGATCTGCCCAGCTTGGGCAGAGCACCGCCGTGTCCTCACAGCGGCGATCGGCGGCGGCGATCTCTCGCGTCCGGCCCTAGTCCGGGCCATGGTACGGAGCGAGGGTGCATGGGAGGCTATCGCCTCCTTCTGCGAAGCAGTGATGCTCGCGAAGGAGGAGGCGGAGCGCGTGAGGGAGAGGCAATCCTTGCGCCCTCACGCCCCCAGCCGCCGCAGGAGACGCCCCGGGCGTCGGGAGTCGATAGCCGATTCCCGGCCACCGTAGGCGCGGGCTTGCGGGCGGCGAGCAATGGGCAGCTCGCCGCCCGATAAGGACCAGGCCTGGGTCGACGGCGCGTTGTGTTCCACGCGCGCCTCAAGGAGATGTCAGCACCAACTGACGGGGTCCGCTAGGGCCGATGCCCGCCAGAGTCGCGGGTTGTTCGAAAGAGATACCGTGGCCCCTGGCACAGGCAACTGAAGGAACACGGGTGGGTTTTAGCCAGTAAGAGTCTGACACTCACTTCCGCTCCGCCCAGAGCGGGAGGGGTCATTTGATGATTTCCCACCCAAAAAAAGAAAAAAATTATGTTCAAAACTGATATTCTAGATGTCGATCTATCGGAATTAAACTCGAGAGTAAGCACCCTGGGGGCTAACTCTCCAAATTAATTTTAATTCTAATGAAAGGCCAATACGATTCCGATGTTAATTTTACAGTCACGTGATTCGGTACTCTTGAAAACAATATTGTCACCATTGAAATGAAATTGACATTGGTCTGCCATTATTTTGTTACACATTAGGTTAGCTACGTAACGGCCTGCAATAGTGTGGTTCAACTCATTACGATAAACCGGTAATGGGGCTTTAAAATGCTTTATCCTTTAAATAACAAGGCTAAAAAATAAAAATTATATAAATAGTTCTTTAATTGATTAATTCTATAGCATTTAATTCATTTGGGCGTAAGAAAATGATTAAAATCATAAAATTAACCATGACTTTGGCTGCATGCGGTAGGATCGTTGCCTACACTTCTAAAAAAAGACTGCTTGTAAGTTCTCCAATTTCATTCAAACATATTTTTTGTTTGTTTATGACAATATTGTTCGCGTTTGGTTCTTTTTAGTAAGAAATAATTACTGTCCGCTAAATTATTTAACTAATTAGTATTACAGTTTTATACAAAAGATACCAAGTGTTAGATCAGTTATTAAAGTAAGACCACGTGTTACGGATAATAGTTTATTTCACTGCAACTACAGTACAATTCACAACACACTCTAATTAACTAAAAAATAACACAGGGATAGTTTTACATTTTCAAAAAAAAAGGCGCGCGAACCTCCACTGACAGCTTTTCCAGAGAGTATCACACAAATTGAAATATTGAATCGTTTCGGTGTTGCCAGCACAATAAGTCGATTACAATTAATCGAATACAAACATAAATTAGGTTTATAAAAAAAACTAGATTAAGTACAACAAATTGCGTCAAATAATTTAAATAAACATAACAAAACCTAACACAAGTAAATAGATAAACAACTGCTATAAAAAGTACTTAATGTTTTTGTAACGAACGCCGAACGTGTTTATGTGAATAGTGAACATTACTGAGATACCAGTGAAGTGATATTAGAATAAGTAAAAGTGATAGTTAGAATAGGATAATTAAGAACCTAAAATACCTAGCGTGGGAGTCGATATGTGCTACTACTGTTTTACTGAGTAAGTTTTTGATTTTCTAATTAAGTAAATTTTAAGTGTTTGTATTGCTCTAATTAGCTTTCTAATTGGTTTTTATTATTCGTTTTCGTATTAGAATCTGATATTAATATTTAACGCAGAATTTTTGATAATTTTAATGTACGAAGAAAATTATAGAATAATTACGTAACTTGAAAACGAGGATTTTTGTTTATAGGAATATTTGCGAGATTTTAGTGTCAAATGAGAGGATTATGGTCAAAACTGATATTCTAGTTTGAATTATGAAAATCGGTCTACGGGTTTTAGAGATAGAAAGAATTTTGTATAATGAAATCATGCCGAAGTCCGATTTTATTAAGTTAATGTTTTAGAAAGTTTTTATTGTATAGAGATAGGATAAAAATGTTGTTACCTATGTAATACGAAAGAGGAGAAAATCCTTGCTCACTCCGTAATTTGCTTTAAATTCGTATTTATTCATAGAAAACGCTTTGTTCATATAACGCATCATCCGACGCTCATCTCGTCTTTGTTTCTGTTGTTTTTTATGGGAATTACGTAAAACTATATCCCACCAAAAACATTTTCATGTAAAATGTTGCCAAGACGAGATTACATATGGCTCGCACTGCCAAAAAGTTATCAGATCTCATGTAGAGACAAGCTTCTAACTCTACACGCCCTAACTTCACAAACTCTACACCTTAGTCAAAATATGAGGCTTGGCCGTTTCGTTACTACAAAAACTATTGTTGAAAAGTAATGAACAGTAAATAAATTTTTCACCTTACGCCCATGTGATGGTAGCGAAACGGCCAAGCCACATATTTTGACTAAGGTGTAGAGTTTGTGAAGTTAGGGCGTGTAGAGTTAGAAGCTTGTCTCTACATGAGATCTGATAACTTTTTGGCAGTGCGAGCCATATGTAATCTCGTCTTGGCAACATTTTACATGATTTCTTTACTAAAAATCCTGAAATATGTATTTTATTATTTATTACAAGGAGTCCCTATATCAATTTTCAGAACTCTAGCATCAAAATTTGCGGAAGTCTCTTACAAACTTCCATCCCCTAGTTTAAGGGGTTGGAGGGTAAAAGTTCCAAGTTTTAGAATTGTTTTGTTGTTTGTGTACTATTTACTAGCATACATACCAAATTTCAGCATTCTAGGACTTCAGGAAGAACCTTAGAATATTGATGCTTATGAAATAAAAAAAAAAATTTTTTGGGGGGTTGGGGGGTTCTGTACTAAAAATCCTGAAATATGTATTTTATAATTTATTACAAGGAGTCCATATATCAATTTTCAGAACTCTAGCATCAAAATTTGCGGAAGTCTCGTACAAACTTCCATCCCCTAGGTTAAGGGGTTGGAGGGTACAAGTACCAAGTTTTAGAATTGTTTGTGTACTATTTATTAGCTTACATACCAAATTTCAGCTTTCTAGGACTTCAGGAAGAACCTTGGAATATTGATGCTTATGAAATAAAAAAATATTTTTTTGGGGGGTTGGGGGGTTATTTACTGAAAATCCTGAAATACGTATTTTATTATTTATAACAAGGAGTCCCTATATCAATTTTCAGAACTCTAGTATTAAAATCTGCGGAAGTCTCGTACAAACTTCCATCCCCTAGTTTAAGGGGTTGGAGGGTAAAAGTTCCAAGTTTTAGAATTGTTTTGTTGTTTGTGTACTATTACTAGCTTACATGCCAAATTTCAGCTGTCTAGGATTTCAGGAAGAACCTTAGAATATTGATGCTTATGAAATAAAAAAAATATTTTTTTGGGGGGTTGGGGGGTTCTGTGCTAAAAATCCTGAAATATGTATTTTATAATTTATTACAAGGAGTCCATATATCAATTTTCAGAACTCTAGCATCAAAATTTGCGGAAGTCTCGTACAAACTTCCATCCCCTAGGTTAAGGGGTTGGAGGGTACAAGTACCAAGTTTTAGAATTGTTTGTGTACTATTTATTAGCTTACATACCAAATTTCAGCTTTCTAGGACTTCAGGAAGAACCTTGGAATATTGATGCTTATGAAATAAAAAAATATTTTTTTGGGGAGATGGGGGGTTATTTACTGAAAATCCTGAAATATGTATTTTATTATTTATAACAAGGAGTCCCTATATCAATTTTCAGAACTCTAGCATCAAAATCTGCGGAAGTCTCGTACAAACTTTCATCCCCTATTTTAAGGAGTTGGAGGGTAAAAGTTCCAAGTTTTAGAGTTTTTTTGTTGTTTGTGTACTATTACTAGCTTACATACCAAATTTCAGCTTTCTAGGACTTCAGGAAGACCCTTAGAATATTGATGATCATCAGTGAGTCAGTGAATCAGTGAGTCAGTGACGAAATCGGGGTATATTAGATATCAAAATAAAATCTAAAGTATAAGAGCTATGCAATTGAAACTTTATAGGTTTAATAAGTCAACCACTGACATCATATCCCGAAAATTTTGTTTATCTGGTATAATCCAAACCCAAGTTATGAAGGTTCAAAAATACGACGAAGTGCTTCGAGAAAAGGTAGGTAGTGCCCTTGCGCTTCGCTTGGCTCGTCTTGGCGGGGGCACTCCTGTGCCCCCAGATTACTGCTTATCGTGCTATATTATACTCATAGAACCCACAAAAAAACAATATAAAACGTATAATAATTTCTAAAAAGTTACACTTTTGTTATTGGAAAAATCACTATCAACAAACTATCCCAACGCAATATTGACGCAATACACAGCTGTCAAAATACACTCAAGAGCGTATGTTCCCAGTCGCCCCCGCGGGGATTGCCACCGGAGGCAAATGGGAATAAAAATTCCCAGTCGCCACCGGCGGCGACTGGGAAGTCATTGCCCCCACTTCAATTTCGCTGTACATTGCTTTCTCTATCGTAGAGAATAAAAGGATGAGACAACTTATCGTAAACCTGTCTCTAATCTTTTTCTTTTCTTTTTTTTTTCTTTCTTTTTTTTTCTTTTTTTTTCTTTTAGTCCGCCTCTGTACATTTATGTGCTTGAAGTATTAAATAAATAAATAATAATAATCTTTAAAAAAAATACTAAGTGCATTGAAATATTTTTTTATTTTGATTTCGATATCAATAAACTTGTTAAAATTTAACATTTAAACTGGTATTTTGTATCACAGATAATCAGACTCTTAAAGACAGTAATTAAATTAGGAAAGTAATCATTTCTTAGTAAATACGTATTAAAAACAAGGCTGTAAATATTCATAGATAACAGACTTTTTTTTATATTATGGTCAATTATAAAAATAAATAATAAAAATATTATAACAAAAATATTCAAGTACCTACACTACACTACATTCGATGATAGTAACGTAACGGAATAATTGATACAAAATACCAGTTTAAATGTTTAATTTTAACAAGTTTCATCATCATCATTTCAGCCAAAAGACGTCCACTGCTGGACATAGGCCTCCCCCAAGCACTTCCACTTCGACCGGTTCTGTGCTTCTCGCAAGTTGCAACAAGTTTATTGATATCGAAATCAAAATAAAAAAATATTTCAATGCACTTAGTCTTTTTTTTAAAGATTATTATTATTTATTTATTTAATACTTCAAGCACATAAATGTACAGAGGCGGACTAAAAGAAAAAAAAAAGAAAAAAGATAAAAAAAAAGAAAAAAGAAAAAAAAAGAAAGAAAAAGAAAAGAAAAAGATTAGAGGCAGGTTTACGATAAGTTGTCTCACCCTTTTATTCTCTACGATGGAGAAAGCAATGTACAGCGAAACTGAAGTGGGGGCAATGACTTCCCAGTCGCCGCCGGTGGCGACTGGGAATTTTTATTCCCATTTGCCTCCGGTGGCAATCCCCGCGGGGGCGACTGGGAACATACGTAAACTTGTTGCAACTTGCGAGAAGCACAGAACCGGTCGAAGTGGAAGTGCTTGGGGGAGGCCTATGTCCAGCAGTGGACGTCTTTTGGCTGAAATGATGATGATGAAACTTGTTAAAATTAAACATTTAAACTGGTATTTTGTATCAATTATTCCGTTACGTTACTATCATCGAATGTAGTGTAGTGTAGGTACTTGAATATTTTTGTTATAATATTTTTATTATTTATTTTTATAATTGACCATAATATAAAAAAAAGTCTGTTATCTATGAATATTTACAGCCTTGTTTTTAATACGTATTTACTAAGAAATGATTACTTTCCTAATTTAATTACTGTCTTTAAGAGTCTGATTATCTGTGATACAAAATACCAGTTTAAATGTTAAATTTTAACAAGTTTATTGATATCGAAATCAAAATAAAAAAATATTTCAATGCACTTAGTATTTTTTTTAAAGATTATTATTATTTATTTATTTAATACTTCAAGCACATAAATGTACAGAGGCGGACTAAAAGAAAAAAAAAGAAAGAAAAAAAAAAGGAAAGAAAAAGATTAGAGACAGGTTTACGATAAGTTGTCTCATCCTTTTATTCTCTACGATAGAGAAAGCAATGTACAGCGAAATTGAAGTGGGGGCAATGACTTCCCAGTCGCCGCCGGTGGCGACTGGGAATTTTTATTCCCATTTGCCTCCGGTGGCAATCCCCGCGGGGGCGACTGGGAACATACGCTCAAGAGTACCGTTTACGCCACGCCAAGCCCGTTCTCAATTCCACTTAGTTCCCCAAAATGGACACCCAATATAAAAATCAATTGGCGCTAGCATCGAACTTAAGAGTAGGAAACGTCACAATTCCCATGTCGATCTATCGGAATTAAACTCGAGAGTAAGCACCCTGGTAAGAGCCAGGAGAACTCCTCAACAACCACTCACTATACGCATTGTAACGAGCATAAATTGCTTAGCAACCATATTAAAGTAATCGCATCGCAACCCGTGAAATATTTGTCATTGAGTAGTTCTGTGGTCTTCATCATCAGCTCCACTTTACCAAATCATGATAGGCCACACGACGAAAGAGCATTGCTAGAAATGACGCGATTACTCAACTTATATTCGATTTCAAATTTACGCATCAGCATGACTAGTAGGTAGAGGTCGTCCTATGTAAGACTACAATCTTAGTTAGGTATTTTTTTTTTTTGTACGAACTGAACATTTTGGCATATTGAACCGTATGAAGTAAGCCCAACAAAAGGTAACTGCTGTAAATCGTTGAGGAAGTCCCTCGACTGTCTATGGTCTCCATCATCAGACCTGTGATGGCACTTATAACCTATATGGGTGCAAAGTTTTTATTTATTTATCACATGAAATGTTTCCTTTGCCATTACAGTTCTCATCAATATAAATGAATTAATTCCAAACACAAGGTAGCTACTGTAAACTGTTGAGGAGTTCCCTTAACTGTCCTTCGTCTTCATCATCAGACCCCGAATGACAGTCACAACCATGTAGGTGTAAAGTTCACATCAATAAAAATTAATCAAGCCCAAACACAAGGTAACTGCTGTAACTCGTTGAGGAGTCCCCTCGACTGTCTTTCGGCTCCATCATCAGATCGACACCAGACCTTCATTAAATTGTAGTGCTTTAAAATACCTAATGAAAAAATTAACAAACGCACTAGTTTCTGTACGAGTCGTGTATAAGTGGCGAGCGCGCCCCGCGGCCCAAAATAAAAAATGTACGGGGACATAACAAATGACGTAATCACGTGGTGTGCGACGATTCAGTGGATACGAACAGTGCAAGCTAAATAAAAGCTTGTAATTACAAACTGACCCACTAAAAAGTGAAAAAAAAAACTTTTTACAAAAAAAAAAACAACCGACTTCCAAAAAATACACTACAAATTGAAAAATAACTTTAATTTCGGAAGTCGGTGTCATTAAACGAAAATGCGGAACCAAAGACACCGACTTCCGAAATTAAAGTTATTTTTCAATTTGTAGTGTATTTTTTGGAAGTCGGTTGTTACGAAACCTACGTCTCAAGAGCGTCTTCACATTGAAGGTGTCAGTGTAAGCTACGTAGACGTTCATATTCGTGGACGTAACCGAACCGATCATTACTTAGTGAAGCATGCGCGGGCCATTAAACCATTAGGGCTTCGCGTACAAAATCATAACTGGTAAACTTCTCGGATTATAGTCATCTGGCAGACTTATCTGACGAACTTTCGTACGCCAATATTTCCCCCAACTGTCCTCATCGGCGCGCCAGATTGGCACCTTTCTTTGAGTCGCGATTTTGGGATACGCCACTTCCCGAGGTGTATGTTATGAATGCGAGGACTGGTTCTGGGTCATGTTGGTGATCGACCGGAACGAAAAAGGCGAAAAAAAAAAAAAAAAAAAAAAAAAAAAAAAAAAAAAAAAAAAAAAAACCGAATCCTTGTGGGGGGGGGGGGATTTAATTTTGCCGAGAAAAAATTTCTTGAAAAATTTTGCGAATGTTTGTCGAATGATTCTGTTCGTGTATTAATTTTTTCGCTCAGGTTAGGTTCGCTCAGGTTAGGTTCGCTCAGGTTAGGTTAGGTTAGGTTTTTTTTTTTTTTTTTTTTGGCAGGAGTGGGAAATCCTCATGGACACCCAGACTGTCCCACTGGTGATGCAGTCTGGGTAGTGCCGGACTCTTACCGGCTAAAACCACACTCCTGCCCAAGGACCCGGTTTTCTCCGATATTGCGGTCGGAGGCTTTTATGTCTTGTTTCCTATAAGGAGCGTTTAATTTTTATTTTTCATATTTTCAGGTGGTGACATGTTTCTTCCTTTCTTTGTTTGTTCCAGTTTGGTTTGCAGTGATTTGAGGCAATACTATTTCTTATACTATTTTGAGTTATTGCTAATGTTTATTTCTATTTTATTACTATTTAATTATTTTCCTATATATACTAAGACTTTTTTTATTTTTCATATTTTCAGGTGGTGGTATGTTTCATTCCTTTCTGTGTTTGTTCCAGTTTGGTCTACAGAGGTTTGAGCCAATACTGTTTCTTAAACTATTCTAAGTTATTCCTAATGTTTATTACTTTCCTAATTTTTATTTCTATTTAATTATTTTTCCTATTTGAGGCAGTACTATCTCTTTACTATTGTATGTTATTCCTAACATGTTGCTTATCCTAATGATGTTTCTATTAATTATTTTTCCTATATATATATACTTAGATTTTTTTTTTTTTTTTTTTTTTTTTTTTTTCTTTGTTTTTATTTACTTAACATAGTTCTACTTTAACACTTAGTATAATATACTTTACTATATTTACCGTGTTAATTTACTTAGTCTATTTTTATTTCTATCTATTACTATTATCATTATTTTTAGGCAAAAGTCTAAGAATCTATTTCTGATGTCTTTGTTTTTCGTAACTCTATTTATATTATCTTTATATATATTAACATCTATTTTATTTTCCAGGTTTAATCTATCGTGCTGAAACTCTGGACACTCAACTGTCTGGTGCAGGATCGACTCCTCCGCGGCTGGGACACAAACACAAGCAGGTGAGTCTTTTTCCTTAAGTCGGTTTCGGTGCTGGGAGAAGCCCCCATGCCCTGTGAAGAGTTGTGTGTGCAGGTGTGTGAGGTGATTGTTCCTGCTTTTTCTGTAGGCGTGTGTGGCTGAGGGGAAGAACATCCCCGTGACACCAGACTGGCTCACTTTTTGACGTCTGTCCTCCCATCCGCCAATCGAGCCACTTCTTATGGCTCGCTTGACAGATGAGACAGGACATTTGTCAAGATCAGATCTCTTTCTACTTTTTAGCGACTCCATGACACTGTGTACCGCGTACAGCTCCGCTTGAAGGACGGTACAGTACTCCTCGAGCTTGAATTCCTTACTTTTAGTTTCGTCCGTCCCTTTCCTCCAGGAAAGAGCAGCACCAACTTTTCCTTCAATTCTGCTCCCATCTGTGGAGATATGTACTGTACCCTCCCTCATGCGCAGCTGCACCTCCGGGTCGCTCTCTAGGCATTGGAGTCCAAGATCCTCCTCCCCAGCTGGTTGAGGCCTCGCCAAGAAACCCGCTTTTTCCTCGACAGAACGGTCCCTAAGAATTGGCTGAAGCTTTCCTCTCTTCGCCTCGTAGAGGGATGCTGCTTCCTTGACTCTCAGGTCAAGCGGCAGCAGTCCTGTCAGTATTTGGGCCAAATTCAAAGACACCGTCCCGTTCGAGTCCCGTATTTTCTGGGCGAAGCCCCTCATAACGGTGTTGAGCTGGTTTTGTATGTTGATCTGATCCTGCACGACACGATACTTGGCACTGGTATTTTTTGCACCTGCCTCCGTCACCACCTTAGCAGTATGCTACTGCCGACCTGGCCAGTGCATCCCATTTCTTCCTCGTGGGACACTCGCTATCAAACGCGTTATGTGCTGCGTCCTTCTTGCTCTGGCTGCAGTTTCTACATTTCGGCTGTTCGTTGAGGGTGAACCCAGGACACTCAGCTCTTGTATGCGGTTCACCACAGTGGCTGCAGAGGACTGCCGGTTCTGTGCAGTACTTTCTGCTGTGCCCGTATCCGAGGCACTTTGTGCACTGGATCAGCGGGCTCTGGTCTCTTACAACCACCCTCTGCAGGTCCACATGGATTCGACCCGCCGACGTCAGCCGCTGCCAAATCACTGGCTTGACGCGCAGCACCGTGTGACTCGTCAGCGGGTTTCTCGCTCTTCGCCTATACATGACCCGGATGTCACCCTCGCAGATTTCGGCGCCCTCCAGGAGGTGGCCGTTTTGGGATCTTAGTGCCGTCACCAAGTCGTCGTCAGTTATGTAATTCATCACATCCCTGACGACCACGAGCGGATTCTTATTGACTGCCTCTTCGACTTTCAGGTCCCCTCTGGAGTTCTTGAGCCTTGCCGATACCTTTCCTATTTCTTCCTTTTCCGAGCAGCTTATAATTACCGACTGGTTTTTTGCTCTGCGCAGATGGTCTATCCTCAGCCCTGTACTCTTTGCGTCGACAGTCGCTCGAATTTTGTCGACTACAGTGTCAGATGTGTCGCTCTCGTGTGACGATGACACTATGATGGAGTGCAAGTTTTTTCTAGCCGATGGTTGAGGCGGCATCGCTGCAACTTGCGCGTACGTTCCGATAGTTCCCGTTCGGGCTTCTACCTTCTCTGCTTGTATCTTTGACACCGCCTTCAGGTCTTTGATTTCTACCATCTGCGCATCGATTCTGTCCCTTAGCTCCACTTTTGATCTTTCTATTTTGGCCGGGAGTTCTTCCTTTTCATTTCTGATCAGGATTTCTTTGACTTCTAGAATTTCGTTCAATATTCTTATGCTGTTGTCTCCTGATTCTCCTGACTGCTTATTTTCTTTCTCGCTCCTGTTTTCCTCTTCTTTTGCCTCCGGTTTATCCATCCTCTTTACAATTTCGTAGAGAGCCTTTACACACTCTGACACCGTCTGTTTTATGGTGGACTTTATGTTCCCCGACATGTCCAACTGTGCCTTTGCTTTGAGCATGAGAGCGCGCGCCTCAGCAACAGGTGCTGAGAATTTCAGCCTGAGTATTGGAGGTGATCTCCCTTTTGCCTCAGTGTCGCTTGTATTCTTCCGCACCTGTGTGATTTTTGAGGGGCCCGCTCTCATACCGTCTTCTCCTGTGGGCGATATGCCAGGCTGTTGCGGCTTCTTCGGTGGCGTCGGAGTTTTGGACGGCTGCCCAGACCTCAGTCCATCGGCCTCCAACTCCCCGACACCACGCCTGTCAGACGGGCCAGCCTGTGTGAGTTGAGGTCTCGCCGCGTCTGAGCTTTCCTCAGAGACCTTTTGCTTGCTAACCGGGGTCCTGCCGATCATTTTTATTGATTTATTCGGCTAGCACTTGTGTGTTACTGTATCCCTGTATAGGGGGGATCAGTAGCAAGTGGAAGTATTTGTAGTTGGGAGCCCTGTAAATACGGACTCGGTCAGGTATATATAACAGTTGTCAAAACAAATAAAACTTAAATAAAATGAAATCGCCTTCAAGAGGCGGTAATAGTCATTAAAATCCGTTTACTTCCCCAGAGTCTTATTAAAGAAGGTAGTAGAGTACCCGGGACAATGAAAAACACGAACTAATTTTTCCGTCAAAACTGAAAAGTTTACCTCCCTAGACACGAATGGGTGGGTGGGAGGGCAAATTTTTGAACTTCTATGTGAGCTAGGCGGGCGTGCGAGGTGTCAAAAGACGTGTCTCGGCGCGGGCCAGCTAACTATGGGGTTTTTGGAATTTACGCTGAACAAAAATTTTGAAAAAAGCTGAAAATACGTGTTTTACGACCAAAAAGTATGAAGAAATTTGGAATAACACCGCCAAACGGGACTCGAGCTCGCGGGGCGCGCGCCGGAGTGCAGGTAAGGCAGGTAAGTATCTGTTAAAATTATAAGAAACGTAGATTTAGCTGTAAATTTTGAGATAAAAATGTTTTAAAGAGGTTTTTTACTGAAATTTTTCTAAGTCAATAACCGGGAAATGTTTTTCGCGGATTTGTCAGTTTTTACGTGCGGGATAGTCGGACGGAGCCTAAAAACGATTAGTTTTGCTGAAAACAGCTTGTAAATGCGTCACCGGGATGCAAAGTTATTGAGGAATGTGTATTTTGTACTATCCCTTAGGTAGATTTTGTCTTATAGTGAAAAACCTTGTGCCAAAAAATTTTTGAACTTCTATGTGAGCTAGGCGGGCGTGCGAGGTGTCAAAAGACGTGTCTCGGCGCGGGCCAGCTAACTATGGGGTTTTTGGAATTTACGCTGAACAAAAATTTTGAAAAAAGCTGAAAATACGTGTTTTACGACCAAAAAGTATGAAGAAATTTGGAATAACACCGCCAAACGGGACTCGAGCTCGCGGGGCGCGCGCCGGAGTGCAGGTAAGGCAGGTAAGTATCTGTTAAAATTATAAGAAACGTAGATTTAGCTGTAAATTTTGAGATAAAAATGTTTTAAAGAGGTTTTTTACTGAAATTTTTCTAAGTCAATAACCGGGAAATGTTTTTCGCGGATTTGTCAGTTTTTACGTGCGGGATAGTCGGACGGAGCCTAAAAACGATTAGTTTTGCTGAAAACAGCTTGTAAATGCGTCACCGGGATGCAAAGTTATTGAGGAATGTGTATTTTGTACTATCCCTTAGGTAGATTTTGTCTTATAGTGAAAAACCTTGTGCCAAAAAATTTTTGAACTTCTATGTGAGCTAGGCGGGCGTGCGAGGTGTCAAAAGACGTGTCTCGGCGCGGGCCAGCTAACTATGGGGTTTTTGGAATTTACGCTGAACAAAAATTTTGAAAAAAGCTGAAAATACGTGTTTTACGACCAAAAAGTATGAAGAAATTTGGAATAACACCGCCAAACGGGACTCGAGCTCGCGGGGCGCGCGCCGGAGTGCAGGTAAGGCAGGTAAGTATCTGTTAAAATTATAAGAAACGTAGATTTAGCTGTAAATTTTGAGATAAAAATGTTTTAAAGAGGTTTTTTACTGAAATTTTTCTAAGTCAATAACCGGGAAATGTTTTTCGCGGATTTGTCAGTTTTTACGTGCGGGATAGTCGGACGGAGCCTAAAAACGATTAGTTTTGCTGAAAACAGCTTGTAAATGCGTCACCGGGATGCAAAGTTATTGAGGAATGTGTATTTTGTACTATCCCTTAGGTAGATTTTGTCTTATAGTGAAAAACCTTGTGCCAAAAAATTTTTGAACTTCTATGTGAGCTAGGCGGGCGTGCGAGGTGTCAAAAGACGTGTCTCGGCGCGGGCCAGCTAACTATGGGGTTTTTGGAATTTACGCTGAACAAAAATTTTGAAAAAAGCTGAAAATACGTGTTTTACGACCAAAAAGTATGAAGAAATTTGGAATAACACCGCCAAACGGGACTCGAGCTCGCGGGGCGCGCGCCGGAGTGCAGGTAAGGCAGGTAAGTATCTGTTAAAATTATAAGAAACGTAGATTTAGCTGTAAATTTTGAGATAAAAATGTTTTAAAGAGGTTTTTTACTGAAATTTTTCTAAGTCAATAACCGGGAAATGTTTTTCGCGGATTTGTCAGTTTTTACGTGCGGGATAGTCGGACGGAGCCTAAAAACGATTAGTTTTGCTGAAAACAGCTTGTAAATGCGTCACCGGGATGCAAAGTTATTGAGGAATGTGTATTTTGTACTATCCCTTAGGTAGATTTTGTCTTATAGTGAAAAACCTTGTGCCAAAAAATTTTTGAACTTCTATGTGAGCTAGGCGGGCGTGCGAGGTGTCAAAAGACGTGTCTCGGCGCGGGCCAGCTAACTATGGGGTTTTTGGAATTTACGCTGAACAAAAATTTTGAAAAAAGCTGAAAATACGTGTTTTACGACCAAAAAGTATGAAGAAATTTGGAATAACACCGCCAAACGGGACTCGAGCTCGCGGGGCGCGCGCCGGAGTGCAGGTAAGGCAGGTAAGTATCTGTTAAAATTATAAGAAACGTAGATTTAGCTGTAAATTTTGAGATAAAAATGTTTTAAAGAGGTTTTTTACTGAAATTTTTCTAAGTCAATAACCGGGAAATGTTTTTCGCGGATTTGTCAGTTTTTACGTGCGGGATAGTCGGACGGAGCCTAAAAACGATTAGTTTTGCTGAAAACAGCTTGTAAATGCGTCACCGGGATGCAAAGTTATTGAGGAATGTGTATTTTGTACTATCCCTTAGGTAGATTTTGTCTTATAGTGAAAAACCTTGTGCCAAAAAATTTTTGAACTTCTATGTGAGCTAGGCGGGCGTGCGAGGTGTCAAAAGACGTGTCTCGGCGCGGGCCAGCTAACTATGGGGTTTTTGGAATTTACGCTGAACAAAAATTTTGAAAAAAGCTGAAAATACGTGTTTTACGACCAAAAAGTATGAAGAAATTTGGAATAACACCGCCAAACGGGACTCGAGCTCGCGGGGCGCGCGCCGGAGTGCAGGTAAGGCAGGTAAGTATCTGTTAAAATTATAAGAAACGTAGATTTAGCTGTAAATTTTGAGATAAAAATGTTTTAAAGAGGTTTTTTACTGAAATTTTTCTAAGTCAATAACCGGGAAATGTTTTTCGCGGATTTGTCAGTTTTTACGTGCGGGATAGTCGGACGGAGCCTAAAAACGATTAGTTTTGCTGAAAACAGCTTGTAAATGCGTCACCGGGATGCAAAGTTATTGAGGAATGTGTATTTTGTACTATCCCTTAGGTAGATTTTGTCTTATAGTGAAAAACCTTGTGCCAAAAAATTTTTGAACTTCTATGTGAGCTAGGCGGGCGTGCGAGGTGTCAAAAGACGTGTCTCGGCGCGGGCCAGCTAACTATGGGGTTTTTGGAATTTACGCTGAACAAAAATTTTGAAAAAAGCTGAAAATACGTGTTTTACGACCAAAAAGTATGAAGAAATTTGGAATAACACCGCCAAACGGGACTCGAGCTCGCGGGGCGCGCGCCGGAGTGCAGGTAAGGCAGGTAAGTATCTGTTAAAATTATAAGAAACGTAGATTTAGCTGTAAATTTTGAGATAAAAATGTTTTAAAGAGGTTTTTTACTGAAATTTTTCTAAGTCAATAACCGGGAAATGTTTTTCGCGGATTTGTCAGTTTTTACGTGCGGGATAGTCGGACGGAGCCTAAAAACGATTAGTTTTGCTGAAAACAGCTTGTAAATGCGTCACCGGGATGCAAAGTTATTGAGGAATGTGTATTTTGTACTATCCCTTAGGTAGATTTTGTCTTATAGTGAAAAACCTTGTGCCAAAAAATTTTTGAACTTCTATGTGAGCTAGGCGGGCGTGCGAGGTGTCAAAAGACGTGTCTCGGCGCGGGCCAGCTAACTATGGGGTTTTTGGAATTTACGCTGAACAAAAATTTTGAAAAAAGCTGAAAATACGTGTTTTACGACCAAAAAGTATGAAGAAATTTGGAATAACACCGCCAAACGGGACTCGAGCTCGCGGGGCGCGCGCCGGAGTGCAGGTAAGGCAGGTAAGTATCTGTTAAAATTATAAGAAACGTAGATTTAGCTGTAAATTTTGAGATAAAAATGTTTTAAAGAGGTTTTTTACTGAAATTTTTCTAAGTCAATAACCGGGAAATGTTTTTCGCGGATTTGTCAGTTTTTACGTGCGGGATAGTCGGACGGAGCCTAAAAACGATTAGTTTTGCTGAAAACAGCTTGTAAATGCGTCACCGGGATGCAAAGTTATTGAGGAATGTGTATTTTGTACTATCCCTTAGGTAGATTTTGTCTTATAGTGAAAAACCTTGTGCCAAAAAATTTTTGAACTTCTATGTGAGCTAGGCGGGCGTGCGAGGTGTCAAAAGACGTGTCTCGGCGCGGGCCAGCTAACTATGGGGTTTTTGGAATTTACGCTGAACAAAAATTTTGAAAAAAGCTGAAAATACGTGTTTTACGACCAAAAAGTATGAAGAAATTTGGAATAACACCGCCAAACGGGACTCGAGCTCGCGGGGCGCGCGCCGGAGTGCAGGTAAGGCAGGTAAGTATCTGTTAAAATTATAAGAAACGTAGATTTAGCTGTAAATTTTGAGATAAAAATGTTTTAAAGAGGTTTTTTACTGAAATTTTTCTAAGTCAATAACCGGGAAATGTTTTTCGCGGATTTGTCAGTTTTTACGTGCGGGATAGTCGGACGGAGCCTAAAAACGATTAGTTTTGCTGAAAACAGCTTGTAAATGCGTCACCGGGATGCAAAGTTATTGGTTAGGTTAGGTTAGGTTAGGTTAGGTTAGGTTAGGTTAGGTTAGGTTAGGTTAGGTTAGGTTAGGTTAGGTTAGGTTAGGTTAGGTTAGGTTAGGTTAGGTTAGGTTAGGTTAGGTTAGGTTAGGTTAGGTTAGGTTAGGTTAGGTTAGGTTAGGTTAGGTTAGGTTAGGTTAGGTTAGGTTAGGTTAGGTTAGGTTAGGTTAGGTTAGGTTAGGTTAGGTTAGGTTAGGTTAGGTTAGGTTAGGTTAGGTTTTTTTTTTTTTTTTTTTTTTTTTTTTTTTTTTTTTTGTTTTTTTTTTGGCAGGAGTGGGAAATCCTCATGGACACCCAGACTGTCCCACTGGTGATGCAGTCTGGGTAGTGCCGGACTCTTACCGGCTAAAACCACACTCCTGCCCAAGGACCCGGTTCTCTCCGATATTGCGGTCGGAGGCTTTCTTAACTTGTTTCCTTTTAGGGGCGTTAATTTTTTGATGTTCATATTTTCAGGTGATGGCGGCATATTTCATTCCTTTCTGTGTTTGTACCACTTTTGTCTACTAAGGTTTAAGGCAATACTATTACTTTACTATTATTTATTATTACTTTACTATTTTTTGTTATTCCTAATGTATGTTCTTATCCTAGTTTTTATTTCTATTTAATTATTTCCTATATATGTTAAGAATCTTTTTTTTTTTTTTTTTTTTTTTTTTTTTTTTTTTTTCTTCTTTTGTTTTTAATTGCTTAACTTACTTATACTTTAACACTTAGTATAATATACTTTACTATATTTACTGTGTTAATTTACTTAGTCTATTTTTTATTTCTATCTATAACTATTTTAATTATTTTTAGGCAAAAGTCTAAGAATTTATTTCTGGTGTCTTTATTTAACATAATTATACATATATTTTCTTTACGTATTTTAATATCTATTTTGTTTTCCAGGTTAAATCTGTCAAGTTGAAACACTGGACACTCAGCGATCAGGTGCGGGATCGATTCTTCCGCGACTGGGTCACAAATACAAGCGGGTGAGTCTTTTTTCTTGAATCGATTTAGGTATTGGGAGAAGCCCCCGTGCCCTGTAAAAAGTTGTGTGTGCAGGTGTGTGAGGTGAATATTCCTGCTTATATTGTAGGCGTTTGTGGCTGAGGGGAAAAATATTTTAGTGACACCAGCTTGGCTCTCCTTTTGATATCTGTCCTCCCATTTGTCAATCGAACCACTTCTTATGGTTCGCTTGACAAATGAGACAGGGCATTTGTCAAAATCAGGTCTCTTTTTGCTTTTCAGCGCCGCTGTTTTCGCCAGTTCGTCTGCCCTTTCGTTCCCTCGTATCCCGACGTGGGCTTTCACCCAGTAGAGCTGAACGTTTTTGCCTGAGTTCTTGAGCTGCTTGACGTTCTTCCTTATCGCTAGAGCGAGTGTGTTGCAGGTGTCGTTATTTCTCAAGAGCTCTAGGGCTGACCTGGAGTCACTAAATATATTAAACTCTTGTTTCGGGCTCTGCGCGATTAACTCCATAGCTCTGTGTACCGCGTACAGCTCCGCTTGAAAGACGGTACAGTACTCCTCGAGCTTGAATTTCCTGCTTTTAGTTTCGTCTGTCTCATTCCACCAGGAAAGAGCAGCACCAACTTTTCCTTCAATTCTGCTCCCATCCGTGAAGATTTGTACTGTACCCTCCCTCATGCGCAGCTGCACTTCCTCGTCACTCTCCAAGCATTGGAATTCGAGATCTTCTTCCTCAGCTGGATGAGGCCTCGCCAAGAAGCTCGCTTTGTCCTCGACAGAACGGTCCCTAAGAATTGGCTGAGGCTTTCCTCTCTTCGCCTCGTAGAGGGATGCTGCTTCCTTGACTCTCAGGTCAAGCGGCAGCAGTCCTGTCAGAATTAGGGCCGAATTCAAAGACACCGTCCTGTACGACTTGCATATTTTCTGGGCGAAGCCCCTCATAACTGTGTTGAGCTGGTTTTGAATGTAGATCTTGTCGGCCGCTCTGGCCCATACACTAGCTGCGTAAAGGATAACCGGCTCCACAACCGCAGTGTAGATAACCCTTATCACTTCCGGGTTTAGTCCCCATGTTACCTTTGCCGCGCTGGACAGCTGCCTGAAGATGTTGATGGCTTTTTTGCAGACGTATGTGACGTGGCTCCGGAAGGTCATCTTCCGGTCAATTATCAATCCCAGCAGCTTGATTTCTTCGACCAGCTCAATGTCAACCCCGCCCATGTGCAGCCGTGGTGTGTCGAATTTTAACTTCCTAGTAAGCAGCATGGCATGAGTTTTGTGCGGCGCGAACTTAAGTTTGTTTCGAACACCCCACTGCTGCACATGTGCCAGGCTGGCATTGGCTTCGGTCTCTAGACTCAGAGCTGTTTTCCCGGAGAAAATAAGAACCACGTCGTCTGCAAACGCCTGGCAGTAAGTGTTTCTCTCCTCTAATTCGTCCAGCAGCGGGTTCAGGAGGAGGTTCCAGAACGTGGGCCCTGTGATAGATCCCTGTACACAGCCCTTTGTGGTCCCCTTCCTGTGCTCGGCTCCAGCGTATCTCACCACAACCTTTCTATCTCGTAGGTAGTTGCCCACCAGTTTTCGGAGGTTTAGTGGACAGTGTTTCTCCGCCAGGCGACTTTTTATTGCTGGCCACCACGCACTGTCAAACGCCCCTTCTATGTCCAGCGAGACAACTACCACCAGGTTCTTCTCCCTAAGTCTCAAATCAATATGCTGCATCATATCGTACAGAGCGTCCTCTGTACTTCGCTGCGGTACGAACCCATACTGCCTTGGGTTCATCCGGGGCAATATGTGCCACCTGAGTCTCCGCACCAGCATCTTCTCCAAGATCTTCCCGAGAACAGGTAAGAGTCCGATCGGTCGGTAGGATTTTGGTTTGGTATAGTCATCCTTTCCAGGTTTTCTTAGCACGACGACCGCCGCTTCCTTCCACTTTTCCGGAAAGCAGGACAGCTCGAGGCATTTGTTGGTTATGGCCAGGAACACTTGTTCATTATTACTAATGGCGGCTTCGCAGATATCAGCGGTGAATCCGTCAGGGCCCGGCGCCTTCTTTGGGTTAAAGCTCCTTGATGCGTACCTGAGCTCGGCAAGAGTGAACGGTGGGTCCACTTTGTCCCCTGGCATACCTTCTTCAGAGCGCGCCGCTGCTTCTCTTATCTTTGTATGCTCGGGATTGTCCTCCTTTGCATCATCATCTGGGAAGAAAGTTTCCGCCAGGACCCTGGCAGATTCACCTGAGTCTAGTGCCTCACCATTTTGAACAATTGGCTGATCTTCGTGCCTCTTCTTTGTCTTTGAGATTACCCTGTATATGCCATCCCAAACACTCTCCCTGTCCTGCCTTCCGCAAAAGGTTTTCCAGCTTTCAGTTTGTGCCTTGCTTGCTTGTAACTCATACTCTTCCTTTGCCCTCAGGTACTCCATCACGACCCATTCCCGGCGACGAGGTGCTGCGCAACGGATTCTTCGCTTCTTCGTGTACATGGAGCTTCTGAGCTGATCGAGTTCTTCATTCCACCATGGTAAGTACGTTTTATCTATTTTCTTTATTTTAGGTACTGTCCTATCGCATGTTTCTGTGATAAATTTTGTCAAGTTCTCTGTACATTTTTGTAATTCTTCCAAACTGTTTATATTGTCTATATATGTTTTATCTATTTTATTTTCCAGCAATGCTTTTGTCAATTCTTCCCGAAAACGTTTCCAGTCTGCTTTTTTAGTATTATATATCCTAGTATTACTGTACTTTATTTTATTCCCTATTCCTTTCCTTGTTGTGATTCTGAGTACTACCGCGTTGTGGTCTGAGCTCGTCATTTCCGTCTCTACTCTCCATTCTTCCACATGTTTAAGCATGTCGTCCGAACAGGCCGTGATGTCCACGCTGCTCTTGTACCGTTTACCCCCTCGGATGGTATCAAATGTTGGGATGTTTCCGCAGTTTAGCACGTGGAGGTTTAGTTCATCTAGGGTTCCGGATAAAAGTCTTCCCCTTTCGTCCTCTCTTTCACTTCCCCACCACGTGCTCCACGCGTTCACATCGCCTCCCACCAGTAGTTTTGCCCCGTCTGTCTTTGAGACTATTTCCCTCAGCTGGTCAAGGTATGGCTCAATATCCAGATAGTCCTCGAAGTAGACGGACGCTACCACGGTGGTGGTGTCCTCCACCGTCAACCTCGCAACCGCTAAGTTCTCGGTTGTCAGTGTCGGACACACCACTGCGTCCACTCCACTATCGAAAATGACTATGGCAGCCTTGATGTCTTTGTCTCCCGATTTGGTTGCTTGGACTATTCTTGTCCCGGGGTAGGTCTTCATTTCCCCCTTTGCCCCTACATAGGGTTCTTGTACAAGAGCGTACCTGATTTTCCTGCGCCCGGCTTCGAGTATGAGTTCCTCAGTGGCCAGTTTTTTCTTTTGGAGGTTCGCCTGCACGACACGATACCTTACATTGTTGTTTTGAGCTCCTGTCCCCGCCACCACCTTAGCAGTACGCTACTGCCGATCGGGCCAGTGCATCCCACTTTTTTCTTGTGGGGCACTCGCTATCAAAAGCGTTATGTGCTGCGTCCTTCTTATTTTGGCTGCAATTTCTGCACTTGGGTTGTTCATTGAGGGTGAATCCAGGACACTCTGCTCTCGTGTGCGGTTCACCACAGTGGCTGCAGAGGACTGCCGGTTCTGTGCAGTACTTTCTGCTGTGCCCGTATCCGAGGCACTTTGTGCATTGGATAAGCGGGCTCTGGTCTCTTACAACCACCCTCTGCAGGTCCACGTGGATTCGGCCCGCCGAGGTCAGTCGCTGCCAGATCACTGGCTTTACGCGCAGCACCACGTGACTCGTCAGCGGGTTTCTCGCCCTTCGCCTGTACATGACCCGGATGTCACCCTCGCTGATTTCGGCGCCCTCCAGGAGGTGTCCGTTCTGGGATCCTATTGCCGTCACCAAGTCGTCGTCAGTGATGTAGTTCATTACATCTCTGACGACCACGAGCGGGTTTTTGTTGATAGCCTCCTCAACTTTTAGGTCCCCCCTGGAGTTCTTAAGCTTTGCCGATACTTTCCCTATCTCGCCTTTTTCCGAGCAGCTAATGATCACGGACTGGTTCTTTGCTCTGCGCAGATGGTCTATCCTAATTCCAGTGCTCTTTGCATCGACCGTCGCTCGAATTTTGTCGACTACGTTGTCTGATGTGTCGCTCTCGTGCGACGATGACACTATAATCGAGTGCATGTTCTTCCTAGCCGATGGTTGAGGCGGCGTCGCTGCAACTTGCGCGTACGTTCCGATGCTTTGCATTCGGGCTTCTACTCTCTCAGCTTGTAGCTTTGACACCGCCTTCAGTTCTTTAATTTCTACCATCTGCGCATCGATTTTGTCACTTAGCTCCACTTTTGATTTCTCAATTCTGGCCGGGAGTTCTTCTTTTCCATTTCTCTTCAAAATTTCTTTGACTTCCAAAATTTCATTTAATATTCTTAAGCTGTTATCTCCTGGTTCCCGTAACTGCTTAATTTCTCTCTCGCCCCTGCTTTCCTCTTCTTTTGCCTCCGGTTTATCCATTTTCTTTACAATCTCGTAAAGCGCCTTTATACAGTCTGACACCGTCTGTTTTATGGTGGACTTAATGTTTCCTGACATGTCCAACTGAGCTTTTGCTTTGAGCATGAGAGC